>CM042697.1:472727519-475127519 GCA_023614405.1 Avena insularis
TTTGGGGTTACTTCTTCTTCCTCTTTTTGTCTAAGCTTTGCCCCTATTTGCCTTACTCCTTGATCTTGATTTCTACTCACCCCTCCATTGATTCTTGCATATATTTGAGGGGTAGTTGGAGAAGATCTAGATCTACATTTTGACCAAACCAAAACATCTCTTTGTGAGTGTATCTTTGGGGATCTAGATTTTGGGGGATTTTGTGTCTCTCTTTGATTCCTTCTCTCTTGTTCCCCCAATAGCTTTAGTAGCTTTGTTGGAACTTGAGAGTGAGGGATTTGAGCATCTTTTGTGGTGTTTTTGCCATTTGCATTTGGTGCATCGGTTTGTGTTCTCCTCGGAGGATTTGGTTTGAATTACTCATTGGAGCTTGTCCCTCTTGGGTTCTTGGAACCCTAGACGGTTTGTGGCCTTGGTGGCATTGTTGCCTTTTGTGGCATTTGTTGGGAGCCTCCAATTTAGTTGTGGAGAAGTGCCCCAACCTTGTGAGAGGTTCCGGTTGCCACCGACAAGTGCACCGATAGTGGAAGCGTGAATCGATCCCATTGGGGTGAGATTCACCGGAGAATAAGGGAGGCCTTTTGTGGCGTTGGTGGTTTGATACCACCCCCTCTCCAAATGAGACGTACTCCATGTTGGGAGGAACTCGGTAAAATATCGTCGTCCCCGCGTGCCTCGATTATCTCTATACCCGAGCTTTTACTTATGCACTTTACATTGTGATAGCCTTCGTGCTTGAAGTAATCTATATCTTGTTGTCACTTTGTTTCTTGTATTGCTTAGCATAAGTTGTTGGTGCACATAGGTGAACCCTAGTTGTTCTAGGTTGTGCTTGACAAAGTAAAACGCTAGTTTTATTTCGCCTTTGTTGAGCCACTCTAGGAAAAGTTTTAATCGCCTATTCACCACCCCTCTAGGATACATCCGTATCCTTTCACTACTCGTGTCTACCTACCCAACCTCGCTACAAACTACAAGTAATCTGCTTATGCCTCCTCTCTACTATTAAACCTCTCGAAGCTGTTATTATTGAAGGTGCTCACTTGTTACTAGCACTTTCTCCATGTTATACTCCCCGAATCTTCCCTCTCCGCCCGGAGTACCACCTCATGTAATACCTACATAGAAGATTTCAGCAAATGCATCATAATTAAACAAGTTTGGTCACACAATCATATATATGCAACAAAATTAATAAGCAACAATAGAAAGTTCAAAAGATCACATAGTCAACATAATAATTAGACATGCATCATCCCAAGGTCATCATACAAAATATAGAAATAGGATAGCACGAGAATGGCTTACCGGGAAAGTAAGGCACACGAATGCATCTCTCGTCCCTATGGGTCACCATGAATTTTTTTAAGGTACTTCTCTGCACGAAGACGACCCAAGGGTTCATGCATCTTCTCCTCGGTCATATAGTAGGGGTCTGCTATTGTGATGTACTTGACTAGCTCAGCTCTAGTTGTGCATGCTTGATGGAGAGCCCATAGGCAGACTAAGGACCGATCGAGTCATTGCTTGTGGAACATGCCAAAGATGTCCTCGAAATGCAGAAAGAACTTGTTCACGGGGGATTCAATACAATGGAGCTTTCGAGTCTACCTCCAATTGCTCCAACTTGGCTATGTGCATAGCAACAACTCTTTTGTTTGTCTTGTACTCCAGAAGTAGATCTTGAACTTGAGAGTCATGTACCATTGTTGTCAACTACGGTGACAACGCGTCATGAGTGTACGCCTCTTCTTCATGACCAGCTTATTTATCATGTCCGCCATCATCTTGATACCATCCTGGCGCCTCTTTGTTCCCTCCTTACTTTTGGGCCCCCTTCTTCATCATCCGCAACTTTGTCATCAGCAATATTATCATCCTCTCCACTTATCCACCGTGTATGACCATTCATGAAGCCATGTCAGAGCAAGTACGACTTGAGGTTTCCATGGAAGGGGTAGTATGAAATCTAGTATTTGCATTTAATACATGGAGATGATATCTCATTGCCACCATTTAATACAATTAGTTTTCAAATACCTGAAAGTACGAGAATAAAGCTGAGTCGCCGGTCTAGAGGGTTGCACGTGGTTTAACGGCTAGGAGAGAGAGATATTTAACGCATCATTAATGCATGGAATATTGTGGGTAGGGATAGATGGGTGAGTGTTTGAAAGATGTGATAAAGAGTGTGGAAGGTGTGATAAGAGTCTGGAGGAAGGTGTGAGATTGTGTAGGAGTGACAAGTTAGTAAGGAAAAGTAAGGTAAAATTTGGAGGAGCAAAGGGGGGAAAGAAAGTGAGAAGGAAGATTGTGGCATGCCACATGGAAATAGTGGTATGCGATCTCATTAATAGCGTGTAGCTCATGTCTGCACGCCACTATCTAGTGGCACGTAGCTTGCTCAGAAACCTGAATGCCCAATGTAGGATTGAGAAGAAAGAACTATACATGTAGTATGTTTTAATGTATTAGAGCAAGTCCACCAGTTCCCTTATCATCTCCCCTATAGCGTTTTTAGGGGAAAGAACAGAAAAAAAAACTTCCAGCAGTTCCCCAGCCGGTTTCCCTATTCTTTTGATTCCCCTATTCTACTCCCTAACTCCCTCGTCTATAGGGGAGCTGAAGGGCTCCTCTATCCATCTCCCGAGTGCGGAAAAACTCCTGCCCAAGCACGGTAGCCGTTCGTTTTTAAATAATAGTTATAAAAAATTCTTAAAATATAGAATAGGGGAGATCATTTAGGGGAACTGCTGGAGTCCTAGAATTTTAAGGGGAGAATATTTTTAGAGAAGTCCAAGATTTTAAGATATAGGGAAAAAAATTTAAGAGAACTGCTGGACTTGCTCTTACAACGACTTGCAATATCTTTTGTTATATATATCTTGTAACCTTGGTGCAGATTTATTGACATGTATACTTCTGGCCAAAGTCAGGACCCGGCCTTGGTGCATCCTGGCAATGTGCAACTGTGTGCCACGAGGTGTGAGGCTGCAGGGAGCACTGGCTGTGTGGCGCCGCTGCCGTTCGCCAGGAGCATGCCCGTGAGGCCAGCGTCGCCGCTCGGCCGTTCAAGATCTTTGGCTACTACATTAGGCTGCTTCTTTGCAGTTTGTTGTTTGTTGCAAAGTGTGTTATGCGGAGAAATCTTGGTTTGAGAATTTGTGTTTGTATTGCTGGTTTTAGATAGAAACTTGTCGTTCAGGATATTCATGTGTAGCTTTATGGACCTTAGGCGTTTCAGTAGTGAAAACTGGGGTGGCCAATGTCCAGTTCAGAATTAGTAAGACAACATCACACGGTGTAAGCTCCTTTATTTATTTTTCCAATATCAGTTACCTAACCAGTATCGAACTAGCACATGTTGTCCTGTAAATTGTGCCATTTATATGTGCGCTTAGTTTGTACTGTAAATTCATTTTGGAAGCAATCGTAAATTTTTTGTGCGAATTAAACCTTCCCAGCAACTGCTAGCTCCATTTAATTATACGCTTTTTTGTAGAGACCTTGAGATCCGTTTATGACATTTTGCTAAATTAAATAATTGGGACATACTATGTATTGGTATTTTCAAGGCAGAGATATCTTTCTAGGCAGTCGAGTACAACCGAGAAGAATCAAGAAACAACGATACTATATTTTTTTTGGCGATAACAGACAAGCAGGAAATTAACCAACAAATTAAGTCCGAACGTACATATATATACGGATATCAAGCAAGCTAGCTAGTTCTCAACCATGCATGGCGCTGAGTAGAGAAGTCCGTTCTGATTCCGTGGGCGAAACTGGGGCGGGACGCCAGACGACGGTGGCAGCAGCAGGCGACACGACGGCGGCGGTCGGAGCCACCAGATCAGGGAGAACTTCGACGCAGCACCGTACAATGAGGCCGTCCGTCGACGTCGTGGTCGGATCATCATCCTCGGGTACGTGCTTTGGAAACAAGATGTCACGTTCGTACAGGAGGACGTTCGTCACCACCGGCCCCTGCTGGTTCCCGGCCGGCTGCTGCTGCTGCTGGTGGTGGTACTCAAAAGCGCAATCAGGGCTGTCACGGTCGAACGTGTGCGTCATCTTCTCGGACTGGACGTTCACCGCCCCCTCGAGCTTGAAGCTAAACTCCGCCGTCGTCCGCGGCGTCTCGCCGTCGATCTCCTGCCTGGTCGCGCGGACGAGGCACACACGAGCGAGCGTGGGGTCGAGCTTGAGGTACCAGCTGCTGCCCCCCACGGCGAAGCGCGTGGAGTGGACGCACTCCCCGCTGCGCAGCGCCGCCTTCATCTCGGACAGGCTGTGGACGGGGAAAGTCTTGCATTTGGCCATGGCGACGTATACCTCGGACGGCGGGAACCACCTTGCGAGAAGGCCTAGCTGCTCTCTGACGGTGCACCTGAAGTAGAAGCAGTCGTCGCGGCGGCGGACGCACGAGGACGCCTCCAGCTCCCTCCTCCGCACAGTCAGCAGCAGGGTTTCCGGTACCGTGCACTTGGTGCCCCGGCTGCTCTCGCGCTGGAAGACGGTCTTGATGCAGGTCTTGTCGAGGATCTCGACGGAGATGTCGATGCCGAGGTCCGACTCCCGTATGCAACTGGGGCCGAGGAAGATGTACAGTTGAAGAAACTCCGAAAATCCCGTCTCCTCGTTGAAATCCGCCGAGCTCACGGTGATTACCCACCAGAGGTGGCGGAGGCGGATGATGGCCCGGTAATGGTCACGCCCGGGCACCCGCATCAGCTTGGAGTATTCCTCGATCTTCAACAGCAGCGTCTCTGTCGGCGGCGGCGACGAGCAGCTGAAGGTGGCGCCCATGGCTAGCTAGCTAGCTACAACGACCCGATCGATCGATCGACCGACTATAGGATGTCGTTTCCGCCGGCCGCGCCTCCCTGTGTGTATATGTAGGCGCCTGAGAGATCCGAGCGGACTCCGTCCTGCTTGAAAGTCGGAAGTCCTAACCGTTTCGGATTATAAGGAGAAGCTCTGATTTTTTTTTTCTCTCACATGTATATAGACACGTTTTAGCTAGTGTGTTTGAGTCTACGTATAGATCTTATTAAAATGAGTATATATCCAAAATATTTTATAATTGGGAAAGGATGGTGTATTTGGTTGGGACACACCTTCCACTCCGAGGTTGCTGTTACACGGGTGGCTGTGCCGCACGGTTACTCTTGCGTGATGGAGGGGCCTCGTACGGGTTTTTTGAGCGCGAGATCCAACACATGGACTGATGTCCATTTCTCTAGTTTAATGTTGACGCGGTAGCCTTTTAAGGTTGAGTCATCCGTATGCCCCTCGTGGACGACGGGAGACGAATTCGAGCCGCTAGAATAACTTTTGTATTCTATCTGTGGTTAATTTTTGTAGTGATGGATAACTTATGTGTTACTGGATGGGTATCTTAAATGCTGAAGTATGGATAACTCTCGTATTACTAGTGGATAATTATTGTACAATGTCATGGATAAGTTTTTGTTTATCTATGTGAGTAACTTTGTATAATTTTCAGGATAAATTTAGTTCTCTTTGTGGCCACCAAAATTTTTAAGCCATGTTTACTTTCACCTTAGTTAATTATATATGTGATAGAATTACTTGATTTGGACATAATAGCCTAGGTGTCAAGATACCGAGTCTTCGTGGGCAACACGAAACAAATCTTAAATTGCAGGAGTTTATATTTATGTTTACTCATGCATAAAAAAAACTCAACCCACATGATTTGTTCATAGGGCGGATAACTTATATAATACCAGGTGGATAACTTAAGTAGTTTGGCATGAATAACTTTTGTGTTATAGGTGGATGACTTTTGGATCCGAAAAAAAGTTCTTGAAACATATCAATATGAGATCTAGTTTCGAAGATCTTATCGCGACTAGTAGTGGCGGACCTTGGGCCGAAATTTTGGGGGGGCAAATGGGCTGGGGGGGCGAAAATTAAGCTGTAGGCTGATTTTTGGTTGACAAATGGGCTGAATATATGTAAATATTAAGCAATTTTTTCATGGGCGGGGGGGGCGATGGCCCATTTTGCCTCCATTAAGGTCCGCCAGTGGCGACTAGCCCAACGGTGAAAACATATCCAAAATCGGATATATGGTTTGACCTACAAATCATTTTGAATTTTTAGATTTTTGAATTTAAATCGGACATCACCTATTTTGTCGTTTTGTAATTAACAACTAAATAGACTTTTATTAGACCCTCGCTCATCTCATGCATCACATACATATCTTTAAGCATGCATGCTCTGTATGCCGGCCATAATGACTTCGTCCAAATGTTCGCCATGTTTTGTCATTTGTAGAACGATTGCCAGGTAGCAGTTTTCTAAAAAAACAGACTCTCCTGATATGATATCATCCAAGCGCTTAGCGCCAGTAAACATCCATAAACACGCTTCTTTCTTAATTTTACCAAGTAACACTACATACGCGGACATTTCACTCGTTCCGTACCTCTCAACATGTTAGCAAAGTGAGGGAGGCAATGGCCTTGGGTTTAGCATTGGACCTTCCGCCATCGCCATCAAAGACCACCAATTTTTGGTTGTGAGCCCCGTCCAAAGTTGAATTTGTAGCATGTCAAATCCCATCCATTCCTTCTTTTATAGGGCCCCATAAGAGGATAGTGAAGCGGCAATCAACTATGATGGATTTCTCGGTAAACAAAAATCAACTATGATGAGTCGTTACACGAGGGTGTGCATAACCATTGTAAAAGGTCGTGTTGACGTGTTCATATCTGAGACTTGAGGGTTAACCACTAAGCTTGGTTTGCAACATGGAGTCGTTTGCCATTGTAACTTAGAAAGTAACTTTCAATGTATTTAGTACTTTTTAGGGTGTAGCGTTACTAAAGTTTCAGCGGTCAGGGTTTAGCGCAACACTATCATTATCAGATATAAATAGGAAAAGTGTTAATTAATTCTGGAATTGGCAACCTGGGGGCTACGGTACATTGAGCTCAACCTAGCAAGAGCCGCCTGTAGTAGTTGTGTTGGAAATTATGAAGGCGTATGATAGGATCGAATGGATATTCCTAGAAAAGATGATGTTAAAGATGGGCTTCTCGGTGGAGTGGATTAGGATGGTTATGAGTCGGATTTTCTGTGAAACTGAATGGAGGCATACCGTATTCGTTTACACCCTCCGGAGGTTTGCGGCAAGGCGACCAGTTATCCTCCTACCTATTTTTGTTTTGTGTCGAGGGTTTTTCTGCTCTACTTCGAAAGGCAC
Source organism: Avena insularis (assembly GCA_023614405.1). NCBI lineage: Eukaryota > Viridiplantae > Streptophyta > Magnoliopsida > Poales > Poaceae > Avena > Avena insularis. Next base: position 472,734,760 of record CM042697.1, read on the forward strand.
ATGCCTCAAATGAGCTAAAGGGTGTGCATTTTGGAGCGGACAGCCCCCATATAACACACCTCTTATTCGCTGATGATAACATTGTTTTTTTGGAAGCTATAGTGGATAGTATACAGGATCTCAAGTCAGTGCTACATCAATATGAAGCGAGCTCCGGCCAGAAAGTCAACCTTCAGAAATCTTCTATATTTTTTGGGCATGGATGCCAGGATGCCTGAAAGGGGGAGATGAAATAGTTGAACAACATTGGCCAGGAAGCACTGATGGAGCGCTACCTGGGCCTTCCTACTGTGGTGGGTCGGTCCATGGATGGTGCTTTCAAGCACCTAAGGGAGAGAGCATGGGGCAGGGTTTATCGAAGGAAGCCAAAAGGCCAGGGTTTATCGAAGGAAGCCAAAATTATTCTGATTAAGTCAGTCCTTTAGGCAGTACCAGCCCACACAATGACTTGTTTCAGACTATCGAAGAAAATATGCAATCAACTTCGATTAATCAACTCTGATTTTTGGTGGGGCGTGGCAGATGGGAAGAAGAAGGTACACTGGACCAGTTTGGCGAAGATGTGTATCGGCAAGAGGGAGGGGGGCCTGGGCTTCAGAGATCTAGAAAGTTTTAACCAAGCTCTTCTTGCAAAATAAGGCTGGAGAATTATCACTCGGCCAGACTCCCTCTGCTCTCAGTTTTTTAGGGCTCATTATTTTAAGGATGGAGATTTTATGCAGGCGAGCTGTCCACATGGTGCTTCCTTCACTTGGAGAGGAATAGTGCATGGACGTGAGCTACTAAAGGCCAGACTGATATGGAGAATTGGCTGTGGTGCACGGGTGAGAATTTCGGATAAATGGATCCCGCGGATGGGAGATCAATACCCCCTCGGTCGTAAGCTTGAAGGTAAAGTTGTATTTGTTGCTGACCTACTTGACAGTCGGGGTGCGTGCTAGGATGAAAATAAACTCCGACAGAATTTTTATGATGGAGATGTTGCAGATATCCTGCAAATTCCCGTTTCTGGGGCTGGAACTGACGATTACCTAGCTTGGAATTATACAAAACATGGTTTGTTCTTCTGTAAAATCTGCCTACCATCTGAAGGTTCGGTTGAACAAAATTTCTGAGGGGCACGCTGTTGAGTTCTAGCTCGTGCACATCGCATAGGGGCTGGCTTAGCTTGTGGGACTCGGATATTCCAAACAAAACCAAGGTTCATGTCTAGCGTTTGGCAAACAATGGACTTGCCCTTGGTTCAGAGCTGCAGAGACGGTCGATTAAGGCGGGATTTCAGTGCATTGCGTGTGGCCGGGAAGAGACAACTCTTCACCGGTTCTAGAGATGTCCGCACTCTGCCTATGTTTGGGAAGCTCTGTCGTAGAAAGCTGAAGTCTCACTGCCCAAGCCGTCGGATGGGATGAGGAATCATCTTGAATTGAAGTGCTGGCTTCTGGATTGTTTTAGTACGCTGAATTCGAAAGAGATGAAGCTGATGTGCACTGCTCTTTATCAGCTTTGGTTGGCAAGGAATAATGCAAGAGATGTTGAGCCTATTGAGAACCCAACGGCTGTTGCTAGCAGAATGTTGGCGCTCGTTGAGGAATGGCATGAAGTCCATTCACGTCCTACAGCTGAGTCGATAATCAAACCATCTGAGAAATGGGCTCCGTCGAAGGAGGGATGGCTGAAATTGAACACAGATGTGTCTTTCTCCAATTCTAACCGGCATGGTGGAGGTGGGGTGGCAGTGCGTGACCACAATGGTGTGTTCATTACGGGAGCGACCCATTTCTTCCTAGCTACTATGGACGCGGAAGCTGCGGAGATCCTTGCATGTCGACGGGCAGTGAAACTAGCAAAGGAGATTGGTTGTCGGAAATTCGTGCCGGAGTCTGGTTGTATCAATGATGTCAAGAAACTGAACGACTTCGATCAGGTTCATGTACGAGCTTTGCGCCACATGGCTTATGTAGTTGCCCACAAGTTGGCAAAGGAAGGTTGTTTAAATAAGTTGTGTAAAATCTGGTTTAGCAGCCGCCGGATTGTATTGGTGCTTTGTGTAGACTCTGTATTTGATTAATAAATTTGCAGCCTTACCCCTCAAAAAAAAAAGACAAAGAAAACACAATTTAGTTGTCTTTAGGCCACATTTTACCTAAATGTACGTTAATTAATATGGGTCGCAGGAAGTAAGATATTTCTGATCCATCTGAACTAAAATTAGGTCAAGATTAAAGGTAACGAAATTCTTTTAAAAATTTGACATACAGGAACTCTATTGAATAGCGGCACAAGCGGCCTGAAGGTTCAAGCTCAGAAGCCAAGAGTAAAAGAAATACACAGTACATTTCTTCGAAGAATCAAATGATCTCGGTTGATTTTCTTATTGAACCTATTGTACATTTTAAACACATAGCGATATACACATACATCGTGGTGCTATTGGTCACAACAACTATATTATGCAACAAGAGCAAAATGTCGTGGTACTGGTACAGCCTGCGCCCGTCAGTTGCCTGGTGACGACGGATGGAAAGAGAGCATGCTGGGAGAATCCACTCTAACAATAACTTCTTCACCCACAGACTCATCGCTCGAGTTGTCGTCTTCCACTATTGCCCTGCGTTGCCGGACTGGTGCCAGGGGCGGAAAAGGAGCGAGGGCAGAAGTAGGAGCAGCAGGAGCAGGAGCAGACTTTCTGTTCATCAGATTGGAACCCTCAGACTGTACAGAGAGTAGAGGCCGTGTGTTGGACGATGCCCTCGAGGGAACCTTGGGATAGGATGCGCTGTGCTTATGGTTTGCTTCCACGGGAGGAAGCCTCTGTCGCCGCTGAGCAGGGTGCGTGTCCTCCATCTGTGAATGAGTTGATCCGTTTATTTAGTTTGAGTTGATCACATATAAACTTACATCGAAGTAAACAAGAACCAACTATGAGATTGATAAAATAGAAGAGACTCATACGTACCATGCTGCCGTACATGCTGACTTGCAGGGCTCTAGCAGAGAAGCTACACGACTGGTTTCTGATTTCAGCTAAGCTTGGATTTCCAGGCCCTCTAGATCTCCGGAAACTCTCCGGCCACCTTAGCAAACCGACATGCTCTTTGCTCTGTGTTCGTGATGGTCCAAGGGTTGGAGACAGCAACGATGCACTTCTTTGCAGATCGCTCTCTGCCTCTGGCCTCCTTATTTCAAATAAGATAACCCTCGCTCTAGCTTCCACCTGATAACTGGGTGCAGTATAGCAGTAGTCTATATGGTTCATGGCTGTAAAACAAGACAGCACTTGAGTCATCAAATATTATAACAAAAAGATTGGCCACTCAATTGATGAAAATGTAGACAACCTGAAGACTGCAGGCCAAATAAATACAAATCAGTGTTTGAAGGCAGCAGCACGGCTGGAGGTGTGATCAAATTTTGGTTGTTCATCTTCAGAAATCCTTCCAGTAAGATGCCCACGTAATTATGCCCAAGTTCAATGTCTTCCCCCTTAATATAGATGTTCATACTGGACCTTTCAGAAACGAGAACCCTCATCTCATGCATTGCCATTTTCTCAAATATCTGAGGGAGAAGAATCCTTGCAATAACAAGAGCGCTTTCCTGTAATTTCCATGCATGAATAGTTAATGTCTATCAGAGTACTAATTATGTGTCAAAAGGTAACATTGTTACACGAGACCTAATGGAGCAGTAGCGGTGGGTTTGTCCCACATTGGAGATTCAATGTTTCTAATAATGCTTGATAACGATTTGGGTGAAGCGACGGTAAAGCCGAAGCAAATTACAATGATTAGATTTGGGTGAAGAGAAGCAAAATCCCAAGAAAGTTTCGATGATCGTTGTAAGTCTATATACATTCGAGCTGCTGCTTGAGTGTTACAAGTCAATAGTGTGCATGACTGTTGATAAAATGAGGAGGCCCTCACAGGAAATGCACCGTCAGTATGAGTCATTGTAGATGGCGCGTTGTAGTCTAATCTTGATTACACTTCAGTTTTCAAGTTGTTTTGGGAATGTGCGGTTACATGCAGAACCAAGAGAACTGATTATGGATGAAACTGATGGGCAATATCTAGCGAGTATAGGTACATAGAACCTACGAATATACATATGATTGGCCTGATGATACTTACTTTACTTCTTTTCAAGTTAATATCACTGCTTTCTAACCCTGTTTACAAAGTATTATTTGTATTAGCAAATAAAAAACAGCCGTGAGCAATCAAACTAAATAAAGATGTCATTTCACAATCCTTGTTGAGTACATCTGTGTTGATAATTTGTTAAATGAAGATGAAGATCTGGTCACATATTCCTTATATGCCACCAGGGGTGGAGCCAGCACCCGGCAACCCCAAGGGGCTGCCTGGGCTAGTCCAGCAACTCTCCATTAAGCAGCAGTGTAATCAGAGTGCTTAGCGCTGGTGTTCGGTGGGGAACGCTGGCCGCAGTCGCTGTGCATAGGCCTTGCCCAGGCTCCATCAGTGCTCTGGATCCTCCACTGTATGCCACCTTTGGAGTTAACGATGGGAACAAAATACATACACGCAGGCTATGGTGTACCACAACGGGTTTGGTTATTTTTATGCTACCTTCTGCCAGAATTCAATGTGTTAAACCTGTAAGGCTCGCTTTGAAAGAGTTCTGCCGTAATTTCAATTTACAATTACTTAGTGTAATGTAAGACTCTATTTAACTAATCATGAACAGATGTAATGATCTTCGACTAGTGCAGTAAACACATCACAGTCCGAGTCCTCAGACTGGGTTCCAAGAACAGGCCACGCTTCCTTTCTTTCTCAATTTTTTAAATTTGAATCTTTCATTCAGTTTTTCCGCTCCAAAAAGGTTAGGTCAAAAACAGAAGGAGCTCTAATATAAACTTGGTAAAACAAATGCTACCCATCAACCCTCCCCTTACAGGTTTCTCAGTCAGTAACCTGCAGGACTTTAACCGCATTGAGAACCACAGAAAAAATCTGCTTCACTTCCCCTCACATAATAAAGGAAACAAAAAAGGGATTATGCATTTGCAGGAAATGTCTAAGAGTTAAAGAAGTTACTGAGCACATAGATAGGCAGCATTACGAGAGGATACCTGCCACAAAAAATCCTCAATGGAAGGATCAGACAGGCGCAATTGCTCTATTTTTTCAGCTTCAATGAAGAAACAATGCACCACCGATTCTGTAATAATGTCACAAATATAAGGCTTTCCAATTAATGCCTCATATAGACCCAGCGTGCTCCCATGTGACAAAATTGGATCCAATGAATGCCTGGTGCTTAGTCTCTGACTTGTCCACTGTCAGAAATAGGAGGCACGGGCTCATTATTGAACCAGCCAGAGTAGGAAAGTATATAGTATATACTTCAAGCATAAAGTGATCTTGAGGGAGGCTAATACCTTCACTATCCCAGTCGAAACAAGCCATACTCCAGTCGGCCTTGATCCCTCCGCATAAAGGATTGTTCCATGTACTTTTATAGTTTCTTTTGTATTACTTAACAAAGTATCACGAACAGAAGCAGGCAGTGCACCAACTAAAGGATGAGTATTTAAAAGTTCGCTAACTCTTGGCATTTTCACCAGTGGTGGATTCCTCTTAAGCTTCTTCAAGTCTGTCTGCCAAGTGAATTAACTTACCAGGGTTAGCATATTGCACTTTGTGAGCTCAAACCAGAGATTAATTTACTTTCACTCCCAACAAGAAATGTTATTATATTCCAAATACCTGCAAAGCATCATCGAGATGGTCCATTTCCTTTTCTTCGAGCAACCCAGTCTTCCCGAGGTCTTGAATATAGTCGCTCAGGTGTGTCAATACTGCATATGTCACTTGTCGAGTCTTTAATGCACGAAGCACCTGAAAAGTGTCGAACGGCTTCAGGATCTAGACAACGGTGTCCCCAGCAAAAAAAATCTAGATGACATAATAGTGAATGGATTTTTGACAAAAAGACCACCTGCCCCAGTGAATTGCCAAAAAAGACCACCTCTCAGAAAATTTGCCAAAAAGGACCATTTCCCCGTGACGCCAGGGCCAGCCAGGCGACATCTGGGCCTGCTACCACGGCCACATGCGGCACTTCGGTCAGCGTTGACGGCAAATGACGTAATCACGTCGCTGTGGAGCCTGCCGCCATAGCCAGACGCGGCACGGTGACTGACGGCGGCATGTGCTCTCAAATTCGCACAGCCACTCCACATCTCTTCTAGGAGTATTTTCTTCTGCCGACACAAGTCGCGATCGGTACAAATATGGCTCCGATCAAGCAGAGCAGAATCTCCCAAGTACCCTTTGGAAATTGCATCCGGCATACCTTTTACCAAATAAAGCGTGTGTACTGCAGGTTCATGCATGATTTGCCCCGACAGGGAATCAGCGCCAGGGACAGCACAACGACATGCCGCCTATGGCGACGGCGGCAGGCCCCACAGAGCCGTGATCTCACCTTTTGCCGCCGACGTGCCTTCTGTGGCCGTGGCGGCAGGCCGTGCCGCCTCCCGCGACGGCGGCAGGCGCCACGTGTTGCCTGGCCGGCCCTACCGCCACGTAGTAGTAGTCCTTTTTAACATTTTTTCTAGGAGGTGGTTTTTTTCATCAATTTACTGGGGCAGGTGGTCCTTTTTATCAAAGATCCAACAGAGAACTACCAGGATCACCGAGGAAATGCTTTTCAATCAAATTGGCATTCCTTTGTTTATTTCTCTAGTGAAGCTCTTTATTATTACCGGATTATATTGTTGGAATACAAACTGGAAAATTCTCACTTCCAGAAGAATTTCGCAGGAAAAAAGACAACTCCTAAGAAAATTACTACCAAAACCCTCTTCCTCCATTCCAAACTATAAACCTAGCCATTTACAACCATTCGGCCTTCCAAGGCCATGCAAAAACATGTATGTCTAAAAGCCAAACTAGTCCTTCCTCTTCTTCTTGAACCCACACATAAGTGCTCTATTTTGTATATTATAAGTTACGAAGAGGGCGATGGTCTTACAGAAAATAAAGAAAAGCACAGAACAAAAGGCAACAATTGGAAAGCGGAAAATCTAAAACAAACCTATGAAGGCTATGAAAAGAAGCCCAAAACGCAAAACTGTAGATCAAGGGAGCCGGTCAAGGGGGCGCACATGAAGCCAAACTAGTCTCACTTTAGGAATGTGCTTTTCTCCTCAAGTTTTGCAGAGAAAATTGCTAGTTTAACAAATTTATCAAGACTTTGCAAGGCTAGTGAATGAGAGTAAGAAGCACATTGTAACCACCACCTGAGGGAATGTAACACGAACATCTTCCAGAAACTTTTTAGCTTCCTCCCCCGCAGAAGTACTTTCATCGATGACAATTCTTGCGACCTCACTATCACCTGAAGAATCAAAATTTATAAGAATAAATAAAACTAGTGAAGTGGATTAGGATCTTTAATCTCCACCATCCAAAAAACAGTGTAAAAAGAAGCAAATAAAATATTAAAAAAGATGTTGAGAGAAAGATAACGTCAGACAGGCTTTTCATGGTAATGCAAAATGAAGTAAAGGTGCTCAGGTTCAACCTTTAATAAGCTAAAATCATTTGGACTGTCAGAGCTCGCTATATACCAAGTAGTTGTGCAGTGAATGATATATCAGTATATCACACCATCAAGACCTCGCCAGTTTAAGGACTGAATGCCATAACTGACTGATTCTACAGGAAAGCAAACCTTTCTTAAGATAAGTACCACAGTCTCTTCCCACTTATGAACTACAACAATACCTCTACCAAGAATATGTTCTCACACATAGCACTTCTCATATAGAAACAAACTATTAAGACATGATTTTCATTTTCCTGGACTTTATAGGCAAATAAATGGTATAAAACTAGCACGTGACAACATTGAAAAAGTCTGTTAAGGATATTACCAAGAAAATCATGTAGTTGTCTCCTTGCAATTCTATGAGCACGAAGAAATGCAGCACATATGTAACATCCTAACTCCAATCTTTCTACTGTGAAGTACGTAACAAGCCTTCGTGGCAACCTGCTCATATGAAGGAACCTATAGTAATTTGGGAAATGAACATTGGACCGCAAACCCCTCCAATCACATAATGATTGGCTAGAAACAAGATCCATAGCTTCATCAACTGATCTCATCAAAATATTTGCTGTGGATTGAGTTATCCGTCCCTCTTCAAGCATTCCCCAATAAGCGGCTTGTACACCTGACAAAAGTATTTACAGTAAATAACCATTTTAAAGGAATCCAGAAAAATATTTGTTTCAAGAGTAAATGAGCGTGCAGTCATAGCAGTAATTTTACTGTCTACCCTACTTTACACTTGGACCACTTAACTAGTTCAGTGGCCTATAGGCTTGGAGAATTCACGAAACTATTTCCACAGCCAAACGTTTTAGAACCCAGAGGCCATAGTGCATTTTACTCTTTTATAAATGTATGTATGTACCTCCTTAACAAACCCAATTCGGCTGAGGCATCGAATTTCATCAGCACATTATCATGTAATTAGATTGCATGCATACCATTCAAAAAGCGCACTCGAGTATCCCTCAAATTCATGGTATGCACACTTTCATCTTTGTCAGGAACATCGTGAGGATGTGCTTGTTCATCTTCCAGGTTATTCAAACATGTGATATATTTCTTCACAGTAATCCAATCAGCAGGCCCAAGTTCCTCATCATCCCTGAGATCACCAAAAGCCTCTAATGCCTTGTTTAGCATTTCATATCTTGTATACTTCAATACACGAAGCTGTAGTTGCAGGAAATCAGGTTAGAAACTGGAGCATGAAGAAGCACAAATATGCTACTTCATATTCATCAATCACATGTGAAACCAAAACTACTGATGTTTCTCATTGCAGAGAACAAGCACAACAAACCTATACACCCTGGAAATAAGAGACTTAATAATAGTAGTACTCCCTCCGATCCAAAATAAAGGACTCAAATTTGTCTAGATACGGATGTTCAAATTCGAATAATGAAAGACTCTCTGAACAACTTTTGAAGCTACAAGGAGTCGAGGGGGTTCAACCAAAAGAGAAAATATTATTTATTTTCTCATAATTGATGTAAAGATCACAAATGGAGACTAGATATTCTGAGAAACCTTCAGGTCAATAATTAGATACACTGTCAAGAAAAGAACGGAGAGAACCAACATCCTGAGAACAGTGGTATCTTTGTGCCAACCTGGATATGACCCCAGCAGAGCAGATTAAATTGTATTTTTTGCGGCGCATAAACATGTGTATCTTGTTGTCTTCCTAATACTGTGTGAGCGGTGGTAATAATCCCGTCCTCATTATTTACGTACGATTAACCGATTCATCCCTATATTCTTGAGTTCAGAGAATGGAACAAAATATTTACAGCATTTAACACCTTATTTGAGCCAGTTCACTCATCACTCTAAGGGAAAGAGGATGTAGTCAGAGATCAAAAGGTTACTAAAGCATGCAAATGAACATTTAAGTAAAACCCTTAATCCCAAGATAAAAAATCACAGATGATAATTTGTCAAGCTAACCTTCGTTGCTGAAAGTTTTCCCAGACCAAGTAAATGCAACAAAAATTGTGTGGTAGAACCATTCACAATCAATGTCAGAAACACGATGCCACCAGTAAAGAACACAAACTGCAAAAGATTTATAAGATTAGGAAAGCTCAAATTAAATCTTTCAGAATTTTTCAGGAAAAAGGAAAGAGCATACCATTGTTCCGACTTCTGGCTTCAGATAACGTTGAACTCCATCACTAGCACGCTAGCAAAACTATTTCAGTAATATCTCATGAAAACATGTATCCAATGACTCAATAAAATGTGCACATAATTGCCACAAGAAATGAATGAGAGTCGATGGCATTGACGCAAGAAAAATTACTTACTTTAACAGACAGAGAGAGTGATAGAGCAACAGCCCCTCGCAGCCCTGACCAAACAAGAACTGTGGCTTCTTTGACATCCATACCATACCCAAAGTGACGCAACAATGGATACAATACAATGACAACCACAGCACGCGATATTTGCACAAACACATAGAGCAGAAGAAGGAACCCCCATGAAGCGCCTAAAATAGCAAGAGATAAGGGGATTATACGCACGACACAAAGGTTGGTTAGAACCAAGCTCATAATATAGAACGGGAGAATATATCAGGCACGCCCAACCCTGAGTTGCTAACGTGTTGTCCGAAATAGGATGAAAACATTCAAACCGGGAAAAATGGACTTTGTTTATACAAAATAAGAGTGTTGAATATTAAATTCAGATTCTATCTATACATTGAGAACAAAGAAGATAATTTTCTGCTGAAAATAAAAGTTGCTACCATTCGCAGAACTTATCTTCTTTGCTTCTCCATAGGACGCTAAATTGTATCATTATCTAACTAATTTGATTCATCCCATGACTATCTACACCATTTTCTGAAGGGTGGGATCAAGGGAGCACCCTAAATCCTAAGAGATAATACATTACTCAGCAGTCAGCAGATGAACCATGTGGCAGTAAAAATATATCAGCAGCTCAATGGAGTGTGTTGTACGAGGATTTGGTCCAATGACTGTGTTGACTACTCACGACTATAATGAAGAAAAATGTCAGACCACATCCTGAGGTAAACTGTAATGATGTTAAGTAGATCAGATTGGATGTAATCATGTTAACAGTGCCCAATCTAAGTGCATATGTGAACTGATCTATGTATACTCATAAAAAATAATAATGGTTTCTCTTCTATAATTCTTGAATGAATTTCTAGAACAAAATCCAAATTTCACGCGGAATGACTTATGCGACTACTTTTGCTTTTAAAAGTAATCTTTAGACTCCGAGCTGTTGGTGTTCTAAGGTCAAAGGTCTAGCTTTATTCGTGTAATAAAGGTCTGCTTTACGGCGTTATGCATCCTTAAATCGCATAAATACGATTTCACGGAGTGAACACATCCCACCAACTTTATTTTGTCCCCTAGTGCAGAAGCTGAAGTACTCAACGAAATGCACATGACTTGAAAGCCCAAATTCCAAGTATATATGATTCTAGTTTTCTTTTTGCAATACCATGATCAATGGTTAAACTCTGGTTTGCTTGGGACCAAAGGCTTTGGTAAAAAAACTTCACACATTACAGCAGGAAAACAAACATAAAGGTTGTAACAGACCAGTAGAAATGCTTATATAGCACTTTTTTTGTTAAAAATGAATAGTAGATATAGATAAATGAAAATTCATACCATGTCTCTCAAAATGGATATTATCTTGTAGTACACCATCTGCAATAACAACCCCACTGAAGGGAATTCAGATGTATGAAATTATAACAGTATCCATGTGTTAAACATTTATTGTACAAAACAAAAGCAAGCATGGTCGGGTTTAGCCAGGCAAAAAAACAGAAACAACAAAAACTATTCCTGTGACATGTAGAAAGGTTAAGAGAAGTTGATACCTCAGTATGAAAATAAGTGTGTTTGCAATGTAAGCAATCATTTCCCTGGATACAAGACAGCAATCAGACAGGAAGTTCATACATAAATATACACATCTCATAAAATGTAAAACAAACTAATGTGAATTGTGGAAATCATGTGTCTCCAAATAGGAGAGTACACATGTTTGCACTTAGGCCCTCATACAAGTTACCATAAGAAAGACACTCCAACAGAATCAATAATTCCCTTACATGATGGCTTATATGAGAATTCATAATAATGCCTAATTTACTGTGAACTGACAGATATCACAATGTACTTTCTATAACCAAATTTCATATGAAAAGACAGAGATAAGAACGCAATTACACATTTACACTGCATGGATGATGTCGGCATCAGCAAAATGATAAGCTATGAGTGCCATTTTTTATTTTTCATGCAAATTACTTGGAATTTAGAGACTCCAATATAAGCTAGGATGCCATTTAAGAGCATTTATGATGAAATTACATGGTCATTAACAAAAAAATTATACAAACTGGGGTTCAACAGCAGGACGACAATGTCTGTTACAAACTTGTCTGACTTACATTTACTATATTTGCAAGAGCACATATGTTTAAATGTAAACATACTGAATTTCAGGAAATGCTCACGGAAATGGAGCATCACAAACTGACAGGATACACGAGGACAGCGAACAAATTAACATATTTTTCTAGGAATACTAAGGTTGATCATTTGTTGAGAATCATTGCTGACAGCAGAAACTGACATATATTGCTTGAACTTACCAGAAATGATGTAGACTTTGCTGGCTGTCACCCTTAAAGGCAGTTTTTGCAAAAGCAGCATAGAACCTGCCGGTATGACAAAGTTAACATTGGAGCGAAGATAGTAAGGAATATGAAAATAAGAAAGTGAACACAAGTTTTACTAACATCCCCAAGGTCATGACAGCCAAAACACCAGAGACCTCCAATGCATCTTGCGCCTGATAACGAACAATATTAGTAACAGAAATAGGCCCCAAAAAACTAGAGGGCTGATCACGTCATAAACAGTAAGTTATATTTAGTTGTGGCTGAAATCAGTATTGCAGCACACATGAGAGAAAAAGTAAGTCATGAAGCCCAAGCAACGATAATCTCCAATCATGAATACTTATATAAATTTGTCCTAATAAAAAATTTGACAGCTCATCAAGATTTAAGGATGACAACTTCAGTTTAATAGTACACAGTCAATAGGTCCAAAAAGCTGGAATGCAAGTAAACTGACTGAACTAGGTTACGAATGAAAACTGAACCATCTCTTGGTAAATCAAAAATCAAAAATCCTGATTCTCAAGATTTTTAGGGAAGGCATAGTTCTTTTTCACGACTTGTAATCGGTTACTCGATGTAAGAATCAGAAATACAAATAGTAAAATTCTTTTGATTTGAACAAGAACCCTCTGATATACACTCAAATCCAGAATGTCTGTTTGAACATCAAAATTAGTATCTGAGGACAACTTTTTTTTTGAGAAAATGCAAAGGAGTCTTTGTGTTTTATTTCATTGAATACATAGAGTCTGTTACACGCCTCTGAGGAAATTCATGAAAGTCAAGTAGGAACTTTGCTATGTGCATATCTAGAAAACAAGAAGCAATCTCGCTTTAAGAATAAAACATCACCCCAATGATGCAAAAGGGGCTGCTTGAACAAATCATTGTATGACTAGAACCACAAATTGTTCCAGGTGGACAACTATTTCAAAAACTGAGCAAACCAGGCCCTTCTAAACAAAACGAAAACAGAATATGAGAGCTTTGATATGTTCGTTATCTGATTATCTTACAGTGAAGAAAGCAATATAGCTGACAGCGAGAGTAAGTGAAATCTCTATGATTGTATCGTTGAAAATAAAGCCAAGCCATAGCACTGACGCAATTCCAAACGCAAGGCCCAAAGCAACACTGGTCAAAGAAGATACTGATTAGCATTATTTTCATTGCTTCATATCATCTAGTTAAGAGTTATAAGCTATTCCACATACGCTCCAAGTGAAACTTCTGACAAGAACTTTATTATGGAGCCTGCATCGAAAGTTGTCCCCAGCACCATTCGATAGAATAACTGATAGACAACAATAGCAGTCCTGTAGAATGCAAGGTCGTTTAGTATGAATAGAGTCCGAAATATCTTGTAACTGTACATGGTGCAATTCGATAACTATGCAATAACTCAGGGGTGGGTGCGCTAGACAGGGTTTGAAGTTCTGTGGGGTAGAATTAACCTTTTAAGTTACTATCCGGATCAAATAAACATGAGTTTTTGTTGTTTCTTCTTAAGAATACGCAGAGAGAGTTTCTCCCCCACCTAACACACCCCTCTCTGGTCTACTATCCTTCTTTCTACATGGTGCCATTCGAAAAATCAAAAATAATGAAGGGAAAAAAACACTTGTGCTAAACCTCACACAATAGTGCTAGTATAAGGAATACTTCAAATATTAGTGTGCAGCAATGTCATCTAGACATGTCTAGCATAACACAGAAACTTGTAATCTACATATTGAGTCTCTCATTCTATTTTCCGTTCTCTTGAATGGAACTGTTTCCAATAAAACGCAGAAAAAAAGACAGACATGCACAAATGGTGAGCAATTCGAGGGTCACAGTAGCATACCCGTCATTCATTAAAGATTCTCCTTCGATTATTGTACTGAGCTTTTTACTTGCTCCAAGGTCCTTGAGGAGCGCAACCACAGCAACAGGATCGGTGGCACTAAGCAGCCCACTAAACAAGAAGGATGTTTTCCAGTTCCAGTCGTACGGAAAAGTAAGCTGCGGCAAACGAAGTAGCCAGAATCAGAACGTCAAACTCAATGGCCTGCGTCCGTTTGGCAATCTAAGAGCATACCTTTACAGCAGCGCCAAGCAGAACCGTCGAGATGACCACGCCTGGAACAGCAAGTAACACCATCTGCGCCATGCATTTCTGCAAAGTGAACATATTCAGTATATGCTCAACAAACATGTATGCGGCTGCAGTGCTATGTCACAGTCCGGAACAGATAACTGGCGGCAAAAATACATTTGTAAAAATATTTTTGGGGGGTTAACCCGGCAGCAGCTCTGCCAATTATTTGAGACCCCTGCAAATTAACGGTTGTACTAAGCATGAGCCTGTGAGACTGTAAACTGGATTGGACGGAAATTGATCCGTGATGACCGGCATCTTTACTAGACCGAAGAATGGAACCAAGTGTTGCTACAAACAAGATGCCAGAGCCTAAAATAACAGGTAAATGGCTGTTTGGATAATAAATAATTAAAGAAGAAGAAGGGAACTGCGTGTTGACTGCAGCCGAGGTTGGCACTCAGATCTCGCCGCGCGCGGAGATACCTTGATTTGGTGTACTTCCATGGAGAAGGAGCTCTCGAAGAGGAGGGCGGGGAGGAAAACAGCCAGGAGAAGATCAGGATTAATGGCGGCCCCTGCATCGTTAGACCCGTAATAATCAGCAAAACGGAACAGTATATTGTTGCGATCTGAGAAGGGAACACGTGGTGTGTTCGTCCGAGGGTGAAGGGTGGACTGGACCTACATATACGAATGCCAGCTCCGAGCTTGCCGAGGCCGTGCTTCGTCCCGTACTCTGTGCGTCGGGGAGGAGAAGAAGAAGGGGGGAAAGTAAGATCACGGATTTGCTTCTAATGAACGGATGGATTGAGCGGAGGCGCGGGGGAGGAGAGAGACGGACCGAGGCCTCCGAGGGCGACGCCGAGGACGAGGAGGGCGACGGTGTAGGGGACGCGGGTGCCGCGGAGGAGGTGGCGGGAGGCGATGCCGAGCACGAGGGAGACCCCGAAGAAGAGGACGGCGTCGTCCGGGCTGGGACCGGGCTCCTCCATCGAGCGGGACGGCGAGGCGGCGGCGGCCGTCGTGGTGGTGGTGGTGGAGAAATGTAGAAGAGACAGACTCGGCGGGACTCAGGAGTGAGGAGAGGGGAGGAGGACTGCCGCTTCTTCTCTCCGATGAAACCAGATTAGGTGAGGTGGACTCCAGGTAGAGAGGTGGAAAATCCAACTCCTGTGGGCCCCGCACTCGTACATGGATGAGTTATTTTACTTGTATATTGTATGAACGAGTCAGACAGCACACCGTGATCAAAGTTGTTCTTTCTGTATCATGTGATGCGATCTTTATATATCATCTTAATAAACGACAGAGAAGAAGTAGGAGCACAAGCGTACACAACGTGTCTCCATTCACATGCGGATGAAAATCTGGATCGTCCTGGCTGGCCTTTTTTGTGTAATAACGTAGTCAACTTTGCTTTGCTGCCGTAACTAGTACTTCCTCCTCGTCGCCCCCGCGTGACGGCAGGGGGAACCCTAGATCTCGGGCGCCATCGCCACCTCATCTCCTTTCGGCTTGACGTGGCTCGCGCCGGGAGCTGACGGGCGCGGGGCTTGCCCTGCTGTGGGTTGCGGCGGACGGTGCAAGGCAAGGGATGACACACCGTGCTTCGGTGACGGCGGACGATGGCGGCCTAGGCGGTCGGCGGTGGGAGGTCGTAGGCAGGGGCGGCGCTGTCCTCCCGGCCTCTGCCTCCGGATGGTGATGGAAGGAGCGTGTTGAGCCCGATCTCGACCGTTTCCTGTCGGATCTGTTGCAGCCGGCAGCGGGATGGCTTCTGGGTTCGTCCGAGCATGGTGGTGGTGGCCTTTCTCCCCCGTTGGAGTTGGTCGGCCGGTTGAATAAAGGTGGTTCGGCCTAGGGTCCCTCTTGTGTGGAGATGATCACCTTCCTGAGGATGGTTCTTGATTTGGCCGGAGTGGGGAGTTCCGGAAGGCTCCGTCGGCGAATGTACCGCCTTCTATGCTGCGATTTGGATCGAGATGGTATTGATCGTGTGCACCCATGTTTTATTCCCCGCTTTGGTTCGGAGGGAGCGCCAAGCTCGTCTTTTGTTGCCACCGCATTGTCGATCCATCGTGAAGTCAGAGGTGGAGAATTCATGAAGGCCAGGTTTAGAGATCTATCTATGGAGGTTTGAGTCGCCGTATAGTTGAGGGACTTGCTTGGTATTCTGGGCTAAACAACAGCCGTATGTAAGTGGGGGCGGCAACACAGGTGAATTTCAGAATCTTACCTTTCAGGGTGAAAATCCAAGGTCTGGCCTTAGCTGGTTGTGCCTGGCAATGGCCTTGTTGAAGGCATTGTTTTGAGAGGGAGGATTATTTTCAGGGTGAAAATCTAGATCTTTGATCGAGCGATGATGGTGCTTATGCACTGTTCCTTTCTTGGAGGTGTCGCTTTTGAAGAGCCTGGAGTTCAGGTGTTGTATTGGTGGTGGTTGTACTATTGCTGCTAGGACCGGAACACTGTAGCAAGTCTTTTTTTCTTAGTTTTCTTTATCTTTTATTGGTTGTGTGCATCCGTAATGCTAATAGGGTATTGCGTTGTTGCAGAGGCCAGGTGTAATTGATATCTCTCGATATTAATATATGCTCATTCCAAAACAAAAAAAAAACTAGTACTTCCTCCGTCCATAAAATAAATAACTTGTATTTGTGTAGATTTACATATATTTAGATATGTTTTAGTTTACAGATACATACGGATTTAGATAAATTCAAAGTCGGTTATTTTGTGGACGGCGTTGAGATTTGTGGATTTTTACGATGCAGAAACATCCATTTTCAACCGTAAATTTGTAGAGGTTCAGTAATTTATGTCCTAAAGTTAAAATCCATGTCGTTTGCACCCTAATTTTTTTTAATCCCGTCTAAATCAAACCCTGAACCTGTTTGGCCAAGCTAAAGGGCACCACCATGGGCAAAATTTGACAAAAAAATAAACCTAGATAATTATGTATTCCAGATTTCCAATATGTTAGTCCCTGCTCTCTCGCAGGCCTGCTCGGTCTAGAAATTGCCGCGCTCCTGTTCAGGGTATTCCTGCGTGCACCGGATCTACTGAGCTCGCGATGCCAATGGTGCTCTGTTTGTCTGATGCACATTAATTAGGTGTCTGTGTTAATTCCAACCACATGGATCGATGAATCAACCTGGAGAATATTACCCTAGCATCAGAAGCCATGGATGGACTCCCCGCTGCTCTGTTCTGTTCGTTTTCATTGCCCAGGACGCGCACGCCGCGACGGTGACTGACATGGCCCCGGACAGCACCGCCATATGTAATGTACATGTCCACTTCAAGCATCGAGCACCCCGTTTTTCTTTCTATCATGCGATGCGATCCATCTTAACGACGACAGAGAAAAAGTTGGTACAGACGTGTCTGCATTCACGTGACGATGAAGATCGCGATCGCCCTGGTTTTTTTTTGTAACGTAGTCAACTTTGCTTTGCCGTAGAATGTAGTAGATCTCTTTTTTCGACTAATCTAGAATGTGGATTAGAATAGAACGGTTCGAATATTCTTTCTGTGAGCTTCCCAAAATTAGAGTAAGTTGATTTAATCAAACATATAAATTCAATTATTTTGAAATGGAGAGGGTACCAGCCCGTGGGCCGATCCTACATGGACGCGTTAATTTATTTTATTTTTCTAACTAGAAATCACGAAAGCAAGTCACATGTGATCGATCAAGTTTTTTTCTCCATATAAACACATGATCAAGGAGCTAATTCAGTACTAATTAACCAGCTAGGTGGCGGTGGCAGATAGTTAGCACTCTGTGTTTATTTATTTATCATGCGATCTCATCCAACGATCTCATCTAACGACAGGGAAGAGTACAATGTGTCACCCTTCACATGACAGTAGAGATCGCGACCGCCCTGGCTTGTTGTGCAACGGTAAGTCAACTTCAACTTTGCTGCCGTGGGTAGAGAGATGTCCTTGAAAGTGAAATTTGAATACGGTAAAGGTGTTGCCTGTGATCTAGAGTAGATATCCAATCTAACTTTTTTTCTTTCTAAAATTCAGGTTTCATGTGTGAAACTTGGAGATGGTTGCATCATACAGGTTGGGTCTAATAAATGTAAGTTTTATAGGCAAATATAGTGACAATGTTTCATAAATGAGATGGGTGGACTATACGTATATTTGTGAAATGTAAGGTTACTTTTGCTAAATAAAATTATGGCTGGACTCAAATACCTAGATGTCAGCTAGAGGTGCTGAATTGACTTTTTAATGTAATCATGGGTGTCAACCCTATTGAGGAATTAGACTATTCGATACTTTTGTCAATAATAGATCCTAAAAGATATGCCGGGTTCACTAAGTGCACCAACAACCAGGGGCGGAGCCAAGATTTTGACTAGGGGGGGGGGGGGGGGGGGGGGTGAGCGACGAAAATCTAGGAGTTAGCTGGCCAATGCTTATGGGCGAAAGGATGGCCCCAAGAGTGAGAGTGCAATGCGTTTATATCGTCGAAAGCCCACCAACCTCAATATGGGTGAGACTAGTGTAAATGTCTATTCCTCTCTTTCACGAAATGGTATACATGGGCCGACCAATATGGCACCGCTAGGTCAAGTATACCAAGGCATCAAGCCTATAACAACATGGAATATCAACATATGTTCGGCCTATGATAAAATGTATATAATATCACGATCGTTAAAATTGGCAAGAAAACCATCATATGTTTGGCAACACCAACAAGGTTCCAACTTTTTCACTAATTTAAAATACCGAGATGCTACCAATGACTGATTCTCGGATGTGCAACTCTTGGCAAGATTCGAGATCGAATCTGGAAGAAAAAATCCATCTACTACATAGTTTCTCATCACTTATTAACGAACAGAGTATAGCTAAAGTGCAGAAATAAATTAGAAGGATTAGATCGGATTAGCAGTACTATGTGCATAGAGTGTACCTTGATTAATCTGATGGTGAATTCAGGATGATGATGCGGACTCATGGTAGTGACCAATAAATCAGCCGCCATCGTACTACTCGGTTGCCTTGATAAACCAACAATCAAAGTCCAACATTGGCTGCGGTAGGCTTCCTCGCACCCTGGATCGATTAATAGAGAGATCTGATTTGCGAGAGGGAAGTGGAAAATGACCAGGCTTGAATGATCATTTATTGCCTATATCAACCAGGGGCGGAGCCAAGATTTTGACTAGGGGGGGTGAGCGATGAAAATCTAGGAGTTAGCTGGCCAATGCTTATGGGCGAAAGGATGGCCCCAAGAGTGAGAGTGCAATGCGTTTATATCGTCGAAAGCCCACCAACCTCAATATGGGTGAGACTAGTGTAAATGTCTATTCCTCTCTTTCACGAAATGGTATACATGGGCCGACCAATATGGCACCGCTAGGTCAAGTATACCAAGGCATCAAGCCTATAACAACATGGAATATCAACATATGTTCGGCCTATGATAACATGTATATAATATCACGATCGTTAAAATTGGCAAGAAAACCATCATATGTTTGGCAACACCAACAAGGTTCCAACTTTTTCACTAATTTAAAATACCGAGATGTTACCAATGACTGATTCTCGGATGTGCAACTCTTGGCAAGATTCGAGATCGAATCTGGAAGAAAAAATCCATCTACTACATAGTTTCTCATCACTTATTAACGAACAGAGTATAGCTAAAGTGCAGAAATAAATTAGAAGGATTAGATCGGATTAGCAGTACTATGTGCATAGAGTGTACCTTGATTAATCTGATGGTGAATTCAGGATGATGATGCGGACTCATGGTAGTGACCAATAAATCAGCCGCCATCGTACTACTCGGTTGCCTTGATAAACCAACAATCAAAGTCCAACATTGGCTGCGGTAGGCTTCCTCGCACCCTGGATCGATTAATAGAGACATCTGATTTGCGAGAGGGAAGTGGAAAATGACCAGGCTTGAATGATCATTTATTGCCTATATGTGGATACACAAGCGGACGGGTAATACTTTTACCTGTTGGGATGCTTCAGTACTTGCACAAACACTTAATTTAGGCTCAAGTATTTTGATTCATGGCCTAATACTACCAACTCGCTATTGTAAATCCTTGAGGGGGGCGAACAGTTGGGGGTGTCTATCCCCTGCTCGCCCGCCCCTGCCAACAACCTATGTCTAAACAAGACAAGCAATTCACAAGAACAACCAAGTAATTCAAAGTCCACTGAATATTATTAATTATTGCACATACGAATTCTGAAATGTAAATAGGCAATTAATGTTCTTCATGGAGTTAAAATATCCATCGATAGTCTAATCATTGTTGGAGAGGGTGTGACAAAGATCCTACATGATTGCAATGATCTAGCCTTTTTCTCAAGGAGATTCACCAAACAAAATATGAGCTACATTTTCCTTTTCATAGATTCTTACGCCCCCATTAAGACGATAAAATACACAAACACTTCACAAATCAACTTGGGTCTCTACAACCATCATGAAGGGGCGAAGTTAAGAAAAATTACACATATGGACAACTTTAGCATGCACATGACATGTTTTTTGTTAAGCTTCATTCAATAGCCAACGCAACCAAAAGTCCGAACTGATGGAAAGGACTAGTGCAATCCACTTATACACTTCAACACCCCTCTCACGTGTGACGGGAAGAAGTCAGCACATGCAACCGGAAGAGAGCGACGGCGCGCGAAACCCACGTATGACTTAAGAGGCCTATACGTGGATATAGAGGGGGTCAAAAGCAATTTTAGGATAAATTGCGAAAGCCAGGATTCGAACTCGAGACCTTAGGCTCTGATACCATGTTAAGCTTCATGCACTAGCCAACGCAACCAAAAGTCCGAACTGATGGAAAAGGCTAGTGCAATTCACTTATACACTTCAACATTTTTAATAAAAATGCACCACTCCAAGCATTAGAGGCTAACTGTGTTGGCAAAATAAAAATTCTTTCGATCACCAAATGAAAACAAATTAGTTTTCACTATTTGCGTTCTCATCTATGCTCGATATTGAATAAATCTTGACCCTGAGGTGGATTACAATATTCTCATTTTCACTATAAAACGTACCATGCTAGAGAAAATCTGGATGTCATAATGACACTTGGAGGGTTAAGAGTGAACTGTTCGCTTTTTGACCACTCTCGGAGAAAAATCTAGGATGAAAGGGCATCTCCATTGGACCGACGTAACGACCATGACCTTTTCAATTGTGTTTGAACAGACAGGAGAAAAATCAGCCCTAGAGCTGAGACCCAACGGCCACAGGCGTCCAGGCCGACCAATTCATGGCCCAAATTTAGGCTTAGAATGCATCTGGCCATCAAATCAATCTCGCTGCTATGGTGGTATAGGACCCTTGCCACCACTCTCTCTAATGGAGATCTGATAGGCAGCTTATCTAGCAACGACTATGGTGATTGCCGCTGAGACACTCAAATCGGGTTCATGTATACTCACATAGCATCACTGGCTTTTTTGGTAAACATATGTTTATATTCTATTTCAGCATAGACTTCGTCATGGCTTTCTCCCTCCGTACTCAAATCCAGGCTCCACCCTTGCCTATTTCCCCCACGACCCTAGCCCCATCCCAGCCCAGCATCCTGGTGGAAGATGACAACAAAACGCGACCACGCGGCCGGATCTTCCTCGGGTTGGCGCCACTGTCGATCATCGATGTCGCCTCCTCCTTCGCCTCCAGTTGTTCCCTGTGCACCACTACAACCGTCGTACCTCGACCCATAGGAGGCGTTCCGCCTCGACATGGATGCTTCCACGCTCGAGGATGAGGCGCGTTGGACCGGATTGGCCACGACGCTGCACGGCTCGGCGACGACGGCGCAACAATAACAATAATAATCACTGTCACCGCTGCAACATCGGCCACCTCCGTTGCCACAGTCCAAACCCGCTTGGCCTTGCTAGCAACAGGAGTGGGGACACGCCGTGTGGCCTTTCCCGTCGTCGCAATAGAAGCAAATTAGTGTAATGGCCTTCCCATCGCAGTAGCAACACATGCAGTGCCCCTCGGTGTCGTGGTCGTCATTGGATTTCATTGACCTCTCCAGCGAGGACGACTAGTAGGCGTGCATGCCCGTGCCCTAGCCAAAGCTAGGGGTTTAAAGTGTTTTCTAGTACTTTTTTAATATTTTCCTATATAAATTAAGTTTGTTTGAAATGAAATATTATGAGAAAAATAGATCTAGCCATTGGGAGCACCCCTTATCCAAACGACAATGCTCATTTTTCTATCCGCGGACCGATCTAAACAGATCAAACCAGACACATTTTGTGTTTGAAATAAGCCAGCCAGCTTAAGATGCCCGAAGGCAGACCACAGAGACGCTCATAGCACACATTGTGCAATTTTCGTGTATGAGCTAGCTTGCAACGAATACAATGCACAACATGTGCCGGCGGGAGGGTTTTTGTTATTGTTAGCCTTTTTTCAATATCTTCTTCGGAATGTTAAGGCGACGTTTGCATCCTGATGTTAGAATAAGATCCCCGTCCTATCTGTGGAAAGGTATGGAAAAACGCACGACACCAATAGGGCCGGCTGCTCATATATATTGACAATATTACAGGTACAACCCTAGAAATACACGGGGACCTATAACTAATACAACACATATCTCAACACACCCTTGATCGAAGGGTGGAATGCAAACACATAGACTAGAGCGGAACTCAGGAAAAGTCGTCGACGGTAATCCCTTCGTCATGATGTCTACAAATTGCTGAGAGGTCGGCACGTGAAGAACTCGAACGTGACCGAGGGCAACTTGCTAACGGACAAAGTGAATATCCAGCTCAATGTGCTTGGTGCGCCGATGATGAACGGGGTTGGCGGAGAGGTAGACAGACGTGTTATCACAAAATACCATTGTGGCCTTGTCGACAGGACAAGAGAGCTTGGAGAGAAGCTGACGAAGCCACATGCATGATACGTCGGAACGTATCTATAATTTTTGATGTTCCATGCTCGTTTAGTATCTACTTTGTTTTACTTGTTCACACTTTGAGGTGCTTTTTACATGTTTTCTGGTACTAACCTATTAACAAGTTGCCACAGTGTCAGTTGTCTGTTTTCTGGTGTTTTTGGTTTCAGAAAAGTTAGTAAAGAAATATTCTCGGAATTGGACGAGACAAACGTCAAAGTCAATTACTTTCCATGGGGAACAAGAAGTCCAGAGGAGAGCCGGAGGAGCCAGCCAGAGGGGCTAGACCCACCCCAGGCGCGAGTGGGCCCCACCCCACGCCTGGCTAGGGTTTGGCGCCCCTGGCCGCCGCCTCGGTCTCCCCCTTCGCCTATAAGAAGACCCCGATGCAGAAACCCTAAATACCCGATCAAATCTCCACAAAACCGTCTGTATCTGCCGCCACCATCGTCCCTAGATCGGGGGGGATCTGAAGTTCTTCCTGGCACCCTGCCAGAGGGGAGATCATCCCGGAGGCCTTCTCTCCGGTATGATGCGTGAGTAGTTCCACCTTGTATTATGGGTCCATGTAGTAGCTAGATGGTTGTATCTCCTCCTTTGTGCTTTCATGTATAGATCTTGTGAGTTCCGTTCATAATCAAGATCTAATCTATTTGTAATCATGCATGTTGTGTTTGCAGAGATCCGATGGATATTGAGATTATTATGTTGGTTTGATTAATGACTTTGTCTTTATGATTCTATCATGTCTGTGTTGTTTGTGATCTTGCATGCTCTCCGTTGTTAGTAGCTATCTTGGCCAAGTAGTTGCTAGTGACTCCAAGAGGGGGTATTTATGCTCGATAGTGGGTTCATGCCTCTAGTTTCCAAGGGAAGTGACAAAAATCTCTTCGGTTGTAGATGTGTTGTTGCCACTAGGGAGAAAACAACGGTCTCTTGTTCATGGAACATGTGGACTGTTTACCTTACACACTTTGCTTAAAGCAGTTGTGTGTTGCTTGCAACTTAATACTAGAGGGGGTTCGGATGATAACCTGAAGGTATACTTATAGTCATAGATGTAGTTGGATGGCGGTCTATATATATTGGTGTATTGCCCAATCGAATCTCATAGGATCTTTCTGACTAGTAATTGCAATGTTATGCATTGCTCAGTTCCTGTCAATTGTCCTGCTGTAATTTTTTTACCCTTCATGCCATGTTGTTTATTTAAGGAGAGAACCTCTAGTGAACTATGGACCCCGGTTCAATCTTTACCATTGATACATCTTCCACTATTAATTGTTTACTTGCTGCAAACTATTACCTTCCACACCATACGTTTTATCCTTTGTTACAGCAAACCGGTGAGCTTGACAACCCCATTGATTCGTTGGGGCAAAGTCTTGATTTTGTGTTGTGCAGGTCTCCGCGTTGCTTGCAACACCTGTGTGACATTTCCTTCCTCCTTCTGGTTCGATAATCTCGGTCTCTACTGAGGGAAGACTTGATGTTGTGCTCATCATACCTTGCTCTTGGGGTTTCCAACGAAGTGCTCCATGTCAGCACCATCAACAAGTTTCCTGGCGCCGTTGCCGGGGAGGCTAAGGACGTCTTCACTAGGGGAGTCCTTCACTTTATTTCTCTTTACTTTGTTTTTAGTTTGCTTTGTTTCTTTTGCTTGGTTTTGTTTGCCTCTTTTCAAAAAACCCAAAAAAATAGTCTAGTTTGGTTTGCTTGCTTTATTCAAAAACACAAAAAAATTAGTTCCTGCTCTAGTTGCCACCTTGCTCTAGCTCCCCATGTTGCTCCCCAAGTTCTCCCTGAAAGATCTTGCAATAGGTAGTGGCTCCATAATTGGGAAAGATAATATTGAAGAATTCTTTAATTATGTTAGCCAGCATGAGGATATTGAGGATAAATCTATAGCAGAACTTGCTCCTAGTTATGAGATTGCTGCAGCTTCTTTAGATCATATGTTGGAGGCTAGGTTTGTTAGCCTTAACCCCTTCATACAATTATTGTTCCTAAAACTAAAAGAAGAAAAGAATGCTGAAAAGAGGAAATTCATCCTTGAAACTTTATCAAAAGAATTCCATGATGTTGCTAGGTAAGCCAAAAAGGTTTTTGAGCATTTTAATATGCTAGGATCAAGTGTAGATGTTGTGGGTGTTTTTGATAAAACTAAGCCTAGAGAAGAATATAAGACACCCATACCTTTTAAGCTTGTTGGAATGCATGAAGCCTTTGAAAAGAACTTTGATTGGATTGCTCCTGAAAATCTTTTTGATGAAAGTAGTAGACCAAAGAGGGATGAGAAGGGATCCTCCAAAACCCATTTGGATGAGATACCTTTCATAGCTGAAGACTTTGCAAGTATGGATATTAATGCTTCATTTGAAAAATACTTAATTCTTCTTGCTTATTGTGCCTAACTTAAAGGCGTTAAAGAAAAGTACTTATTGGGAGATAACCCAAGAGTTTAATTGAGACTTGGAAGTTATTACTTCAGTAATGACCTCCCATTATCCTTTTTGTTTGCTTTTTGTGCCAAGAATGACCTCTAATGAGAGGGAAGTAAGATTTGGGGAGTTGCTGTCCCGAAACAGATTTATGTCCTCCACCAAAAATATTCGTGAGGAGGCTCTGTAACTTGGATTGAGCTCAAAATTAACGAATAAATCCCCCAATATGTTAGATAAATTTCGTTAGTTCAACACTTTTTGATTTGAGCAACATAAGATGTTCGAAAAAATCGGTTTCTACCCGCTGGTCTGTTTTGACAGATTTCTGACATTATTTGCATTTGCTTCTTATTGATTCCTTTTTGAGTTCTCTTTAGGTGAATTGAACATTTTGAAGGAGTTACTACAGTATCTTGTGTTTTTAGTGAAAAACCTTGCCGTTCCAAAGCTGTGCCAGGGGTCTAATATCTTTTGAATACATTAATGTTGCTAATGAAGATTGTGTGAAGTTTTGTATGAAGGAAAAATTTCAGGTGTAGAGAGATAATGATGCAATGAGATGAAGAATGGACAAAAGCTCAAGCTTGGGGATGCCACCATGGTGTCACCCCAAGAAATATCCAAGAAGTACAATCGTCAAAGCTTGGGGATGCCCAAGGCATCCCCTTCTTCATCAATAAAAAGCTCAGGTCTGTCTAGACACTTCGTTTTTATTGTTTCATGCACAGTTCTTCAACAAATATCCCAGCACTTGTCATGGGACGCTTCGTTGGAAACCCCAAGAGCAAGGTATGAAGCAGCACAACAACAAGTTTCCCTCGGTGAGAAACCGAGGTTATCGAACTAGTAGGAGGAAGGAAACGCGTCACATAGGTGTTGTAAGCAACGTGGAAACCTGCATAACACAAACTCAAGACTCTTCCCCCAACGAATCAGTGAGGTTGTCAAGCTCACCGATTTGCTGTAACAAAGGATTAAACATATGGTGTGGAAGGCAATGGTTTGCAGCAAGTAAACAAGTAGAAGTGAAAGATGTATCAATGGTAAAGATTGTACCGGGGTCCATAGTTCACTAGAGGTGCTCTCCTTAGATAAACAACATGTCATGAAGGGTAAACAAATTACAGCAGGGTAATTGACAGGAACTGAGCAAGGCATAACAATGCATTAACTAGTCAGAAAGATCCTATGAGATTCAATTGGGCAATACAACAAGATACATAGACCGCCATCCAACTTCATCTATGACTATAAGTCCACCTTCAGGTTATCATCCAAACCCCCTCCAGTATTAAGTTGCAAGCAACAGACAACTGCTTTAAGCAAAGTGTGTAAGGTAAACAGTCCACATGTTCCATGAACAAGAGACCGTTGTTTTCTCCCTAGTGGCAACAACACATCTATAACCGAAGAGATTTCTGTCACTTCCCTTGGAAACTAGAGGCATGAACCCACTATCGAGCATAAATACCCCTTCTTGGAGTCACTAGCAACTACTTGTCCAAGATAGCTACTAACAACGGACAGAATGCAAGATCACAAACAACACAGACATGATAGAATCATAAAGACAAAACCATTAATCAAACCAACATAATAATCTCAATATCCATCGGATCCTCGCAAACACAACATGCATGATTACAAATAGATTAGATCTTGATCATGAACGGAGCTCACAAGATCTATACATGAAAGCACAAAGGAGGAGATACAACCATCTAGCTACTACATGGACCCATATGTTGGAGATATGCCCTAGAGGCAATAATAAAAGTCGTTATTATTATATCTTTGTATTTATGATAAATGTTTATATTCATGCTATAATAGTATTAAATGGAAACATTAATACTTGTGTGATTTGTAAACTAAATTTGAGTCCCTGGTAAAGCCTCTTTGTAATACTAGCTTGTTGGTTGATAGATGATCGTGGTTTCCCGATCATGAAAATTGAGATGTTATTGACAACAAGATCGTATCATTAGGAGAATGGTATGATGGACACACTCTTATAGATAAGCATAGCATTAAGATCAAGTCATTTTAATAGTTCGTTTGCTATAAGATTTCTGATACATAGTAACCTAATTCCTTCGACCATGAGATCATACTAATCACCATCACCGGAAGGATGCTTTGATGACGTCAAACACCACACCGTAACTGGGTGGCTATAAAAGTGGCATTGAGTGTTCGGAAAGTATGTGTTGAGGCACATGGATCAAGAGTGGGATTTGTCCATCCATATGACGGATAGATATGCTATGGGCCCTCTCGGTGCAATGTCATCCAATTAGCTTGCAAGCATGTGACTGGCTCACAAGGGGTCACATATCACGGGAACGACAAAAGAGTACTTATCGGTAACGAGGTTGAACTAGGTATGCAGAGATACCGACGATCAAACCTCGGATAAGTAAACTATCGCGAGACAAAGGGAAATTGGTATCGTATGTAAGTGGTTCATTCGATCGCAAAGTAATCGTTGAAATATGTGGGAGCCATATGAATTTCCAGATTCCTCTATTGGTTATTGATCGGAGAAGTGTCTCGGTCATGTCCGC
This sequence comes from Avena insularis, assembly GCA_023614405.1. Lineage (NCBI taxonomy): Eukaryota > Viridiplantae > Streptophyta > Magnoliopsida > Poales > Poaceae > Avena > Avena insularis. The sequence continues at coordinate 472,763,079 of CM042697.1, forward strand.
ATAATTCACGAACCATAGGGAGACACACTTAAGGATTCGATGTTGTTTAGTAGATATGGAATGTTAGTAGGGATACCGAGTATTGTTCGGAGTCTCGGATGGGATCCGGGATATCACGAGGAGATCCGGAATGGTCTGGAGAATAAGATTCATATAAGGAAAGTCCGTCGCCGCCGCCTCCTTCTCCTCCTCCACTCCGGCCTTCTAAACCTAGATCGCCGGAAAACCCTAGATCCACCATAACTCGCACCGGCTTAGTCAAAGCCCTGTGGTATCTTCCCTCTACTTCTAACACCACACCGTCGTGCTGCCGGAATCGCGAGGGGAGAACTACAACCTCCACTGCCTGCTGGAACAAGGGAGAGGAAGTTCTTCATCAAGTACCGAGCGATGTGGCCATGAAGCGCTACCGAACGCAGCCGGGAAGGATCGCTTCACGCGATCTTGAGATCGACAAGTGTACGACTACATCACCCACGAGAATCTGCTCTCGTTAACCGCTTTGGAATCTTCAAGGGTGAGTACTCTAATCGACTCGTTGCTACAATCTAGTAGATAGATCTTGGCTTGTTTGTTTGCATGCGGTAGAAAATTTTGTTTTTCATGCTACGAACCCCTACAGTGGTATCAGAGCCATGTCTATATGTAGATCTGTTGCACGAGTAGAACACAATGGTCATTGTGGGCGTTGATGCTTTTGTTGTCGATTGCTTCTTGTGTACTTTGCATCTTGCGGGATGGTGGGATGAAGCGGCCCGGGCTAACCTTACATGACATCATTCATGAGACTTGCTCCACGCTTGACATGCAACTTGTATTGCATAAGTGTCTTTGCGGGTGTCTGTTTCTCCCAACATAGTTAAGATTCAATTTACAACGGGTGATTGACAATACAAGTATCAACGTTGTGGTTCTTGTTCGTAAGTTAGAATGACACTTATTGAAAGCCCCAAACCACGTAAAACATGCAAACAAAATTAGAGGCGTCTAACTTTGTTTTGCAGGGGTGTGATGTGATGTGATATGGCCATGATTGTGATTATATATGATGTATGCAATGTTCCTTATTGTAAGTCGGCAACCGGCAGGAGCCCTATGGTTGTCTTTTAATTCCATTAAGACCTGCGTGTCTATTATTCAAAGTAGTTGTAATAGTTGATGCTGGTGGACGACAACCATGAAGCGGCGCCATTGACCTTGACGCCATACTGGTGATGATGGAGATCATGTTCGTGCTTGAAGATGGAGATCGGAAGCACAAGAAGAAAGGCCATATCATATCACATATTATGAATTGCATATGATGTTTATCCTTTTATGCATCTTGTATTGCTTAGTTCGCGATGGTAGCATTATAAGATGATCCTTCAAGCACAAAAATTTCAAGTTATAAAGTGTTCATCCTTAGTAAGCATCGTTGCTAAAGCTCGTTGTTTCGAAGCACCACATGATGATCGGGTGTGTTAGATTCTGCGAGTGTATACAACATGAGCAAGCCAGATTTGCTCATGCGGAAGCTAAGGTTTGATCTTGACGGGCCTAGCATGTACAGACATGGTCTCAGAACACGGATCACCGAAAGGTAAAGCATGATTCATATAGTAGATATGATGAACATGTTGATTGTTTGCCATTGAAACTACATCAACTCTCGTGATGATCGGTTTTGATGTGGTGGATTTGGTTCGTGTGATCACTAAAACAATGTGAGGGATATTGTTTTTGAGTGGGAGTTCACCTAGATTAATTTAACTATTAATTAGAACTCAATTTGTCATAAACTTAGTCTAAACTATTGCAAATATGTTGTAGATCAATGGCGGCCCCTACCATCAATTTTAATGCGTTCCTAGAGAAAGAAAAGTTGAAAAACAATGGAAGCAACTTTGCGGATTGGTTCCACAATTTGAGGATCATCCTCAATGCTGGTAATTTGACCTATGTGCTGGATGCACCGCTGGGTGACCCACCTACAGCTGATGCTACCGATGAGGTAAAGAATTTTTTCCTTGCTCGGAAGAATCAGTACTCCACAATTCAGTGTGCTATCTTGTATGGTTTGGAATCGGAGCTTCAGAAAAGGTTTGAGAACCATGACCCACATGATATTGTCCGTGAACTCAAAATGATATTTGAGGCTCACGCGGCAGTTGAGAGTTATGAGGCTTCTAAAAAGTTTTTTAACTGCAAGATGGAAGAGGGCAGCTCCGTCAGTGAGCATGTGCTTAAGATGTCTGGGCACGCAAGCATGCTTTCAAAGCTTGGGTATAGTGATTCCTAATGCTTTGGGGATTCACCGTGTCCTCCAATCACTACCACCAAGTTACAAGAACTTTGTGATGAACTACAATATGCAAAACATGGACAAGTCATTGCCCGAACTCTTCTCCATGTTAAAATATGCGGAAGTGGAGATCAAGGAAGAGCACCAAGTGTTGTTGGTCAATAAGACCACCAAATTCAAGAAGCAAGGCAAGTCTAAGTAAAAGGGAAACTTCAATAAGGGTGGTAAGAAAGTTACCACGCCGGCGAAGAAGACCAAGGCTGGGCCTAAGGCTGATACTGAGTGCTTTTACTGCAAGGGAGAAGGTCACTGGAAGCGGAATTGCCCTAAGTACTTGGCGGATTTGAAGAACGGCAACATCAAGAAGAAAGGTATATCCGATATACATGTTATTGATGTGTATCTCACTAGTACTCGTAGTAGTGCCTGGGTATTTGATACTGGTTCAGTTTCTCACATTTGTAACTCGAAACAGGTGCTGCAGAATAGACGGAAACTAGCGAAGAATGAGGTGACGATGCGCGTTGGAAATGGATCAAAGGTTGATGTGATCGCGGTCGGCACGCTACCTCTTCATCTACCATCGGGATTAGTTTTATACTTAAATAATTGTTATTTGGTGCCTGCGTTGAGCATGAACATTATATCCGGATCATGTTTATTGCGAGACGGTTACTTGTTTAAGTCCGAGAATGATGGTTGTTCGATTTATATGAGTAATATGTTTTATGCACATGCACCTTTGATAGATGGTCTATTCTTATTGAATCTCGATTGTAGTAATACACATATTAATAACATTGAAGCTAAACGTTTGAAATTGAATGATAACTCGACCTATATGTGGCACTGTCGTCTTGGTCACATTGGAGTGAAGCGTATGAAGAAACTCCATTCCGATGGACTTCTTGAATCACTTGATTTCGAATCACTTGAAAGATGCGAAGCATGTCTGATGGGTAAAATGACTAAGACTCCATTTTCTGGTATGATGGAGTGAGCTACAGACTTATTGGAAATCATACATACCGATGTGTGTGTGTGGCCCAATGAGTGTAGCATCGCGCGGTGGTTATCATTATGTTCTTACCTTCATGGATGACTTGAGTAGATATGGGTATATCTATTTCATGAAACATAAGTCCGAAACTTTCGAGAAGTTTAAGGAATTTCAAAGTGAGGTAGAGAATCAACGCAACAAGAAGATTAAATTTCTATGATCTGATCGCGGAGGTGAATATCTAAGTTACGAGTTTGGCGAGCATTTTAAAAAATGTGGAATACTTTCACAATTGACACCGCCGGGAACACCACAACGTAATGGTGTGTCCGAACGTCGTAATCGAACTCTCTTAGATATGGTTCGTTCTATGATGTCACTTACAGATTTATCGCTATCATTTTGGGGTTATGCATTAGAAACAGCCGCATTCACTTTAAATAGGGCACCATCTAAATCCGTTGAAACGACACCGTATGAATTATGGTTTGGGAAGAAACCTAAATTGTCGTTCCTTAAAGTTTGGGGTTGTGAAGCTTATGTAAAGAAGTTACAGCCCGACAAGCTTGAACCCAAAGCGGAAAAATGCGTCTTCATAGGATACCCGAAGGAAACTATTGGGTATACCTTCTATCATAGATCCGAGGGCAAAATCTTCGTTGCCAAGAATGGATCCTTTCTAGAGAAGGAGTTTCTCTCGAAAGAAGTGACTGGAAGGAAAGTAGAACTCGACGAGGTTGTTGAACCTTCTCTCGAACTTGCGAATAGCGCAGCACCGGAAGTAGTTCCTGTGGCACCTACACCAATAAAAGAGGAAGCTAATGATGTTGATCATGAAACTTCAGTTGAAGTTACTACGGAACCTCGCAGGTCAACGAGAACTCGTACCACTCCTGATTGGTATGATCCCGTTATGAATGTCATGTTGGTGGACAACACCGATGACCCTGCGACATATGAGGAAGCGATGATGAGCCTAGATTCCAATAAATGGCAAGAAGCCATGAAATCTGAGATTGGATCCATGTACGTAAACCAAGTATGGACTTTGGTGGACTTACCGGATGGCCGGAAGGCTGTCGAGAACAAATGGATTTTCAAGAAGAAAACGGATGCTGATGGTAATGTTACTGTCTATAAAGCTCTACTTGTCGCAAAAGGGTTTCGACAAATTCAAGGAGTTGACTACGATGAGACTTTCTCACAAGTAGCGAAGCTAAGGTCTGTAAGGATTTTGTTAGCAATCGCTGTATATTATGATTATGAGATATGACAGATGGATGTCAAAACGGCGTTCCTCAATGGAGACATTGATGAAGAGTTGTATATGGCTGCTTCGGAGGCTTCACAAGAGGCGATATGGATGAAGGAGTTCATTATAGAGCTCGGTGTGGTTCCAAGTGCGCTGGACCCAATGTCTATCTACTGTGGTAACATGTGCGCCATAGCCAATGCGCAAGAACCAAGGTCGCACAAGAAGCTGAAGCACATCAAGCTACGTTTTCACGCTATTCGAGAGCATGTCCAAGATGGTGACATAAAGATTTGCAAAGTACACACAAATCTGAATGTGGCGGATCTGTTGACTAAACCTCTCCCGAGGGCAAAACATGACCAGCACCAAACTGCCATGGGTGTTCGGTATATTTGATGGGTTTCGCGGCATAGTAAATCAAAATTTTCTACGAATGCGAACAGGGGAAAGCCAAGATCTAATCTAGGAGATGAAAACAACGAGAGGGATTAGATGAGATCTTCATACCCTTGAAGATTCGCACAGCGGAACGTTCGACGGAACGTGGGTGATGTAGTCGTACTCGCTTCTCCTCCTCGCGATCCGATCCGATCTAACACTGCAAGTGGCGATGCCTCCGAGAGATGCACACGTGTGGAACCTCGACGTCTCCTCCTTCCTCGGTCCAGCAAGTATGGTGGAGAGACGGATTGGATCTACAATGCGACGGCGTGGTGCAAGTGGTGGAGAGTTTCTGCAGCAGGGCTTCGCCTACGCGCAGTTTGGAGGGAGAGAGAGAGGAGGGCAGCAGGGCGGCTAGGGTTGAGGAGGAGGTGTGTGGGGGGTGGTGCGTCCCAGCCCTCTATATATAGAGGGGTGGGCGCCTGCCCTAACCCCTCCCCCAAGCCCTAGGCCGGCGGCCAAGGAGGGAGGAGTGGGGGGCAAGTAATCCCCCTCCTTCTAGAAGCTCCAATTAGGGTTTCCCCTTGTTTGGCCGGCTGGGCCCTATGGGGCCTTGTGCCCTGCCCAATGCGCGGCCAGGAACTCCCTCATAGGCCCATGCCCCCTACAGGTGGGACCATGTTGGTCCCCTCCGGAAGGTTCTAGAAGCTTAAGACAATACCGATTAACCCGGAACAATTCCGAACTCCAAAAACTGCACTGCCTTATATGAATCTTATTCTCCGGACCATTCCGGAACCTCTCGTGATGTCCCGGATCCCATCCGAGACTCCGAACAAAAACTCATAAACCAATTATCCAATCTATCCTAGCGTCGAGACACGTTAAGTGTGTGACCCTTCGGGTTCGAGAATGTGCAGACATGATCTTATATCAATAATCAATAGCGGGGTCTGGAAACCCATATTGACTCCCACATATTCATCGATGATCATATCGGATGAACCACGATGCCAGGATTCAATCAATCCCATATATATTCCCTTCGTCTCGCGATATTTTACTTGCCCGAGATTCGATCATCGGTACCGTCATACCTAGTTCAATCTCGTTTCACGAAGTACTTTACTCATTCCGTAATCCGATATCACTTTGTGATTAACTCCTTAACCACATGCTTGCAAGCGGTGTTGATATCGATTACCGAGTGGGACCGAAGTATATCTCTCCGACTTGGGAGGGACAAATCCCATCTCGATACATACAACCCAACAAGTACTTTTCGATCACCTGAGAGACACCTTTATGATCACCCTCTCATAGGATGACTTTTGATGACCTCAAAGCTTTCTTCCGATACCAGGGAGTTGTATTATCTCATGGTCTAAAGAATACAATATTTGACATAAGAAAAGCTTCGCAAAGATGAACACGATGACACGATCTAATTGCTCTGCTTAGTTTGGGTATGTCCATCATATCATTCCCCTAATGATATGATCTCATTATCAATCGACAACTCATGTCTATGGTTAGGAAACCTTAACCATCATTGATCAATGAGCTAGTCCATAGAGGCATACTAGGGACACAGTGTTGTTCACAAACCACACAAGTATTAAAGTTTCCGCTTAATACAATTCTAGCATGGAATATAAACTTTATCATGAACAAGAATTATAATAATAACATCTTTATTATTGCCTCTAGGGCATAATTCCAACAATATTACCATGTAATCTAGATTAGTTGACTCTAGTGCAAGTGGGAGACTGTTGGAGATATGCCCTAGAGGCAATAATAAAAGTCGTTATTATTATATCTTTGTGTTTATGATAAATGTTTACATTCATGCTATAATAGTATTAATCGGAAACATTCATACTTGTGTGATTTGTAAACTAAATTAGAGTCCCTGGTAAAGCCTCTTTGTAATACTAGCTTGTTGGTTGATAGATGATCGTGGTTTCCCGATCATGAACATTGAGATGTTATTGACAACAAGATCATATCATTAGGAGAATGGTATGATGGACATACTCCTATAGATAAGCATAGCATTAAGATCAAGTCATTTCAATAGTTCGTTTTCTATAAGCTTTCTGATACATAGTAACCTAATTCCTTCGACCATGAGATCATGCTAATAACCATCACCGGAAGGATGCTTTGATGACGTCAAACACCACACCGTAACTGGGTGGCTATAAAAGTGGCATTGAGTGTTCGGAAAGTATGTGTTGAGGCACATGGATCAAGAGTGGGATTTGTCCATCCATATGACGGATAGATATGCTCTGGGCCCTCTCGGTGGAATGTCATCCAATTAGCTTGCAAGCATGTGACTGGCTCACAAGGGATCACATATCACGGGAATGAGAAAAGAGTACTTATCGGTAACGAGGTTGAACTAGGTATGCAGAGATACCGACGATCAAACCTCGGATAAGTAAACTATCGCGAGACAAAGGGAAATTGGTATCGTATGTAAGTGGCTCTTTCGATCGCAAAGTAATCATTGAAATATGTGGGATCCATATGAATTTCCAGATTCCTCTATTGGTTATTGATCGGAGAAGTGTCTCGGTCATGTTCGCATAATTCACGAACCGTAGAGAGACACAGTTAAGGATTCGATGTTGTTTAGTAGATATGGAATGTTAGTAGGGATACCGAATGTTGTTCGGAGTCTCGGATGGGATCCGGTATATCACGAGGAGATCCAGAATGGTCCAGAGAATAAGATTCATATAAGGAAAGTCTGATTCCTGAGTTCGGGAATGATTTCGATGTTTTCATCGGAGAGGTTCTAGAAGGGTCTAGAAGGTTCACCAGACCGGAAGGGGAATGATCCATGAATGTATCATGGGTAAGTGGAATGATTGGATCATATCCTAGGTCACTTGGTTTGGGCATTTCCGAGAGAGAATTAAAGCTCTAAATTGAAAGTCAAAAGGGACGTTTGAAAAGTCAAACTGGAACAATGGTTTCCTAGTGGAAGAAGGAAAGAGTCCTTCCTTCAGTCCAACTTGGGTTTAGGTTTGGATTCAAACTCTCCCCTCCCAAGGTTACCCCCCTCGCATAAATAGAGGGGGAGGGCTGCCCCAAACACACACCAAGCCAGCCTCCCTTGCCAGCCTTGCCACCGCTAGGCTTGTCACGTCGCCCTAGCCACCGCCGACTCCTCCTCCTCCACTCCGGCCTTCTAAACCTAGATCGCCGGAAAACCCTAGATCCACCATAACTCCCACCAGCTTAGGCGAAGCCCTACGGGATCTTCCCTCTACTTCCAACACCACACCGTCGTACTGCCGGAATCGCAAGGGGAGAACTACAACCTCCGCTGCCTGCTGGAACAAGGGAGAGGAAGTTCTTCATCGAGTACCGAACGTGTGACAAGCTTGAGCGCTGTAACGCAGCCGGAAGGATCGTCTACGCGATCTTGAGATCGGCAAGTGTACGACTACATCACCCACGAGAATCTGCTCTCGTTAACCGCTTTGGAATCTTCGAGGGTGAGTACTCTAATCGACTCGTTGCTACAATCTAGTAGATAGATCTTGGCTTGTTTGTTTGCATGCGGTAGAAATTTTTGTTTTCCATGCTACGAACCCCTACAGTGGTATCATAGCCATGTTTATATGTAGATTTGTTGCACGAGTAGAACACAATGGTCATTGTGGGCATTGATGCTTTTGTTGTCGATTGCTTCTTGTGTACTTTGCATCTTGCGGGATGGTGGGATGAAGCGGCTCGGGCTAACCTTACATGACATCGTTCATGAGACTTGCTCCACGCTTGACATTCTACGAACCCCTACACCATAGTCCAAGGTGGATCTACTCACGCATCATACCGAAGAGAAGGCCTCCGAGATGATCTCCCCTCTGGCAGGGTGCCGAGAAGAACTTCAGATCCTCCCGGTCTAGGGACGATGGTGGCGGCGGCTACAGACAGTTTCGTGGATATTTGATCGGGTTCCCAGGGTTTCTGCATCGAGGGCTTCTTATAGGCGAAGGGGAAGGCCGAGGAGGCGTCCAGGATCGCCAAACCCTAGCCAGGCGCGGGGCTGGGCCCACCCGCACCTGGGTGGGTCTGGCCTACCTGGCTGGCCCCTCTAGCTCCCCTCTAGACTTCTTTTTCCCCACAGAAAGTAATTGACTTTGACGTTTGTCCCGTCCAATTCCGAGAATATTTCTTTACTAACTTTTATGAAACCAAAAATAGCAGAAAACAGGCATCTGGCACTGTTGCAACTTGTTAGTAGGTTAGTACCAAAAAACATGTAAAAAGCACCTCAAAGTGTGGACAAGTAAAGCAAAGTAGATACTAAACAAGCATGGAGCATCAAAAATTATAGATACGTTTCCAACATATCAGCATCCCCAAGCTTAACTCCTGCTCGTCCTCGAGTAGGTAAGTGATAAAAGAATAATTTTTGAGGTGACATTGACCCTCACAATAAATATCCAACCATTTGCAAGCATTGAAAGCTGGGATCAAAGAACTCTAAACATGTGCATGAAAGATGGAATTCCAACAATAGGACATAGTAACTATGCATGCAACATGACAAGCTACAAACAAATATCATGAATAACATGCATTGAAAAACGTTTGTTTGTTTCACATGCAGAAAACATAGCATAGTGGCAATCAGCTTGTCCCTCATAGAGTAGCAAATAGATGCATAGGACACCTGCAAAGTTCACAAGGGTGACTAGAAACAAATACCACAAGAACATGTAATAACACGATATGCATCAATTAATAAGCTTTGGAACACTGCATATAGAATGACAACTATGCTCTCTTAATGGTGCCTAAAGGTAGAAGGTGGAGACTCAATAATGGTGGAAGAAAGGCCTTTTTGTAAAGGAAGCAAGGATTACAAGTTTCAAAAAGAGCTTCCAAAAATTATGGTACTTGTTAGCTTTCAGCCCTTATTGCCCCTATCATAAGCATCTTGAAGTGGTTAAGGTTAAAGTGGCAAAGCTGGAGTATATGCTTGACGAAGTATAAGTTGGCAATCTCAAGTCCCTTGAATACGAGGTCCACACCTCATGCATACTCAACTTTGGGTCCAGGTAAGTTCTTGTCATTGTAAGTATTTGCATATCATTGAGAACCGCCAACGGGGTACCCCTTGCACATGGTACATGAGCTTTCCCATAACCAAATGACAAGGCAAGCAGACAATGAGAATCTCAGCAATCTTCTTATGTACCATGGGAATATGGTGCTTTTTCTCTCTTTCCTCTTTTCTCAACGTGTCTCTTTTTTTATAAGAAGAATGCTTCATAGATGTCACTATGGTGATTCTGCAAGTTTACACCATGATTAGGCATGGCTTAGGCTAGCGACCCAGGCGTTTCTCTAACACAGGATACAAACTCCATGGACTTACAAGTTCCCTCTTTATTTCACACCGGTAACATCCATATACAACAGAACATGATATCAACTAAGTACAACAAGGTACAAGTGCAATGTTGAAAACGTTCCCCATGACAACACGATTCTGCTAATTCCAACTTATAAGTCCAAGCATCTACAACAAAGTTGTCACAATGGTTCAAGTTTATTAGGGGAAAAGAATAAAGCATGTCATCAAGTTCGTGAGGGCTTTAATCACTAAGTTTTCACATAACAAAATAGTTTTAAATCGGAAGATAGTTGAAAACAAGAATATACTTGGAATGGTGTAACACACCATGCATAGGAGTTTATGGTGGACACTTTGGAAAAACTTGGTTTCTTGGAAGTTGGAGGCATGAGTAGAACGTACTCATACAAGTGGAGGCTAGCAAAAGACTGGGAGCAACCAACTATGAGAGCAATAATGGCCAAAATCATGCAGTGCAACAAAGCATACTAATCAAAGCAAATAGTGGTACTACAAGTCAAGGACTAAATGATCATAGAGGCTAATGGTGACTTGTGAGAGTCATAACATGGTGTGAGCATGTGCCAAGTCAACCCAAGCAAAGCATCAAAAGAGAATACTACAATACTATGATTTTGCATGCTAAAACAACGCATAATTTCTTCAAGGCACACTAAGCAATTCAAATTGTTTGGAACAAGACATGCTACATCAATAATCACTAAGCATAAGGTCAAAACAACACCTAGCATGTCATGCTAAAGTCTAAGTCACAGTCAATGCAAGATCCTCTTGCACTTCAAGCAAGAACTTACTACTCCTTTCCAAACACCAAGCAAACTTATTTGCAAAACAACACAGTGAGAACGGGGGTCCAAACTACTTTAGCAAACTAAACAAACTAAGCAAAGCAAATGAAAACTAAGACGCTCCAACAACAACACAACTGTGCATGAAACAATAAAAACGAAGTGTCTAGATAGACCTGTGTCGTGGTATTGCCGACACATATGCGATAGAGGTATCCCAACGTCGAGTTTAGAGACGTGGGGGAAAGACGGAGAGCATCCGGGTCGGCTTGACACAATTTACCCAGGTTCAGATCTCACGACGGTGGCGAGATCCTACTCCTGCTATAAATCACTATAATGGCAATACGCCGAGTTACATGATTGGGGGTTCGCTGTGTGCGAGTAGTGCTATGCACTTGTTCATGAGATTGTTCTCTCTAGGTTCTGCCCTAAAGGCTCCCGTAGGCCGGCTTATAAGGACGCCAGGACCTAGGGTTACATGGAGAGTCCCAGCCGGATACGGTTACAGAGTCCTAGACTAACACTAACTAGTCTTCTTGTCCTCCAAGGCTTCGGCTTCCATCTATGGCGGTGGCACGTCGCCTTCCTTCATCCTTGCTGGACCTCCTTCTTGTCTCTCAGCAACTGGGCCGCCCGGTTATACCATAGGCCTAACAACCAACTGTGGGCCACCCAGGCTTGCCGGTATGAGACTATACCGTAGGTATACCCATTTGGTATATCCACAACAGTAGCCCCCGGAGTTCTTTAAGATCCTCGCGTTCCTCCGTTTAGCTTTGAGCGTAAGTATCACATCGTCTTCAATTTGTAGGCATGCTTCGCGAAGAATCTTGGAGAGCTCCCATATCATATTCTCATCCGACTAAGCCTAGCCAAAGAGTTGCTTGTATGCTTCTACGAATGAATCCAAGGCGGAGAATTCTAACGAAACGTTAGAGATTCTGCCAAGCTCTAGGAATGTCTTTAATATCACCATCCATGCAGGACGATATGTAAGTCGAAAAAAATCAAGGCCACCGGGCCACGGTCGTAATGGCTGCCAAACTGCTGACTTAGAGCCAGCATAGCCACATATATAAGAGCTTGCCGAATTAAGGTCTTAGAGCCTCTCATATCACGGGCGTTTAGGCCATCGAGCCGTGTAACCCAGTGAAACTTCCATTGATGTCGAGCCCCGGGTTTCGCTAGCCGGATTTTTCACCGTCTTGAAAGTTTTGTTGACATAGCCATATTATGGTGACCCAGCATACCACTGCATGATGTAGTATACTATAGTCATTGACATAACACCAATGAAACACCGTTCACTAGTATTACATCCCTCAGAATGGCACAACAGAAACACAACGGGTCCAATACATGGCTAAAGGTTACAACTCACTCTTTACACAAGATCCAGAGAACACTCTAGGTTAAAGAGATAGAAAGAATTTCTTACGGAGAGGAATCAAAGATAAATAACGCAAAAACGATCATACTATTAAGTCTAGTATTCTGGCTAAGAGGTTGGCATTACTGCTATTGCAACGCACTACAGAAATAGGTTCTTTGGCTAGAGATTTTATTCCTATGTAATCAGTAACTTCGTATTCACTTGAGTTGAGGTATATGTTGACTTCCTTGTCTTTATTGAAGAGCTTTAGCTGGTCTTGATAAGTCCTGGAGCATATCTTGATGTGATGGTTGTCTATCCCAACTTCAGAATCTAGCAAGGGTTAAGAAGATACTTTGAGTACGAGCGTACTCAGCAAATTCACTAGAAAAGGAGTGTTTGATGCACTATAACTACAACCACAGACCGTAGGTCGTAGGTAATGTAAGTTTTCATAAACATTTCTTCAAAGGTTGCTTTTATTCTGAAAAGCTATGTCCATCAGCCTTCACGGGTTTACCATAACTTTCATGGAGTTCCTTTTCCGCCGTGTTCGTAGATCCTTTCCGGAACAGGGAGTAACAAGTTACAGTTCTTACACTCTGCAGAGGTGCGCTACTTTACCCATGAGAGATCAACTCTTTGTTGCACAACCGGGCAGCTTATTCCCGTCCACAATTCCATGATGTGGGGCCCAGAAGATGATCCAAGCCAATCATCGCCCCTTCGCGACCTCAAGATGCTCCTTGGTGTACACCATGCCCACATAATGAATTACGGCAATGGTTTGTACAAACTGTTAGATGCTAGAACTATCGTGGGACGATGAGGGTTCCCACCCATATGCTGCATATCCTCTACGAATTACCAATTAATATGCACGCTACGAGGATAACAGCCACGACCTGCACATCCGGCTTCATGCGAGAGGAAGAAGATACAGCTGACTTCTCCGTCCCATTCCAAATCTCATGGTCAACGCCAGAATATACGCAAGAATCACCGGCGACATTGGTTGTTAAGTCCTAGGTGATATAGTTACGAGCGTTGGTATTCCAACTGTCAGATTTAATAGATTAGCTGATCACCCTGGATCACTAACCAATAGTTCACATTATTATCAAAAATAGTGTTTTAAGACCTTTTTCAAATGCAGGTGATAACAACACTATATTTGTAAAATACTTTACAGAAAATAAACAAAGGACATGAGCAAGTGTGAACTTGCCTTTTGTGATTGCAAGATTATGCACTCACGGTCTTCGAGTCAGTATAAGATCCAAAATCTGAAATCAGCATCATTGGTCTAGTAAGGACTAATGTTTAAAGAAGCAATATGCTTTTATGCATAAGTAATGTGATGCACGTTCTAAACGCAAATCCCAGGGATAACGTTGTCCTAGGGTTTGGATTCCGGAAATGGTTATTTTGGAATCTGTGGTCCTTTTAGATAGGTTTCATGTTTGTGCTTCTAATAGAGCTTATAAGTGTTTAAGAGCAACACATATGTAGTAAGAAAATATATACTTTTGAAATACTATTCAAAATTGCTTATATAAGAGTTCTTGTTTGAAGTGCCAAAAAGAATAACCTTCGAAGAAAAGGTTTCTTTTCTAAGGTCTAAACGAGATTTGTGGTTAGTTAGTGGTGGTTGATGTTATTTGTTTGCCCAAATGGTTTGGCTTGAGTTGCTTTATAATTTAACTACTTCAGACCAAAGTTAACTATAAAACATAAAGTAATGTTTATTGTATTATATTTAGATTCTTGGAGACTAAAGTTAACTTTAAAATATAGATAGTTTTGAAAGTATAGTACTTATACATTTGTATCTTGTGTATCTGCAAGGTTTTCTTTAAGTTATTTAAGAATGGTTATTTTTTTACTTGGGGTAATGGTTTCTTGATTCTATAATGGAGTAATATTATTTATCTTTTACAGATGAGTGAGTATAGTTTATAAACCAAGATATATTATCACTTAATTACTTTTGAACCTTCTATAGTGTTGTGGTAGTTTTTTGTAATTTGGTAGTTAATATAGATATAAAAGGTTTGGTGTATTCATAAGTTGTTCTTTAAAGTTTTTATTATAAATTGAAATACTTTGAGAATATAATCTTCACTTAGGATTGATGATAATTTAATAAAAGATATTTATAATGTTTTAAACCATTAAAGCTTCATTTTATTAATATTTAAGACTAATACTATTTATTAAACTTAATTTACTCATTTTAGGAATTTTAATAAATTTTATTTATCCTTATATGAATTATTAATGAAGTAAATAAGTTTAAATTCGAGTTATTGAAATATTTAATTTTTTAGTTAATTCATAAATAGAATATTAGATTTTTAACATGTAGATATTATTTTTGTGATCATTTTGGTATATCACATTTATTTTTGTGATTTATAAATAATAAGATATGATTTTTATAATTCTTATTACTTTATAATTACTTAATAAATAATAAATATTTAATTAAGTGAACTAAAATTACATGATTATAGTTTTAAATTAGAATTCTTATTTTTCTAAGAATTTTGGTATTTTATTTATATTATTAACAATTATCATTATAAGAATATGAATTATCAAAGTTTTATTACTTATAAAACCTTAATTAAATAACATTTATTTAAATAATTTTCATAATAATATTTGATAATAGTTTTAAGTTGTAGATTTTATTTTTCTGAAAATTTCATATATTATACATATTTTTCTGAATTATAAATCAAAAGTTATTAATTAAATAAGATTTAATCATTTATTAGATTTCTGGAATGTTATTAATTGAATTATAACATTTTATTTATTCCCTAGCAGAAAATACTTTTTACACCGTACCAAGAGCTAGCCCCAGTCACTGACCTGTGGGCCATTGTCCACCTCATCTCACTGGTTAAAGAGAATGCATTTGTTACTGACTCTCTCTTTACTCTGAGTCGATGACACATGGGCCCTGGGCCATGTCATCAGCCACGTGAGCAAAGACCAGTCAAACTAGCTGACGTGGTTCAACCATGAGGTGAGCATGACACAACGACGGCGTCAGCACCACCACCACCGTCGGTGAGTGGTCACCGACGATGATCTACGGCGCCCTAGCAAATGAAATGGACCTAGTTCGAATCAGCGCAACCTACTGAGCCTAAATGTGGCGACGCCGCTCGGAAATGGTCATCGGAGCCTCAGCTCCGACGAGCTCCAACGATGGCCGATGGTGGCATACGATGAAATGGCGATTTATAGCAAGATCAAGCGATTCAAGGATGCTGGAAGGTTCAGGAACTCACCCTGATGATGATAGAGTGGTCGGCGAGGACAGGCGCGGTCGGAAACAAGCTCCCCGACGAGGATTCCGACGAACTGCTGCGAAGAGGAACGACAAAATTCACCCGCTCCAGTGCTCCCCTTGATGCAAGATTCTACCCCGAGGATCTACGGAGGAAGGCGCTTCTCCATGGCTACTCAGAATGGTGTGGGGAGATGTGATTCGACGGTGAGGGGTGGCTTCGGTGAGCTAGGGTTTCAGTTCCATTCGCATCTGAGAGGATAAGGAGGAATTGGGGATAGGGATTAAGGCAGGGCGTCGCGGTGGCCTTCTTCCCTCTCTGGAATGATGGCGAGCATCTTGGCGCACGGTTTGGCATGACGACATCGAAGTGGCGAGCTCCGCAATGATGTGTCTGTGCGTGTACGATGCTTTTGCGGATAACCCCTGGTGATTCTTTCAGCTCAACCCGCGGTCCTCTCCTGACCCCACTTGTTAGTCACTGATAGAAAAGTGTAGGGGTGTTGGGCCACGGCCAGGTAGTGTTTTTATTTGTTTTATCTTTTTTCTATTTTATGTTTTCTTATTCAGATTTGAATTTGATTTATATTTTGAACCTTTCTTTGTATGATTTATTTGTTGGATATTTACAACAACACTAAGATATATTTTGTATCATTTGTGAATTTTTATTATATCATATTTTTGTATTTCTTTTATTTTCTCAATATGAACCCCCTTGTTAATAGTTTATAGAAACTTTTCTTATTAGTTTTCTCTCCTATTTTAGTTAGGGATTTATTGAATGATATATTCTTATTTGTTTATAAACTTAACTCTAATTGGCTCATAGTTTTTATAGAAACTTATATATGTATAATGATCCTATATCATTATGTGATGCATGAAATATAGAGGAAATTCATATGGTTATTACTACATCCATTAATTTGGAAAATGACAATATATTCTATTATTCTAAACAAAGAAGTTTTAGGGTTTTGAATTCTGAATGTTTACCCTAGGGTTTAGGGTTTTTAATATACTTAGATCCCTTTATGGATATGGGTAAAGATTTAATGGCCGAGCATATTGTCCTATGTTTATGATATTTGATGACATCACCTTTTATAATAATAAGTTAGAATTAGAATGTTTTATAGAAAGGAATTGATAAAGATATACTTAAGCACATATTGTTATGATGGTTAAAATTAACAAGGATGTGATTATGTGATTTGTTTTAGGGAAATGTTCCTATCAAGTGATATAGTTATAAGATGAGGAATTCTTAATATGATATGGATATTATACTTGGTTTTAAGATTTAGAGTTGATTGTTTACCAAGAATTACTATCTTTCATAATTCATAATTCTAGACTTCTTATTAAGGAATTCTTTTCCTAGATATACTACCTTTATCTATCTATCATCATGATTAACATGATGAGTTTTACTTTATAGAGATATTCTTATTCACCTATTAACCTTCTAAACTCATAGATGAATCAAATGAGTTTAACACTAAATTTATTTCATAACTTCCTCATATCCTTGCTTGATTGTATTTACTACTCTATTGTTGATAGCCTTCCATCCAACAAATAGTTCCTTCAAACTCTAGTCATAATCTTCCTTAATCATTTATTACTAATGTATTTCCAATAGTTGTATGCATCCAACTACCTTTCTTGGAGTTGTCTATTCTTTAAGGCTAATGACACTACTTCTATCACTATGTGCTCTACTAGCTTTAACTGAATAATATCATCTTATATTCACTTTACTTCAATAGCTCTCATTCTAATCCCTAAATTATATTTATGTGGTTTGCAATGACTACTCTAGGATCACTTATCTCTACTAAGGTTCCAATCATGTTCTACCCACCAGTATTACTTATACCAAATATAATCATTCAATATTGGTGGCTAAAGCATCACCATTATAATCCTTAAATCATTTATTGCTTAAGTTCTTAGTTGACTAAGCAAAGCTTTACCAATCCTACTTTTCATTGTCTTGAAATTATCTTCTTAGTATCTCATATTGGATTAAGGTTATTAATGGACTATGTCCTATTTAAAAGATTTAAGTAGTTATTAGGATAAGATCAAGAAATAGTAGATCAAGGATTGATAGTTAAAGAATTTGTGAATCAATGGGGAAGTACCCAACATTGATAAACAACAGATATTAAGATAAGTTCCATAAAGATTGCTATAGAAAGATATATAGTAGATGATCTTGACTTAGTCTCTTTCCATCTTCAACTCATTAAAAAGTTTAAAGGTTAGGTATTACTATGATACTTAGGATGTATGCAGATGAGATTAAGATATAATTGTTACATTCTTATTATTTGTGTTATATCCTTCACTTGGTACTTATGAGTGATTATTATGAATACTATAATATGATCACCTAATGATCAAATATAATTCACATTGTATTAAGGTTTAACTTGTAGTACATTTGATCTACCCTTAGATCAAATCTTCCTTACCCAAAAGGAGGTTTTAGCAAAGGTCTTATTGAAACTTATTGCAGTCAACTTGATGATCTACTTCAATTCCATCAAGATAAGAGAAGCTTCAATCACTTAGACCAGTTGTGTTTAAAAGCACAAAAATTATTCGGATTTTCTATGCATGAATGCAATACACACATCTAGGTCCAGCTTATTTCTAAGCTCTAATGCTGAGATGTTACATATATGTAGCCCCCGAGCATTGAGTCGGCTTCGTCGAAGGCGGCTTGATGCTCAAAAGAACATGCATAATTGTACATCAAATGATTGTAGCCCCCGAGCACCAAGTCGGAGTTTCAAAGGAAAATCGTTTTGGTGCTCTCAGAGTAGATTTTAGCAAAAATGTCAATAGTGTAGCCCTCGAGCGTCAAGTCGGAATTATTTCGGCTTGATGCTCCAAAGAGAACTTCACAAAAAATTCAGCATCAGTGTAGCCCCCAAGCGTCAAGGTGGAATTCACATGAATTTTTTGGCTTGATGCTCAAAGAGAACTAAACCATGTCTTGGAGATCATCATACTGTAGCCCCCGAGGATTGTTCCGGCTTGAACACAAGGCAGGACAAAACTCTTAAATTTAGAGATGTCAAGCCCCCGAGCATCAATCCGACATCCTCAAAGATGGCTCAAGTCTTGGTCAACAATTGTAATTGTAGCCCTCAAGGTCTCAAGCCTAGTGAAAATCCGGCTTAGAACACCTTAATTCCGAGGAACGCGGCAATATCCAAGTGTCATGTACCTGAAACATAAACATGAAAATACAAATGTATTAAATTGTTCCTTTAATCGTGTCCAACAAACAAATGTAAGGCAAAACAAATATGCCTTTAAACAAATGCATTAAAGCTAAAACAATGAAGGAGTTGAACACATAAAACTGTTTAGGAGGAAAAAACTCGACTAATTTGAACAGTTTATGTAAAATTTTGTTTAAGCAAGTGCTGGCTTATCTATTATTCTTGTTTTTATGCTTGACCTTTCGTGAGACGGAAGACTCGCAACACAGAACCATGTCCTTAGGTGATGATGCCTAATGGCACCGTCCAGAACCCAAGGCCAAAACGCCGGCTTTGAGTGCCGAAAAGTCACTACTCCGGAATCCACATAAAAACAACAGAAAACGTGTATCCAGAAAACTTAAGCTAACGCCAGAAGACGGGTTTTTTGCATGGTACTGGGGCCTTAAAATGGCAAGCCAGTAAAAATTTTATACTCACGAGCGCAAGGCAAATCGTGGAAAAGATATGACCAAAATCGAAAGCGGTAAAAGACTCAAAATATGAGTGAACCAATCTTAATCTCATGATCATAAACAATTAAAATATTAAATATAAATAGGTACTTAGCTGTTTGCGCAAAGTTGGTGTTGGTCCAGCGAAGACAAATCTGAACGCGGTCCAATGTACCAAAGTAGTCGATGACGAAGCCGGATGTAGCTGATGCGAACACGGTGTACGCCTGACCGGATGCGCCAAAGGGAAAACTAGCCACCGCGAAGATGAGGTGTAGCGGCCGCGCCGGCATCGTTTATAGCAGAATCGGAGACGTAACCGTTTAGGGTAACGCCATCTGCGACGTCGGCCAAGATCATGCCAAGACGTACACAAACCGGCAGACCTGATCGATTTTGTCTACCGTGATATGCACATAGGAGGGGTTTTTTCTCGATCGATTGGAGACTTCACGTGGGGCTGCAACCGCTTCTTTTTCTCTTTTTTCTTTTGGGTTGAACTATTGCACGATGAATATTCAACACTTAATTTCCAGCGTTGGAACTTGCTCTATTGAGAAAGTGCTGGTTTTGGTCGTCTTCAACGTGTAGGTCCTTCCGACTTCAACCTTACTTCCGATCTGAAATAGCCGATCAATTTTTATCCGTACGTTTACTGAATCAGTCTAATCGAAACTTGTGCCAGCAACGCTGATGCGTACGCACGCGCACAAACGCAGCTGTGATTTAGATCCACGAGCTACTTTCGATCAGGCCATATTATCAGACGGAAAAATCGCCGCTACCTCCAGATTAGAAGTGATTTGATGAAGAATTCCGTGATGCCGTCGACTTAGCTACACGCACGAGAGGAGAGACAATAAATCGTCCTCATACTCTTAAGAACGATGACGAAGTCGGCGTGTCGATAGAGATGCGATTTGGCCGCCTTCAAAGACGGCGAGGGATCCCGCCCGGATCCGTGCTGTAAGCGCCTCTTGCCCCACGGTGGGCGCCAACTGTCGTGGTATTGCCGACACGTACGCCAGAGGGGTATCCCAACGACGAGTTTAGAGACGTGGGGGGAAGACGGAGAGCGTCCGGGTCGGCTTGACACAGTTTACCCAGGTTCAGATCTCATTACGGTGGTGAGATCCTACTCCTGCTATAAATCACTATAATGACAATACGCCGAGTTACAGGATTGGGGGTTCGCTGTGTGCGAGTAGTGCTATGCACTTGTTCATGAGATTGTTCTCTCTAGGTTCTGCCCTAAAGGCTCCCGTAGGCCGGCTTATAAGGACGCTAGGACCTAGGGTTACATAGAGAGTTCCAGCCAGATACGGTTACAGAGTCCTAGACTAACACTAACTAGTCTTGTTATCCTCCAAGGCTTCGGCTTCCATCTATAGCGGTGGCACGTCGCCTTCCTTCATCCTTGCCGGACCTCCTTCTTGTCTCTCATTAACTAGGCCGCCCGGTTATATCATAGGCCTAACCACCAACTATGGGCCACCCGAGCTTCCGGTATGAGACTATGCCGTAGGTATACCCATTTGGTATATCCACAAAAACCTGAGCTTTTTATTGATGAAGAAGGGGACGCCTTGGGCATTCTCAAGCTTTGATGCTTGTACCTCTTGGATATTTCTTGGGATGACACCATGGTGGCATCCCCAAGCTTAAGATTTTGTCCATTCTTCATCTCATTGCATCATTCTCTCTCTACACCTGAAATTTTTCCTTCATATAAAACTTCACACAATCTTCATTAGCAACATTAGTGTATTCAAAAGATATTAGACCACTGGCAAAGCTTTGGAATAACAAGGATTTTCACTAAAAACACAAGCTACTGTAGTAACTCCTTCAAAAAGCTCAATTCACCTAAAGAGAACTAAAAAAAATCAATAAGAAGCAAATGCAATTAATGGCAGAAATCTGTCAAAACAGACCAGCAGGTAGAAACTGATTTTTTCGAACATCTTCTGTTGCTCAAATCAAAAAGTGTTGAACTAACGAAAGTTAGCTAACATACTGGGGGATTTATTCGTAAATTTTGAGCTCAATCCGAGTTATAGATCCTCCTCACAAATTTGTTTTGGTGGAGGACAACAATCTATTTCGGGACAGCAACTCCCCAAATCTTACTTCCCTCTCATTAGAGGTCATTCTTGGCACAAAAAGCAAACAAAAAGAATAAGAAGAGGTCATTACTGAAGTAATAACTTCCAAGACTCAAGGAAACTCTTGGGTCATCTTCTAACAAGTACTTTTCTTTAACGCCTTTAAGTTAGGCACAAGAAGCAAGAAGAATCAAGTATTTTCAAATGAAGAAGCATTAACATCTATACTTGCAAAGTCTTCAACTATGAAAGGTATCTCATCCAAATGGGTTTTGGAGGATCCCTTCTCATCTCTCTTTGGTCTACTACCTTTATGAAAAAGATTTTCAGGAGCAATCCAATCAAAATTCTTTTCAAAGGCTTCATGCATTCTAACAAGCTTAAAGGGTATGGGTATCTTATATTCTTCTCTAGGATTAGTTTTATCAGAAATACCCACAACATCTACACTTGAGCCTAGCATATTGAAACGCTCAAAAACCTTTTTGGCTTCCCTAGCAACATCATGGAATTCTTTTGATAAAGTTTCAAGGATGAATTCCCTCTTTTCAGCATTCTTTTCTTCTTTTAGTTTTAGGAACAAGAATTGTATGAAGGGGTTAAGGCTAACAAACCTAGCCTCCAACATATGAACTAAAGAAGCTGCAGCAATCTCATAACTAGGAGCAAGTTCTGCTATAGATTTATCCTCAATATCCTCATGTTGGCTAACATAAATAAAGAATTCTTCAATATTATCTTTTCCAATTATGGAGCCACTACCTATTGCAAGATCTTTCAGGGCAAACTTGGGGAGCAACATGGGGAGCTAGAGCAAGGTGGTAACTAGAGCAGAAACTATTTTTTTTGTGTTTTTGAATAAAGCAAGCAAACCAAACTAGACTATTTTTTTGGTTTTTTTTTAAAAGAGGCAAACAAAACCAAGCAAAAGAAACAAAGCAAACTAAAAACAAAGTAAAGAGAAAGGAAAGTGAAGGACTCCCCTAGTGAAGACGTCCTTGGCCTCCCGACAGCGGCGCGGAAAAAAGAGGTTGATGGCGCATGAACACTTGTCGTGGGACGCTTCGTTGAAACCCCAAGAGCAAGGTATGCAGGCGGCCTGACAAGTTTCCCTCGAGAAGAAACCGAGGTTATCGAACCAGTAGGAGGAAGGAAACATCACACAGGTGTTGCAAGCAATGTGGAGACCTGCACAACACAAACTCAAGACTTTGCCCCAACGAATCAGTGAGGTTGTCAAGCTCACCGGTTTGCTATAACAAAGGATTAAACGTATGGTGTGGAAGGCAATGGTTTGCAGCAAGTAAACAAGTAGCAGTGGAGGATGTATCAATGGTAAAGATTGGACCGGGGTCCATAGTTCACTAGAGGTGCTCTCCTTATATAAACAACATGGCATGAAGGATAAACAAATTACAGTAGGGCAATTGACAGGAACTGAGCAAGGCATAACAATGCAATTACTAATCAGAAAGATCCTATGAGATTCGATTGGGCAATACAACAAGATACATAGACCGTCATCCAACTGCATCTATGAATAGAAGTCCACCTTCAGGTTATCATCCGAACCCCCTCCAGTATTAAGTTGCAAGCAACAAATAACTGCTTTAAGCAAAGTGTGTAAGGTAAACAGTCCACATGTTCCATGAACAAGAGACCGTTGTTTTCTCTCTAGTGGCAACAACACATCTACAACCGAAGAGATTTCTGTCACTTTCCTTAGAAACTAGAGGCATGAACCCACTATCGAGCATAAATACCCCCTCTTGGAGTCACTAGCAACTACTTGGCCAAGATAGCTACTAACAAGGGAGAGCATGCAAGATCACAAACAACACAGACATGATAGAATCATAAATACAAAACCATTAATCAAATCAACATAATAATCTCAATATCCATCGGATCCCCGCAAACACACATGCATGATTACAAATAGATTAGATCTTGGTCATGAACGGAGCTCACAAGATCTATACATGAAAGCACAAAGGAGGAGATACAACCATCTAGCTACTACATAGACCCATAGTCCAAGGTGGAACTACTCACGTATCATACCGGGGAGAAGGCCCCCAGGATGATCTCCCCTCCGGCAGGGTGCCGGGAAGAACTTCAGATCCCCCGTTCTAGGGATGATGGTGGTGGCGGTTACAGACGGTTTCGTGGATATTTGATCGGGTTCCCAGGGTTTCTGCATCGGAGACTTCTTATAGGCGAAGGGGGAGGCCGAGGAGGCAGCCAGGCTCACCAAACCCTAGCCAGGCGCGGGGCTGGGCCCACCCGCGCCTAGGTGGGTCTGGCCCCCCTGGCTGGCCCCTCGGGCTCCCCTCTGGACTTCTTGTTCCCCACGGAAAGTAATTGACTTTGACGTTTGTCCCGTCCAATTCCGAGAATATTTCTTTACTAACTTTTCTGAAACCAAAAACAGCAGAAAACAAGCATCCGCAATTTGTTGCAACTTGTTAGTAGGTTAGTACCAGAAAACATGTAAAAAGCACCTCAAAGTGTGGACAAGTAAAGCAAAGTAGATACTAAACAAGCATGGAGCATCAAAAATTATAGATACGTTTCCAACGTATCACTTGTTCATGGAACATGTGGACTATTTACCTTACACACTTTGCTTAAAGTAGTTGTCTATTGCTTACAACTTAATACTGGAGGGGGTTCGGATGATAACCTGAAGGTGGACTTCTAGTCATAGATGCAGTTGGATGGCGATCTATGTATATTGTTGTATTGCCCTCTTTCTGACTAGTAATTGCATTGTTATGCCTTGCTTAGTTCCTGTCAATTGTCCTGCTGTAATTTGTTTACCCTTCATGCCATGTTGTTTATTTAAGGAGAGCACCTCTAGTGAACTATGGACCCCAGTCCAATCTTTACCATTGATACATCTTCCACTATTACTTGTTTACTTCCTGCAAACCATTACCTTTCACACCATACGTTTAATCCTTTGTTCCAACAAACCGGTGAGCTTTTCAACCTCACTGATTCGTTGGGACAAAGTCTTGAGTTTGTGTTGTGTAGGTCTCCGCGTTGCTTGCAACACCTCTGTGACGTTTCCTTCCTCCTTCTGGTTCGATAACCTTGGTCTCTACTGAGGGAAGACTTGCTGCTGTGCTCATCACACCTTGCTCTTGGGGTTTCCAACGAAGTGCTCTACGTCAGCACCATCAGTGCACTCAGCCACGACGTTAGCCACGGTTCGGTACTCAGCCTCGGCGCTGGAGCGAGACACGGTGGGCTGCCTCTTAGAGGACCAAGAGACGAGCGATGAGCCGAGGTAGACACAGTAGCCCGAGGTGGAGCGTGCTGGTCAAGCCACCATTGATCCACATCCGAGTAGGCGACAATGTCGGTCGAGGGTGAGGCGTGCAGCGAGAGGCCGAAGTCCATGGTATCGTCAACATGATCAAGGAGATCATATTCGCGGAAGAGAAGGCCGAAGTACATCTTCCACGGGAAGAAATTGGCAGCGGTGTGAGAGAGCTTCACCGGCACGCGCTCGAGGATGGGGACATCGCGGATGACGGCGACGGAGGGGCCGGCGAAGGGGTTGCTGCTCCCGGAGACGGAGGATTTGAAGGGGTTCTCGGAGGAGGGGGATTTGAAATCGGCCATGGGGGAGGGAGGTGTAGGGCGGAAGCGGTGGAGTTGGGGAAGGAGGAGGGCCGACGACGCCTTGGAGGAGAGGGAGGCGGCGGCTAGGGTTTGGAGGGATAGTAGTTAGGCTGATACCATGTGGAAAGGTATGGGAGAACGAACGACACCAATAGGGTCGGCTACTCATATATATATTGACAATGTTACATGTACAACCCTAGAAATACACGAGGACCTATAACTAATACAACACATATCTCAACACTATCCTTGCTCTGGTGGTGCGTCTAGCGCTTATGGAGGACGCGTGGAGTCATGCGTCCGGCGGATCTCTTGGGTTCGATCGTTTTTCGTATTCGGTAGTGTGGTTTGATATCAGTCTCATTCGATCTACTGTTGTCATCTTCAGCGATGGGTTGCTGCTCTGGTTTGCTGGTCATATGAGGCCTTAGCACGACGACTTTCCATATGTCTACTACAACAAGCTCAACTACGACAAGCTTTGCTCGGCTCTGGTGATGAGAGACGAGAACGGCGGCGCGCCTTCGGCTCGTGCTAGTGTCTATAGTCATCACTAGGTAGTCCATTGACCTATTTATAATTTCTATTACTTTTAAGTATCTTTGTACTGTCGTTGATGATTATTAATAGATCTTTGCAAAAAAATATAATTAAATTATTTAACATAAAAACATGATTAAAATAGTATTCGTTGCAAATGGGTTAGACTAGGGATGTAAACGAATCGGATTGAATATTGTTATTACCATATCCTTTACCATATTCTTTTAGCGGATTCGGATACCAGCGGATAATAGCCGGATGTGGATCCGAATGCGGATTATATCGGATTGCGAATATGGAGTGGATTCGGAGTTGATTCAGATCGGAAAAGGATAATTAAACAAATACACATAAAAAACATTTACTTTATGTAAAAGAAATAACAAGAAAACGTGCAACACTAGATATCAACCGTATAAAAGTGCAAAATTGGACGGTATAAAAGTGCAAGATTGGTAATAGCATAGTATAACATGCATATGTAGCATGTATAACTAGCCCATAAACTAACTAAATTGTCTAGATATTATGGTTATGCTAAATATATCGAATTATCCTATTTAACTACCACAAATAATCCGCATAAACTATCGGATTATCCTTATCCGTCGGATATTATCAATACCATATTCGCTACCATATTGGTCGGATATCCGCTCGACAAATATCTATATCCATATCCATATCCGCCGGATATCTAAAAAAGTATATCATATCCTTAAAAACGGACGCGGATGCAGATTCAAAGCAGAAATTATCGTACCATTTACATCCCTAGGTCAGACCATGAAGAAAAAACTTGCGAATTAGAGAAAGCTACCTGTACAAAATTGAGAACGGGCCTAAGCGTTGGAGTGATAATCTATTCCGGTACAATTCGATCAGTGGACTTGGACCTGCCACCACCTCAGGAAACAGCCCACGGTAGCGAACTGGGGCATGGCCCGTTAGCGGAGGGAGCTGCAGATTCTGGCAGTTTTCTTCTGTTTTCCTTTTTTCTTTCAGTTTTCTTTTCTGTTTTTTATCTTTATCTTTCTTTTTTAATTCGAACGTTCTGGAAATTTGAATATTTTTAGATTCATCCTTTTTAAAATTCAAATAATTTTTGTGGTTAGAATATTTTCCAAATCTAAACAATTTTTAACTTAACTTTTTAAAAATCTAAACATTTTTTAATCCAAACAATTTTAAAATTTAAACATCTTCAAAATCTAAACAAATTTTAAGTCAGAATAAATTTAAAATCTGAATATTTTTTAAAAGGTGTTAAAAATAGAAAATATACGTGTTTTTACTCGGCCACGACGGGGAGCAGCCCATTAAGAACCCGGTGGGTGGAGTGTAATCGCTCCCGCTAAGGCTTTGTTCGGTTAATCCCCTTCACTAGTGGATTGGAGTGGAATGGAGAGGATTGGGGTGAAATTTGGCTTAGATAGAATCCATTCCCCCTCAATCCACGCCAATTCCGTTGAATTTTTTGTGAACCGAACAAGGCCTAAGAGCGGAAAATAGGAGCTCCCAAATTGAAGGCCGGCGATAGAAATACCATGCGTGTGGTTGGTGACCGTTTACCGCTACTAAAAGGCGACCTTTACCAAGATTAGTTGGTGTAGCGCGGAACACTTCCATGCTGACACGTGTCACACACGGAGCGTTCATAGTTTTAACATGCAATGTGTGAGATGTACGGGCATTTTCACGGGCGAGACACAAACGAAACGACTTAAATGGTTTGTTTTAGTCCATTTGAGTCGAGTCATTGGCGGAACGACATATTATCAAAATAAATTCAGGCGTACTTCCAAGAAATGCAAAGGTATGCTCATGTTGGCCTTGCAAGTATGCGATTTGAGCGGACGGTTCAGATTAAGCGGCAAATATTAGGCACCGAGAGCATAATTACAAATTTTAGCTTGGGCGTACTTCCAAAAGGATCGCGGGCATGCTTCCAAGTTCACCGAAGTATAAAAGTATAATAACTACACCAATAATTAATCAAAATGCATGAAGTATAAATACTCTAAAAACATGAAGTAGAGATACACTAAAATCAAGGTAGGAATACACTAAAACCTGAGGTACCACGTGAGTACGTTTTGGAAGTACCAAAAAAGTTTGCCAAAACCTATCAATATGATGTTTATTTTTGAAGAACTTGATGTGAGGAGTTCATCCGTGAAAACGGTTTGTAATTTGAACAAATGGTTCTAAAGATATTTTGTCTGAACATTCAATTATCAAAAATAATAGGAGAAAATTGTACTCCCATCCCTCTCGTGTCCCTCTCCCACCCTTGTCCTTCATCCCATTTTGCAGCTACTTGCGATGTCGGAGTGAGGGCTCTCAAGTACTCCTTACCAAACACTTGGGCCAATGGAACTACAAAGCATTTGACACACTTGATGGCTTGACTATCACCTATTGCCAAGTGGTCACCACCAAGATCTGCCAGAATACCATATACCATCGTGCGCAATGCAGAAAGTCACCTTTTCAATGGTGTTATGACAAAGTTCTCCGGCGCAATTTTTCCTTTGCTCGAAGAACCGATCATACTTTTTCACACACTCTTTGCGATGTGTTCAAACAATTTGATTCTCATCCTAAAATGACAACGAATATAGCGACCGGGCTAAATGGGATGCTCCACGAAGTAGCTCCGCACCAACTTGTTGTGCCCTTCGATCCTCTCCCTCCTGAACTTCTCTCCACCAAAAATGGAACCACCGTGCTTCAACCACTTGTTGGCGTGCAAAGCCAATATGATGGCAATACCCTCTTCTTCGGAGAGTTCCCATTCTTCATCGGAGGTTGATCATCATAAGATGAACTCATCTACAAGCCAAAAATATGTGTTGTAAATTATAAACATGGCAACAACTAGATGGAAGTCGTTGGCATGCGAGCATCGACATATCTTGTGCAATTTATGTTAAACACCTTGCATGGGAGGTGCTGCTAGTCGACCGCAGGCGGTTGCTGTGGACTACGGTCGGGCCTACACAAATCAAAAGGAAGTCGGCGCGCGATATGTCATGGGGGAGTAGATAAGAGTGCGGGAGGTCGGGGAGATGACCGCAATTGCTCTCGACCAGCGGTGGGCCGCAATGAGAAATCCGTCCACCAAATCGATGCTACCGGACGACGGATGGCGGTGGGTTGCTTCCGCTCCTATCGACGGTCAGAGTCGGTCGAATCAACGATCAGTGGCTGCAGCGGCACCAGGAGGCTGGTGGGCAGCGGCGACAAAGGTGACATGATTTACCGTGACGGCGGGTCGCGACCTGCCATATGGACTTGGGATTTAGCGGAGCAACTACGAGGAATTAGTGGGGAGCGGCGGCAGAGAGAATCGGTGTGGCTGCCGAAGACGGTGGGGAATTGGCGACGGTGGCGATGATTCGCGCGCATGAGCTTTCAGATTGACGGTTGGTTGTGCGCGCGTAGGGCTCGATTTTAAAGTCTGTAGCAGCCGGTGATGTAAATATGCCTCTGTCGATGTTTTTTATTTTGAGCGTGCACTAAATTTTTTAGGACAATATCTAAGATAGTGTATCTTTTGGATTCGTACTTTCATGCCAAATTATTTTTTAGGCACCGCCCCTTGTTATACTAGAAAAATAAAACCGTTTTTTTCCTAAGCATCGATGCTTATTTATAGGGTTAATTGGTTTTATACCACTCTCCAATTCACAAGTTGAACATATACCATTACAAAAACATAACTTGTGAATATGCCACTCTAACTTTTCAATACCTCCTCATATGCCATTTAAAAAACACAGTGCAACCTATGAATTGAAAAGTGGCATAAAACCAATTAACCCTTATTTATACAAGGTAGATGGACAACTAGACATCTCTTCTATAAAAATAAGCATCAATATTTAACAAAATAATTGGTTTATTTTTGTAATGACTTGTCTAAGCACGAGGAATTTACAAAAAACCACCACAATTCGGGTCACTATAAACAGAAAAGCACCACAATTCAGATTCGTGACAAAAAACCACCAGAATTGGGGTACAATTTCTGTTATAGTGCTGGTTTTTTGCCCCAATTGTGGTGGTTTTTACCCCAATTGTGGTGGTTTTTTTTGTCACGAATCAGAATTGTGGTGGTTTTCTGTTATAGTGATCCTAATTGTGGTGGTTTTTTGTAATTTCCTCTATAAGCACTTTCCATTGGACTCATGCTCTATAGTGCATGTGTTAGAGATGTTTACAGCCGGGAGGTTATCTCTCTTCTCTTTCCGTCCAACTCCAAAAATAACTCTTACAGCCAGCTGACATGTTCGAAGAGCCTGTGAATCGAGATGGTACGAGATATGTACTCCATGTCACCCCCTCGGACTCGGAGACGTCAGCTTCGGGCGCGTGCGCACCGCGACGGCAGGCGCCGCGCCGAGGAAGAAGCCAAAAGCTTTCCTCTGCTCCGTTGAGAAGGCATGATAGAGGAAGAATCCATGAATTCCTTGGTGGACATATCCGGCCATTCCGAGTTAGTCAGTCACAACCGAGCACTTCACCTGCCTGCCTACACCCTACGCACCACCAACGGCGGCGGCGGCGACTAGACAATTCAAAGCTACGGCGCCCCACCCGCGTGACATGTAAACCAACCAACCAAACCAAGCTAGTACCTACCTGGGGCACTAGCCAGGCCCTGTCACGGCGCACCCGGACCGCCGGTGACCGGTGGATCTCCGCCGATCCAACAGTACATTCCATGTGACTGGGCCAAATAAAACCAGGCAGCGTAGGCTCCAGCTCCCGCCCGGTGAGTGACGGACGAGACGACAGCATCTGCTGCTGGCTGCTGCCAACGTACGAACCGCACCAGCGCGCGCGCTGGCGGCCACTGCCACGCCCACGCCACGCCACGGCAGGGACCAACCGCATTACAGCCGCGCCACCAACAAAAAAGCCGGAGCGAATTGATTGTCGCCGCGCGGCACCAAAACCCCACCGGGCGCCGCCCGTCGGAGAGAGTTTATTGCCCCAAAGCCCCACGCCACCGCCCTCCCCCCTCCGATCCTACTCGGCGTCCACATCCGTCTTGATAACAGATCGCGGTACGCCTCCGACTCCATTCCGCAGCGCCAAGAAACCACATCCTATCTGCAACTCGATCGCCGGTCACCACGTACGGGAGATCCCCATGGAGGGGTCGTCGTCGGCGGCGAGGGTGGCGAGGGCGGGCGCCAAGGTGTGCGGGAAGGAGGAGAGGGTGGTGGGGGAGCAGAAGGCGCCCGGGAGCTGCCCGTACTGCGGCGGCGTCGTGACGGCCACCGACGTGGAGGCCAAGTGGGTGCTCTGCTTCCTGCCGCTCTGCCTCAAGGCCAAGCGCAGGTTCGCCTGCACCGCGTGCGCAAGGCGCCTCGTCACCTACCCGCCCATCATCCATGACTAGCTAGAGCTAGAGCTAAGCTACTACCTGGATTTAGTAGTAGCTTCGATTCCCGATTTGGTTCCTATTTATCTCGAGATCAATTTCTCGTCTCCCGACGACCAAATTGACTCTGCTCGAGATCGAGCGGATTTGTTGTCATTACCGATTTAGGTTTCGGTTGGGGACTGACTGATCGATGTTACTCAGTTTCTTATACTAGCTACCAGATGACCTTTATTGATTCCTCCTTTTGCTCCCGTTTTACAGTTTTATTATTACCGCTGCTGATGAAATCATGAAACTGCTTTGCCGCAGCTGTTCTCGTTCGGCTCCATAGGAATAGGATGTCCACTACGTCTACGCGCCGCATGGCTTTATCACGGTGGCGTCTGTTCGTCATCCCGTCGAAGCTAGGTAGTAGCGTGCTACGTGTCGATAAGGCCTCCAGATTATCACCGCGCAGTCGGCCGGCGACGACGCGGTAGACGGCGACGACGCGGACGGAGATGGCGTACGTCGCCTTCGACGCTGACGCTGACATCACGAGACGTCTCATTCATACGATCGACCATATCCCGATACGTTGCACTGTCGTCGTCGCCTGGGGCATGCAGGCGCTCACGGTTTCAGTCCACCGACAAGCCGATCCAGTTACAGTCTCGGCGTTTGGCGCAGCTGAGCTGGGGACACTTGATAGATCACAATCACAGATTTGGGGACGCTGGCTCCCAGCCATGCCGCACATACAAAAGTTCAAACATTCCAAATATGTTTAAAATATAAAATTAACGCGTAATTTCATAGACAACACATGTTTATACAATACGGGTGTTCCCGTTGGGCAAATTTTTACATAAAAACGGCAAGAACTAAAACTAAGGTCCCCGGCCAAGAGGGCGCGGTAGCCCTATGTCAACACACCACAGGTCAAACAGTGAGTTGTACCTCGCCAGCTACGTGTCGGCCTCCTCCTTGGCTCGGTCATGGCAGACACGCAAGTTTGCACTGCCGGGGTATCTGCGTGACGCAAGGACGGGACGCGTGTGGACGTTGTCAAGATGTTGCAGTCGGAGGTGCTCTAGCAGGAAAACGTGGTTGAGGACGTTCCACCCATAAGGCTCGCCAGTGGTGTTGGGGATACGCTATATGAGTATCCTCATAGCATATCTCCTATCCGGATAACCCGGGTGTCCCACAGTTGGTAGCATGGCCCATGGCCTGCTAGGCGGCCCAGTTAGATGGATCCAGAAGGGAGGCCCATGCCGGATAAAGGAAGGCTACGAAGGAATCACCGACATATCCGGAGCCTTGGAGTGTAAGATACGCTAGACTAGCTGTAAGCAGTGTAGGACTTTGTAACCTGTCCAGCTAGGACTTTACCTGTAACCCTAGGACCTGGCGACTATATAAGTCGGCCTATGAGAGCCTTTAGGGCAGAACGATAACTTAGACTCTCTAGTCACCTCGCACAGCGAACCAATCCCTGTAACTCGGCGTATTGCCATTATAGTGATTTATAGCAGGAGTAGGATTCCGGCACCGTTGTGGGATCTGAACCTGGGTAAGCTGTGTTACCTCGTACCCGTCAATCGTCCGCCTTCCCCCATGTCTCTAAACACGCACTGTGAGGACCCCCTCCATGGCGTACTCGTCGGCAATACCACGACAGTTGGCGCCCACCATGGGGCGAGAGGCGCTTTAGGCTCTTCAGCGGGCGAGGACCAAGATCTTTGCGGAATCGTGAAACCGTAGCCATTGGTCGCGTTCTCTTCTCCGAACGCGTTCAATCGTCCCCGACGAGTTCGATCGTGAAGACGAACCCTACGCGGTGCTCGATCGTCCCATCGGAGATATCCACCTCTTCATCGGCGAAACCGACTCGAGCACTAGTTCCCTGGGAGCCAGAGGAGCATCAAGACCCGCACGGACCGCCTACGGGCAGGATACGTTCGCGGAAGGATTGAAGTCGGATCTCTCTTTAGAGTTTGCCAAAAAAGATCGAAAAAAATCAAGGCCCACCCAAACCGCCCATGTACAGGATATAACGGTGGAAGATCGCTGCAAGTCCGCCGGCTTCGTCCGCGCGTCTGGACAGCAGAGATCCAAGTTCGTCGGCGTGGTTACTATCTTCGATCTGGCGCATTGCGTTCAGAGGGAGGGAGAAAACCCCCGCGATTACCTAGCCAGGTGGCCCCGCATACGGGCTGACCTGGCGCATTACCCCAATGAACACTTCTCCGACATTCGCTAAGGCGACAGCAGGCTATAGGACGCCTAACCTTCGAAGGCATGGTGCATACCGTCACTTGTGAGCTGAGGTGGCACCCCATACTTGTGCTCATTGACGCCAACGCCTCGCCACCACCGCCACCGCGCCTCGGTCGCCGCTGCGCCACCGCCACCGCCTCCAGTCATCATCGCTGCAGTGCTACCACCACCTCAAGTCATCGTTGCCGCTGTCGCCCCGCCATCACCCATTGTAGAAGAAGCCTCAACACCCTCCGACTCTGTGCTTGACGCGCTCTACGCTGACATCAGCGCTTACTCGGAGGAGATAGACTTCAGCCCGAACGAGCTAGACTCTGCTATGCAGGAGATGGAGGAAGATCTCCAACACGACGTGCAGGCCAACAAGGCCGTCACGTCCCGAGAAGTGTTTGTCGCCATTGGGACCGTGATGGAAGAAGACCAACCCGGACAAGCTCCACCTAAAGCACTGGACAAGGGGAAGGGGCCGCTTGTTGCTGCCGACAAGGATCGTGCAAAGGCCATGCCCCTCCGCCCAATCCAGTGCAGCAGCCGCAGGAGCTCAACACCTATCCGAGTAACAACAACACCGCAAACCCGCTGCCTCTGGCATCTACGTCTGCTGCTGCCCAAATTACTCTGGCTGATAGTGTGATGTACGACAACCTCCTTATCGAGCCCATGATTGTGGCTCATATCCGGAGCGTAGTCCAGCTTGATAAGAAGCACCAACATCTACTGGAGGAAGTGCAGGCCATCGTGGATCAAGGCGGAAAGTTAGATCGAGATCTGGCCAACGCGCAGAAGTCAATAGAGAAAGCTAGAGCCATGGAGGCCGAGTACAAGACTCTGCTCCAGCAGCAGAAGGATAAGAAAGCTCCGGCTCGCGTCATCAACGATTCTGGTGTATGGAGAAACCTAGGATGGGCCCCCTCGAAGCCGCCACAAGCAAAGCCATACATTGACAGCGAAGGCAGGCAGGTGATGCCCACTCCCTTCTCAACCTCGTCGTCGCCAAGACCCTTCTGGAGCAGGACAGATCACCCGCGACTGTGGAGCAGGTCTATGACCTTGTGGCCAAGGCGGTGAAACAGCAGGAAAAGGCCACCTCCCAGAGGCTTGAGTCTGACCCAGCATTTTGCCAGTCTAGTCAGCATAAGCCGCGAAGGGATCGATCTCCTCAGGATGTCGGGTCACAGACGGGTTCGTCAGAACGAAGACGGAGGGATGCGCGCAACAGGAAGTATGCTATACCCATATCCTTCGATCATAGAGGCAAAGCTCACCCTCGTCGCCCATCTCCACCGCCCCGATCCTCCTGACATCGCCGAGACCCCAAGGCTCACCATCACACGGACATGCCTCCGCCAAAGCAACGCGACATCGTCATCCGTGACAACACGGAGAAGGCCCGTAATGATGGGGGGGGGGAACGCAGCCAAGGAAACAACAGTAGGCCGCGTCATGACCCTCTATGTCCGACAAGCAACCGTGACAACCGCGAGGCATCGCAGGAGGGTCACAGCAAGAAGGCTAACCCACCGCCACCTCCGCCTCCGTCACCTCCAAGCAGCCACCATGGCAGAGGAGGCCCGCGTCGTTCACGCAGCCCATCCCCTGATGGCAAAAAGAAGAAAAGAAGCCCGGAGCCATACGACGCATGATCACGTCTGGACAAGATCCACAAGGCCCGGGATGGAGCATACCTGGGACCATGCTGCTTTGGACATGTGATACAGAACACAGCTCACCCCAAGGGTTTCTGGATTGACAAAACCATCAAACCCTATGATGGCTCCGCCAAGCCAGCTACATGGTTGTAGGATTACGGCATCGCGGTGGCGATCGTCGGGGGTAACCACTACGTTGCCGTCAAGTACCTCCCACTAATGCTAGCGGGCACGACCCGACAATGGATTGATGACTTGCCGGATAAATCTATCTGCAACTGGTTGGACATGCAAGAAGCATTCACCAAGAACTTTGAGGGTACATACAAGCGTCCATGTACTATTGGCGACCTACAGTGGTGCGTGCAGGAGAAAGACGAATCATCTCGCGCCTACCTCTCCCGCTGGCTGGATATGAAAAATTCATGCGCAGGAGTACACGCCTAGACCGCCATGTCCGCCTTCATCGATGGGTTGGAAAGAGGTACGTTGCTCCGACATATGTTAAAGCGCCTGCAGGACAACCACCAGCTCAATCTCAACCAGATGATCTAGCTGGCCAGTGAGATCGTGGCTGCTGACAACGATGCTCGCGGCTCATTGCCGGCAATAGCAATTCCAACCCAAGCTAAGAGGAACAACATCACAAAGCGGAAGAACCCGCCAGAAGAAAACAAGCCTCCGATATGGTCGCCATGACTTTTGCAGGACGAGGTGATGGAGGACATCATGGCCGAGGACGAGGGGCTGGTCGTGAGCAGCAGCGAGGAAGTGAAACTACCTCGGCAGTGCTCCGCGTTCCCCAGACCTACGAGGAGTACCACGATATGCCGTGCCTCGTACACCTCGACGCCAACGGCAAAGCCACACACACCAATCGCCATTGCAAGTTCGTCAACAACCTAAAGGAAGACCTGGAGTCCG
The DNA here is from genome assembly GCA_023614405.1 of Avena insularis. Taxonomy (NCBI): domain Eukaryota; kingdom Viridiplantae; phylum Streptophyta; class Magnoliopsida; order Poales; family Poaceae; genus Avena; species Avena insularis. The sequence goes on from CM042697.1 coordinate 472,799,129, forward strand.
GCTACAAGCAAAGTCGTAAGAACAGACCGCGAGGCAAGGGAAAGGGGAAGAAGAAGGAGGAGTCCAAGGATTCAAATGACATGGACGAGGACGTTGACCCCAAGGACGCCGCCAAGAGCGATGGCAAGGGAAAGAACCCCTTCGAGAAGAAGGCGGCAGTCTTCCACACTTACCTTGGTACCCCCACCATCTGACAACAAAAAACCTCCATGAGGATACTGATGGCCACTCTACCCCCAGTTCCCCAATACCTGCGTTGGTCAGAGATTCCAATTACTTGGGACAGGAAGGATCACCCAGACCTCATCCCTACGGAGAACCAATATGCCATGGTCATCAACCCCCTGATTGAAGGCAATGAGTTCACCAAATGCATGGTGGATAGTGGAAGTAGCATCAACATCATGTACCTAGATATACTGCACAAGATGAACTTGACAGAGACCAACCTAAGGCGGACCAGCACCGTGTTCCATGGCGTAGTTCCTGGCCGGGAGGCTCGGTCCCTTTGGTGCATCACGCTTCAGGTCGCTTTTGGCAACGTTAACAATTACCGCCAAGAACACATGACCTTTGAGGTAGCCCCCTTCAAGAGCGTGTACCACTTCATATTCGGAAGCGACATCTTCCACACCTTCATGGCCAAGCCATGCTTTGTCTACAACAAGCTCAAGATACCCGGACCAAACGGTGTCATCACCGTATCCGGAAGCTTTACCAAGGCAAGGGACTGCAAGATTGGAGAAGCAGCCTTTGCAGAAGCTGTCCTCTACAGCAAAGAATTCAAGGAGATCCAGAGCAAGGTCGATGCCTCAGAGATGCCCGCGTCGCAGAAATAGATTTCTGACTCTGCCCCAACATTCAAGGCCGCCATCGAGACCAAGCCGGTGGAACTTGTGGTAGGCGATGCCTCCAAGACCACCGCCATTGGGACGAACCTGGACCATAAATAGGAAAGCGCGCTCATCGAGTTCCTCTGTGAGAACAGGGACATATTTGCCTGGCAACCTGCCGACATGAAAGGTGTACCTAGGGAACTTCCCGAGCACATCTTGAATATTGATCCAAAATGCAAACCGGTGAAACAACCTCTATGACGCTTCAGAGACGAGAAGAGACACGCCATAGGCAAAGAGATAGCTAGGTTACTTAAGGCTAGTTTTATCCGAGAAGTCCTTCACACCCGATGTGTGGCTAATCCTTATTTGTCCCCAAAAAGGGAACTAAAAAATTAAGAATGTGCGTTGATTACACCGGCTTGAACAAATCATGCCCCAAAGATCCGTTTGCTTTGCCTCACATTGACTAAGTCATTGACTCGACGGCTGGCTCGGAGCTTTTGTGTTTTCTCGATGCTTACTCAGGATACCACCAGATTAAAATGAGGAAGTCAGACCAATTGGCCACTTCGTTCACCACACCTTACGGCACGTTTTGCTATGTCACGATGCCCTTTGGGCTGAAAAACGCAGGTTCTACGTACCAGCGGACAATGCAATGTTGCCTGCACGATCAAATTGGTCGGAATGTTCACGCCTATGTGGACGATATAGCGGTGATGTCTAAAAAGTCAAATGACTTAATCTCCGACTTAAAAGAAACCTTTGATAATCTCCGGAAATACAACATGATGCTTAACCCTAAGAAGTGCGTCTTCGGGGTTCCTGCCGGTAAATTGTTGGGCTTCATTGTTTCCCAGCGTGGAATCGAGGTCAACCCAGAGAAAATCAAGGCCATCCTAAACATAAACCATCCGACATGCCTAAAAGACATACATCGGCTAACGGTTCGTCAGCCGACTTGGAGAGAAGGCTCTGCCACTGTACAAGTTGCTGGAGAAGGCGGACAAATTTACGTGGACGGACGAGGCAGATGCAACATTGAAGCAGCTCAAGGAAATACTTTCCTCAGCGCCTATCCTTGCAGAACCCGAGCCGGGGGAGCCTATGTCAATTTACATGGCGGCCACCAACCGGGTAATCAACATCGTCGTCGTGGTAGAGCGGAAAGAACCAGGACATGAGCACGGAGTTCAACGACCAGTTTACTACATAAGAGAGGTCTTGACGGAGTCTAAGCAGCATTACCCGCACTACCAAAAGATAGCTTATGGAGTGTTCCTTACTCCTCGGAAGCTAAGGCACTACTTCCAGGATCACCCCATCACAATTGTGAGCAAAGCTCCACTGTCAGGGCATCATCAACAACAACAACGCTACAGGAAGGGTCGCAAAGTGGGGCATTGAACTTGCTGCCTTCGAGATCACCTACAAGAGACGCGACGCTATCAAGTCACAAGCCTTGGCGGATTTTATTGCTGATTGGACGGAGATGCCAGATGCTACCCCTATACCAGAGCCAGAGTACTAGGTGATGCACTTTGACGGATCAAAGCTGCTCAATGGCTCGGGGGCTGGTGTACTGCTACAGTCACCAACTGGGGAAAGCTACACTACGTTCTGCAGATCCACTTCGAGGCTACGAACAACATGGAGGAGTATGAAGCACTCATTCACGGACTATGCGTAGCCAAGGATATTGACATCAAGCGCATAGTTTGCTGTGGAGATTCCGACTTGGTTGCCCAGCAGGTGGCTGGCACCTGGAACGCACGGAACCCTATGATGGCGACATATCGAGATGAAGTGGATGAGATAGCCAAGAGCTTCTTAGGCTACGAAGTCAAGTATGTCCCAAGGGAGCAAAATTAGGCGGCTGATCTACTGTCAAAGATTGGATCAGGGCGCAAACAAATTCCGCCAGGCGTTTTTCTGGAGCATCTACGGACACCATCCGTGAAGGGAGCGGACATCGACAACCCAGATAGAGTTGACTCTTTCGTTCATGTAGTGACAAAAGTCCCTCCGGCTTGGACAAAACTATTCATGGACTACCTCGTACACGGAACTTTGCCAGACGACAAAGTCGAAAGACAGCAAATAGTACGTCGAGAAAAGGGCTATACCATAATCAATGGACAAGTCTACAAAAGAAACACCACTGGTGTATACCTTAAGTGTGTTTCCCAGCAAGAAGGTATTGAAATCCTTCGCGAGATCCATCTCGGGGATTGCAGGCATCACGCCGCTCCCTGATCGTTGGTCGCTAAAGCTTCCCGACAAGGATTCTACTGGCTGATCGCGAAGGCAGACACCGACAAGCTGGTTGAGACATGCATGGGATGCCAGTATTATGCCCGACAACCACATGTTTCAACTGAAGAATTGCGAACAATACCAATAACTTGGCCGTTTGCAGTCTAGGGGCTGGACATGGTTGGTCTGTTGCAGACGACACCATGTGGGTTTACACATTTGCTAGTAGGAGTTGATAAATTCACCAAATGGATAGAAGCTAAAGCCATTAGAAAGCTTGATGGGGCAACTGCTCTCAGGTTTGTCCGGGATCTAGTGGTGAGATTTGGTCTCCCACATAGCATTATCACCGATAACGGCAACAACTTGTCACTTGGAGAAGTGGAAACTTATTGTTGGGAGAAAGTCATCCGACTTGACCTTGCATCCGTGGCACATCCACAGTCCAATGGTCAAGTTGAGCGAGCCAATGGATTAATTCTGCAAGGGATAAAGCCACGTCTTGAGGCACCGTTGCACATTGCAGCTGTGGCCTAGGCAGAGGAATTACCATCTGTGTTGTGGAGTTTACGAGCTACACCCAACAGATCTACCAGCTACACCCCTTATTTCATGGTATACGGAGCAGAAGCCATCCTACCATCCGACATCCTTCACGATTCACCAAGAGTTGCCGCCTACGACGAAGATGACGCTGAAGAATCCAGACGCCTAGATGTGGACCTTCTCGAGGAAGAGCGCGTATTGGCATGCCAAATATCCGCCATCTACCAGCAGAAACTACGCAGCTACCATAGTCGCCGTGTTCAGCATCGCTCGTTTAAAGAAGGGGATCTATTCTCCGACTTAGGCAGAAAAAGTCACACAAATTATCCCCTCCATGGGAAGGACCGTTCATCATAAGCAAGGCGCTGCTCAATGGGTCTTACTACCTCGTTGACAATCGCGAACTTGAGGATAGACCCAACGATGATCATAAGCGCAAGCGACATGACCCGGATGATGACTACCCGGAGCTTGATCGGCCATGGGACATAGCACAGCTACGTCCTTTCTACACTTAGCATTTTTTATCTATCGTGTACCTCTTATATGATCAATGAAATGAAGCTCTCTGGTTCACTCATATTTCTGAGTCTTTTACCTCCTTTAGTGTTCATTTTTGGATCGTATAAAACCTTTATGCACAAGCTTTGCGATTGTACTTGTGAAAATTCCGCCTACGGGCGTTAGCTTAAGTTTTCTAGTCTACACGTGCTTTGTTGTTTTTATGTGGATTCTAGAGTAGTGACTTTCAACACTTGTTGTCGACAATTTTGTGCTTAGGTTTTTGATGGTGCCATTGGGCATCATCGCCTGAGCGCATAGTTCTGACAACGAGTCTTCCGACTCACGAAAGGTCAAGCATAAAAACCAGAGTAATGGATAAGCCAGCACTTGCTTAAAAATATATACATGCTGGAACCAGTTCTTGAGTAACAGGAAATAACAACCATTGTTTTTCCGCCTTAAGTTAACAAGTAGTTTTTTTCGCATACAAATTCCAGAGGAAACAAATATTACAAATTATTTTTTATTCCTCTGGTTCAGGAGACTTGGATGCACCATCATCTGCAGAAGGAGAGCCATCTTCCTTTGGTGGTCGCCGTCAATAATCTCCATGGGCACGAAGACGTTAGGATCGACCAACTCATAGACTCTGGTATCATAACCTGCGAGCGACGCTAAGATATATTTATGATCTATTTTCTGGCCATCGTCGTCCACGTCGGGATACCAGAAGTCACCGTGTCGATGTCGGCGTTTTCGTAGTGCGCCTTGACCATTGACAGCGCCATCCTTGCACCAGCCCGGGTAAATGAAGCTTTCCAGCTTACAATACGCTCGAGGGCTTGGCGCAAGATCTCCGAGAACTTCATAACGGAATCCACCGCCTTGATGTTGATCTGGAGGGGCTTGGCTATCTCCTTGGCCTACTTGATGGCGGTCGTGATAAAGTTGCCGGCAAGGACCATGCATTCTTTTGGCGGAGGAGGCGACTAGGTCAAACCAATAGGTGCTGCAAATTCCGACAAGGGAACGCATGAGTTCAATAACACAAAAGTTCAAACTATCTAACTTACAGAAGTACAAGACGGAGAATAGCTTACTAAAGATGCTAGTCTCAGCCTGCTGAAGTGTATCCGCCATGGAGTCCCGTTCTTGTCGGAGGATCTTGTATGCTTCAAGATGGCGCTGATTTTGCTCATCGGCAGCTTTTTTCTGCTCTTTCAGCATCGCGATCTCCTCCTTCAGGCGGTTCATCTCCGTGTTGGCGGATTCCTGCAGGACCTTCATGGAGTCCTCGTGCATCTTCAGCTTAAGGATCTTGTTTTTTCTATCCAGCAACTCAATGTGCTTGAATTGCTCAACAATATCCTTGGCCTTGGCAATGGCTCCTGCAAGTCGGAAAAATAACAAGTACATGGTGAGTACTCGCAGAATGTTGGGACAAGACAAAGTCGGAATACGAAAATGAAAGGAAAAACAGACTCTTGCTCTTGGTGATTTGATCCTTCAAGAAGGCAGTTTTACCCTTTTCTGCTTCCAAATCCGCACGCATCTTCTGGAACTTATCATTGGCCACACCTCTCTGAGCATTCTCATTCTGTAGAAATAAAATTTCAATCTGTTTAGTCTACTTGAAGCATCTAGCTGGATAACTATCCACCTAGAGGCTTGGTGGCTATAGTGAGAGTTTTTTATACTTGGCAATATGCTTAGTCTTTCTTTAAGCATCTAGTTGGAACTGATTCAGTTTTCAATTAGAAGCTTGGGGGCTATAGTATAAAGTTTTTTTTTAACTCATCCATATGCTTAGTCTTTCTTTAAGTATCTAGTCGGAACTGATTCAGTTTCAACTAGAGACTTGGGGGTACAATATCGAAATATTACTAACACTGCGTATGGTACTCTGAAAATATCTAGTCGGAATAATTCATTCAAACTAAATATTTGGGGGCTACAGTAAGGAGTTTTCTAGCTTATTCACTCTTAGAGTATTCAGATGCAAAGACCTATGGTTTTTTGTCTAAATCTTCGGGGGCTACAATGGGATACTCATATGAAATGCAAAAGGCAAGTAAAACTTACAAGTGTGATGATTTTGAGGTTGGTAGCGCTCTCAACAAACAACTTGCTGAAGGAAAGACTATTTCCTCGCAAGATATCTGCTTGTCGGAGAAGCTCCTCAAGACCACAGGTTAGAGATGTCAGCACTGCAACAGGAGCTAGATTGGAGCTACTCGGCGTAAGCACCGGGAAGACTATCTTCGGGAACTCTATGGTTGTCTGGGTGCAAAGGCACCGCCTTTAGCAGATGTTCCGCCCACCACCACCGCCTTGCCGCTACCGATGGCATCCTTAGCCAGAGCTTCAACCATTTGGGTTGCGGTGCTTTCTTGCATCGCCTATTCGCCGACAACGACGAGCTCCGTGGAGGCAGCTGAGTCCACTTCCATGGCGGAAGGGCCAGATGCATCCTTGGCCTATGAGCTTGTCAGAGCAGGTGTGGGCTGGACGCTGGGAGTGACAGGGGCGATGGCGGGAGATGCGTGGTGGGACACGTCATGATGCAACATATCTTTAATATTTCTAGAAGCCCCCAAAGTTTTGGAGGTCTTCTTCAAATCAGTACTGGCCTTCTTCCTGAAACATGCAAAAAGTATAAGTATAGGATTAAGACAAATAATGGACAATGTCAGAGAGAAAGAGGCTTACACAACAAGGGGTGCTTTGGCAAAAGAAATCCCGATAACCTTTCTTTTCTCCGCCTCTAGGGCGGTAGTGGACTTCTTGGAGGCTCCACCCTCCGTCTTCTTCTTCTTGCCTCTGTCGGCAGCATCAGAGGTGGAGCTCTTCCGTTTTCGCGCCAGCGGGACCTTGTCGTCGGACACAACGGTGACTTCCTTCATCTTGGGGTCATATATTTGGATAGCCATGCTATCCTCCTCTAGACTGCTAAGCTGTTAAGTGAAATCCCAAAGTGTTAGATGAGATGATAATGGCTAGACGGAAGAACTGGAGTATATGTCATACACGGAAAATAAACAGGTACCTCTGGGCACTTTCCCTCCTCGAACATGTCATAGGTGATGGCGAAGCCACACTTCCTGTCCTTCACTTTGACGATGTCCTTGAGGCGGCGCTTGACGGAGTCACTCGAAAAGTTGTCCTCGGATATGCGGAGGCTATCCTTCCTCTCCTTAGAGTACTCATGCATCAGCTTGGAGCGGTGCTGCAAAGGTTGGATCCGCCTGACGAACTAGCACATGGCTAGGTCCAACCCGGTCAGACCCGTGTCTATGAACCACTCTATCCGCCTAATGGCACGGGAGGCTTCATTGTCGGAGGGAAGGGTGGCTTGGGATCTGCATGTCGGGGCTTCGGCAGCGGCTCCATCGATGAAGTCCGGATACGTTTCTTCTCGACCAACCAGAGGGATATCTGGGCCATAGAAGTACGTCTGTTGCCAGTTCTTGCAGGACTCATGGCCGACGATGTCGGGGAACCGCCGGCCAGGCCGGATCTTAAAACTAATTGTCCCATAGTTCCTGAGCTCGTACTTGCCGGCTCCGGCTTTCCTCTTAATGGTGAAGACGTAAATAAAGAGATCTAGCCAAGGCCTGATCCCTAAGTAACCCTCGCAAAGCGCCGCGTAGTTGCTAAGCGCTAGGATGCTATTGGGGGAGAGGTTCTGGGGTTGTACTCGATAATGGCTAAGGACAACTAGGAAGAAGTTGGAGATGGGTAAAGAAACGCCGCGTACCAATTGGGCCTTGAGGTACACCTTCTCTCCGGCTTGGGGAGAAGGGGTGACCTCGTCGGCCAGCGCCGACTGCCAGACGAGCCCCTCCGTCGCAGGGAGGTAGCCCTCGACAAGCAACTCCTTGATGTCGCGGTCGATGATGTCCGAGCCACGCCAGTCCCCTTTGTGGGAATTGCTCTCCTCTTCCAACAGCTCCAGCGCCGCTGGATTGTGGTCGCCACCGGTGGATTCGACCACCACAGACTTGGGCAGCACCAGGCCCTTTGGGGGCACATGGACGTGCTCGCTGGCTTCGCCGCGGCATTGCCTGACGCCGCTATCAAGGAGCAAAGCTGCTGCTTTCCATTGGAGAGGGAGAGGTGGTGAGTGAAAGGATTGGGAGGCTAGGGTTTTTCGCATGCGTGCGGAGGGCTCGAGGAGGTGCTCGCTGGAGGAAGAAGATGACGCAGGAGGGGAATGAGGTGAAAAACAAAAATCCACCGCAGTTACAATTTATAACCCCTGGCGTCAAGATTCGTGCAAGACGATCGAGTGGTCGGTGCATGGACGACGTGTGCGGGCACGTGTGCAGAAATTTCGCCCTGATCCCAATCGTCACCGCCAACGGTTCAAATCACTCGCACGGGAAAAATGGACATGATTGTATTCTCTGCATGTGTGAGTTACGAGGCGTTGCTGACCTAAGTCTATGTTGTCCTAGCTGTCACTGGCAGGTGAACCATCACATCGGAATATTCTGGCATGGACAGGTCCAGTCCGGCTACGGAATAATACGATAGAAGATTCAGCAATTCTCCGACTTACAAGATGAAGACGGAGAAAGCCTTGCAGGGTTCTTGGGAGGACTACAAGATGTTGCTTGACGATTTGCCGACATCCATCTAGACGGAGCATTCAACTTGAAGAGGCAAGACGATGCAAGATCTCAGAGTTCTCCGGGGGCTACTATTGGGGATACGCTATATGAGTATCCTCATAGCATATCTCCTATCCGGATAACCCGGGTGGCCCACAGTTGGTAGCATGGCCCATGGCCTGCTGAGCGGTCCAGTTAGATGGATCCAAAAGGGAGGCCTATGCCGGATAAAGGAAGACTACGGAGGAATCACCGACATACCCGGAGCCTTGGAGTGTAAGATAGGCTAGACTAGCTGTAAGCAGTGTAGGACTTTGTAACCTGTCCGGCTAGGACTTTACCTGTAACCCTAGGACCTGGCGACTATATAAGTCAGGCCTATGAGAGCCTTTAGGGCAGAACGATAACTTAGACTCTCTAGTCACCTCGCACAGCGAACCAATCCCTATAACTCGGCGTATTGCCATTATAGTGATTTATAGCAGGAGTAGGATTCCGCCACCGTTGTGGGATCTGAACCTGGGTAAGCTGTGTTACCTCGTACCCGTCAACCGTACGCCTTCCCCCATGTCTCTAAACACGCATTGTGAGGACCCCTCCATGGCCTACTCGTCGGCAATACCACGACAAGTGGTCCGGTTAACCTGCCCTCAAGGTGGTGGCGGCCGCGGAAGCGCTCGCTCGAGAGGCACCCTTGGCGTCTCATCAGAATTGGCGTTGGAGCTGCCCCACCCAACTCCTAGGTGTTGGCTGCATCAGAGTCATCAGAGGGAATCACTCCTCTTCCTTGGAGTCGGTGTGGTTGGGGCCATGGAGAGGCGCCTCCGGCTCTCTTGCGGGTGGTGCACGAGTTGGAGGAAGACGACGGCCAGGCATGGCTATGCACCGCTCCTATTGGAGAAATTAGCACCTCCGGTTGCCGCCCTAGATATAGCGGGAGAGGGTTTGAGGAGTGGACATGGTGTGAGATTGTAGATCTTCAATGGCGATGGACGCTGCGTCTACATATAGCGAGAAAAGGGAGGGAAGGGCATGGCGGGAGAACTCGGTGGCAAGCAATTTCGTCGTTGATGGGACGTGACGCGACCTAGGAGATGATCCGGCTTGCCCGGTTATCTCACTGCCAGGGCCAGCCTACATCGTCTTATCGTCCATCCGGCGTCCCTGCTGGACCCCCAACGGATCGGGTTCATCTAGGGGGAATCAGATAACTGTTTGGGCCATGACGGCGCCAAAACCAAATTGGGGTGGGAGGGTGCGGCTGGTGAAATGGATCATATGGGTACCTAGAGGGGGGTGTGAATAGGTGCTAGTCCAAATTTTACTTCCTTTCCAATTTAAGCTTGACATAAAGGTAAATTATCTAGATATGCAACTATGGTGAATTTACTTATATGACAACCTAGCTACTAGAACCACACAAGCAAAGGAATGGTAAGAGGATAGAGGTAACCGAGAGTGAAGCATGCGGGGACACGGGATTTGATTCACCACAGTTCCTTCCTTTTTAGGGGAAGTACGTCTGTGTTGGAGGTGTGGACGGTTCTAAGACCACCACGCCACAAAGTCCTCACCCTATTCTCCAATGAACTTCTGCCACAAATGGCCTAGTCCACTTTTCCACTATCTGTACCCTTTGAGGCAGGAACCGACGTCTTTACAACAAGCTTGGAGCAAAGTTCCATAATGGAACGGAAGCTTCCAAGTACAAGGCTAGCTGCCACAATGACAACAAGCAAGTTAGAACTAAAAACACTATTTAGGTTTTCCTAAGAAACACTAGAACAAGTGGTCCCTCAAGTGAATGAGGGGGAAATGTAAATCGCTTTGGTGAAGATGTAGAGTTTCTTCTCCTTCGATTCTCCAAAGATCGAGAGCTTTGGGTGGTTGAGGGAGGAGATCTTGAATATTTGGTGGCTCAGCTGTTAGGTTCTTGAGGTTGTGGACGAGCCGCTTCCCAAGGAAGAAGAAGGGCCCTTTATATAGGGGCCCTGAAAAACTAGGCATTGCTTCCACTTAACCTGGATTATCTGGCCAAAACGCACCGGACACTCCGTCTGATCCATACCGGACATTCTGGTCCTTCCAGGAAGCTTGGGAGATTTCGGATGGAGTCCGGGTAGAATCTGAAGTGGTATACTGAAGTGAAACCACTCGCGATGAAAACTCGAGGAAATCGCAGCAGTGGATAATCCAGCTTGCACTAGCCGGACATTCCGGCCAGGCCCGGCCAGCATCCGCCGGACAGTTCGGAAAAGAACATTCAACACACTTTAAAATCCTGAGATCTTCTTCCAATATCTCAATTAGAACCCTCTTTTCCCTTTGAGGGAGAAAGACATAATCAGTATGATGATAATATTATAATGCCCTAAAAAAGTTAGCACATGATTAAACCTTCCTAGTGTTGTCAACAAACATGAAAACATTAAAAGAGGCAAAATGCCCTTTCAATCTCCCCCTTTTTGGTGTTTGATGACAACCGAAGGATTTGCATAAAAGATAAGCAATAAGCATAGCAACAAATGATTTACAATTTATAGAGAGGCTCCCCTAGATGTGTGACCATTTTAAGTTTGCATTTGAATACAAGATCACACAAAATAGGATCAACACCCTCTCTAGAATTTATAAACAACATGGTAAGACAAGGTACCAAAATGAGACTAGACAAATATACTAGGCATAACATAGTCTTTAACGAGATAATGAAACCGGGCACACATGTCTTACCACACAACAACATAAAAAAATAGTTCTCATATAGATAAAATAAAGATACAAGATTCAAAGAGGCAAATCGAATGAACGAGAAGCTTGTGTACCCATAGCTACCTAATGTAGAGCTACTTCTCCCCCTTTGGCATCGAGACACCAAAAGGGAAAAGAGCAACACTAAAGCTCCCCAAAATGACTCTAGCCATTATAGTCCTCGTCATCCTCATCCTCATCATCCTCATCCTTGGAGCCTTCCTCCTCATCTTCGTCTTGAGCGGACTCCTTGACATGAGGGCGAGAAGAGGATGACACATCCTCAAATAAGGACCAATCAACACGACCCTGGCTCCAATGACCATAGGAGAGTGTGCCATCCGAAGCTTGCTGAGAGGAGTCAATATCCATGGGTTGGTTGATCTTCTTGAGCTCCTTCATGACCCTCCTGTTATCCTTGTAAGCATCATACTGACCATGGTGGATATCAATGTTCTGATACATGAGCAGCCTTTTCCACCAAGAAGATTTCTTCACCTTTTGATGCACTTCCGCATGAGAGGTGTCAAACCTGTATGCATTGCTAGCATGCTTCATGTGAGGGCCATGGGGCATGGGATCATGCACTTTCTTGCACATCCTCAGACACATCACCACTATATTCATCCTCATAATCACTAGACCCAAAAACACTGCGAGACTGGGAATATCCAGGGGGTGCTTGGGAGGAAGGAGCCCCTTTCTATGAAGCTTGGTAGGCTTGTGTTTAACAAGATCGGAGTAGAGCAAAGGGTTATTGGAGTGTGGGCAGCAATTAGCTTCATCACATATGGGGCAAAGAGAGGACACTTCTTGTCCACAATGCACCTGTACATATCTTGATAGATAAATTCCATGACATCAATAGCACCACCTTCATGGTCGGGACCAAGAATAAACATGGAATGAGCATGAGCCATTAGGTTGATTTCAACACCTCACATTTCATCTTTGTTACCTGCCTTGGGAATGAGAGTGTGGTGGAACATGCGAAGACGAATGTTGTATAGAAGCTTGATGTTGGTGGTTTGGACAAATACTCCATTCCTAGAATAAATGGGAGCCAACCTTGATTTGTCATAAGCTTGACCATGAACATGCATCCTTTCACCACTTGGACCATTGTGGTTGAAAGGCAGACCAAGAATACTTGCAAATCGCACCATGTTGGAATGATACCTTGTGTTGCCGGACATCCACTCAAGAGGAATGTCCATAGAGTCACCAAAAACAATTGTGGCATAGAACTGATGGACCAAGTGAATGTTGTAGTCTTCTTTTGTTCGAAAGATGGTGTGCAGTCCCATCTTCTTGGTCACCCATAGAGCATTCTATAAATACTCAAAAGCACATAGCTTCTCAACCTCCAATCACTGCATAGAACAAACAGGAGACCTAAACGAACCAAACACCTCGGTATAGAGAAGCAATTTCTCATTCCTCCAGAAACGATCACCAGGGGAGGTGTGGGGCAGAGTATAGAATGGCTAAATCCTCATCTCCACAAACTCCTCGGTGCTCAAATCAGCCAAGGTGGTCAAAGTCTCAAACTTCATCCGTTTGTCTTCATCCCTTTTCAGTTTCCAGGTCTTATCTTGCTTAGCTGTAGCACGATCACGAGCTGACTGCCTAATCATAGCTAGATCAATATGGATATCACGTTCTTCATTGTATTAGAGCTTGCGAGGATGATGACGAGACTTTTGACCGGCCCGAGACCGGCGAGGACGAGAACCACCTATGAAAACAGAGGAGGGGGGTATCATGCGGGTAAGAACATTTGTCCTAGAATTGCCAAAATATAACAACACCCAAAGAAAACAGAGCTGGAACAATTCATCTATGCCAGCCCGTCCTACAGAAAATCCCTGGAGTCTCCGCCAACACTGAACATTCTGGTGCGCACACACCATATACTCCGGCTGGACCGGAATGTCTGACGCATATGCGCAGGAGACTCCGAACAGGAGACTTGGATTTTCTAGGCAGTGCGAAGAAGACAAATCGCAACGGATCGAGGTTTCTAAGGTTGTTGCTACATGATACATTGCATGCTAGTAAGATTGAGACATGGATTCAAGCATTTACAAGACCTAAAGAATTCACCTAGTGTTTTCCTAGAGAAAGAGAGATGGAGAGGCAAATACCAGCGTCCATGGTGAGCTCCACCGGTGGGGAAGGGGTCCCAGTGGCAGAGGGGAGGAGGTGGCCGGCGGTAGAGGTAGCGGTAGGATTCGGGACAGAGGAGCCTCCTGGCAGCGAGTTTGAAGGATTAGCGGGGTGAGAGGGAGTAGGGTCGGGGGTGGAAGAAGGAACGGACCGTTCACTTCACCCTGGCCCTCTAAAACCCAAATTTGAAACAACTTCGATCGGACTGTCCGGGTGATGCACACCGGAGTGTCCGGACACCGGACTGTCCGCCCCCTAGACCAAAAATGCCACAAACAAGTGTTGGAAAAATATGTTGGCAAGATGAGTAGGGTTTGGGATGAGAATAGGTCTGGGATTGAGAAACCACACTAGAGAGAACCAAGAACCAGAAAAATCCAAATAAATGTCATATAAACTCTGACTCAAACATACCAAGAACCAACTCTTCACACAATAATAGGGCGGTGGCCGAGTCCACCATGTAAGAGTGTGTGTCATGACGCCGTGAAGATTTATTCTTGGGTTCATAGCCACTACTCATAAATGAAGCTCACATATCAAAAAATGATATTAAGAGAATTGATTTTCTTAATGTCGGCATTATGGGGGAGGGATAACCCAATAGATTAGGACCACACTCCACCCATCTCCATGCCCACACCTAAACCGAATAAAGTATCAAGACATAGGTGAGTATGCAATGTAGTCAAGTCAAGCTCCTTGAATCTATGATATTTAGCTCAATCCTCAAATAGCAAAATCTTGCTTCATCAAGAGGCTTCGTGAATATATCCACGAGTTGATACTTGGTGCTAACATATAGTATCTCAATATATCCACGAGCAACATGATCTCTAATGAAATGATTCCGAATCTCAATATGCTTGGTTCTTGTATGTTGCACCTGACTGTAGGCAATCTTGATAGCACTTTCATTGTTGTACAAAAGAGGCACTTTGTCATACATGACTTTGTATTCCTTTAAAGTTTGCCTCATCCATAATAATTGAGTGCATTGATACCTTCGATCTGGATTACGGATGTAGGATTTCCCTAGTAGACCTCGGTTTATCGAATCGTCGGGAAGCAGAAAGGAAAGTGAGATTACTTAAATGGACCTTCGAGAGTTTTAGAATTCCTATTGCATTTTCACCAGACCAAGAGTTTGCAATGTTGTTGTTGTTGTTGTTGTTGTTGTTGTTGTAGCTACTGTTGTTGTTGTTGTTGTTGTTGTTGTTGTTGTTGTTGTTGTTGTTGTTGTTGTTGTTGTTGTTGTTGTTGTTGTTGTTGTTGTTGTTGTTGTTGTTGTTGTTGTTGTTGTTGTTGTTGTTGTTGTTGTTGTTGTTGTTGTTGTTGTTGTTGTTGTTGTTGTTGTTGTTGTTGTTGTTGTTGTTGTTGTTGTTGTTGTTGTTGTTGTTGTTGTTGTTGTTGTTGTTGTTGTTGATGTTGTTGTTGTTGTTGTTGTTGTTGTTGTTGTTGTTGTTGCTGTTGTTGTTGACGACGGAGAGAGAGGGCCTAGGGTCTTCGGTTTTCACGAGTAGCTGTGTAAAACATCTGATGGGAATAATAGATAATAATAAATTATACATGTAATTGTTAGAGCAAGATAATTATATGTGGGCAATGCATTCATAATTGTTATAGCCTCCGCAACCGCTTATAGCAATAACCTACTAGTCTCATCCATAGAAGAAAGAGAACTAATGATAAGCATCGTGATGTCACCGTTAATCCCAAGTAAATTCTTCACATACAGCAGTACTACCCTTTCTATCACTAGGGTTCCTATCCTACTGTCACATCCCAAGATTTTCCAAATCTTGTAATGTGAAAAATAAATGAATAAAATAAAACTTTGTTGATTTTCAGGGTGAGAAGAAACTTTTTGATTCCAATTGGAAACCTTCAAACCTTTTTGATCAAACAAATCCTAAAGGGATTTGAAAAGTTAAACAATTAATAAAGAAAATATTTTGAATAAGTGGAGTTACTATTTTTGGATCTTTTAATAAAAAGATTTGGTTTTCAAAAGAAAAGGTAGATATATAAATAAGGATTATTTTATAGAGCCAAATTAAACCTTGGCCAAGCTTTTGAAATAAAATGTTTTGTTTTGATAAAAAGAGTAAAGGTTTATTTAAATAAAAATAAGGAGAGTTTATTATTAAACCAATTTTAATAAAATAAAGGTTTTACCATTTTAATTAAAACATCAAAACTTGTTAAATTATTTTAAATAAGTTTTCCCAGTGTTTATTATTTTCAAATGAAACCTAATGATTTGGTTTTGAAAATATTTAGATTTCAAATGGAGTTTTAAATAAATCAAATCCTATTTGATTTAATAACTAAGGACTATTTTATTTAATTAATAAATGGTTCCTAAAAGAATAAAAATATTATTTTGTTTTGAACTTTGATTTGTGTTGTTAAACAGAACTAAACACAATACAAAGTTTAGTGGAAGTTTATTTGATTTGGTTGTTTGAATTGTGAATTGAATTTCAAAACAGAAATTGAATTGGAAAAAGGAAAAAGATTCAGAACAGAAAAAATAGAATCAAACCAACCCAACCCAGCAAGCCCACTAGGCCCAGTTAGCCCAGCTCCTCTCTCACCCCGCAGAAAAACGTTTGACTAAGAACTCACCCACTCAGAATCGACTGGTGGACCCTATTCCTCTCTCCCTCTCATTTGCCGGAGGACCCCACCGCCACCTCATCGTCATCCCTAACCTCATGACCGTTTCCTCCCTTCTCTCGCCCGTTCGGCCAAATGAATTCGGTTGAATTCGTTTAAATGCGCGGTTAATTCTCCCCCTGGACCCTGCCGTCTTAACCCCCTCTGTCTCCTCCCCATTTTCCCTCGCTCACTCCTCTCTCCCGGCCATAGGGCTGCCACGAATTCGCGCATGAACCTCCTCTGCTCCGACGAGCTGCAGCACAAATTCCGGCGAAGCCAGACAACCCCATTGCCCCTGGAGCACACGAGCTCGCTCCTTACCCTCTGACGCATCACCCTGTGCTTTACGTTCATCTGCGCGAGCACCGTGAGCTCGGCAACATCTTCCCCGAGCCAGCGCCGCCGTCTGTCTCCAACTGCGGCGACGTCTCCCCGGTAAACCCGACCACCCCTATCTTCCCCGTGGACACGATAATGATTGCCATGCCCTTGCGAACCTAAAGGTGTCTCCCTTTTGTCCTACGGTGCCCCCCATCCTCGCCCTCGACGACCTCCAGAGCCGCCCGACGCCGCCACCCACTCCGGCGAGGAATTGCCACTATCCCCGAGCGCCCCTCGACGAACCGACCCCACCTCGAGCATCAGCGCTTCCCGGCGAGTTCGGTGAGCATATTCTCCCTCTCCCGTGCTTCCTGGTTCGTCGGCAACCTGACTGGCGAAACCGCGCCGTCCGCCACCGTCGAGCGCCGCCCGTCCTTGGTCAAGATAGTTGAGCCGTTAGATGCGAATCCTGCGGTTGTGTTAGATTCACTTAAACGAAAGGGTATGCGATGATCTAAGCCACACAGGCCCCTTTTAATCCTGCGGTCTGTATTGCTCGATCCACACGAATCGGTACCGCCCAATAATAAACAGCCACGTGGCTCAGGCTTCGATTTAAAACAGATTTGAATCTATTAGATTTGTGATTTTGTAAATTGCATAACTTTTATTCTACACGTTCAAATTTTGCAAACTTTATATCAATGGGTTCAGAAAAGCAAGCCCTAGCCAACCATGCCATTTGTTTAGTAAAAAGCTTCTGGTAAAATGTTTGTTTTTGCAGAAACTTATGTATGCTTGTTTAGGTTATAAAAATTGTTCTAAAATGTTTTTGGAGATAAAATCTTTTGCAAATGGTGTGTTTTAAACCTATTGACCATAGGAATCACTTTGTGGTTTCAAAAATATATTTGGTGATGCAAAAGAATGAATCTTGGATTTAAAACCAATTCTAGTCAAATAAAAATATGGTTTATTTATTAAAAATGGTTTTGAAGGAAAACCTTTGGGAAATGTTTAGTTTTAAACTCTCTGACCCTAAAGAAAAAGTTTTATGGTTTGAAAACATATTTGGTGAACCCTATAGATTAGTGCCTTATTGAAAACATTTTTACACCACATAAAATGATACCTTGTTTTGAAAATGGTTTATGAAGTGAAATCTTTTGCAAATAACTTTGCCACTTTATAAAATGACCATTAGGTGCTTTCAAATGTTTATGACCCATTAGGAACCACTTTTTCAAATAAAACAAAGCTTGGCATGTTTGCATGCATTACTTTGACTTTATCATTTTATGTGATGTTTTGCTTGATTGGTAGATTGAGATTGTGCCTTGCTTGATTGAATTGTAGTGACTTGAAGAGTGTGATTGTTGCAAGGACAAGGAGTGAACTTATACCCTCTACCAAAAAGGAAAGTGATGCTTCATACTTTTGTCCCATTACTTTCACTATGCATTAGTGTTTTCTAAGTAAAACTTGCATGGAATTTTTGCTAAGTATAAACCATGCTATGGGAAAACCTAGTAGATGAAACCTTAGTAGAATTTCCTAAGTTAAGATTCCTACTACTATCATGCTTAGCTTAGCTAATAGAAAACAAGGGTGGAATATACATTCATACTATGGAAATTTTTTAAGTCTGAGGACTTGTGTTTTTGTTTAATAAAACAACTAAGTTAATGAATCACCTGGGTGGAATGGTAATTGCTTGGTGGTTTTTGGTTGAGTGGTTACACAAGGCCCATGGCTATGGTTTACCTTGTGTATCACACTTGTGGATTGCCACCTAGGAACAAAGAGATTTGAGATGTCAAATGTTGAGAAGCTTCAAGTGCAACCACTTGGCATTATGGGCTCTGCCTGGATCATATAGGTTGCTAGAACTTAGCCATTTGGACAGTTGGTGGTAGTGGGATGATAGGTTGGAGCGCGTCCATTTGGTCTAAGGGAAGGCTTTTGAAAGATCTTGTCTTGGTGAAACCAAGTCTTGTGGGGAAAGTGCACCACCTCTGCAGAGTGTAAAATCTAAGTACTTAGCCATGTCCCTGGCAAAGGACAATTTGAGCATCAAGACATGGAAGCTATCAAGAATCTCATCATCCAAATTTCTAAGTTAAAAACTTGTGGTTGAACAAGGGTTTAAGGATCTTCAATCTTTGATTGGTAGATGCCTTGGGTGATTTTATCAAAGCATAAACTTGGTGTTTTCAAATGATAAGGAAAATCTATTTTGAGCAATGCAAGCCTAAGCTCCACTTAGCCAAATGCATATAGATGATAGACTCCACTATTCTACCATAGTGTCACTTGCCAATACAATTCAAATGTATTGACCCTTGTGGCTGTAACTTGTTATGTTGCAGGTTTGTTTGATTTAGTGAAGTGTGTTGATTAGGATTACAAAGTCTACAACCAACATGGCTGCCTGTGGCACTTTGAAGATGAAGGACCCCATGCTTATAGATATTCTGCTGCAATGTAATGTAATAGCCAAATGAGCTATGTAAGATGTAATAAAATTATGTTAATCCTGGTTATAAAGTTGTATTATGACCTTTGTTTCTTGATATTACATCTTAACTGTGGATGCTAGCTATTGATCCAGGGACTAGCATTGCAATCACAGGGATCCTTTTCCTTTACAAAGGAGGGATCTTATACCTGCAGATCAGTCATTACTCACACTCCCTTTACCTAGATCAATCCTCTGGGTCTTGGGTACCTGACAAGTCCTTAGACTGAGGCAAGAGAGGGTACTACAATCATCATGTCATACAAACTAATACATGATCCCATCTATGATAAATAACATGCACAAAAGCTACATGGCTAGGCCGAAGCCCTTAGCCCAAGGAGAATTACTCACACATAGAGATAAAATTGACAATCATAAACATTGTAATAGAGATCATAGAGTTGATAGCAAATAGTCTTATAATGTCGCCAATTGGAGATGAGATCTACTATTACAAGTGGTGGAAGATGGCTATGGTGGTGGAGAAGGGTTTAGAGGTTTGGATCTAGATCTATTCCTCCGAAGTGGCGGCAAGGAGATTTGAGGTTGAAAAGAAGCGAGATTGTGGAGTTAGGGGTGTTGTTTCACGTGGCCTGAAGCCTCTTTATATATGGGTCCCTTCACGAAAGTTGTTCTGTTTGACCTAATGAAGTCGGTGCAAACTATATGGCGGAAACTATACGGCGGAGGGCCGTATAGTTGGTCGTTAAGCTTGCAGTAATGTCTTCACGGCTCCTGGTTTCTTTGACGTGTTGGAAATCGCGTATCTTTCGCATTTATGTATTGATTCCCATCATCATATGTCATTATCTGCGCAGGGAAAAATAGCAAGAAAGGATTTCATACCCCTTTGATCATTAGGCATTAGTGGTAGGTTTTTGAGAGATATTTCATCAAATATATGAATAATATCTAGTTTAAATGTGGACGCGGGTGGCTATATTTTACAGCCATCAACCTCCCCAATATTAAACTTGATCGTCTCGAGCAAGAAAACCAAAATCAAAAGGGAACTCGGCATTTAAACTGAAATAACGAGATGATGATCTTACTCATGATTGGTAGTCTCATGTTTCCTCCACTTTATTAATCTAGAAAACTTCAGCACAAATATACAAATGGCAAACATATCATACAGGTTTCATGAATCCTTATAGCGCAGCAAAGTTATCATAAGCATGGATGATTCAAAAAGGTAAACTTCATTCCATGTCATGTAATCAACGCATAGGCTTGCCTTTGAACAATAAAGTGTAATCATGTAGAATTAAGAGTGTGAGAGTTTGTCATGAAAAGCATACATACTAAAGTATCTCAATTCTCCCACATCGATAAATCAAGACTTTTCAAGCATTACTTTTCTATTCTTTGTCCTTCAAGAATTTTAGTTCTAAAGTAATTGGGAGCATGCCAAAAAAATCATTAGTTTATTAGGCTATGATGGACACTCGTGGCATCACTAAGGTTTTTGTTCCTTTTGCATAATGATTCCTACTTATATCAGCCAGAGGAGTGATTCCATCATGTTACAGCTACCTGGGAGTGCCAAGAATCTTACCCATTATAGTATTGCTGCTACATATGTTTAATCAACTCATAGCCGAAATCTAGGAGTTTCCTCCATTAAGATCGTTCGTAGGCTAGCGGAGTTGTTGGCATCCCATGAAGTTTGACACACATAAAGCTATATCATTCTTATGATTTACAAGTCAAATGTTGGCATGCTCACAAAAACCGCTAAACATTAATTCAATTGAAAAAATCTTTTTAAAGAGAGCTATCAAATGAATCATTATTTTCTGTGGTGTTGAGTGTCCCTAGGAATAAGCTTTCAAGAATAAACACTATAACACCCAAGTCTTCAATTTGTGAGAATTTTTCTTGTTTCAATTGTTTAGCAAATTTTTAGGCAAGACTTTGGTTAACTACAAGAGCTGGAACAAAATGTACCCAATTAAATACCCATCCAAACAAAATTTTACTACAATATAGAGACTCACTCCACCGATATAACATCTCAACATTACTACTAACTAGCATGGGTTTCTCAAACTTCAAAAGTGGGGAGTCATAAGGCATACCTCTCATGTTTGGTTCCACTTCTCTCTTCCCTTTTTTTTGTTTCTTGGAAACTCGAAGTCAATCACTCTCATGTAAATCAACGAGAACTTCGAGGAAAAAATAAAAAGAGAGAATTAAAGAATAGAAATTTGGTGGCAAAGCTCGGCTTGAAAATCTCAAACAAAATAAAATAACTAAGATAAAGTGTTGGAGAAACCAACACGAGTGCTTATAAACTCAAATAAAAGCATAACCTCGAAAATAAGATAAAGCAAAATGAAAACCAAAATATATAAATAGATAGAAAACCTCCCCAAGCTTAGGCTTTTGCAAGCCCTTCAAATCACTGAGGTGGGGTGATATGTCAGAAACGTATCTATAATTTTTTGTTGCTCCATGATTGTTTAGTATCTACTTTGCTTTGCTTTGTCTACACTTTGAGGTGTTTTTATATGTTTTTTGGTACTAACCTATTAACAAGTTGCCATAGTGCCAGTTGCCTGTTTTCTTCTGTTTTTGGTTCCAGAAAGGCATAAAATCAATATTCTCGGAATTCGACGGGACAAAAGCCAAAGTCAATATTTTACCGTGAGTAACACGAAGCCAGAATACGAGACGGAGGAGGCTCACCAGGGGGCCACACCCCCTGGCGGCACGACCTAGGGTGGGCGCGGGGGTGCACACCACTGTGGCCTCGCCTCTCGCCGCCTATAAATTCTCCCTGATGCCAAAACCCTAACCACCCGATCAATATTCCACGAAACCGTCTGTAGCCACTGCCACCATCGTCCCTAGATCGGGGGGGGGGGGGGGGAGATATGAAGTTCTTCCCGGCACCCTACCAGAGGGGAGATCATTCCAGAGGCCTTCATCTCCGGTATGAAGCATGCGTAGTTCCACGTTGGACTATGGGTCCATGTAGTAGCTAGATGGTTGTATCTCCTCCTTTGTGCTTTCATGTATAGATCTTGTGAGCTCCGTTCTGTAGGGTTCACAGCATAGAATTTTTTTACTACGATGGGAACAACTAACTACCAAGATCTATCTATTAGATACAAGCAACGAGCGGATATACATCCATAGAGAACATACCCTTGAAGACCGACAAAGCTTAATGAGGTTAAACTCGTGGTTGATGTAGACGATCTCTTTCCGATCTCAAGATCGAGAGGAAATCCTAGTGCCGCAAATCAGCGGCGCATCCGTGCTCGCACACACGTCCGAGGCACCGAGCAACCTCCGCCTCCTCGCTCCAGTGATGCAGTGGAAGCACAACTCTTTCTTACCGAAAAGCCACCGGGAACATGTATCTAGTCCGAGACCATGGGGGATAAATACTAGAGGGGGAGAGAGATCCTTCACGAGGAGGTGTGAGTGAGAAGTGAGGAGAGGGGATCCTTATATAGGGGAGGGAGCAGCCCAAGGGGGCATGGCCGCCGGCCATGGAGGGTGCCCGCACCTCTCCCTCATTCATGTGGGTGGAAGCTCCACTCACAAAATGCCCCTTCTATTTTCTCCACACAAAATCCCACTCAAATTCCCATTAAATTTCCACCAAATTTAATGCAAACTCTCATTAAATAAAACTCCTTTTATTCATTCAGAATTTTGTCAATTACTTTAATGACAAACATTCACATATAACCCCTTGCTAGTATTTCATTTCACATGTAGAAACACTTTCTGCAATTTCACCCGAAACCAATTTCGGTATCTAGTGAAATAAAATCCTGCGCTTTGTTATTCTTTTCAGCATGAAAATATTTGCTCCAAATGGTGTCGGTGTCTCTTAAGTGTGTCACCCTACAGTTCGTGAATAATTCGGACATGATCGAGACCCCTCTCAGATCAATAATCAGAAGCGGGACCTAGAGATCCATACTGACTCCCACACATTCAACGATGACTTTATTGTGATCGTGAGAACCTTTTACGCTAGTATCTTAATCCCTTTGTCTCGCGATATATTACATTTCTGAGATTCGATCATCGGTATCTCCATACCTAGTTTGATCTCATTACTGACATGTACTTGCTTGCAAGCTAATCAATGTGATATCATCGAGAGGGCCCAGAGCATATCTATCCGTCATCTGGATGAACAAATTCCACTCTCGATCCATGGGCCTCAACATAACACTTTAGTAGTACTGAAACCATCTTTATAATCACCCTGTTACGGTGTGACATTTGATGTTATCAAGATACTCTTCTAGTGTTAGTGATTGACATGATCTCATGGTCTAAGGATTAGGATTACTTTGTATGATGTTATAGCAATATAAACTCAATGACTTCGATCATAAAGCTATAATTCGGATGAATGTTCATCACATTATTACAATAATGTTGTGACCTCGTTATTAACAACATCCAATGTCCATGATCATGAAACCTTTGATCATCTTGTTAATTAACAAGCTAGTTTATAAGAGAGACATAACTAGCAACTTTCTATTTGCTTATTAAATACACATGTATTAATGTTTCCGTATTAATACAATTATAGCATGCAAAATAAACATTTATCATAAACAAGGAATACGATAATAACCACTTTATTATTGCCTCTCGGGCATATTCCCTTCAGTCTCCCACTTGCACTAGAGACAATAATCTAGTTTACAAACTTTGCGTACTGAACACCTATGGATTTCGGGTGTTCCATATAGACGATTGCAAGTGGTTAACATAATCTACGGATCTGACGATTTCAGGTCTGTGTGTATTTGTATGTCTTTGCGTCTTCACGCATCACTCATTCCCTAATGAGATGGCATTGTATAAATTTGATCTTTTGGTGAGACCTTTAGTTCCTTGGGGTTAAATCATATCGATACTATTGTCATACAATATATATTTAGTGTTAGCCCGTTGTGAACCACACCTTAGTTTGATAACAAACTACTTGACACAAATGTCATCCTTTGCTGCTACTATAGCAGTCATATACTTAGCCTTTTGTTGTAGTATCCGTCACAATGTCTTAACTTTGGAATTCATCCAAATCCATCATGGAATCTCCTTTACATTACATTGTGCCACCCATAGTTTAAATTGAGATAAAATTAATTTGTATCTTGAGACAAAACTAGTATCAATTTTCAATGAACTATTTGTCTCTTATACAAATGGAATATATTCTTAATTCTTCCAAAAGATTATAAGAATATCCTTACTATCGTCTAGTGATCATTTTATGATTCATTCTGGTATATGATCATAACATTTAGAGCGTAGGACATATCTGGATGTGTACATACCATGGTATGATTGATCAAAACATTCATGTGATTTCATTCATCAAGTGTCAAAGCACTTGAATCTTGTTTCACTTATCAAGTGTTGATACACTTGAATCTTGATTCAATTCTTTTCCATGCGACAAGATACTTTTCTCGTCGTTTCTATATTGAACTCCTTCAATATCTCATATATGTACATTTGGAACGACCATATCAGCATCACAGTCTATCCATGTAGACATTCATGCTAAATATTCGGGTTTTGCCCAAGTCTTTCATCGATATGAAATTCTTAATCTTTGTCAATAAAAGATACATCATTTACAATCAACAAGATGTCCTCCACATAATGTATTAGAAATATATCTCAGCGCTCCTACTTAACTTCTTGCAAATGCAAGCATCTTCATCATCTCCTGATGAAAACTCCTTTTTCATCACAGTGAAGATTCCAACTCCGCGATGCTTACTTCAACCATTGAAGTTTGCATGCCCTTTTTAGCATCCTTCGAATTTAACAAAACCCTTTGGATTGTGTCATGCAAATGTCCTAGGTAACCATTCTATTAGAAGAACTTTGTTTTGGTTATTCATCTACCATATACCAAAATTATATGTAGTGGTTGCTACATTAATCCGTCCAGACTAAATATCGCTATGAAAGATCAAATATTGTCATAGTCAACTCCTCGAACATTGTTGTAAAATAATTTACGACATTGATGACCCACAAGTATAGGGGATCACAACAGTCTTCGCGGGTAGTATTACCCAATTTATTGATTCGACACAAGTGGAGCCAAAGAATACATGCAAGCCTTAACAACTAAGTTATCAGTTCAGCTGCACCTAGAAATAGTTCTTGCTCACAGAAGTTTATCAGTAGCAACAGTTTTGTAGTAGCAAACAGCAAAGCAACATCAGTAGTAAAACAAGAGCAATAGTAACACTAATAGTAAACAGTGGGATTCGAGTGCGGTAGGCATATGGATGGATGGGCGTTGCATGAACAAGTCTAAACATGTAACTTCAAGATCTAGGGCATTATAGATAAATAATAACAAGCATCCAAGTACTAAACAATCCTAGGCATGTGCTCCAAATATAGTCATACGTGCTCGCAATGAGGACTTGCATAACATCTTCTGTCCAGCCAGCCCGTGGCAGCGGGGCCTCTAGGGAACTACTGGCAATTAAGGTGCTCCTTTTAATAGAGCACCGGAGCAAAGCATTAACACTCCATGAACACATGTGATCCTCACACCACAGCCATCCCCTCTGGTTGTCCCAATTCTTGTCACTTCGGGGCCTTTGGATCCGGACAATGATATGTGTACACAACTTGCAGATAAGATCACAAACAATACTATCATAATGATTCAATAATAAGTTCAGATCTGAGATCATGGCACTCGGGCCCTAGTGACAAGCATTAAGCACAACAAGTTGCAACAAAGTCAAATAGCACTAATAGAGATACTAGGCACTATGCCCTAACAATCTTATTCGATTACATGATGGAACTCATCTAATCCCTACTATCCCCAATCCTACAGCGGGGGATTACTCACTCATGCATGAGGGAAACATGGATGGTTGATGGAGATGCGTTGGTGATGACGATGGCGATGATCCTCTCCAAATTCCTCGTCCTGGCAGGGTGCCAGAACGGAGTTTCTGGATCAGAATCTTGGTTTCTGGTGGTGACGGCACAACGGAAATCTTTCTAGAAAAACGTCGAACCCCCCTCGGTTTTTAGGTCGAGAGGCAACTTATAGGCGCAGAGGGAGGCCGAGAGGGTGCCTGGGGTGGCCGCACCCCCTAGGCGCGGCCAGGGCTGGCCCGCGCCTAGCAAGGGTGTGGGCCCCCCAGGCCTCCTCTCCGTCTCGTCCTCTGACTCCGTGGATCTTCTGGTGAAATAGGATTTTTGGCATATTTTCCCACATTTTTCCTGATTGATGAATTTCTGCACAAAAACTAGACACTAAGGTAATTCTGATGAAAACAGCGTCAGTCCGTGTTAGTTGTATCCAAATCACACAAGTTTAGAGAAAAAAAATAGCAAAAGTGTTCGGGAAAGTAGATACGATTTGGACGTATCAACTCCCCCCAAGCTTAGCTTATTGCTTGTCCTCAAGCAATTTAGTTGAAAACTAAGTGCGATAAAAGAACTTTCACGAACACATTTGCTTCATATGATGTAAATATTCTCAGCACAGGAGTAGATGCTTAAACCATTCATAATAAAGAGTATGCAACTAAGTATACTCAATAGTCATTGCAAGCTATGAAGAGATTCCAACTCAATAATAATAAGTAGCATGAAACATAAACATAAGCAACATTGCAATGCTCATAAGAAGGTATCATAGAGTGGTATATCGCTTGCCTTTGTTTGTAGAGCACAATATAAATGCCAAGGCACCTCTAAAGTTCAAGTGAAGACTAGAGATAAAGATATCAGAGATACAAGCATCAAAGTCATGACATAATTAACCAAGTTTTGGAACAAACACAAGAATGATAACTATGCTCTCAAGAAGGTGCTCTTAGAATAGGTGGTGACTCAACAAGGAAGTGAAAAGGTTTTGAAAAGTTTGAAAGGTTTCCAAATGCTGAAAGTAAGGTACTCATTAGCTTTGAGCTCTCATTGCCCTGATCATAGACATCTTTATATGGTTAAGGTGAAAGTGAGGTCCACTCTAAATCATATTCTTGACAGACCATAAATTGGAAATCCCATGTCCCTTGAGTACGAGGGCCGCTCCGCATGCTACTCAACTATGGTTACCAGTAAGTTCTTGTCATTGGAAATACATGCATATCATAGAGAACCGCCAACGGGGTACCCCTTGCACATGATACAGGATCTATCCCGTGATCAAAATGACAAGGCAAGCAGACAATGAGCATCTCAGCGATCTTTTTATTTACTATATGCATAGATTTTTATTGAGGATGCTTCATAAATGCTCATTATGGTGATGTTGTAAGTTTCCACCATGATTAGGCATGGCTTAGGCTAGCGGCCCAGGCGTTTCTCTAACACAATGTATATACTCCATGAACTAACAAGTCCCCCTTTTATTTCTCATCGACGACATCCGCAAACAAAAGATCAAGGTATCAACTGGATAAATATCCAAAAAGTGTTAAAAGCGTTCCCCATGACAGGACGGTTCTGCTGACTCCCAGCATATAATTTGCAAGCATATAACTTTCATGGACATGTCACAATGGTTTAGAATTATTAAGTGCAAGGAATAAAGTGTGCCATCAAGTTGGTGAGATCTTTACTAACTAACTTTCTCAAAATAGACAAACATTTTATTTGGAAGAAAACAAGGCACAATGAATATGCACTGAAGTAGCAAATGATGCTAATAGGTAGGTATGGTGGACACTGCTGGCAATTCTGGTTTTGGAGAGTTGGATGCACAAGTAGAGCTCATACTGAGTACAAGTGAAGGCTAGCAAATAGAAAGGGAGCGACAAACGAGAGAGCAATAACCGTCATAATTATGCTTGCAACAAAACATGACTAATATGGCATGAAAGTGGTACAAAAACTCTGAGGCAAAATAAATCATCGAGGCTTACTGACTATTGTTTAGATCATGTGCCAAGTCGTTTCACATGAAACTTTCAGGGGAGGATACCACAATATCATACCAAGATATGAATAAAACAATGCAAGCAAACATTCATATGACATGCTACAAACTATTAGCAAGATGTAGCTAATCATAAGAGAGCAAGAACTACTAAGCATCCATAATAACATACACCTTACACGAACAAGCTAAGCATGCTCACAATGATGAGTATATGTACAAAAATGAAAAAATAGAGTTCGTTACCAGCCTCTTACCACAACTCGAGTTGTCTTAATCTTTATTATTGCCCTTTACTTGTGTGACTTGAATAATAACATGAAACCATGCTCCACTGAGGACGGCTGAAGCCTGCAAAGAACTCACAAAACCAAAGAAGAAGAACAAATATTTTTGGTGTTTTCGATTTTTTAAAGCAAGCAAACAAAGCAAGAACAAATAGAGAAAAGGCAAACCAAACAAGAAGCAAATAAAGCAAAATCTTTTTGTATTTTTCTTTTAAGGCAAACCAAATCTAAAAAGCAAAGAAACAAACAAAGATAAACAATGAAAATATTTTTGGTATTTTTGGTTTTAAGAAAGCAGCAACAAGAACCAAAAAAAAGCGAAACAATGGATATACAAATAACCGACGAAACATGATATATAGATGAGTGTGATGTCGGTATACCTCCCCCCAAGCTTAGGCTTTTGGCCTAAGCGGGGCTCAATCCCATGGTGCCCAAGAAGGTGAACCTCCGTAGTATGACGAGGAGGCTCCCTCGTCCTGGTATGAGCTCGAGGACTCCCCTTTGTAGTACACAGAGGGGTCGTATGAGGGTGCTTCCTCCTGATAGTGTCCATGGAATCCAAGAATGCGCAGCTTCTCATCCATATCCTCCTTGGAGCATGACAAAGGTCCCTGAGAAATACTGAACAAAGTGGTTTGGGGGTAGAGGGATCTCTCTCTCTTCCCCGTCAATAAACAACATTTTATAAACCAAGCTCTCAAGGGTAGAGATAGTGGTGACAAAGTGATGTGCTTTCATAGCAGCAAGATCAAGCCTCTGAGGAGCCAAGACTATATCATTTGGATCAACAGCAAGGTCCAAGGCAACAACAACACGTGTAGAAATAATTCCCCCATAAATGGGTCCCTTAGAAGATAAACGACGAGCAATGAGAGAACCAAGATTATACCTAGTTTCATTGTTGAGCGTAGCAGCTATGAAGGCCAATTGATAGTTGGAAATATTACTAGTGTTCTCCCTACCAAGAACACTAGTGGCAAGATAGTAAGCAAAGTACCTGATGGCTGGGAGTTGAATATTTTTTATCTTTCCCCGTTGAGCTCTACGGTCATCATCATTGGTTATCCCTCGGTAAAGCTCCAACAAATGAGCGGGTTGAGCTAGAATTTTCTTCGCCGACCCAGCTGTACCAAGTCCCAGGGCCTCACAAAATTTCTTCAATGTCAAATTATAAGACCTGCCATAAATTTTGAAAGGCACATCTGGCTTGAACATGCTGTTAGTAAAATAAAAGCTCTCCACAAATGTTTTAATGAGCGTAGCATATTGCACGCTCTCATCCTGCATATAACTTGTTAGTCCATCCCTCCGAACCAAGGTCATAAAATCATCAAGAATCCCAGCAGCCCGCAAGAAGGTTTGGCAAGGAAAGGTGGAGGGGTGCGCATCCCCCTCATCTCCCTCGTCGTCAAATCGTGGAGTAATGAGATCCTCATTGTATAAGGGCATAGCACGGGAGGATGATCTTGAAGGCCTTGCCCTTCTAGGTGCATCACTCTCAAATAATTCACCAAAGGTGTGGTTGTCGATGACCTCTCTTTTTCTGAAATTTTTAGACAAACATCAAACCAAGTGATTTCCAAGTTGATAAATGATGAGAAACTACTATAGGAACTTGCTAGAGGGCTACACATGCATCAAAATAAAGTTTCTAAGCATAGAACAAGCATGCAAGCTCAAACAACCTGACACCTATAGCAGCAAAATACTCAAGATACAATCTACCAATCATAAATCTAATTGGACAAGTGGAGGAGGCACATACCAAGGAGAAATACCTCCAAAAATTAGCAGCAGAGAAGGGCTGAACAAGGAGATCGAAAATCGCGAGCAAGAACAACAAGAACTTTAGCTTGAGAAAGTTTTCTGGTGTTTTTGTGAGGGAGAAATAAGATGGCTGGGAGGAGGCACCTTGGAGGGGGCTAGGTTGGCCACACCCCACCCAGGCGCCACCTATAGGGATGCCGCGCCTACCAGGGGTGTGGGTGCCTGGGGTGGCCCTTGGATCACTCCAGGTGTCCGTCTGCCCCTTTTTTCGAGGAAAATTTTATTTTGAATTTTCTGGATTTTTTCGGGAAACTTTATTTTTGGCCAATTTTCAGGGTATGAAAATTGATTTTATCGCACAAAAGATTTTGTTAGAAGAAGCAAAAGCAAACAAAATCCAGAACTACAGAAGTTCTAAGACACTCCAACAAGCAAACAACTAGCAAAACTAAAGCTAACAAGAGAAAGAGCAAAGACTAGAAGGAGAAAGGTAAAAGTGAGCAAGTATAACCAAAGTGAAAACATTGTTTTGTTCATTAAAATCTTTTTTGTTAACAAGGTTGATCAAGTCTTGTTACCAAAACAATCTTATATGAAGCAAAACTTTGTATTCCACTAAGTGATTATGTTACCTCAAGCTTGATAGCAATAGTCCCAATCATAATAGTTTCAAAATTTTCTTGTGGAATGGGACAATATATTTCTCCAACCTTGATGCTCTCAATATTTTCAATGGAGTTCAGGCAATAGCTTTTAGCAACCTTCTTGGGGAAATAGACAGTATGATCTTGTCATTAATATTGAAAGTTACTTTCCCTTGATTATAATTAATGATAACACCTGCAGTATTAAGAAAAGGTCTCCCAAGAATAATAGACATATTATCATCTTCAGGCATTTCAAGCACACCAAAATCAGTTAAAACCAGGCAATTATGAGCAACTTGAACAGGAAAATCCTCACATATACCAACAGGAATAGTAGTTGACTTATCAGCCATTTGCAAAGATATATCAGCTGGTATCAACTTTTCTAGCTGGAGTCTCTTGTAGAGAGAAACATGCATAACACTAACTCCATCTCCCAAACCACATAAAGCAGTTCTAACATAATTATTCTTAATAGAGCAAGGGATAGTTGGTATACCTAGATCACCAAGTTTCTTTGGAACCTTACCATTGAAGGAGTAATTAGCAAGCATAGTAGAAATTTCCTCATTAGGAATCTTCCTTTTATTAGAGACAATATGCTTCATATACTTTGAATAAGGAGGCAACTTAATAGCTTCAGTCAAAGGAATTTGCAAAAATAAAGGTTTCATCCACTCACAAAACTTTTTGTAGTGTTCTTCCTCCTTTGACTTCTGTTTCTTACCTGGAAAAGGCATGGGTTTCTGCACCCAAGGTTCTCTCTCTTTACCATGTTTATTAGCAATAAAATCTTCCTTAGTGTACCTAGTGTTCTTATCAGGTTCTTCCTTAACTTCCTCCTTACCAGGAGCATCATTTTTATCATTACCACTCTCAGTTTCAGCATCAGAGACATATATACTATTAGGATCTACAACAGGTTCAAGTGGTTCCTCAACTATTCTATGTTTCTTTTTCTTTCTCTTACGAGGACTACCACTATCTTCACCTTGTTGGGAATCCTGCTCAATTTGTTTAGGGTGTCCTTCAGGGTATAAAGGATCTTGAGTAGCTATACTACTCCTGGTTCTAATTCCATAAGCATGTTTATCTCCTGAGGCATTGACTAACATATCCTTTTGCACCTTAGCAAGTTGATCAATTTGAGTTTGAACCATTTGAATTTGTTTCACCTCTGTTTCTTCCTAAATGCTTCATCTTACCCTAAAAACTATATATATACTCCTCTCTACTGATCTAATCTCGCATCAAGTTTTCTCAAGCGAACTTTGTTTTTGCCCCTGTTTTCAGATTTCTCTCTACACCAATGCCTCCGCCATGTCTTTCGGAGACTCCTACCAGTGCTTCTCCATGGATGATGATGATTATGAACTTGAGGGCCTTAGCCCCAAGTCAATATGGAAGAGGAACCAGAAGAGGAAGGACTACCCCGATGATGAAGAGTATGTGCATGAGGATGATGGAGATGATGAGGATGATGAGGAGGAGGATCACGAGCTCATCACCGGTGCTGAGTTCAAAGGGAGGTTCCGCCCAGCTCCAATACTCATCGCTGCGGTGAGGCTGGTGCCACCTCCAAAGAAGACTAGGCAAACTGATCGTATGAGCACGGGTGGAAAAACTCCAAGGCATTGCTTCGCTTCGAAAAACCCTGTTGCTAATCTTAATCGCAAGGAATGCATGCATGCTCCAACAAGAGATCTTACCAGAGAAGGGGGCAATACCCCCTAAAAAGATAGGCAGTGGATCGATCCCCGAGTGGAAGCCTAGCAAGGAGGAAGTTGGAAACAGTCCATGGGAGGATTTTACAAAATCTTCCGCACAGTTTCAACAAGCCTATGATCTCATGATGGGCATGCTCAGGGACCTCCAGCATCACCACAACCCTAAGGAGCAAGATAAGGAGAAGAACTAGAGACATACCACAACAACTCAAGCTTTGGGGTGTTCCACCATACTTTATGCTTTTTAGTTATCATATTTGCATCTAGTTCGTAATCATTAGGAGGTTTTGCTTGCATCCATTAGGTATCGACTTTTCCTAAAGTTTGAAGATCTCTTAGAGCATCATCATGTATACTTGGTTGAGTGGTTTTGAATAAAATATAAAGTATGGTGTCATCAATGATTCTCTTGTCTAGATATTTATGGGTAACACTCATGAAGATGTGCGCACCATATGTAGGAATTTAACTTGCATCTTGCCTTGAAATTAATTAACTTGAGCATGTTGGACAAGCATAGAATTACTCAATAAGCTAAACTTACAAATAAGGAAAGATCCATGCAAGGGAAGCAACACTTATTAAAAAAGGAACATTGTGAATTTATGGTGAGATAGGGATTCTTATAAAATAAATAATTGGAATGAAGAGGATGACAAGGGGACATGAGATACTCTTGTTCTAATTAGTAATCAATGAGTAAACTGAATGGTCGTCATGGGTATTTCAATACATATGCTCTATGGGAAAGTGTTTGAAAGGTAGGCACCCGAAAATTTGGCTAGCCATGGAAAGTGAAAGACAAAGGTTGTGTAGAGTGATACGTCGTAAACGTATCTATAATTTTTGATGCTCCATGCTTGTTTTATATCAATTTTCTTACGTTTTATCTACACCTTGGGGTATTTTTATACATTTTCTAGAACTAACCTATTAAGATGCCGCAGTGCCAGATGCCTGTTTTCTGCTGTTTTT
Organism: Avena insularis; assembly: GCA_023614405.1. Classification (NCBI taxonomy): domain Eukaryota; kingdom Viridiplantae; phylum Streptophyta; class Magnoliopsida; order Poales; family Poaceae; genus Avena; species Avena insularis. Next base: position 472,832,639 of record CM042697.1, read on the forward strand.
GGTTTCCGAAAAGCTAGTAAGGAAATATTCCTGGAATTGGACGGGACAAATGCCAAATTCAATATTTTACCAGAAGGAACACAGAGTCTAGGGGGGGGGGCAACCGAAGTGGGGCCACGAGGTGGCCACACCATAGGGCGGCATGGTCGAGGGGGGCATCCCTAGGTATGGGCCCCTCGGGCGCCACCGACCTTGCCCCTTCTGCTATAAAAGCACCTGATGTAGAAACCCTAAGTACCCGATCAAATCTCCATGAAACAGTCCGTAGCCGCCACCACCATCGTCCCTAGATCGGGGGGATCTGAAGCTCTTCCCGGCACCCTGCTGGAGGGGAGAGATCATCCCAAAGGCCTTCTTCATCACCATGCCAGCCTCCGGAGCAATGCGTGAGTAGTTCACCCATGGACTATGGGTCCATACAGTAGCTAGATGGTTGTTTCTCCTCCTTTGTGCTATCATGTTTAGATCTTGTGAGCTCCGTTCATGTTCAAGATCATCTATTTCTAATCATACATGTTGTGTTTGCGGGGATCCGATGGATATTGAGATACTATGTCAGATTGGTTATTGATTCTATCATGTCTATGTTATTTGTGATCTTGCATTCTCTTCGTTGTTAGTAGATGCTTTGGCCAAGTAGATGCCTGCAACTCCAAGAGGGAGTATTTATGCTCGATAGTAGGTTCATGCCTCTAGTAATCTGGGGAAGTGACAAAAATCTCTAAGGTTGTAGATGTGCTGTTGATACTAGGGAGAAAACAAAAATCCTTTGTCTAAGGGCAATTGTATTGTTTACTTTACACACATTGCTTAATGCAATTATCTGTTGCTTGCAACTTAATACTGGAAGGGGTTCGGATGATAACCTCAAGGGGGATTATTAGTCATAGATGCAGTTGGATTACGGTCTATGTATTATGTTGTAATGCCCAAACAAATCTCGTAGGAGTCAAGATGTCTAGTATATGCATTGTTATGCTTTCTCAATCTGTCAATAGCCCCGCTGTAATTTGTTCACCCAACATGCTATCTATTTTAAGGAGAACACCTATAGTGAACTATGGACCCCGATCCATTAATTTATCATTGATATACCATCTACTGTTTATCGTTACTTTCTGCAAGCAATTACTATATTCCACACTATACATTTAAATCCTTTGTTTTCACCAAACCGGTGAGATTGACAACCTCACTGTAAGTTGGGGCAAAGTATTGAGTTTGTGTTGTGTAGGTTCCAAGCTGTTAGCAACACCTTGGAGTTGTTTCCTTACTCCTACTGGTTCGATAACCTTGGTTTCATAACTGAGGGAAACTTGCTGCTGTGCTCATCGTACCTTCCTCTTGGGGTTCCCAACGAGCTCTACATATCTGAGCCATCAAGCACTTTTCTGGTGCCGTTGCCGGGGAGTTAAGGACAGCTTCAATCTCTTCCTCCTTGTCAGTCACTTTTCAGGGAGAAAGAAGATTCTTGCAAGGGGAGTCTCTCACAACCAATCTCTTTACTTTGTTTTTGTTTTTCTTAGTTTCTTCTGTTTTGTTTTGATTTTTTCTTTTTATCAAAAATACAAAAAATAGTTTTGCTTGGTCTGCTTTTTCTTATCAAAAACACAAAAAAATTAGTTCCTACTTTAGTTACTATTTCTGTTGGCTTGCTTCACTTTTGCAAAAATGAATACTCCTGAAAACACTAAGTTGTGTGACTTCACTAGCACAAACAACAATGCTTTCCTTTGCACACCTATTGCTCCACCTACTCCTGATGCTACTTTTTATGAAATTAAACCTGCTTTGTTGAATCTTGTTATGAAAGAGCAATTTTCTGGTGCTAGTTCTGATGATGTTGCTGCTCACCTTAATAATTTTGTTAAACTTTGTGAGATGCAAAAATATAAGGATTTAGATGGAGATATTATTAAGCTTAAATTGTTTCCTTTCTTTTTGAGAGTAAAACTAAAGAATGGTTGCTACCTTTGCCTAGAAATAGTATTGATTATTGGATTAAATGCAAAGATGCTTTTATTGGAAAATATTATCCTCCTACTAGGATTATATCTATGAGAAGTGAAATAATGAAATTTAAACAATTTTATAATGAACATGTTGCTCAAGCTTGGGAAAGAATGAAATCTTTGGTAAAGAATTGTCCCACTCATGGACTGACTGCTTGGATGATTATCCAAACATTTTATGCAGGACTGAATTTTTCTTCAAGAAATCTGCTAGATTCTGCTGCTGGAGGTACCTTTATGACCATTACTTTGGGTGCTACAACAAATCTCCTTGATAATATGATGGTTAACTATTCTGAATGGCACACTGAGAGAGCTCCACAAGGTAAGAAGGTAAATTCTGTTGAAGAAACATCCTCCTTGAATGATAAAATCGATGTTATTATGTCTATCCTTGTTAATGGAAAAGCTAATATTGATCCAAATAATGTTCCTTTAGCCTCTTTTATTGCTCAAGAAGAGCAAGTTGATGTGAACTTCATTATAAATAACTATTTTAGCAACAATGCCTATAGGAATAATTTTGGTAATAATAATTATAGGCCATATCCTCCTAATAATGGTAATTCTTATGGAAATTCCTACAACAACAATAGAAGTGCTCCCTCTGAACTTGAAGTCATGCTTACGGATTTTATTAGTAAACAAACTATTTTCAACAAAACTATGGAGGAAAAGATTTTGAATGTCGAAAAAATTCATCTTTGTCTAAAGCACAATCCTCTTTGATTAATAAAATGGCTGCTAAACCTGAAACCATGGAAAATCCCTTTGCTACTGCTAATGCCATACAAGTTAGAATTGATGAAAATGTTAGACTATTAGCTAAATTGCATGCTAAGTGGGAAAGAGAAGATGAAATTGCTAGGAATAATAGTATTTGTACTATTAACACCACGAATGTTGATGCTAGCAAACCACAAGAAGTCCCCATTCCTTTTGCAACAATGCCTAAATCCAATAAAAATATTGATTTTTTTCAAAATATGGGAAACAATAACTCTACTACCTTGGATGCTAGTTTTGATTTTTATCTTGATGGTTGTAATATTTCTGAAGTAATTATGTTCCTACAAAAGCTTGCTAGAAGTCCTAATGCTAGTGCTATGAATATGGCTTTTACAAAACACATTACAAATGCTCTCATTTAAATTAAAGAAGAAAAAATGAAACATAAAGCTTCTATTCCTAGGAAATTAGAAGATGGTTGGGAACCCATCATTAATATTAAAGTGAATGATTTTGATCTCAAAGCTTTATGTGACCTTGGTTCTAGTGTCTCTATTATGCCTAAATTTTTTTATGAAATGCTTGATTTACTACCATTGGAAGATTGTTATTTGGATGTCCAACTTGATGATAATGCTAAAAAGAAACTTATGTGGAGTATAAATGATGTTCTTATTATGGTTAACGATGCCTTTGTCCTTGTTGATTTCTATGTTTTGGATATTGAATGCAATGCTTCTTGTCCTATTATTTTGGGAAGACCTTTTCTTAGAACTGTTGGTGCCATTATTGATATGAAGGAAGGCACCATTAAATATCAATTCCCACTCAAGAAAGGTATAGAACACTTCCCTAAAAATAGAGAAGATACATTTTTCTCCTCCTATTAAAACAAAATTTGATGTTAATGCTTCTTCATTCGAAAATACTTGATTCTTGCTTTCCATGCCTAACTTAAAGGCGTTAAAGAAAAGTACTATTGGGAGATAACCTAAATTTCAATAAGTTTTTATTTTGTTAAGTCTTGGAAGTTATTTTCTCTGTAATAACATCCCCTTATCCTCTTTGTGTGGTTTTTGTGCCAAGAATAACCTCTAATAAGAGAGAAGTAAGATTTGGGGAAGTTGCTGTCCCAAAACAGATTTTGGTGCTTCACTGTAAAAATTCTTGAAAAATCGCAGTATGTTGGATTAATCTGTAATTGTCTGAGCATATGCCCCGGGTTATTATCTAACTTTTGTTAGTTCAACACTTTTCGATTTGAGCAACAGAAGGTCTTCGAAAAAATCAGTTTTTACCTGCTGGTCTATTTTGACAGATTTCTGCCATTATTTCATTTGCCTCTTATCGGTTTCTTTTTGAGTTCTCTTTGATCACTTGAGCTTTTAAAATTATTTGCTACAGTATCTTGTTTTGGATTATGGTCTATGTATTATGGTGTAATGCCCAAACAAATCTCGTAGGAGTCAAGATGTCTAGTATATGCATTGTTATACTTTCTCAATCTGTCAATTGCCCCACTGTAATTTGTTCACCCAACATGCTATCTATCTTAAGGAGAACACCTCTAGTGAACTATGGACCCCGGTCCATTCCTTTATCATTGATATACCATCTACTATTTACCGTTACTTTCTATAAGCAATTACTATCTTCCATACTATATGTTTAATCCTTTGTTTCCAGCAAACCGGTGAGATTGACAACCTCACTGTAAGTTAGGGAAAAGTATTGAGTTTGTGTTGTGTAGGTTCCAAGTTGTTAGCAACACCTTGAGTTGTTTCCTTACTCCTATTGGTTCAATAACCTTGGTTTCATAACTGAGAGAAACTTGCTGTTGTGCTCATCATACATTCTTCTTGGGGTTACCAACGAGTTCTACATATCTGAGCCATCATAGAGCATATGACATGATTAAAAGACCCATGAATAAGGTTTATACTGGTTATTAATTGGGAAAGACCGTTAACTGATGCCATGCAAAAGTGGTGAAAGATCTTGACAAAAGTCAAAATAGTCATGTCTATCTTATTGTTTAAATAATTCTCGTTTCCACTATTTGCTTTATGAGAAACTTATCTTTATTGCAAAGGCATATCCAAAGGTTAAATTAAAAGCTGGTAAAAATCCATGCAAAGCTATTGAAAATAGCAAAGTGTACGATAAATTTGAGACTTGTTCAATTGTCCAACATGTAATGGTTAGTTTTTGTTCAAAAGTAAGGGGTAAGTAATAATATCTATCTATGTAGCCCATATGTGCATGGTGGTTAGTTCATATTTCTTTTGGACAAGTGAGTATGCATAAGTTGATGATGCCATGCTCGTATTTTCTTATCAACCATAAGCTCATCGATGCATGATCATGATCTATTCGCTTATTTGCTCGAGGACGAGCAAAGGTTTAAGCTCGGGGGAGTTGATACTTGCATTTTGCATCATCATTTATAGGACCTTTATGCATTGTTTAGAATTATATTTACCTTGATTTATCATTATTTATGCATATTTAGATGATTTACGGGACTTTCCTACAAAGTCCCTTACATTGGTATTTAATTTCTGGGAGGCAAAAAACCTCCTTTTTCATATTTTTGTTGTTTCAGGACCTTCTGAATGTCAATAAATCGAAGGAAAAATACCTGATAATTTTTTAAGTAGAAGAACCAACTTGGGCCAAAGAATGAAGCGCGGGGAGCCACGAGGCCCGAAAGAGGCCAGGTGGCGCGCCCACCCCTGGGCGCACCACACAGGCTCTTTCGACCCTCGAGCGTAGTCTTGGCTTCTCCTTTTACAGAAGCCTCCGTATCACCATAAAATCTGCGCCATATTTTCCCACGATTTCCAGAGGTGGTGGCGGAGGCAAAATTCCTCTCCTACTCTGGGAGAGGGCAGATCCTACCGCACTGGAGCCTCCGGTGAGAGACAAATCGATGCCATCATCATCACCACTCCTCCTAGGAGTAGGGGGAGGCCTCTCCATCAACATTTCCACCAACACAATCATCATCAATATCACCATCTCCAAGATCCATCTCGTTTCCCTCATAGTTTGTGATTGATTGAACCCCAGATATTGTTTTAAGGGCTATTTACATGTTTGTTATTTGCATCTTATCTTTATTTGGTGGAGAGATTATATTTTTAGATTGTGTTGTATACCATATGCTACTGATATCATGCTTGTCACTTGTGAGTAGATCCCCATGTTTCTGAGGACATAGGATGAATTGTCTATGATTTCCATATAATATGTAATGAGTATGTGGTCTAGTTTTTATCTTTTATATTGTTCTATGATAGTTTTATGTGAACGTCGACTGCATATTACTTCACCTATATGGGATTATAGGAGCATACTTTGATGCAAAGATAGGGAATGGAAGGGACGGAATTGACAGAAACCGTTTTCTAATACTTTGAGTTGCATTGGAGGGATTATATGTCGGGGACCACCGAACCTATTGCTATGGTGGAACATTTATATCTTAATGATTCCTAGAAGTTTATTTGAATGGCTTTAGGACCCATCATAAGTGGTGTATTTAGTCCATACTTATGGATGCACCTAATTAGGCTCCACCCTAAGAGAATGAAACTTGACAACATATTCACCATATTATATAGAAATCTTTATGCTAAGTAAATCCATGTTGCCCTCGGAAACACTTGTGATATATATAAGTTTACGCACACATTTGAGCTTGTCCTCTTGCTACATAGAGGATTGGGCTTTCTCTCATTGAGAGCATTTACTTATTGCTATTTATTTTCAGCATTATATATTCTTTCAACCTACAAACCAAAAACACCAGATCTACTGCATTTACTATTTTTTTGGTCAAATTTGCTTCGTGAATTTGACATTTTTTTATTAAAAAGTACTACAATTGATCTCCTGTACTTGGAAGCCATCATTGACAAATCTAATGCTCCCATGAAATAACTTTAGATACGACATACAGAAAATTTGGTGTGCTTGATCGTGGCTGAGATAAAACCGTCTAAGTGCATGCTACAAAAGCCGATACCGGATACATGGTCACCGACCAGTTTATTTACAGCATCTGCGCACGTACCATAATAATGGTCATAGATTTGTAGTATCGGTGCCCCTCTCAACTTGTTGTAACGGAAAAGCAGTTTCAAACCGTCTTGAAACACTCTCAAAGGCATCATCTGGTAATACGTGAGTGGGTCCAAGGGTATCTTGTACGCTTTGACCCATAGACCGTTGTCAGAGTCAGTTAGGAGCCATATGTTGGTATATCCAAAGTCGGTGTAATTGAACTCCGGTTCAACCATGCACAATGCACCGTTGAGCTCGCCCAAGCTGATTTCGAGCCGTCCAAGTTTCACATTTGGTGGGCCTTTGATACTGCTCTTCCACTCCTCCGTCTCTAGGTCAAAACGGAGGACGCTTCCTGCTGCATCCGGTAGCACCACCGCCAAGAAATGGAGCACGCCGTCAACTGCTGCGGTGTGGTTGTCACGACTGCAAGAGTCGGTACGAAACGGGAACGATTTTCTCTTCCTCCATCCGTCGCCTTCTCCTCCTATCGTGAATACCTCGCACTCGTAGGAGGAAATAAAGCGCACCACCTTGTAGGCACCGGACGGGACCGCACGGCCGCATCCCCATGCTCTGTCTTGTTCCAAGGGTGTGATAAGAAGCTTCATGGTGTCGAAGTCGAGCATCCCGGCGATGGGGACGCCGTTCTTCGAGTAGCCGGTAACACATAAGACGTCGTCGATGGGACTCGAGCACACGGGTGTCCAACCACAGTCCGCGTAGTTGATGGTCCTCACGACGCCGCCTTCCATATCGACCAGTCTGAGGCACGACTCCTTTGAGGAGCCCACGACAAGGAGCAGCTCGGCGGGGCGGGACTTTCGGGAGGCTATGAAGACGGGGTCCGAGATGAGAGCGCGCCACCCTCTGGATACGCATCGGAACCGGCACAATGACTTCGTCGGGACCCTAGAGAGGATGTGGAAGATGACTTCGTCTGGCAGGAAGACCGGCGTCCTAGTCAATGGAACCAGTAGCAGCGCCCGTGCCCGGCGAAGAAGGCACCGCAACGACAAGAACGTGATCCCCATCCGTTTTGGCTCTGCTCCTGGCGACCCGGACAGGATCGAGATTGCTGAAGGCTTTGCCTTCGTCTGGAACATATAGGTCTGAGTTGTGTGTGCAGACGGAACCGATGTCTAGATGGACTCGGATGGAACCGATAGCATATACATCCTGCAAGGAGATTGCATTGGAATTTTACTTTGGCTGCAGAAGTACCGTGTCCGGTCACATCGACTATAATAAGAAAACAAACAGAAACCGAAACAGTATACAGTTCGTCTCGCGTCTAGCAAGGACTCGGATACTGATGGCCAGTTGCGAACGACTAGATGGAGCAAGTGTGTTATGTTGATCCAAATTCTATAAAGTATAGGCTAACTTCTGACGAGTGGAGCGAGGCCCGTCGCCGGAGGCTTGGACGGTATGGATCGTCGAAGACCTAGGTTTTCACCGATATATAAACCCCTTGTAAGCCGCCGGTTGGGATGAGTTGCATTTGTGAAATCTCCGGCGTTTGTAAACACTTCTCGATATAGTGAAGTTTCGGTGGCGGGCGCCTGTGGTTTTTTTCTCTCTTTGTTGGAGAGGTTTTTTCACGTTAAATCTGTGTTCTCTTACTGTGATTTTGTTTTCGTTCTTCGTTATTTACTTGTCGCAATTGCAACAGCAAGGATTTGGATAGGAAAAAGAAAGGAAAAAAGGCAGAAAATACGGTCAGACGGTCATTCATAATGCAGCACCTGTAAAATCTTTCCAGGAAATTTAACAAGACGTTGTCATGCTTTCTTGTCGACCTCTTGTTGGCAACTGACCAAATGTCAGACGCAAAATTTAGTGAAAATATAATTTAAAAAGTGGATTTTATAATCTATTTTGAATACGGAATATGTTTCCATTTCCAGGGATAAGAAAAGATATTTACAATTGCACAAAACCTTGTATTTGTTTTGCGAATGTGCATAAATATACAAATTATATCTAAAAGTAGATTTTTGCGGTGGCCATAGCGGAGACGGTGTATGGTGACGTGTCGTTATGGTGGAGGCAGTGTACGACGATGGCACGGCCGTCTTGGACAATGGCGTCCAAGACGTGGCTCGAGGACCTCGACGACGATATTGAGCTGTTCGCGGCGGTCATGACCAATTTTAAATCTAGTGCTTCTTCGGACTTTTGATTGATTAAAAACTTTAATTAGTTTTTTCTTGACTTCTTTAAATGTGCAATTGGCATTAATAGATCCACGTGATCTTCTAAGTCCCCATTATCACCATCTACCAAATCTTCGATCGGCAAGACTTGATACTTTCGAGGCATGTCTCCAATACTTACCCATGTCATTGATCACCCTTACCAGGCAGCCATCCATGTCGATCAGCCCCACTGACTTGTTGGGTACTTGGGTTAGGAGGTGAAGACGAGGAGCGGCTCGTAGGGCCGGCAACACTTGTGTGCGGTGATGAACTAGGGGATGAAGATGAGGGCACACCACTCCCTTGACACACATCGGAGTCGTCATAAGGACTTCACTCGCATCCTAGAGAGGATGGCGTATATGACGTCATTTGGTAGGAAAATCGGGGCCTTGCCTAACGAACACTAGTGGAGAACGGGGCACTAGTCCCGGATAGCCAGCCAGGACTACGGAAACGGGACTAGAGGTCCTAGCCTCTAATCCCGGTCCAGTTACGGGTCGGGACTAAAGGCTCTACACGTCGCAGCGTAGCATTGCGGGGTGGGTGGGGGGGGGGGGGTGGTCTTTAGTCCCGGTCCGTATTACGGGCCAGGACTAGTTCCTTTTTGCCGCGGCAGCATTTTACCAATTCGGCTGCCGCGGCAGCCGATGGGGATTTCTGCCGCGGCAGAGTTTTGGGGCCATTTTCTGCCGCGGCAGCCGATGGGGTTTTCCGCCGCGTTAGAGTTTTGGGGCCTTTTTCTGCCGCGGCAGCCGACGTGGGTTTTTGCCGCGGCAGAATTTTGGGGCCGATTTCTGCGGCGGTAGCCGAATGCGGGGTTCTACCGCGGCAGGAGGATAGATAGAGGAGGGTTGCGTTTGGCGTAAAGTGACATGCAACGAATAAACCCATTACACACAACATCGTCATAATTATATAGATATAATCCTACATTACATAAATATATACATAAATGGAGATCACAACCCGTTTATTCGGTTACAAGTTCATTAAATCACGGGTAGCCGGAGGTATGGTATTTTTCTTCTAGGTTTATGACATGGTCAACAAGAAATCCCGCCAATTCCTCTTGAATTGCTATCAGAAGCTTCCTTGGATCGAGATTCTCCCACAATCTTTCCAACTATATATAAAAGAAGGAGGTTAATATGAATATCAATAGTCATAACAAATATTATGAAACACTCAACAAAAATTGTGAATATATTGCTCACATACTTCTAAAAATGTCCCTCCGTCCCGCTCACTGACCTCGGAGCAAATGTACTCGCACACGAAGTATCCACATAGATTAGTACCTGGTGGCTGCCTCTCGCACTTTACGGTAAAAGGTTTCAATCAAATAATAATCAAGCATGACATAATGGTATTGAAACTAGAATTGAAGAGATGCGCGGATCTAGCTCGTACTACTTACATCGATCCGATGAAAACTAAGCTAGTCTTTAAATTCACCAACCGTAGCATTGGTGAAAGCTTTCCAAACCCTGCCCGGCAAAAAAAAGAATAAATAAGTTATTAGTTACTTGATATCTCAGGATATATATATGAACGAAAGAGACCGATATAGTGCGATAAAGATTGAAATTACCTCTGGAGCGCATCTTTAATGAATGCGTACTCTGATTCGTCTCTCATTAACGAGTCCTTGATTTGAACTCTTCCAACATCAACTTCAATGGTTAGCAGAATTCAGTGATAGCTGCGCACGTTTATATACGACAGTAACTCATCAATTACACTTAGCAGAATCAAGTGATCTATACAAGGCAGGAACACTCTTACCTGTAGTTGTAGGGAAACAATATTCTTCGTTTGTAATGTTGCCTCAATAAGACCCTTAGCAAGTTACACTCCGTATCCTTGGGGTATTCCATTAGCAATCTTTCATTAAACCGGTGTGGGTTCGATGAACCCAGTGTTAAAGATTTTCTTCCGGTCACATTCATCGCTCTTCATTCTGCATAATAGCATATAGTGAAGATAATTACATGCAATAAAAGAGCTGGGTTAGAGACTTTATCATAGAAATAAATGAACCACTTACAGACAGTAGGTAGCGAGGAGACTCAAGTCAAGGGCATCTTGTTTTATAGAATTTCTCAAAATAAATTTGCAACTGGTCTTCACCATTAAAATGCTCACTCGTAATTTTCACAAGCAGCGCTGACAATTGATCTTCTTCATCGCATGTAGAGACTTTCTCGTACCACTCATGCAGTCTTCGCATTTAAGTTGGTAGAAATTTGATCTCATCAGGTCTGATCAGAGTCTTCCCGTATTCATATCTTCATGCAAATTCCTCTTGTATGGGGATATGCCTGCCTAGCGCTTGATCAACTGTAATACTAGCACTTTTGGCAAATTCCATTGCTATAATATTCTGATGATCAGTATTGGATAACACCTTGACCGGGGCGATCGATTTGTTTGCCTGCATTCCGAGTTGCGCAACCTCTCTTTTCCCGCTGCTTGCAGTAGTATTTCCTGGAGTATTACCGCGGCTTGCAATAGTATTTCCTGGATTCTTCCTACCAATTCTCAGCAGACAACGTTTGTAGTCATCAGCCTTATTTATCTCATATTGCGATGGTTGCTCAAGAAACCCCTTAGCCCACTTTTTGGCTTTCGGATCAAATATTTGTTTTGGATCGGGAGCTTTGGGTGCAAAGAAGGCTTTAACTTGGGCATTACTGATCGCTTTGGTTTCCTCATCAGTCATCTCGTAAGGTAACTTGGGAGGAGGCGACGGGATTTTCTTCACCTTTTTACCTTTGACTTTCTTCTGACTAGTATTTATACTAGTTGACTGAGAGACCGCCTTCTTCGTCTGACACGGCGGCGGCGGAGTGGGCTGACGCGGCGGGGGAGGAGTGGGCTGATGCGGCGGTGGACTCGCGCTATGGTGGTCGTCCCACTCCTCATGTGGACTTGCTGGAGGCGGCAGACTCGGCTGACGCGGAGGAGACGGTGGTGGCTTGGGTGAGCCTGGAAAAATGATGTATTTCTTGCGCCATAGAATGATAGAGCCCCTGAATTCTCCTAGCGTGCTCTCATCTTTAGGTCCAGGGATGTCAAGTTGTAGTGATTCATATTGAGGTAGAATCTCATCCACCCCGACACGAGCATAGCCATCTAGAATCTCTTTGCAATGCCAGCGTGCTTCAGGTTCACAAGATAAAGCATAGCCGAGAGCCGCCTTGAAGGATAAGTTCATCACTCCCACATGCAGCTCACAGCTTGTCTTCTCAGTGATATTGTCCATGGGATAGCGATCTATCGGACCGGCCGCCGTGGAAGCGACACTCCTTCTCCGCTGAGATGGGACACCAGCACTTTCTTCTAGCCGCTGATGAGTTGGCCCTTGCTAGCGCATTTCGTCCAGCTGCTTCTGTTGCTCCTTTAGCATGGCATATATTTCCTCGTTCTTTCTTTCCACGCTATGCAACCGGGATGCCTCCTCTATCTCCTTCCGCTTCTTTGCCCTCGCTCGGCTTCTATAGGATTCAGTGTCCTCAGGAAACCCAGTCTTCCATGGCACAGAAGGTCCAAAGCCTCGTGTTCGTCCTGGTTTTTCAGGATTCCCGAGGGCCTTTGTCAGCTCGTCGTTCTCTCTGTCGGGTTTGAAGTCACCCTTTTTAACCTCCTCAATTGTTTTAACAATTTCTCCATGGGGTGTAGCAACATTGGACTTTTTATCGAATATTAACTCCCCTGTTTCCATGTCATACTTTGCCCCATGGGCATGTAACCAATTCCTTACTCTGATAGGCCAGTCCTTTGTAGCTGGAGTAGGCCCTTGGGCACGCAAGGCTTTGTCGGATTTCTCCCACTTAGGAACGGAAGTCCTGTAGCCACATGTCCCCATCATATGGTGATATTTCTTTTTTGCAGAATTTTCTTTATTCTTTGCGGACCTTTTTTTTGCTATTGCTGATTTCTTGTAGTCTAGAAATCTTTCCCAGTGAGGACGCTGCTTCTCTAGTGAGTCCACGAATTCTGGAACTTTTCCTTCCTCGAGATATTAATTGTACAATCTTTTCTTATAGTTATTGAACTGTTGGGCCATCTTCTTAAGAGCGAAACGCTTAACTTTGGACCTCATATCATCTGTGGCCTCCTTAGTCTCTAAGACCGGTAGGGTGAAATGGCGAATGAGCTTATCCCATAATATGTCTTTGTATCTGTCCTTGACATAACTCATAGAATATTCATCGGCCTTTGCTGGCTTATTCCAGTTGATAATGCTGATCGGAACGTTGTCCCTAACAACAAATCCACATTGATGAATAAATGTGTTTGCGTTCTTTATGGGAAGCAACAGGACACCCACTTGAGAGACCTCAACAATTGTGAGATGCGCATCATCGGGCATCCCTTTGGCCGGTCCTCGTTTACTATTTTTAACTGACTTGGTCGATATGGATGTCTAAAATAAGAAACAACATTCGTTAATATATATACACACATAAATCAATTAATGCATCTATCTACTAGTGATCAAGAGGCTTAATAATATACCTCGCCAGACTTTGTCAAGGCTGGTCCATCATTTTCCAAGCCATCATCGAAATTAAAACTAGTATGCGATTCGACTTGAGGTTCTATCTCTATTCCCTCACCGGACTCATTTAGAAACTGTGAGCCATCTTCTTCTCCACCCTGATCGACGAGCGCTCTATCCTGATAGGGGAGCGGTCCTCCACCACCCAGTATCATATTGAATAAAGGCTCTTCATCTTCTCTACTATTGAAGTGATCCATAGAATAACTGCTATGACATAATGTGCATATATGAGTAATAAAATTATATAACATCTCGAATGGCAACAAAAGTATTAATATCATATAACATCTCGAATAACATCTCAGAAAACAACAAAGAAGTCATAATACATCTCGAATAACGACAAAGTAGTAATATCATATAAAAACAACATCTTGTCTGATAACATCGCTCAAACTCAACGTCGACTACCGGCTCCTGAGCCGCGGGATGTGACCAACCAAATAGTCGGAACCATCACCGGACTATAACTAGGGTGAGATCCCTGAATAACCTGCCAGGTATGGGGGGCCACCCTGGCATCCAACATCACCATATAGCGACGGACGTGCTCGTCCTCCTCCCTGACGCGACGTCGTACCACCTTCTCGGGGGCCGGCTCCCTCTGCACACTGCCTGGGCCATGTGACCTCCACCAAAGAAGATCCGGGTCGACGACGACACCCGGATTCCTCACCAAGCTACGCGTCCCTGACGGTAGCACCTCCCAGTGCTAGCCTAGCAGAGCCCAGTCTCTTACAACACTGCTAGAGCGTAGTACTCCCTCGCCCTGGCCGAGTTGGCTACGAGGATGCCCGGGCATATCCTAAAGTAGGTATGGATTTGACCCAAAAATACACTATTTAGGAAAAAAATACAATATATATACACTAAATACTAACTAATATCCTAAATACTAAACAATGTACACTACTTAGGAAAAAATACACTATTTAGGACAAAATATACTATATATACACTATATACTAACTAATATCCTAATTAAATACTAAATAATATACACTACTTAGGAAAAAAATACACTATGTATACACTAAATACAAACTAATATCCTAAATACTAAACAATATACACTCTATATTGAAAAAATACACACACTAAATACTACCTAATATCCTAAATACTAAACAATATACACTATATATTGAAAAAATACACTAAATACTAATGAAATACTAATTTAATACTAAAAAAATACACTAAATACTAAATACTAACTAATATATCCTAAATACTAAATACACACTACGAAAAAAAACTTGCAGTAAGTGAGACGTCGTGCGGGGCAAGCGGCGTCAGCAGCAGAAAATGTCATGGCGGCACTCGCCCGACGAGGCCGCGACGGCAGGCGCTGGCCAGGAAGGGAAGAGCGAGGCGACGACGCGGGGCGGGGCGGCGCGGCGTGGGGACGGTGCACGGCGGGGCGGTGAGAAGCTACGGCGAAGGGCGGCGGTCTGGCGGCTTGAGCTCGCGACGGGCAGACGGCGTCGATTTGGAGAAAGGAGGCGTCCCGGGCAATTGCTCGGGCCGGGAGGAGGGCGTCGGGTATTTATACCCACCACCTCTAGTCCCGACCCTAGCCTCAAGCCGGGACTAGAGGGGGGCCTCTAGTCCTGGCCCCAGCCTCCAACCGGGACTAGAGGTCTTTTTGCAGCGCCATTTCGTTCTCGCGCACAAAAACCTCTAGTCCTGGTTGGAGGCTGGGGCTGGGACTAGAGGTTAATTTTTTTAAATTTATTATTTCTATATATTTTGTTGTGTTATGATGAAAAATATGTATTATATATCAAATTTTGCAGAAAAAAAGATCTATAATGTAAATCTATTAGCATATTCTATTATAAAACTAATATTTTGTTGAATTAAAAAATATCTTTTGTATACTAGAGTTTGAATTTATTAATATTATTATTTCAATATCTTTTATTCTATGATGATGAAAAATATGTATTATAAATCAAATTTTGCAGAAAAAAAGATCTATAATGTAAATCTATTAGCATATTCTGTTATAAAACTAGTATTTTGTTGAATTAAAAAATATCTTTTGTATACTAGAGTTTGAATTTATTAATATTATTATTTCAATATGTTTTATTCTGTGATGATGAAAAATATGTATTATAAATCAAATTTTGCAGAAAAAAGATCTATAATATAAATCTATTAGCATATTCTGTTATAAAACTAATATTTTGTTGAATTAAAAAATATCTTTTGTATACTATAGTTTGAATTTATTAATATTATTATTTCAATATATTTTATTCTGTGATGATGAAAAATATGTACTATAAATCAAATTTTGCAGAAAAATAAGATCTATAATGTAAATCTATTAGCATACTAAATATGGACCGGGACTAAAGCTTGCGGCAGGCTAGGACAGGCAGGACTAGGGCATGCATCACTAATAATAGGGGTGAGTGTCGACATTATGTCGTGTGGATTTTACCTTGTCCCGGATGGTGTCGCCAACCGGGACTATCCTGAATCTTTAGTCCCGGTTGGAGACACCAACTGGGACAAAACATGGGTCAACACTAATAATAGGGGTGAGTGTCGACATTATGTCGTGAGTGTCGACACTATGCCGAGCTGCTTGTACTATAAATAGGCATCCTTGTGAGTCCAGTCCTCCAGCCAGTTTGAGGCATCTCCAAGATGGTTTGCGAGAGCAGGGACACCACTACGGCCAGCTTAAGGGAGATGCCGCCGGAGCCTAGTCCTCCGGCATCTCCAACAAGCTGTCCATTGAGGCACTCCCTAATATGTGAAACTAGTTAGCTCCCAAGCGTATTGATCTAGTTAGAGAAGTTACAAGCTGCAAGATGGTATTCGAGAGCAGGGACACCACTATGGCCAATTTCAGGGAGATGCCGTCGGAGCCCATTCCTCCGGCATCTCCAAGAAACTAGTCATAGAGGCACTCCCTAATATGTGACCACACGTGTTTGGAGATCAGATCTTCATGATAAGTACGAATCGGGACAACATTTCATAGTTTGGGAAAGTCGTAGTACTAATCGGAACTAAAGGCCCCCTTTAGTCCCGGTCCAGCCACAAACCGGGACTAACACTGAATATTAAAAACCGGGACAAACCGGGACTAGCTAACACTCAGGACTAAAGCCGCCCCCTTTAGTCATAATCATGCCTAGTCCTATAGTACGCAGCTTCAGGGTCTTCTTCGTCATCGTCATCATCATCGTCATCGTCACCTGCCACTCCGGAGATCCTCAGCCCAGCCATGGCATATACCGGGGGCACCTGCCACTCCGGCCTCCGATTCACGGCGGGCGGGGGAGGGGTCTCCTAGAAGACGATGCCGCTACCGCTGGGCAGGGAAGGGGCCTTCTTGTGGCTCTGTGGCGGGTGGCCTTGTGGGCACCGCACGCGAGGATGGTCTCCCCCGATGATGTAGCGCGTCACGCTGATGATAGTCCGGTTTGCCCACCACAGGTGGCGGCCGGATTCGTTGTGGTTCACCGGGGGAGGCCCATCACCCTCGTACCTGGAGATATCTCTTCCTCGCCGGTTAGCAAAAAAGGCATTCCAGGTGTCATAGTTGTCGGGATCCCACTGGGGATCCATCAGCTGCTCCGGCGTGAGCTCGTGGTAGAAGTGGTTCGTGATGGCCGCCTGGCTTGCGGAACCTTGAGGGACAGGAACCCCTCCAGCGCTCAGCATCCAGCCGATGGGCGGCCGGTAGCCGAGAGGGAAAGGGTAGCTGGAGGTGCACAGCGCCTCGGTCTCCTCGAGGGTTAGAATGGCCCAGTAGCGCTGTCCATTGTTGTGAGAGAGGAAGGTGTAGATGTGTGGATAGCGATGGCGCGGTTCGGCCTAGATATAGAGGAAAAGGGCGGGAAAACATTGCGGGAAGCGGTGGGAAATGTCTTTACTCCCGATTAGTGGCTACAACCGGGACCAAAAGCTTTGGTCAGAGGAAAAGGGCGGGAAAACATGGCGGGAAGCGGTGGGAAATGGCGGAAAATATCTTTAGTCCCGGTTAGTGGCTACAACCGGGACTAAAAGCTTCAGTCAGAGGGAAAGTTAGTATAATTATTCTTATAAAATAGAAAAAATAACAAACTTGGTAAAATCTTCACAAAATGATATACATGCATATGTACATATTGATTGCATCTAGAAAACGGCCGCATGCAAAATTCTGAATACATCATATGACTTTCTTATGACCGTGTGGCCTTAACCATGGAGCATATTCATCAAGTAACATGATGCTTGGGTCATCCTTCACTACAAATATTGGAATTTCATGAAACTTGTCATAATCTTCGGACATCTCTGTCTTGTCCTCCACTCCTATGATGTTTCTTTTCTCAGAAAGAACTATGTGTCACTTTGGCTCATCGTTTGATGATGTATTTGTTTGCTTATATTTTCTTTTTCTTGGTTTGGTAGACATGTCCTTCACATAGAAAACCTGAGACACATCGTTGGCTAGAACGAATGGTTCGTTCATGTACGCAAGATTGTTGAGATCCACTATTGTCATTCCGTATTTTTTGTCTACCTCAACCCCGCCTCCTGTTAGCTTGACCCATTTGCACCGAAACAAAGGGACCTTCAAAGCAGGTCCATAGTCAAGTTCCCATATCTCCTCTATGTAACCATAATATGTGTCCTTTGACCCATTGTCATTTGTTGCATCAAAGCGGACACCACTGTTTTGGTTGGTGCTTTTTTTTATCTTGGGCGATCGTGTAAAATGTATTCCCATTTATCTCGTACCCTTGGTAAGTCCATATAGTCGAAGATGATGAGCTGGCCAACAACTACAACTCATCACAAACAGTGTTGTTATTCATGAGATGTGTTTGCAACCAACTGCCAAAAGTCTTCATGTGTTCATCTCTAATCAAGGAGTCATGCTTTTCCGGGTTGTTTGAGCATACAATATTCTTGTGTTCCTTTATATACGGAGCTGCCAAGGTGGAATTATGCAGAACCGTGTAGTGTGCTCGAGTGAAAGAATGTTTGTCCCTATATATTATTGATTTCCTTCCTAGTGTGCCTTTTCCACTCAGTCTCCCCTCATGTCGTGATTCAGGCACTACTAGGAAAACACATGTTCGTGGCGCACCTGGAAAGGCCATCCGTGGCGCACTAGCGATGCACGCCACAGACCATTTCGACTATCTCCTAGCCGTGCGCGCCACGGTTGTGTCGAGATAGGCGTGGCGCACATGCCAGTGCGCCACGGAAAAGTAGTCCAGGTGCGCCACGCGTATGAAATGATAACCGTGGCGCACCACCCCCATGTGCGCCACGGATACAAATTTCAAAATTCAAAAAAAGCGGCAGATCTGGATCTCGTCGTCAGTGCCGTCGCTCGTCGGTGCAGGTCGTCGTCGTCGCCTTGTTGTCGTCGTCGCCTCCTCGTCGTCACCTCGTCGTCGTTGTCGGAACTGCAAGGAGGAGGAGGAGAAGAAGAGGAGGAAGAGGAGGAGAAGAAGAAGAGGAGGAAGAGGAGGAGAACAAGAGGAGGAGGAGTAGAAGAAGAAGAAGAGGAGGAAGAGGAGGAGAAGAAGAGGAGGAGGAGAATAAGAAGAGGAGGCCTCATCATCGTCGGAACTACAAGGAGGAGGAGGAAGAGGGGTAGAAGAAGAAGGAGCCCGCCGCCTCGTCGTCGGAACTGCAAGGAGGAGGCCGCCGTCACCATCTTCACTGCAAGGAGGAGGAAGAGGAGGAGAAGGATAAGGAGAAAGAGAAGGAGGAGGAGGAGGAGGAAAACGAGAAGGAGAAAGAGAAGAAGGAAAAGGAAAATGAGAAGGAGAAGGAGGAGAAGAAGAAGGAAAGGAGAAGGAAAGAAGAAGGGAGGAAAAGGAGAGAAGGGGAGGGAAAGAAAAGGGGTAGGTGGGCGGGGTGGGGATTCAAATTTTGAATCCCGCCCAACTTACTCGTAGCGCACTAGGTAGTGGTGCGCTACGGGTAAGTTGCCATCTTTTTTTTTCTGCAGGAAAAAACAGTCTTTTGACCGTAACTTTTTACTCTTTTCGAATTTTGAAAATCTAAATAATCGCTAAACAACTGGAGGTGGTTGCGAGCAGATGCGGAATCTCGTTCTCGTCATTTTGGTATATTATACAATTTTTTCGATATCGTATGCAAAAGTTACGGCCTTTTTACCGTGGCATGACTTTTTTTTACAAATAAAATCGAAATTATTGTTTGTTAATTTTACTACAAACTGTACCACATTACCTACCTAAATATGAAATGATTTTATTTTTGGAAGTGTTTATCATTTTCTTTTATTTTTTGCAAAACCTAAAAAGGCGATCCACGGGGGGGTGGGTGGGTGGGGGTGGGGATGGAGTTGCTTCAGACCACTTAGCCGTAGGGCGCTAGGGCAGAGTGCCCTACGGCTAAGTTGACCCAGCTGCTGCAGCACACATGCCCGTAGCGCACTAGGTCAAGGTGCGCTACGGCTAAGTGACACATCCGTAGCGCATCTTGACCTAGTGCGCTACGAGCATGTGTGTTACGGCCACCTGTGTCCTGACCCACACATAGCCGTGGCGCACCACCCCCATGTGCGCCACGCTTATGGAAGTTAGCCGTAGGGTATTTGTGGGCAGTGCGCCACGCCTATTTTACCCGTGAGGCACTACTAGAAAGTGCGCCACAGAAGTGTAGATTACCTATAGCCGTTTTCCTAGTAGTGAGGAACACCAATCGACTTAATGTCAGGAATAAAGTCAACATAAAACTCAATGACCTCCTCTGTTCCATAGCCCTTCGAGATGCTTCCTTCTGGCCTAGCACGGTTATGGACATATTTCTTCAAGACTCCCATGAACCTCACAAAGGGAAACATATTGTGTAGAAATACAGGACCCAAAATGGTAATCTCGTCAACTAGGTGTACCAGCAGATGCGTCATAATATTGAAGAAGGATGGTGGGAACACCAGCTCAAAACTAACGAGACACTGGACCACATTATTTTGTAACCTCGGTAGAATTTCTGGATCGACTACCTTCTGAGAAATAGCATTGAGGAATGCACATAGCTTCACAATGGGCAGTCGAACATTTTCCGGTAGAATCCCTCTCAATGCAACCGAAAGCAATTATGTCATAAGCACGTGGCAGTCGTGAGACTTTAGGTTCTGGGATTTTTTCTCTGCCATATTTATTATTCCCTTTATATTCGACGAGAAGCCAGAGGGGACCTTCATACTTCTTAGGACTTAAAAAAATTCCTTCTCTTCTTTGGTAAGAGCATAGCTGGCGACACTTAGACATCCTTTATCTGTTTTTATTGGATGCACGCAGTCTCGGTCTTTCATACCTTGCTGGTCCTGCCATGCTTTTGGTGTATCTTTTGTCTTTCCATACACGCCCATAAAGCCTAGAAGGTTCACGCAAAGATTCTTCGTCACGTGCATAACGTCGATCGCAGAGCGGACCTTTAGAACTTTCCAATAGGGTAGCTCCCAAAATATAGATTTCTTCTTCCACATGGGCACATGTCCGTCAGCGTCATTTGGAACAGATTGACCGCCAGGGCCCTTTCCAAAGATTAATTCTAGATCCTTGACCATACCAAATATATCATCACCAGTACGGCGGATAGGATTCTTCTGGTGATCTGCCTCACCATTGAAATGCTTGCCTTTCTTTCTTGCGGGATGCCTGGCCGAAAGAAATCGACGATTCCCCAGGTACACATTCTTCTTACCTTTATCCAAATATATACTTTCAGTATCATCTAAACAATGCGTGCATGCATTGTATCCCTTGTTTGACTGCCTGAAAGGTTACTAAGAGCAAGCCAATCATTGATGGTTACGAACAACAACTCCCGTAGGTCAAATGGCTCCTGTTTGTGCTCATCCCACATACGAACACCTTCGTCGCACCACAACTGTAGTAGTTCTTCAACTAATGGCCTTAGATAGACATCAATGTCATTGCCGGGTTGCTTCGGGCCTTGGATGAGCACTAGCATCATAATGAACTTCTGCTTCATGCACAACCAATGAGGCGGGTTATATATACATAGAGTTACATGCCATGTGCTATGACTGCAACTCTGCTCTCCAAAAGGATTCATGCCATCTTTACTTAGACCAAAACTTAAGTTCCTTGCGTCATCTGCAAAGCTCGGGTACTCTCTATCGATTTTTCTCCATTGCGACCCATCAGCGGGGTGTCTCAACATCGAGTCTTTCCTGTGCTCTTCTTTGTGCCATCGCAACAATTTGGCATGCTCTTTGTTTCTAAACAAACATTTCAACTGTGGTATTATAGGAGCATACCACATAATCTTTGCAGGAACCCTCTTCCTGGGGCGCTGCTCGCCCTCAACATCACCAGGGTCATCTCGTCTGATCTTATAACGCAATGCGCCGCATACCGGGCATGCATCTAAATTCTCGTACTCCTCGCCGCAATATAGTATGCAGTCATTAATGCATGCATGTATCTTCTACACCTCTAGTCCTAGAGGGAAGACGACCTTCTTTGCCTCGTATGTACTGACATGCAATTCATTATCCTTTGGAAGCTTTTTCTTCCAAATTTTCAGTAGCTTCTCAAATCCCTTGTCAGATAAACCATTCTCTGCTTTCCATTGCAGTAATTCCAGTGTGGTATCGAGCTTTGTGTTGCCATCTTTGCAATTTGGGTATAACACTTTTTTGTGATCCTCTAACATGCGCTTCAACTTCTTCTTCTCGTTTTCATTTTCGCATTCGCTCCGTGCATCAAGAATGGCCTGAAGAAGATTACCAGCAGTCTCGTCTAATGCCCGTTCTTCACCTTCTTCTTGTTCATTGTCTTCTAGTGCAGTGCCACTGTATTCATGAAACATTGGATAATTGTCATCGTTCTCTTCTTCTTCTTCGCTGTCTTCCATCATAACCCTGCTTTCTCCATGCTTTGTCCAACAAATATAGCTGAACATGAAACCTGTTTGAATCAGGTGGATGTGAATGGTTTTGGATGAAGAGTAATCCTTCTCATTCCGATAGACACGACACAGACAACACATAAAACCATTCCGCTTGTTTGCCTCAGCCAGCTCGAGGAAAGAATGCACGCCTTTAATGAACGCGTCAGACATTCGGGGAGCGTCGTACATCCATTCTCGGCTCATCTACAGTATAATTAAAATTTTCTATCATATAAAAAGTTTGGATCATTTTTACTACAATTACTTTTACATGCACTAATTTTTGAATTAAGATTTTCTATCATATTAAAATTTTACATGCACTAATTTTTGAATTGGACAAAATTGTTAACATAAAAATGTTGACTATTTAATTATTGCTCTAGCAGTGAAAACCTTATTCAATTCTGAGATCCAAAACTCTTCAAATGCACATCTCAACTTTAAGTAGCTTTTTGTATAATCAAACTAGGCTTAAAGTTACACATCTAAAATTCCATCTACACTTCTAAGCAGGAAATTTCTCATTCTAGTTCTAGAGCATTGAGATAAACTATAACAATAAGAGATGAATGATTGAAGTTGCTAACCATTTTATAAGCTTGGATTGATAGATGATGCCACCAAATCTTGGATTGAAAGTTGCCACCAAATTGGACAAAAAATGAGGATGAACTTGAGCTGTTACTTGGAGGAAATGGCCATGCTTTTGGACTGGGTCGAAGAGGCATATATAGTGGTAATAAATTATCCCGGGTGGTAAAATGAACCCAGACTAGAGGTTGACCTCTAGTCTCGGGTTGTAACAAGAACCAGACTAAATATAGCCATGGATCCCACAGGTTCTCTAGTCCCGGTTTGTGTTACCAGCCGGGACTAGAGGTTGCCCATGGACCGGGACTAGTGATATGGGGTTATGTAGCCATTGCAAAATTCACAGACCGCGACTAGTGTTAGCACTAGTCCCAGTTTCAGAGAAGGCCGGGACTAGAGGCTGGAGCTGCAAAAAATGAAAGATCGTTTTTCTACTAGTGGAAAACTGTAATAGTGGCTCTGATTGCGGCGAGGACAATCTAACGACGATCAGCTCATCCCCATCATGAGCTTCGTTTCTCCACAATCTCATAAACTCCAACATTTACTATCCCCTCGCACCTTCGACAGTGTTGAGACTGCGCACAAATGGTACACAACCAGCTGGATAATCAGGTGGACGGCAAGATGCAGATGAACTTTCGGATAGCAGCCAGAACAGCTTACACATCATACTCCCTCCGATATATATTACTGTCATAGAAATATATTTATCTAGACATGTTTTAGTGCTATATACATCTAATCCAGTAAAAAATAATACGGATCGGAGGCCAGGAATACCTTTTACAGCTGCGTACTCGGATTCGAACTTGTATACTTTGGAAAGATATTCCAAGGCAACCAACAATTCCTGGATTCTCGGAATGGAGTAACATTTTTTAACTCCGAGATGGAGGTGTTTAGTGATACAACTATTGTTTTATCTTTTTAACAGGGGTTCGGTTCCCAAGGACCGAGAGATTCATTCATTTTCAGCAGTGGAGTTATATTTTACAAAATGGGCCCTAAGAAAGGAGAAATTTTACAATTTGACCCTTATACTTTGCATAGAGGACCTCAAAAGAAAAACAGGGAAATTGATCCAGTCCTACTCCTCCAACTTAACAGGGTCGTCACAGTCATTCTCCACGTCGCGGGGACGCGACAACATGGAAGGAGGAGATAGGTGCAAACTACGCCGATACCTCTGCAGTGGGCTCGATAGCCTGGAGTTTGTTGAAGGCCTGAAGTTGACAGCCGGAATAGGAAACTGTCATCAACCAGCTAAAGCCAACAGATCCCCTACATCCTCATCATCGCCACGACGAGAGAGAGAAGAGGACAAGCAGCTCCAACCTTGGCCGCGAGATCTGCAGAGAACAATCTTATTTATAGAGATCAGACAGGCCCGGTCTACTGTTAATGTTGTGACTCTGGAGGGGAGGGAGAAATGGGCGGTATTCTCAACCTATTGATATATGATTACAGATTATATATAACTATATATTAACCAGGTTCTTTGGGTGGAAACAGATAGGACGAAAGAAGATTAATATGTTTCGCCAAAGTTGAGAATTGTGTACTTGCGTTGCTCTGATAGTTTTATATACACATTATTCACACTCCACTATGAATCTATGATGTCTGGTTAAAGGTGCTGCGCATGTTGGAGCAGGCAAATATTCTCAAATAACCTCGTCTTACATTCTTATGTAAATAATCAGAAGGTGTACTATGTCCAAAAATATTCTCACACATAGAAGTACATATTAAAATGCCTGACATGCAAAAAGAACATAAGAAAACATTCAAGGCACTATGTCTTGACCGAAACAAAATGTTCCAAGTTCAAGCCGCAAAGCACCATCTCCCAGCCATAGTTGTGAGGAAACCTCTTCGTCACGTCCGTGCATCTGCCACTGTGAGGATCATAGATTTGTAGGACCGGCATTTTAGACTTAAGGCCGAGGTAGAAGAGCAATCCCCCACCATTACGTAAAATTCTTAAAGGCTTCATCTGATAATACGAAGATGAGTCTAAAGGGATGTTGTACGCCTTTCACCCAGGAGGTCTTGTCAAAATTATTCAGGATCCATATGCTGGTGCAGCCTCCATGAGAAGTGTCGCTGCTAGAATCCTTTTGAGCCATACACAGTGCACCGCTTAGCTCCCCCAAGGTAATGTCACCCTCACCAAGTTCCACTTCTGCTGGGCCTTTGATGATGTTTTTCCACTCCTCGGTCTCCAGGTCGAAGCAGTATATGCGGATGCTACCACCCTCGTCTAGATATGATTGAATAAATAAATGCAAGATGCCATTGACAACAATGGCAGGGTTGTAGTAATAGATGATGTCGGTTGGGGGCATGGGCATCTTCTTTCGTCTCCACCCTGCACAATCTCCACCTACGGTGAGGACCTCACAGGTGTCGAAGATGCAGAACACTTTGTACACACCCGACGGCATGGCTCGGCCGAATCCCAAAACAAGGGCATCTTTCTTCGTGAGAGCGACGAGCACCTCTCCCGTGGCAGGGTTGATCACTTTGACACTGCCTCCATATCCAACCACGCATACAAGATCATCGAGGCTTGTGGAGATAAATTCCTTGACATAACAATCACAATCGATCTCCCTCAAAACAGCCCCGTCGTCCATGTCGATCACCCAGAAGGATTTTCTCCGACGGTTCTCGACAATGAGCAGCGGCTCGGCGTGGGACTTGTGCGCGGCAAGGAAGGCGAGGTCGTCGGAGATCAGGGCGCACCACTCTCTGGAAACACATCGGAATCGGCAGGTGGATTTCACGGGGACCCTCGAGAGGATGTCCAAGATGACGTCGTTTGGTAGGTCGACCGGCGTCTTGGTGAAAGGAAACTGCAGCAGCAGCGCTTGTGCACGTCGAAGAAGACGCTTCAACGACAGCGCCTTGATGCCCATACGCTTCGGTGGCTTTCTTGCCCCTCGCAACGACGACGCCTTGATCCCCATATGTATGTCGGCTAGGTGCGAGGGCGACGAGATCACTCGATAATGTTGATGCTATGCGTTCAGCGATACTGCGATAGGCAGTTAAATCAAAAGGATGGAATTTTATATTGATAATGAATCCCTGATGGATCCGGATGAGGATATGGCGGCTACCGTAGAATATGGAATTAGGGATCGTACAATATCGGACAGAGATCGCATACATGATTATATATTTGGAGTCTATTTAGTACTCCCAAAATATAAGATGTCTAAAGATTAGTCAAAAGTCAACATTTTTTATGTTTGACTAAGTTTATATCCAAAAATATGAATATGTTTGACCGAGCAAAGTTTTAAATAGCAGGTTATAGCCCGACTATAGCCTTTCGAGAAGCATCCTGCTATGACTATGACGTTTATAGGCTAAATAGAGAATAGCCGCTAATAGCTAGCTATAGCCTGATTTAGCCATAAATTAGCCTCCAATTTATTAGCTGCTAAAGGTCATGCTTTATGGATTGCTCATTTTTAAAAAAATCTTTGTTTAATATGATTTAATAAAATATTGTGAGTTGAATGGTTAAATACTTATTTGCATTGAATGGTTGAACTAGTTGTAGCTTGAATCATGTTTGTGTCACAGTTTTTTCGCTTTTTGGAAAGATATGACTAAAATTTTCTCTCTTTTTAAAAAATGGCTAAAACGGAATAGCCCACTATAGCTCCGCTATAGCCTTGTATAGGTGCTGAAAATATTGCCGCTAAATAAAATAGCCGGCTATTTTAAACTTTGATACCGAGTAAATATCAATAGATTCACCCGGGAGTTAGATATTACATCTATGAATCTTCCACCATAATTGTGGGCATATGCTAGGGCCAAATACCAGGCGACCTGAAGCCCCTAGGGTCGTTCGCGCCTCACCCGTAGGAGCTTTCCAGACAGCGATCTATCCATCCGACGTGGAAGAGGAAGAACCTTGATGCCTGTCTCCCAAAGCTTCCGTGGGTCGGGCGTCCATCCCCCGGGCTACGACCTGGCCTCCGGCGGTGTTGGTCGTCATAATCGGCGCTGAAGAGTATCTCCCCGTCTTGGTAGCGGTTGTCCTTCTGCATCACCGTGGTGGATCCGAGCTGCATGGCGTGGGAACCCCTTACCTGGCGCACCAACTGGTGAATGATAGTTTTCACGATCTCACGATAGCCTCACTTCCGAAGATCGAAAGAGAGTTCATTTGTTCGGCAATCGGCTTAGGTGGTCAGCAGGTTTGGATCTCAAAAACGAAGACATGTGTAAAACATAGAGGATTCACTCATACTTTATTCGTAAGGTGATCAAGGGCCCGTACAACATGGCTACAAGATGATCTCGATGATTTTATAATAGGACCCGACAAGAGTAGATGAATCTATGGTTTATGGCTAAAGCTAATGAGTACAACTTGGGCGATTATAGCATATCCTCTTTAGATGAATGTCTCCAAGTATATAGTTGTTGGTGGTGTAAGGGTTTCACCTAGTCATGACTCACGACATGTCTTCATCTTGACTTGCACACTAAGTTTATCTTCAATCCACCTTGGACATGTGTCTAGTCTTCGGGAACCTCCAGAGAGCCATCTTGTAACCCGTAGGTCAGGGCGGTTGAGATCTTCTTGTCGTAGTCCTTTGATGAGTCTTGTACGTGGAGGTCTCCGTTGGTAGAAATCGTGGATAAGGCCCATGTGTCATATAAACCTAAAACTACCCATCACCAAGAGCCTTTTTCATCTAAACTATAGTGGTTCGGTTATAGGTGCACTTGTGTTCTATGAGGAAGGCGGGGTCAGAGATGAGGGTGCACCAGCCCCGGACACACGCATCCGAAGCGGAATAGGGTACTTCACCGGGATCCTCACAGGGATGTGAAAGACGACGTCGTTTGGTAAGGGCATCTCCACTGGGCCGACCCATTTAGGATAGGGGATGTGTCCAAATCAATCTGTTTGGGTCGGCCCGCACACAAAAAGGGCCATTTTGGCCTCTGTCCGTTTGGGTCAGGGGTGCTCCAGCAGGCTTGGGCTATTATTTTGTGACACTAGGTTGCACACCCGGTTCAGGTGCAACCCTGGTGGCATGGACACATCATGGTGTTCGCAGGGGGTGGCAGCCATTCCATAACTACTGGAACTCGGTTACAGGCACGTGCCGTCGGTCCCTCTCCTTCTCGGGATGAAGACAACTTTCGTGGAAATGACCACGGCAGATGCTGCAATCGGCAGCGAGTAGTAGAACATGGGGCAAGGGCGGTCAACCATCTATGGTGCGAGATGAGGGCTGAGACACAAGGTTTTACCCAGGTTCGGCCCCCCGGAGGGTAAAGACCTACTCCTGCTAGATTGTATTATGGGGAGAGTACAATGGGGCGAGCTCGTCGACTAGGCAGCGAGTCGCTAGGGTGTATGATGGAACGTACCCTCTATGCGTCCTCTAGGGAGGTTTATATAGACTCACCTCCCTAGGGTTTACAGATCCCAACCGAATTAGTTAAGGTTTCAGCGATTCTTTAACCTAATCCGACTAGGCCTATCTACGCTTCTGGGCCTTCAGCTTCCAGTCGCTTGAGTCCACGCCAGATCTTGATCCGCCGCCGTCCGCAGCCCACTCGGCACTGGGCGAAGAGGAACGTCCTGCCGGGTATACCCCGGTAGGCATATCCCCATCAGTAGTCCCCGAGGCCGTCGTTGATTGGTCACAGGCGTTCGCTGGCGGTCGGAGTATACGGGTCCAATGCGGACGCCTAGTCGAATCGGCGGCGGACTCCTGAATAAAGGAAAAACTAGTTATTCTAGTCGCAATAACGACGACCAATCGGGTCGCAGCCAACGGGTCGGGCGAATACTCGATCCATCATTATAGTGATCAGGACGGCGAATCGTCGAGTCGCGCGGAGCGACGAGTCGAATGGATGAAGTTGGACCGTCAATTGGGGTCAAACTACGTTAGGGTAATCCAACGGTAACTTCGGCGTAATTACCGCGTAGTAACGGCTCCTAAAATTGGCGGGTAGCAACCGCTATACAAGGAGAATGACAGGCGAATGGGGAAACACTCCTTCGTCCTTCCTCCGATCTCGCCCATCTCAGTTTTCCACTCCGCGTCGCAATCCAACCAATCCAGAGAGCCCCGACCTCCGCGAACTTCCAACCAATGGCCCCCTCCACCGAACCATAGGGCAGATCCAAGTGTACCAGGGCGCTACTGGCGTCCTTCGAGGAGGTCGATCTGCGCCGGCAGATGGCGCATCCCTGCGGCCGGAGAAGTGACTCCGGACCCGCGCGAGGGAGAATTCATCTGCTTCACCAGCCACATGGAGCGGGGGCTGGGGTTTCCCACTTCCCTCTTCTTCCGGCGTTTCTGCGCCTACTACGGGATCTAGCCGTCGGACCTAGGCCCGCATAGCATCGAGCAGCTCGCCATTTTCATGGTGTTCTGCGAGTGCTATCTGGGCTGCAGGCCCTACTTCCCCTTGTGGCAAGATATGTTCCATGGGAGGATCAGCCGTGAAGAATCAGGCGGCCCGATGCTGGCTGCGGGTGGCCTGACATTCCAGCTGAAGTCGAAGGCGTCGTTCTTCGACCTGATGCTGCCCGCCAAGGGAGCAAACGAATGGAAGAAATCCTGGTTCTATGTCACCGAGGCGACTCCAGACGGCGAGGTGGCGCTTCCAAGGTACTCCGCCGACCGGCCCGAACCACGTCGGCTCCAGGTCGGCAAGCTCCCGCTGGATCAGCGGATGGTTGTCGGCTCCAGGTCGGCAAGCTCACGTTGCAAACCATCCGCGGTCTAAAGAAGAAAGGCCTCCGAACCATTAACCTCTACAACTGCTGGTTCGGGTGGCGGCTCGTGCCCTTGGCCCGCCGCGACCATTACATGTACGAGTACATGGGTAAGGACGATCCGACGAAGTCTTCCTTCGCCGAATGGCATCTTGATGACTAAACTCTGGCCCTGAAGAAAATTACCCAGGCGGTGTATCTGGACGCGAAGGCCGGGGTCGCTTCTTATACTGCAAGGCGTCCAACTCCGACGGTAAGCCGTCATTTCGCCACCACTCGCAGTCTCAGATGATGCATTCGCGGTTGTGCTGACGTTGTCTCATGTTCGTTGTAGTTGTTCCAAGTGGTGGAAGGCTGGCTCCCACCCGCAGACGACGAAAACTCTAGCTCGTCCGTCCAGGACGGGAGCGAGTCGCAGTCTGCCAAAAGGCAACGTCGAGAGCGACGATGGTGATGATGACGACGACTACGAAGACGAGCCCGTGGAAGACGCCGCCCCAACAGTTCGCAAGACTCGCGGGCAACACCAGCGCGAGCTCGAAGCGAGTAGAAGCCTCGAGCCTCACGATGATGATGATGACGAGCTTCCCGAGCACACCTCACATCATGAGGCCACGCCGTCGAAGAAGAAGAAGAAGAAGGAGAAGAAGGAGGTGAAGGCTCCGCCGAAGAGGAAGACGGCGGCAAGCGAGCGTCTTCGCCCGATCGCGACCATCAGCGCCACCAGCTCGGCTAAGGGCGAGGCGGCGCGCACGACCGTGGCGCCAGACGCTGCAACCCCCTGGACGAGGTGCCTCTAGCGGCGCTGCCACCTCCATTCGCCCCGGTCTCTGGGTTGGCAGCTACTCCGGCCGCAGCAGCTTCGCCTCCCAGGGAAGCTCCCGCAGCCGTCGTCACGGAGGCTCCTGCCGCAGCGTCGTCTTTGAAGAAACCCTCTCTATCTTGGGCACACGATGTATCCGAGATGGGCCTCAGTCGGAAGTTGGGGCCCGAGCTGGAAATACCTGCCAGCATCCGCACCGGTCTGTGGTTCATACCAGTCGCCAAGTAAGTCCCGTTCATCCGCTTGTCTTCCGTTGTAGTCGTATAGTCTTATTCATATCATTGTTTCACAGGGCTGGAGTTAAAAAGATCGGCCATCCTTCTGTGGCCAAGGTTCCGCCAGTCGTCACCGAGGAGGACCCCTCACGGAAGAGGAAAACCGACGAATTCGCTGCTCCCGCCGACGGTGCCAAGAGGGCGAAAGGCGACGACGTCGTCACGATCTCTGATGACATGGCGGTTGCTCCGAGCGAACCTCCGACTGCGGCAGAGGTGGCCTCGAAGACCAAGAAGGCTGTTGCCTCGCCCGAAGTGGCCGAGCCGGCTCCTAGTGGTGTCGCGGCGTCTGCTGCAACTTTCCCTCGTTTCATGGCCAAGGCCTGGGGTCACCGAGACGGAGGTCGAGCAGCGTCGCGGCCACACTTCGGTCATGCTTGCGTCTGTGGAAGCGCTGCAACTTCATGGCATGCTAGGTGCAGCCATCCAGGTATGTCCAGTCCTCGAGGATCGGGCCACTGAATTTCAGTGGTCGGATTCTTAATGTTTTTGTAGCGTCCAGTATCTGGGTGCCTAGTCGCTGAACTTCAGCGGGTGGGCACTTAGGATTTTCAATGTCCAGTCCCCGAGTGCCTAGTCGCTGAATTTCAGCGGGTGGGCACTTAGGATTTTTAGTGTCCAGTCCCCGAGTGCCTAGTCGCTGAATTTCAGCGGGTGGGCACTTAGGATTTTCAGTGTCCAGTCCCCGAGTGCCTAGTCGCTGAATTTTAGCGGGTGGGCACTCAGGATTTTCGATGTTGTTGACGGTTTATTTTGTGCTGCAGGGCCTGCAGCGCGAATCGGCCGATCGGCTTGCAGCAAAGTGTCGCATGGAGAAGGAACTCGTTGCCGTCCAGGAGATGAACAAGGGACTCCAAGCAATTGCGGCCGAGGCGGAGGAGGTCCGCCGAGGCCTTGTCCCGGCGGGTGAACTGACGGCGGCTCAATCTGCTTTGAGTACGGCCGAGAAGCGAATCGCTGATCTGGAGCGTGAGCTCGAGGAAGCGAAGGCGGAGACGAGCTCGGCGGAGGGGCGAGCGAAAGCTGCTGTTACGGCTGCCGCAAAAGGTGTCTGACGCACTCGTTGTTGGGCTGCAGAACAACTTCTCCTCGCTTCAAAGCTTCATCACGGGCCTATGCCGTCCGCTAATTGGTAAACCTTTCTTCTGCTTTCCTCTGCCTGCAACAGCTGCGTTGTGGAGTCGTTGGTGTGCACACTGCCGGTTTCTGTCCACAGGCCGGATTATTGATAGCTCGGAGGAGGCGCAGTCATACGACGCGCGGCAGTGTGTGACCACTCTGGTCGACTCGGCCACGTTGTCCGCGACTTGCATTCGAGCATATCTTCAGGAGATATCGCCCACGGAAGTGATTCCCAGCGACCTCGTCGAGGTATGGCTTATCTGGAGAAGGCTCCGTCGGTCATCGAATTCATGACGCGGTCGGCCTTCCGGCGCGGGGCGGCGACGGTGCTCAGCCTTGGGCTTGCCCATTTCCCGGAGGACTTCGACCTTGATGATGTGACAAGTGGATACCCCTCGTCGACGGGCTCTGTGGAGATTGCCGAGGTGCTGAAGCTGACGGACCGGGCCGCGGTGTGTTCCGATCGTGTTTGGGCGATGGGCGACCTCCTCCCCTATCAGGAGACGACTGCCGCCCCCAACGATCCCGAACCGAAGCATCTGGACTTCAAAGTCGAGCAGCCGTTCCATGCGGCGGTGGCGGGTGAGTTGACGACGTACCCGCCGAACCCGTACGTGCCCTTCATTCGCAATCGCAGGGGTGGCGGCGAGTCGGCGTCGAAACCTGCGGAGTAGAAGCATTGTGCCCTGGGGCGTTAGTAACAAATAACCATTGAACTTTTCTTCTATTTTGGAATGACTTTGTTCTGCTGTAATGGAAATTCGTGTTGTTTGGTGAATTGTTTCGCGATTTTGAATGTTGATTGGACGAGTCCCCGGGCGCGTCCGCCCTTTTTATGGGGTTTACCTCGTTTGTTATGTGTGTCCGATTTTGAATGTTTTGTCAATTGTTTCGCTATTGAGGTCGAACCGCCAGAGCTCGGAGAGCCAGTCGCAGGGCGACTCCCGTGGGTGCTCTTTACTTGACCGTTTTCCCGTGCGCGAACGAGATCGGGTAGCCGAGTCCCCGAACGTGGTACTTGGTGGTTCTAGTCACAGCTCCAGGGTAGGTGAGGACTAAGTGCGTTAGAGTAAGCGCGTCACTCCTGCCTGACCCGAAGGATCAGTCGCATGGCGAGTCCTGGGCACACTCTCATACTGGGCGTTTTTCCCTAGCCGCTCATATTTGACTGGACGTCAGTCCCCGAGCGTGGTACTTGGCCGTTCGAGTCGCTGTGCCGAGGATGCGGATGACCTTGGTTGATGTGAGGAGCGAGGGCAGTTGTCTTGGCTCGGTAAGCCAGTCGGGCTAGGCGACTCCAATGTGGCTCCAGGTTGGCGTTTTTCGTGGACGTTACAAGGCCTGGGGTCTCCCAGTGCCCTTGTACCGCACTACTTGGCCATGTCGGTCGCTTTACCAAAGGTTGACTTCTGCGAATAGCTTAACTATGTTATTACGAGTGCGAGTGGCACAAGACATGGAGAGTAGACGCAATTTGCGGTAACCGATCTGTTTTATTTCATGGCAGGTGGAGGGTACATGTATGGAGTTCTAGGGGTAGAAATTCCGTAGGAGGTTTACATTCCACGGTGGCTTGACGTCGAGTTTCCCGTCTCCTCGGACGTTGGTGAGGTAGTAGGCGTCGTTGCCTAGGACTCGCCCGATGGCGAATGGTCCCTCCCAAGGGGGCGAGAGCTTGTGCATGCCCTTCTTGTCCTGGATGAGGCGTAGTACCAGGTCGCCTTCCTGGAAAGTGCGAGTCCTTACTCGCCGGCTATGGTAGCGACGGAGCCCTTGCTGGTAGATGGCGGTGCGGGAGCGAGCTAGGTCGCGTGCCTCGTCGAGCTGGTCGACTCCGTCTTGTCGTGCGAGTTCGTTTGCAGCCTCCGTGTAGTTGACCACCCTTGGCGAATCGTGCGCGAGGTCGGTGGGCATGACTGCCTCGGCGCCGTACACCATGAAGAAGGGTGTAAATCCTGTCGACCTGTTGACGGAGGTGCGAATGCACCAAATGACGGAGGGTAGCTCTTCGACCCAGCACTCGGTGGTGCGCTCGGGTGGTACTTGGAGCCGTGGCTTCAGGACATGGAGGATGCTCTGGTTGGCTCATTCCGCCTGGCCGTTGGACTCCGGGTGGGCGACTGAGGCGAGGTCGAGTCGGATGTGATGTTCCTCACAGAACTCGGCCATGGCTCATTTGGCGAAGTTGGTGCCGTTGTCTATGATGATGCTGTTTGGGAACCCGTAGCGATAGATGAGCTCGCATAGGAACTTGGTGGCGGTCTTCCCGTCGCATTTGCAGACTGGCTTGGCCTCCACCCATTTTGTGAATTTGTCGACTGCGACCAGGAGGTGGGTGAATCCGGAGGGGGCCTTCTTAAAAGGGCCTACCATGTCCATGCCCCACACGGCGAACGGCCAGGTGGGGATTGTCTTGAGCGCCGAGCTCGGCACGTGGGTCTGGTTGGCGTACTTCTGGCATTCGACGCACCGCTGGACATTGTCGACAGCGTCTGCGTGTGCGGTGGGCCAGTAGAAGCTGCGTTGCATAGCCTTTGCGAGCAGAGAGCGGGCTCCGGCGTGGTGTCCGTAGTCGCCGGAGTGAATGTCTTGGAGGATTTTGCGTCCTTCAGCGGGTTGGACGCAGTGTTGGAACACGTCGGTCACACTGCGCTTGTGGAGCTCGCCGTTGATGATGACGAAGGATTTGCAGCGGTGTGCTATCATCCGGGCGTCCGTTTCATCCGTTGGCAGGGTGCCTCCTTCCAAGTAGGCAGTGTACGGCGCGGTCTAGTCGTCTGGATCGGCGATAAGTGCGACAGGGCTGCCTCTAGTTGCAGCGGGATTCCGATGTCGATCTCCCTTGGGGGAGAGACGGAAGGCTTGGTGATGGTGTCGAGGAAGACGCCGGCGGGTGGTGCGAGTCGAGCCAAGCTGATGCGAGAGAGTGCGTCGGCCTCCTCGTTCTTCCGCCTGTCAAGCCACTCGACGGAGTAGCCTGCGAAGTGTCCACCCAGCTTGTCCACTGCTTGGCGGTATGCCGCCATGGTGGGGGAGACGATGTCGCAGGTGCCAGCGACTTGCCCGGCGACGAGGTCGGAGTCTCCGTAGCAGCACAGGCGGTTGACGTTCATTTCCTTGGCCGCTCGCATGCCATGGAGTAGCGCCTCGTACTCAGCCATGTTGTTGGTGCAGGGGGGTGAAGTCGAGGCAGAGGACGTAGCGGAGCTTGTCGCCCTTCGGAGAAGTTATCACGATCCCCGCTCCTGCGCCGTCCGCGTTCTTGGAGCTGTCGAAGTGTAAGCTCCAGTAATGGAGGTATGGCAGCTTTTCTGGCTGCTGGGCCTCTTCCTAGTCGGCGATGAAGTCCACGAGAGCCTGCGACTTAATCGCTTTGCGCGGGTCGTACTTGATGTTGTGGATGCCGATCTCGATGGCCCACTTGGCGACTCTCCCGGTCGCCTCACGGTTGCGGATGATGTCCTGCAACGGTGTTGAGGAGACGACAGTTATCGGGTGCTCCTGGAAGTAGTGTGGCAGTCGACACTGTGCTCTAAAGACCGCGTATACCAGTTTCTGGTATTGTGGGTAGCGCTGGCGTGATTCGGTGAGGACTTCGCTGATGTAGTACACTGGTCGCTGCACCGGGCGCTCCTTTCCTTCCTCTGGTCGTTCGACGACCATGACGGCGCTGACGACGCGCTCGGAGGCCGCGACGTAGACCAGCATGGGTTCCTTGTCGACGGGGGTGGCGAGTAGAGGTGCTGCGAGTAGCACCTTCTTGAGGTCGCGGAGCGCATCATCCGCATCCTTGTCCCACTGGAAGGTGGGGTTCTTGCGCATCAGGCAGTAGAGGGGCATCGCCTTTTCGCCTAATCGAGGGATGAAGCGACTGAGAGCCACGACTCGCCCGACCAGCTTCTGGATGTCGCGCAGGCACTCGGGTTTGCCGAGTCGAGCGATCGTGTCAATCTTGGTGGGGTTTGCCTCGATCCCGCGCTTGGAGACAACGTATCCCAGTAGCTGCCCAGCTGGTATGCGGAAGGTACATTTGCCTGGATTTAGCTTTATGTTGTATTTCCGCCAGGTCAGCGAGTAGGTCGCTCTGGCGAGCGTACTTCACCACCACGTCATCGATGTAGACATGGATATTGCGGCCAATTTGGCTCGCAAGGCATCCTGCATGCACCGCTGGTAGGTTGCCCCGGCGTTCTTTAGGCCGAAGGTCATGGCAGTGTAGCAGAAGGCTCCGAATGGCGTGATGAACGCCGTCTTTTCTTTGTCCTCAACGACCATTTTGATCTGGTTGTACCCAGAGTAGGCGTCGAGGAAGCATAGCGACTCCGAGCCCGCGGTGGAATCGATGATTTGGTCGATCCGCGGGAGGACGAATTGCTCCTTCGGGCAGGCCCTGTTTAAGTTTGTGTAATCGATACACATCCTCCAGGTCCCATTTTTCTTCTCGACCAGGACTGGGTTTGTCAGCCACTTGGAATACTTGATTGGCTGGATGAAGCCTGCAGCGAGTAGACGCTGCACCTCTTCGGCGATGGCTCAGCGGCGCTCTTCATTGAAGGGCCGCATCGACTGCTTGACAGGTCGCACTTTTGGGTCAGCGTTGAGTTTGTGCTCAGCGAGTTCCCTAGGGACGCCAGGCATGTCAGAGGGCTTCCATGCGAAGATGTCCCTGTTCTCACGGAGGAACTCGATGAGCGCGCCTTCCTATGTTGGGCTCATGCCCGTCCCGATCATCACCGTCTGGCTGGAGTCGCCTGGGACCAGCTCGGCGGTGCGGGTATGCGTCGTTGCCTCGAAGGCTGAGGTGTTGCCGCCCTCCGAGTTGGACTTCTTGAGTATGGTACGGTCGTCGTTGTTGACCCCGCTCGCGTACTTGGCAAGCTCGTCGGCGTGATTGGCCTCTGCCGCGATGACGGCGTCGGCGAGTTCGCCTTTTGGCTCGCACTCGGCGGCCATGTCGGGTCGCCGGATGGTGATGACGCCACGCGTCCGGGAGCTTCATCGCGTTATGCCAGAGTGGGCGCCGCCATGTACTTGGCGAACGCTGGCGCCCAGTGACGCAGATGGTAGGGTCGTCAAGGCACCAAATAAGACAATCCGCTCGGTGCGGAAGTTTGCCGGTGTGCCGAAGGTGACTGGCAGCGTGACCTTGCCGATCGGGTATGCCTTACGACCGGGGACGATGCCGTGGAACATGGTGTAGGTCGTCTCGATCATCATCGTGGAGCCGCGATGCGCTGAAGGTGTCGGTATGCGGGATGTTGATGGAGCTGCCGCTGTCCATCAATGTCTTGGGGAGCCAGTAGTCTCCGACCTTGGGCTTGACCACCAGGGCAACTCGGCCTGGGTACTCGATCCGTGGCGAGTGGTCCTGGCGGCTCCACGTGATTGGTTGCTCAGACCAGTTGAGGAACTGGGGGACGTCCACCTGGGCCACCGCGTTGACGGCAACGGCGCGGGCGATGACTTTGTTCTTGCGCTTCATGTTGAAGCCTGTGAAGGTGTGGAGCGAGCCGGCCATGCTGCAGAATTTTCCGCCGTTTGGCGGGTTGTTGTCAGGGTCTTCCCGCGCGCGCCGTGCCTTCTCGATCTCCTTGAGAGAGTGGCAGTCGGCGGTCGTGTGCGTAGCGGGCTTTCCTTCCCTGCTGTGAAATACACAAGGTTGGTTAAGAAGGGCCGCGGGGTCGAACCTCGGCTTCGCCTTATAGTTGCCGCCGTCGCGGCGTTGCCCCCCGTCGCGGCGGAAGCTCTTGGGCTCGCGCTGCGCGTATCCAACGTTGGCGACGAAGTCGACTCGCCCGTCATTGTGGCGCTTGTCGGTGAGGCGAGTGTTGCTGTAGCATAGATCGGATCGTCTTCCATTGTCATGGCCGCTCGTGCGGCGTTGTCCTCCCGACTCGTCGTCGGTTTCTTGGTTTGGGTCTTCCTCCGCATAGCTTTTGGCGATCTCCAGGAGATCCGGTATGTTGTCGAGTGTGCGATGACGCTGCTTGAGCTTAGCGACCAGGGCTCAAGCGGCATGAGGTCTTGAAGCAGTGGATCGCGGTGTCTGGGTGGATGCTGACCGCGTTGTACCACACTTCTTGCCACCGTTGGACCCAACTGCGGGTCGACTCGCGAGGTCCCTGGACGCATCGTTCCAGGTCCTCAATGGTGGTGGCACGGGTGTATGAACCCTCGAAGTGCCTGACGAAGGCGTCGCGCATCTCTTCCCAGGAGTCGATGCTATCCGCGGGAAGAGTGTTGATCCATCGCACGCACGCCTCCATCATCAGAGGAAGGTAGCGGGCGGCTAGTAGATCGGTGTGGCCGGCGATCCCCATCGCCATGAGGTAGGTATCCAGCCACACGGAGGGATCGTCACGAGGGTCGATTCTCTATTTCCTTGGCGCTTTGAAGTTCGCTGGTATCTTCGCCGGATCATCGGTCCGGCACCGCCCGAAGTCGGCTTAGCGACCCCCTCGGCTCACCGTCGCGGCGGTTGGTGAGGGTTTGCCACATGTCGTCGGGCTGGCGTGCGCGCCAGCTCTGGTTGTTGATGATGTGGGTGCGGGCATCGACGGGTTGACCGTTGGCGGCGACGAAGTTGGTCGCCGGCCGGGGGTCGTTGGTGGAGAGTGCTGCGTTCGCGGGTCGGTGTTGGAGCTATAGTGGTTCGGGTGGCGGGCAGTTGAGGGTGTTTACCGCCATGGGGCGGCCGCTTCCATCGCCGATGAACGCTTGAGTACATCCGACCACGTGAGTCGACGCTGCGTTTTGTTGCTCGACCGCTTTGCGGCGAGGCCTTGGCGTACTGGATCTGCAGGGCGCCTTCACCAGTGGCTGCGATGTTGTCGACTGCTGCTCGGCCCGCGACGAGGTTGTCCATTGGGGTGGAGAACAGCGGTAGGCCGTTCGCGTCTCGCTCCCGTGGGGAGACCACGATCCTCGGCTGGTCCCTGGGGGTGCGCGGTTGGGTGGTGGCGGGGCGCCATTGGCTGTTGACCCTGGTGGGGGCCGAGTGCTTCCTCCTGGCGGCGCGTTCTCGCAGATCGCACGCTCGGCCGCGCGGGCCGGGTCGTTCTCGTCATCAAAATTCAGGGCGCGACCCTGGACAGTGGGGTTCAGGCGCGACCTGATTCGGAGCTGGTGGTAGCGCGACAGCTCCTGTGCTGTCACCTGCTTGAGGCGAAATTTTTCGCGCTCGGCTTGTTCCTTGCAGACTACTTCCGCCAGCTTCAGGCGGAGTTCCTCGACCTCCGTTGCTGTTGCGTTGGGAGGGATCGGCGTGGAGAATGGATCTTCCGGCGGGTCGGCGCCAGTCGCCATGTAGGTCGCGGCGTGGCAGCTGGTTCCGTCGCGGAGGTCGGCGGAGTTCTCCGACCCGGAGTCGAAGTCGAAGATCCCAAGGATAGAGGGATCCTCGAAGTCTCCAACGTTGGAGACCTGGGTGATGGAGCCCGCGGGTGACGCGGCGACAATGAACCCGGCGAGTGACGCCGGGGTCGCCGAATCGGCGTCGTCGTTGAGGGCCGCGTCTTCCGCGGCCGCGGTGGTTACGGCCACGTTGCTGTGGGCTGAGTCATACTCGGAGGCGAGGCGGTGGATCGTGCAGACCTGACTCTCAGAGAGCCGGTCGCGTGGCGGCGACTCGCGGATGCGAGCCGAGTCCTCCGAGACGATGACGTCGGTGAGGCCGACGAAGAGGCTGATCGTGCCGACCGGCAGGATCATGCTATGCATGACGGGCCGGGCCGCTGGGACGTAGCTGCTCGGCAAGATCTGGAGCATGTCGCCGATCGCGATCATGCAGCCGGTGGCGATCATCTCGTTGATGGGCAGATTGGATCTCGCTGCAGAACACCGGCATG
Organism: Avena insularis; assembly: GCA_023614405.1. Lineage (NCBI taxonomy): Eukaryota > Viridiplantae > Streptophyta > Magnoliopsida > Poales > Poaceae > Avena > Avena insularis. Next base: position 472,872,580 of record CM042697.1, read on the forward strand.
ACCGGCCAGGCCCCACGGTGGGCGCCACTGTCGTGGGAATGACCACGGCAGATGCTGCAATCGGCAGCGAGTAGTAGAACATGGGGCAAGGGCGGCCAGCCATCTATGGTGCGAGATGAGGGCTGAGACACAAGGATTTACCCAGGTTCGGCACCCCGGAGGGTAAAGACCTACTCCTGCTAGATTGTATTATGGGGAGAGTACAATGGGGCGAGCTCGTCGACTAGGCAGCAAGTCGCTAGGGTGTATGATGGAACGTACCCTATATGCGTCCTCTAGGGAGGTTTATATAGACTCACCTCCCTAGGGTTTACAGATCCCAACCGAATTAGTTAAGGTTTCAGCGATTCTTTAACCTAATCCAACTGGGCCTATCTACGCTTCTTGGCCTTCAGCTTCCAGTCGCTTGAGTCCATGCCAGATCTTGATCCAGTCGCCGTCCTGCAGGCCCACTTGCCGCACTTTGGGCGATGGAAGCGATCTCTTTGGGTATACCCCGGTAGGCATATCCCCATTAGTAGTCCCCGAGGCCGTCGTTGATTGGTCACAGGCGTTCGCTGGCGGTCGGAGTATACGGGTCCAATGCGGACGCCTAGTCGAATCGGCGGCGGACTCCTGAATAAAGGAAAAACTAGTTATTCTAGTCACAATAACGACGACCAATCGGGTTGCAGCTCAGCGAACGGGTCGGCGAAAACTCAGTCACTGTTATAGTGATCGAGTCGGCGAATCGTCGAGTCGCGCGGAGCGACGAGTCGAATGGATGAAGTTGGACCGTCAATTGGGGTCAAACTAGCCGTTGGGGTAATCCAACGGTAACTTCGGCATAATTACCACGTAGTAATGGCTCCCAAAATTGGCGGGTAGCAACCGCTATACAAGGAGAATGACAGGCGAATGGGGAAACACTCCTTCGTCCTTCCTCCGATCTCGCCCATCTCAGTTTTCCACTCCGCATCGCAATCCAACCAATCCAGAGAGCCCCGACCTCCGCGAACTTCCAACCAATGGCCCCCTCCACCGAACCATGGGGCAGATCCAAGTGTACCAGGGCACTACTGGCGTCTAGTCGCCGTCCTGCAGGCCCACTCGCTGGCACCTGGGCCAGTAGGAAACGTCCTGCTGGGTATACCCCGGTAGGCATATCCCCATCAACAACGGTGGCATGTCGCAGTAGAAGTGCGTCCAGCGTGGGTCGATGTGGCGAAGTCCCGTGCGTGCGGACGCGGTGGCAGGGCATGCAAGGAGCCCTCATGGTTGGTGGAGGCGGTGATGGTGACGGAGTCGGTGGAGCTGCGCGACGATGGCGGCGTGCCGACAAGGAACCACCAGCCTCATGGTCGTTCCTCATCGTGTTTTTCCACCAGTTGGGCATGGCATCAGCGGAGACGGGGCTAACTTCATTCGATTAGGCAATGCGTAAGGGGTTGTGGGAAAGCCTAGTCATGGGCGCCCTCAGCCTAAAAAGGCCCGCTTCAGCCTCGCCAAATAATGTCGATGCAATAGGCAGGGTGACCTCACTTTGGTTTAGCCTCACTGACCGCCCGACAGCCTTTGGATGGCCTCCGCCATCGATGGTGCGTTGACCATAGCAATAGGCAAAGTGAATATGGTCACTTCTAGGCTGTCCCGTGCGCGGTCGCGAGGAAACACGCTCTGCTTGCGGTGATGTATTCTGAGCGCATATTTGGGCGAGGAATGGGCCAACCTAGACACGCGTGGTCGTGTGGGTTGGGCCATTGGGGCGGGTTTTCAACACCGTCCTCTGCCATCAATGATGCACTGACCGTGGCGGTATGCAAAGTGAAGCCGGTCACTGCTAGGAGGGCATGTGCGCGTCTGAAGAAACACGTTGTGCCCGCGGCGATGCATTCCGAGTGCATATTTGGGTGAGGAATGGGCCGACTAGGACACACGTGGTCGTTTGGGTCGGGCCTCTCAGGCGGGTTTTCAATGCTGGCATGTCCGCGTGGATAATTTTGGATAGATCTTGGTCGAATGGGTCGGTCCAGTCAAGATGCCTAAGAGAATCTCCACCCGCCCACCCTAAAGTACCCCTAAATGTCTATGAGGGTGTCGGCGCAAAAAATCACTCCTAGCTGAAAGGGCATTTTGCCTCTTTTAATGTTTTGATGTTTGTTGACAACACTAGGACGGTTTAATCGTATGCTAAGTGTTTTTTAGGACATTATAATGTTATCAGCATACTCATTATTTGTTTCCCCCTCAAAGGGAAAAGAGTTTTCTAATTGAGATATTGGAAGAAGATCCTAGGATTTTAAAGTGTGTTGAATGTTCTTTTCCATACTGTCCGGCGGATGCTTGCTAGAGTATCCGGCCTAGCCGGAATGTCCGGCTAGTGCAAGCTAGACTGTCTGCTGCTGAGATTTCCTCGAGTTTTCACCGCGAGTGGTTTCACTTGAGTATACCATTCTACCCGGAATGATAGGGGTTAACCTCTTGGGTGGCCCAATCTTCACGGATCTCGTGGTAAAATCGATGGGAAAGCGAGGGGAAAGGGAGAAGGTAGCGGAAGCAAACACACACCTCACGAAGAACACGTTGAACGCACGCAAAAATCACACGATACAAGGCTAATTGCTCCCGAATGGCGGCCACCAGTCCGATAGAATCCTCGCAAAGAAAGATCGGTCAACATGCTCCCTCAAATCCACATCGGAGAGGGAAAAACACCTTGGGGAGGGTCCTGACAGCTTGGAGAAGAGACACCAATTCCAAGGCCTTGTACAACGATGTATGTGTGATGCAAAGTCCAATCGAGGTTGGTGACGATAGTCGGTCCCCTTGGTAAAGGGGATGAAACAAAACTAGAGATTCCACAATGGGGGTTGTCTTTAGTCTATCATCTATGCCTAAGGGATACATGATGGGTGGGGGCTCTATTTATAGGCCAGCCACTAAACAAGGGGGTAATTTTGGGATAAACTAGGCAAAAAGGTAAGTAAAGGGAATATTCCAGGGCATCAAACCCAGATCCGCGCACAGATGGGTATTACCAGCGGCAAGTCCGGCGGCGCCAGATTTGTCGCCGAGATTTCTGGTCGTCGCCGATTATTCCGGTCCCCCGCTGGTTTGGCATACAGTGGGCATTTCCGGCGGTGGGTCCGTGTTGGGTTTCGTAGCATGGAAAACAAAAATTTTCTACCGCATACAAACAAACAAGCCAAGATCTATCTAATAGATTGTAGCAACGAGTCGATGGAATAACTCACCCTCGAAGATTCCAAAGTGTTTAACGAGAGCAGATTCTCGTGGGTGATGTAGTCGTACTCTTTCCGATCTCAAGATCGCGTAGACGATCCTATCGGCGCTCAAGCAGCGCTCCCGCAGTCGGTCACACGTTCGGTACTCGACGAAGACCTTCCTCTCCCTTGTTCCAGCAGGCAGCGGAGGTTGTAGCACTCTCCTCGCGATTCCGGCAGCACAACGGCGTGGTACCGAAAGTAGAGGGGAGATCTCGCAGGGCTTCGCCTTAAGACGGAGCGAGTATGGTGGAGTATGAGAGAGCTCTTGGTGATCTAGGGTTTAGACACACCAATTAGAAGGCTCTAAACCGGAGGCTAGGGCAATTAGAAGCTCTAACTTGACGGCTTGGGAGAAATCCCTAGGCTGTGGCTAGGGTTTAGGTTTAGAGGAGAGGGACTTGTGTACTAGGAGGGAGCCCTTGCTCCTCCTTTTATAGGTGGGAGGGCCGGCGGCCAAGGGGAGGGAGTGGAGTCCCTCCCAACTCGGCTTGGGTGGGGCGCCGGCTTGGGGAGGAGGGAATCCCTCCCCAACTCGGTTTCCACTTCTCCTCCTCTTTCCAAAACTTGCCGTTTGACTTTCAAACTAGCCGTTTGACTTTTCAATTTAGGATTTAAATAAACCCTTTATTTTGGACAGCAAAGACACCTAGTACATGATGCAATCATTCCAACTTACAATGACACATTCATGTACCCTTCCCCCCCGGAGTGCCGGACATTCCGGAACCTTCTAGAATGTTCCCGATGAAAACACCACAACCATTCCCCAACTCCAAAACGGGACTTTCCTTATATGAATCTTATTCTCTGGACCATTCCGGATCTCCTCGTGATATCCCGAATCCCATTCGAGACTCTGAACAACATTCAGACTCTTTCTCATCATTCCATAACTACTCAAACAACGTCGAATCCTTAAGTGTGTCTCCCTACGGTTCGTGAACTATGCGGACATGATCGAGATACTTCTCCGAACAATAACCAATAGAGGAATCTGGAAATTCATATGGCTCCCACATATTTCTACGATTACTTTGCGATCGAATGAACCACTTACATACGATATCAATTTCCCTTTGTCTCACGATAGTTTACTTATCCGAGGTTATGATCGTCGGTATCTCTGCATACATAGTTCAACCTCGTTACTGATAAGTACTCTTTTCTCGTTCCCGTGATATGTGATCCCTTGTGAGCCAGTCACATGCTTGCAAGCTAATTGGATGACATTTCACCGAGAGGGCCCAGAGTATATCTATCCATCATATGGATGGACAAATCCCACTCTTGATCCATGTGTTTCAACCAATACTTTCTGAACACTCAATGACACCTTTATAGCCACCCGATTCACGGTGTGGTGTTTGATGTCATCAAAGCATCCATCCGCAAGGTGATATGCATGATCTCATGGTCGAAGGAATCAGATTACTATGTATCAGAAAGCATATAGCAATTGAACTATTAAAATGACTTGATCTTTATGCTACGCTTATCTATAGGAGTATGTCCACCATATCATTCTCCTAACGATATGATCTTGTTGTTAATAACATCTCAATGTTCATGATAGGGAAACCAGAATCATCTATTAACCAACAAGCTAGTATTATACAGAGGCTTTACTAGGGACTTCAAATTAAGTTTACAAATCACACAAGTATTAATGTTTCCTTGTTAATACTATTATAGCATGAATGTAAACATTTATCATAAACACAAAGATATAATAATAACTACATTTATTATTGCCTCTAGGGCATATCTCCAACAGTCTCCCACTTGCACTAGAGTCATCTAATCTAGATTACATGGTATTATACCGAACACCCATGGCAGTTTGGTGCTAGTCATGTTTTGCCCTCGGGAGAGGTTTAGTCAACGGATCCGCCACATTTAGATCTGTGTGTACTTTGCAAATCTTTATATCCCCATCTTGGATATGTTCTCGAATAAGCGTGAAAACGTAGCTTGATGTGCTTGACTTCTTGTGTGACCTTGGTTCTTGCGCATTGGCTATGGCGCTCATGTTATCACTGAAGAGATAGACATTGGGTCCAACAGACTAGGAACCACACCCAGCTGTAATGAACTCTTTCATCCATATCGCTTGTTGTGAAGCCTCCGGAAGCCATGTATTCGATTCAGTTGAAGATCTCGCCACAACGCTTGCTTTGCACTCCTCCAGCTAAGCTGCTGCACCATTCAAAATAAATACGATCCAGATTGTGATTTAGAATCATCCGGAGCGGTGTTCCACCGAGCGTCGGTGTAACCATTAACAACGAGCTGTTCATCACCTCCATCAGAAAGAACCATATCCTTAGTTCTTCTCAAGTACTTAAGGATGTTTTTGATCATTGTCAATGATCCACTCTGGATCACTTTGATATCTGCTAGTCAAAGTAACAAAGATATGCAATGTCGGGTCTAGTACATAGCATGGCATACATTAGAGATCCTATGGCTGAGGCATAGGAGTCTTACTCATCCTTTCTCTATCTTATGCCGATGTCGGACTTTGAGTTATACTCAAGGTCGTAATGGGCAACATGGGCAAGAACCCTTTCTTGCTATCTTCCATTCCAAACCTCTTTAGAACTTTGTCCAAATATGTACTCTGTGACAATGATATTTGGCGTTTTGATCTATCTCTATAAATCTTTATGCCTAATATGTAAGCTGCTTCGCCAAGATCCTTCATTGAAAAACTATTATTCAAATATTCCTTGACACTATTAAGAAGGTCTACATCATTCCCAATCAACAATATGTCATCCACATATAGTATTAAGAATGCTACAGAGCTCCCACTCACTTTCTTGTAAATACAAGCTTCTCCATAAGTTTGTATAAAACCAAAACTTTTGGTTACCTTATCAAAACGTTGATTCCAACTTCGGGATGCTTGTTTCAATCCATAGATGGACCGTTGAAGTTTGCATACCTTGTTAGCATCTTTAGGATCGACAAAACCTTTGGGTTGCATCATATACAACTCTTCATCAATGTCACCATTGAGGAATGCTGTTTTGACATCCATCTGCCATATCTCATAATCGTAATATGCAGCGATTGCTAACATAATCCTCACGGACTTTAGCTTGCTCTGGTGAGAAAGTCTCATCATAGTCAACTCCTTGAATTTGTCGAAACCCTTTTGCGACAAGTCGAGCTTTATAGACAGTAACATTACCATCAGCATCTGTTTTCTTCTTGAAGATCCATTTGTTCTCGACAACCTTCCGGCCATCCGGTAAGTCCACCAAAGTCCATACTTGGTTTTCGTACATGGATCCAATCTCGGATTTCATGGCTTCCTGCCATTTATTGGAATCTGGGCTCATCATTGCTTCCTCATATGTCTCAGGGTCATCGGTGTTGTCCACCAACATGACACTCATAACGGGATCATACCAATCTGGAGTGGTACGAGTTCTCGTTGACCTGCGAGGCTCTGTAGCAACTTTGACCGAAGTTTCATGATCATCATCATTAGCTTCCTCTCTAATTGGTGCAGGCACCACAGGAACTTCTTCCGGTGCTGCGCTACTCGCTATTTCGAGAGAAGGTTCGACAACCTCGTCGAGTTCTACTTTCCTTCCAGTCACTTCTTTTGAGAGAAATTCCTTCTCTAGAAAGGATCCATTCTTGGCAACGAAGATTTTGCCTTCGGATCTATGATAGAAAGTGTACCCAATAGTTTCCTTCGGGTATCCTATGAAGACGCATTTTTCCTCTTTGGGTTCAAGCTTGTCCGGCTGTAACTTCTTTACATAGGCTTCGCATCCCCAAACTTTAAGGAACGACAATTTAGGTTTCTTCCCAAACCATAATTCATACGGTGTCGTTTTAACGGATTTAGACGGTTCCCTATTTAAAGTGAATGCGGCTGTTTCTAATGCATAACCCCAAAATGATAGCGGTAAATCTGTAAGTGACATCATAGAACGAACCATATCTAAGAGAGTTCGATTACGACGTTCAGACACACCATTACGCTGTGGTGTTCCCGGCGGTGTCAATTGTGAAAGTATTCCGCATTTCTTCAAATGCTAGCCAAACTCGTAACTTAGATATTCACCTCCACGATCAGAACGTTGAAATTTAATCTTCTTGTTACGTTGATTCTCTACCTCACTTTGAAATTCCTTAAACTTCTCGAAAGTTTCGGATTTATGTTTCATGAAATAGATATACCCATATCTACTCAAGTCATCCGTGAAGGTAAGAACATAACGATAACCACCGCGCGATGCAACACTCATTGGACCACACACATCGGTATGTATGATTTCCAATAAGTCCGTAGCTCGCTCCATCATACCAGAAAATGGAGTCTTAATCATTTTTCCCATTAGACATGCTTCGCATCTTTCAAGTGATCCAAAATCAAGTGATTCAAGAAGTCCATCGGAATGGAGTTTCTTCATACGTTTCACTCCAATGTGACCAAGACGACAGTGCCACATGTAGGTCGAGTTATCGCTTAATTTCAAACGTTTAGCTTAAATGTTATTAATATGTGTATTTCCACCATCGAGATTCAACAAGAATAGACCATCTATCAAAGGTGCATGTGCATAAAACATTTTACTCATATAAATCGAACAACCATTATTCTCGGATTTAAACAAGTAACCGTCTCGCAATAAACAAGATCCCGATATAATGTTCATGCTTAACGCAGGCACCAAATAACAATTATTTAAGTATAAAACTAATCCCGATGGTAGATGAAGGGGTAGCGTGCCGACCGTGATCACATCAACCTTTGATCCGTTTCCCACGCGCATCGTCACCTCGTTCTTCACTAGCTTCTGTTTATTCTGCAGCTCCTGTTTCGAGTTACAAATATGAGCAAATCAAAGATTATCAAATACCGCACTACTACGAATACTAGTGAGATACACATCAATAACATGTATATCAGATATACCTTTCTTCTTGATGTTGCCGTTCTTCAAATCCGCCAAGTACTTTGGGCAATTCCGCTTCCAGTGACCCTCTCCTTTGTAGTAAAGCACTCGATGTCGGGCTTGGGTCCAGCCTTGGTCCTTCTTCTCGGTGGCAACTTTCTTGCCACCCTTCTTGAAGTGTCCTTCCTTAGACTTGCCTTTCTTGAATTTGGTGGTCTTATTGACCAACAACACTTGGTGCTCTTTCTTGATCTCCACTTCTGCAGACTTTAACATAGCAAACAGTTCTGGCAACTGCTTGTTCATGTTGTGCATGTTGTAGTTCATCACAAATTTCTTGTAACTTGGTGGTAGTGATTGGAGGACACGATAAATCCTCAAAGCATTAGGAATCACTATACCCAAGCTTTGAAGTTTGTTTGCGTGCCCAGACATCTTGAGCACATGCTCACTGACGGAGCTGCCCTCTTCCATCTTGCAGTTAAAGAACTTTTGAAGCCTCATAACTCTCAATTGCCGCGTGAGTCTCAAAGATCAATTTGAGATCACGGACAATATCATGTGGGTCTGAATTCTCAAACCTTTTCAAGCTCGATTCTAAACCATACAAGATAGCACACTGAACTATGGAGTCTTGATTCTTCCGAGCAAGGTAAACATTCTTTACTTCATCGGTAGCATCAGCTGCAGGTGGGTCACCCAAGTGCATCCAAAGACATAGGTCAAATTACCATGTGAGGACAATCCTCAAATTGCGGAACCAATCCGTGAAGTTGCTTCCATTGTTTTCAACTTTTCTTTCTCTAGGCATTAAAATTGATGGTAGGGGCTGCCATTGATCTACAACATATTTGCAATAGTTTAGACTAAGTTTATGACAAATTGAGTTCAAATTAATAATAAAGTTTAATCTAGGTGAACTCCACTCAAAACAACATCCTCACATTGTTTTAGTGATCACGAACCAAATCCACCATATCAAAACCGATCATCACGAGAGTTGATATAGTTTCAATGGCGAACAATCGACATGTTCATAATATCTACTATATGATTCATGCTTTACCTTTCGGTGATTCGTGTTCCTGAGACCATGTCTGTACATGCTAGGCTCGTCAAGATCAAACCTTAGTTACCGCATAAGCAAATCTGGCTTGCTTACGTTGTATTCACTCGCGGAATCTAACACACCCGATCATCACGTGGTGCTTCGAAACAACAAGCTTTAGCAACGGTGCATACTAAGGGTGAACACTTTAGAACTTGAAATTTATGTGCATGATGGATCATCTTATAATGCTACCGTCGTCTACTAAGCAATACAAGATGCATAAAGGATTAACATCACATGCAATTCATAATATGTGATATGATATGGCCTTTCTTCTTTGTGCTTCCGATCTCCATCTTCAAGCACGAATATGATCTCCATCATCACCGGCATTGCATCAAGGTCAATGACGCTTCTCCATGGTTGTCGTCCACGGCTTCAACTATTACAACTACTTTGAATAGACACGCTGGTCTTAACAGAAATTAAAGACAACCATATGGCTCCGCCGTTGCCAACTTACAATAAGGAACATTGCATACATCAAATATAATCACAATCATGGCCATATCACATCAAGACACCTGCAAAACAAAGTTAGGCCTCTACTTTCTTTGCATATTTTACGTGGTTTGGGGCTTTCAATAAGTGTCGTTCTAACTTACGAACAAGAACCACAACATTGATACTAGTATTGTTAATCACCGTTGTAAATTGGATCTCCACTATGCTGGGAGAAATAGGCACCCATAAAGCCACTTATGCAATATGAGTTGCATGTCAAGCGTGGAGCAAGTCTCATGAACGATGTCATGTAAGGTTAGCCGGGCCGCTTCATCCCAACATCCCGCAAGATGCAAAGTACACAAGAAGCAATCGACAATAAAAGCATCAATGCCCACAATGACCAGTGTGTTCTACTCGTCAACAGATCTATATATAGACACGGCTCGATACCCTTTGTTGGGTTTCAGTAGCATGGAAAACAAAAATTTCTACCATACAAACAAACAAGCCAAGATCTATCTACTAGATTGTAGCAGCAGTCGATGGAATAACTCACCCTCGAAGATTCCAAAGTGTTTAACGAGCAGATTCGTGGGTGATGTAGTCGTACTCTTTCCGATCTCAAGATCGCGTGAGCGATCCTTCCGGCGCTGCGTTCAGCAGCGCTCCATGATCGGTCACGTCGCTAAATTGACGAAGACCTTCCTCTCCTTGTTCCAAAGAAAATGGAGGTTGTAGCACTCTCCTCGCGATTACGGCAACTGTGGCGTGGTACCGGAAGTAGAGGGGAGATCTCGCAGGGCTTCGCCTTAAGCCGGAGCGAGTATGGTGGAGTATGAGAGAGATCTTGGTGATCTAGGGTTTAGACACACCAATTATAAGGCTCTAAACCGGAGGCTAGGGCAATTAGAAGCTCTAACTTGACGGCTTGGGAGAAATCCCTAGGCTGTGGCTAGGGTTTAGGTTTAGAGGAGAGGGCCTTGTGTGCTAGGAGGGAGCCCTTGCTCCTCCTTTTATAGGTGGGAGGGCCGGCGGCCAAGGGGAGGGAGTGGAGTCCCTCCCCAACTCGGCTTGGGTGGGGCGCCGGCTTGGGGAGGAGGGAATCCCTCCCCAACTCGGTTTCCACTTCTCCTCCTCTTTCCATCCTTTGACGTTTGACTTTCAAACTAGCCGTTTGACTTTTCAATTTAGGATTTAAATAAACCCTTTATTTTGGACAGCAAAGACACCTATTCCATGATGCAATCATTCCAACTTACAATGACCCATTCATGTACCCTTCCCCCCCCCCCCCCCCGGAGTGTCGGACATTCCGGAACCTTCTAGAATGTTCCCGATGAAAACACCGGAACCATTCCCCAACTCCGAAACGGGACTTTCCTTATATGAATCTTATTCTCCGGACCATTCCGGATCTCCTCGTGATATCCCGAATCCCATTCGAGACTCCGAACAACATTCGGACTCTTTCTCATCATTCCATAACTACTCAAACAACATCGAATCCTTAAGTGTGTCTCCCTACGGTTCGTGAACTATGCGGACATGATCGAGATACTTCTCCGAACAATAACCAATAGAGGAATCTGGAAATTCATATGGCTCCCACATATTTATACGATTACTTTGCGATCGAATGAACTACTTACATACGATATCAATTTCCCTTTGTCTCACGATAGTTTACTTATCCGAGGTTATGATCGTCGGTATCTCTGCATACCTAGTTCAACCTCGTTACTGATAAGTACTCTTTTCTCGTTCCCGTGATATGTGATCCCTTGTGAGCCAGTCACATGCTTGCAAGCTAATTGGATGACATTTCACCGAGAGGGCCCAGAGTATATCTATCCGTCATATGGATGGACAAATCCCACTCTTTCCGAACACTCAATGCCACCTTTATAGCCACCCAGTTACGGTGTGGTGTTTGATGTCATCAAAGCATCCTTCTGGTGATGGTGATTAGCATGATCTCATGGTCAAAGGAATTAGGTTACTATGTATCAGAAAGCTTATAGAAAACGAACTATTGAAATGACTTGATCTTAATGCTACGCAAATCTATAGGAGTATGTACATCATACCATTCTCCTAATGATATGATCTTGTTGTTAATAACAACTCAATGTTCATGATCGGCAAACCACGATCATCTATCAACCAACAAGCTAGTATTACAAAGAGGCTTTACCAGGGACTCTAATTTAGTTTACAAATCACAAGTATTAATGTTTCTAGTTAATACTATTATTTTGATAGATTTCTGCCATTATTTGCATTTGCTTCTTATTGATTCCTTTTTTAGTTCTTTTTGGGAAATTGAGCTTCTTGAAGGAGTTGCTACAGTACCTTGTGTTTTTATTGAAAAGCCTTGCTGTTCCAAAGCTTCGCCAGTGGTCTAATATCTTTTAAATAAACTAATGTTGCTAATGAAGATTGTGTGAAGTTTTGTATGAAGGAAAAATTTCAGGTGTAGAGAGAGAATGATGTAATGAGATGAAGAATGGACAAAAGCTCAAGCTTGGGGACAAAATTTCAAGAATGTATCAAAAAGCTTATAGCAAACGAACTATTGAAATAAATTGATCTTAATGCTACTCTTATCTATAGGAGTATGTCCATCATACCATTCTCCTAATGATATGATATTGTTGTTAATAACATCTCAATGTTCATGATCGGGAAACCACGATCATCTATCAACCAACAAGCTAGCATTACAAAGAGGCTTTACCAGGGATTCTAATTTAGTTTACAAATCACACAAGTATTAATGTTTCCGGTTAATACTATTATAGCATGAATGTAAACATTTATCATAAACACAAAGATATAATAATAACCACTTTTATTATTGCCTCTAGGGCATATCTCCATCAGTCTCCCACTTGCACTAGAGTCAACTAATCTAGATTACATGGTAATATACCGAACACCCATGGCGGTCTTGTGCTGGTCATGCTTTGCCCTCGGGAGAGGTTTAGTCAACGGATCCGCCACATTCAGATCTATGTGTACTTTGCAAATCTTTATGTCAGCATCTTGGACATGCTCTCGAATAGCGTGAAAACGCAGCTTGATATGCTTCAGCTTCTTGTGTGACCTTGGTTCTTGCGCATTGGCTATGGCGCCCATGTTATCACAATAGATATACATAGGGTCCAACGCACTGGGAACCACACCGAGCTTTGTAATGAACTCCTTCATCCATATCGCCTCTTGTGAAGCCTCCGAAGCAGCTATGTATTCTGATTCATTTGAAGATCTCACCACAACGCTTTGCTTTTCACTCCTCCAATTAACTGTTGCACCATTCAAAAGAAATACGTATCTAAATTGATATTTAGAATCATCCGGATTGGTGTTCCAACTAGCATCGGTGTAACCATTAATAACGAGTTGTTCATCACCTCCATAAGAAAGAACCATATCCTTAGTTCTTCTCAAGTACTTAAGGATGTTTTTGAACATTGTCCAATGATCCACTCCTGGATCACTTTGATATCTGCTAGTCAAACTAACAGCATATGCAATGTCGGGTCTAGTACATAGCATGGCATAGATAAGAGATCCTATGGCTGAGGCATAGGGAGTCTTACTCATCCTTTCTCTATCTTCTGCCGTTGCAGGACTTTGATTTTTACTCAAGGTCGTATTGGGCAAAATGGGCAAGAAACCTTTCTTGATATCTTCCATTCCAAACCTCTTTAAATTTTTTCCAAATATGTACTCTATGACAATGATATTAGGCGTCTTGATCTATCTCTATAAATCTTTATGCCTAATATGTAAGCTGCTTCGCCAAGATCTTTCATTGAAAAACTATTATTCAAATATTGCTTGACATTATAAAGAAGGTCTACATCATTCCCAATCAACAATATGTCGTCTACATATAGTATTAGGAATGCTACAGAGCTCCCACTCACTTTCTTGTAAATACAAGCTTCTCCATAAGTTTGTATAAAACCAAAGCTTTTGATTACCTTATCAAAACATTGATTCCAACTTCGGGATGCTTGCTTCAATCCATAAATGGACCGTTGAAGTTTGCATACCTTGTTAGCATCTTTAGGATTGACAAAACCTTTGGGTTGTACCATATACAACTCTTCATCAATGTATCCATTGAGGAATCCCATTTTGACATCCACCTGCCATATCTCATAATCATAATATGCAGCGATTGCTAATAAAATCCTCACAGACTTTAGCTTCGCTACCGGTGAGAAAGTCTAATCGTAGTTGATACGTCGGAAATGTATCTATAATTTTTGATGCTCCATGCTTGTTTAGTATCTACTTTTCTTTACTTGTCTACACTTTGAGGTGTTTTTACATGTTTTCTCGTACTAACCTACTAACAAGTTGCAACAGTGCCAGATGCCTGTTTTCTGCTATTTTTGGTTTCAGAAAAGTTAGTAAAGAAATATTCTCGGAATTGGACGGGATAAACGTCAAAGTCAATTACTTTCCGTGGGGAACAAAAAGTCTAGAGGGGAGCCGGAGGGGCCGGCCAGGGGGGCCAAACCCACCCTAGGCGCGGGTGGGCCCTAGCCCGCGCCTGGCTAGGTTTTGCAGCCCCTGGTCGCCGCCTTGGCCTCCCCCTTCGCCTATAAGAAGCCCCCGATGCAGAAACCCTGAGTACCCGATCAAAAATCCACGAAACCGTTTGTAGCCGCCGCCACCATCTTCCCTAGGTCGGGGGGATCTGAAGCTCTTCTCGGCACCCTGCCGGAGGGGAGATCATCCCGGAGGCCTTCTCTCCGGTATGATGCATGAGCAGGCCCGTCGATGGGCATGTTCGGATGGAGCGCCCGAACAGGGCCCCCTGATTCCCAAGGCCCCCAATTTCCTAAATCTCACTAATCAGACGATTTAACGAACCTCTCGAGATCAATTGCTATCCGTCTTCCGAATTATGCCTCGCAGCCGCGTTCCGCCTAGGCTGCAGATCGATCGCCTGCGCTCTGCCTAGGCTCCTTGCCGGCAGATCGTTCGAAGGGGATGACGGGCACAGAGTAGCAGATCGACCACCTAGTACGTGCCCAGATATGAAAATACTAAGAACAGATTGATTACCTATGCTGCTTCCTCTATTTAATTACCCTGCTCCATCTGAATCTCTTAGCGTACATAGTTATAGCGTACATGGCCGGTGCTTCCATTGAGAGAATTTGATGCTAGACTTTGCCCGCTGATTGCTGAACCCCTCTCTGAATCTCTAGTAGAATGTGACTGCTGAACCTTGTTCTGAATCTCGTAGTAGAATTTGCTTGCTGAACCCCTATATATACGTCTTAAATATATCCTATATTTATTGAATCTCCAAATTGAAGCAGCGGATAGATTAAAAGTTGATTGTCTGAACCGATTAGTGAATCCTACGTTGTTCCTTGTCCTTGGCAGCAGCCAGGCCTAGCTTCGCTGTTCGCCTGATGATTCTCCCGATCGCGATCAAGTTCACGTGTCAAGGTATGACCGCAACAACTCGCTAAAATTCATGTTGAATTGTTTTGTCGGTCTATAAATGTGTGAACATCGTACAGAATAGCACCTTCGTAACTATTGAGTTTGAACGAAAATTAGAACCCATTTTGTAAGTCGCACCCGGGCCCCCGAATCCTGGAGACGGGCATGTGCATGAGTAGTTCCACCTTGTACTATGGGTCCATGTAGTAGCTAGATGGTTGTATCTCCTCCTTTGTGCTTTCATGTATTGATCTTGTGAGCTTCGTTCATGATCAAGATCTAATCTATTTGTAATCATGCATGTTGTGTTTGCGGGAATCCGATGGATATTGAGATTATTATGTTGGTTTGATTAATGGTTTTATCTTTATGATTCTATCATGTATGTGTTGTTTGTGATCTTGCATGCTCTCTGTTGCTAGTGGTTATCTTGGCCAAGTAGTTGCTAGTGACTCCAAGAGGGGAGTATTTATGCTCGATAGTGGGTTCATGCCTCTAGTTTTCAAGGGAAGTGACAATAATCTCTTCGGTTGTAGATGTGATGTTGCTACTATGGAGAAAACAACGGTCTCTTGTTTATGGAACATGTGGATTGTTTACCTTAGACACTTTGCTTAAAGCAGTTGTCTGTTGCTTACAACTTAATCTGGAGGGGGTTCGGATGATAATCTGAAGGTGGACTTCTAGTCATAGATGCAGTTGGATGGCGGTCTATGTATCTTGTTGTATTGCCCAATCGAATCTCATAGGATCTTTCTGACTCGTAATTGCATTATTATGCCTTGCTCAGTTCCTGTCAATTGACCTGCTGTAATTTGTTTACCCTTCATGCCATGTTGTTTATCTAAGGAGAGCACCTCTAAAGAACTATGGACCCCGGTCCAATCTTTACCATTGATATATCTTCGACTGTTTCTTGTTTACTTGCTACAAATCATTACCTTCCACACCATACGTTTAATCCTTTGTTACAGCAAACCGGTGAGCTTGACAACCTCACTGATTCGTTGGGGAAAAGTCTTGAGTTTGTGTTGTGCAGGTCTCCGCGTTGCTTGCAACACCTGTGTGACGTTTCCTTTCTCCTTCTGGTTCGATAACCTCGGTCTCTACTGAGGGAAGACTTGCTACTGTGTTGCTTCACACCTTACTCTTGGGGTTTCCAACGAAGCGCTCCTACATCAACCCAGGCGCCATCAACAAGTTTTCTGGCGCCGTTGCCGGGGATGCTAAGGACGTCTTCACAATGGGAGTCCTTCACTTCCTTTCTCTTTAATTTGTTTTTAGTTTGCTTTGTTTCTTTTGCTTGGTTTTGTTTGCCTCTTTCCAAAAAATCCCAAAAAAAATTAGTCTAGTTTGGTTTGCTTTCTTTATTCAAAAACACAAAAAAATTAGTTCCCACTCTAGTTGCCACCTCATTTGTAGAGGTCCCAACCTTTAATAAGGTAGAGATCCCTGTGTTTACAATCCTAGTCCCTGGATCAACAGCTAGCATCCACAGTTAAGATGTAATATCAAGAAACAAAGGTCATAATACAACTTTATAACTAGGAATAAAATAATTCATTACATCTTACACAGCTCATTTGGCTATCTCATTACAATGCAGCAGGAATAACTATATAACATGGAGTCCTTCATCTTCGAAGTGCCATAGGCAATCATGTTGGTTGTAGACTTGTAATCCTAATCAACACACTTCACTAACATCAAACAAACCTGCAACATAATAAGTTACAGCCACATGGGTCAATACATTTGAATTGTATTGGCAAGTGATACTATGGTAGTATAGTGGAGTCTATCATCTATATGCATTTGGCTAGGTGGTGCTTAGGCTTGCTTTGCTCAAATAGATTTTCCTTATCATTTGAAAACACTAAGTTTTTGTTTGTCAAAATCACCCAAGGCATCTCCCAATAGAAATTGGTGATCCTTAAACCCTTGTTCAACCACAAGTTTTTAACTTAGAAATTGGGATGAGGAGATTCTTGATAGCTTCCATGTCTTGATGCTCAAATTGTCCATTGCCGGGGACACGGCTAAGTACTTAGATTTTACACTCTCGAGAGGTGGTGCACTTTCCCCACAAGACTCGACATGCATCGAGACAAGATCTTTCAGAAGCCTTCCCTTAGACCAGAATGGACGCGTTCCAACCTACCATCCCCTACCACTAACTGTCCATTTGGCTAAGTTATTGCAACCTATATAATCCAGGCAGAGCCCATAATGCCAAGTGGCTGCACTTGAAGCTTCTTCTCAACATTTGACATATCAAATCTCTTTGTTCCTGGGTGGCATTCCACAAGTGAGATACACTAGGGTAAGCCATAAATATGGGCCCTGTGTAACCACTCAACACAAACCATTCTTTCCATTCCACCAAGATGATTCATTCACGTAGTTGTTTTATTAAACAAAACACAAGTCCTTGACTTAGAAATATTTCATAGCATGAATATAATCCACCCTTGTTTTCTACTAGCTAGGCTAAGCATGATAGTAGTAGGAATCTTAACTTAGGAAAATTTTACAAAGGTTTCATCTACTAGTATTTCCCATGGCATAGTTTATACTTAGCAAAAATTCCATGCAAGTCCTACTTAGAAATAACACTAATGCATAGTGAAAATAATGGGACAAAAGTATGAAGCACCACTTACCTTTTTGGTAGAGAATATAAGTTCACTCCTTGATCTTGCAATAGTCACACTCTTCAAATTTCACTACAATTCAATCAAGGCACAAATTCAATCTACCATTCAAGCAATTCATCACATAAAATAATAACAACATAGCAATGCATGCAAGCATGCCAAAGATTGTTTTATTTGGAAAAGTGGTTTCTAATAGGTTATAAACATTTTAAAACACCTATTGGTCATTTATAAAAGTGGCAAAACCATTTGATATTAAGTTAGTGAAAATGGCCACTTTAAGTCATTTTTGTTTTGCTAGAAATGGTTTAAATTAAAGTAATAATTTCTAGTGTTTCACAAATACATTTTTAAACAAAAATGTTAGTGTTTTATGGTCAAGTGTTTATTATTAAAACCATTTACAAAAGGTTTTACTTATAAACCATTTTTAAATCAAACAACATTTTATTTCATTAGGAATGCCTTTAAACAAAGTAATAATTTTCTAGAGTTCACTAGATATATTTTTAAATCCTAAACTTGGTGTTTAGGGTCATAGAGTTTAAATAAAATCATTTTCCAAAGGTTTTACTCAAAAAGCAATTTAAAACATATTCAACAATTTTATTTAGTTAGAAATGCTTTAATTCAAAGATTTATTCTTTATCTTCACAAAATACTCTTTTAAATCCATAAATTTGTTTATATGGCCAGTAGGTTCAAAACAAACCATTTACCAAAGATTTTACTTTAAAAATATTTCTAGAATAATTTTTATATTCAAATTTTGCCTACACAAGTTTCTGCAAAAACAACTAAGTTTACAAAAGCAATTTACTAAACAAAGTACATGGTTGGATAGAATTCTTTTTGCCGATTCCACTGATATAAAGTTTGCAAAATTTGGACGTGTGGATCAAAACTTATGAATTTTACAAAATCACATATCAAATAGAACATTTTCTTTTTTGAAACAGAGTCAGTGCCACGCGTCTTGATTCTACTGGCTGGTACCGGTTCACGTGGATCGTGTGCTGTGGATCGTCGGATCAAATGAAATCGTGCGGCACAGAAAGTAACATAACCCTTCGGGTTAAATCTAATCTCACGCGTCTGATCAAGATCTAACGGCTATAGAGTGTGTGACCAGGGATGGGCGGCGACTGGCGGCGGCGAGTTCTGTCTATGGTGATTTGGCATTCCAGGAAGCAAAGGAGGGAGAGGATATGCTTACTGCGTTCGCCGTGACGTGGGGAAGCTCGACGTGCTTGATGTAGACGAAGGGGCGCTCGCATATGCTGGCAATTGCTCGCCGGAGATGGTCCTGGCGGCAGGTGCTCCCTGTTGAAGATGGAGGCGACACTTTAGACCGTGCTAAGCTAAAATAAGGGGTGCGTCAGGAACGCGTGGTTTAGGTGAACAAAATCGGGTCATCCAGAGAGGAGGGGGCGCTCAGGGTTTACCGTGGAAGGCCGCCGGAGTTGGAGCGGGAGGCGGTGGCACTCAGACGTCGATGTTGCCGAGCCGCTGGGGCACGCGCGGGCGAGCTGGGGCTATGGGCAGGTGCGCCTGATGATGGGGATCACGCTAGTAGGTACTGGGAGTGGAGGGTGGCCGGAGTTGCCGGAATTTGGTCGGAGTAGCTTGTTGGGGCAATGGTGGTTTCGGGAAGAATTGTGGCAGCCCTATGGTAGAGAGGGGACAGCGTCTGGGGGAAAAGATAGAGGGGAGGGAGGCGATTAAGTGTGCGTGATCACAACGAGTAATGGCTGCAGCGTTAAGGCGAATTAAGCCCGCGGAAATCAAGTCTGTAACGGCGACGAGGTTTGGGGAGAAGTGGTCGCGGGTGGGGAAGATGGTCTGGCAAGTGGGGTCTGGGCGTCAGCGAGTGAGGATGGTTGTGTGTGGGTCCTACTGTCAGCGAGAGCGCGGGTGTATTTCTAAGTAGAAAAAACGTTTCGGGGAGGGAAGAAGTGGGATGCTGCTGGGCTGGATTAGGCTAGGTTAGCTGGGCTGGACCTTTTACTATTTTTTATTATGTTTGTTTTTCCTTTTCTGATTTCTTTTTCTGTTTTGATTTTATCCAAGAGATTTCAAACTCTTTTTCATTTCAAAACTTTTTAGTAAGTTTTTATTCTATTTAAACATGTATTTAAATACCTTTTTAGGAATAATTCTTTTATTCATTTATGGTTTATATTTTATTTAAAATGGGCACTTTCCTTTATTAAATGAGATTTAATTATATTTTCAAACCCTTATTTGAATTCCAATTTTTCACCAAAACCTTTTCAGTAGGTTTTATTTATTTAATAGGGTGTTAAATACCTCATTTTGAATTATTTGAAATATTTTTAATATGGTTTATTAATCATTTAAAATGAGCAAATGTCTTTATTTAAATCACAAATATGACTTTAATTCCATATAAATTTTATTTAAATGATTCTTTTATTTCATTTGCTTATGGATTTAATATAAATTGTCTTCTAAACTATTTCCTTGGGATTTATTATTTAGGCAAATATTATTTTAAATAAAGTTGAATATGGTTCAAAGCCCATATAGTTTTAATTAAATAATCTTTTTATTTATTGTTTAATAACTTTTATTTTGTTTATGGACTTGGCCAAAATTTAATTTGGTTTTTTAAATATTCCTTATTTCTTTCTTTCTTTCTTTATCTTACAAAATCCATATCTTTTTATTTTAGATCCAAAATTGGTGAATCCAATTTGTATAATTTTCTTTAATATTTGTTTATCCCTTTAAATCTCTTTAGGATTACTTTGCTCTCAATTTGGTATGGATTTTAGATAGGAGCTTTATTAGCTTAGGAAATTATTTCTTTTTAACTTATTAAGTCCATAAGTTTTAACCCATGGTTCCAAATAGAATAGAATCAATTTCTATGGTTTTATAATATTTCTATTTGTAATTATTAATCATTTATAAATGCTTGTTGCTAAATTTTTATATATGGATCAAATCCATGGTCTTAGAGTAATCTTGGAAATGATTTCTTCCATTAGGGTTTTAGGGTTTTTGTTTAACTTTTCCAAGTGTTTAAATTTCAAGATGCTTTTATGGAGAATCCATTTCACTTGATTTGAATTTATGGGATTCAAATTATATTCAAAGTTTGTTCAAGATGGGTTATGATGTTTCCATTTGGAATCAAAAAGTTTATCTTCACCCTAAATTTCAACATATTTATTTTGTTTATTTATTTTTCACATTACAAAATTTGGAATATTTTGGGATGTGACATCACTCTAGCTCACCATGTTGTTCCCCAAGTTTGCCCTGAAAGATCTTGCAATAGGTAGTGGCTCCATAATTGGGAAAGATAATATTGAAGAATTCTTTAATCATGTTAGCAAGCATGAGGATATTGAGGAAAAATCTATAGCTGAACTTGCTCCTAATTATGAGATTGCTGCAGCTTCTTTAGTTCATATGATGGAGGCTAGGTTTGTTAGCCTTAACCCCTTCATGCAATTCTTGTTCCTAAAACTAAAAGAATAAAACAATGCTGAAAAGAGGGAATTCATCCTTGAAACCTTATTTAATGAATTCCATGATGTTGCTAGGGAAACAAAAAGGTCTTTGAGCATTTCAATATGCTAGGTTCAAATGTAGATGTTGTGGGTATTTCTGATAAAACTAAGCCTAGAGAAGAATTTAAGATACCCATACCCTTTAAGCTTGTTAGAATGCATGAAGCCTTTGAAAAGAATTTTGATTGGATTGCTCCTGGAAATCTTTTTGATGAAAGTAGTATACCAAAGAGGAATGAGAATGGATCCTCCAAAATACATTTGGATGAGATACCTTTCATAGTTGAAGACTTTGCAAGTAATGATGTTAATGCTTTTTTATTTGAAAATACTTGATTCTTCTTGCTTCTTGTGCCTAATTTAAAGGTGTTAAAGAAAAAGACTTGTTGGGAGATAACCCAAGAGTTTCCTTGAGTCTTGGAAGTTATTGCTTCAGTAATGACCTATCCTTATCCTTTTTGTTTGCTTTTTGTGCCAAGAATGACCTCTAATGAGAGGGAAGTAAGATTTGGGGAGTTGCTGTCCCGAAACAGATTTTTGTCCTCCACCAAAAACATCGTGAGGAGTCTCTGTAACTCGGATTGAGCTCAAAATTTATGAATAAATCCCCCAGTATGTTAGCTAACTTTTATTAGTTCAACACTTTTTGATTTGAGCAACAGAAGATGTTTGAAAAAATCGGTTTCTACCTGCTGGTCTATTTTGATAGATTTCTGCCATTATTTGCATTTGCTTCTTATCGATTCCATTTTTAGTTATTTTTGGGAAATTGAGCTTCTTAAAGGAGTTTCTACAGTACCTTGTGTTTTTATTGAAAAGCCTTGCTGTTCCAAAGCTTCGCCAGTGGTCTAATATCTTTTAAATAAACTAATATTGCTAATGAAGATTGTGTGAAGTTTTGTATGAAGGAAAAATTTCAGGTGTAGAGAGAGAATGATGTAATGATATGAAGAATGAACAAAAGCTCAAGCTTGGGGACAAAATTTCAAGAATGTATCAGAAAGCTTATAGCAAACGAACTATTAAAATAACTTGATCTTAATGCTACTCTTATCTATAGGAGTATGTCCATCATACCATTCTCCTAATGATATGATATTGTTGTTAATAACATCTCAATGTTCATGATCGGGAAACCACGATCATCTATCAACCAACAAGCTAGTATTACAAAGAGGCTTTACCAGGGACTCTAATTTAGTTTACAAATCACACAAGTATTAATGTTTCCGGTTAATACTATTATAGCATGAATGTAAACATTTATCATAAACACAAAGATATAATAATAACCACTTTTATTATTGCCTCTAGGGCATATCTCCAACAAAGGATCTCTCTCCCCTCTAGTTTATCCCCATGGTCTCAGACTAGCGAGATACATGTTCTAGGTGGATTTTGTCGAGAAAGAGTTGTTGCTTCCACTGCGTCGCTGGAGCGAGGAGGCGGAGGTTGCCTGGTGGCTTGTACGTGTGTGCGACACGGATGCGTCGCTGATTTGTGGCGCTAGGACTTCTTATCGATCTTGAGATCGGCAAGCGTTCATCTACATCATCCACGAGTACAACCTCTTTAAACATTATTGGTCTACAAGGGTATGTTCTCTATGGATGTATTTCCACCCGTTGCTATCTAGTAGATAAATCTTGGTACATAGTTGTTCCCATCGTAGGAAATTTTTTGTTTTCTATGCCGCGAACCCTACAGTTAGATCTTTGCCGCCGGACTGGTTCTCCGCTGGCCTGGTTCTCCGTCGACCCGAACAGCTTCTCCACCGCCATCTATTTGGAATTCATCATCGAAGCCCCAAATCATCACACTGCCGCCCGGAGTGAGATCCTCGGCCATCACCACGCGGAGCGGGCTCCTAGGTCGCCATCGCTCAGAGAAGACTCCTTCCTCTTCTCCCATAGCTAGGCCCTGCCATCGACGCCTCCACCGCTTCTCCCGCTGCTAGGGATAGCCGCCACCGTCGGGTACAATTCGAGAGAGGAAGGAGAGAACAGGTGGTTTTTTTATTTTTTCTTTCCAGTCTACTCTATCAATTGATCCAGGGGTACTCTAGTCCAGGTAAGTTAGTTTTAATAGGGGGAGCTAACGGAATTAACGGTAGGGTCAAATAAGGAATCAAACAAAGATACAACGCCATATAGGGAATGAAAAGTTCTCCAGGGTCAAGAAAGGAAGTGAAACTTTACATAGGGCCAAATAAGGAATTCTCTCTAAAGGTTGAGGTCGCCCGGCTATAGGAGTCCAACCGGACCCGCCAGGGTCAAATTGACCAGCTGGTAGTGGCAAAGATTAAGTTGGAGCCCGCGGCCGAGAGGGGCAAGAAGGCCACTGATACCCGGGCGGAGGCGCTGGAGACCTTGGAGGCGGCTTCCGCTCAGCAGGAGGAGCTGCTCAAGATAGCCCGATCCTACGAGAGGGAGGCGGCAGCACAGCTGCAGCGCATTGCTGAGTTGGTCGTCAGTAAGTTCACACTGCTCTTTCTTTTCCGCCTAGGGTGATATTTCTTGTCTTCAGTCCTGAGTAACTGCTTGGTCCTATCCGGCTGCAGCTCCTTACCCCGAGTCGACTGACCAGGACGTTGCATGCATGCCCGTGGAGGAGGTCAGTCATGAGCTCATGCGAGAGGATCTTGTGGCGGTTTTGGCTGAGGAGAGCGACAAACTCTACAATGCTAGCGTGGACGTCTTCTAACATGTGTGGTCAGAGATGGGCGAGCCGCATACCATTGCCGATCTGGCGATCGGTCTCAAGCCTTCTCTGGACCTACTCGACACCATGCGGGAGTGGGTGGCCCGCGGTGGCGTGGAGATGGCGCTGGCGCTGGTGAAGTCCTGGTAACCGGACACGGATCTTGGCGCCCTCACCCGAGGCTCCCGCGCTGGAACCAACTATGAAGATCTCCGCCAGAGCATTCCTAAGATCCGGTCATGTGGAGTCAAGATCAGCAGCTACGTGCAGGTGGATCGCGACTTCAGCGACCCATCGAAGCCCGAGGCATTCAAGTGGGTCCAAGCTCATCCAGCCGGTGTTGACATCGCCTCCTCTAGCCAGACGCCTGCAGCCGACACCGATGTTGCCTCCTCAACTAAGCGAGGGAGACACGAGACCGCTGCGCCCTCCGCCTTTGTCCCACCACATTCCAGGCAATCCAAAACGCCCTGTACGAAGCAACATCTTCCAGAGGGAAGCATCTTCAACACGGTGCCGTTGTCCGGATCCACGCTGGACCTAGGATTTCTCCTGGTACTCGGGACAGGGTGGAATGAGATACTCCAGTCGCCCTTCAAAAAAGGAATGGCGCCACTCGTAGGCGGCACCACGGCGAAGTCGAATGGACCGACAAGGATTTCTCCCGCTCCCTTCCCACCACCAACCCGGGCGCAACGGAACACCAACCACCAATATCGTCATCCACCAGTATGCGCCACCACGCTCCCGTAGTCACCGTCGCCGTCTCTTCGTGATCCCTATAACGCGGCCTACAAGACAGAGGCAACAGACATCGTCAGACGAGGGATAGTAGTATCGCAGGGATGCAGGAGGGACCAACCTCCACCATCGAGAGGTGGTATTCGACCGGACAAAGAAGCCAGAGCACACCAGGCACGGGCAGGCCCGCCCGGGTCTAGATCGAACCCGAAAGCCCCACCGCCTTGCTGCAATAGGCATGCCGCATCACCACCGCCGCACGTCATAACACCGTCATGTCCACCATCTACGGAGGGCAAGAGAGACTACTAACGTGCCGGCCCATCCAGGCCTAGATGGGCCCGAGGAGCCCAGATCTATGCCGGGAGAGGCACGCCGGCGGTCACCGCGCCACCACGTCGCCAGCCGAGGAGAGGCAGCACCGCGGCCATAGGACCACCCGGCTGCAGGCCGGACTGCAAGATCCCTATGTGCACCGCCGCCGATGAGGGGAGAGCTCTGACCCTCTCTCTCATAGACGCGGGTAGAGGCAGGCCACCGGCGCCGGCGCCGCCCGCGCTTTGTCCTGGGCAACCCAAGGTGGTGGCGATGACGGAGGGAGGGAAGAAGGGGGAGGGAGGCGTCCGGAGGTGTGAGGCACCCGTCGCCTTCGGGAGTGGGGAGGGAAGGAGAGAGCGCGACCTTTTTTCTCTCGAGAAGAGAAGTGAAACATTGGACAGGGCCAAAGGTCCCCATCCGAATCCACCTCGATCTCGATCCCTATCGTGTATACTACTACCAAGATCTCCCTCGTGAGCAAATCCAGAAGGCTCAGTGAGCCGCCTCCAACTGTCTAGCTAGGCCTCCCTCGTTGAGATCTGAGGTCGATCGCCCATGGGGATCAAGCCATCGTCCTTGCGCCAGCCCACGGTTGCCTACATTCGTCATGACTTTTTGAAGTGAATGTATCTAGACTCTACAATCACTTCAAAAAGCTAAAACATCTTATTACCGCTATCCCAGTTTATAAGACTTACACGTATACCTAGGTAGTTCGCATGAGCTATATAATATGAATTATATAATATAAAAATTATATTATTAGAAAATATAACATTTGAAGTTTCTAATAGTATAGTTTTTATCTTAGGTACCTCATGCTAAGTTGGTTAATTTATCGACCTAGAAATACGCGTAGGTCTTATAAACCGAGACGGAGGGAGTATATTTTAGAATAGAGGGAGTATATCTCGTCTCGCTGTCGTGTGTTTGGCTATGTAATACAGTCCTTTCATTCGTCATGACTTGTTGACGATGTTCTAATATGTTGATTGAATCATCAAGTCTTATTGCCATTGTTCTTGTGATCACCTAATTTCTTGGATTATTACAATGGTTTGATTTACTAGCTACAAATCCTGGCTTATTACAATGAGTAGACCGAGAATCTAAGGTGGCCTGGGAGTAGGATCAAGAAGAGCGAACCAAAAATTTACTCTGTTCCCGCCTTGCCTGCTATACGTCCCTCTTCAAAATACAAACCACTTTAAAGAACGAAAAGAGAAGAACGAAAGAATTGTGCCCCTTTTCTCTCCCCTGTCTTCTATGGGGCAAACAGGAGAATCCTAGCCCCGTCGTCTCCCTACTTCTCCTTCTCCCCTCCTCCTCCTCCTCCATACCGTTGTCGGAAAGGTTTCAGATCCCCCTGTTGGGACATTGTTTATATAAAGTGGTCTAGTATTTTTGTAAAAATGTGGTGGTAGCATTTTGAATTAACCATTTGGTGGTTGCTTCACAAAACCGTCCGGTTTTTGTGCTCGGAAAATGATAAACAGCTTTTTGGTGCGATGAAAAGGAAAACTTCCTCATGCAACATTGTTCGTCATCTCATGATGTACATGTATGCATAATATGGGCACATTATCATAAACTATGCCTTGATTCTAGCCATAACATTGGTCATTTGACCCGAAAGCCAAAAAACCTCAAATGAGATAGGTCATTTTGTGAAGTTTTTTTTAGACATAATCAATATACCAGGTTTGATATTTTTCCTTATAACTATATCACATAATATGACACCACGCGAAGGTTTCGTATTGTTTCGATCGTTTTTGAATTTTTTTATGCCCGTTTTAAACTATATATAATGTTTTATGTTTCATTTAATTTTTATTTGCAAATGTGTAATATTTGAGTATAGATAGATAGATCTTATTTTTCTGTAAATTTTGATATATTATTTGTATTTTTTCGAATTAGAATGAATTAGTTATGATTTTTTAAAGTTTAATAAGGTAAATAGGAAAATAGCTACGCCGAGGGCAGCCGTCGGTGTAACATAGGATACGTCGAGGGTAATTCTACGCCGACGGCTATTTGGCGGGGTTGGCCTGGTCACGGTCTACGCCGACGGCCCCGACGTTTGGCGATCGGCGTAGCGGTCGGCCATCGGTGCGTACTCGTCTAGTCCTGTAGTGACGTGACAAGTTAGTAATTTGTACGTCAGCTGAGCCATTCGTTCGTGCCTACAGTATATGCCGAAAAGCAATGAATATCCCTGGCTTTCTTACCGCGAGTGATTGTAATCATGATGTTTAAGTAACTAGCACGGTGGCTCTAGCAAATGCGAGGGCATCATCTTTAGTCCGTAAAAGATTGTAGAAATAAATTTATAAATTCATCCATAATAACGAATAAACTAAAAATATATAAATTGGAGTCACAGTAAATGTTATGCTGAATAAAATATGTTGTGACAAACATTTTTTTGTTGTGTCTTATTGACTTTTGAACAATTTATAAAACACCACACCACTGACCATAAGAACCTATATGTGGTTGGGTTAGGAATTATACTCCCAAACCACCACAGATCCGTGATGATCAATGTTTTTCACTAAGCGGAATACTGTTTAGGTGGAGGCAATGTTCTAGTCAATAGCAAGGCATTTGTAGTGAATTCGTCAATCTTTAAGTTTCACAACTCCCGATCTTCAGTAGGTGACGTGTGCATGTCCTAGTGGTGTCTGCGTGTCTACATTGCTCTCGTTGTTTCTAAGAAAAGACTATTGGTTATATGTGTGTCCCTCTTACATGATATTAGATTAGAACCTAAATTAAAGATCACATGTATATTTTCTGTATATAAGTATTTGAAGTTGGAACTCAGATTGTTCCTCATTATATTTACACTTAAGGAAATATGCATATTTCACAATTAGGACAGCGAAACAACTATGGTTATTATCCCTGCATGGAACAAATATATGTCCATTGTAATATTATAATATGATAGATCACTCATTTTAGGGTGTATCTAGACATCTAGTCTATTTTGAAATATCTAGAAGATATTATATTAGTGAACGGAGGGAGTATATATATACTTACACATTGTGCATACTACTTTATATCAGACCCGTTAATGTGCCTGGTATGTGTGCTATTGCAGAGCTACCGTTGTTATTTATTTTTCCGAGAACACCTTGCGAGTCGATGGAACACATGCATGTGTAAACATGTTACCCGATTAAACATGTACAATGATTTTGGTTCAGCTTGCTGTTTGACAAGGACCCCAAATCTCTTGTTTTTTTTTTTTTTGAACGTGACCCAAATCTCTTGTTAGGATATGTTCTCCAGCTACCGCGTGTATAACATGGCCTCCAATCTCTCGTTAAATCATATTGTACCGTTTTTATTTTATACGTGGCAGCCAAAACCGTTTGGAGCATGCATGGTTACATATTCTTTCCTATTTCACGTGTGGTTCTTTAACTCGTACGTGGCATGGTTAACTTCTGTTTGTACCAACCACAGCTGTACGTAACCTTTGTTATCTTTAAATCATAGTCTTAAATTTTAGATCCAACAGATAATATAATTTGGATAATGTGGATCAACCTAATACCTCGAAAAACATCCTTATATTGCCTTTAGTATATAATAGATATAAAGACTAATGATTCGCAAAAAAAAGTAACGAATATCCCTATCGATTCTGCTGAGTTACTAGTAGATCGGAAAAAAGGATTTTAGCATCGTGCCCGCATCCGATCGAAGTGGCTGGCTCGCTCGTACGAAAAAAAAAAGAGAGACTCGTTTCGGCGTCGACGTACGTGAGTGAGAATCGGACCGAACGGACGGATTTTGTCCGCCGCGTCGGACATGATCTCGGTCCCCATACGAATCCACCTTGATGATCTCGCTCCCCATCGTGTACCAAAAGTCTACGCCTACATGGTAACACACACCCCGGTTGGTTTCGCTTTCGCCCATGGGGATCAAGCTATCGTCCTTGCGCCAACCCACGCCACCGCTCATCGCATCTGTCTCCCTTCCGCACGACGTCATCTTTGACATCCTCTCATGGCTGCCGCTCAAGTCCCTGTGCCGATTCCGATGCGTGTGCAGGGAGTGGCGCGCCCTCATCTCCGACACGGCCTTCATCGCCGCGCACAGGACTCGCGCCGAGCCCCTCATCGCTGCCAACTCCCTCAGCGAGCCGTCGACTCTACGGCTTATTGACATGGACGGCAATGTTGTGAAGGTGATCAGTACCACCAATCATATCTATAGTTTTGTCTGCGCAATCCCCGATAATAACCTCCTCCTATGTGCCGTCGGCTATTCCTTTGTACAAGCAACAGTGATTAACCTTGCAACGGGCGAGCAGATTGTGACCAGCATCAAAGGTAGCTTCATGGGATTCGGCCGTGCTACCCCGTCCGGCGTCTACAAGATGGTCTGCATCGATCCCCGCTCCTCGAGGATCCTCACTGTAGTAGGGGATGGTACTGCCGGCGGGTGGAGGCAAAAGCAATCCCCCCCACCACCCAAAGGCATATCCTATGCAAGTGACCCCGTCGCGATCAATGGTGTTTTGTACCTGGCATCACAGCACCAAGGGGGCAGCGTATTCTGCTTCGACCTCGAGAGCGAGGAGTGGAAAAGGGGGATCAAAGGACCACATGATGTGGAACCCGAGCGGTGTCGCATCACTCTGGGCGAGCTCAACGACACCCTATGTATGATCCAACCGGAGGTCGAAAATCGATGCACAACCATATGGCTCCTAACTAATGCCGACAAGGGCACCTGGTTCAAGGCGTATTCGATCCCCTTGGACCCAACTGCCTATGATCTCATGATACCTTTGAGGATGTTACTTGATGGTAGGAAACTGCTCTTCTATGTCACCGATGATTCCATGGAACTACCTTCCATGAAACTACCGGTGCTGCAAATCTATGACACCCATCAGGAGATGTGCATGGACGCGCCAAAGACGCTGGCGGGTGACCATGGTGGAAGTATCGGCCTTTGCAGCTTGCGCTAGCTAGAAGAGTTTTCTCCCGGCCAGCAGCTAGTAGTGCTCTGAATGCTCTATATCCCGTAATATTTATTTAGAAAGGTTGATATGTCAAACAGAATTTTTTACCACTTTTCAGTTGTAGAAAAACAGAGTATGCATAAGTTCTCCTTGCAAAAACGAGAGGGTTGCATACATACACATAGTACGGACTGTGCTTCATGTGGAATGCTTAACTTGAAAGTAGAGTATTAATATCCTTGAATCAGCCTGAGCTAGTCTATGTGATCGAGTGATTGATTACATACAGTTTGCTTCGTTTGAGTGCATGCCGTTGACTATTTACCCATACACTCTGTTTTCTGCCTATGTCGTTCTACCGCTTATACTAGTGTAGTTTTCTAAAGAACTGAAATTATCACTAGCAAACACATTCTTGTTTAGTAGCGGATGAACAGAGCTTATAGTGTTAACTGGAACAAAAATAATTTCATTCGTCTGGGATGATTCAGAATGGAGAGACCATCCTTTATGAACTCAAGGATGATGGCTAATGACACAGCAGATCAGACTGAATACTCGTCACCTGCTATATAAACCAGGTGACCCTGCAGTGTCCTTTGCTACCGCATCGTCAAGCCGCGCCTTTGGCAAAACGTTCAGGTCGAATATTTACTAGCTAGATGTGGCCCCCACAGAACGTTCTAGGTGCAAGCTGCAAAGGCTGATGTTGGGCGCACAGTCATCTGGCGTCCGTCACCGGGGTCAAAGATTTGCAACAACGCGGTCCTCCTCCATCCACAAGAGTGCCACAGAAGAAGAGCAACTTCTCACAGTCCCGTAACACTCTGAGAGGCGTCAACCAGGAATACGTGTATGCAACAAACGGAATACGTGTATGCAACAAGCTCATGAGATATCTGTCTATTGGTTGTTGCACATATACAGATATACATCAGTACATCACCCCACCGACCGTGATGGTATCATCACCATCGGTATTAGGAATAGATAGTGGTCGAGGGCGAGAGCATCTTCCTCCACCCGATAGGATGTAACACTCGCGGCTTCTCCTGGAGATGGCGAACATCTTGTACGCACCAGACGGGACGGCACGACCAAAGACCTCTCAAGCTTCATGCACTAGCCAACGCAACCAAAAGTCCGAACTGATGGAAAGAGCTAGTGCAATCCACTTATACACTTTAACACCCCCTCTCACGTGTGACGGAGAGAAGTCAGCACGTGCAACCGGAAGAGAGCGACGGCGCGCGTAACTCACGTATGACTCAAGAAGCCTATACATGGACACAAAGGGGTCAACAGTAATTTTAGGATAAATTGCGAAAGACAAGACTCGAACTCGAGACCTTAGGCTCTGATACCATGTCAAGCTTCATGCACTAGCCAACGCAACCAAAAGTCCGAACTGATGGAAAGGGCTAGTGCAATCCACTTATACACTTCAACAAGCCCAAGCTCTTGCCGTTTCCTGGAGAGGTCATAAGCAGCTTTTGGCCGGTGGCAAGATCGATCACTCCGACCATGCCAAATCCGTTGACGGCACATGCGAGGTCATCAGAACCGGTGCTAATAGACTTGGCAAACCAGTCCACGCCACGAATAACCCTCACAAGTCTACCAACCATATCAACCGGTCTTATGGAGAAGTCAAGGAGTAAGAGAAGATGAGGGGCTCGGCGCGAGACGTGTGCTCGGAGACAAATACCGGGTCAGAGATGAGTGCGCACCACTCCCTCCGACATGCATCGGAACCGGCATAGGGACTTCACCGGGAGCAGAGGCAGGATCTCTGAGATGACGTCGTACGACAACCAGATGGAAGTGTAGCCTTGGACCTTGCTCGCGTGGGGAGCATCGCAGGTTGATAGCCATCATGCAGGCGAGGAAGGTGACTGTGTTGTGGCGGCGTTCTCGTCGTCGGTGGAGCGTGCCGTCGCCTGGCTGTGAAGACGAAAGCATAGGAACGGCGGGCCTGATCCCCATATTATTTGGTTCTAATTAATTAATTAGGAATTAATGTGTTCCCGGCGAACCGATCTTCTCACCCCGGCACCCAAAATCGAAACACGATATACTCATATTGTTTTAGGAAGGAATACCCACTACTAAAGATATATGTACTATTAAGCTCGTCCATTGCAAACGGAAAAGGTATTCCATGAGCGGTGTCTATGCTATATACGATCGAAACCAAAAAAAAGTTATAGGTTCTCCACCATTCGGGCCTATTAAGCCCCTCGTCGCACATGAAAAGCCCTTACCATGTGCAACATGGAAAATCACTGACTATATAATATTCATAAAACATGTTTTTATTAATTTTTATTTCTAACTATATAATCAATTATTAAATATGGGTCAAAGTTACATCTTTATAAATTTATTCGTGTTTAGAGCATCATGTATTTGCAATGAATGTGGTAAATAAACGGAGACACAATAGACTTATAAGATAAGATAAACACTTAACACACTTTGAACACTTAGATGATGCCCTCAGCAATTAGGAGGGGCAGTGTTCTAGTTGCATAAAATGACAATAGTAGATATTTAGGTCCTGTCTAATAGAACACATGACGATGTTCTCTGCTAGCAGCAAGGACTGAAATTGGTGTCGTAAACACCGGCTAGTTCCTTTGGAGCGTCCGTGAATTCCCAGCTATGTGCATCATAGATTTGCACCGACGAAAGATCCGTGTTTTTACAAAAGTTAGAGAAGAGCAGCCTTTTGCCATCATGTAGCATCCTCAAAGGTATCAACTGATCATCAAACCCTAATGAATCAAAAGGGACCATGAACACCTTAACCCATGTGCTATTGTTAGAATCAGCGAGGAGCCATAAGTTGGTCACATAGCTCTCAACATCCGGTTGAACCATACACAAGGAACCATTGAGCTCGCACAACGCAGGGTCACACTTCAACAAAGGGTCACTCTGGCGAAGTTCCACATCTGGTGGGCCCTTGATCATGTTCTTCCACTCCTCTCTCGCAAGGTTGAAGCACAGTACACTGTCTCTGTCTAGCTGAGATTCTAGCATAATATGGAGGACGCCATTTACCGCGACAGGGTTACTAGTGTATGAAATATTGGTGGTTGGAGGCAACGGCATCCGTCTCCACCCAGCACCATCTCCCACCGTGAGGATCTCACATTTGCTGGGATTGATGTAGACCAGCTTGTACACACCTGCTGACGGGATAGCGCGGCCGAATCCCAAAAGTCCACTTTTACGACAGGTCTGACGCACCTTCCCATTGTGGAGGTCAACCACTTTGACATCACA
Source organism: Avena insularis (assembly GCA_023614405.1). Classification (NCBI taxonomy): domain Eukaryota; kingdom Viridiplantae; phylum Streptophyta; class Magnoliopsida; order Poales; family Poaceae; genus Avena; species Avena insularis. Next base: position 472,906,043 of record CM042697.1, read on the forward strand.
TGAACGACCAATCACACATACGAGGCCATCACGGCTTGTGCAGATAAGCTTCCAGACCGAACCTATGTTCTTGATCACTTTGACCACGTTACCATCCATGTCAATTAACCGAAGAGACCTGTCCCGGCAGGAGCCGACAACGAGGAGCGGCTCGGCGCGAGACTTGTACATGGCGACGATGGTGTCGGATATGAGGGCACACCACTCTTTGGACACGCATCTAAATCGAATCAGCGACTTCACCGGGATCCTGGAGAGGATGTCGATGACGACGTCGTTTGGCAAGGGGACGGGCGACTTGGCGGAGGGACACTGCCGCAGCCCCTGCGCATGGCGAAGAAGACAGGGCACCGCCGAGAACGCGATCCCCATATGATCGAATTGGCTCCAAATTTCTGCGTCGGGGCCTCGAGCTCGACGGCCTCAGAATAAATCTTGGCGAAGCCTTTTCTATATGCCTGCGTGTCCCGTTTGAGGTTTACAAACGAGGAGGTCGTCGGCCGAAAGATTATGTCGTGGTTTTACTCAAACGTAAGCAATCAAAACACATGAAACGTAAGATTATGTCGTGGTCTAGATGGACTCGGATGGCGCGGCAGCCACCGGCCGGGTATGCAAACAATTCCAACGTTGGTACGACATACCTGGAAGCCGCTCTGGAGTCTGGTACCGTGTGGCCGGACCGGCGCCGCCGGCCGTGCACATATGCGCGTGCCATCGGCGGCAGCCGTAGTCCTTGTTTCCGATCAAGCGCAACAAGCTACCGATGGCGGCCGTCCCTCTCTGCCTGTCTTCGAACATACATGGAAACCGCTCTGGTTATTGCGCAGACTGAAGAGAGGTACTGTGGCCGGACCGGCGCCACCGTGCACATACACAATCAAGCGCAACAAGCTACCGATCACGGTATAAAGGTTATTATTATTTTTTTATGGAAAAAGGTTATTGTTTTGTATACAACTAGCACAGGGCCCTCGCAAACGCGAGGGCATCATCTTTTTTGTGTCGTATGTTCTAAATATTAATTTCTATATGTGGATATGTCTTCAACATATTTATTCCAATTCTTCTAAAATTACATTTCTTGAAATGGAGGTGTTTGCATCAAAATGATGCACAAAGTTACAAACAAATTACCACACTAGTAGAAAAGAGGGCAATGACCCAGCCCCCATATTCCCATTAGCTCCGGTTTCATAAAAAACCGAGACCAATGCCTCGTAATGGCCTCGTTTTGGTTTGCGTCGCCGTCCAGGAGCAATAGCCCCGGTTCGGTTATGGGCAATAGCCCCGGTTCGGGGCAAAAACTGGGGCAAATGCTCACGCGCGCGACACGTGTCGTTCCGTGGAGCATTAGCACCGGTTTTTGCCCCGAACCGGGGCTATTGCCCCTCCCTGCCTATATATACACCCCCCATAGCCTAGTTTTTTTCTGGCTGGATTTGTGAGAGGGGTGGGTGCTAAGAATTTTTGCCTATGCACACAAGGTGTTCGGTGAAATGCTCGAGCCCCACTTAAGTTGAAAAAAAATGGTATCCTTGTTCGAGGTTAGCAACCTTGTCCTTTTCATCTGTAATTGCATCTGTGCATGTAAGATAGTCATTTGACTATATATTTATGATGCAGATCAATGCACGGAAGGGATGGATGTACGGCGACCGACGCGATTCCGACTTCATTGCAGGCCTGCATAAATTTATCGATGTGGCTGAGGATAACAAGGTGGATAATTTTATGCCTTGTCCATGTGTTGACTGTTGGAACGTCAAGGAGTACACCAACTCGAGAACTATTCAATTCCACCTGCTTCGCCAAGGTTTCATGCCCGAATATTATTGTTGGTCCTTGCACGGAGAAAGAGGGGTTACGATAGAAGACAATGAAGAAGAGGAGGATGATGACAACTATCGTATGTTCCATGAAGAAAACGAGGATACTGCAATGGAAGACAATGAAGAAGAAGGAGGTAACAATGAAGAAGAAGGAGGCGACAATGAAGAAGAACATCGGACATCAGATGAGCCCGTTGATGGTCTTGATCGGGTCATTTCTGATGCAAAACAACAATGCGATACAGAAAGGGAGGAGCTGAAGTTGGACGCCATGCTAAAGGATCACAAAAAGCTGTTGTACCCAAATTGCGAAGATGGCAGCACAAAGCTCGGTACAACACTCGAACTGCTGCAATGGAAGGCTGAGGCTAGTTTGTGTGCCAAGAGATTTGAGCAGTTACTGAAAATAATGAAGCCAAAGCTTCCAAAGGATAACGAGCTGCCCGAGACAACGTATGTAGCAAAGAAGACTATCTGCCCTCTAGGATTAGATGTGCAGAAGATACATGCATCCATTAATGACTGCATCCTGTACTGCGGTAAGGAGTATGAGAATATGGGTAAATGCCCGGTATGCACTGCATCTCGGTACAAGATCGGACAAGATGACCCTGGTGATGTTGAGGTCGATGACGATCCCCCCAGGAAGAGGGTTCCTGCTAAGGTTATGTGGTATGCTCCTATAATACCACGGCTAAAACGTCTGTTCAGAAACAAAGAGCATGCCAGATTGTTGCGATGGCACAAAGAAGAGCGTAAGAAAGACGGGTCGAAGTTGAGACACCCCGTCGATGGTTCGCAGTGGAGAAAAATCGAGAGAGAGTACCCGGACTTTGCAGGTGACGCGAGAAACTTATGGTTTGGTCTAAGTACAGACGGCATGAATCCTTTTGGGGAGAAGAGCTGTAGTCACAACATCTGGCCCGTGACTCTATGTATCTACAACCTTCCACCTTGGTTGTGCATGAAGCGGAAGTTCATTATGATGCCAGTGCTCATCCAAGGACTTAAGCAACCCGGCAACGACATTGATGTGTACCTAAGGCCATTAGTCGATGAACTTTTGTAGTTGTGGGCCGAACTAGGTGTACGTGTGTGGGATGAACATAAACAGCGGGAATTTGACCTACGAGCATTGTTGTTCGTAACCATCAATGATTGGCCAGCTCTTAGTAACATTTCAGGACAATCAAACAAGGGATACAATGCATGCACACACTGTTTAGATAATACTAAAGGTATATATTTGGAGAAATGTAAGAAGGTTGTGTACCTGGGGTGTCGTCAATTTCTTCCGACCAATCATCAAGTGATGAAGAAAGGCAAGCATTTCAACGGTGAGGCAGATCACCGGAAGAAGCCTAAGCTCCCTAAAGGTGCTGATGTATTTGGTATGGTGAGGGACCTGGAAGTAATCTTTGGAAAGGGTCCTGGCGGTCAATCTGTTCCGAAAGACAACGTTACCGGACACGCGGCCATGTGGAAGAAGAAATCAATATTTTGGGAGCTACCCTATTGGGAATGCCTAGAGGTCCGGTCTTCAATCGACGTGATGCACGTGACGAAGAATCTTTGCGTGAACCTGCTAGGCTTCCTGGGCGTGCATGGGAAGTCAAAAGACACCAGAAGCACGGGAGGACCAGCAACGTATGAAAGACCCATACAACAAGCATAGTGATAAAGGGCGTCAATACTTAAGAAGATATGCTCTTACGAAAGAAGAGAAGGAAATCTTTTTTGAATGTCTGAGCAGTATCAAGGTCCCGGCTGGCTTCTTGTCAAATATAAAGGGAATAATAAATATGGCAGAGAAAAAATTTCAGAACCTGAAGTCTCATGACTGCCACGTGATTATGACGCAGTTGCTTCCGATTGCATTGAGGGGGCTTCTACCGGAAAATGTTCGAGTACCCATTGTGAAGCTATGTGCATTTCTCAATGCAATATCTCAGAAGATAATCGATCGAGAAAGTCTGGAAAGGCTACAGAGGGATGTGGTCCAGTGTCTTGTCAGTTTTGAGTTGGTGTTCCCCCCGTCCTTCTTCAATATTATGATGCATCTCCTGGTTCACCTAGTCGACGAGATTTCCATTCTCAGTCCTGTATTTCTACATAATATGTTCCCCTTCAAGAGGTTCATGGGAGTCTTAAAGAAATATGTTCGTAACCGTGCCAGACCAGAAGGAAGCATCTCCAAGGGCTATGGAACAGAGGAGGTCATTGGGTTCTGTGTTGACTTTGTACCTGGCCTTAAGCCGCTTGGTGTTCCTGAATCGTGGCATGAGGGGAGGCTAAATGGAAAAGGCACGCTAGGAAATAAAGCAGTGATATGTAGGAACAGACGTTCTTTCACTCAAGCACACTACATAGTTCTACGAAATTCCACCTTCGTGGCTCCGTATATCAAGGAACACAGGAATGTTGTACGCTCCAAGTTCTCGGGGAATGCTGACTCCTGGATCAAAGAGAAACACATGGAGACTTTCGGAAGTTGGTTGCGAGCACGTCTCCTGAATGACAACACTGTTGGAGATCAGCTCTACTTGTTGGCTGCTTCACCATCTTTGACTGTATTGACTTTCCAAGGGTACGAGATAAATGGGAATACATTTTACACGATCGGCCAAGATAAAAAGAGCACCAACCAAAACAGTGGTGTCCGCTTGGATGCAATAGGCGAGAACGGGAAAAAGGACACATACTATGGTTACATAGAGGAGATATGGGAACTTGACTATGGACCTACTTTTAAGGTCCCTCTGTTTCGGTGCAGTTGGGTCAACATGAATGGGGTAAAGGTATACCAACTGTACGGAATGACAACAGTGGATCTCAAGAATCTTGGTTATAGATACGAGCCATTCGTCCTAGCCAACGATGTGTCTCAGGTTTTCTATGTGAAATACATGTCCTCCAGACCGAAAAAAAGAAAAAATAAACAAACGAATACATCAGACGATGAGCCCAGACGTCACATAGTTCTTTCAGGAAAAAGAAACATCGTGGGAATCGAGGACAAGACAGACATGTCAGCAGATTATGATAAGTTTGATGAAATTCCGCCCTTCACCGTGAAAAATGACCCAAGCATCCCGTTAAATAATGAAGATGCTCCATGGTTACGGCCTAAGAAGCGATCATAGGCAAGGGATCGACATACGCGAAGAAGGATTCATGAATTTCATGTAAAACTTATGTGTGCCCTCATGTATTAAAACTTATGTGATGTTTTCAATCTTCCAAGTTTAATATTTTTTCTTGTAACTTTGACACATAATATGACACCACGCGAAGGTTTCACATTGTTTCGATCATTTTTGAATTATTTATGCCCGTTCCAGATACACCGGATGGGAAATTTTCCAAGTAATTAAGTTTTCACATTTAATTTGGTGGTTGCTTCACAGAAAAGTGGGTCATTTTTAAATTTTTAATGCCCATTCAGAAACTTCCTCCTGCAAAAATTGTTAGTAAGAATAGTTATTTTAGAAAACAGAAAATGGCTGTGGATTATTTATTCAAATTTGAAGACTTTTCATGTTGAAAGTGTTTTCAAATTCAAAAATATGGAATACATATTTGTTAATGCATTTTTAATTGAAAAATACATATGAAAATATGGAATACAGATTTTTGAAATTCAAAATAATTTTGCATTGAAAAATACATATGTAATAATGCTCCTAAATCTAGAAAAAAGGCGGGAACCTCCAGAAAACTCAATCTTTTTTCGAAAAAGGCTTATTAGCCCCGGTTCGGCCCAAGAACCGGGGCTAATAGCCCACGATGCGCGCCAGCCGGAATTTTCTGGGCCAATAGCCACGGGTCGGGCGCTGACCCGGGGCTAATAGGGCAATAGCCCCGGTTCTTGGTAGGAACCGGGGCCGATGCTCCTCTACTTTAGATCGCCGCCGCCCTCCTTCCTCCCCATTCACGCACGCGAGGAGAAGGAGAGACGACGTCGTCAGGCTGCGCAACTCCGTCGCCGGCCAGCGCCTCCGCGTGCGTCCCCGAGCACCGCCGCCGTCGGCCCGCGCCTCCGCGTACGTCCCCGAGCACCGCCGGCCCACGCCTCCGTGTGCGTCCCCGAGCACGCTCGTTCCGCCGCCGGCCCGCGCCTCCCGAGCACCGCCGCCGGTCTCCGCTCCACGAGCGCAAGGTGAGCCGCCGCCGCCGCCCTCTCCTTTTTCTTCTCTTGCTCGAGCCGCCGTCGTGCGCGCGTGCACGAGCGCACGTGCACGAGCTGCGCTTGGCGAAAGCTGCTGCACGAGCACGAGCCTGCCGCTGCCGGCGTGCGTACGCCTCTGTGCCGCACCGCGCCGCGCCGCTGCTGACCCGAAAGCGCCGCCTGCGTCGCGTGCATGAGCTCGCGTTGCCAGGCGCCGCTCGCCGCCGTGCGCTGATTTGCTGCGTGGGAGGCGGAGGGGCCGGGGTGCTGTCGGAGATGCACGTCCGCGGCGGAGGTAACGTCGGGGGCGTGCTTGGTGTGGCGTAGCACGGGGGCCGCGGAGGTGGCGTCGGGCCGTGTTTCGCTGCGGAGTAGGAAGGCCGTCCGCCGCTTCTGTTAACTATTTATGTATATTCTTTTGTTTGCAGATACTATGGATCCAGGACTCGGCAGAGACGATTATCAGGAGAACATCATGGAGGGTTTCATCCGCGGGGATGAAGTTATTGTTGGCGATGTCACTAAGCAGTTTCTAAATGACTCCGGAGAGGGAGATGAGTCTCTCAGCCGAGGAGGTAGATGCTCCGGTGAGGTAGACGTCGACGCCTTGGGCGAGGGAGGACTCAGCGACTCCGATGAGGGAGAAGACGACGAGCAAGAAGTCGAAGAGAGAGAAGTCGACGGATCCGGCGAGGTATATATCTATATGTGATGTGCACTAATGTATTTAACAAGTGACCATATGAAATACATATATTAACGCGCTAGCTCTTTCTTCTTTTAGCCCTCCAGATTGAGGAAATCGTCAGTACGGACTAAACGAGTCCTAAACAAGAAGATGGATGATGGTGTCCGGTATAGAATCGAAAAGGTCGATAAAGTCGGGAAACCAATTGAACCAGATAATGTTGCAAAGAAATTTGTGAAGGCATGCGGAGTTGTCGTTAGGGACCACATCCCTATCACCACTCGAGAATGGAGGCAGACAAAGATGGAAACCGTGTCATATGTCGGCCAAGCAGCCAAAGAAAACCTTTGGACAAAGCTCATGCTTAATTTCACCCTGCCGGCGCCAGAGGTGGATCCAGACAAAGAGGTGCCAAATGAGGAGGAAATGAGGAGTCGAAAAGAGGTCCTAGAGAAAAAAGTCAAGGAGTGGGCTCTTTCAAAGATGGGCGGACTATTCAGGGACTGGAAGAAAAAATTATGCCAGAAATATATCGAGCTCGATAAGACTCCGGATTTCGATAAGGGCTATGAGAAGATAAGAGACTACTGGGCCGAATTTGTGGAGTACAAGACGAAGACTCCGGACGCGTTGCAAAAGTCTGCAGTAAATAAGGCGAATGCTGCTAAGAAGAAGTACCACCATACTATGGGGCATGCTGGCTACACCGGTAGCAAGCATAAGTGGGAGGCACTTGAGGCACCATTTCTAGCCAAGGGGGTCATGACAGAGCCCTTAACATGGATCGAACGGGCAAGAAATTGGTTTTACGGGCATGGGGGCACGTTGAACGAAGAAGGGAAGGCAGTGTATAACCAAAGACACAAAGATAATACCCTGCTACCCATCGACGACATTAGAAGTGCGGTACAAGATGTTGAAGGGGGACGGTTCGTTCCTGATAGAGAGAAGGACGAGTTGGAACGCGCCCTTAAAAATAAAGAACACAAAGGACGATCACGGGGCACCTAAGGATCCAAGCCGTGGACAGTTGCGTTTCCCGAGGAAAGGAAGAGATTTCCTGATAGAAGCCATCAGAGGAGGAAGGAAAGGGAGGCAGCTGAGAAAGCTGCTGCTGAGAAAGTCGCTGCCGGGTCACAGAATGTAGAAGAGGTATTAAAGCGACATCAGGATCAAATCGAAATACTTAGCCAGCAAGGTAGAGGCCAATCTCAGCGGTACCTGATAGAACCTGCATTCGATGCTACCGGCGCCCCATCGAATAAGAAAAGCAGCGTCGCTTCCATGCAGCTCCAGGATGATGGTGATGATGATGCACTGACGGCTCCGGAACATCGTTACCCAGCGGATGATATCACACGGAGCACACCTTGTGAGTTAAAGGTGAGAGTTGCTAACTTAAGGTTGACGGCGGCGCTCGGCATGGCCCTACCAATTGGACCTTAACCAACTTGGCATTGCAAACCGGTTCCAAAAGGGTATTGTTGTCGTCATGGTGGATCAAGTCATGCCAGATTATGAGGAGCTGAAGCTGGACTAACCTGCAGGTGAAGATGGGGAGCTGACTGAACTAGGAGAAGTAAAAAGGGGGACTGCTGTTTGGCCAAAGGAGCACATCCATCTTCCAAATTATGTGCCGCCAAGGCCACCCACTCCTCAGATCAGCAATCCAATCCTTCGCCGCCACATGACCATTCTCAACAATAAGGTTCTTCACCTTCGCCGCCACATTACCATTCTCCAACAAGAACCGTCTCCATCGCCGTCGCAGCCGCCTCCACCGCCATCTCCCAAGCGGAAAAGGGTCAGATGACTACGAGGCAGCAGCAAGAGGTTCATATCACCGAAACATAAGATATCGCCCTCCCAAAAGTACCCCATGCAAATATAGATTTCAGTATCCCCGAGGGAGATGACAAACGAGCAACTTGATGCGGCCTCAGAAGCCAGTTATCAAAAGTGGAAGATTGACATAGCTAACAAGAAGAAGCCGATAGAGCCAATCTTTCCGCGCACCGAAGAAGATGTAGCAAAGGCAATAGCCCAGGTGAAGCTCATGGCCGTGTACCCGCCGCCGCTACCAGAAGACTATGACCGCTCTATTCGCAAGTCGACTGAGGCAAAAGAACAACGGTTGCAGAGTATCAGCTCCAGTGGAAAATCAAGCGAGAAATCAGTTGCCCAGCTCGGAGAATAGAAAAATCAATCGTGCCCCCCGCTAAAAGTGTATTCCGATGCCGAGGTGTGGTTGAGGAGAGCTGCGGCCGAGCAGAGGTATGATCCGGAAATTGATCCGGAGTTAGTAGAGTTGTACGGAGAAGCGACAGCGGCTCAAGGCATGTCTATTCGTTAGTACTTAAACCATATAAATGAATTCGCTGACATAGCATACAAGTATGGGCACGGGCACCCTCTCGTCAAATCTGAGTTAGTCAAGGAGCTACCAACAAAAATGCGAAGATTGCATATCTGGTACATGCGACAATCTGCTGCTAACAAAAACTGGATCAACATTGCACATAGAAACGAGCATTATGGGCATGGAGATGGCGTGGTAATGGTTGAATTGGATGAGTTATTTCAGTTATACCAACATGACACCCTCGACAAATCTATCATAAGTGCCTATTGTTTGTAAGTATTATTAATTTATATAATTAAGTCTTTCTAGCTCAGCTATCGTTCATTGCATGTATAATCTTACTCATCACTATATTTATTTTGCAGAATGAAGATTCTCCGATGCAAAAGAGGACAACTCTATGACATTGGGTTCATTGACCCAAATATCATTTATCAAAATGTTCTCCACCTGAGACCCGAGGTGACAGAGAACAACTTGGTACACGCGTTAATGTTTCACGAGACCAAAAGGGAAATACTATTTCCTTACAACTACGAGTGAGTGTTACTGTCTTGTACACATTATATTTTGCTTACTCGATGTTAAGTGTATAATTGACTCGTTATGCGTGCGAAGCTTCCACTATATCCTACTAATCATTAAGCCCGACGATGAAATGGTAAAAGTCATGGACTCGAAACGCAAAGATCTCAATGAGTGGGCGGACATGCAAGCATGCCTCCAGAGGTAATTTCAATCATTATGTCACTATATCGGCACTATTTCCTCGCTGATAGCAAGTGATTAATATAGAACTCCGTTATTCATCTTCTTTGCCGGGCAGGGTTTGGAAACGGTTCACCGCCAAGGCTGTTGGCGTTTGGAAGCCAGATCTTACATTTCAACAACTTAATGTAAGTAGTACTAGCTAGATCCGCGCATCTCTTTGATTCTAGTTTCAATATCATGCTTGAATATTATTTTGATTGAACTATATATGTTCTCGTAAAGTGCTTGAGGCAGGAACCCGGGAATAACTTATGTGGCTACTATGTATGCGAGTTCATTCGCCAGACGACCAAATATACTGCCGCAAAGAGGGACTTAAAAAAATTGAAGTACGATAAACAATATTCATAACTTTAGTTTATTACCATCAATTGTGTTCATTTTCATTAATTCATATATATTGACCCCTTCTTTAAATTATATTAGGTCGAACGGTTGCGGGACGGTCTTCTACTACAAGAACGCATACGAGCAATTCAAGAGGAAATTGCCGGATTCATAGATGCCGAGGTCCTAGATCCGAATGGAGAATACTATTCCCCGCCGATGGATATGCGAGTGTGATATGTTTTATAATGTGCATGTAATAACTCGTGGTGCGTACATTTTGTAATATATTCGACAACGCACATTGGATGAGATGGTGTAATATATTTGCGACGATGATGTGCACTATATAGTTGTTTCTTCATTGTTGTATGTAGTATTAATTATGCCATCCAATTTAGCGCAAAACACAAATTAAAAAAATGCCCAAAAAAATAAATGAAAAATAGCAGCAAACGGATCCTGCCGCGGCACAAAAACGGGCCGTTTTTCTGCTGCGGCAGGGGAGAAATAGCCCCGATTCCTATTAAAAACCGGGACCTTTGCCTGCTAGGCCCCTCGCTCGCCAGCCGCCCACGTGGAGCACCATTAGCCGCGGTTCGGGGCAGAACCGGGGCTAGCAATATCCCCGCCTGGCTAGCCCCGGATCCAGAACCAGGGCTAATGGCCCATACGAACCGGGGCTATAGGCCTCTTTTCCACCAGTGCCAAGATCAACCCAAAGCCACATCACTAACGATAGTTGTTGCAACACCTACAACCTTGACAATGGGGTCACCATGTCGTAAATGGAGGTTATAGCCCCGACGTCTGTATCAAAATGATGCACACAATCTTCTTTATTTATCATTATTCAACAGTCTTACAACAAAATACAGAGATCAACCCACTAGTGGAAACGAGGCCTCTGGTTAAGGTCGGAAATGGGCTATGAACCGGTGTTAAAGGGGGCGCCCATACCAGCATTGTCCAGAAAGCAAAAAGGAGCACCCCCTTTAACACCGGTTCGAGTCACGAACCGGTGTTAAAGGCCCTGCATCAGTGGCCCGCGCAGCCCCTCCTTTAACACCGGTCCATGGCTTGAACCGGTGTTAAAGGGGGTGCGCCTATATAACACACCGCAGCCCACACCCCTCTCTCATTTTTTCACTCTCTCATTTTGGAGCTTAGTAAGAGGGTGAGAGGTGTGCTAGTTTGTGTCTTTTTACTATGCACAAGAGGTGTTCGGTGAAATGCCCGAGAGCTCGAATTAAGTTTTCTCGTTGCTTTTTCCTTCTCGGTCGAGGTCGGCAACTTTATCCTTTCATGTGTCATTGATTTACTATATAAGTGGTCATCTCCCTATTAATTTTTGATATACTATATAATGCAGATGAACCGGCAATCAAGGGCGGAGGACCTTGTGTGGCAAGCTATGGCGCCCGCCATACCTTGATTCTGGCGCCTCTAAACCTAATTAGTGCTTAAGTGGTATGTTACGATTGCCTAATGTCTTTTCTTTTCATCTGTTTTGCCTATCATAAACTAATTTTGAAGTAATATTTTCATGTTTTTTTGACATGTCAAGTCTATATGTTTAATAAATTTGTAGTGAACTATTGTCTTAAGTTCCGTTTAATTATAAAGGTAATTTTTATCTTAGTTATGTACGGACAAGCATGTTATACTTACCGTGCAATGTTGATTATGGATTGTCGTATATTTTTTGAGCACATATTTAGTAAAAAAATATTGTGATGCTATTAGTTTCGCCACACCAAAAAATATTTTCGTCCTCCCCCACTGCCGGCAATGGATGTACGGTGACCGACGCACTTCCGAGTACATTACGGGCCTCCAAAATTTTATCGTTGTGGCTAATGCAAACCGTGGTCACAATAGTTTTATGTGATGTCCGTGTGTTCACTGTCAGAACAAGAAAGACTACTCAAATACCATAACCATTCACACCCACCTGCTTCGATCCGGTTTCATGCCCAACTATAATTGTTGGACCAAGCATGGAGAAAAGGGGGTTGTGATGGAAGACAACGAAGAAGAAGAGGATGATGACAACTATCATAATATGCATCCTGAATACGATGATACTGCAACGAGGGTAGATAATGAATATCAAGAGGCAGCAGATGGGCCCGCTGATGACGATCTTGGTCGGGCCATTACTGATGCAAAGGAAGAATGTGAAACTGAAAAGGAGAAGGAGAAGCTGGAGCAGATGTTAAAGGATCACAAAACATTGTTGTACCCAACTTGCGAAGATGGCCACAAAAAGCTACGTACCACACTGGATTTGCTGCAATGGAAGGCAGAGAACGGTGTGACTGACAGCGCATTTTCAAAGTTGTTGGTAAAATGAAGAATCTGCTTTCAAGAAATAATGAATTGCCCGATAGTACATACCAAGCAAAAAAGGTTGTCTGCCCTCTAGGATTAGACGTGCAGAAGATACATGCCTGCATTAATGACTGCATCCTCTACCGCGGTGAGAAGTACAAGAATTTGGATGCATGCCCGGTATGCACTGCACTACGGTATAAGATCAGACGAGACGACCCTGGCGATGTTGAGGGCGAGGCCCCTAGGAAGAAGGTTCTTGCCAAGGTTATGTGGTATGCTCCTATAATACCACGGTTAAAACGTCGCTTCAGAAATAAAGAGCATGCCAAGTTGTTGCGATGACACATGGAAGACCGTAAGAAAGACGCGATATTGAGACACCCCGCTGATGGATCACAGTGGAAAAAGTCGAGCGAGAGTACCCGGACTTCGCACGTGACGCAAGGAACTTAAGATTTGGTCTAAGTACAGATGACATGAATCCTTTTGGTGAGCAGAGCTGCAGTCACAGCACCTGGCATGTGACTCTATGTATCTATAACCTTCCTCCTTGGTTGTGCATGAAGAGGAAGTTCATTATGATGCCAGTGCTCATCCAAGGCCCGAGGCAACCCGGCAACGACATTGATGTGTACCTAAGGCCATTAGTTGAAGAACTTTTACAGCTGTGGGACAAACCAGGTGTACATATGTGGGATGAGCACAAAGAGGAGCCATTTGAACTACGAGCGTTGTTTTTCGTAACCATCAATGATTGGACTGCTCTTAGTAACATTTCAGGACAGACAAACAAGGGATTCAAAGCATGCACGCACTGTTTAGATGAGACTGAAAGTGTATATTTGGATAAATGTAAGAAGGTTGTGTACCTAGGGTATCGTCGATTTATTCCGAACCTGCATCCCGTAAGAAATAAAGGCAAGCATTTCAAACGTCTGGCAGAACCCGAAGGAAGCCTGTCCTCCGTACCGGTGAGGAGGTATTTGGTATGGTCAAGGACCTAGAAGTAATCTTTGAAAAAGGTCCTGGCAGTCTATCTGTTCCGAATGACGATGCCGGACACACGCCCATGTGAAAGAAGCAATCTATATTTTGGGAACTACCCTATTGGAAAGTCCTAGAGGTCCGCTCTTCAATCGACGTAATGCACGTGACGAAGAATGTTTGCGTGAACCTGCTAGACTTCCTGGGAGTGTATGGGAAGACAAAAGATACACCGGAAGCACGGCCGGACCAGCAACGTATGAAAGACCCTGAAGAGCATATGCATCCTGAGAACGAGAAGGGTAAAGGACGCCACTTAACTCCTGCCAGCTACGCTCTTACCAAAGCAGAGAAGGAAATATTTTTTGAATGCCTGAGCAGTATCAAGGTCCCGTCTGGCTTCTCGTCGAATATAAAGGGAATAATAAATATGGCAGAGAAATTTTTTCAAAACCTGAAGTCTCATGACTGCCACGTGATTATGACGCAATTGCTTCCGATTGCATTAAGGGGGCTTCTACCTGAAAATGTTCGAGTACCCATTGTGAAGCTATGTGCATTCCTCAATGCAATATCTCAGAAGATAATCGTTCCAGAAAGCCTACCAGGTTTACAGACAGATGTGGCCCAATGTCTTGTCAGCTTTGAGTTGGTATTCCCACCATCCTTCTTCAATATTATGACGCATCTCCTGGTTCACCTAGTAGAAGAGATTAGCATTCTCGGTCCTGTATTTCTACACAATATGTTCCCCTTTGAGAGGTACATGGGAGTCTTAAAGAAATATGTTCATAACCGTGCTAGGCCAGAAGGAAGCATCTCCAAGGACTATGTAACAGAGGAGGTCATTGAGTTCTGTGTTGATTTTATTTCTGACCTTACGGCGATTGGTGTTCCAGAATCACGACATGAGGGGAGACTACGTGGAAAAGGCACCCTAAGATGTAAAGCAATGATATGTAGGGACGGACATTCTCTCAATCAAGCACACTACACGGTTTTACAAAGATCTATCTTGGTTGCCCCGTATATCAATGAACACAAGAATTTTATACGCCTCAAACACGCGGGACAGTCTGATGAATGGATTATAAGTGAACACATGGCGAGTTTTGACAGTTGGCTGGAAAGACTTCTCACGAATAACACCACCGTTGGACATCAGCTGTACTTGTTGGCGAGTTTTAGCGGCTGCTGCAAAGACTTCTCACGATTATAAGTGAACGCTGGTTTTAAATTTATTTTTGTAGGACGCTCGTCTTAATTTAGAGGGCGCAAAAACACTAGCATTTAAATGTAGGAACAAATAATTTGAAAAATCAAAACACGATATACACATACATATATATATTTTTAGCATGGAACAAACACTACTAAAGATAGGTACTAGTAGAAAACGTGCATTTGGTCCGGAGCATTAGTACGATCGTGTTTGGACCCGGGACTAATGAAGCTACAAACCTCCACAGGGTATGGCGACCTCTAGTCCCGGTTCAAACGAGACCTTTAGTCCCACTAACCGGGACTAAATGGTTTCGGAAAGGCTAGGGCCGGCGCCAGACCCTTTAGTCCCGATTTCGCATTTCTTGGTGATGGTGATGGTGGTGCTCGGGTGAAACAAGGCTGCGGGACGGTCGGGCTTCACACACATCAAGGATAAAGTCTAATTATTCTCTCTAATTCGGGTTAGTGTTCAAGTTAGCATAGATATTTAGCGAGTTGGTTATAGTTAGCGTAGATTGTGTAGGTCAAGTGCATTAGGTACTATATAGTTAGTATGTTATATGGATGTCGTTGATATGTCGTTTTTATATATGTTATTTAGAGGTGTATGTGAAAATGATATGTCTGTATTTATGTGGTGTATGTATTGATGGGACTCAAAAAATTAGGTCAGCATTTATGTCTGAGTTAGTCCAATTTTTTTTTACTATGGTCATGGTAGTGTTTATCAAATGAGATGGGAGTTGATCAGAGTGAGTTTCAGAGTTTGAAGTTGGAATTGTCGTCCCTAGAAAAAGTGAGCATTAGTCATTTGAAACATGGTTCACATTGAATGTTCTCTTGATCATGAAATGTGTACCGTCAGTGTCCATTCGTTGTGGAGAATAATCTCTCGTTCAAACATTTTTGGAGTTGAGGACGATAGATCCGACCTCTCACTTACTTTGTTTAGCTATGCCCAACGAAAAAAAGTAGATGGTTAAACATGTCAAATTGCATCATCAATTACTACAAATTTGTAGTTCACGACAATCTGGCTAGCTCAATCTTTGTTGTCTGCTTGACAAATATAATCTTGTAAGGAAATACTTCAGATATAGCATTCACATGATTTGGGGTACTGGATCTTGGGCGAGATTAACCCCTCTAGGTGCAAGCTGCAAAAGCCAATACCGGATACGTGGTCACCAGCACTTTGTTCATTGCATCTGTGCATGTACCATGATAATGGTCGTAGATTCGCAGTACCGGTGACCCTCTTAACTTGTTGTAACGGAAAAGTATCTTCCATCCGCCTTGTAACACTCTCAAAGGCATCATCTGGTGATACGAAGATGGGTCCAAGGGTATCTTGTACGCTTTGATCCATAGACTCTTGTCGGAATCGGTTAGGATCCATATGTTAGTATATCCAGTGTCAGCATAACGAACCCTTGGTTCAACCATGTACAAGGCACCATTGAGCTCGCCTAAGCTGATTTCAGGCCTCCCAAGTTTCACATTTGGTGGGCCTTTGATCTTACTCTTCCACTCCTCGGTCTCGAGGTCAAAGCGGAGGATACCTCCCGCTGCATCCTCTAGCGCCACTGCCAAGAAATGCAGGATGCCATTGACCGGTGGAGTGTAGTTTTCACGACTGTAAAAGTCTCTGCGGAAAGGGAATGATTTCCTCGACCTCCACCCCTCGCCATCTCCTAGAGTGAATACCTCGCAACAACGAAATCCAAACCGCACCACCTTGTAAGCACCGGATGGAACGGCACGGCCGAAGCCCCATGTTCTGTCGGCTCCTGGGTGTGTGACAAGAACCTTCATGGTGGTGAGGTCGATCATCCCGATGGCGGGGGCGCCCATCGAATAGCCGGTGACACATAGGATGTCGTCCGTGGGACTAATGCACATGGGTGTCCAACCGTACCCCGTGTAGTTGACGACCCTCACGACGCTGCCAGCATCCATATCAATAAGCCGCAGGCACGAGTCGCTATAGGAGCCGACAACGAGGATCTGCTCGGCGGGGCGGGACTGCTGCGCGGTGAGAAAGATAGGGTCTGAGATGATCGCACGCCACTCTCAGGATACACATTGGAACCGGCACAGGGACTTTACTGGGACCCTAGAAAGGATGTCAAAGATGACGTCGTTAGGCAGGAACACCGGCTCGCTGGTTGATGGAATCCGTAGCAGCTCTCTTGCCCGGCGACGAACACACTGCAACGACGACAACGACGACAACGTATTGTGTCCGAAAATCACGCACGATCCGAGACGGACTCGTGCGGTGCATGATAGCACACATAAATAAATGTTGGAAAAATCTAAAGAGAGCGTGCGGCGCATCACGATTCGGAAAACAAATCGCGCCAACCCCCACCCCAAGGACCGGTCGTGCACATCTTATCCTCTCATGGGTTGTTCCCCACCACACAATCTCTCTCTCTCTCTCTCTCTCTCTCTCTCTCAAATCGCCACGGGATGGGAGAGCAGCATCACGCGAGGAGCACCGCGCCACCAAGCCGTCGACGAGCGCAGGGAGGGGGCCTCCATCAGCTACCACGCGGGAAGGGATCCGGCAGGCCACCGCCGACGAGATCAAGGAGGAGTGAGGCTATCACTAGTACATGGATGGATCCGTGAGGTCACCGTCGACAAGGACGAGGAAGAGAAGCCTGCCCCTGGTACGGGAAGGGCTCCGGAAGACCACAACCGACGAGCTCGAGGAGGAGGAGGCTGTCGCTAGTGGGGGAGTGCTTTGCGAGGTCGGTGCT
Source organism: Avena insularis (assembly GCA_023614405.1). Taxonomy (NCBI): domain Eukaryota; kingdom Viridiplantae; phylum Streptophyta; class Magnoliopsida; order Poales; family Poaceae; genus Avena; species Avena insularis. The sequence goes on from CM042697.1 coordinate 472,923,504, forward strand.
GACGAGCGCGAGGAGAAGCCTTTCCCTAGTGCTGGAACACCTCCTTCGACGAGCACACATCGGCACCGCCGCCGCCAACGAGTGCAAGGACGAGCCCGCCCCTAGTTCGGGGACGCCTACGATGACAAGCACACGGCAGGGCCGCCGCCGCTGAAGAGCATGGAGGAGGACCCCATCCCTTGTGTGGGGACGCCTCCGACAACGGGGATGTCATTCACGACAAGCTGGGTCGACATGGGCGGCTGCGTTCGATCTGATGCAGGTAGAGGATTGGGTGCAAGAGAGGACATGCTGGTGATGGGGGAGATTGTCAACACCCGGATTTTTAATCCCAGATGCCTGTTATGCCATACATCGCAATCCCAGGATTACCATTTTTGCGAGACATAACAGAATTGGATACCACAGTACTTCATCCATTACAAACCATATATAAGGTCTTACACAAATAAGGATCTTATGATCCAGTTCTTAATACAACTTCAAGCAGCGGAATACGTAATAATAATGGTAGCGTAGGCGAAGCTCCATCTTCGGGATCACAGGCAATGCTGACGATGGGAGATGATCCTAGTTGTCGTAACCTTCCTGGATTCCATCTTCCAAGTACTCCTCTTCATAGTCTAGCCATGGGAATAGCCAGGGACAAATCCATGAGTACTCTTTAAGTACTTGCAAACTAGTACTAGCAGGTAAAGGGGTTTTTGGATAATAGGACACTAGGCTCTAGGATTGTTTTGCAAAAAGCCAGATTTATCTCTACTCAGTTCCAAAGCTAGGCACAATTTTATAACTCCTAAGTGGGATCTTGCATTTCAGGTCACAACTCTATTGTGGTCAAGTCAAAGTATCAACTCATTACACAAGTCATTTTGAAAAGTCTGACGGGGGAACAGTATGGCCACTCCAACTGTCCATAACCGCGGACGCGGCTATTCGAATATTTTGACACTCTGCAGAGATTGTACACTTTCACCACAACATTCGATACATCCGTCAGGAACAAATCCTGAATTCACCATACTCAGTATGCGGATAATCAATCCTAACCTTTCAATTACACGTCCTAGTATAAGCACCTCTCCTGTGAGTTTGGCCTCCCAACCATGACCAACTGTCATCTTGGGTACTGCACAGGTGGACAATCTTCACAAGGTAGCCTCAGCTCAGACCTTGGCTGTGAGGGAACTAATACTAAGGTATATAAGTTTCCAGTCAAGCCCTACCCAATCTTCGGGTATTGTGGTTGTACGATAAAATTGGAATGGTATCGCATCCAGACAACCATCGGTTTTATAAAGGGCTAAGGCTCATGCCTTAACATTTTCATCACCAGAATCATCTGGTGTTCGGAAACATATGTCAAAACATCTCAGTAGAATGATCCATCATTCTAAGGTTTTCATAACCATTTTCACCAAGTATTCCCATCTAAAGTTGATCAAGTTTTATGCCTAGCACTAGCATCTACAAGTGGGGGCGAGTACTAATGAGGGGTGGTAACTAGTGGAGTTTCAACTAAGTACAACCTTATATCTTAGGATGATATCAAGGTTTATAGCTTAGGCCAAATTTATGCTCTTTATGCAACCTTCAGTTACATCTTTCTAGAATCTACAAGTTACTTAAGTCAACTCTAAGCTAAGGCTTTGATAAAGAAAATAAAGTAGAGGCTTGCAAATAAAACTAGGATTGGATGATTAAGTGGGTATGATCACATATGCTTAAGGAATATGGTTAGCATGGTAACAAGCAAGTATTTGCTTGCAAAGGTAAAGTATCTTGCAAGTGGTAGCTTGCACATTATCAGTATAAGCTTGCTAAATTAATAGCTTGCAAGTATTGGCTTGCACAATCAACTAGTAGCATTAGGCTTGTTAAATTGCAAGTGTTAGCTTGCAAGGTTAATAGCTTGCCTTATGCAGAGCAGTGGTTGAAGTTCTCCTCGGCTTCTTCTTCGTAGTATCCTCCTTCCTCCTCGTATCCTTGGTCGGTACTAGCGTCTATAAATAAATATGATGTACACAATCACCAAGCAATTCTTAACTACTTGCAATCATCACACAAAAGGTGTCCTATAGATGATCTAGCATCATCACTAACATTACAAGACTAAGGCTTGGTTTAAAATCCCTTTTTATTTTATTTTTAGAAAAGTAATTTCTACTCGTTGCAAAACTACTTAAGATTTAATATTCTCCAAACCAAACATGGGGTCATGTTGACACATGTCATCACCACAGGTTTTAGTCCATGGGAATGTGATTTAAAGTGGTGTCACAATTTAATAAGGTTTTACCCTTTTATTTTAATTAAATAAAGTGTCTAGAAATGCCTATGGGGCATTCTTTTATTACTTGAATATTATTTCTGTAAGTAAACCTATATATTTTTATATATTCTAAAAGGTATAGTTAAATGTGATTTTTGAGAGTTGGAATCAACTCAAAAGCTATTGTGGTTTTAATTTGAAAAATGTTTGAATGTAGAAAAGCTTTTGCCTTGTTATTTTTACCAAGGATGATCTACAGATCCAAATGACTTGAATCCAACGGGCTTGGATTCAGCATTCACAGACCTTTCCAACAAAATAGGTTTCATTCAATTTGGTGCACTGAATCGACCTGGGTTGATTTTTGAAAATGGGTACAGAAGTGTGTTTGAAATAAAAAGAAAAAGGTTTAATTCAAACAACTGGGCTGCGCGGGAAAATTTACTAGGCCGGCCTGCTAAGCGCAGCGCTCCCGCGGGCTGTTTAAGTGGGTGTCCCCACTCGTCAGTGAGACAGGGGGTGCGAAGCGGTACGGGGCAACGTGGGTTGTTTGATCTGATTCTAATCCAACGGCTGGGAGTCATTGTCGACGTTGGGCAACGCCGGCGAGACAGAAACCTAGCGCGGCCAGTGGGGGTCGTTGGGGGCTCACCGGGGTACGGGTGGGGGTCGGCGAGGCGGGCAAATGACGAAGTCGACGACGGCGAATCTCCTGGTACCAGTGGCTTCTCCTGGGGCAGCTCCAATCGCTGGCTCCCTTCTTCTCCAGAGGCGGCGGGCTCTGGTGAAATTACGACGAGGTGGTGCTCGCCTTGCTCCGGGAACGGTGTGGCACGATCAGTGAGGAGAGGGGAGTAGAATGGTGTGAAGAAATCGACTGGGGGTGGCCTCTATTTATAGTCGAGCGAGGGGACAGACGGGGCGCACGGTGAGCTCGTCGGGGGCAGTGGTATAGACGGCTATCGGCATGGGTGAAGGTAGGGGACAGTGTGGTGTCTCCTGGTGATGCTCAACGACATGGTTTAGAGGCGTGGGGCGGTGCGGCTTGGTCTGGAACGGGCGATGCTCTGCGCGGCAGAGGCGGCGTCTTTGACGGCGAGCGGTGGCTGTGCGGCACGGGCGGTGAAATGGGCATGTCTGGCGGTCTCCTGGGACGGTGGGGAGCATGTTGGCGGGCGGCGAGGGCTCGAGGTGGTCTGGTTGAATGGGAACGGAGCGTGCTCTGCGGAGTGGGTCGGCACGGTCGACAGCGGCACGGGCGCGGCGTTCCTGGTGGTTCTGGCTGCTGTTCGCGAGGCAGGGCTGGTCGAGAGGGGGCGGTGAGGCATGGGTGATCTCCCAGACATGGTTGGCATGGCTAGTTTCCTTCCTAGCTTGCTGTCTCCACTGGGGTGGCATGGGTGGCTTCGGCTGTTCACCATTGATGACAATGGCAAGCTCACAGTGGTGCTAGTGCTTGGTTTAGTTAGCTAGATGATCTACTGAGATGGTTGTGAGCTAAATGGGGAACCAGTTAGGCTTCAATCACTGCTCACTATAGTGTTTAGGATTTTGATGATTTGAGTCTGCAACCTGTTTGATGAAATGGCCGCATGAACTCAAGTTTTGAATTTTGAAAAGATTTTTGGTGGGTGTGCTAGGTTGATGCTGGGGAGTCTGCAGATGCTTGGGTTTTGAAAGTTGAGCTTGTTTGAGTGGTTTTTGAAAAAGTGGGATCTTCCCATATGAGAAAGATTCAATTTTGAATTGTCATTTAAACTGTGCATTTGAAAGTTTCTGGATGATCACAAAGTGGGCCTTGATACATTGTTATGGGTACATTCAAGGGGTGCAATGATCCATAAAAGTTTCTGTTAGGTTATGAAAGTTTGAGGCAGCCAAAGTAGGCATGGGAGTTAAATTGGTCAAAATGACCATTCCCTTAATATATTTGTTTTGATTTACTTGTCTTTAGGAAAAGTGTGGGAAATGTTTAGATGATGTTTATTTCACCTAAGCATCCATTTACAAGCAAGGGAACACACAAACAAGGTGGTTTAAAAGAATTTCAAATCAATGCATACACATATGCATGCTTCCAATTTTGTTGAGAAAAGTTTTTGTTAACCCTAGATTTGATGATTAGTGTTTGATGATCCAAGCTTAGTATTTTTGGGATGTTACAAACCTTCCCCCCTTAAACAAAATCTCGTCCCGAGATTTGAAAAAGGACGAAAAAGATTACCTAGGATTTGAATAGATCGGGAAACTCCGTCCTGATGTGATCTTCGCGCTCCCAGGTAGCTTCCTCTTCTGTGTGGTTTCTCCACTGAATCTTGAGAAACTTGATGCTTAGGGTTCGGGTAGTTCTGAAGGCTTCTTCCAAAATATGGATGGGTACTTCGGGATAGGTCAGGTCATTGTTGATCTCTATGGTCCGGTGATCGATATTCTTGAACACTTCGGTCTTCTCTGGAACTTCAAGACACTTACGAAGTAACGAGATATGGAACACATTATGCACTGCTGATATCTCTTCGGGTAGCTCCAATTGATACGACACTTCTCCTCGACGGTTCAGAATCTTGAAAGGTCTGATATATATGGGGGCTAACTTTCCTTTGAGTTGGAAACGCTGCATTCCCTTCAATGGCGACACTTTCAGATAAACAAAATCTCCTATGTTGAAGGCAAGGTCTCGACGTCTCTTGTCGGTGTAACTCTTCTGTCTGGACTGGGCTGTCTTGAGGTGCTCACGAATCTTGTGAACCTTCTCTTCTGCTTCCATAGGATGTCGGGTCCGAAAATCTGACTCTCTCCTACTTCCGACCAATTCAAAGGGGTGCGACACTTTCTTCCGTACATGAACTCGAATGGGGCCATTTGCAAACTGGCTTGATAACTGTTATTATAGGAAAATTCTGCGAAAGTTAGACAGTCTTCCCACTTGGATCCATATTCTAACACACAGGCTCTCAGCATATCTTCGAGTATTTGATTTACTCGCTCCGTTTGTCCATCGGTCTGAGGGTGATACACGGTACTGAAATCTAGGCGGGTCCCTAAACCTTCTTGAACTTTCTTCCAGAATCTCGAGGTGAACTGAGTTCCTCGATCCGATACAATGTTCTTAGGGACTCCGTGCAAACTAACTATTCTAGCGATGTATAACTCCGCTAGCTTCTAACTCTAATAGGTGGTCTTGACGGGCAAGAAATGGGCGACTTTGGACAATCTGTCCACTATGACCCAGATAGAGTCATTTCCCCTACTAGAAGTAGGCAGTCCAGTGATAAAGTCCATTCCAACGGAATCCCATTTCCATTTCGGAATCTGCAAGGGTTGCAAAAATCCAGCGGGTCTTTGATGTCCAGCCTTGACTCGCTGACATATATCACACTTGGCGATATAGCTTCTGATTTCTCTCTTCATATTATGCCACCAAAATTGCTCCTTCAAATCTTGATACATCTTTGTTCCTCCGGGGTGGATAGAATAAAGAGTATCATGAGCCTCCTTCAAAATAACTTCTTTCAACTCAGAATCTGCTGGTACACAAAGGCGTCCTTTGTACCATAGAACTCCTTCTTCGTCTTCGGTGAAACCGGGTACTTTGCCTGTACCGATATGACGCTTGATTCCGTCGATACTAGCATTTCCTTTCTGCGCCTCTTTGATCTGGCTGATCAAAGTGGGATGAAGTTCTATACTAGCCAAAAATCCTTCGCTCACTAATTCCATTCGAAAATCATCCATCTCTGTTAGACCCCTCCTTTATAAAGGAAAAGGATCCCTGTGATTGCAATGCTAGTCCCTGGATCAATGCTAGCATCCACAGTTTAATATGAAGTACACAGATACAGAGGTCATTTATTACATCCATTCTAGAGATAAAACATAGTCTTTTACAACTCAGGGCCATAGGCCTAATACAAGAGTTTTGGAATAAGTAAATAAACACAAGTCTTCATCTTCATGTGCCACAGGCAAGCATGTTGAGTGTAGACTCATGACACCTAATCATCATCTGAATAACCTGCAACATCACAAGTTACAGCCACAGTGGGTCAATACTTTGGAATAGTATTGGCAAGTGATACCTTAGTAAATTTTTAAGTGGACTATATTACTATATGCAATTTGGCTAAGTGTAGCTTGGCTTGCTTTGCTTCAAAAATAGGTTTTTCCTATTAGTTGAAATCACTAAGTTTTTCTTTGTCAAAACTTTTCCCAAGAAACCATCAATAGACACTGAGGTCCTTCACCCTTGTTCACCCATAAGTTTTACTTAGAAGTTGGAGTGATGAGATTCTTGATAGCTTCCATGTCTTGATGCTCAAGTTGTCCATTACCATGGACTTGGCTAAGTACTTAGATTTTTCCATCTGCAGAGGTTGTGCACTTTCCCCACCAGAATTGGTTTCCCAAGACAGGACCTTTCAGAAGCCTTTCCTTAGTCAATTGGACGCGCTCCAACCTATCATTCCCACTACCACCAACTGTCCAAAAGGCTAAGTTCTAGCAACCTATATGATCAAGGCAGAGCCCATATTGCCAAGTGGCTGCACTATGAGCTTCTCAACACTTGGCCTCCAAAATCCCTTTGTGCCTGGGTGGCATACCACAAGTGTGATACACAAGCCATATCCATGGCCTTGTGTAACCACTCAACCAAAAACCACCATTTCAAGTCCCATTCCACCCAGGAGGTTCATTGACTTAGTTGTTTTATTAAGAAAGCATAAGTCTCATGACTTAGAAACATTTTCAATATAGCATGTATAAAATTTGCCAACCCTTGTTTGCTACTAGCTAGGCTAAGCATGGTATAGTAGTCTTAACTTAGGAATTTTCCTAGCAATACTAACATTTCTACATCTACATAGGATTTCCCAACATAGCATTTGGCAAAAGTAGCATGCAAGTCTTAGCAAAAATATTCTAATGCTACACAAAAATATAGGGATGAAAATAACCATGAAGTACCACTTTCCTTGGTAATGGGGAGAGTAGCACTCTTCACAATCACAGTCACTAGCAAAATCTACACAAAATTTGTAGCACAAAGTTACACACAATTCATATACAAACAAAAATATGAATGCATGCATGCAAGAAATACTAAGTGATGATTTTTGAAAAACTCCACCAAGCAAATGCATGGTACTGAACTAAAGACAAGACAAAACTTTGCTAAACCAAGCTTAGTTTATACTTAAACAATTTCCATACAAAAATCTATACTTAAAATAGTCCTATACAAGTTTCTGCATAAAAAGTCATTTTAACAGAAACTTTTTGTTAAACACATTGCAGATTCAGAAAGGCCTTGTCTCCCTGATTCCAACGGTATAAAATTTGCAAAAATCTAACGTGGGAAACTCAAGTTATAGCCATTTGAAATCTAGATCTAAATCTGATTTGAAATCTGTTTTTGATTTAAACTCTAGCCACGCATCATGTTTCTATTGGCGCGTACCGGTTCGCACCGGATCACCCTTCCGTGTCGTTGGATCTAACTATCACTGCACGGCTTAGATCTATTCATACCCCTTCGTTAAGTGAATTGTTTCTAAGCGCTGGATCTGGATCTGACGGCTACCAATCTCCTAACCAGAGCGAAGCGGCGGGCAAGGGTTGGCGGCGGCGTCATGCTGTGGTGCTGGCGCTCTAGGTCGCCCGGGGAAGAAAGGAGACGCTTACCAGAACCGCAGGAGGCTGCTGATGCTCAAGGTGGCGATGGTTCGTCGAGGGGCGCGCGGACACGGTCTCAGGGGCTCGTCGGAGTTGCGGGCGGCGTCAGTAGCTTGCAGTCGAGGTCACTGGCGAGGTTTGGCGTCGCCCTAGCACGAAACAGATGCATCAGGAGTTGCACAAGACACAGGCGAACAAGCTCGCGTGAAGGAGGGGGCAAGGGGCGCTCGGGTTTTACCTGAATTGGTCGCCGGAGTCTATCGGCGACGCAGGTGGTTTCGGTCGTGAACGGAGACGACAACCTAGGTCACGAGCAGGCAAAAGAAAGGCATTAGCGTATGCGCAAGATCGAGCTGGGCATCATCGTTTGAACCAGAGAGAGGGGGGCGGTCGAGGCTCACCGTAATCGATTGCCGGAGTTGTCGGTACTGCGGGGCTTCGGGGGCAATTGCGCGCAGCCTGGTGGCGGAGTGAGCGGGGAGAGTGGGGGGAAATGCTCGCGCGGCAGAGGGGATTAAGTAGGTCCAGGTGCGATAGGAAACGCCTGCGGCATAATGGCTGATTACGCCGCGCCATTACCGGCCTTGACAGCAGCGGCGACGTCGTCGCGGGCGCGGTTTGGGGAAGACGAGGGCGACGTGGACGGGGCCCGCTTGTCAGCGAAATAACCAGAGGGGGTGTGGGGTCTGGCTGTCAGCGGCTGAGTGGGTGTGCTCGCGCGTGCGAGAGGAAAAGAAATAGCCCGGGTGGGCTAGCTGGGCCTGTTCCGTTGCTGGGCTAAATTGGTGGCGCCCGACCCTTTTCTTTTGTTTGCTCCTTTTCTTTTTCTGATTTGATTTTCAGAATAGATTTTCAAATGATTTCAAGTTTCATTTGAATTCAAACTTTCTTGGGATTTTTGCAGTGTGTAGTAGTCTCACAATTAGGCACAAAGTCAAGTGGTTTGCTAAGTAAAGGCTTGGTCAACTTGGGAAACAAAATAATCAGGGACTTGCATCTGATTTGTAACTATTTGAAAAATGGTTTTTGAAACCATTTCCAACTTGCAAAACTTGGTCAAAACTACACTCAATCTTTTCAACAAAGAAAGCAAACAAACAAGGTTCCTATACTCTCAAACCTTCAAATGAGGATGGCCATTTGAATAAAATCTGCCCACATAAAATCATAGCACAAAGTGCTTCTGTTTTTCTGAGTTTGAAAATGATCTCAAATCTATATGCATGCATGAATGATATGCAAACTTTGAAATCATGATTTTTGGGATGTTACAAATCTAACCCCCTTAAGGTGAATCTCGCCCTCGAGATTTGGATTGGCTAGCAAATAGGTGAGGGTGGTCTTTCCGAAGATCATCTTCTCTTTCCCATGTTGCTTCTTCTTCGGAATGATGGTTCCATTGCACTTTGCAAAACTTGATAGTCTTTGTCCTTGTGACTCTTTCTGCAGTCTCAAGAATCTTGATAGGTTTTTCTTCATAAGTGAGATCACTTTCTAGTTGAACTTCTTCCAAAGGTATGGTATCCTTCAAAGAAGATTCTTCCATTTCTGGGTGACATTTCTTAAGCTGACTCACATGAAATACATTATGGACAGCTGACAGAGACTCTGGCAATTCGACCTCATATGCAACTTCTCCCTTGCGACTTAGAATCTTGAATGGCCCAATATATCTTGGTGCCAACTTTCCTTTGACTCCAAATATTTTCACTCCACGAAGTGGTGAAACTCTAAGATAAGCTCTATCTCCAACTTCGTAGGTGACTTCTCTACGCTTAGAATCCGCGTAGCTTTTCTGTCGGGACTGTGCTATCTTCAACCTATCCTTAACCAATTTGATTTTCTCTTCGGCATCTTTGATAAGATCTGGTCCAAATAAACTTCTTTCTCCCACACCATTCCATAGCAATGGGGTGGTACACTTTCTTCCGTAGAGAAATTCAAACGGTGCCATCCCAATACTGGCTTGATAGCTGTTATTGTAAGAGAACTCTGCGTAGGGCAGACTTTCATCCCAACTTGCTCCATAGTCTAGGGCACATGCCCTCAACATGTCTTCAAGAATTTGATTAGTCCCTTCTGTTTGTCCATCGGTTTGAGGATGAAACGCAGTGCTAAATTCCAACCTCGTTCCCAATGATTCATGAAGCTGTCTCCAAAAATGAGAAGTGAACTGGGTTCCTCTATCAGACACAATACTCTTAGGCACACCGTGAAGGCATACAATTCTGCTCATGTAGATTTTGGCTAACTTGGCACTTGTATAAGTTGTCTTCACGGGTATAAAATGAGCCACTTTAGTTAGGCGATCCATTACTACCCATATGGAATCATACCCTGACCTGGTCCTTGGTAATCCGGTAATGAAATCCATACCAATATTTTCCCACTTCCAATCAGGAATAGGCAGTGGTTGAAGCAAACCTGCTGGTTTCTGATGCTCCGCTTTTACTCTACTACACACATCACACAAGGCAATATGTTCGGCGATGTCTCTTTTAAGATTGTTCCACCAAAATCTTTCTTTCATGTCCATGTACATTTTGGTGTTTCCCGGGTGAATAGAATACGGAGAGTTGTGGGCTTCCTGCAGAATCAGTTTCCGCAACTCCGGATCTTGTGGAACACAAATACGTTTCCCATGCCATAAAGTACCCTGTTCGTCTACATGGAAACTTTTGGCTTTTCCCTGGCTAATCCTTTCTTTAATCTCTTCGATTTCCTTATCAGTCTTCTGGGCTTCTTTGATCTTATCCAACAGAGTGGGTTGAACATCCAAAGACATGAGATGTCCTTCAGGCACAATCTCCAATCTGAGTTTTCTGAATTCGGCACACAAATCATCTGGCAATTCTCCTTTGGTAAGGCCATTCACAAAAACCTTACGACTTAGAGCATCTGCTACAACATTTGCTTTACCGGGGTGGTATTGCAAACTTAAGTCATAGTCCTTGATAAGTTCTAGCCACCTCCTTTGTCTCATATTGATTTCCTTCTGGGTGAAGATATACTTCAAACTCTTGTGATCCGTGAATACTTCACAACGCTTTCCCAAAAGATAGTGTCTCCATGTTTTGAGTGCATGGACAACAGAGGCTAACTCTAAATCATGAGTAGGATAGTTTACTTCATGAGTTTTGAGTTGTCTCGAGGCATAAGCCGCAACTTTACCACCTTGCATAAGAACTGCACCTAATCCTTGATGAGAAGCATCACAATATACTTGGAAATCTTTTTCCAAATCTGGCAGACACAAAACTGGTGCTGTCACAAGTCTCTTCTTTACTTCTTGAAAGCTGAGTTCACAACCTTCAGACCAAGCAAACTTCTTGTCCTTCTTTAACAATTCAGTCATTGGCTTAGCAACCTTTGAGAAATTTTCAATGAACCTTCTGTAGTAACCTGCTAAGCCCAGGAAACTACGAACCTCTTTCACGTTCTTGGGAGACTCCCATTCAGTCACAGCTGAAACTTTAGCAGGATCAACTGCTACACCATCCTTTGTCATAACATGACCAAGAAAACCAACTTCTTCTAACCAAAACTCACATTTGCTGAATTTGGCATATAGTTTATGCTCCCTCAGTTTCTCAAGTATCAAGCATAAATGTCCTTCATGTTCTTCTTTGCTCTTGGAGTAGACTAAGATGTCATCGATGAAAACGACAACAAATTTGTCAAGAAATTCCATGAACACCTTGTTCATCATATTCATGAAGTACGCTGGGGCGTTGGTTAAACCAAAAGGCATCACGGTGTATTCATACAATCCATACCTTGTGGTGAATGCTGTTTTAGGTATGTCTTGCTCTCTTATCTTGAGTTGAAAATATCCTGATCGAAGATCAATCTTCGAGAACACACATGCTCCTTCTAGCTGATCAAACAAGTCATTGATTCTTGGCAATGGGTATTTGTTCTTGATAGTTACCTCGTTGAGAGAACGGTAGTCTATGCATAACCTTTGAGTTCTATCCTTCTTCTCTACGAATAAAACTGGGGCTCCCCAAGATGAAGAACTTGGCTGGATGAATCCTTTCTGCAGTTGTTCTCCAAGTTGTTTCTTGAGTTCCTTCAGTTCATCAACTGACATTTTATAAGGTCTCTTTGCTCTTGGTCCAGAACCTGGTACCAAATCTATTATAAACTCCACATCTCTATCTGGTGGCATTCCCGGCAATTCCTCCGGAAACACATCCGGAAACTCACTCACAATTGGCACACTGTCCATGCTAACCCCCTTAAGAGAATTTAGCTTACTCCCTTTAGATTCAAAGTTAGACTTGAATTTTATCCGCTTTCCTTCCGGGGTTGTGAGTGTAACAGTACGATTGGCACAATCTAGTACTCCTTCATACCTAGCCATCCAATCCATTCCCAAAATTACATCCAATCCATGGGAATCTAGGATTATCAGGCTCACTGGAAACTTATGTTTTCCAAACTCTATGACTAGATCCCGGCATCCAAGACTTACTATCATATCTCCTCCCGGAGAACTAACTTTTATTGGGCACCCAATGTTTTCAGTTGCAAACCCATTTCCATCAACAAATGCTTTTGATATGAATGAATGAGATGCACCAGTATCAAAGAGTACAAATGCTGGAATTGAATTGAGTCTGAACTTACCAAAGCGATGTCGGGCTCCTCATAGACCTCCTCCACATTGATGTGGTTAACCTGTCCTTTCTGAAAAGGATTGGGCTTGTTAGGTCCTTCAACTTTCTTCTCAGGGCACTCATTAGCATAATGCCCCAGCTTCTTGCATTTGAAGCATTCAACCTGACTGATGTCTCTTTAGCGGTGACTTCCACTTCCACTTCCACTGTGGTGGCTCTTATGTCCACTCTTGTGGTTCTTGTACTTATCATTGTCATGACTGCGATGATGCTTGTTGTCATGACGGTTGTGGTTGTGGTGCTTGTTGAATTTCCCATGCTTGTGGGATCCTGAGCTTCCACCGTCATCAATATGAGATCGTTTGTGAGACGATCCCGAGCTGTGCTTGTCGGAGTGCTTTCTCTTCCTACTCTCCACCTGCTTCATTTTGCTCTCCAAAATAGCAGCCTTGTCACACAGAGACTGATAAGTTGGAACATATGCCACAGACAACTGTAAGTTTAGCTCATCATTCAACCCTTCAAGAAATTTTTCCTTCCTCTTGGCATCAGTGTCAACTTCATCCGGTGCATAGCACGCCAGATTGTTGAACTCTTCAATGTATTCAGCCACGCTACGGTGGCGCTGCCTCAGATTGTGGAACTCTTTCTTTTTTAGGCTCATCATTCCTGACGAGATATGAGCAGTGCGAAAACCATCTTCAAAAATGGCCCAAGTCACTTCATCAATAGGAGTGGTGATTTGGAAGTTGTCCCACCATGTGGCGGCTGGCCCTTCCAGCAGATGTGCTGCAAATCTGACTTTTTCAGCATCCGTGCAGCCCACGGTCACTAAGTCTTTGTTTACAGAACGTAGCCAATCATTGGCCACCATGGGATCAGTTGTCCCTGCAAACTTAGCTGGTCTCAACCTCAAGAATCTGGTAAGAATGTCAAATCCCGGAGGGTTGTTGTTGTTGTTATTGTTGTTGTTATTGGGGTTGTTATTGTTGTTGTTGTTCTGATTCTGGATAAAGGTTGTCATCATTTGCATAAGCTGCATTTGAGCAGTCATCATTTGCTGCATTTCAGGGGTGATGTTGTTGGGGTTGGGGTTTGCACGACGGGGGGGCATCTGTGGTTTGTTCACATAGAGATAAGAATGAGATACCCATAGATGTTTTATGCACATTACATCACATAAGCAAACACAAGCATGCAACAAGGTAAAAGATCACCAACAAGATAAAAGTTCACAAGGTAGAACACACAAGTAGCAAGCCATCCACATGTCGGATGGTCCAATAACAAGTTCACAAATAACAAGTATGATAACAAAAGATAAACGAGTAGTCAAGTCTACTCATCAGCATCAATCTCCTCCTCGACAAATGTAAGACCTGCATTCTCCATCGCGGTCTTGTTCTCCTCAATAGTAGTGGTCAAGGACTCAATCTTGGCCTTGAGAGCCCTCTTCTGGGAACGAAGCCTCTCAATCACCGTCTGCTGCTGCTCTAGATCGAAGTCCTTGGACTGTAGTTCCTCGGTCATTTCCTGGAACCTCTTGTTCCTATCTTGGACACGCTTCTCCTGACTCTTGAACTTCCTGTCCTGGGTCTCGAACTTCGTCTCCATTTCCTTGACTATCTCATCCTGCTGCGCGAAGAGCTTGTCCTTCTCGCAAAGCTGCACCTGGAGCTCGTCGTTACTGAGCATGACATTGGTCATGTCAGTGTCCACGTGCCTAATGAGAGACTCTAAGTCCTGGAAGTACAGACGTATCGGCTCTGCTGCGTCCCTCGAGTCGTCCTCGAAGTCGATAGACTCTCCGTCATCATCACGTCTTCCGAAGACGTGGAAGTGAGTGCCTCTAACCTGTCGGGAGTGTCGTCCTAGCAGACGCCCCTATCAGGTCTGCATAACTACCTCCATGCCTCTCTCCCCACATCGCATAAGCTTGAAGACGATGGCCTCCGTAGTAGGCTCTCAAGGCCCTGGCTGATTCACCTTGAAGCCCCAGAGGTCCTTCCTCTCGAACTTGGTGAGTGGGTGCACCATGATGGTGGGAAGAGGGAGATTGAGCAAAGTAGTAAGCTCAACAATACGAGGACCAAAGCGGGTAGCCTGGAACTCCTCAACAGTGCAGATGGTAATAGGCATCTATTTATAAGATGGAAAAGTTAGAACAACACAATATAAGATAAATAAAAGACAAAACACCACATACATAGCCATGGAAAATAAAACTCACAAGTCATGCATTCATCAAGTCATTACATCAATCAAGGTTCACTCTTATTCTAAGACAACATTTTGAAAAATAGGGTGATAGATGGTGGTCCAACTAACGAAGTACGTTTACAATCCTATCTCACTGGATCTGTTGGCTAACACAATGTTCCTAGAAGCAACTAGCCTATCTTGCTCACATGAATCCATCACTAAGTCTATTATGTCTCCTCTTAAGGTTTGGTTGGTATCTTCCAACTCTTGAGTATGTTCCTTCTCTTTCTTCAAGTATTTTTGGAGATTGAGCATTCTGCATTTGACTCTTGCACTTAGTTCTTTGATGGTCCTCCAAGCTGCTTCTTTGGCTGACTCAAAGAATGTGGTGTGCACCACAGTGTTGGTGTACATGCAGAATCCTTTTTCCTTGTGGTTGTCTTCCTTGTTTTTGTACAAGTGAAGTTGCACCCACCAGTATTCAACTCCTTCATCCATCACTGGAAAGCCTTTGTACACAGCTGCACCATGTATCTCCATTGCCACCATGAGGTCCTTGAGAATATTGGGAAACTCTGTCTCACACTCTAAGGTCATGGTCATGAGTGGTCCTTTCTTTACGGCTTCATTGATGGAGTTCATCTACAAATAGAGATGAGAAAGAGGATTAGAAAAGTTTACGACAAGAATAGACAAGTGTAGAAGTAGTTGAAAAATTTTCCTTAGTGGTTTCCAATCCTAGGGTCATAATCCTACAGGCAACACAGTGCTCTGATACCATCTGTTAGACCCCTCCTTTATAAAGGAAAAGGATCCCTGTGATTGCAATGCTAGTCCCTGGATCAATGCTAGCATCCACAGTTTAAGATGAAGTACACAGATACAGAGGTCATTTATTACATCCATTCCAGAGATAAAACATAGTCTTTTACAACTCAGGGCCATAGGCCTAATACAAGAGTTTTGGAATAAGTAAATAAACACAAGTCTTCATCTTCATGTGCCACAGGCAAGCATGTTGAGTGTAGACTCATGACACCTAATCATCATCTGAATAACCTGCAACATCACAAGTTACTGCCACAAAGGGGTCAATACTTTGGAATAGTATTGGCAAGTGATACCTTAGTAAATTTTTAAGTGGACTATATTACTATATGCAATTTGGCTAAGTGTAGCTTGGCTTGCTTTGCTTCAAAAATAGGTTTTTCCTATTAGTTGAAATCACTAAGTTTTTCTTTGTCAAAACTTTTCCCAAGAAACCATCAATAGACATTGAGGTCCTTCACCCTTGTTCACCCATAAGTTTTACTTAGAAGTTGGAGTGATGAGATTCTTGATAGCTTCCATGTCTTGATGCTCAAGTTGTCCATTACCATGGACTTGGCTAAGTACTTAGATTTTTCCATCTGCAGAGGTTGTGCACTTTCCCCACCAGACTTGGTTTCCCAAGACAGGACCTTTCAGAAGCCTTTCCTTAGCCAATTGGACGCGCTCCAACCTATCATTCCCACTACCACCAACTGTCCAAAAGGCTAAGTTCTAGCAACCTATATGATCAAGGCAGAGCCCATATTGCCAAGTGGCTGCACTATGAGCTTCTCAACACTTGGCCTCCAAAATCCCTTTGTGCCTGGGTGGCATACCACAAGTGTGATACACAAGCCATATCCATGGCCTTGTGTAACCACTCAACCAAAAACCACCATTTCAAGTCCCATTCCACCCAGGAGGTTCATTGACTTAGTTGTTTTATTAAGAAAACATAAGTCTCATGACTTAGAAACATTTTCAATATAGCATGTATAAAATTTACCAACCCTTGTTTGCTACTAGCTAGGCTAAGCATGGTATAGTAGTCTTAACTTAGGAATTTTCCTAGCAATACTAACATTTCTACATCTACATAGGATTTCCCAACATAGCATTTGGCAAAAGTAGCATGCAAGTCTTAGCAAAAATATTCTAATGCTACACAAAAATATAGGGGTGAAAATAACCATGAAGTACCACTTGCCTTGGTAATGGGGAGAGTAGCACTCTTCACAATCACATGTTGGAATTATGCCCTAGAGGCAATAATAAAGATGTTATTATTATAATTCTTGTTCATGATAAAGTTTATATTCCATGCTAAAATTGTATTAAGCGGAAACATTAATACTTGTGTGGTTTGTGAACAACACCGTGTCCCTAGTACGCCTCTATGGACTAGCTCATTGATCAATGATGGTTAAGGTTTCCTAACCATAGACATGAGTTGTCAATTGATAATGAGATCATATCATTGGGAGAATGATGTGATGGACAGACCCAAACTAAACAAAGCAATTAGATCGTTTCATCGTGTTCATCTTTGCGAAGCTTTTCCTATGTCAAATATTGTATTCCTTAGACCATGAGATAATGCAACTCCCTGGTACCGGAAGAAAGCTTTGAGGTCATCAAACGTCATCCTATGAGAGGGTGATCATAAAGGTGTCTCTCAGGTGATCGGAAAGTATCATTGGGTTGTATGTATCGAGATGGAATTGTCCCTCCCAAGTCGGAGAGATATACTTCGGGCCCACTCGGTAATCGATATCAACACCGCTTGCAAGCATGTGGTTAAGGAGTTAATCACAAAGTGATATCGGATTAGAACGAGTAAAGTACTTTGCCGTGAACGAGATTGAACTAGGTATGACGTACGACGATCGAATCTCGGGCAAGTAAAATATCGCGAGACGAAGGGAATATATATATGGGATTGATTGAATCCTGGCATCGTGGTTCATCCGATCTGATCATCGATGACTGTGTGGGAGTCAATATGGGTGCCTGCACCCGCTGTTGATTATTGATAGAAGATCATGTCTGCATATTCTCGAACCCGCAGGGTCACACACTTAACGTGTCTCGACGCTAGGATAGATTGGATAATTGGTTTATGAATTTTTTGTTCGGAGTCTCGGATGGGATCCGGGATATCACGAGATGTTCCGGAATGGTCCGGAGAATAAGATTCATATAAGGCAGTGCAGTTTTTGGAGTTCGGAATTGTTACGGGTTAATCGGTATTGTACCGGAAGCTTCTAGAACCTTCCGGAAGGGGACCAACGTGGCCCCACCTTCCGGGAGGGGGCATGGGCCTATGAGGGAGTGTCCTGGCCGCATTGGGCCAGGGGCACAAGGCCCCATAGGGCCCAGACGATTCTAGAGAGATTTAACCCGTTTAAATCTCGGGATAGAATTTCTAGAAGAGGGATAAGTTTAAATTGTTTAAACTAGAGATAGAGTCCTATCCCCCCACTCCTTCCTCCCTTGGCCGCCGGCCCAAGGCTTGGAGGAGGGGCTAGGGTTGGCCGCCCCCTCCCCCTCTATATATAGAGGGCTAGGGCGCCCCCTCCCACACACACACCTTCCCCTCCAAGCCCTAGTAGCCCTGCTGCCTTCCTCTCTCCCTCCCGATCGCTTGTGGCGAAGCCTGCTGCGAAATTCTCCACCATATACCACGCCCGTCGTGTTGTAGATCCAATCTATCTCTCCACCCTACTTTCTGGTCCGAGGAAGGAGGAGACGCCGAGGTGCTTTGCGTGTGCATCTCACGGAGGCACCGCCACTTGTGGTGCTAGATCGGATCGAATCGCGAGGAGGAGAAGCGAGCGACTACATCACCCACGCTAATTTAACGTTCCGCTGTGCGAATCTTCAAGGGTATGAAGATCTAATCCAATCTCTCTCATTGTTTGCATCTCTAGATTAGATCTTGGCTTTCCTTCTGTTCGCTTCCGTAGAAAATTTTGATTTACTATGCTGCGAAACCCTTCAGTGGTATCAGAGCTAGATCTATGCGTAGATGTGATTCACGAGTAGAACGCAACATGGTTGTTGCAGGCGTTGATGTTTTCTGTTGCAAGCCTCTTGTTTGTGTTCTTCTTATGACGCTGGATAGAGAGATTGAAGCGGACCAGGCCAACCTTCTGTGACGTCGTCAGCGAGACCGGCTCCGCACTTGGCGTGTGGCTTGTTCCACATGCGGCTGGTGGATGTCAGTTTCTCTCACTATAGTTGTCATGGGATTAACACCGGAGTTTGGCAACCATAATATCACCGTTGTGGCTTTCCGTAGGTAAGAATCGTTCTTAGCATCTACTCCCATAAGCCACGTAAAACATGCAACAACAAAGTAGAGGCGTCTAACTTGTTTTTGCAGGGAGTGTTTTCTGTGATATGGTATGGCCCAAGATGTGATGTGTATATTGTATGCGATGATCATGTTTTGTAATGTTTCACGACTTGCATGTCGATGAGTACACAACGGCGAGAGCCATATGGTTGTCTTTATAATTGTGTATGACCTCGAGTCAACTTCTTATCGCCATGTAATAGCTTTACTTTATCGCTAAGTAGTTAGCAATAGTTGTAGTTGCTATTCGTGGTGGAGGCAATCATGGTGGAGTGATGGAGATCATGCGGAACGCACAAGATGGAGATCATTGCGCGAAGATTGGCTATACCATGTCACATAAAGTTATATGCATGTGATATTTATCCTTTTATGTATCTTATTATGCTTAGATCGCGACGGTAGCATTATAAGATGATTCCTCATTTAAAGATCAAGATAAAACTGTGTTCTCCCCAAGTATGCACCGTTGCGAAAGTTAAATCGTGTCCAAGCATCACATGATGATCGGGTGCTATAGACTCTCGCTCACATACAACAGGTGCAAGCCGCTTTGCACGCTGAAATACTTGGGTTTTACTTGACGAGCCTAGCATGTACGGACATGGCCTCGGAACACAAGAACGAAAGGTTAAGCATGAGTCATATGAATGATATGATCGACACTTCGTTGTCTACCATTGAAACCACATCTCTTCTCGTGAAGATCAGATTAGGTGTGGTGAATTTGGATCGTGTTCACTAAACAACTTGAGGGATGTTGAATTTAGTGGGAGTTCATCTAGTAATTTGATTAAGTTGAACTATTTATCATGAACATAGTCTAAATTGTACTTGCAAATCTTGTAGATCACATGGCCAAGTCCAACTTCAACTTCAACGTTTTCTTTGAGAAAAGATTAAGAACAATGGGTCTAACTTCACCAACTGGTTCCGCAATCTAAGAATCATTCTGTGGCGGTCAAAGGACTATGTCCTTGGGAAAGTGTTAGGTGACCCCTGCTGCAAGCTAATCGGTGATGAGAAAGCTGTCTATCGTCGCAAAGATGATTATGGTGTGATTAAGAGCACCATGTTGTTTGCTATGGAACCGAACTTCAAAATCGTTTTGAAAACTATCCGGGCCCTTTGAGATTCTCAAGAGTTGAAAACCATGTTTCGACTCAGGCCCGTTCGAGAGATATGAGATCTCTGAGAAGTTCTTTAGCGCAAGATGGAGGAAGGGAGTTCCGTTAGTGAGCACGCCATTAAGATGTCGGGCTACACTCAACGCCTTGAGCAACTGGACTGCAAGATTCCAGAGGAGCTCAAGATTGACAGGGTTCTGCAATCACTCCCTCCCAGCTACAAAAGTTTTGTAGTGACTCATAATCAGATTGGTTCCACTGATATGATCACTGAGCTCTTTGCTAAGATGAAAGTAGCGGAGGTGAACATCAAAAAGAATAATCATGTGTTGATGGTCAACAAGCCCCCACCTTTAAGAAAAGGTGCAAGGAAGACCTTCAAGAAAGGCGGCGGCAAGCGCGTTGCCCTGCTGAGAAGAAGCTCAAGTCTGGTCCTAAGCGGACACGAGTGCTTATATTGCAAGGACAAGGGTCCTTTGGAAGAATCGTCCAAGTACTTAGCGGACAAGAAGGTGGCACCATCAAAGGTATATTTGATATACATGTTATTGATGTTTTCCTTACTAGCCCTCGTTGTAGTGCACGGGTATTTGATCTTTGGTTCGGCTAATATTTGTAACTCGAAACAGGAGCTACGGAATAGACGGCGACTTGCGAGGGATGAGGTGACGATGCGCGTTGGCAATGGATCAAGAGTTGATGTGATGTCCGTCGGCACGCTCTCCTTAGTTTTACCTTCGGGATTAGTTTTAAACCTTAATAAGTGTTATTATGTGCCTGCGTTGAGCATGAACATTATTTCTGGATCTTGTTTATTGCAAGACGGTTATTCATTTAAATCGGAGAATAATGGTTGTTCTATTTATATGAGTAACATCTTTTATGGTCATGCACCTCTTGTGAATGGTTTATTTCTTCTAAATCTCGAAAGGGATGAAACACACATCCATAACATTGAGGCTAAGAGATGCAAAGTAGATAGTGATAATACTACTTATTTGTGGCACTGTCGTCTAGGTCATATTGGTGTAAAGCGCATGAAGAAACTCCATTCTGATGGACTTTTGGAGTCTCTTGATTTTGAATCATTTGACACATGCGAACCATGCCTCATGGGCAAGATGATCAAAACCCGTTCTCGGTATGATGGAGCGAGCAACGGACTTGTTGGAAATCATACATACCGATGTATGCGGACCGATGAGTGTTTCGACGCGCGGTGGATATCGCTATTTTCTCACTTTTACCGATGACTTGAGTAGATATGGGTATATCTATTTAATGAAACATAAATCTGAAATGTTTGAAAAGTTCAAAGAATTTCAGAATGAAGTGGAGAACCATCGTAACAGAAAGATTAAGTTTCTACGATCCGATCGTGGGGGCGAATATTTGAGTTATGATTTTCTCACGCATCTCAAAGCAAGTGGAATCGTTTCACAACTCACGCATACCGGAACACCATATAGCGCAATGGTGTGTCGAGCGAATCGAACCCTATTAGATATGGTCCGATCGATGATGTCTCTTACTGATTTGCCGTTATCATTTTGGGGTTATGCATTAGAAACCGCTGCATTCACTTTAAACAGGGCTCCATCTAAATCCGTTGAGACGACACCGTATGAACTGTGGTTTGGTGCTAAACCTAAGTTGTCGTTTCTTAAAGTTTGGGGATGCGAAGCTTACGTCAAGAAGTTGATGCCGGACAAGCTCGAACCCAAAGCGGAGAAGTGCGTCTTCATAGGATACCCTAAGGAAACTATTGGGTATACCTTCTATCACAGAACCGAAGGCAAAGTGTTTGTCGCAAAGAACGGTTCCTTTCTTGAGAAGGAGTTTCTCTCAAAAGAAGTGAGTGCGAGGAAAGTAGAGCTAGACGAGGTTATTGAACCTTCTCTTGAATCGGAGAGTAGCGCAGCACCTGAAATTGTTCCAGTGCCGCCTGCACCAACGATAGAGGAAGCTAATGACAAGGATCATGAAGCTTCGGACGATGCTGCTCTTGAGCGTCGCGGTCGACAAGGTCGCGTGCCCCTCCCGAGTGGTAATGCAGCCTGTCTTGACTGTCTTGTTAGTAGAAGACAGTGAACCTACGAACTATGAGGAAGCGATGATGAGCCCAGACTCTGAGAAATGGCTAGAAGCCATGAAATCCGAATTGGGATCCATGAGCGAAAACCAAGTATGGACTTTGGTGGACCCTCCTAGCGACCAAAAGGTCGTTGAGTGCAAATGGATCTTCAAGAAGAAAACGGACGCGGATGGTAATGTTACCGTCTATAAAGCACGGCTTGTTGCGAAAGGTTTTCGACAAGTTCAAGGTGTTGACTACGATGAGACTTTCTCTCCCGTAGCGATGTTTAAGTCCATTCGGATTTTATTAGCAATTGCTGCGTTTCATGATTATGAAATATGGCAAATGGATGTCAAGACTGCTTTCCTCAATGGCAACATTGATGAAGAGTTGTATATGATGCAACCCGAAGGTTTTGTCGATCCTAAGGATGCTGATAAAGTATGCAAACTTCAGCATTCCATTTATGGACTGAAGCAAGCGTCTCGGAGTTGGAACCTTCGTTTTGATCAAGTGATCAAGAGCTTTGGATTTGTTCCAAATTGCTACGAAGCTTGCATCTACAAGAAAGTGAGTGGGAGCTCGGTGACGTTTCTGGTACTATATGTGGATGACATATTGATTATTGGAAATGACATCGACATGCTTAACGATGTGAAGAGTTATTTGAATAAGTGTTTTTCAATGAAAGACCTAGGTGAAGCTGCTTATATATTGGGCATCAAAATCTATAGAGATAGACAAAGACGCTGATAGCTTTAAGCAGTACATACCTAGACAAAGTTCTGAAAAGGTTCAGAATGGATAAGGCATTGAAAGGTTCGTGCCTATGTTGTCGGGGAAGATATTGAGCAAGGCTCGGTGTCCACTGATGAAATGATAGGGAAGCTATGAGCAAAGTGCCTTATGCCTCGGCCATAGGTTCCATCATGTATGCCATCTTGTGTACTAGACGGATGTGTCCAATGCTCTTAGTTTGACGCAGATATCAAAGTGATCCAGAGTGGAACCTTTGGACAGCCGTGAAGAACATCCTAAGGTACCTAAATAGGACTAAAGAAATGTTCTTAGTCTATGGGGGTGATGAACAGCTCGTCGTAAAAAGGTTACGTCGATGCTAGTTTCGACACCGACAAGGATGATTGTAAATCTCAGAGAGGATACGTTTATATTTTGAATGGAGGAGCTGAGTCGAGAAGCTGCAAGCAAAGCGTGATCGCGGGATCTACAAAGAGAAGCGGAATACATGGCTGCCGCGAAGCGTCAAGTGAAGGAGTTTGGATCGAAACTTCGTCATCGAGCTTGGCGTGGTTCCAAGTGCATTGGACCCACTGGAGATATTGTGTGACAACACTGGCGCCATAGCACTCGCTAAGGAACCAAGATATCATCCAAAGACCAAGCATATCAACCGCAAGTTTCATATAATCCGAGATTATATAGCAGATGGAGATCTGAAGATCAGCAAAGTACATACAGATCTGAATGTCGCAGATCCATTGACTAAACCTCTTCCACGTGTAAAACATGATCAGCACCTCAGTGCCATGGGTGTGAGATTGTTGCCAAATGTAAACTAGATTATTGACTCTAGTGCAAGTGGAAGACTGTTGGAATTATGCCCTAGAGGCAATAATAAAGATGTTATTATTATAATTCTTGTTCATGATAAAGTTTATATTCCATGCTAGAATTGTATTAAGCGGAAACATTAATACTTGTGTGGTTTGTGAACAACACCGTGTCCCTAGTACGCCTCTATGGACTAGCTCATTGATCAATGATGGTTAAGGTTTCCTAACCATAGACATGAGTTGTTAATTGATAATGAGATCATATCATTGGGAGAATGATGTGACGGACAGACCCAAACTAAGCAAAGCAATTAGATTGTTTCATCGTGTTCATCTTTGCGAAGCTTTTCCTATGTCAAATATTGTATTCCTTAGACCATGAGATAATGCAACTCCCTGGTACCGGAAGAAAGCTTTGAGGTCATCAAACGTCATCCTATGAGAGGGTGATCATAAAGGTGTCTCTCAGGTGATCGGAAAGTATCATTGGGTTGTATGTATCGAGATGGAATTTGTCCCTCCCAAGTCGGAGAGATATACTTGGGCCACTCGTGTAATCGATATCAACACGCTTGCAAGCATGTGGTTAAGGAGTTAATCACAAAGTGATATCGGATTACGAGCAGTAAAGTACTTCGTGAACGAGATTGAACTAGGTATGACGGCATCGACGATCGAATCTCGGGCAAGTAAAATATCGCGAGGAAGGGAATATATATATGGGATTGATTGAATCCTGGCATCGTGGTTCATCCGATATGATCATCGATGAATGTGGAGTCAATATGGGTGCAGACCCGCTGTTGATTATTGATAGAAGATCATGTCTGCATATTCTCGAACCGCAGGTCACACATAACGTGTCTCGACGCTAGGATAGATTGGATAATTGGTTTATGAATTTTTGTTGGTCTCGGATGGGATCCGGGATATCACGAGAGGTTCGAATGGTCCGGAGAATAAGATTCATATAAGGCAGCGCAGTTTTGGAGTTCGAATTGTTCCGGTTAATCGGTATTGTACCGGAAGCTTCTAGAACCTTCCGGAAGGGGACCAACGTGGCCCCACCTTCCGGGAGGGGGCATGGGCCTATGAGGGAGTGTCCTGGCCGCATTGGGCCAGGGGCACAAGGCCCCATAGGGCCCAGCCGATTCTAGAGAGATTTAACCCGTTTAAATCTCGGGATAGAATTTCTAGAAGAGGGATAAGTTTAAATTGTTTAAACTAGAGATAGAGTCCTAGCCCCCCACTCCTTCCTCCCTTGGCCGCCGGCCCAAGGCTTGGAGGAGGGGCTAGGGTTGGCCGCCCCCTCCCCCTCTATATATAGAGGGCTAGGGCGCCCCCTCCCACACACACCTTCCCCTCCAAGCCCTAGTAGCCCTGCTGCCTTCCTCTCTCCCTCCCGACTGTTTGTAGGCGAAGCCCTGCTGCAGAAATTCTCCACCATATACACCACGCCGTCGTGTTGTAGATCCAACCTATCTCTCCACCCTACTTGCTGGTCCGAGGAAGGCGGAGACGTCGAGGTCTTTGCGTGTGCATCTCACGGAGGCACCGCCACTTGTGGTGCTAGATCGGATCGGATCGCGAGGAGGAGAAGCGAGTACGACTACATCACCCACGTTCCGACGAACGTTCCGCTGTGCGAATCTTCAAGGGTATGAAGATCTAATCCAATCTCTCTCGTTGTTTGCATCTCCTAGATTAGATCTTGGCTTTCCTTCTGTTCGCTTCCGTAGAAAATTTTGATTTACTATGCTGCGAAACCCTTCATCACAGTCACTAGCAAAATCTACACAAAATTTGTAGCACAAAGTTACACACAATTCATATACAAAAAAAAATATGAATGCATGCATGCAAGAAATACTAAGTGATGATTTTTGAAAAACTCCACCAAGCAAATGCATGGTACTGAACTAAAGACAAGACAAAACTTTGCTAAACCAAGCTTAGTTTATACTTAAACAATTTCCATACAAAAATCTATACTTAAAATAGTCCTATACAAGTTTCTGCATAAAAAGTCATTTTAACAGAAACTTTTTGTTAAACACATTGCAGATTCAGAAAGGCCTTGTCTCCCTGATTCCAACGGTATAAAATTTGCAAAAATCTAACGTGGGAAACTCAAGTTATAGCCATTTGAAATCTAGATCTAAATCTGATTTGAAATCTATTTTTGATTCAAACTCTAGCCACGCGTCATGTTTCTATTGGCGCGTACCGGTTCACACCGGATCACCCTTCCGCATCGTTGGATCTAACTATCGCTGCACGGCTCAGATCTATCCATACCCCTTCGTTAAGTGAACTGTTTCTAAGCGCTGGATCTGGATCTGACGGCTACCAATCTCCTAACGAGCAACGGCGCTAAGCGGCGTGTCCGATCATGTGGTCTTGGCGCTCTAGGTCGCCCGGGGAAGAAAGGAGACGCTTACCAGAACCGCAGGAGGCTGCTGATGCTCAAGGTGGCGATGGTTCGTCGAGGGGCGCGCGGACACGGTCTCAGGGGCTCGTCGGAGTTGCGGGCGGCGTCAGTAGCTTGCAGTCGAGGTCACTGGCGAGGTTTGGCGTCGCCCTAGCACGAAACAGATGCATCAGGAGTTGCGCAAGACACAGGCGAACAAGCTCGCGTGAAGGAGGGGGCAAGGGGCGCTCGGGTTTTACCTGAATTGGTTGTCGGAGTCTATCGGCGGCGCAGGTGGTTTCGGTCGTGAACGGAGATGACAACCTAGGTCACGAGCAGGCAAAAGAAAGGCATTAGCGTATGCGCAAGATCGAGCTGGGCATCATCGTTTGAACCAGAGAGAGGGGGGCGGTCGAGGCTCACCGTAATCGATTGCCGGAGTTGTCGATCTGGGCTTCGGGGCAATGCGCGACTGGTGGCGGAGTGCGCGGGGCGCGGGGGGGGAAATGCTCGCGCGGCAGAGGGGATTAAGTAGGTCCAGGTGCGACAGGAAACGCCTGCGGCATAATGGCTAATTACGCCGCGCCATTACCGGCCTTGACAGTAGCGGCGATGTGGTCGCGGGCGCGGTTTGGGGAAGACGAGGGCGACGTGGACGGGGCCTGCTTGTCAGCGAAATAACCAGAGGGGGTGTGGGGTTTGGCTGTCAGCGGCTGAGTGGGTGTGCACAAGGCGAGAGGAAAAGAAATAGCCCGGGTGGGCTAGCTGGGCCTGTTCCGTTGCTGGGCTAAATTGGTGGCGCCCGACCCTTTTCTTTTGTTTGCTCCTTTCTTTTTCTGATTTGATTTTCAGAATAGATTTTCAAATGATTTCAAGTTTCATTTGAATTCAAACTTTCTTGGGATTTTTGCAGTGTGTAGTAGTCTCACAATTAGGCACAAAGTCAAGTGGTTTGCTAAGTAAAGGCTTGGTCAACTTGGGAAACAAAATAATCAGGGACTTGCTTCTGATTTGTAACTATTTGAAAAATGGTTTTTGAAACCATTTCCAACTTGCAAAACTTGGTCAAAACTACACTCAATCTTTTCAACAGAGAAAGCAATCAAACAAGGTTCCTATACTCTCAAACCTTCAAATGAGGATGGCCATTTGAATAAAATCTGCCCACATAAAATCATAGCACAAAGTGCTTCTATTTTTCTGAGTTTGAAAATGATCTCAAATCTATATGCATGCATGAATGATATGCAAACTTTGAAATCATGATTTTTGGGATGTTACAATCTCCTTGTGCAAACTTGTTTGCTCCTTCAAAATCATGGAGTTCAAGCGGCACGGCAATCTGCTAAGGGCATCGGCTACCACGTTGGATTTACCCGGGTGATAGTGAATGTCCAGATCGTAATCCTTGATTAGCTCAATCCATCTCCTCTGTCTCATATTCAGCTCCTTCTGAGTGAATATATACTTCAGACTCTTGTGATCCGTATAGATCTCACAACAATTTCCCATCAGGTAATGTCTCCATGTCTTCAGGGCTAGAACTATGGTTGCGAGTTCGAGGTCATGGGTTGGGTAATTTTGCTCATGTTGCTTCAATTGTCGAGATAGATAAGATATAACTTTGCCTTCTTGCATTAGCACACATCCGAGACCGATCTTGGATGCGTCACAATACACATCGAAGGGCTTTGAGATATCCGGCATGATCAAGGATTGGGGCTGAAATCAATCTCCTCTTGAGTTCTTGAAAACTCGCTTCACATTTGTCCGTCCATTCAAACTTCTTGTCCTTCTTCAGCAATTGGGTCATAGGTCTGGCGATACTCGAGAATCCTTCTACGAATTTGCGGTAATATCCCGCCAATCCGAGAAATGCATGAACTTGGGTTTGAGTGGTTGGGGCTTGCCAATCTTCTACATCTTTTACTTTGGCAGGGTCAACAACAATTCCTCCGGCTGATACAATGTGACCGAGGAGTCCTACCTCCTGTAACCAAAAATCACATTTGCTAAACTTGGCATACAACTGATGCTCTCTAAGGGTTCCAAGAATGGTCCTTAGGTGTAGCTCATGCTCTTCTTCTGATTTGGAATAAATCAGAATGTCATCGATGAAAACAACGACAAACTTATCCAGGAAGTCCATAAAAATCTTATTCATGAGGTTCATGAAATAAGCGGGGGCATTGGTTAATCCAAAAGACATGACGGTATACTCGTATAGTCCATATCTGGTGGTAAAGGCAGTCTTTGGAATATCCTCTGCACGAATCTTGAGTTGATGATAACCAGTTCTAAGATCAATCTTAGAAAACACTTTGGCACCGTTCAACTGATCAAACAAATCTTCTATCTTGGGCAAGGGGTACTTGTTCTTGATGGTGACATCATTCAACTTCCGATAATCCGTACACAAACGGTTACCTCCATCTTTCTTGTCCACAAACAAGACAGGTGATCTCCATGGTGACGCACTTGGTTAAATCAAGCCGATTTCCAGCATGGCATCCAGCTTCTTCTTCAGTTCTTCTAGTTCCGATGGGTTCATACTATAGGGTCTCTGGGCTATGGGTCCTGTTCTGGGGATTAGTTCGATGATAAACTCGATATCCCGATCTGGGGGCATACCGAGCAAAACATCTGGAAATACATCGGGGTATTCACAGACTATCCGTACTTGGTCAATGGTAGGTTGGGCTATACTCTTATTTCATTTGAATTGACGAGGTAAGGTTTCAGATATATGTTCGACTGATATTCCGGCTGTACTGGTCATGGTGACGGCTTTGTTGGCACAGTCAATCAATCCTTTATGTTTGGACATCCAATCCATTCCTAGTACTACTTCCAAACCTTTCGTTCCGAGTACTATCAGATTAGCATAAAAATCTATGCCATGGATTCGGATAGGGACGGCTTTGCAAATTTTCCTAGCCTTGGTGGTTGATCTGGGAATTTGCACAATCATTACATGCTTCAATTTGGTTGGTTGAATTTTACTAGTGCATGCAAATTCTTCGGTGACAAATGAATGTGATGCACCATAATCAAACAACACCCTTGCAAGTACTGAATTAACAGAAAACATACCTAGCACGACGTCTGGCGCTTCCTGAGCTTCTTTAGCATGCATGAGAAAAAGACGGCCATTGCGGTTGATGGGGCAAATCTTCTTCTGGGCTGAACACGACGTTGTTGCTGAGCTGGGGCATTGGCATTGGGTGCTGCGGCATTCTTCTTGTTGGGGCACTCATTGGAATAGTGGCCTTTATTTCCATAGTCATAACAAGTCACTTGCGACTTGTCCTTGGCTGCTACAGGCACAACATTGCTTCCAGTCCTAGGGGCAGTGTTGGTGTTGGTGGCAGCATTGTTGGTGTTGAACTTGGGTGGGGCACGGTTGAAATTGCTAGAGTTGCCAGGGTTGTTGTGATTTCCTCCGGGTCTAGGGTTTCCACAGTTGGGATAGGTGGGACGGTTCATCGGGGGTCTGTTGGTTCTTGGGGCAAATCCTGGAGATGGGTTAGGGCGATACTTTGGGGTCTGATGGGTTCCTGGCTGATGCATCATACGACGCTTGCAGTTCTCATTGGCTTGGTTGATCTTTCCTTCCATCTGGATGGCAGAGTCGACAAGGGCTTCAATATCCGCAAAGGGAATATTGTTTAACACTGTCTGCATCTCGTCATGCAGACCATTCAGGAATCTCTCTTTCTTCTTGGCTTCCGTGTCGATCTCATCCGGGGCATACCTAGCTAATGACAAAAATTTGTCACGGTATTCCACTACAGTCATCCTTCCCTTGATTCTCTAAACTCGTCTCTCATCCTCTTGATCAAACCCGGTGGCACATGGGTTCTGCTGAACTTGACCTTGAATTCCTCCCAGGTCATCATCTGTCCTCCGGTCATTGCACGAACACTGTTCCACCATGCCCTGGCATCTCCGGCTAGATAGTGGGTGGCAAACAGGACTTTCTCGTTGGCTTCCACTCCGGCAACTTCTAAGTTATTTTCTATGGTTTGCAGCCAATCATCGGCATCTAGGGGCTCTTCTGACTTAGTGAAAACAGGTGGGTTGGTATTCTGGAAATTCTTGAGCTTAGATCCATGGTTATCTTGATTTCCGTGGCCTTGGTTGTTATGGGCTAGCTGGGTTATCTGTTGCAGAGTGGCTAGGTTGGCTTGATGTTCTGCTCTTTCAGCTTCGCAGTCAGAAGTCAACATTTGCAGAATCTGCAACATCGGGTCCGGGGATGAACCACTTCCTCCGCGTGGCATCTGAAGATTGAGATAGATTATGAGAAAAGAGGGAAATTTCTAAGGTTTCGGGGACTTTGAAAAGTTTTAAAGTTTGACTCAGATTTTCTAGCAACTTGCTTTTCATTCATTCATTCACACGATACAACACACACCATAACAAGGAAAACAGATGGTTTTAAGAACCATTCTGTGAACTACGATACAGTGGGACCGAATACTACTCACTATGCTAGTACTCAAGTGCTCCTACTCCTCGGAGTCTGTGGCTTCATCATCTTCATCATCATCGATGAAGGCGAAATCATCTTCATCGGTGAAGAAGTCCATGGCCTGATCCTCCAGAAAATCATCATCGCTGAGATAGGAGTAGGGGTCTCCACGAAGATCCTCTCCTGCATTCTCCCTTTCCTCCAACTGCATGTCTCTCTCGTGGATGGTCTCTTCCAAGGATGAGATGCGGTGGCGGAGACGGGCAATAATGCGCTCCTTCTTGTCGAGCTGACGGCAACGAGACTTGCGATCCTTTGCTAGCATGGCGATGGTTTGATCCTTCGTCTTGATGATGGCAGACTTGTGGTTGGAGTAGTCACGGTAGTTATCCAACTCCTGCTGACGATTGTACATCATGAAGCTAAGGTGGTCCAATTGATTCTTCAGCTCGGGGTGGTATGGGGCTTCCAACGGTTGTCCATTTGCATCACGCCTTGGGAAGAACTCAAAGAGGGTTCCTGTGATCTGATTGATGCTTTGCCCACATAGACGGGCAAGACTTTCCTGTATGGCCCTGGCAAGTCCATCGAGCCAGTTGTTCTCTCTTAAGGTAAACTGAATCCCCTCAGCAGTGGGAGGTTCAATCTTTCCTCGGAGACTTGCAACAATTAGCCACTGCAGATCTTCTCCTCCTTGATCATTGAGCTGAGCTCCGAAGAACTCGGGGTGCGGACGCTCCAGAAGTTCCGAAAGATGGTCCAAATCCCTCTCAAAGATAAGGTCTCCTCCATTCCCCAACTGATAAAACTTGTTGTACTTCACGTCCATCTATAAGAATATAGGATGAGTAAGTTAGTAGAGTGATCAAGTGTGTCAAAATTTTATGTATTTTGCAAGAGTTTTTGAGGAACATGAATTTTCATGAAAGAATCAGAGGGATAAGAATGAGAATAAGTTTTTGTAAATATTTGTTTTCTTTGGTTTTGAAACTAAGTTTTTGATTCAAACGTCCATTCTAACTAGGGTCTCCTATGGTCAGGACGGCTCTGATACCAACTTGTCAACACCCGGATTTTTAATCCCAGATGCCTGTTATGCCATACATCGCAATCCCAGGATTACCATTTTTGCGAGACATAACAGAATTGGATACCACATTACTTCATCCATTACGAACCATATATAAGGTCTTACACAAATAAGGATCTCATGATCCAGTTCTTAATACAACTTCAAGCAGCGGAATACGTAATAATAACGGTAGCGTAGGCGAAGCTCCATCTTCGGGGTCACAGGCAATGCTGACGATGGGAGATGATCCTAGTTGTCGTAACCTTCCTGGATTCCATCTTCCAGGTACTCCTCTTCATAGTCTGGCCATGGGAATAGCCAGGGACAAATCCATGAGTACTCTTTAAGTACTCGCAAACTAGTACTAGCAGGTAAAGGGGTTTTTGGATAATAGGACACTAGGCTCTAGGGTTGTTTTGCAAAAAGCCAGATTTATCTCTACTCAGTTCCAAAGCTAGGCACAATTTTATAACTCCTAAGTGGGATCGTGCATTTCAGGTCACAACTCTGTTGTGGTCAAGTCAAAGTATCAACTCCTTTCACAAGTCATTTTGAAAAGTCTGACGGGGAACAAATGGCCATCTAACTGTCCATAATCATGGACGCTATTCAATAGTTTGACACTCTGCAGAGATTGTACACTTTCACCACAACATTCGATACATCCGTCAGGAACAAATCCTGAATTCACCATACTCAGTATGCGGATAATCAATCCTAACCTTTCAATTACACGTCCTAGTATAAGCACCTCTCATGTGAGTTTGTCCTCCCAACCATGACCAACTGTCATCTTGGGTACTACACAGGTGGACAATCTTCACAAGGTAGCCTCAGCTCAGACCTTGGCCGTGAGGGAACTAATACTAAGGTATATAAGTTTCCAGTCAAGCCCTACCCAATCTTCGGGTATTGTGGTTGTACGATAAAATTGAATGGTATCGCATCCAGACAACCATCAGTTCTATAAAGGGCTAAGGCTCATGCCTTAACATTTTCATCACCAGAATCATCTGGTGTTCGGAAACATATGTCAAAACATCTCAGTAGAATGATCCATCATTCTAAGGTTTTCATAACCATTTTCACCAAGTATTCCCATCTAAAGTTGATCAAGTTTTATGCTTAGCACTAGCATTTACAAGTGGGGGTGAGTACTAATGAGGGGTGGTAACTAGTGGAGTTTCAACTAAGTACAACCTTATATCTTAGGATGATATCAAGGTTTCTAGCTTAGGCCAAATTTTATGCTCTTTATGCAACCTTCAGTTACATCTTTCTAGAATCTACAAGTCACTTAAGTCAACTCTAAGCTAAGGCTTTGATAAAGAAAATAAAGTAGAGGCTTGCAAATAAAACTAGGATTGGGTGATTAAGTGGGTATGATCACATATGCTTAAGGCATATGGTTGGCATGGTAACAAGCAAGTATTTGCTTGCAAAGATAAAGTATCTTGCAAGTGGTAGCTTGCACATAATCAGTATAAGCTTTCTAAATTAATAGCTTGCAAGTATTGGCTTGCACAATCAACTAGTAGCATTAGGCTTGCTAAATTGCAAGTGTTAGCTTGCAAGGTTAATAGCTTGCCTTGTGCAGAGCAGTGGTTGAAGTTCTCCTCGGCTTCTTCTTCGTAGTATCCTCCTTCCTCCTCGTATCCTTGGTCGGCACTAGCGTCTATAAATAAATACGATGTACACAATCACCAAGAAATTCTTAACTACTTGCAATCATCACACAAAAGTGGTCCTATAGATGATCTAGCATCATCACTAAAATTACAAGACTAAGGCTTGGTTTAAAATCCCTTTTTATTTTATTTTTAGAAAAGTAATTTCTACTCATTGAAAAACTACTTAAGATTTAAAATTCTCCAAACCAAATATGGGATCATATTGACAGATGTCATCACCACATGTTTTAGTCCATGGGAATGTGATTTAAAGTGGTGTCACAATTTAATAAGGTTTTACCCTTTTATTTTAATTAAATAAAGTGTCTAGAAATGCCTATGAGGCATTCTTTTATTACTTGAACATTATTTCTATAAGTAAACCTATATATTTTTATATATTCTGAAAGGTATAGTTAAATGTGATTTTTGAGAGTTGGAATCAACTCAAAAGCTATTGTGGTTTTAATTTGAAAAATGTTTGAATGCAGAAAAGCTTCTGCCTTGTTATTTTTACCAAGGATGATCTACAGATCCAAATGACCTGAATCCAATGGGCTTGGATTTAGCATTCACAGACCTTTCCAACAAAATTGGTTTCATTCAATTTGGTACACTGAATCGACCTGGGTTGATTTTTGAAAATGGGTATAGAAGTGTGTTTGAAATAAAAAGAAAAAGGTTTAATTCAAACAACTGGGCTGCGCGGGAAAAGTTACTGGGCCGGCCTGCTAAGCGCAGCGCTCCCGCGGGCTGTTTAAGTGGGTGTCCCCACCGCCGGTGATGAGACAGGTGCGGCTGACGGGCAACGTGGGTCGTTTGATCTGATTCTAATCCAACGGCTGGGAGTCATCGTCGACGTTGGGCAACACCGGTAAGACAGAAACCTAGCGCGGCCAGTGGGGGTCGTTGGGGGCTCACCGGGGTACGGGCGAGGGTCGGCGAGGCGGGCGAACGACGAAGTCGACGATGGCGAATCTCCTGGTACCGGTGGCTTCTCCTAGGGCGGCTCCAATCGCTGGCTCCCTTCTTCTCCAGAGGCGGCGGGCTCCGGTGAAATTCCGATGAGGTGGTGCTCGCCTTGCTCGGGTGTGTGGCACGATCAGTGAGGAGAGGGGAGTAGAATGGTGTGAAGAAATCGACTGGGGGTGGCCTCTATTTATAGTCGAGCGAGGGGACAGACGGGGCGCACGGTGAGCTCGTCGGGGGCGGTGGTACAGACGGCTATCGGCATGGGCGAAGGTAGGGGACGGTGCGGTGTCTCCTGGCGATGCTCAACGACATGGTTTAGAGGCGTGGGGCGGTGCGGCTTGGTCTGGAACGAGCGATGCTCTGCGGCGAGCGTCGTCTTTTGACGGTGGCTGTCAAGCACGGGCGGTGAAATGGTCATGTATGGCGGTCTCCTGGGGCATGGGGAGCATGTTGGCGGCAGTAGGGCTCGAGGTGGGCTGAATGGGAACGCAGCATGCTCCCACATGGGATATGGTTGGCATGGCTAGTTTCCTTCCTAGCTTGCTGTCTCCACTGGGTGGCATGGTGGCTTTTCACCACCATTGATGACAATGGCAAGCTCACAGTGGTGCTAGTGCTTGGTTTAGTTAGCTAGATGATCTCATCGAGATGGTTGTGAGCTAAATGGGGAACGCTAGGCTTCAATCATCGCTCACTATAGTGTTTAGGATTTTGATGATTTGAGTCTGCAACCTGTTTGATGAAATGGCCGCATGAACTCAAGTTTTGAATTTTGAAAAGATTTTTGGTGGGTGTGCTAGGTTGATGCTGGGGAGTCTGCAGATGCTTGGGTTTTGAAAGTTGAGCTAGTTTGAGTGGTTTTTGAAAAAGTGGGATCTTCCCATATGAGAAAGATTCAATTTTGAATTGTCATTTAAACTGTGCATTTGAAAGTTTCTGGATGATCACAAAGTGGGCCTTGATACTTTGTTATGAGTACATTCAAGGGGTGCAAAGATCCAGAAAAGTTTCTGTTAGGTTCTGAAAATTTGAGGCAGCCAAAGTAGACATGGGAGTTAAATTGGTCAAAATGACCATTCCCTTAATATATTTGTTTTGATTTACTTGTCTTTAGGAAAAGTGTGAGAAATGTTTAGATGATGTTTATTTCACCTAAGCATCCATTTACAAGCAAGGGAACACACAAACAAGGTGGTTTAAAAGAATTTCAAAATCAATGCATACACATATGCATGCTTCCAATTTTGTTGAGAAAAGTTTTTGTTAACCCTAGATTTGATGATTAGTGTTTGATGATCCAAGATTAGTATTTTTGGGATGTACAGAGATGTGGCGGGGGCTTGCTCTGAGCCATAGAGGTTGGGTGGTCGACAATGGCAAGATAGGGCCTGGCAATTGCTCGGTGATAACCTGGCAATTGACAAGTAAAATCCTGATAGTTGTTAGCAGAACAATTAACTAGTACATGTGCTTGATTTGATAACCTGGCAATAGCTCGCTGATAAACTGGCAGTTGACAAGTAAAATCCTGGTAGTTGTTAGCAGAAAAGTTAACTAGTACATGTGCTTAATTTGATTTTTGGCAGTTTGCTAAGTGTTAATCTGGCAATAATGGCTTTTTGATAATCTGGTAATTGCTAGCAAGGCATTTTTCCTGTGCATGATTTGATTTTTGATAATCTGGCTATTACTTAGTGATAATCTGGTAATGGTTAATTTGATAATCTGGCAATTGCTACATGATAATCTTGTGATGGCTATTTGATAATCTGGCAGTTATTAATCGTTAATCTGGTAATCAAGTCTGGTAAATGATGTCCACTTGTGTGTCGTTCTTTTTGTCTCCACAAAATATGAGTTGCTCGCCGCGTAACTCTATTACTCATAACATGGTACTATAGCACATAATGAAGTGTTTTTTATGGACGGTAGCATGTACTTTAGTGTAGCAGTGTACCACACATATTTCGGAGGATTTTTCAGCCCACCTACTCGCATGCATATGTCAGGGAGTAGCGACGAGGCTTTCCTGAAGAAAAAAAATGCGGAAGTTCGGTTTTCGAGGACTGCGCTCACGCTCAAGAATCTGCTTTTGATTAGCCGCCGCATGTACTGTACAGTGGTGCGGCGCTGCGGGATAGCAAGGTCCATAAATGTTTGGAGAGAACCCTAACTATAGGTAATCTCTCGGTGTCTCATGCCCGTGTATCTTCAGATTTCAAGCTGATGTACGTACGTAGAGTGCTTGACTTGAAGGCAACCTGAGCTGGTTTCAAAAAAAGCCCACAACCCCCCCCCCCCTCTCCTCCTTGCACGAAACGAGAGGCAAGTCTCCTTGCTTTTTTCGGTGCCGTCCGGCTTCTTCCTCCCTCTCCCTCCGACGGCCTTGCCGTCCGAAGGGGAGGGAGGGAGGAGCCTGGCTTGTAGATAGGGTTTGCGGCTGGTTGTCGGGTTTGGGCTCTATGCCCGTAGATCGAAGCAGAGCTTTGGATCTGTACAACCAGATCTGGAGCGCCTTAGGGTTCTTCCTTCTCTTCCTTTGCTTGCTCGGTGGCGAGCAGATGGCGGCGAAGGAGACCACTACTTCTGCAAATAAAGCTGTGCCGGACGATGGGTTTGGTTCTTGGCCCTCGGTGTCCTCTTTTCTGCTGGCCGGCCGTGGCGGCGGGGGGCGAAGAGATGATGTCGATGTGCCGCGAACATGTCTGATGTCGCCGAGCTACTCCTGGGCGTGTTGGAGCAGCGCCAGGAGGTCGTGGCGTCTCCCTTTGTTCGGTGCTCCTCCGGTGGGAGAGGACAACAGATGGGAGGGTGTCTATGGCTCGGGAGATCTGCTCTTGCTTCATCGTCGGACCTTCTTCTACGATGTCCTTCTTCGACTTGTGGTCGGCCGTGGTGGCGGGGGCAAGCGGAAGGTTGGTGCTGTGGAAGATCTTCTGGGTGGCGAAGATGGTGGCCCGGCTTTCCCGGGCGGCTCTGCGTCTCCTCCGGCGTTTCCCAAGCAGAGCCCAAGTTCGGTAACCGCTATCCTTGGCCTTGATCTAGGCCGCGCCGAGCTCGTTGGCCAAGATGGCCAGAGCATCTTCAACCTCCATCATGGGAGGCCCTCTCTCTCCCTCAGTCCGGCAAGTTGCGCCGCTGCAAGCCCAAGTGGTGTCGTCCTCGGCGCCTGCAGTGGTGGTCGGACTGAGGCAAGCTATCGACGACAAGGAAGGACCTGATTGCGTTTCTGTGTTTCTTTCTAGGGTGTTTGGTGTAAAAGTCTTGGACCCAGGTGTAATTTCCTTTTATTTTGGGTCTCCTTTGTATGTTGTAACCCCCACCCTTGCCGATTAATGCAGAGCCTTGGTCCTTCGGGGCCTACCACGTTCAAAAAAAAAAAACCTGAGCTGGTTTAACCACGTTAGTGTTAGAAGTAGAAGTACGTACTCCCTCCGTGCCAAAATATAAGACGACTAAGGTTTAGTTAAAAGTCAATATTTTTTAAGTTTGACCAAGATTATAGACAAAAAATATAAATATTTACAATACCAAATTAATATTAATAGATTTATTATAAAGTACATTTTATTAATGCATGTATCTATTCCATAATGCACATATATATATTTTTTCTAACTATTTGTCAAAGTTATTAAGATTTGACGTTTGACCAGTGTTTAGAGGCCTTAAAATTTGAGACGGAGTGAGTATTTATAAAGGACTTAGATTTCAATGCTACCTGTAATTGTAAATTCTTCCGTACCGCAATGTATATACTTATATAAATATACTAAACCAGGGGTTCAGAAAGTATCCGAGAGTAGACCCGTGGAACTTTGACATGCATGGTATCGAGAGCCCCCTCTTCCCATACATTTACATGATTGCGACGAGACAAATCTTCCCGTTCCTCCGCCGCCGCTGCCCACCAATCTCGCCACCAGATAGCCTTCAGCTCGTGTCCTGAGTGTTTTCTCCAAGTTCTCGAGGTCGAATTGCTTGTAGCCCCAACTGCTTAATAAAGGTCTGCTTTTATCTGAAAAAAAAGATAGCCATGGGCTCCTCCTCAGAGCAGTAGTCCTACATTCACCTAACCGCCGTTTGATAAGCTAACGTGTGGTAATTTTCTGTTGTGGCGAGGTCAGGTTCTGCCAGCAATCCGTGGTGCTCAGCTCGTCGGTCTCTTAGATGGAACTGATGCTGCCCCACAAAAGATGCTGGTCGTTCCTACCGATAACGTCGACAAAGACACGCCCCGAAGACGGTGCCAAACCCTGAGTATATGTCCTGGCTATCCCGGGACCAAATCGTTCTCAGCTATCTCCTGAAATCACTTTTTTAGGAAGATCCTCACTCACGTCGGATTGACAGTTCGGCTGGAGTATGGCATGCAGTGGAGGACATGCTTGCAACCCAAAATACCCCTCGTGGATTTAAAAACCCTGTAATATAAATAGGGGCTGGCCGCCGGGACAGAGCACCAGCACCAACCCCTTCCCTCGCCGTCCCCTCCCTCGCCATGGATAGCCTCCCTGTGACCTGGGTCGAGCTCATCAAGTTCTCCCTTGCCGTGTACCCCCATTCTCCCCCTTCCCCTCCCCCTCCGGGCGCCGGTGAATCTTCGGAGGGCAACAAGGACATGGGAGAGTTGGTGTCGAGCGAGGCAGAGTTAGTGGCGCAGGCCAAGGCGGACGTGGAGGAGCTAGCCACGGAGGCGCAGGCTGAGGCGAAGGCAGCAGAGGGCAAAGTCGATAGCGCCGATGCCACGCACTACGTCCTAGAGAAGTACGTCTGCAATCTATACACGGCCTTCAAGAATAAGAAATTTCCGGCGAACACTGCAGCTCTAACGCACAATTCATGCAAGCATAAGCAATTTCCGGTAGAGATAACGACAAAAACATCAGCATCCTCCAACTATTTCTTCGGTTCTAAGAACATGAATAGAATAAAATCGCATCCATGAATCTAGAGAGAGAGAGACGACGGAAAATTCGCATAAAATATTCCTTCCCGCTGCAGGACTAATCGGTCTCCTTGCCTGCGCTAGCCAAATCCAACGGGTGGAGTGTTGGCCCAGCCCCAAACGTCGAGTGCAGTCCAGCGTGACGACGGCGAAGTATTCCGGTGAGTTGCGCGCACGTATAAAAACCAGCTAACAACGATCAGCAAGCTAGCTATCTAGCCTGATCAAAAGAACTAGCTCTCTCAACTCACACGAGTACGTACGAGGAAAAACAATGTGATGGCTACAGAGCCCTCTCGGTCCTGTTGTTTGTATTGAATCTCACGGTTGTCTTACAAGGCTACTATATGGGTGTATATATACCCGGCAAGACGCAGCGTCAATACGAATAGGTGTTGGACTACTAGTCCTACTCGGAAAACACACACGCACACGACACCGTTCCGTGTCCTATCGGAATTACTATTCCTAACAATCACCCCCCTAAGCACGATGTGCCCATCTTCACAGCTTGGACGCCGATCCTTCCTCGCATCTCCGCAAACTTTACTCGTCCCAAAGATTTAGTTAGAATATCCGCAAGCTGATCATTGGTGCAAACATAGTTGACTTCAATCTTGCTCTCCTCTACACACTGCCGTATGTAGTGATACTTCGTATCAATGTGCTTACTCCTGTCATGATGCACCGGATTCTTGCACAATGAAATTGCAGACTTGTTGTCAATATTGAGCACCACTTGTTCCGTCTCCCGATTGGTGAGATCACCAAGTAGACTCCTTAGCCACACACCTTGACACGCCGCAGTTGCAGCCGCAATATACTCAGCTTCACAGGATGACTGTGCCACCACTTTTTGCTTTTGTGATAGCCAACTTACTATGCTTCTTCCCAATAAATATGCCACGCCCGAGGTACTCTTACGGTCGTCAATATCTCCTGCCATGTCGCTATCACTGTAGCCAAGTAGCTTCACCTCCTTCTTCTCTTTCGAGTAGACAATACCAAAGTTTGTAGTACCTTTGATATACCCGAGTATATGTTTCACGGCTGTCCAATGCTCCATTGTGGGTGCTTCCATGAAGCGACTCACATAGCCAACGGAATCGGCCAAGTACGGTCTTGTGTTGATGAGATACCTCAAACTTCCAACCACACTCCTATACTCCGTTGCGTCAACCGCATGTGCTTCACTCCTTTTGCTCAGTTTAAGACGAGGTTCCATTGGAACATGAGTTGGATTGCACTCTTCCATGCCACATTTCTCGAGTATCTTCTTTGCATATGCCTCTTGGCATAGCGTGATCGCACCCAGCTTTTGATGTACCTCGATCCCAAGGTAGTAGCTCAACAAGCCTAGATCACTCATCTTGAATAACTCCTTCATCTGTAGCTTGAACTTTGCAATCTCATTCTCATCCGCTCCTGTTATCAATAGATCATCAACATAGATGCCAACTAGTAGATGATCCCTTCCTTTACCTCGCTTATACATCGCATGCTCCAGTGGGCTCTTCTCGAATCCGAGAGAGATCAATGTACGATCAAGCTTGATGTTCCACGCCCGAGGGGCTTGCCGTAGCCCGTACAACGCCTTGTGTAGCTTTAAAACCTTGTGTTCTTCTCCCTCTTTGATGTATCCCGGTGGTTGCTTCACATAAACTTCTTCTTCTAACTCCCCATTCAAAAACGCGGATTTCACATCCATGTGATGCAATTTCCAAGATTCTTGAGCTGCGAGAGCGATAAGTAATCTCACCGATTCCATCCTTGCAACGGGAGCGAACACTTCTTCGAAATCCACACCTTGCTCTTGCACATACCCCTTGGCAACTAGCCGAGCTTTGTGTTTCACCAACTTCCCTTCGGCATCCTTCTTGATCTTGTACACCCACTTGAGCCCTATGGAATTGTGATTGTTGGGTAGATCGACAAGCTCCCATGTATCGTTGTCGCGGATCGACCCCAACTCCTCATCCATAGCCCGACGCCAACACTCTTCCGTATTAGCATCCTCGAATTTCGTCGGCTCCTCGGTGAGTAAACACCGACCTTGTCCTCTCCCTCGCGCACGCGCTGTACGAAGGGTCTCCGGCGGATACAACTCCAGTACACTTCGGAATTTTTCTGGAGTAGGTGGCCGTCTTCTTTCTTCCCGTGCACTTGGAGGAGATGTGGAAGCTGACGTAGTACTTGTTTCAGCGTCTACTGAATTTCCTGCAGTTTCTGTCGGTGTACTGCATGTTGGTGACGTGACATCGTCGCCCGCGTCCACTTCTGGACTGCCGCTAGTCCCTCCTGGACGGGAGTGTGCAGCTGATGGGCCACTTGCGCCAGGGCTCTCGTCTGCGCTGCGGATCGGATGGCGACGTCGAGCCTCCAGGTGCAGCGCGTGAGCTGCTGCTCGTGCCGGACTCCCACGGAGATACCTCTCCAGCGAAGCGCCATCGCTGCTCACTTCCGGACTTCCATCTTCGAACCAGCGCCTAAATCCGTAACGCCACGGACGCCGCTTTCTTGATCATCTGCATGCGAATCATCAGACTACAGTAAATATTTCATCAGAAATTGATTGTACCGTTCCACAGAGCCCCAATTCCATGATTTCTCCTCCTCAAGACGACGCCGCGTGTCACCACCACCTGTTTTTTCACCGGATTGTACGCTGATACGCCTTGAACCGTATTCATAGCCGATCATGACCATTGAGTACTTGATCCGCCAACTTGCTAGTATGCCCGGTCACCGTCTTCACATGCGCCACGCACCGAAAGTGCGAAGATGATCAACCGAGGGCTTGCGCCTGCATTTCATGCTTCAGACGCGCCATACCAACTACACTCTTAGTTGGCCTGTTCAGCAAATAGACAATGTACTAATCGCTTCACCCCAAAACCTGCTCGGCATGCCTTTGCTCTTCATCATGCTACATGCCATGGCCACCACGGTTTGGTTCCTTTCCACAACACCGCTTTTACACGGTGAATATGGTCTGATGAGATACCGGATCCCATGAGCTTCACAAAACGCCTTGAATTCATTGGATTTGAACTCCCCACCCCGATCGGTACGGAG
This sequence comes from Avena insularis, assembly GCA_023614405.1. Lineage (NCBI taxonomy): Eukaryota > Viridiplantae > Streptophyta > Magnoliopsida > Poales > Poaceae > Avena > Avena insularis. The sequence goes on from CM042697.1 coordinate 472,965,840, forward strand.
GGCCTTCAACTTTTCCTCGACTCCACCTCGGCTGCCATCTTCACAATCCTGAACACTTGCAAAGTTTGATCCTTACTCTTCAGCAACACAACCCACATGTATCTACTAAAGTCGTCGACGATGAGCAAAAAGTACTTGTTCCCGGCGGGGGTCGCCGGCGTGATTGGTCCGCATAAGTCTCCATGAACCAACTCAAGAATCTTACTTGATCGATATTGTCCCTCCCTTGGAAACGGGGCTCGCCTTTGCTTCCCAATGAGACAACCGTCGCACACCTGCTCAACATGATCAACACACGGTAAGCCACGTACCATTTCCTTCTGTCCAAGTTGTCGTAGAGCTTGGAAATTTAGATGTCCGTAGCGTGCATGCCACTTCCACGCCGAGTCTTCCATGCTTGTCATCAAACATACTGGATCCGCCCGATTGAGATTGAGGATGTAGAGTCTATTCTTCGACCTCTCCACCTTCATGATGAGCTGCCTTTGGCGGTCATATCCCCACAGGAACTCGTCCTCCAACACGATCTTGCATCCACGTCATGACTGACCAAGACTGATAATGTTGGTCTTAAGCTTGGAATATAGTACACGCTGCTGAGTACCTTGTGACCTCCATCCTTCAACTCAAACAGGACAGTGCCTCGTCCTGCAATCTCCACCTTCGACCCATCGCCGAATCGAACGGAGCCTCCAACCATGAGGTTCAACTCAGAAAACTGGGCCTTGTCGCCGGTCATGTGGTTGCTAGCACCTGTGTCGAGGTACCAAACGTCGTGAGCCGTCTGCATCCTCCGCGGGAAGACCTTCTCTTCCACGAGCGTGACGATCTCCGTAGCGGACTCCTGAGGAGTTGATTCCTTGGTGGTCATTAACTCGCAAGCTTCGAGCATGAGCATCATCGGTCCATCATCTCCTTCCTTCGCCATGAGAGCCTTCTCCTTTGAACGGTTGGGACACTCCGATTTTAAGTGCCCGAGCTGATTGCACTTATGGCAGCGAAGATTCTTCTTGTCGAATTTCTTCTTTGGCTTCTTCGGCTTGCTGTCCGACTTCTTCGCCGGGACCGATGCCACTGCCAGATGCCTTATCGCACCTCTCCTTGGCGACCATTGCCTTCCACTGGGCACGTGTAAGCATGAGGTGCTCATCTTGATTCGCGTCGCCGTAGGTGATCTTCATCCGCTCGTCATGCGCCTTGAACCGTCCAACCAGGTCATCCATCGTGAGGGTGGTGAGATCAACGCATTGCTTGATTGCCGACACCACAAATATGTACCGCGGCGGCGCCGCGTGAAGGAAACGCATTACGACTGAGATATCTTCCAGCTTCTCACCTTGCGCGCGAATCCCGTTGACAATTGTGGCTACCCTCGAGGCAAAAGCGTCCAGCGTCTCATCTCCTTCCATCTCCAGGTTCTCGTACTTCTTCTGCAAGGTTTGTAGGGTCGCCCTGCGAACGCGCTCGTGCCCAAGATTCAACGTCTTGAGTGTATCCCATGCCGCCTTTGCAGAATCCTTCGAGATCAGGTGCTGCATCACGTCCGTCGGCACCATGGAGCCGATGGCCGTGAGTGCCTGTCGGTCCTTGCGGTACTTCGACGCGCCCTTTTTGAACTCGTCGCCGCCGGGATCGACAGCCTCCCAGATGTCGTTTCCCTCCATGGCCCACTCCATCTGTTTCGCCCACGTCGTGTAGTTGCCGCGATCATACCGCGGGTACTGCGACGACACCGATGCACCCGCAGCCGCACCGGAGTACTCGCCTTGCTCCTTGCCCGTCATGACCTCCCGTTACTAGGAGATCCTCCGCGAGGCTCTGATACCAATTGTTGGCCCAGCCCCAAACGCCGAGAGCAGTCCGGTGTGACGACGGCGAAGTATTCCGGCGAGTTGCGCGCACGTATAAGAACCAGCTAACAACGATCAACAAGCTAGCTATCTAGCCTGATCAAAAGAACTAGCTCTCTCAACTCACACGAGTACGTACGAGGAAAAATAATGTGATGGCTACAGGGCCCTCTCGGTCCTGTTGTTTGTATTGAATCTCACGGTTGTCTTACAAGGCTACTATATGGGTGTATATATACCCGGCAAGACGCAGCGTCAATACGAATACGTGTTGGACTACTAGTCCTACTCGGAACACACACACGCACACGACACCGTCCGTGTCCTATCGGGATTACTCTTCCTAACATGGAGTCACCGGACTCCCTCCCCAAGCCGTCCATATCTTACAGCCAGAGGGTTGCGGTGTTGTGGACTCCCTTACCACTGCAGGACGAAGAGGTGGCCTACATCCCTCCACCGGCGCCCGGACTAGATGGTTGGAGAAGCCGGTGTACCTGCGACCATGGCGGCTACTAGGAGGAGGGAGGGATGTGGTGAGGGGTCATTTCATAGGGGAAGTCCCCGCGCTTACGCCTAGACTGGACGCTAGAGAGAGGGCGTCGACGGGAGGGAGGAATAAAAGGATTCGTGTATTTTGACCTAGCGGTGGAACTATAAGTAATATGTCCAAAAACCAGGGGCAAAACTTTCCAATAAAAAATCGAAACCAAAATTCTGTGCGAACAAACCGACCTCAAGAGAAATTATAATATAGTATAGATAAATAAATATATATGTCTAGTTCAAAATAAATTTATACGTATCACGCTTGGTGCATGGGCATCAAGGTGCACCAGTCATTTTACCTATATATAGATATATAGATAGATAGATAGATAGATAGATAGATAGATAGACAGATGAAGTACAATGAGTTTTGTCTTGTTAGATACCATGTTGGAGAATTGGGCTCACGAATAACTCGTACATTTAAATTATACTTGGAAATTACTCAAAACTAAATAAAATGTGCATTGCATTCAATAGTTTGTGATACATTGGTATATGTAAATAGATAAATATGAAGAAGATCATTACCAAAAATGCATCACGCCAACACATATAGATTATTCAAGACGATTATCATCCCCTATAAAGAAGGTGAAGGTTTGCTACCTAGTTCTATAAACACCTATGGCATCGAAGGTGGCCGTGGACAATCATGCTCCTTATCCAGACACATCCAGTGAATGAGTTGGGCACATGTATCTTCGTTGATACAAACAAGTTGTTGGCAGCAGTCACTACCAATATGTCTTTTGTCTCCAGTATAGATAACCTTTTCAAGCTCATCCTTGCAAAATAGTGTCACCCTGCTCAAGGATTTGCTACAATTATAGTCAGAGGTATCCAGGGCGGAAGAATAAGCAACGAGAAGGATGATAAAGAAAGTAGACATGGAGAGAGCATGCAGCAACATTGTTGATTCTTGTTTTGTAGATGTCTTTCTAGAGAGATGGATGGTGATTACTATTCGATTCCATGCAATATATAGCCAGAGAACACTTGTAACCCATCCTGGATCCAGTCATGGCGGAATTAACTAGCATTAACTAGCCACTAAATTTCCTTATACTTCCTTTGATCTAGATAAATCTGAGACCATTAATTTGGATCGAATGGAGTAACCTAGCCTGCATCCAGTCATGGCGAAATTAACAATCATTAACTAGCTACTAGATTTTCTTATACTCCCTAAGATCAAAATTAATAACATCAGATTTGTCTAGATTCAGACAAATCTGAGGCCAGATACATCCGAATCTAAAGAAATTTGAGGCCATTAATTTTGATCGGAGGGAGTATGTTAATTTTATTTAATAATTTTGATCCGTGGTGGTGAAAAAACAGAAGCAACCAGCTTTCCCTCGCCACCACCACGTGCTTACGGTACGGCGGACATATCGGCGCTCGGCTGCACGGTCATTATAATGACCAGCGGCGTCGCGCCGTGGCAGCAGTTCCCCAGTCCGCAAACACAGCTCAAGCCTATATTATGTGCCAAGGATGATTACGTCGTGTCCGGTGATCTCAGTAACATCGAACTCAGGCAGCATACGAACGCACACTATGGCACATCTAGAAATTAGAGGCACTTTTTTTGAGACATATTTTATAAATGTTTCTAATTGTAGCTATTTGTGACATTTTAAATAATAGTGCCTTAAAACGTGAGATTTTAGAGGCAATTTTTAAAATATCACTGATAGTTTAGCCTTTTTGAGACTTTAGTGCCTCTATGTTGAACTATCAATGACATTTTTTAATGTGCCTCAAAAGGACAGTTCTTTTAGAGCACTATTTCTCAAAATGCCACTAAAAGGATATCATTTGAGGCACAAATGTAAAGTGTCATAAATGGTTTGCCTTTAGAGACACTCAAATGTGCCTCTAATGGTTGACCAATTGTGTCATCGTTAGTTGTGTCTCAAATAGATAGTTTTTTTAGGCTACCGTCTCTAATATTTAGCCATTTGAGGTTTTTAAATGCCTCAAATGGATGACTATTTTGAGGCACTACCAAATGATCATCCGTTTGAGACACTCTCAGGGTGCCTCAAAATAGTACTTCTAACTGTTAACCAATTGAGACAGTTTAAATGCCTCGAATGGATGGATGATCATTCGTGACACTTTAAAAAACTTTAAATGGTTATCCATTTGAGGCACTTTTCGGTATGCCTCTATTCGACGGATTTATGTACAAAACACTAGAGCTCACGTTGATGGATTCAAAGCACAAGATTTAAGCTAGGACTCTCGCAACAAGCTGTGTACATGCACGCATTAAGCTGGTCAATCCATCATGCATATGTATGAAGCTACTAATTAATTCTTTTTGGCTAATCCAACATGCATACACGTCAAGGCAACTAGTGCAGCCGCGCGATGGATGATCACGCTCTCAACAATCGACAATAAAGAACCCAACAATCGACAATAGCATAACTATAGATGTCTAATGACCTTCTATTTTTCAATTGAACAATGATGTGAATATGATCCTGAACCAAAGACCGAACCATTTTACATCATCTACACGGTTCTATTTTATTTCCTTTCTTTCTCTCAACACACATTTCTATATGGGTGTCCGGTATGTATTAGAGGAGATCGGTTTTATGTTGACGCCGCAAGTCTTTAATCAGCCATCACACATCAAATTTGTTGGCTCGCTTAGAACATAATTAAGGAGTTCATCACCTAAATCACAACTTACACGGAGTTAATTTGTAGTTTTCTAGGAAAGAAATATTACAACTTTTTAAGAGGAAACAAAAAGCTCCAAATGAAGATAGGCTCAAACGGTTGTGATATATGCCTATGCTGATATAGAATTACTTGCGCTTAATATTTACCATATGTGCTCCCATCAGTGTAGTAGGTAGTCATTGTAAACATTGTGTGACTGGGGTGATGATACGTTGGAAACGTATCTATAATTTTTGATGATCCATGCTTGTTTAGTATCTATTTTGCTTTGCTTTGTCTATACTTTGATGTGCTTTTTATATGTTTTCTGGTACTAAACTATTAACAAGTTGCCACAGTGCCAGTTGTCTGCTTTCTGCTGTTTTTGGTTCTAGAAAAGTTAGTAAAGAAATATTCTCAGAATTGGACGGGACAAACGTCAAAATCAATTACTTTCCGTTGGGAACAAGAAGTCCAGAGGGGAGCCGGAGAGACGGGCCAGGGCGCCCAGACACCCTAGGCGCGGGTGAGGCCCTGCCCCGCGCCTAGGCAGGGTGTGGGGCCCCTGGACACCGCCTCGGCCTTCCCCTTCGTTTATAAGAATCCCCCGATGCAGAAACCCTAAGGACCCGATCAAATCTTCACGAAACCTTCTGTAGCCGCCGCCACCGTTGTCCCTAGATCGGGTGGGATCTGAAGTTCTTCCCGGCACCCTGACGGAGGGGAGATCATCCCGGAGGCCTTCTCTCCGGTATGATGCGTGAGTAGTTCCACTTGTATGAGTAAGTTCTGCTCATACTTCCAACTCCCAAGAAACCAAGTTATTCTAAAGTGTCCACTATAAACTCCTATGTGTGGTGTGTTACACCATTCCAAGTATATTCTTGTTTTCAGCTATCTTCCAATTAAAAACTATTTTGTTATGTGAAAAATTAGTGATTAAATCCCTCACAAACTTGATGGCACACTTTATATTCTTTGCCCCTAATAAACTTGAACCATTGTGTCATCTATGTTGTATATGCTTGCACTTATACGTTGGAATTAGTAGAACCGTGCTGTCACGGGGAATGTTTTCAACATTGCACTTGTACTTTGTACCCAGTTGATATCATTCTCTTTTTTATATGGATGTCACCAGTGTGAAATAAAGAGGGAACTTGTAAGTCCATAGAATTTGTATCCTGTGTTAGAGAAACGCCTGGGCCGTTAGCCTAAGCCATGCCTAATCATGGTGGAAACTTGCAGCATCACCATAGTGACATCTATGAAGCATTCTTTTTATAAAAAAGAGAGGCACATTGAGAAAAGAGGAAAGAGAGACAAAAGCACCATATTCCCATGGTAAATAAGAAGATTGTTGAGATGCTCATTGTCTGCTTGCCTTGTCATTTTGGTTATGGGATAGCTCTTGTACCATGTACAAGGGGTATCCCGTTGGCGGTTCTCAATGATATGCAAATACTTACAATGATAAGAACTTATAGGTGACTAAAGTTGAGTAGCATGAGGTGTGGCCCTCGTATGCAAGGGACTTGAGATTGCCAACTTATACTTTGTCAAGAATATACTCCATCTTTGTTCACTTTAACCTTAATCACTTCAAGATGCTTATGATAGGGGCAATGAGGGCTGAAAGCTAACAAGTACCATAATTTTATGAAAGGCCTTCCTTTATAAAAGGCCTTTCTTCCACCACTATTGAGTCTCCACCTTCTACCTTTAGGAACCATTAAGAGAGCATAGTTGTCATTCTGTGTGCAGTGTTTCAAAGCTTATTGATTGATGCATATTGTGATATTACTTGTTCTTGTGCTATTTGTTTCTAGTCACCCTTGTGAACTTTGAAGGTGTCCTATGCATCTATTTGCTACTCTATGAGGGACAAGCTGAATGCCACTATGATATGTTTTATGTATGTGAAACAAACAAACGTTTTTTAGTGCATGTTATTCATGATCTTTGTTTGTAGCTTGTCATGTTGCATGCATAGTTACTATGTCCTATTGTTAGAACTCCATCTTTCATGCACATGTTTAGAGTTCTTTGATCCCATCTTTCAATGCTTGCAAAATGGTTGAATCTTTATTGTGAGGGTGCATGTTGCCTCAAAAATTATTCTTTTTATCACTTACCTACTCGAGGACGAGCAGGAGTTAAGCTTGGGGATGATTGATATGTCGGAAACGTATCTATAGTTTTTGATGCTCCATGCTTGTTTAGTATCTACTTTGCTTTGCCTTGTCTACACTTTGAGGTGCTTTTTATATGTTTTCTGGTATTAACCTACTAACAAGTTGCCACAATGCCAGTTGCCTATTTTCTGCTACTTTTGGTTCCAGAAAAGTTAGTAAAGAAATATTCTCGAAATTGGACGGGACAAACGTCAAAGTCAATTACTTTCCGTGGGGAACAAGAAGTCCAAACGGGAGCCGAAGAGGCGGGCCAGGACGCCCGGACCCCCCTAGGCACGGGTGGGCCCTGCCCCGCGCCTAGGCAGGGTGTAGGGCCCCTGGACACCGCCTCGGCCTCCCCCTTCGCCTATAAGAAGCTCCCGATGCAGAAACCCTAAGGACCCGATCAAATCTCCATGAAACCTTCTGTAGCCGCCGCCACCGTCGTCCCTAGATCGGGGGGATCTGAAGTTCTTCCCGGCACCCTGCCGGAGGGGAGATCATCCCGGAGGCCTTCTCTCTGGTGTGATGCGTGAGTAGTTCCACCTTGGACTATGGGTCCATGTAGTAGCTAGATGGTTGTATCTCCTCCTTTGTGCTTTCATGTATAGATCTTGTGAGCTCTGTTCATGATCAAGATCTAATCTATTTGTAATCATGCATGTTGTGTTTGCGGGGATCCGATGGATATTGAGATTGTTAGGTTGGTTTGATTAATGGTTTTGTCTTTATGATTCTATCATGTATGTGTTGTTTGTGATCTTTCATTCTCTCTGTTGTTAGTAGCTATCTTGGACAAGTAGTTGCTAGTGACTCCAAGAGGGGGTATTTATGCTAGATAGTGGGTTCATGCCTCTAGTTTCCAAGGGAAGTGACAATAATCTCCTCGGTTGTAGATGTGTTGTTGCTACTAGGGAGAAAACAACGGTCTCTTGTTCATGGAACACGTGGAATGTTTACCTTACACACTTTGCTTAAAGCAGTTGTCTGTTGCTTGCAACTTAATACTGGAGGGGGTTCGGATGATAACCTGAAGGTGGATTTATAGTCATAGATGCAGTTGGATGGCGGTCTATGTATCTTGTTGTATTGCCCAATCAAATCTCATAGGATCTTTCTGACTAGTAATTGCATTGTTATGCCTTGCTCAGTTCCTGTCAATTTCCCTACTGTAATTTTTTTACCCTTCATGCCATGTTGTTTATCTAAGGAGAGCACCTCTAGTGAACTATGGACCTCGGTCCAATATTTAGCATTGATACATCTTTCACTGTTACTTGTTACTTGCTGCAAACCACCATTGCCTTCCACACCATACGTTTAATCATTTGTTACAGCAAACCAGTGAGATTGACAACCTCACTGATTCGTTGGGGCAAAGTCTTGAGTTTGTGTTGTGCAGGTCTCCGCGTTGCTTGCAACACCTGTGTGACGTTTCCTTCCTCCTACTGGTTCGATAACCTCAGTTTATTACTGAAGGAAAACTTGCTGTTGTGCTGCTTCACACCTTGCTCTCTGGGTTCCCAATGAAGCGCTCCTATATCAACTCAGCGCTACATCAAGCTTTTCTGGCGTCGTTGCCAGGAGGCTAAGGACGTCTTCACTAAGGGAGTCCTCCACTTCCTTTCTCTTTACTTTGTTCTTAGTTTGCTTTGTTTCTTTTGATTGATTTTGTTTGCCTCTTTTCAAAAAACCCAAAAAAATAGTCTAGTTTGGTTTGCTTTCTTTATTCAAAAACACAAAAAAATTAGTACCTACTCTAGTTGTTGGTCTGTTGTTGCCTTGCTTGGTCATGCTTTTTATCAATGGATGGTTTCTTTGAAACTAGTTCTTATTGGCAAGGTGGGTTCACGGAAGAACAAAAACATTATTATAAGGAACACCGTTTGTCACAATAAGGGAAACACTTATGGGAATAAATTGATAAGTTGAATACTATTGCTAGAGACGTGTGCTCTACTTATAATATTACTTATTGCTTTGATAAAGCTTGTTGCTGCATGAGGTATATAAACCTACCCTTTTAATGTGAGTATAATGATAATGTTACCATATCTTCTTATGTTAAAGGAAATTATGATTTTGATGATGTGGAACAAATTGAAGAATTTATTGCCTTCAAGGGTGCATGTGAACTTGCCAGTTTGCTTGAGAATATTGATGATGCACCTTATAAACATGAGGTTTTTGAGATACCTAAATTTTGCTTTGATAATTACAAGGAAGAAAATAGCTATATTCTTGAATATTTTAATAGGCATTTTCCACAAATGGAAGAGACTAATGCCTTGCAAAAGGGGGAACAAGAAATTGTTGAAACTGGAAGCTCATTAGATGAAAAAGAGAAGGAGAGTGATGAACAAAAGGAGGAAGAATGGATCTACCCATGCCTACCTTCTAATGAGAGTAACTCTTTACCTCTTATATTATTTGATTGTCCCCCATACTTACCAAAGGAGCATGAATGTTATGTTCTTGTGGATCCTTTTGAAATATCTACTTTGGATAAAACCTGTGACGGTTTTAATCCCACTATTTTTGAGCTTGATAGAAATTATGTGTTTATAGATCATGAAAATCATGCTTTATGTGATAGCTATATTGTTGAGTTTATTCATGATTATACTGAAAATTAAAATCATAAAGGAAAATATGGTTGTAGAAGTTTTCATGGTTCTGAAACACCTCTCTATGTGTTGAAAGTTTTGAAGTTGCCCTTGTTTCATCTTCCTATGCCTGTCACTTTGTTATTTGTGAATATATTTACATACAAGATTCATATGCATAGGAAGTGGGTTAGACTTAAATGTGATTTGAATTTTCTTCTTGATGCTCTCTTTGACTTCAATTCATATTTCTTTTGTGAGCATCTTCTCAAGCTATTGTGCCTAACTTAAAGGCGTTAAAGAAAAGTACTTGTTGGGAGATAACCTAAGAGTTTCCTTGAGTCTTGGAAGTTATTACTTCAGTAATGACCTCTACTTATCCTTTTTGTTTGCTTTTTGTGCCAATAATGACCTCTAATGAGAGGGAAGTAAGATTTGGGGAGTTGTTGTGCCGAAACAGATTTCTGTCCTTCACCAAAAAACAATTGTGAGGAGACTCTGTAACTCGGATTGAGCTCAAAATTTACGGATAAACCCCCCAGTATGTTAGATAACTTTCCTTAGTTCAACACTTTTTGATTTGAACAACAGAAGATGTTCGAAAAAATCGGTCTTTAACTGCTGGTCTATTTTGACAGATTTCTGTCATTATTTGCATTTGCTTCTTATTGGTTCCTTTTTGAGTTCTCTTTAGGTGAATTGAGCTTTTTGGAGGAGTTACTACAGTATATTGTGTTTTCAGTGAAAAGCCTTGCTATTCCAAAGCTTTGCTAGAGGTCTAATATTTTTTAAATAAACTAATGTTGCTAATGAAGATTGTGTGAAGTTTTTTTATGAAGGAAAAAATTTCAGGTGTAAAGAGAGAATAATGCAATAAGATGAATAATGGACAAAAGCTCAAGCTTGGGTATGCCACCCCGGTGTCACCCCAAGAAATATCCAAGAGGTACAAGCGTCAAAGCTTGGGGATGCCCAAGGCATCCCCTTCTTCATCAATAAAAAGCTCAGGTCTGTCTAGACACTTCGTTTTTATTGTTTCATGCACAGTTGTGTTGTTCTTGGAGCGTCTTAGTTTTTGTTTGCTTTTCTTAGGTTGTTTAGTTTGCTTGAATAAAGTAGTTTGGACCCCCGTTCTCTCTGCGTTGTTTTGCAAATAAGTTGCTTGGTGTTGGAAAGGAGTAGTAAGTTCTTGCTTGTAAGTGCAAGAGGAGCTTGCATTGACTGTGACTTAGACTTTAGCAGGACATGCTAGGTGTTGTTTTGACCTTATGCTTAGTGATTTTTCCTGTATCATGTCTTGTTCCAAACAATTGGGATTGCTTAGTGTGCCTTGAAAAAAATTATGCGTTGTTTTAGCATGAAAAAGCATAGTATTGTGGTATTCTCCTTTGATGCTTTACTTGGCTTGACTTGGCACATGCTCACACCATGCTATGACTATGAACAAGTCACCATAGCCTCTATGATCATTTAGTCCTTGACTTGTAGTACCACGCTATGCTTTGATTAGTAATGCTTTGTTGATCTGCATGATTATGGCCATTTTTGCTCTCTTAATTGGTTGCTCCCAGTCTTTTGCTAGCCTCCACTTGTATGAGTAAGTTATGCTCATACTTCCAACTCCCAAGAAACCAAGTTATTCCAAAGTGTCCACTATAAACTCCTATGCATGGTGTGTTACACCATTCCAAGTATATTCTTGTTTTCAGCTATCTTCCAATTAAAAACTATTTGTTATGTGAAAACTTAGTGATTAAAGCCCTCACAAACTTGATGGCACACTTTATATTCTTTGCCCCTAATAAACTTGAACCATTGTGTCATCTATGTTGTATATGCTTGCAGTTATACGTTAGAATTAGTAGAACCGTGCTGTCACGGGGAACGTTTTCAACCTTGCACTTGTACTTTGTACTCAGTTGATATCATTCTCTTTTTTATATGGATGTCACCAGTGTGAAATAAAGAGGGAACTTGTAAGTCCATGGAATTTGTATCCTATGTTATAGAAACGCCTGTTCCGCTAGCCTAAGCCATGCCTAATCATGGTGGAAACTTGCAGCATCACCATAGTGACATCTATGAAGCATTCTTCTTATAAAAAAGAGAGACACATTGAGAAAAGAGAAAAGAGAGAAAAAAGCACCATATTCCCATGGTAAATAAGAAGATTGCTGAGATGCTCATTGTCTGCTTGCCTTGTCATTTTGGTTATGGGATAGCTCCTGTACCATGTACAAGGGGTATCCCATTGGCGGTTCTTAATGATATGCAAATACTTACAATGACAAGAACTTACAGGTGACTAAAGTTGAGTAGCATGAGGTGTGGCCCTCGTATGCAAGGGACTTGAGATTGCCAACTTATACTTTGTCAAGCATATACTCCATCTTTGTTCACTTTAACCTTACTCACTTCAAGATGCTTATGATAGGGGCAATGAGGGCTGAAAGCTAACAAGTACCATAATTTTATGAAAGGCCTTCCTTTATAAAAGGCCTTTCTTCCACCACTATTGAGTCTCCACCTTCTACCTTTAGGCACCATTAAGAGAGCATAGTTGTCATTCTGTGTGCAGTGTTCCAAAGCTTATTGATTGATGCATATTGTGATATTACTTGTTCTTGTTCTATTTTTTTCTAGTCACCCTTGTGAACTTTGAAGGTGTCCTATGCATCTATTTGCTACTCTATGAGGGACAAGCTGAATGCCACTATGCTATGTTTTCTGTATGTGAAACAAACAAACGTTTTTTAATGCATGTTATTCATGATCTTTGTTTATAGCTTGTCATGTTGCATGCATAGTTACTATGTCCTATTGTTATAACTCCATCTTTCATGCACATGTTTAGAGTTCTTTGATCCCATCTTTAAATGCTTGCAAATGGTTGGATCTTTATTGTGAGGGTGTATGTTGCCTCAAAAATTATTCTTTTTATCACTTACCTACTCGAGGACGAGCAGGAGTTAAGCTTGGGGATGCTTGATACGTCGGAAACGTATCTATAATTTTTGATGCTCCATGCTTGTTTAGTATCTACTTTGCTTTGCCTTGTCTACACTTTGAGGTGCTTTTTATATGTTTTCTGGTACTAACCTATTAACAAGTTGCCACAGTGCCAATTGCCTGTTTTCTGCTATTTTTGGTTCCAGAAAAGTTAGTAAAGAAATATTCACGGAATTGTACGGGACAAATGTCAAAGTCAATTACTTTCCGTGGGGAACAAGAAGTCCAGAGGGGAGCCGAAGAGGCGGGCCAGGGCGCCCAGACCCCCCTAGGCACGGGTGGGCCCTGCCCCACGCATAGGTAGGGTGTAGGGACACTGGCCACCGCCTCGGTCTCCCCCTTCGCCTATAAGAAGCTCCTGATGTAGAAACCCTAAGGACCCGATCAAATATCCATGAAACCTTCTGTAGCCGCCGCCACCGTCGTCCCTAGATCGTGGGTATCTGAAGTTCTTCTCGGCACCCTGCAGGAGGGGAGATCATCCCGGAGGCCTTCTCTCCGGTGTGATGCGTGAGTAGTTCCACCTTGGACTATGGGTCCATGTAGTAGCTAGATGGTTGTATCTCCTCCTTTGTGCTTTCATGTATAGATCTTGTGAGCTCTGTTCATGATCAAGATCATATATATTTGTAATCATGCATGTTGTGTTTGCGGGGATCCGATGGATATTGAGATTGTTATGTTGGTTTTATTAATGGTTTTGCCTTTATGATTCTATCATGTATGTGTTATTTGTGATCTTGAATGCTCTCCGTTGTTAGTAGCTATCTTGGCCAAGTAGTTGCTAGGGACTCCAAGAGGGGGTATTTATGCTAGATAGTGGGTTCATGCCTCTAGTTTCCAAGGGAAGTGACAATAATCTCTTCGGTTGTAGATGTGTTGTTGCTACTAGGGAGAAAACAACGGTCTCTTGTTCATGGAACATGTGGACTGTTTACCTTACACACTTTGCTTAAAGCAGTTGTCTGTTGCTTGCAACTTAATACTGGAGGGGGTTCGAATGATAACCTGAAGGTGGACTTCTAGTCATATATGCAGTTGGATGGCGGTCTATGTATCTTGTTGTATTGCCCAATCGAATCTCATAGGATCTTTCTGACTAGTAATTGCATTGTTATGCCTTGCTCAGTTCCTATCAATTGTCCTGCTATAATTTGTTTACCCTTCAAGCCATCTTGTTTATCTAAGGAGAGCACCTCTAGTGAACTATGGACCCCAGTCTAATCTTTATCATTGATACATCTTCCACTGTTACTTGTTTACTGATGACCCACAAGTATAGGGGGTGATAAGATGAAGCTATTCTTTGGTTTACATCATACTTAGCGAGAGTTTTTCTAAAAACCCCATGAATAAAATGAGAGCCTCCACCAGTCATGAGATATCTAGGCACACCGAACCTAGGAAAAATGACATCTTTAAGCATTTTCAAAGAGGTCTTACCATCAGCACTGTTTGTAGGTATGGCTTCTACCCACTTTGTAACATAGTCAACAGCAACAAGAATATGAGTATACCCTTTTGAAGGAGGAAAAGGCCCCATAAAGTCAAATCCCCAACAACTAAAAGGTTCAATAACAAGGGAATAATTCATAGGCATTTCATTGCGTCTAGAGATGTTAACTACTCGTTGGCATTCATCACATGATAAGACAAACTTCCTTTCATCTTTAAAACGGGTAGGACAATAAAATCCAGATTGTAAAACCTTTTGTGCAGTCTTATTCCCAGCATGATGTCCTCCATAAGCACTGCCATGACATTTTCTCAATATCTCTTGTTGTTCAAATTCTGGAACACATCTTCGCATAATGCCATCTACTCCTTCTTTATATAAGTGTGGGTCATCCCAAAAATAATGCCTTAGATCATAAAAGAACTTCCTTCTTTGCTGAGCTGTAAAGTTTGAAGGCAAGTACTTGGAAACAATAAAGTTAGCATAATCAGCATACCAAGGTCTCTCATGCGGACTTACCCTTATTGCAGCTAACTGTTCATTTGGAAAACTGTCATTAACAGTAAAAGGGTCAAAAGAAATGTTTTCCAAACGAGATAAATTATCAGCAATAGGATTATCAGCACCTTTCCTATCCACAATATGCAGATCAAACTCTTGCCAAAGCAACACCCACCTTATAAGCCTAGGCTTAGCGTCCTTCTTTGTCATAAGGTACTTAATAGCTGCATGATCAGTGCGGTGACCCAGCATACCACTGCATGATGTAGTATACTATAGTCGTGGACATAACACCAATGAAACACCGTTCACTAGTATTACATCCCTTGGAGTGGTACAACAGAAACACAGCAGGTACAATACAGGGCTACATGTTACAACTCACTCTATACACAAGATCCAGAGAACACTCTAGGTTAAAGAGAGAGAAGGAACTTCTTACAAAGAAGAATCAAAGATAAAACAATGCAAAAACTATTATACTATTAAGACTAGTATTTTAACTAAGGGGTTGGCATTGCTGCTAGTGCAATACACTATAGAAATAGGATCTTTGGCTAGAGAGTATATTCCTATCTAATCAGTAACTTCGTCTTCACTTGAGTGGATGTATATGTTGACTTCCTTGTCTTTGTTGAAGAGCTTTAGCTTTGGATGATGATTTCTGGAGCATAACTTGACGTAGATGTTGTCTGTACCGGCTTCAGAATCTAGCAAGGGTTAAGAAGATACGTTGAGTACGAGCGTACTCAGCAAGTTCACTAGACAAGGACTGTTTGCTGCACTATATCTACAGCCACAGACCGTAGGTCATAGGCAATGTAAGTTTTCATAAACAGTTCTTCAAAGGTTGCTTTTATTCTGAAAAGCTATGTCCGTCAGCCTTCACGGGTTTACCAGAACTTTCATGGAGTTCCTTCCCGCCGCGTTCGCAGCTCCTTCCGGAATAGGGAGTAACAATTTACAGTTCTTACACTCTACAGAGGTGCGTTACTTTACCCATGAGAGATCAACTCTTTGTTGCACAACCGGGCAGCTTATTCCTGTCCACAATTCCATGATGTGGGGCCCAGAAGATGATCCAAGCCAATCGCTGCCCCCTTCGCAACCCCGCATGCCTCCTTGGTGTACACCATACCCACATATTGAATTCCGGCAATGGTTTGTACAAACCGTTAGATGCCAGAACTACCGTGGGACGTTGAGGGTTCCCACCCATATGCTGCATATCCTCTATGAATTACTAATTAATATGTAAGCTACGAGTGATAACAGCCACGACCTGCACATCCGGCTACATGCGAGAGGAAGAATATACAACTGACTTCTCCGTCCCATTCCAAATCTCATGGTTAACGCGTGATATACGGCGCAAGAATCACTGGAGACATTGGTTGTTAAGTCCTAGATAATATGTTCCTTTACCACTAGAACTTTCATAGTAGGTTTTTACCTCATGGTAAATAACCTATAATCATATTATTATGAAAATAGTGATTTCTGACCTTTTTCAAATGCAGGTGATGACAACACTGGATTTGTAAAATACTTTACAGAAAATAATCAAAGGACATGATCAAGTGTGAACTTGCCTTTTGTGATTGCAAGGTTATGCACTCACGGTCTTCAAGACAATATAAGATCCAATATCTGAAATCAGCATCATTGGTCTGGTAAGGACTAATGTTTAAAGAAGCAGGATGCTTTTATGCATAAGTAATGTAATGCATTTTATAAACGCGGATCCCGGAGATAACGTTGTTCTAGGGTTTGGATACTGGAAAGGGTTTCCTTGGAATTTGTTGCCCTTTTAGATTTTCACACTTGTGCTTCTTATTAAGGCTTGTGAGTGTGTGTGAACAACACGTATTTAACCAACAATAAGATACAAACATATAGAATGCTACTCAAGATTGTTTACACTATAATTGTTTATCTTCAAATTTTACTTTATAAGTATTGTCACTTATAAAGAACTGAAGTGTTATCAATCCTAAGTATACAAGTAAAATATAAAGTAAGGTGATTATGATTAATCGTCATTTGTTGACTTTGATGAGAGTTTTTGAATTAATTTGTTAAGAGTTAGAGATATTATTATAAGGTTTGTTGATTGAAGTGGCAAAACGAATAACTTTTGAAGAAATATTCCTTTTCTAAGGTCTAATTAATCTTTGTGGTTAATCAAACATGGTCGAGGTTGTTTGTGCTTGCTTGAATAGTTTGGACTTGAGATGCTTTATAACTTAATTATAACAGACCAAAGTTAATTATAAAACATATAACAAACTCTTTAGTCTTATATTGAAAGTCTTGTGGACTAAAGCTAATCTTTAAAACATGGATGGTTTGAAAGTGTAATGCTTATGAAATTTGCACCTTGTGTACCTTGTAATGTTTCCTTAAAGTTACTTAAGAATGGTTATTCTCTTATTTAAGTAGTGGTCTCTTAATTTTATAATGGAACAAGATCACTTATTTCCTTATAAAGGTGTGATTATAGTTTGTGGATAAGTAAATAGTACTAGTGACTACTCATGAATTATCTTTGGATTTAGTCCATTATAAGGTTGTGAGTGGAACAATGGTAAAAGGTTGTATTTGATTAAAATATCATTCTTGAAGATTTTATAATTGTTAAAGATCTTTTTAGAAAATAAACTACACATATGGTTGAAGGATAATTCAATAAAATTGTATTTATAATGTTTTGAACCATTATGACTTCATATTATTAATATTTAAGACTAATACTATTTATTAGACCCCATTGACTATTTTTAGAAATATAAACAAATTTTATCTACCCTTATATGAATTAACAACTAAGGAAATAAGTTTAAATTCAAGTTATTAAAGTATTTAAATTTTTATTGAACTCAATAGTGGAATATTATATTTTAACATGTAGGTATTATTTTTGTGATCATTTTTGTATATTAAATTTATTTTTATGGTTTATAAATAATAAGATATGATTTTATAAGATTTATTACTTTATAAATACTTAATAAATAATAAAGATTTATTTAAGTGAAATAATAATGCATGATTATAGTTTTATATTATAGTTCTTATTTTTCTAAGATTTTTGGTATTTATTTATATTTTTTATAATTACCAATTTTAAAAAATGAATTATCCAAGTTTTATTACTTATAAAATCTTTCTTAAATAATAAATATTTAAGTAACTAACATAATAATGTTTGATAATAGTTTAATGTTATAGATTTTATTTTTCTAAAAAATTTCATATATGATACACATTTTTCTGAATTACAAAACAAAAGTTATTAATTAAACAAGATTTAATCATTTATTTCATTTCTGGAATATTGATTTTTGAATTTATATTGTTTTATCAATTTACTTAAACAGGGAATACTTTTCTTACCGAGGCTAAACCTACCCAAGGTCACTGACTGGTGGGGTCAGTACCACGTCAACATGCCACGCAAGCGATGGACCGGTCAAACGGTGGACTAGGTCAAGGGTGATGTCGGCATGACGTCGCTATGACGTCAGCACAACCACCACCGTCAGTTGGTGGTCACCGATGACGATCTATGGCACCCCAGCAAATGAAACTAGCCTAGTTCGAATCAGCGCGACATGCTGAACCCTAGAGTGGCGGCGCCACTCGGAAATGGTCATCGGATCCTTGGCTCCGACGAGCTCCGACGGTAGCCGACGATGGCATAAGGGGTGACGGTGATTTACAACGAGATGATGCAATTTAGGGGTACCGGAGGGTTCAGGAACTCACCCTGATGACGATAGAAAGGTCGGCAAGGACCGGCGCGGTCAGAGATAAGCACACGGTCGAATTTTCTAGCGAACCCCGACGGAAAGGAATGATAAAATTCGCACCCACCCGAGCTCCACTTGATCTATTGATTCTACTAAGATGAAAAGGGGAACATGGTGGTTCTCCTCGACCACTCCATAGGCTCTGAGGTGGACTCTATCTACGGCGATGTGTGGCTCCAACGAGCTAGGGTTTCGACTAGAAGAGGAATCCTGGAGGAAGGGAGGAAATGGGGATGAGGACGAGAGAAATGAGCTCCATGGCATTCTTATCCTTCCCCGGTGTCGGCAGTGCAAATCTTGGCGCAAATGCGGTGGCGGACGGCATCGCCGGCGTCCAGCGAGCTGCTTCTAGCTGGAGGAGGAAGACGATGACGTCGCTTTTGTGGAAAAAACCCTGGCGATTCTTTCAACTCAACCCGCAGTCCCTCGTAGTTTCCCACTTGTCAGTCACAGAGGGAGATAAGTCGGGCTGGTTACTGGGCCGAGGTGGGCGGCTACGGGCTTCTCGTGAGCAGTGGATAAAGAGAAGTAAGTTGGGCCATGGGCCAGATCTGATCTCCTTCTGTTTTTTCCTGGTTCTTTCCCTTTTCTAAATTCTGTTTTGTTTTCAAATTTGAATTTGCATCTTTGATTTGAATTTTCTTTACAGGCTTTATTTGCTAATTAATTGTAACATTATTAAGAGGTACTTACTAACATTTTGTGAGCTTTTATCAAATAATGTTATATTTCTTTATTTTCTTATATAAATCTTTCCTTTTGGTATTTGTAAGGGCTTTTGTTATGAATTTTTAATTTATCTTATAATCATAAACTTATTAAAGAATGCATTACCTTTAACTTATGGAATTTGATTCTCATTGACTTATATTATTAAAGAAAATTTTATTTGGTGATCTTTTATTTTTGTATGATAAATAGAGTTCTAGGGAATTAATATGGTTAATATTATTCCCATAATTTTAGGAAATAGCCATGTATACATTTCATTATAACTAATATAGGAGTTAAGGTTTGAATTGAAAATGCTTACCCTAGGGTTTAGAGTTTTTACTATACTTATATTCTTTTGTTGATATGAGTAAATATTAATAACTAAACATATTGTCGTTATGTTTGTGATCTTTAATGATATACCCTTTTAAAATAGAAATTTATTATTTGGAATGTCTTATGGAAAAGAATTGATAAAAATAACTCCTAAGCACAAATGGTTATGATATTTGTAAATGACAGAGATGTGCTTAAATGATTTGCTATAGGGGAATATTCCTATTAAACATTGTGAAGATAAAATGATTTATCCAACAGGTGAGCTGGATGTTAAGCTTGATGATAGATTTAGGGTTTAGTGTTTACTAAGAATTCCTATCTTCCATAATTCATAATTCTGGACTTCTGATTAAGAAATTCCTTTCCTAGATATACTACTTCTCCATATCCATCATCATGTGTTAACATGATGAGCTTTGCTACACAAGAATATTTTATCCACCTTTTATTCTTCTAAATCCATTTGTAAATCCAATGAGCTTGACACTAAAGCTTTTCATAATCTTCACCTATCCAGACTTGGTTATATCTACTACTCTACTGCTGATAATCTCCCATCCAACAGATGGTTACTTTAATTCTATTGATATCCTTCCTTAATCATCCACCACTAATATTACTCCAGTAGATGTATATACCAAACTGCTCTCCTCAAAAGCTTACTATTCTTTTAAGAGGAATAATACTACTTCAATAACTCCATGCTACTCTAGCTTTAACTTAATCATACTATCTTATATTTACTTTACTCTAGTAACTCATATTCCAGCTTCACATTATATCATGATGACTTATCATGGCTGACGTAGGATAACATATCTATACTAGGTTTCAATCATGTTCTACCCACCAATATCACTTATACATGATATGAGCATTCAATCTTGGTGGCTAAAGCATCATCATTATAATACTCTGATCCTTTATAGTTTAGGTTTCCAGTTGGCTAATCAAGGCTTCATCAATACAATACTATAGTTGTGTTATAATTATCTTCTTAATATATCTAGTGGATTAGGGAATGTTATTCATGGACTATACCTACTTAGTCTAATAGGATTACTCCTGGTAACTATCTTCAATAATCATCCTTGTAATCTTTACCTCAGATACCCTTCTATCATTTCAGGAGTGAGCTAACTCCATCAATAATCATATTGAATTTATTCACTTCCAACACTCCCATCCTAAGGATGATATTTATAACTAGCATTACCATCTACCTCTTCTACTTCTTTTTCTAAAGGACTTTAAATAAATGCTATGATAAGGATAAGAGTTAAAAGATCAAGAATTGATAGATTAAGAATTGGTGAATCAATAGTTGATTACTCAAAATTGATGAACAACAGATACTGAGATAGGATTCTATAAGGATTGATATGGAAAGGAAGATATATGGTGAATGATCTTGAATTGCTTTCCTTGCTACTCAATACAACTAAAGAGTTAGGGTTAAGTATTACCATGATCCACATGGTAGAAATAAATAAGGATAAAATAGATCAAGAGTTAGTTATTATACTCTTATTATTTGGGTTATATTCTTAAGTTGGTATTCATGGGTTGTTGTGATGAATACTAGGATGTGATCACTTAAGGATCAAATTATAATCATTAGTCAAGGTGTAATGGTATAATTTTTATTACATTTGATCTACCCTTAGATCAAATCTCCCTTACCCAAAATAAGGTTTTAGCAAAGGTCATATTGAAACTTATCGCAGTCAACTTGATGATCTGCTTCAATTCTATCAAGTTGAGAGAAGCTTCAATCACTTTAACAAGTTTTGTTCAAAAGCACGAAAATTATTCGAATTTTCTATGCATGAATGCAATGCACACATCTAGGTTCAACTTATTTCTAAGCTCTAATGTTGTGATAATACAGACTCTCCCCCTTAAAATCAACTTCGTCCTCTAAGTTCGCATACTCTCATGTTTCGAAGTAAGGAATTGTCTTGCATTGATTACGATATGTCTCCACTCCATGGTAATCTCAAATGGAAATAATTGTAATATTCCATATCCAAATCGTTTTCTTGTATTCTCATCATACTTGGAATTCTCCAACTTGTTGTCTTCAATACTCCACCTTTTACTATCATCCCTTAGGGTTATTTTCTCATTATGGAATCCTTAAATTGGATTTTCTTCTTTAGTTCATTTACCTGATTAGGTATTCTATTCCAACTCCTTCATTTGATCATCGAACTTCCTTACTATATTGTATAAGGTCTAGGAAGTCCCACTAAAACAGGTTTTAAATTTCTATTAGCCAATAATTTTGGTCAAAAGACTACATTTCGTTTTGTCATAGAATAGTTGATACTGGTATTCCTGCCAAAATTGGATTTGAACTCATTTAGTTCATTCCTATAGGAATTTCTTTTTCCTCTACACCTGTCCAATTGGATATTCTTTATCCCTTCTTATGAATCACTTAAGAGTTGTTTCCTCTTGAATTAGCTTATTAAGATTAATCCATTTTACTACCTTCAAGTTTTTACTTTAACAGTCTTTAGATAATCTTTTATTATTATCTTAAATTCTTCTAGGAGTACTTTTATAATGATGACTTCTTTTAACCCTATGAAAATAAATCTTAATGTTGTTGTAGGTTAGTCCTTTTTCTCCAACTTTTATCCGGGAAGTTGGATAATAATACTTTCATTTCTAGTGTTTTACTCTCCCCCTTAGGGTTTACTAATAGTCTTCAAACTGCCTTATAGTAACCATTGATTTCATAACTAGGATATTGGTCTCTATCGAGCTATACTATACCTTGTTAAGGTCTTACGAAAGATTTTACGGTGTATCCACACAATTGTGGATCTCCGAAGCAAATATTTTAGCATATTAATCTTACTTACTATTTGTACATCTTCGCTTTGATAGACCTGACTTTTCGAAGTGCTTCGAAAGACGATCGCTTTAAATTTTATACTACTCTATGTCTTACTTAACTTAGGCCAAATTTTATGCTCTTTATGCAACTTTTAAAATGATCTGATTAACTATTTTAACCGATACCTGTTGCGGCAAGTTACCGATTACGGACTATCCTAGGGTGTATGTATTACCTTACGATTTCTGACATATTTCTGGCATTCACTCTAACTTATTCAGGTTTGGATATCACCCATTTTTAGTGAACTTAATTGCACTACTTCTTGTTGTTTTATTCTACATGTAAACCTCCTTGGTATATGAAATTCGCCACTCCCTTACACGGATTCCCATTCCTATCTAGGTCTATAGCATCAAGTAATAACTGGGTGTTACATCATTCATTTGCACACCTAATTAAACTTCATGTATAGATCTAGCCAATCAAGAAGATTCAAGAAAATCCAAAAGTCGATAAACAACAAAACATATACCATGTATTTACATAGGTTTTAGATAATTTATAGATGACTGACCGCTCCAACGGTTTGCCCCTCATATACATTACACAAATATCTTACAAGAACTTCATGTTCTTGTGAGTATATCCTCACTTATTTCGACAAACCCTTCAAACTACAATATGCATTACCCTCTATGTACATTATTCAAGCACTCATCCCTTGGGATGTCGTTCCTTTCTTACTGTCATCTTCCTCTAGTGCTTCCTGGAGTTCCGTCCATGATGACGTGAAGTCCTACGACTGCCTTCTGGAGCGTAAGAGCATTCAGGAGGTGCGTATTCTTGATTAGAAGTACCTAGGCTGAGATTAGTCATTGAAAAATGACTAGAGTTGGCATAGTCTTCTACAGGATATACCTGCGTTTCCGACAGTGGTTCCTCAAAGTAAGATGGCTCCTTAGCCTTTTATTGGATCCATTAGTACATATTGGTATAGTAACTATCGGAATACTCTTCTAAGTCGATTGGATTGGTATTACCCTCATATGGTTCATAAGGCTCTCTATGGTTACAGTTGGTCTCTTCTCCGATACCTGTATCACAAGGTATAGGATTTCCTATGGTTCCACCTTGAGATTCTACTCCCCATTCATATTGGTTTTGCTCAGGGTTATTTGGAATAGCTCCAGCCCATTCTTTTTGTTCAGAGTTGTATTTGGCCCATAGATCTTCAGGTGGTTGGATTTATTTTGGTAATAGGCATAGTTTTCTGAGTGTGGATCATCAAACTCAGTTTCCTCATACACCTCTCCTGAAGGTATGTATTTGGGATGCCTAGCTTCTTTATCTAACTTCTTCCTACGTGCCATTGCCTTATCAGGATTAGTAAAATCCTTAATGATCGTATCCAGTTCCTGAACTAAGACTTGGTGAGTGTTATGATAAGGGTTTAACAAAGACCGATAACGATCCATATACTCTATAGCTAGAGTAGGTTCTGTTTGGACTAGAGTAGAGTGATCTAACTCATGCTCCGGGTTTGAGGTTTCATGGGGTATAATGGTGTGAGTACTACCTTCTAGAGCTTGGGATTTCTGTTCTCGGATCATGGCTATGGCTGCTGCTACGGCAATCTGATATGCAGATTCCATGCACCTTGCCTCTCCTAATGGTATTTCTCCCTTAAGTCCTAACTTCTTGGGTAACATGACCATGACACGATATTTAGCTAAAACTTGCCCATCATAGTAACTGTAAATCTTGAACAAAAGTCTCGATTCACATTCCAAACTCCATAGAAGTTGTCGGAGATTATCTGTCCAATCCCCTCCATAGTCATTCAGCGTCCTGTTCATCACTTGAACATTCCAGGGTGGATGCCGAGGTGCCATGTGGAACTGTAGATAAGAAATTATCATCAGTCACATAGAGTTAAAACTCTTGGGTAATGATCAGAATTGTAATCATACTAAAGAATTATCACACTAGCAACATGACATGATTATTCTCAAGTGAATATCCCTAATATTACTAGAGAACTCTTTATTATTGCAGGTATGTGTCCTACAGGTTCTACCCCTTTACTAGGTTTCCAACCTAAGGTCAAAGCATATGCTCTGATACCAGTTGCGGTGACCCAGCATACCACTGCATGATGTAGTATACTATAGTCGTGGACATAACACCAATGAAACACCGTTCACTAGTATTACATCCCTCAGAGTGGTACAACAGAAACACAACATGCCCAATACATGGCTAAGCTTGGGGGAATTAATACGCCCAATTTGAATCACCATTCTATATCATAATTTAACTCTATTAATTGATATTTGTCTTATTATGAGGTATTACTTATGGCTTTTTATATTTTTATGCATGTTGGATGATTCCTGGAGGATGGACTGCTGGAGTCTAGATTCTGAAGGAAAATAAGGCGTTTCGGTGCAATTTTGCGAAGATCAGAAAAATACCAGAAAAAGATGGAAATATATTATTTTACCAGAAGACGAAGGAAGCCAGAAGGAGGGACAAAGTGGGGCCTCAGGGGGCCCACACACCCCTAGGCGCGGGCTCACCTGACCCCGCGCCTAGGGAAGGTGTGGCCCACCTGCCCGGCCTCCGACTCCTCCCCTTTGCCTATATTTTCCCTACGGAACCCTAATCCTAGGGGAGCGACCATAGATAGATTTCGACCGCCTCTAGGGGCGGAAAACACCGAGAGAGAGAGAGAGAGAGAGAGAGAGAGAGAGAGAGAGAGAGAGATCTTCGGCAGACAGATTTCTACCGGGGAATTCCTTCCCGGAGAGGGGATACCATCGCCATCAACACCGTCATCAAGATAGGCTTCATCGGGATCATCATCATCATCATCCACACCATCATCTCCACCAGCACCATCATCACCACTCCGTCCCGTTGTAACAATTGTGTTGGATATTACTTCAGTTCTTAGGGGAAACTTTCCCGGTGTTGATTACTATTGTAGTTGATGTTTGTGAGTGGAACCATTGGATTATTGTTTATGTTTAGATTTTTATCCATTACCATATCATCTTTGATCTTGATCCATATGATATCTTGTGAGTAGTTCATCTAGTTCTTGAGGACATGGGAGAAGTCATGTTGTTAGTAGTGAATCTGTGATGAGTTATTATTCAATGGTTTACTATTTAAGTTATGGTGCTATTTTTCTAGTGGTGTCATGTGAACGTCGACTACATGATACTTCACCATTTATGGGCCTAGGGAAATGCATTGTGTATTTGGCTACTAATTGTGGGGTTTCCGGAGTGACAGAAACCTGAACCCCCGTTAGGACACCTTTGCACAAGGGAGTGTAGGATCTCAGAGTTTAAGGCTGTGGTTAGATATATATCTTAATTACTTTCCTGTAGTTACGGGTGTTTGCAAGGGGTTTAATCACAAGTATTTATTTGTCCTAGGAAGGGCGGTATGTTAGCACAGGTTCACCCACACAACACTTGCAAACACCATAGAAGAGTACTCAGCTATTTGAAGCGAAAGCACTTGACAGAATTCCCATGTGTCCTCGAGAACGTTTGGTACTTATAAGTATTTCCACCAGCTTGTCCTTTCCTAAGAAAGGATTGGGCCACTTGCTCCGTTTGTTTGTTACTTTTGTTACTTGCTCTTTGTTTTGTTGCCTTGTCAGAAAACCACTAAAAATCCGTTTGCTAAGTATTCACAGGGATTTCCTGCTCCATACCACTGTTCAGCACCTTCTGCTCCTCGTTTGGGATCGACACTCCTATTTATCGAAAGTACTATGATACACCCCCTATACTTGTGGGTCATCAAGACTATTTTCTGGCGCCGTTGCCGGGGAGTGAAGCGCTATTAACGACTGGAACTGGTAAAGGAAACTTTCACTGTGAGTATTGCTCTTGTTACTGCTTGTTACTTTGTTTCCAATATGGATAACCCACTTGGTTTTCTGGTTGGGAAAACTACTACCACAGCTAGGGTAGTAGATGAACCACCTCCTGTTGAGATAGATCCTTTTAAGATACCTACAAGAATTGTTAATCGTGTTATGGATAATTATTATTTTGGGGATGGAACTATCCATCCCGGTGATCACTTGCTTTTTATCCATGAATTATGCGGGTTGTTTAAGTGTGCAGGTATCACAACTGAACAGGTGAAGAAGAAGTTACCCTCCATATCCTTGAAAGGGAGAGCTGAAGAATGGTATAAGCTGCTGAAGAATGGACAATCCATGGAATGGGAGGAGATGACATCTCTCTTTTACTCTAAATTTGGTCCTCCCAGTGAGATTCATAAGGATAGAAATCTTATATATAACTTTTGGCCTCTTGATGGAGAGAATACAGCTCAAGCTTGGGGGAGACTGAAGTTACTAATGCTTAAATGTCCTATTCATGAACTCCCTAACAATATTATTCTCAATAACTTTTATGCTAGGCTGTCTCTTCATGATAAAGATTTACTAGATGCTTCTTGTGTTGGATCATTCACACATATGAAGGAAGAGGCTAAATGGGACCTTCTAGACCGTATTCAAGATAACACTGAAGCTTGGGATAATGACAAAGGAAGAAAGTCAGGTATAAACTAAGATTATGAATGCATTAAATCTTTTATGGGAATTGACAACTTCCGTGATATTAGTAATGAGTTTGGTCTTGATTCCCAAAGTATTGCCAACTGTTTTAAGGCATTTGCCTCTTACATAGAAATTCCCAAGAAGAAGTGGAATAAGTACCATGCTCCTTATAAACATGTTGTTAGTCATGTTCCTGTTAGAAGTACTCAAGTTTGTACTACTAGTCATATTGTGCCTAAACTTCATGTTGAGAAAATACCTTTCCTAGCTAAGGTAAATGAGTATTCTATGATTATTAGTGCAAATAACAAAGGTACAATGAAAACTGTGGAGCCTGGTAAGCATTTGAATGTTGAACATGTGGTAGCTATTGTGAAAGACTCTGTCACTAGAAATATAGAGGGTGAGCATATTGTCTTCTGTGAAGACGCTTCTAATATTATTTCTCATCCAAGTAAGGCTAGAAAAGCTAGTGCTCCTGTGCTTTCTGTTAAAATAGGTGATCATTGCTACTATGGTTTATGTGATATTGGTGCTAGTTCTAGTGCTATTCCTTATGAGCTTTACAGGGATATTATACATGAGATTGGTACTTGTGAGCTTGAGGACATTGATGTGGTTATTCACCTTGATAATAAGGATACCATTTGCCCCATTGGTATTGTAAGAGATGTGGAGGTTCTTTGTGGTAAGATTAAGTATCCTGCTGATTTTCTAGTGCTTAATTCAGCAGCTAGCAAAACTTGTCCTATCATCTTTGGTAGGCCTTTCTTGAACACTTGTGGAGCTATTATTGATTGTAAGAAGGAAAAAGTTTTAACTAAGTTTGATGGAGAGTTTTATGTGTTTAACTTTTCCAAATTTGCTAAAGCTCCTTATGAAAATAGCTTGCCTAATAAAGATTTCAGGATGGAACAACTTGCTTCTATTGATCCAGTCTATGACCTTGGACCTCTTTTTGGTGACTGTACGTATGCTGATTCTGATAATAAAGTTGTTGCCAGTGACAGTTATATTGTCAACTTTATTCAGAGTGCTACCGAAAGTTATTTTGAGAGAGGAAAACATGGTTTTATGCATCTCAATGATGTTAAGTTTCCCTGTTTTATGTTGAAAGCTTTAAAGTTGCATATGTTTTGTCTTCCTATGCTTGTGGCCTTTTGTTTCAACAATTCGTTTTCTCATGATACCCCCATGCATAGGAAGTGGGTTAGACTCAAGTATGTTGGTTATTTGCTTCTTGATGCTCTCTTTCACTTCAAATATATATCTCCTTTGTGAGCATCTTTGGAAGTTTCAAGCCTAACTTAAAGGCATTAAAGAAAAGTACTTGTTGGGAGATAACCCAAGAGTTTTGTAGAGTCTTGGAAGTTATTACTTCAGTAATAACCGCTCCTTATCCTTGTTTTGGTTTTTGTGTCAAGCTCAACTACTTTTGTGAAGTAGAGGAGTTGTGAAAAGTGGCTGTCCTAGGACAGATTTTTGTGCTGCATTGTAAAAAATCGTGAGGAAGCTCAGTACTTCGGATGGAGCTACATTTTTCTGAGCTTGTTCTCCAAGTTGTTACCCAACTTTCATCAGTTCTGCACTTTTTATTTGAGCAACAGAAGGTCTTCGAAAAAATCAACCTTTACCTGCTGGTCTGTTTTGACAGATTTCTTCCATCATTTGCATTTGCCTCTTATGGAAGCTTTTGTTTTGATGGGTTTTCAGTTGAAGTGTTTACCAAAAGGCTTATTGTTTTTGCTTACACTAATGTTGTCATTGAGTTTGTGGAAGGGTTTTGTATGAAGGAAATTCTCAGGAGAAAGAGAAAAGGAATCTGCAGAGTTCGTCTTTGAATAGGTAAAAGTGGTGAAAACAGAAGGTTCGTGAAACCCCAATCTTTTTATATTTTTGATGTTTTTAATACATAAGGGAAGTTACAAGACGAAACTGAAGAGGAAATGGAGCCCGGGGTGGACAAACCCACCCTAGGCGCGGGCCCAGCCTGGTCGCGCCTGAGGGCGGTATCTTCCCCTCGAACTCCGTCTCCACCTCATTTCAGTGTCAAAACCTTCCTTATGCATTGAAACTTCGTAATATATAACCCCCCAGATCCCCCGAGGTCCGTGCATCATGTTCTCATCGTGTTTTCGTTTCAATCTGTTTCTGTCAGGAAATCTTCTCAAGTTTAGAGCACCATGGCCTCCGTCAACGACAAATGCAAGAAGGCCAAGGAAGAAGAACCTCAAGTCCCCAAGGAGGAGATTTCGGTAGGTTATGAAGGAGACATGGAGGAGGACGAGCATCCAGACACCTGCGCTACTGTCGCAAGCATTGGTTTGGTGGCACAACCTACCCAGCTTAGGAGGACAACACAGATGTCTATAGGAGGGAGAACTCCGCGTCATATCCTTGCTCCGCGCACACTTCCTCCTAGTACCCCTTGTTCTAACCGTGCAGGAAAGAAACACTCTAATTTGGAAGAATGGAGAAAGAATAACAAGGACTGGGATCCTCAGTCCGAGTTGATCATGGGCTGCATTGAGCATAATTCAGAGTTAATTCGTACTATGACCTTCGATATGGAGGATTTGAAGAAACTTATTGAAGAGCTTATCAAGAGAACACCACCACCACCAAAGGAGTAATTCGTCATCAGGTTTGGCATCCCCTTGGCTTGTTCAAAGCTTGGGGGAGTGTCGCGGTATCACCATCATTATCTTTTACCTTCTTTTTAGTGGATTCATATCTGTGGTAGAGAGGTTATCTTATAGTTTGGTTTGCATGTGGAAGTATCTCTCCTTTAGTTGATTATCTATGTATCCCTTGGTGTGACTGCCTTTATTGGAATATTAATGAGAAGTCTCATCTTTTACTTTTTGCACTTCTTATTTTAGTTTGCAATATCTATTATATGATGGATATTGTTGATCAGTATTGGCACCACTTTGGGATCATCAAGTGGATCTAAATTGGTTTTGGCAAACCGAGTTCTGGTCAGTGGCATTAGTTTGAAAAAAAAGAAAGAAAGAAAAAGCTTACAGGTAATTTGTATCATTTGTTTTATTTCTTGTTGGCTCATAAGCTTAGTATTCTTTATTTAAGATTATTTTGTGTCTTCAAGGAAGATTGCATGTTTGGCTTTATTACTTGTATGTTTGCTTGTTTCTTTCAACTCTCTTGCTTGCTAACCAGCCTTGCTAGCCAAAAACCTGTTTTGAGAAGGCATACTTCTCATGTTTCCAAAATCCTTTGAACCAAAACTTTTTCCACTTGTATCCACCATATCTACCTAGTAGCTTTTGCTATTCTAAGAAAATTCTCAAGCTTCATCTACCTTTCGAATTAAAAAGTATTTTGTTATGAGAAAACTAGTTAGTAAAGCTCTCATGAACTTGATGGCACACCTTATTTCCTTGCCCCTAATAGACTTGAACCATTGTGAACATCGAAGTTGTATATGCTTGCATCTATACATTGGAATTATCAGAACCGTGCTGTCACGGGGAACGTTTTCAACATTGCACTTGTACTCTGTACATAGTTGATATCGTGCTCTTTTGTCTATGGATGTCAACGGTGTGAAATAAAGAGAGAACTTGTAAGTCCATGGAGTTTGTATCATGTGTTAGAGAAACGCCTGGGCCGCTAGCCTAAGCCATGCTTAATAATGGTGGAAACTTGCAGCATCACCATAGTGAGTCATCTATGAAGCATCCTCAATAAAAAGCTATACACATAGTAAATAAAAAGATCGCTGAGATGCTCATTGTCTGCTTGCCTTGTCATTTTGGTTATGGGAAAGCTCCTGTACTATGTGCAAGGGGTACCCCGTTGGCGGTTCTCAATGATATGCAAATACTTACAATGACAAGAACTTACCTGGGCCCAAAGTTGAGTATGCATGAGGAGTGGCCCTTATATTCAAGGGACATGAGATTGCCAACTTATATTTTGTCAAGCATATACTCCATCCTTGTTCACTTTAACCTTAATCATCTAAAGATGCTTATGATAGGGGCAATGAGGGCTAAAAACTAGCAAGTACCATAATCTTTTGAAAGATCTTTATGACTTGTAATCCCTGCTACCCTCTAAGAAGGGAACTTTCTCCTAGTTACCAGTTGAGTCAGTAAACCTACTTCCTCTCTATCTCCAGCAAGCTTTTGAGTTGTTGTGTTTCAAGAATTCATATGGTGATTTATTCAATCATATTATTTATCTTCCTTGTTTGCACAAACTCTTATCTATTGAGGATTACTTTGAAAGCCTTCACTTGCGAAAAACCTTTTTGAGCAAAGAGTGTTCCTGTTTTGAAACTTCTACAAAAAGCTTTTGTAAAACTGTTTGCCAGGTGTTCTCTGACCAAGAACAAGTTTGTCAATTCCAATTATGATTTATCTTTATGCATCTCTATTGTGACTGCTATACTTGCTTGCAAGCTAAGTTATATAATGGTGAGTTGCTTTCTTCCATGAGTTGTGCAATGGTAAGTGTGATGCTTCCTGTTCGTATTCTTTTATCGACACTTCACTCTATAAACCTGTGGACATGTTTATTGAGCTCAGTATTCGCTTGGGGACAAGCGAAGTCTAAGCTTGGGGGAGTTGATACGCCCAATTTGCATCACCATTCTATATCATAATTTACCTCTATTCATTGATATTTGTCTTATTATGAGGTATTACTTATGGCTTTGCATTTGTTTATGCATGTTGGATGATTCCTGGAGGATGGACTGCTGGAGTCTAGATTCTGATGGAAAAGAAGGCGTTTCGGTGCAATTTCGCGAAGATCAGAAAAATACCAGAAAAATATGGAAACATTTTATTTTACCAGAAGACGAAGGAAGCCAGAAGGAGGGACGAAGTGGGGCCACAGGGGGCCCACACCCCCTAGGCGCTGGCCCACCTGACCCCGCGCCTAGGGCAGGAGTGGCCCACCTGCCCGGCCTCCGACTCCGCCCCTTCGCCTATATCTTCCCTACAGAACCCTAATCCTAGGGGAGCGACCATAGATAGATTTCCGCCGCCTCTAGGGGAGGAAAACACCGAGAGAGAAAGATCTCTCCGGCAGACAGATTTCTGCTGGGGGAATTCCTTCCCGGAGAGGGGAGACCATCGCCATCAACACCATCATCAAGATAGGCTTCATTGGGATCATCATCATCATCCATCATCTCCACCTGCACCATCATCACCACTCCGTCCTGATGTAACAATTGTGTTGGACATTGCTTTAGTTCTTAGGGGAAACTTTTTCGGTGTTGATTACTATTGTAATTGATGCTTGTGAGTGGAACCATTGGATTATTGTTTATGTTCAGATTGTTATCCATTACCATATCATCTTTGATCTTGATCCATATGATGTCTTGTGAGTAGTTCATCTAGTTCTTGAGGACATGGGAGAATTCATGTTGTTAGTAGTGAATCTGTGATGAGTTATTATTCAATGGTTTAGTATTTAAGTTGTGGTGCTATTCTTCTAGTGGTGTCATGTGAACGTCGACTACATGATACTTCACCATTTATGGGCCTAGGGGAATGCATTGTGTATTTGGCTACTAATTGTGGGGTTGCCGGAGTGATAGAAACCTGAACCCCCGTTAGGTCACCTTTGCACAAGGGAGTGTAGGATCTCAGAGTTTAAGGCTGTGGTTAGATTTATATCTTAATTACTTTCCTGTAGTTATGGATGTGTGCAGGGGGTTTAATCACAAGTATGTATTAGTCCTAGGAAGGGCGGTATGTTAGCACAGCTTCACCCACCCAATACTTGCAAACACCATAGAATAGTACTAAGCTATTTGAAGCGAAAACACTTGATAGAATTCCCATGTGTCCTCGATCGAGAATGTTTGGTCCTTATAAGTATTTCCACCGGCTTGTCCTTTGCTAAGAAAGGATTGGGCCACTTGCTCTGTTTGTTCGTTACTTCTGTTACTTGCTCTTTGTTTTGTTGCCTTGTCAGAAAAACACTAAAAATCCGTTTGCTAAGTATTCACAGGGATTTCCTGCTCCATACCACTGTTCAGCACCTTCTGCTCCTCGTTGGGATTGACACTCCTATTTATCGAAAGTACTATGATACACCCCCTATACTTGTGGGTCATCAACTATCAGCAGTAGGATAAATAATACCAGCATCAAGGAGTTTTAATACCTCATTTCTTACCACATCCTTCATCTTAGGATTTAGACAATGTTGGTGCTCAACAACTGGTTTTGCATCATGCTCTATATTAATAGCATGCTGACATATAGTAGGAGAAATCCCCTTTAAATCATCAAGAGTATAGCCCATAGCTCCTCGGTGTTTCTTCAATATCTCCAATAACCTCCGTTCTTCCTTTCCTGAAAGTTTAGAACTAATAAAAACAGGATATACTTTCTTATCATCAAGATAAGCATATTTAAGATCATCAGGTAAAGGTTTTAATTCGAAAACAGGGTCCCCTTTAGGTGGTAGTGTGGTACCCAAATCTTCCACGGGTAGATTATGCTTAAGTAACTCAGGATGACGAAGGAAAACCTCGTCAATCTCATTTCTTTCCTTCATGAAGGCATCGCTTTCATGATCTTCCATGAACTGCTGCAAGGAATTGTTAGGAGCAAGAGAAATAGCAGAAAGTTGTTCAACCCTGAAATCCTCATCAGGCAGTTCATTTTCATAAGGAGTTTTGGCAAATTTGGAAAAATTAAACTCATAAGACTCTCCAGCAAACTTAGTCAAAACTTTTTACTTCCTACAATCGATGATAGCCCCACAAGTATTTAGAAAGGGTCTACCAAAGATAACAGGATACGTTTTACTAGCTTCTTTACCAAGTACTAGAAAATCAGTAGAATATTTAATATTACCACAAAGGACCTCCACATCTCTTACAATGCCAATGGGGCAAACTTGCTCTCTATTAGCAAGGTGAATAATCACATCAATGTCCCCAAGCTCACAAGGACCAATCTCATGCATAATTTCCCTGTAAAGCTCATAAGGAATAGCACTAGAACTAGCACCAATATCACATAAACCATAATAACTATGACTACCAATTTTTAACAGAAAGCATAGGGACACTAGCTTTTCTAACTTTCTTAGGATGAGAAACAATATTAGTAGCGTCTTCACAGAAGACATTATGCTCATCCTCTATATTTCTAGTGACAAGATCTTTCACAATAGCTACCACAGGCTCAATATCAATAAGCTCATCGGACCCTACAGTTTTCTTTGCGCTTTTGCTAACCACATTATCCATAATAGAATGTTCCCTTACCTTGGAGGGAAAAGGGATCTTCTCAACATAAGGTTCAGGAAAAATAGGATCAACAGTACAAACCTCTACACTGGCAGGAACATGGGTAACAATGTCTTTATATGGAGCATGGTTCTTGTCCCACTCTTTCTTGGGAATCTCAATATAAGAGGCAAAAGCATTAAAAAAAATTATAAGAACTTGAGGATCAAGACCAAACTCGTTGCTAATATCACGGAAGCTATCAGTTCCCATAAAAGATTTAATGCATTCATAATCATAGTTTATACCTGACTTTCTTCCTTTGTCATTCTCCCAAGCTTCTGTGTTATCTTGAATACGGTCTAGAAGATCCCATTTATCTTCTTCCTTCATACGTGTGAATGATCCAGCACAAGAAGCATCTAGTAAATCTTTATCATGAAGAGAAAGCCTAGCATAAAAGTTATTGAGAATAATATTGTTAGGGAGTTCATGAATAGAACATTTAAGCATTAGTAACTTCAATCTCCCCCAAGCTTGAGTTGTACTCTCTCCATCAAGAGGCCAAAAGTTATATATAAGATTTCTATCCTTATGAATCTCACTGGGAGGATAAAATTTAGAGTAAAAGAGAGATGCCATCTCCTCCCATTCCATGGATTGTCCATTCTTCAGCAGCTTATACCATTCTTCAGCTCTCCCTTTCAAGGATATGGAGAGTAACTTCTTCTTCACCTGTTCAGTTGTGATACCTACACACTTAAACAACCCGCATAATTAATGGATAAAAAGCAAGTGATTACCAGGATGGACAGTTCCATCCCCAAAATAATAATTATCCATAACACGATTAACAATACTTGTAGGTATCTTAAAATGATCTATATCAATAGGAGGTGGTTCATCTACTACCCTAGCAGTGGTAGTAGTTTTCCCAAACAGGAAACCAAGTGGGTTATCCATATTGGAAACAAAGTAACAAGCAGTAACAAAATCAATACTCACAGTAAAAGTTTCCTTTACCAGTTACACTCTTTAATAGCACTTCACTCGCCGACAACGGCGCCAGAAAATAGTCTTGATGACCCACAAGTATAGGGGGTGTATCGTAGTACTTTCGATAAATAGGAGTGTCGATCCCAACAAGGAGAAGAAGGTGCTGAACAGTGGTATGGAGCAGGAAATCCCTGTGAATACTTAGCAAACCGATTTTTAGTGGTTCTCTGACAAGGCAACAAAACAAAGAGCAAGTAACAGAAGTGACGAACAAATGGAGCAAGTGGCCCAATCCTTTCTTAGCAAAGGACAAGCCGGTGGAAATACTTATAAGGACCAAACGTTCTCGAGGACACATGCGAATTCTATCAAGTGCTTTCACTTCAAATAGTTGAGTACCCTTCTCTGGTGTTTGTAAGTGTTGTGTGGGTGAACCTGTGCTAACATACCGCCCTTCCTAGGACTAATACATACTTGTGATTAAACCCCCTGCAAACATCCGTAACTACAGGAAAGTAATTAAGATAAAAATCTAACCACAACCTTAAACTCTGAGATCCTACACTCCCTTGTGCAAAGGTGTCCTAACGGGGGTTTAGGTTTCTGTCACTCCGGCAACCCCACGATTAGTAGCCAAATACACAATGCATTCCCCTAGGCCCATAAATGGTGAAGTGTCATGTAGTCGACGTTCACATGACACCACTAGAAGAATAGCACTACAACTTAAATACTAAACCATTGAATAATAACTCATCACAGATTCACTACTAACAACATGACTTCTCCCATCTCCTCAAGAACTAGACGAACTACTCACAAGACTTCATATGGATCAAGATCAAAGATGATATGGTAATGGATAACAATCTGAACATAAAGAATAATCCAATGGTTCCACTCACAAGCATCAACTACAGTAGTAATCAACACAGGGAAAGTTTCCCCTAAGAACTAAAGCAATATCCAACACAATTGTTACAGCGGGACGGAGTGGTGGTGATGGTGCTGGTGGAGATGAAGGTGTGGATGATGATGATGATGATGATGATGATCCCTATGAAGCCTAGCTTGATGACGGTGTTGATGGCGACGGTCTCCCCTCTCCGGGAAGGAATTCCCTCGGCAGAAATCTATCTGTCGGAGAGATCTTTCTCTCTCGATGTTTTCTGCCCCCGAGAGGCGGCGGAAATCTATCTATGGTCGCTCCCCTAGGATTAGGGTTCCGTAGGGAAGATATAGGCGAAGGGGCAGATTCAGAGGACAGGCAGGTGGGCCACACCTGCCCTAGGCGCGGGGTTAGGTGGGCCCACACCTAGGGGGTGTGGGCCCTAGTTGTGGCCCCCTGAGGACCCTCTTCGTCCCTCCTTCTGGCTTCCTTCGTCTTCTAGTAAAATAATATGTTTCCATATTTTTTCTGATCTTTGCGAAATTGCACCGAAACGCCTTCTTTTCCATCAGAATCCAGACTTCGGCAGCCCATCCTCCAGGAATCATCCAACATGCATAGACAGATGAAAATCCATAAGTAATACCTCATAATAAGACAAATATCAATGAATAGAGGTAAATTGTGATATAGAATGGTGATGCAAATTGGACGTATCATTTACTTGCTGCAAACCACCATTACCTTCCACACCATACGTTAATCCTTTGTTACAGCAAACCGGTGACCTTGACAACCTCACTGATTTGTTGGGGCAAAGTCTTGAATTTGTGTTGTGCAGGTCTTCGCGTTGCTTGCAACACCTGTGTGACGTTTCCTTCCTCCTACTGGTTTGATAACCTCGGTTTCTTACTGAGGGAAAACTTGTTGTTGTGCTGCTTCACACCTTGCTCTTGGGGTTCCCAACTCAGCGCTCCTACATCTACTCAGCGCTGCATCACTCGACTCGACACATTGTCGTGCTTCTTCCTGGTCGGCCGTGACTCACCGCATCTCTCGTGTGCAGAATCACGGGCATCGGGAGTAATGCTTATTGCCAGAGAGGAGGGAGAGAGAAAGAGAGAGTTGGACACATGGTTTTACCTGAATAATGCTTCTATGTTTATATGTGAGCTAAATTTGATCTGAAGCTTTATGTGAGCTAAATTTGATCTGAAGTTTTATTAACCTTTACAAAGTTATATAATGATAGTGTAGTAACTTGCTGTAGGATTATTTACTGAATGCATAGCATCTATAATTCACAAGGTATAAACACAATTTTATTGTTTATGTTGTGTGCTTAGTTCATTGAGTACAAAGTTGTGTATGTTCCGCATGTGTGTAATATGCCAGCTCATACATTAGCTGCAATTGGTATGGCTCGGGTGCAAAATGGCCACCAGGATTGGTTTAAGCACGTCCCTATATGGAAACTCTTTCATCCAAATTTAATGAAATGTCAGCCTTCCAAGTAAAAAAGAACATCCAACAATTGTGTCTTATTTCACTCCCAATGTATGTTTACTAACAAGCTCATCTTGGTAGAGTTATGTTGTGTGCTAAATACATCCAACAATTGTATCACCTTTCATTCCAAATGCATGCTAGACTGAAAAGCTCATCTTGGTAGAGTTATATTATTATATTTCAAATTTTGAATCACAGAACATCAAAAAGTAACTCTCCTAGTAGGGATTGACTCATAGTCATTAGTGATTTTTCCTCCTTGTGCTCAGTTGGAAGCATAGAAATTTTTTGAACACCTGCATAGTCAAACCTCAAATGTTTTGTAGAGCTTAAATTAAGTCCACATGATTAAGTCATTTGGCTTGAAGACTTAAGCATCTAGTCTGGTCCAAACAATTGAAACCTTGACTATTACTTCGATTGTTTTTTTCTCATAATCTAAGGAAAAGTTGAATTTTGTTTTTAGTTTGTGTTTCCTAAAATATCTCATTTTTAGCCATTATGTAGTGAACAAAATGAACTTTAAAAAAAAATCACCTCTACTCTCCTAGTGTTTAGTTTGGTTAATTTTGTTCACCTTTCTCCCCGTGAAAAAAGTTTTTTACCTTCTGTTTCTCCAGATTTTGCACCTAGTTTCACTGTCGTGGAGTCGATTTAATACAACTTGGCCCCTTCGTGCTGTCTCGGGCTATGTGTTGTACATACATGGGCCAAATCCGACGAAAATTAGGTGTTCGATAACATGACTAGATAAATTTTCACGTCCGTATAAAAAAGGCCAGTGAAGATGCTCTCAGCTGAGTCGAACGACTTTTTTTTAGATAAAAGTCGAACGTCACTAGCAAATGAGTCGGACGTACTAATAATAAATACAAAATCCTACTTCGTAGGAAAAGATGCTAACAAACCTGCTAAAGAATATAGCAAATGGGCCAGCCCGTCTGTTGTTTGCTGAGAACGGTGCATAAAAGCACCCAGCTCGACCGCCTCTCTGTCATTCTCTCTCACCTCGCTCTCGTGAGCACCACTCCCCCTTCGATCTCATCCAACGTCTGTGATGCCGCTGTCGCCGCCGCCTGCTGGTCCCATCCCTGGCCTCCTCTTGTGGTTCCCTGCCGCCGCGACACGCTATCGCGTCCCTCACAGTCCCCTGAAACCCTAGCCCCACGGTTCTATCTCCTCTTCGACTCCCCGGCTCTACCATGCTGCATCGGCCACCTCTAGGACCCCGCGCTGCTCGGATCAAGGCGAAAGGCGGCGGCCATGGTCGAGGCCACGCCCGTGTTTGTGAGCGCCACCGCGGGAGGATGCCACCTTCACCGCGCTTTGGTTCTCTGCTTTGGTCACCCCCTCGGCTTTGATATGCGCCGTTAACTTTCTATATGTAGAGCTACGCTGACGGTAAACCCCTCGGCATTGCCATTCGCCGTGAACTGTCCATCCAGCGCTCATTCCCATACGTCGAAGGGGACGCGTGCTTAGCCTGTGCCGACGGTGCCCCATGGCGTTTCTCTATCTATACGGAGGGTGTTCCTTGCCAACGGTACCCCTCGGTGTTGCTCGTCTATGCCGACGGTTTGGCTATGCCGGTGGGTTTTTTGTGGCCGTGGGCACTGCGCGAGCTATGCCGAGGGCCCCGACATTTTCCCCTCGGCGTTGAAATCTCTCTCGGCGTCTACATTTCTTCCCGTAGTGGGGTACAGACGTACTGTGTCCGGGAACATGGACTAAGAAAATCACACACTTTTCTAAACACGGAGACGTAAATGCACTTGAATTTTCTGCTCTAGACATCAAACTGTAATATAACAGTCCAAAAAAAAACTCGGATGCACAGGTCAGGATATATCATTTTACACACAACTTTACCCATCAACATTACACTTGATCATCCATATGTGTGAGGTTTCTTTTTGATTTTTAAGCACCAAAATTATTCTTGTTAGTGGAGTGATTTAGAGCAATTCATTGTTGTCGCTATGCAAAACGCGTGATTGATAAGTATATCTTTCAGTTTGTTAGAATGAGATTTCAAACTTACTTTGTTTAGACTACACAAAAAAAACAGCTAACAGGATGGTTAAACATATCAAAATTGCAGAAATAATCTTTTACAAATTTTCAATTCATCAAAATGAATCCCTCATATTGTTTGATAAATCTAATGCTCTCAGGAAATACTTTAGATATAATATGCAGAAAATTTGGTGTACTCTATGTTGGACGAGATAAAACTATCTAGGTGCATGCTATAAAAGCCGATACCGGATATACACTAGTGGAAACGAGGCCTTTTGTTGATCCTGAAAAAGGGCTTTAACACCGGTTCTTCTACGAACCGGTGTTAAAGGGGGGGCCGTACCAGCGTGGCCGTCTGCGGCAAAAGGAGTTTCTTTAACACCGGTTCGTGGCACGAACCGGTGTTAAAGGACCCTGCACCAGTGGCCCGTGCAGCCCTCCCCCTTTAACACCGGTTCGTGGCTTGAACCGGTGTTAAAGGAGGGGCTATATAAGACACCGCAGCCCACACCCCACTCTTCCATTTTTTTCACTATCTCATTTTGGAGCCTAGCAAGAGGGTGTGAAGAGTGCTAGTTTGTGTTTTTTCTTATGCACAAGAGGTGTTCGGTGAAATGCCCGAGAGCTTAAAATAAGTTTTCTCGTTGCTCTTTCCTTCTCGGTCGAGGTCGGCAACTATCCTTTCATGTGTCATTGATGTACTATATATATAAATGGTCATCTCCCTATTAATTTTTGATATATACTATATATTAATACAGATGAACCAGCAATGGATGTACGGTGACCGCCGCACTTCTAAGTATATTACGGGCCTCCAAAATTTCATCGTTGTGGCTAATGCAAACCGTGGTCACAATGGTTTTATGTGTTGTCCGTGTGTTCACTGTCAGAAGAAGAAAGACTACTCAAATACCAGAACCATTCACGCCCACCTGCTTCGATCCGGTTTCATGCCCAGCTATAATTGTTGGACCAAGCACGGAGAAAAAGGGGTTGTGATGGAAGACAACGAAGAAGAAGAGGATGATGACAACTATCATAATATGTATCCTGAATATGATGATACTGCAACGGGGGTAGATAATGAAGATCAAGAGGCAGCAGATGGGCCCGCTAATGACGATCTTGGTCAGGCCATTACTAATGCAAAGGAAGAATGTGAAACTGAAAAGGAGAAGGAGAAGCTGGAGCAGATGTTAAAGGATCACAAAACATTGTTGTATCCAACTTGCGAAGATGGCCACAAAAAGCTAGGTACCACACTAGATTTGCTGCAATGGAAGGCAGAGAACGATGTGACTGACAGCGCATTTTCAAAGTTGTTGGTAAAAATAAAAATCTTCTTCCAAGAAATAATGAGTTGCCCGACAGTACATACCAAGTAAAGAAGGTTGTCTGCCCTCTAGGATTAGACGTGCAGAAGATACATGCCTGCATTAATGACTGCATCCTCTACCGCGGTGAGAAGTACGAGAATTTGGATGCATGCCCGGTATGCACTGCATCAAGGTATAAGATCGCATTTAGACGATCCTGGCGATGTTGAAGGCGAGGCCCCTAGGAATAAGGTTCCTGCCAAGGTTATGTGGTATGCTCCTATAATACCACGGTTAAAACGTCTCTTTAGAAATAAAGAGCATGCCAAGTTGTTGTGATGGCACATGGAAGACCGTAAGAAAGACGCGATGTTGAGACACCCCGCTGATGGGTCACAGTGGAGAAAAGTCGAGCGAGAGTACCCGAACTTCGCACGTGACGCAAGGAACTTAAGATTTGGTCTAAGTACAGATGGCATGAATCCTTTTGGTGAGCAGAGCTGCAGTCACAGCACCTGGCCTGTGACTCTATGTATCTATAACCTTCCTCCTTGGTTGTGTATGAAGAGGAAGTTCATTATGATGCCAGTGCTCATTCAAGGCCCGAGGCAACCCGGCAACGACATTGATGTGTACCTAAGGCCATTAGTTGAAGAACTTTTACAGCTGTGGGCCAAACCAGGTGTACGTATGTGGGATGAGCACAAAGGGGAGCCATTTGACCTACGAGCATTAACCATCAATGATTGGCCTGCTCTTAGTAACATTTCAGGGCAGACAAACAAGGGATACAATGCATGCACACACTGTTTAGATGAGACTAAAAGTGTATATTTGAATAAATGTAAGAAGGTTGTGTACCTGGGGTATCGCCGATTTCTTCCGAACCTGCATCCAGTAAGAAAGAAAGGCAAGCATTTCAAACGTCTGGTAGAACCCCGGAGGAAGCCGGTCCTCCGTACCGGTGAGCCGCTTCAGCCATCTCCTGCGCGGCAGCCATCTCCGGCGCTTCAGCCATCTCCTGCGCGCCAGCCATCTCCGGCGCGCCAGCCATCTCCTGCCCGTCAGCCATCTCCGGTGCTTCAGCCATCTCCTC
This sequence comes from Avena insularis, assembly GCA_023614405.1. Lineage (NCBI taxonomy): Eukaryota > Viridiplantae > Streptophyta > Magnoliopsida > Poales > Poaceae > Avena > Avena insularis. Next base: position 473,008,030 of record CM042697.1, read on the forward strand.
AGCGTAAGCGGAAGAGCACTGCCACGAAGAGCATCACTAGCACTGCCACAAAGAAATCCGTAGGAAACCGTACGCCAAAGAGTTCAAAAAACTACGTCTCGCAGCCTTCCGCCAAGCCATTGTCGGTTTTACCGTGGAATCGCAGCGACGAGGAGACCAATAGGATCTCGGAAGAAGAGGTCAAGAAATTCTTTGCACCTAGACGGGCCGAGCCAAAGGAGAAAATAGATCCGGCGGTGGTGGAGAAGTTTTACAAAAATCTTTTAAAACCTGAAACCCCACTTGTGCCGGACTACGAGCGCCAGATTTTGAAGGCGGATGCAAGGCTCCGTAGGGAGACTGAAAGTAGCAGTCGTGCGGCACCCCAGAAAACAGTTCCCATGCTCGGAGAGCAGGAAAACCAATCATGCGCCCCGCTCCAAGTGTTCGACACACGGGACGCTCCTCCCGTAAATGATTACGAGGCAGAGCTACAAAGAAAGGCCAATCAGATGGTGATGACTTACATTGCATACTTGAACATCATGGGAGACAACTTGCCCAAATGCGATGCCAACCCCATACAACCATGGAAGTATGGGAAGAATCTCGTCAAGAAAGAGGAGCTCAAGAATCTACCAACAAAGATGCGAAGAGTGCACAAGTGGTACCTTGATTTCTGCAAGACGAGAAAAGGAAGAATGGATCACGGCGCATATAAGAGATGAGATTTTCTTGTGCGGAGACGACGAGATCGACTTCAACATTCAAGACTTGCAATTTCTATTCAATCAGAAGGAACTCGACAAAGCTGCCATCAGCCTTTATTGTGTGTAAGTACTATTTCTGTATTTTCTATCTCATCTCATTCACTTTATTAATTGCATGTATATATATATGCTCACCATATATGTATATACTATTATGCAGGAAAAAGGTTATGGAATGCATAAAAGGAGGACCTTTTGACATTGGGTTCGTTGACCCAAATAGAGTTCATGAAGAAGTGGTAAGAACCAAATCCGGGCAAACAGAAGATTTATTGCTAAGGTCTTTACTGAGACAACAAACCAAAAGAGAAATACTATTGCCTTACAACTTCTCGTGAGTACTGTTACCCTCTCTTGTACATATTCTGTTTTGGCTTACTCGATGTTAAGTGTAACTGATGATGAGTTATGCGTGCGTAAGTTCCACTTTATTCTGCTAGTCATTCAACCTGACTCAGGAAAAGTCCTTGTCATGGACTCGTTACGAAAAGAAAAAGAGCTATGGGCAGACTTTAGAGAGATGCTCCAGAGGTAATTTCAATCATATTATCGCACTAGATCGGCAACTTTCATGACAACAAGTAATTAATTACTCCTTTATCCATTTTCTTTGCCGGACAGGGTTTGGAAAAGGTTCACGGGCAGGGCCATGGGTGAATGGTCAGAAGAACTAAAATTTGTAGACCAAAATATAAGTAATACTAGCCAGCTAGGTCTACGTATCTCTTTGATTCTGCTTCCAATTCCATTATATCATGCTTTATTGATTATTATTTTGACTGAACTCTCTATTCTCGTAAAGTGCGCGCATCAGGGACCCGGCAATAACTTATGTGGATACTATGTTTGCGAGTTCATTCGCAACACGATATGTGCGATGGGCCAAGCTGCACTAGAACAACTTAGAGTAAGTAAACAAAGTACACACAACATTATTTTATTACCATCAGTTGTGTTGAGTTTTATTCTTATATATATATTGACCTATTCTTCATATATATTTAGATCGAACGGATGCGGGATCAACTCCTATCATTTGACAGCATACGAGCCATTCAAGAGGAATTGGCGGGGTTCATACTTGATGAGGTCGTCACGCCTGGTGGAGAACTCTTTAGATATCCACCAAAATGAACGTTATATATGCTTGAACGTGTTTGTATTGTACTTGATGCTTCAACGTTTACGGAGAATAACACACAATGACGATGTTGTGTATAATAATAGTTGCTTAATTATTTATGTACTCGTATGTACCGATGACAATGTATGTGTATACCGCTCCCGATCGATTCTCCCTCCCCCCCCCCTCCCCGTCCCTGCCGCGCCGCAGAAATACGCCCAGAACGGGGCAGGGGCAGAACTCTGCCGCGACAGAGATTTATCTCTTTTTCCTGCCGCGGCACAGAACCTTTAACACCGGTTCGTGTTACGAACCGGTGTTAAAGGGGAGGCTGAGCCCTGCGGCATCCCCACGTGCGTCATCCTTTAACACCAGTTCTTATACGAACCGGTGTTAAAGGGGGGTCCCTCTAACACCGAACCCTCAACAGTGGTTCTACAACCGCTGTAAGAGGGCCCTCTAAACCGGTGTTAGAGGAGGGTGTGCACTACTGATACATGGTCACCGAGCATTCTATTTGTCGCATATGCGCACGTATAATAATAATGGTCAAAGATTTGTAGTATCGGTGCTCCTCTCAACTTATTATAATGGAAAAGCAGTTTTAAACCGTCTTGAAAAACTCAAAGGCATCATCTGGTATGACCCATAGACTGTAAGTGGGTCCAAGGATATCTTGTTTGCTTTGACCCATAGACTGTTGTGAGAATCACATTGGGGCCATATGATGATATACCCAAAATCGGTGTAACTGAACACCGGTTCAAACATGCACAAGGCGCCACTGAGCTCGCCCAAGCTGATTTCGAGCCGTCCAAGTTTCACATCTAGTGGGCCTTTAATACTACTCTTCCACTCCCCTGTCTCTAGGTAAAAATGGAGGACGCTTCCGGTTGCATCCGGTAGGGCCATCGCCAAGAAATGGAGCACGCCATCAACCGATGCAGTGTGGTTGTCACACTCTAAGTGCCGATGCGAAATGGGAATGATTTCCTCTTCCTCCACCCATTACCTCCTCCTTCGTGAATACCTCGCACTCGTAGGAGGAATGAAAGCGCACCACCTTGTAGGCGCCAGACGGGGCCGTGCGACCGCATCCCCATGCTTTGTCATATTCTAGGGGTGTAACAAGAACCTTCATGATATTGAAGTCGATCATCCCGGCAACAGGGACGCCCTTTGAATAACCGCTAACACATAAGATGCCATAGATTGGACTCGAGCACACAGATGTCCAACAACAATATCACCATCATAACGCTGCCTTCCATATCAACCAGTCTCAAGCCCAACTCCTTTGAGGATCCCATGACAAGGAGCAGCTCGATAGGTAGGGATGGACTTTTGGGCGATTATGAAGACGGTGTCCGAGATGAGAGCACTCCATGCTCTAGAAAAATATCGGAACAAGCATAATGACTTGACCAGGATCCTAGAGAGGATGTCGAAGATGTCTTCGTTTGGTAAAAACACCGGTCTGGTAGTCGATGGAACCCGTAGCAGCTCTAGTCACTAGAAGAAACAAGGGCTTCAGTTCGGAGCAGATTCTGGCTCTAGTCCTGGGTGGGTCTTGGGCCGGGACTAGTGTGAGCACTAGTCCTAGTTCGTCCTGGCTCAAATGGCTAGTAGCCCGGGGAAGCTCTAGTCCCGGGTCGTTCTGAACCTCTAGTCCCGGTTTGTGATACGGCCCGGGACTAGAGGGCTTGTGCCAGCCAGCCCCACATGCATGTACCTGTAGTCCTGGTTGGTATCACGGCCCAGGACTAGAGGTAAATCACTAGTCCCGGTTCGTAATAACAACCGAGACTGTTGGCTTCTCTATATAATTCGGCTTCGTCCGTGCCCGAGCCCATGGCTATTTTTCCTCCAAGCAAGCCGAGTTCATGCCCATATTTTCTCCAAGATTTGTCAAGATTTGGTGCCAACCCCTAAATCCAAGGTTATAAAAGGTTAGCAACTTCATCCTTTCATCTCTCATTGTTAGTTTAGTTCAATACTCTCGAAGTAGAGAGTGATTTCATGCTCTAGAAGTAGAGGGAATTTTAATTTTAGGTAAATTTTTATTAGGCAAAAAGTTACTGAAAATTGAAATGTGTAATTTCAGAATTTCAAAGCTTAGAATGGAATGAGGTTTTCACTGCTAGATGAATAATTAAAAACTCCACATTTTTCATGTTATTGTTTTATCCAATTCAAAAATTGGTGCATGTAAAATTTTCGAAATTCGAATTTAATGCTCTAGAAACTCACATTATAACTTGTATTAAATTGATCACTGATCTCTATTCATGATATTGTGTAATGGTTTTTGATATACTTATACAATAATGCAGATGGTCCGGGAATGGATGTACGATACTGACCAATACTCTGGCGAGTTCATTAATGGCGTGCATAAATTCCTCTGTGTGGTTGATCCGAACAAGCGGAATGGTTTCATATTCTGTCCATGTAGTGTATGTAAGAATCAGAAGGATTACTCTAACTCAAAGATCTTTCACGTCCACCTGTTGAAGTCCGGTTTTATCCCTAGCTATAATTGTTGGACCAAGCACAGAGAGAGGGGTTATAATAGAAGACAATAAAGGAGAATAGGATGATGACAACTATCATCGCTTGCTTGAATATGGTGATATTTCTATGGGGAAAGCTGAAGGAGAGGCTGACTAAGAGGCACATGATGAGCCCGCTGATGATCTTGGTCGGACCATTGCTGATGCACGGAGAGACTGGAAAAATGAAAAGGAGAGGGAGAAGTTCGATCACATGTTAGAGGATCACAAAAATTCGTTGTATCTAAATTATGAAAATTGTCTAAAAAAGATCGGTATCATAATGGAATTGCTGTGATGGAAGGCAGAGTGTGGTCTATCTGACTTCGGATTTGAAAAGTTTTGAAAATGATGAAGAATATGCTTACAAAGGATAACGTATTGCCCGCCAGTATATACAAAGCAAAAAAGGTTGTCTGCCCTCTATGTTTATAGGTTTAGAAGATACATACCTGTCCTAATAACCGCATTCTCTACCGCGGTGAGGAGTACAGAAATTTGGATGCATGCCCGGTATGCATTGCGATATAAGATCAGACGAGACGACCCTAGTGATGTTAAGGGCGAGACCCCCGGAAGAGGGTTCCTGCCAAGGTGATGTGGTATTGCTCCTATAATACCACGGTTAAAACGTTTGTTTAGAAACAAAGAGCATGCAAATTTGTTGTGATGGTACAAAGAGGAACGTAAGTGTTCGATAGAATTTTGTGCTCAAAATCAGAAATTTCTTACAAGAGTAATTAGTGAATTTAAAATCCAAGTTTAGACCAAAACGTACGTGCATGTAGTCCTCAACCCTGCATGCATATACAACCTAGTTTATCATGTGACCGGGTGCATGCGTCGACCCGTCCGGAGAGGTCCACCCAACAGACAAGAAATCATGGATTTAATTTATACGAGTCCTTTTTCACGAGAGGTGTATGTGCCCAATTGATCAGTAAGAAAGAACAGACCCATGTGCAGACGTGCTGAGAGTCAGGTTCCACTAATCACGAGTTTCCAGATGTTTAGCCAGCCGTGTCACGAAGACCCTCTAGAAGATTCTGAGATATTATTTTAAACGGCAGATACGTGCAGGAAACCAACTCTGCTGGATCATCACGCGCCGGTGACGTGTGAGCCAAGAAGACTAAAGGAAGAGATAGAGCAGTATCTTATCTCCAAGAAAATCGGTAGCGGCCGAACCACCAGGCCTGGCGCGGCCTCCGCCTATATATATACACGGGCGCACACAGAAAAGAAGAGAGGGGGGAAGATCGCATCTGGAGATCGAGGACGCACGGCTGGACAAGACGACCATGGAGGCGAGAACCATCTTCTCCAATGGTGAGGCTCCCATATGATCCTTTTCTTCTCCTTTCCCAGGTAGCATCACGGAGGTCTCGCACGAGGATCACGTTCGCCGCCACGGAGCTCACCAACGCGCCCCGCCGATCGGTGCGGCAGTAGCTCGTGGCCGGAGCAGAGGAGCACGAAGCCATCATCAGCCCAAATCCCCCACACGGAACAGCGCTAGTCCATCGGAGCTCGCCTACGATGCAGCCCGCCACACCGACAAAACTCGCCATCGCCACCGGTGGCCGGAGGCATGGAATTGTCCATGTCCCGTCTGCCCGAAGTCGGAGTTGATGGCGATGATGCTGCGAAGCCCTCGACGTACAGCCACCCCTCAACGCCCAACGTACAGGTGACACCCGGCGTATAGGTGATACATCTGGGCTCAACGATGCACGTACAAGCACGGGCCACGCTCAGCCGGACGGACAGGCACGGCGGACAGGACTACAGGTTCAGAAGCAAAGTAAACTGACGTACAGGTAGAGGAGCTGCTAATCGGCCTTGCTAGGCGTTCACGTCAAAGACGAAGAGAAGCATTAGCAAATACAAGCAACGATACGGTTGTGCATAGCTGCACGGTCTAATCGTGATGTGCTTTCATGCGCTGTCTTATGAAAAGAGATGGAGACTACATCATGTAGATGTCGCCATAAAAGCCCTACGTGATGCAAGCATGCTCTTCTCGGACTCCAGCGCAACTCCACCTTTGACGTACAGGTTCAGCGGAGTGGCCAGTCTTGCATGCGGTGTACGACGGCGTCCACTACCGCTCGGCTATTCGCGGCGCAATGAGGCGACCACTTCTCCGCGGTCCGTGAGACGGTGCCATCAGTCACGCCGGCTGTCCGTAAACTTGGCGCCGCGTCGAGACGAAGGATTGACCACGCCGGCCATGCCGATATGAGCGATATCGTTCTCCTTATAAAATAATCTCGTGAGACATACCCGTTGCACATCCCGACGAAGCCGCTAAGTCGTCAAGAAGTCCTAGCAGACCGGACTGCATTCATCTACATCAACAACTCTTCATCGCTGTTCAAGACCGACGAGGCGCAACGGCGAGGGCGGGCGAGGCCGGAGCAAAGGCCACGCTTTCAGCGGCGCGTGTACCGACGAGGACACGGGCTCTGCCGCTGCCCACACACACCACCATCATGCATGCAGGACGTGAAGCGAAGACGACGAAGACGACCACGTGGCTTAATCGGACGTGTCTCGCGGCGTAACCCGCGGGAGTAATTAACCGGGAGCCTTTCGAGGCCCCGGGAACCAGGAGATCACACAATCGCCGTTGTCAGGCTGGCCGCGCTAGTAGGCCACGGAGCGCAAATCCTCGGGAATTGTATTTGTTATCTCAAATTATTAATGAAATGATGTTCCCACCTATTTTGTTTTCTTTGTGTATTTATTATACACTGGCACGCCCGCACCCCTCTTTCTCTCTTTTATCGTACCCCGATGCGCATGAGAGAAACTACCACTCCCGCATATACCCGCGGAGGCATCCATCACGTTTTTCTCGTGTCAATCGGTAAGTCAGACGGGATGTTGGAACACTCGCTAATGGGTCATAGTGGAGAAAAAACGATAAAAAGTACCCAGACTTTACAGATGACGTAAGGAACTTAAGGTTTGGTCTAAGTACATATGGCATAAATTCTTTTGGAGAGTAGAGATCCAGTGATAGCACCTGGCCCGTGACTCTATGTATCTATAACCTTCCTCCTTGGTTGTGCATAAAACGAAAGTTCATTATGATGTCAGTGCTGATCCAAGGCCCGAAGAAACACGACAATGATATTGATGTGTACCTAAGGCCACCATTTGAAGAACTTCTACAGTTGTGGAGCGACAAAGGTGTACGTGTGTGGGATAAGCACAAACAAGCGCCATTTGACCTACGAGCGTTGCTGTTCGTAACCATCAATGGTTGGCCTGCTCTTAGTAACCTTTCAGGCTAGACAAACAAGGGATACAATGCATGTACGAATTGTTTAGATGAGATTGAAAGTATATATTTGGAACATTGTAGAAAGAATGTGTACATGGGGCATCATCGATTTATTTTGGCCAAGCATCTCTTAAGAAAGAAAGGTAAGCATTTCAACGGTCAGGCATTTCACCAGCCGAAGCCTAAGAAACATATTGGTGTTGATGTATTTGATATGGTCAAGGATTTAGATCATATAGTAACCTTTGAAAAAGGTCCTGGCGGTTAATCTGTTCCGAAGAGGCTGACGAAGATGCACCCATGTGGAAGAAGAAATCTATATTTTGGAATCTATTCTATTGGAAATTTCTAGAGCTCTGCACTGCAATCGACATGATGCATGTGACGAAGAATATTTGTGTGAACCTGCTAGGATTCTTGGGCATGTATGGGAAGACAAAATATATACCGGAAGCACGGCAGGACCAGCAATGTATGAAAGACCCAGAAGGCCTGCATCTAGAACGGTTTTAAGGTCCTGCCAGCTACGCTCTTACCAAACAAGAGAAGGAAATCTTTTTTGAATGTCTGAGTAGTATCAAAGTCCCGTCTAGCTTCTTGTCAAATATAAATTGAATAATAAATATGATAGAGAAAAAGTTCCAAACTAAAGTTTCATGACTGTCACGTGATTATGACGCAATTGATTCCGATTGCATTGAGGGGGCTTCTACCGGATTATGTTTGAGTACCCATTGTGAAGTTGTGTGCATTCCTCAATGCGATCTCTCGGAAGGTAATCAATCCTAAAGATCTACCACGGTTACAGAATGATGTGGTCCAATCTTTTGTTAGTTTTGAGTTGGTGTTCCCACCATCCGTCTTTAATATTATGACGCACCTCCTGGTTCACCTAGTCCAATAGATTTATATTCTCGGTCATATATTTCTACACAATATGTTCCCCTTTGAGAGGTTCATGAGAGTCTATGTTTGTAACCGTGCTAGGCCAGAAGGAATCATCTCCAAGGGCTATGGAACAAAGGAGGTCATTGAGTTTGTGTTAACTTTGTTCCTGACCTTAAGCCGACTGCTCTTCCTCAATCGCGGCATTAGGGGAGACTGAGTGGAAAAGGCACTCCAGGAAGGACATCAATAATATGTAGGGACGGTCATTCTCACACTAAAGCACATTATACATTTCTACAAAATTCCACCTTGGCGGCTTCATATATCGAGGAACACGAGAAAATTGTATGCTCCAACAACCCTAGAAAGCATGATGACTGGATTAGAAATGAACACATGAAGACTTTCGGCGGTTGGTTGCAACATCTCATAAAAAACAACACTCTTTGAGATCAGTTGTACTTGTTATCCAAGTCACCATCTTCGACTATATCGATTTTCCAAGGATACGAGTTAAATAGGAATACATTTTACACGATCTCCCAATATAAAAAGAGCACCACCCAAAATAGTGGTGTCCGCTTTGATACAACAAACAACAATGTGTCAAAGACCACATATTATGGTTACATAGAGGAGATATGATAACTTGACTATGGACCTATATTTAAGGTCCTCTTATTTCGGTGCAAATGGGTCAAGTTGACAGGAGGCGGGGTAAACATAGACGAGCAGTATGGAATGACAACAGTGGATCTCAACAATATTGTGGAATTAGATGAAACATTCGTCCTAGCCAATGATGTGGCTCAGGTTTTCTATGCGAAGGAGATGTCTACCAAACCGAGAAAAAAATAAGCACAAAAATACATCCGACAATGAGCCAAAGAGCCACATAGTTCTTTTAGAAAAAACAAACATCGTGGGAGTGGACAAGACAGACATATCAGAAGATTATGACAAGTTTCATAAAATTCCGCCCTTCACAGTGAACACTGATCCAACAATCATGTTAATTAATGAAGATGCTCCATGGTTACAACGCAATCAAAAAGGGACACACGTGAGAATAATGTTTAATAATGTATTAAATATTTTATGTAACTGTGTTGTGAAAACTCAGAAGAAAACATTTGTATAATGTATTGTTCCCGACCATTCTGAATAGTTCCCAAGACAATCTTTTCATTTAACGGATCTGCTAACTGGATATGAACTGACTTTCAATAGGCAATTGTTGATTCATAATGGAGAGTTAGTATTGCTATTCATTGTGGCCAGTAAGATTATTCCTTCTCCGTGTGTGTCATATTTAGACCTACAAGCGGTTCAAAATATCTGGTGCATCCAATTAAATATTGATAGAACAACAAAACATATTCATAGAAATGGCGCAATATAATATTAGAAAATGCATATCACACAACAAGCGCTTAAAAATATCACAAGTGGTTCAACACATCACAAGCGGTTCAATATAATACATCTCGCTCAATCAAACTGAAAGTTGACTCTCGGGTCCTAAGCCGCTAATATATGCATTTTGCACCATCATTTTTAGGACTTATATGCACTGTTTAGAATCATATTTACCATGATCTATCATTATTTATGCATATTTAGATGATTTACGGGACTTTCCTACAAAGTCCTTTTTATTGTTATTTAATTTCTGGGAGACAGAAAACCTTCTTTGTCATGTTTTATTGTTTCGGGGAACTTGTGGACGTCTGCACCAACTGAAAAATCGGAGGAAAAATACCTGAAGATTTTTTTACCTAGTGAATCAACTTAGGCCAAAGAAGCACGCGAGAGGAGCCCCGAAGGCCAAAAGAGGCCAGAGGGCGCGCCCGGGCTCCCTGGGAACGTCCTACATGCTCTTTTGAGCCTCGAGAGTCATCTTGGCTCATACTTTTTACAGATGGCTCTGTCTCGCCAAAAAACAAAGCTATATTTTTCCCACGATTTATAGAGGTGACGGCAGAGGCGAAAGTCCTCTCCTACTCCAGGAGAAGGAAGATCCTACTACACCGGAGCCTCCGGTGAGGGGGGAATCGACGCCATCGTCATCACCACTCCTCCTAGGCATAGGGGGAGGCCTCTCCATCAACATCTCCACCAGCACCATCATCATCACCATCTCCAAGATCAATCTCGTTCCCCTCATAGTTTGTGATTGATTGAACCCGAATATTATTTTAAGGGCTATTTGCATGTTTATGATTGGCATCTTGTCTTTATTTGGTGGAGAGATTATATTTTTAGAACTGCCGCCCAGACACCTAGGGACCGCTGCTGCCAGAACTCACCGGCCGCCGCCCACTCGCCATCACTGCTGGAGTTCCGCTAGAGAGCCGCTGCCTTTGCCCGAAACTCGAGCCGCCACCGCCATGGAAGGGGCGCACGTGAGGGTTGAGGCCCTGCTGCCACCGCGCTGCTAGAACTTAGTACGGCGACGGATCTGGCAACGGCGGAGAGGAGGGGGATGCGCTGGAGGGGGTGGTTGGCTGGGGCGAGAGCGGTGACCTGGTGCGGCAGCTGCGCTGCATGGGGTCGGGAGGGGGTGAGGCTTTTCTTCAAGGAAGGAGGATTTCACTTCCCTGGCCTTTGCACCAACTAGGGATGCATACAACCATTAAGCATGAGTATCAGGATTTTTTAACTTAGTTAAGCACCAAGCCTGGTCCTCAAGATAAATTGCATATCAGTACCAGAAGAGCCTTGTCCTCAAGTATAAATAGGAACCTTAATTCACTTACGTGAAAATTTAGACTCAGGTGTTGAGTTTATACATCCACTTATCTAACCAATTGAGATAGGCTCACTCCCTAATATGGCTCCTAACTACTGCCGACAAGGGCAGCTGGTTCAAGGCGTACTCGACCCCCGTGGACCCAACTGCCTATGATCTTATGATACCTTTGAGGATGTTACTTGATGGTGGAAACTGCTCTTCTATGTCACAGATGGTTCCATGGAACTATCGGTACTGAAAATCTATGACCCCCATCAGGAGATGTGCACGGACGTGCCAAAGACGCTTGCGGGTGACCATGGCGGAAGTATCGGCCTTTGCATCTTGCGCTAGGAGATTTTTCTCCCGGCCAGGAGATAGTAGTGCTATGAATGCTCTATATCCTGTAATATTTATTTGGAAAGGTTGATATGTTAAAATAGAATTCCGAGATAATTGGCTCCCCGGACCGGGTGCGATGCAGGTGGACGGAAGGAAAGGCCCGTCTCGTCGTAGATGGGTGTCAGAACTTATTGATCAAGACGGCAGAACGTGGAATGAGGACGCGGTGCGTGAGTGCTGCTTTCCCCATGATGCGGCGATGATCCTGAATATCAAACTGACAGTTCGAGCATCGGAGGACTTTGTTGCTTGGTCGGGCGAGGCCAATGGTATATTTAGCGTCAGGTCGACCTAACGGATTGGTATTATCCCAAAGCTCCAAGGGATGAATGGAGGTCAGTCTAGCTCCATGGCAGCGGAGGGAGAAAGGAAAATCTGGGATTTGGTTTGGAAATCTAACGTTTCCCCGAAACTGAGAATTTTTGCTTGGCGGGTTGCGTCTGACTCGTTGGGATCGAAGCTAAATCTTAGCCGAAGGCTCCCGTCGGTAGATCCTATTTGTACCATCTGTGCTCGGGAGGTTGAGGATACCCACCATGCTCTTATTAACTGTACTATGGTGCGTGCTCTCCGCGAGGAGCTGCGGCAGCACTGGAACTTACCGTAGGAGTCTGTTTTCAGAGTCAACAAGGATGAATGGTTGTTTGACCTTCTCGGTAATGCAACGCTGGAGCAGAGGTCTCGGGTCATCTTTTTGCTATGGCGCGCCTGGCACCACCGCAACAATGTCGTGCATGGCGACGGGAAAGCTTTGATCTCCTCTTTTGTTCCTTACTTGGTAAGCTACCATCGTACTCATACTGGTGAAGAGGCTCTTGGTAGTGTTGTGTCTTGGTCACCTCCTAATATAGGCACTGTAAAGATGAATGTTGATGCTGGCTGGGACTCCACATCGAAGAATGCAGGAGTTGGCATTCTTATACGCGATCATCAAGGACGTCCTATCCTCGCTGAATGGAAATTCATCCCGTTCTGCGGCAGTTCAGAGGAAGCCGAGGTCCTCGCTTGCCTGAAGGGGCTTCAGCATTTGATTGCTCTTCGGCGCTGGCCTGCTACCCTAGAGTCCGACTGCCTACGTGTTGTCCGGGCTATCAACAGTGAAACGCAAGAACAGTCTGCCAGCTGGACGGCGATTTTAGAGGCCCGAGAGCTTCTGAAGATTTACCAAGATATTAAGATCACAAAGGTCGATCGTGTGTGTAATGGCGCTGCACATGTATTAGCTCAGGTTGGTAGATCAGGGCTCTCTGGGCTATCTCGTGATTCGGTTCCGGAGTGTGTTTTGGACCTGGTCATGTTAGAATGTAAGAACACTATGTAATCTGGGAGCAGCAAGTTTTTTACGCACTCTTTTTCTTACCAGGGTACCCGAGGGGACTGGAAGGTTTTTAATGAGGCGACTTGCTGCTCAATATATTGTGTCTTACCTTTCAAAAAAAAAAGAATTCTTTACCACTATTCAGTTGATGGATAAGTTCTCCTTGCAAATCTGAAAGTGAACGAGAAGGTTGCATACACATAGTACGAACTCTTCTTTCATGCCTGTCTATTGCGATTCCAAACTGATGTGGAGTGCTTAACTCGAGAGTAGAGTCTTAATATCCTCGAGACAGCCTGAGCTAGTCTATGTGATTAACTGATTGATTACATACAGTTTGCTTAGTTTGAGTGGATGTCCTTGACTACTTACCCATATATGTACTCTGTTTTCTGCTTATGTCGTTCTACTGCTTACTGTACTAATTTCACTCTAATAGTTTTCTAAAGAACAGAAATTATCATTAGCAAGCACATTATTGTTTAGTAACGGATGAACATAGATTATATTGGTAACTGGAACAAAAGGAATTCCATACGTCTGGGATGATTCAGAATGTAGAGACCATCCTTTATGAAAATGATGATGGGTAATTACAGCAGATCGGGCTGAATACTATTCACCTGCTATATAATTCAGAGGACCCTGTAGTGACCTTTGCTACCACATCGCCAAGCCGGATGATCGCCTTTGGCAATTCCTGCCAAATTCTGAATGAACTGTCACGATTCTCTACAATCAATATAATTAGGACCTGATGCATACAGCCAATCTTCAAATATATGCATCATACAATCTAATATATGCAAACATCATTAATTTCTCATGAACTTTCAAAGTGTCTGGTTTCAAATCAATGTACTCAAAATAGAGTTGAGACATGAGAGCATCAGGTTTCCTACTACACACAAAAGCCACAAACATTTTTTTCCATGTTTAAAGGCTGCAAACATGACTACAATAGCCATAAATGACACTTGATGCACCAGACTTCAAATGTGCCACCAGCTCCCCCAAAAGGCAACTTTCCGAAGTTCTACTAGCTTTTTTTTGAACGAATAAGGGCACGATGGCCCTGGAAGCTGCTATATTAATCTAGCGGCAGGTACAAGATTAAAGTGAGGCCCCTGATACGTCCAAAACGTATCTACTTTTTCGAACACTTTTGCTATTGTTTCTCCTCTAAACTTGTGTGATTTGGATACAATTAACACGGACTGACGTTGTTTTCAGCAGAATTATCTTGGTGTCTAGTTTTTGTGAAGAAAATCAACTATCAGGAAAAATCTCAGAAAATATGCCAAAAATCCTATTTCACCAGAAGACTCACGGAGCTAGAATACGAGACGAAGTGGATGCCTGAGGGGCCAATACTCCCCTGTCGTGCGGGCCAGGCCTGGTCGCGCCTGGAGGGGGTGTGGCCGCCTCAGGCACCCTCTCGACCTCCCTCTTCACCTATAAGTTGCCTTCTGATCTAAAAACTCAGGGGGGTCGACGTTTTTCAGAAAAAGTTTCGCTGCGCCGCCACCACCAGAAACCGCGATTCAGAACCAGAAACTCCGTTCTGGCACCCTGCCGGGACGGGGAATTTGGAGAGGATCATCACCATCATCATCACCAACGCCTCTCCATCAACCATCCATGTTCCCCCCATCCATGAGTGAGTAATCCCCCGCTGTAGGCTTTGGGGATGGTAGGGATTGGATGAGTTCTATCATGTAATTGAATAAGATTGTTAGGGCATGGTGCCTAGTATCTCTATTAGTGATATTTGACTTTGTTGCAACTTGTTGTGCTTAATGCTTGTCACTAGGGCCCGAGTGCCATGATCTCAGATCTGAACTTATTATTGATTCATGGTGATAGTATTGTTTGTGATCTTATCTGCAAGTTGTGTACATATATCATTGTCCAGATCCAAAGGCCCTGAAGTGACAGAAATTGGGACAACCGGAGGGGATGGTTGTGATATTAGGATCACATGTGTTCACGGAGTGTTAATGCTTTGCTCCGGTGCTCTATTAAAAGGAGCACCTTAATTGCCAGGAGTTCCCTTGAGACCCCGCTGCAACGGGCTGGCAAGACAAAAGATGTTGTGCAAGTTCTCATTGCGAGCACGTATGACTATTTATGGAGCACATGCCTATGATTGTTTAGTAATTGGATACTTTATCTTATTTATTTGCAATTGCCCTAGATCTTGAAGTTACATGTTTAGACTTGTCCATGCAACGCCCGTCCATCCATCCCTATGCCTACCGCACTCATATCCTACTGTTTGCTACTATTGTTACTATTGCTCTTGTTCTACTGCTGTTGTTACTTTGCTATTGCTACTACAAAACAGTTGATATTGATAAACTACTGTGAGCAAGACTATTTCAAGGTGCAGCTGAATTGACAACTCAGTTGTTAAGGCTTATAAGTATTCTTTGGCTCCCCTTGTGCCGAATCAATAAATTGGGTAGTACTACCCTCGAAGACTGTTGCGATCCCCTATACTTGTGGGTCATCAAGACTATTTTCTGGCGTCGTTGCCAGGGAGCATAGCTTTATTTGTAAGTTCACTTGGATCTATTATTGTTCACTGCTATTCCTTTCATCATGGGAAAGTCTCGTGATGGAAAGTTTCCTATTTTACCATCCACTACAAGAAGAGGTACAGTCCTAAAAACCTCGCCTGCTCTTGATTCATCGTCTGTTATAAGTAAGCTTGTTACACCACCACACATACTCATGCTACACACTGCTACTACTGCTGAATCTGAAATTGCTTCTGATACTCATGATGTTACTTCTACTGTGCTTGATGCAAGTGGTTCATTAGGTACTTTCCTAGATGCTACTATTGCTAGAACTATTTTGGGAAACATTGAAACTCCTAGTGAAGACCCTATTACGCCTGTTAGCTCACCTGAGTCTAGAGAGAGATATGATATTAGTGATGGGTATATTGAAACGACTGATGAATTTATTGAAGAGTACCAAAACTCACATGGTGCTAGTGCTATTAGAAGTCTCCTTGAGAGACATACCATTATTCCTAAGCTGTCTTCTGATCCTATGTTTGCCACTTCTCCCATAGATATTAAAGATGAAGATTATGATTTTTCTCTTGATTTATCCTAAATAGACATTGTTGAGAAAGAACCTTTTTGTGGGACTGAAAATGGAAGTGTTGTAGCTCATATGAATGAGCTTTCCACTATGAGTGCCTTATTCTCTGATGATTTTAAGATGCACAAGTACTTTGTTACAAAGATCTTCCCTTTTTACTAAAAGGAGAAGCTAAAGCTTGGTTTAATAGATTACCTCCCGGTTCCATTGATAGCCCTGATTGTTTGATTGCTTCTTTCTTCTAGAAATTTTTTCCTCCTAGTGCTAGACATGCTGCTTTGCAGAAACTTTTTGATTTTAAACAGGGTGAAGAAGAGAAATTGCATGAGTCATGGATAAGGTTCTGTGCATTGATTCATGCACATCCTGGATGTCCATTGCCTAAAAATGAGCTTCTTGATATTTATTATAATGGACTAACTGATGATTCTAGGACATACCTAGATAGTTTTGCTGATTGTGTTTTCAGGAAAAGAACTCCTACAAATGCTGAAGAATTAATGGCTAAAATAAGCAAGAATTATGATGATTGGACTTCAACTGAGCTAAATACACCTGAGCCTACTACTCCTGAACCAGTTGTGCCTGAACCAGTTCCAACACCAACACCAAGGAAGAGGGGAGTGATTGCATTAAATGATGAAGTGATGAAAGAAGCTAAGAAATGTCTAAAGGAGAAAGGTATTAGAGCTGAAGATGTGAAGAATCTACCTCCTTTAGAAGAATTATGTAAGCCAATTCCCCACTCATCTATGATTGAGGTACACTGTTTCCACTTTGATGAAGGTGATATTCCCTATGGTAAACCTCCCGATCAATGCTTAGAGGAAGTTGACATTTTTATTGTTAAACAAGGTAATTTTAATAAACAAGTTCAGAATCATTTATTGGAAAACTCTAGAGCTATTAATGAGTTGAAAGATATTGTCGAAAGAACTGCTAATGATGTTAAAATGCTTTGTAAACACTTCCATATGGTTCAAACTCAAATTGATCAACTTGCTAAGGTACAAAAAGATATGCTAGTTAATGCCTCATGATATAAACATGCTTATGTTATTAGAACTAGGAGTGGTATGGCTACTTGATATGCCCAATTTGCATCACCTTTGTATATCATAATTTACCTCTATTTATTGATATTTGTCTTATTATGAGGTATTACTTATGGCTTTTCATCTGTTTATGCATGTTGGATGATTCCTGGAGGATGGACTGCCGGAGTCTGGATTCTGATGGAAAAGAAGGCGTTTCGGTGCAATTTCGCGAAGATCAGAAAAATATGGAAACATATTATTTTACCAGAAGACGAGGGAAGCCAGAAGGAGGAGCGAAGAGGGGACGCAGGGGGCCCACACCCCCTAGGCGCGGGACCACCTAACCCCACGCCTAGGGCAGGTGTGGCCCACCTTCTCGACCTCCGACTCCACCCCTTCGCCTATGTCTTCCCTACGAAACCCTAAGGCTGGGGGACACCACAGATAGATTTCCGCCACCTCTAGAAATTGTTTACGTATGTTAAGTTGCTCTAAATTTCTCCACTTCTCACAGCATGTCTGACGGATAAACTCGCAAACATAGTATCCACATAAATTGTTCCCTGGTCCCTGTGTCAGGCACTTTACAAGAACATAGTTCAATCAAAATAATAATCAAGCATGATAATAACGGTATCAAAACTAGAATCAAAGAGGTACGCAGATATAGCTAGTGGTGCTTACATCTAGTGGTTCAAATGTAAGCTCCTCTTTCCAAACACCCCTAGCCTTCTTGGTGAACCGTTTCCAAGCGCTGCCCGGTGAACCGCCTCAGGCACCCCCTCGGCCTCCCTCTTCGCCTGTAAGTTGCCTTCTGACCTAAAAAACTTACATAGGTTCGACATTTTTCCAGAAAGAGTTCCGTTGCGCTGCCACCACCATAAACCGCGATTCGGAACCAGAAACTCTGTTCTGGCACCCTGCCGGGACGGGGAATTTGGAGAGGATCATCGCTATCATCATCACCAATGCCTCTCCATCAACCATCCATGTTTCCCCCATCCATGAGTGAGTAATCCCCCGCTGTAGGCTTTGGGGATGGTAGGGATTGGATGAGTTCTATCATGTAATCGAATAAGATTGTTAGGGCATGGTGCCTAGTATCTCTATTAGTTCTATTTGACTTTGTTGCAACTTGTTGTGCTTAATGCTTGTCACTAGGGCCCAAGTGTCATGATCTCAGATCTAAACTTATTATTAATTCATGATGATAGTATTGTTTGTGATCTTATCTGTAAGTTGTGTACACATATCATTGTCCAGATCCAAAGGCCCTGAAGTGACAGAAATTGGGACAGCCGGAGGGGATGGCTGTGATGTGAGGATCACATGTGTTCATGGAGTGTTAATGCTTTGCTCCGGTGCTCTATTAAAAGGAGCACCTTAATTGCCAGTAGTTCCCTTGAGGCCCCGCTGCAACGTGTTGGCAGGACAAAATATGTTGTGTAAGTTCTCATTGCGAGCATGTATGACTATTTATGGAGCACATGCCTATGATTGTTTAGTACTTGGATGCTTTATCTTATTTATCTGCAATTGCCCTAGATCTTAAAGTTACATGTTTATACTTGTTCATGCAACGCCCGTCCATCCATCTCTATGCCTACCGCACTCATATCCTACTGTTTGCTACTACTGTTACTATTGCTCTTGTTCTGCTGCTGTTGTTACTTTGCTATTGCTACTACAAAACTGTTGCTACTGATAAACTACTATGAGCAAGACCATTTCCAGCTGCAGCTGAATTGATAACTCAGTTGTTAAGGCTTATAAGTATCCTTTGTCTCCCCTTGTGTCGAATCAATAAATTGGGTAATACTACCCTCGAAGACTATTGCGATCCCCTATACTTGTGGGTCATCAGTCCCTAGGGCACAAGTTAGAAACAACAAAATCCTCACAAATTACAGAAAGGGCCCTAAAAGAAAAGCAGAAAACACATCGGGTCTTTTTCTTCTCCGCCGCTGTTGGGCGACCTCCAAGCCCGGGTACCCGCACCGCCGTCAGGGAACAAGCCACTTGGGGCCGCGCTAGCCATGAATCCCGCATGGAAGTCGAGGAAGATCCTCCATAGGAGGAAGATAAGCCGAGGAAGATCAATGCTTCCCGGCCAGGAGAGGCTCCAATCGCCATGGATAACTCCGGGGCCAAGCTGTCGGTGTTGATGAACTCCAGAGGTTACTACAGCTTCTCGTGCACTCGCCATCGCCAGCACACGACTCTGCCGTGCTCCGACCGTAGGGACCTCATCCCTCTCCCGCCTATCAGCATGACCGCAAGGATAGGGAAGCAGAGCCTCTAGATCTGAACGAATCTGAGTTTGGCAACCGAGCTTTATTGGGAAGGTTTGAGCTTCGTCGGTGCAGCTCACGGTCTCCATCCGCTGGAGCTCCGCAGGCCACCATCCCGACTCCACCAAGTGCCTAGAATAGCTCGATGGTTCCAGCCACACAAACCTCAACAACATGACACCAAACTGGCACTCATGCCAAAACCTAAAACTAGTAATACTACTATAATATACAAGAAGGGGCCAGACTCCCCTCCCCCCACCATCTTCGGCCAGCCAGGCCGCCGGATAGGGAAGGGAGAGGAGTCGGGGTACGATGGACGACTCTCAAGAGGAGGTGGGAGGAGAGAGAGAGAGAGAGAGAGAGAGAGAGAGAGAGAGAGAGAGTTCTTGCTCAGAACATAGAGACTTGATAAGTTCTACTACCTAACAAATCAGTGGAGAAAACAGTTGTTCTCTCAGTTTTACAGCTCAAATTTTTTTCATGCAATCACTGGAGGTACGATACCATCACTCCATTTTGAAATTTACCTCTAGTAATCCGCCCATCCGGGGTAGGAAGGCCCAAGTATTTTGCATCAAAATCTTGTTGTTCCACATTTAGCACCATTCTCACTGCCACCTGAGCTGTCATGGTGGTGGAATGGCAGATGCCATGGGTAGGCTTAAGTTGGAGCCAATGTGCGCTAGTGGGTGATACGCCGAAAACGTATCTATAATTTTTTATGTTGCATGCTTGTTTAGTATCTACTTTGCTTTGATTTGTCTACAATTTGAGGTGTTTTTATATCTTTTCTGGAACTAACCTATTAACAAGTTGCCACGGTGTCGATTACTGTTTCTTACATTTTGGTTCGAGAAGGCAGAAAATCAATATTCTCGGAATTGGACGGGACAAAAGCCAAAGTCAATATTTTACCGTGGGCGACACAAAATCCATAGGAGGGACGGAGAGGCGAGCCAGGGCTGCCACACCCCCCTAGGCGCGGCCAGGGTGGGCCCGCGCCTAGGCAGGGTGTGGGCCCTCTGGCCGCCTCCCAGCCTTGCCTCTTCGCCTAAAATAAGTCCCTGATGCAGAAACCCTAGGCACCCGATCAAAACTCCACGAAAAATTCTGTAGCCGCCACCACCATCATCCCTAGATCGGGGGATCTGAAGTTCTTCCTGGCATCCTTCCGGAGGGGAGATCATCCCGGAGGCCTTCTTCTCCAGTATGATGCGTGAGTAGTTCTACCTTGGACTACGGGTCCATGTAGTAGCTAGATGGTTGTATCTCCTCCTTGTGCTTTCATGTATAGATCTTGTGAGATCCATTCATGATCAAGATCTAATCTACTTGTAATCATGCATGTTGTGTTTGCGGGGATCCGATGGATATTGAGATTACTATGTTAGATTGATTAATGGTTTTGTCTATATGATTCTATCATGTCTGTGTTGTTTGTGATCTTGCATGCTCTCTGTTGTTAGTAGCTATCTTGGCAAAGTAGTCGCTAGTGACTCCAAGAGGGGGTATTTATGCTCGATAGTGGGTTCATGCCTCTAGTTTCCAAGGGAAGTGACAGAAATCTCTTCGGTTGTAGATGTGTTGTTGCCACTAGGAAGAAAACAATGGTCTCTTGTTCATGGAACAAGTGGATTGTTTACCTTACACACTTTGCTTAAAGAAGTTGTCTGTTGCTTGCAATTTAATACTGGAGGGGGTTCGGATGATAACCTGAAGGTGGACTACTAGTCATAGATGCAGTTGGATGGCGGTCTATGTATATTGTTGTATTGCCCAATCGAATCTCATAGGATCTTTTTATCTGGTATTGCATTGTTATGCCTTGCTTAGTTCCTGTCAAATGCCCTGCTATAATTTGTTTACCCTTCATGCCATGTTGTTTATCTAAGGAGAGCACCTCTAGTGAACTATGGACCCTGGTCCAATCTTTACCATTGATACATCTTCCATTATTTACTTGTTGCAAACCATTCATCACCTTCCACACCATACGCTTAATCCTTTGTTACAGCAAACCGGTGAGCTTGACAACCTCACTGATTCGTTGGGGCAAAGTCTTAAGTTTGTGTTGTGCAGGTTTCCATGTTGCTTGCAACATTTGTGTGACGTTTCCTTCCTCCTACTGGTTCGATAAACTCGGTTTCTTACTGAGGGAAAACTTGATGTTGTGCTGCTTCACACCTTGTTCTTGGGTTTCCAACGAAGCGTTCCTACATCAACTTAGCGCTGCATCAGTGGAATCCAGGGAGGCAAGATGTAGTGATTTCTACACACAGAATACAAGAACTTAAAGCTTTACTCAACTTCTCAGATGCTACAATGGCTCCTTTAGCTGTATGAGCAAGAAGAAGAAGAAGAAGAAGAAGAGCACCGCTAGTTCTAAGTAAGAATGAATCGATCCCCCTCTCAGGAGTCCCTGGCTCACCTTATAAAGGGGTGGCCAGGTTACACTTAGGGCTGACGTGGACAACATATTCATGGAATATGCTTGTTCCAATATAGTAACTCGGCGGGAGCCTTTCCATGTCTCCGTTCTATCGGCGGCAATTTCCCAGAGCCCACGTCATGTGAGCCTCGAGCTCGGGGACTGTCACCTCCGTGACCCTCTTCTGCTTCTCTGTCCCTCAGGCTCTTGTCCGTAGCGTTTGGCACTGTACAAATTCCTGCGGGAGAGACAGTGTGCAGTGTTGACTTCGGGGTTCGTCCTCTCCTTCTCAAGCAATCTTCCCTATGACTCGGCATCGCCCCATATGACTCGGCCAAGCCCCAACCTGCAAGTACAAAGTGTAATAATGGTATACAGACATAACCCATATGCCGGCCGAGTCAGGCCTTAGTTACCTAACTCGAGATAAGCCAGGTCTTATTTTGTCGGCCTCTTTATAACTCGGCCAGGTCATTCTCTGACTCAGTTCAGATCCTTGAGGGCCTTACACTTTTACCTTAGCTTGACCCTACCTGGGGTAATCCCCCCAACATGAGTGTTTTGTGAGCAAGAATTACTAAATAGAATAGAACAATTAGCTGGATTAATCGACTATCTCGTGCTCGTTTCAAACATAGTGACAGTGTACTTGATTCGCCTAGCTTCTTCCTTCGTAGCACGAAAGAACAACATGTCATCATCTACAAACAGAAGGTGTGAAATACCTGGGGCGTTGCGACATACTTTAACGGAGAAATTCCACCGGACTCGACCTCTTTCTGCAACAAAGCAGACAAGCCATCCACCACAAACAGGAACAAAAAGGGGGAGATATCCCTGTCGTAGCCCCACGAGTTGGAGAGAAGGCATCCAATAGAGTTCGGGGTTCACGGTTCATTTCACGACTAGCTTTGGGTTCACGGTTCATTTCATGGCCATGCTTCTCCAAAGCGCGCGCTTTCCTATTTTGGGTTGTTTGGGGTGGTGCTTTTGAACCCCAAAAGCAGAAGCAGAAGCTCAAACAAACACACCCTTAGGGGTTGTTTGGTTCAGAGGATATCGTTTAGGGAACGGGATATCCCTAATCACCTTGCTAGGGATAGCCATTTTTCTGTTTGGTTAGATAGAATGAGTGGTGGGTAGTGGACCCCCGGCTTGCGGCTATATCCTGCAAAGATGCACGGATGTGACGAAGAGGACCAAGAGGTTGCCTCACGACTATGGCTGGGACATGGTCCTTTGCAGCTTGAACTTGAAACATTTTGTTTCGGTCAAGACATAGTGCCTTGAGTGTTCTCTTATCTTGTCAGATACAATATGTACATGTGAGTATATGTTTGGACATAGTATATCTTCTGATTACTTATATAAGAATATAAAACGAGGTTATCTGAGAATATTGTCCTGCTCCAACTTGCTCAACACCTTCAACCAGACAGCACATTGTAGTTTTGAAAAAGGAACCAACTATTACTAAGCGTCCGTGGATGTTCCGACTCTTCCCATCGTCATGGACGCCACGTGTGTTTTTCTTTTTCCAAATTCACACTTTCGCTAAAATCCACCTGATTTTGCTACAAAATGTCACAAAAAAGTTTTGGCCATGGAACAAAAAATAAATCTCGAAGACTTTGTAAGAAAAAAATGTACTAATGCAGCAAATCCGACTTTACCGGATACTTTCCACCGGAAGACCTCGCAGGAAGATAGGAGGTAGCCTGACATCTTGCACGAACTCTAGGCGAACAAGGTTCTCCGTCTGAGCAGATAAATGGAGGATCCCAAGAAAAGAGACGATCAAGGTACAGGTTCATGGACGCGGTCCGGGCGCTAGACCCGACCTGGACTTACCGAGCCTGGCTACGCGGATCATAGGCTTCTTGAATTTCCACTAGATCTCGACCGCCAGGGATAGCTCGTGGCGGTTGGAGCACGAGGCGGCCATCAGCCAAAAGATCAAGGGCAGCGTAGGCCACGGTGTAGGAACCGTCATTGGTGGCAGCGTGCGGCGTCTTGGGCGGCTGAAGCCTTCCTTCTCCATGGCGATGGCGATGGCGATTGGGGGAACAACCTGAAAAAGAGGAACAACGGAAGCGAGATCACCCGGTGTGGTCAGAGGAAGGGCACATGGTCAGGGCCGAAGGAGGGAGAATACATCAGAACAGAAATTTGAACCACCCTCTGTCTCTGCACAGAATCATCCTTCGCAAAATTAATCACATACCTTTGTTACGTGATTAGATTGGGAGCCTTGAATAGCTGATAAAACTGATTTGTATGCAATACAAATATAGGGTAGGGGGCATCTGCCCCCCTCCCCCTTCTAGTTAAACAATGGCATGTGTCAATCAGTTCGTCCTACCAAACTTTTGAACCGTTCTCTGACAATATATACACGTTCGTGGGGCGCGGAGGTAGATCAGATGGATTCGAATTCAATCAGGGAGTTGTACGTACATCGGCGACGGTGGCCCAAATGCAAAAAGCTAGTTGCTTGAGATGAATAGTACATTTTTGGAGCAAGATTTTGTGAAGATGATAGTGACCTTGTGGGCTGTTTGGAAGGCAAAACGTTGCTATACATGAAAACGATTTTCCAGATTCCATTCCTGACATTCAGTTTCATCACTAGCTAGTTTTCTGCATGATTAATATACGATGTTGCAGATTACTGATGGCGTTCGCCACGGGCAATGCTGATGGCCTCTGTATGAAAGCAGGGCAATAGAGGAGTTGCAGCAGCATTTTTCGGAATTGCAGATGGAGTTTTCATGAGACTGCTCGCGCTGGAAGGAGTTACCGATCCAGCATGTATAGAGACCCGTGGCTTGCCGCGAGGCTCTCAGTATTTCTATGGACTTACAGATTATAGAGATGATGATCGCATCAGATTGTGTTACGAGGTATTTAAGACAACGACCAAGCAGCTTAATCGGAGGTGTTCCATGGGTCTATCCGCGGGAGTAATTTACTGGAAGCTTTCCGAAGCTCTGAGAACCAGGAGATCACAATCATCTTTTCATGTTGGCCGCACCAGTAGG
Organism: Avena insularis; assembly: GCA_023614405.1. Taxonomy (NCBI): domain Eukaryota; kingdom Viridiplantae; phylum Streptophyta; class Magnoliopsida; order Poales; family Poaceae; genus Avena; species Avena insularis. Next base: position 473,033,005 of record CM042697.1, read on the forward strand.
CCACTACCGAGCGCACGTCGGGATTTGGCTATTAGTCGTGATGATTAATATATATCTTTTTCTGTCTTTTATTTTTTGTGTACTTGTACAATGGCACGTCCACAATTTTATATTTCCCCTGGTGTAAGGGAGATCCCTTTTCTTCCCCCTCTCTGGAAAAGCGGTATTTTTCGTGTCAAACATAGATTGGGAGCCTCGAAATTCAAACGATTCACGGTGCATCATGCCCGTCGAGCAACAAAATATCCTTCTTTCTTGTACCTGCCATCATAAAATCCATTGCAACAAAAATAAGAACCAAAACTATGAAGGCTCACATATATATAGTGGCACCCTAGCATTTTAATTAATCATCGGCCGTTTAAGCAAGTAAGAACAAAAATATGAACACGCCGAGGAGCTATATCAAATTAAATTAGGGAGTTCCTCTATGGCGAGCTCCTCGAAGATGTCTGAGGATGCGGCATCCTAAGACATCTTCGAGAAGCTCTGCCATAGTGGTGTCCCTACTCTCGCACACCATCTTTCAGTTTATATCTTCTCTAGCTAAATTAGTATGCTGGTGGAGCTAATTAATTTCACATATTAGGGAGTGCCTCTACGGCGAGATCCTCGAAGATGTATGAGGACGAGGTCCTAAGACATCTGAAGGGTTTCGCGGCATAGTAAATCAAAATTTTCTACGGATGCGAACAGAGGGAAGCCAAGATCTAATCTAGGAGATGCAAACAACGAGAGAGATTGGATTAGATCTTCATACCCTTGAAGATTCGCACAGCGGAACGTTCGTCGGAACATGGGTGATGTAGTCGTACTCGCTTCTCCTCCTCGCGATCCGATCCTATCTAGCACCACAAGTGGCGATGCCTCCGTGAGATGCACACGTGCGGCACCTCGAGTCTCCTCCTTCCTTGGTCCAGCAAGTATGGTGGAGAGATGGGTTGGATCTACAACGCGACGGCGCGGTGCAATTGGTGGAGAGTTTCTGCAGCAAGGCTTCGCCTACACGCAGTCGGGAGGGAGAGAGAGAGGAGGGCAGCAGGGCGGCTAGGGTTGAGGAGGAGGTGTAGGGGGGTGGTGCGCCCCAGCCCTCTATATATAGAGGGGTGGGCGCCTGCCCTAACCCCTCCCCCAAGCCCTAGGCCGGCGGCCAAGGAGGGAGGAGTGGGGGGCAAGTAATCCCCCCCTTCTAGAAGCTCCAATCTAGGGTTTCCCCTTGTTTGGCCGGCTGGGCCCTATGGGGCCTTGTGCCCCTGGCCCAATGCGGCCAGGGCACTCCCTCATAGGCCCATGCCCCCTCCCGACAGGTGGGACCACGTTGGTCCCCCTCCAGAAGGTTCTAGAAGCTTAGACAATCTTGATTAACCCGGAACAATTCCGAACTCCAAAAACTGCACTGCCTTATATGAATCTTATTCTCCGGACCATTCCGGAACCTCTCATGATGTCCCAGATCCCATCCGAGACTCCGAACAAAAACTCATAAAACAAATATCCAATCTATCCTAGCGTCGAGACACGTTAAGTGTGTGACCCAGCGGGTTCGAGAATATGCGGACATGATCTTCTATCAATAATCAACAACAGGGTCTGGAAACCCATATTGACTCCCACACATTCATCGATGATCATATCGTATGAACCACGATGCCAGGATTCAATCAATCCCATATATATATATTCCCTTCGTCTCGCGATATTTTACTTGCCCGAGATTCGATCGTCGGTACCGTCATACCTAGTTCAATCTCGTTCACAACAAGTACTTTACTCGTTCCGTAATCCGATATCACTTTGTGATTAACTCCTTAACCACATGCTTGCAAGCGGTGTTGATATCGATTACCGAGTGGGCCCGAAGTATATCTCTCCGACTTGGGAGGGACAAATCCCATCTCGATACATACAACCCAACAGATACTTTCCGATCACCTGAGAGACACCTTTATGATCACCCTCTCATAGGATGACGTTTGATGACCTCAAAGCTTTCTTCCGATACCAGGGAGTTGTATTATCTCATGGTCTAAGGAATACAATATTTGACATAAGAAAAGCTTCGCAAAGACGAACACGATGACACGATCTAATTGCTTCGCTTAGTTTGGGCCTATCCATCATATCATTCTCCCAATGATATGATCTCATTATCAATTGACAACTCATGTCTATGGTTAGGAAACCTTAACCATCATTAATCAATGAGCTAGTCCATAGAGGCGTACTAGGGACACAGTGTTGTTCACAAACCACACAAGTATTAAAGTTTCCGCTTAATACAATTCTAGCATGGAATATAAACATTATCATGAACAAGAATTATAATAATAACATCTTTATTATTGTCTCTAGGGCATAATTCCAATAGTCTCCCACTTGCACTAGAGTCAATAATCTAGTTTACATTTGGCAACAATCTCACACCCATGGCACTGAGGTGCTGATCATGTTTTACACGTGGAAGAGGTCTAGTCAATGGATCTGTGACATTCAGATCTGTATGTACTTTGTTAATCTTCCGATCTCCATCTGCTATATAATCTCGGATTATATGAAACTTGCGGTTGATATGCTTGGTCTTTGCATGATATCTTGGTTCCTTAGCGAGTGCTATGGCGCCAGTGTTGTCACACAATATCTCCAGTGGGTCCAATGCACTTGGAACCACGCCAAGCTCAGTGATGAAGTTTCTGATCCAAACTCCTTCACTTGACACTTCTGCAGCAGCCATGTATTCAGCTTCTACTGTAGATCCCGCGATCACGCTTTGTTTGCAGCTTCTCCAGCTCACAGCTCCTCCATTCAAAATATAAACGTATCCTGTCTGAGATTTAGAATCATCCTTGTCGGTGTCGAAACTAGCATCGACGTAACCTTTTCTGACGATGTTCATCACCCCATAGACTAAGAACATTTCTTTAGTCCTATTTAGGTACTTTAGGATGTTCTTCACGGCTGTCGATGTTCCTCTGGATCACTTTGATACCTGCTCGTCAAACTAAGAGCATTGGACACATCCGGTCTAGTACACAGCATGGAATACATGATAGAACCTATGGCCGAGGCATAAGGAACTTTGCTCATAGCTTCCCTATCATTTACCGTAGCTGGACACTGAGCCTTGCTCAATATCTTACCTGGCAACATAGGCACTGAACATTTCTTTGCCTTATCCATTCTAAACCTTTTCAGAACTTTGTCTAGGTATGTACTCTGGCTTAAAGCTATCAGGCGTCTTTGTCTATCTCTATAGATTTTGATGCCCAATATATAAGCAGCTTCACCTTGGTCTTTCATTGAAAAACACTTGTTCAAATAACTCTTCACATCGTTAAGCATGTTAATGTCATTTCCAATAATCAATATGTCATCCACATATAGGACCAGAAATGTCACCGAGCTCCCACTCACTTTCTTGTAGATACAAGCTTCGTAGCAATTTGGAACAAATCCAAAGCTCTTGATCAAAACGAAGGTTCCAACTCCGAGATGCTTGCTTCAGTCCATAAATGGAACGCTCAAGCTTGCATACTTTATCAGCATCCTTAGGATCGACAAAACCTTCGGGTTGCATCATATACAACTCTTCATCAATGTTGCCATTGAGGAACGCAGTCTTGACATCCATCTGCCATAATTCATAATCATGAAACGCAGCAATTGCTAATAAAATCCGAATGGACTTAAACATCTCTACAGGAGAGAAAGTCTCATCGTAGTCAACACCTTGAACTTGTCGAAAACCTTTCGCTACAAGCCGTGCTTTATAGACGGTAACATTACCATCCGCGTCCGTTTTCTTCTTGAAAATCCATTTGCACTCAACGGCCTTTCGGTCGCTAGGAGGGTCCACCAAAGTCCATACTTGGTTTTCGCTCATGGATCCCAATTCGGATTTCATGGCTTCTAGCCATTTCTCAGAGTCTGGGCCCATCATCGCTTCCTCATAGTTCGCAGGCTCACTGTCATCTACTAACAAGACAGTTAAGACAGGGTTGCCGTACCACTCAGGAGGGGCACGCGACCTTGTCGACCTGCGACGTTCAGTAGCAGCATCGTCCGAAGCTTCATGATCCTTATCATTAGCTTCCTCTATTATTAGTGCGGTGACCTTTGGAACAATTTCAGGTGCTGCGCTACTCTCCAATTCAAGAAAAGGTTCAATAACCTCGTCTAGCTCTACTTTCCTTCCACTCACTTCTTTCGAGAGAAACTCCTTCTCAAGAAAGGAACCGTTCTTTGCGACAAACACTTTGCCTTCGGTTCTGTGATAGAAGGTATACCCAATAGTTTCCTTAGGGTATCCTATGAAGACGCGTTTCTCCGCTTTGGGTTCGAGCTTGTCCGGCATCAACTTCTTGACGTAAGCTTCGCATCCCCAAACTTTAAGAAACGACAACTTAGGTTTAGCACCAAACCACAGTTCATACGGTGTCGTCTCAACGGATTTAGATGGTGCCCTATTTAAAGTGAATGCAGCGGTTTCTAATGCATAACCCCAAAATGATAACGGCAAATCAGTAAGAGACATCATTGATCGGACCATATCTAATAGAGTTCGATTCTAGCGTTCAGACACACCATTGCGCTGTGGTGTTCCGGGTGGCATGAGTTGCAAAACAATTCCGCTTTCTTTAAGATGCGTGAGAAAATCATAACTCAAATATTCGCCCCCACGATCGGATCAGAGAAACTTAATCTTTCTGTTACGATGGTTCTCCACTTCATTCTGAAATTCCTTGAACTTTTCAAATGTTTCAGATTTATGTTTCATTAAATAGATATACCCATATCTACTTAAGTCATCGGTAAAAGTGAGAAAATAGCAATATCCACCGCGTGTCGAAACACTCATCGGTCCGCATACATCGGTATGTATGATTTCCAACAAGTCCGTTACTCGCTCCATCATTCCGGAGAACGGGGTTTTGATCATCTTGCCCATGAGGCATGGTTCGCATGTGTCAAATGATTCAAAATCAAGAGACTCCAAAAGTCCATAAGAATGGAGTTTCTTCATGCTCTTTACACCAATATGACCTGAGCAGCGATGCCACAAATAAGTAGTATTATCACTATCTACTTTGCATCTCTTAGCCTCAATGTTATGGATGTGTGTTCCATCCCTTTCGAGATTTAGAAGAAATAAACCATTCACAATAGGTGCATGACCATAAAAGATGTTACTCATATAAATAGAACAACCATTATTCTCCGATTTAAATGAATAACCGTCTTGCAATAAACACGATCCAGAAATAATGTTCATGCTCAACGCAGGCACATAATAACATTTATTAAGGTTTAAAACTAATCTCGAAGGTAAAACTAAGGAGGCGTGACGGCCATCACATCAACTCTTGATCCGTTGCTTAGCGTGCATCGTCACCTCATCCCTCGCATAAGCCGTCTATTCCGTAGCTCTGTTTGAGTTACAAATATTAGCAACGAACCGATATCAAATACCCGGGCACTACAACGAGGGCTAGTAAGGAAAACATCAATAACATGTATATCAAATATACCTTTGATGGTGCCAGCCTTCTTGTCCGCTAAGCACTTGGACGATTGCTTCGATGACCCTTGTCCTTGCAATAGAAGCACTCAGTGTCCGGCTTAGGACCAGACCTGAGCTTCTTCTTAGCAGGGGCAACGCGCTTGCTGCCGCCTTTCTTGAAGGGCTTCTTTGCACCCTTACCTTTCTTAAAGGAGGGCTTGTTGACCATCAACACATGATTATCCTTTTTGATGTCCACCTCCGCAGCCTTCAGCTGCGAAGAGCTCGATGATCGTGTCGATGGAACCAATCCGATTGTGAGTCACTACAAAACTCTTGTAGCTGGGAGGAGTGATTGCGAGAACCTGTCAATCTTGAGCTCCTCTGGAATCATGCAGTCCAGTTGCTCAGGCGTTGAGTGTAGCCGACATCTTTATGGCGTGCTCACTAGAACTCCCTTCCTCCATCTTGCAGTTAAAGAATCTCTCGGAGATCTCATATCTCTCGAGCGGGCCTGAGTCGAAACATGGTTTCGGTTCCTCAAGAATCTCAAAGGGCCGGATAGCCTTCAAAACAATTTTGAAGGTCCGATTCCATAACAAACAACATGGTGCTCTTAATCACACCATAATCATCTTTCTTGCGATAGACAGCTTTCTCATCGGCCACCGGCACAGATGCAGAGGGGTTACCTAACGCTTTCTCAAGGACATAGTCCTTTTGACCGCCAGAGAATGATTCTCAGATTGCGGAACCAGTTGGTGAAGTTAGACCCATTGTTCTTAAGCTTTTCTTTCTTAGCAAAAACGTTGAAGTTGAAGTTGGACTTAGCCATGTGATCTACAATATTTGCAAGTATAAATTAGACTATGTTCATGATAACTAGTTCAACTTTTAATCAAATTACTAGATGAACTCCCACTAAATTCAACATCCCTCAAGTTGTTTAGTGAACATGATCCAAATTCACCACACCTAATCCGATCTTCACGAGAAGAGATGTGGCTTCAATGGTGGACAACAAAGTGTCGATCATATCATTCATATGACTCATGCTTAACCTTTCGGTTCATGTGTTCCGAGGCCATGTTTGTACATGCTAGGCTCGTCAAGTCAAACCCAAGTATTTCCGCGTGTGCAAAACTGGCTTGCACCCGTTGTATGTGAGCGTAGAGTCTATAGCACCCGATCATCACGTGATGCTTGGACACGAACTTTCATAGCAGTGCATACATGGGGAGAACACAGTTTTATCTTGATCTTTAAGTGAGGAATCATCTTATAATGCTACCATCGCGATCTAAGCATAATAAGATACATAAAAGGATAAACATCACATGCATATAACTTTATGTGACATGGTATAGCCAATCTTCGCGCAATGATCTCCATCTTGTGCGTGCCGGCATGATCTCCATCACTCCACCATGATTGCCTCCACCATGAATAGCAACTACAACTATTGCTAACTACTTAGCGATAAAGTAAAGCTATTACATGGCGTATAAGAAGTTGACTCGCAGGTCATACACAATTATAAAGACAACCATATGGCTCCTATCGGTTGTGTACTCATCGACATGCAAGTCGTGAAACATTACAAAACATGATCATCGCATACATTATACACATCACATCTTGGGCCATACCATATCACGAACACTCCTGCAAAAACAAGTTAGCGCCTCTACTTTGTTGTTGCATGTTTTACGTGGCTCATGGGAGTAGCAAGCTAAAACGATTCTTACCTACGGAAAGCCACAACGGTGATATTATGGTTGCCAAACTCGATGTTAAACCATGACAACTATAGTGAGAAAGCAGGCATCCACCAGCCGCATGTGTGGAACAAGCCACACGTCAAATCTGAGCGGTCTCATGACGACGTCGCGTAAGGTTGGCCTGGACGCTTCAATCTCACTATCCAGCGTCATAGGAAGAACACAAACAAGAGGCTTGCAGAAAACATCAACGCCGCAACAACCATGTTGCGTTCTACTCGTGAATCACATCTACGCATAGATCTAGCTCGATACCAGAAGGGTTTAGCGGCATAGTAAATCAAAATTTTCTACGGATGCGAGCAGAGGAAGCCAAGATCTAATCTAGGAGATGCAAACAACGAGAGAGATTGGATTAGATCTTCATACCCTTGAAGATTACAATGCGAACGTTAACCGGAACGTGGGTGATGTAGTTGTACTCGCTTCTCCTTCTTGCGATCCGATCCGATCTAGCACCACAAGTGGCGATGCCTCGTGAGATGCACTGCGTCTTGGCACCTGACGTCTCCTCCTTCCTTGGTCCAGCAAGTATGGTGGAGAGATGGGTTGGATCTACAACGACGGTGCAATTGGTGGAGAGTTCTGCGGCGGGCTTTGCCTGCAGATCGGGAGGAGAGAGAGAGGAGGGCAGCAGGCGGCTAGGGTTGAGGAGGAGGTGTAGGGGTGGTGCGCCAGCCCTCTATATATAGAGGGGTGGGCGCCTGCCCTAACCCCTCCCCCAAGCACTAGGCCGGCGGCCAAGGAGGGAGGAGTGGGGGGCAAGTAATCCCCCCCACTAGTGCAGAGCCCCCCTTTAACTCCGGTTGGGAGGGCCCTCTAACAGCGGTTCCCCAACCGTTGTTGAGGGTTCGGTTTTAGAGGGGGGCCCCTTTAACACCGGTTCTTATACGAACCGGTGTTAAAGGGTGGCGCCGGGTGGCTGCCTCTAAGCTCCCTTTAACACGGTTCTGGAACCGGTGTTAAAGGTTCTTCTGTGGCGAGATTTAGGCTATTTTCTGCGGCGAAAAGCGGCCTAAATCTTTGCCACGAGAACTTCGCCTCTGCCCGTTAGGCGATTTACTGCGGGGGGTCGGGGGAATCGATCGGGAGCGGTATACACATAAATCGTCATCGGTACATACGAGTACATGAATAATTAAGCAACTATTATTATACACAAACATCGTCATCGGCACATACATCGTCATCGGCACATACATCGTCATCGTTCATTTTGGTGGATATCTAAAGAGTTCTCCGCCAGGCGTGACGACCTCATCAAGTTTGAACCCCGCCAATTCCTCTTGAATGGCTCGTATGTGTTCAAATGGTAGGAGTTGGTCCCGCATCCGTTCGATCTGAATATATATGAAGAATGGGCCGTCAATATATATATAAGAATAAAACTCAACACAATTGATGGTAATAAAATAATGTTGTGGACTTTGTTTACTTACTCTAAGTTGTTCTAGTGCGGCTTGGCCCGTCGCATATATCGTGTTGCGAATGAACTTGCAAACATAGTACCCATATAAGTTATTGTCGTGTCCCTGATGCGCGCACTTTACGAGAATAGAGAGTTCAATCAAAATAATAATCAATAAAGCATGATATAATGGAATTGGAAGCTAGCTAGTATTACTTACATTTTGGTCTACAAATTTTAGTTCTTGACCATTCACCCACCCTGCCGTGAACCTTTCAAACCACATGCGGCAAAGAAAATGGATAAAGGAGTAATTAATTACTTATTGTCATGAAAGTTGCCGATCTAGTGCGATAATATGATTGAAATTACCTCTGGAGCATCTCTCTAAAGTTTGCCCATATCTCTTTTTCTATTCGTAACGAGTCCATGACAAGGACTTTTCCTGAGTCGGGTTGAATGACTAGCAGAATAAAGTGGAACCTACGCACGCATAACTCATCATCAGTTACACTTAACATCGAGTAAGCTGAAATAGAATGTGTACAAGAGAGAGTATGATACTCACGAGAAGTTGTAAGGCAATAGTATTTCCCTTTTGGTTTGTTGTCTCGGTAAAGGCGTTAGCAAGTAATCTTCATTTGCGGGTTTGGTTTCTACCACTTCTTCATGAACTCTATTTGGGTCAATGAACCCAATGTCAAAGGCCTCCTTTCACGCATTCCATAACCTTTTTCCTACATAATAGTATATACATATATGGTGAGCATATATATATACATGCAATTAATAAAGTGAATGAGATGAGATATAAATTATAGAAATAGTACTTACACACAATAAAGGCTGATGGCAGCTTTGTGAGTTCCTTGATTGAATAGAAAATGCAAGTCTTGAATGTTGAAGTCGATCGCATCATCTCCATGAAGAAAATATCATCTCTTATATGCTTGTGATCCATTCTACCTTTCTCGTCTTGCAGAAATGAAGGTACCACTTGTGCAATTTTCGCATCTTTGTTGGTAGATTCTTGAGCTCCTCTTTCTTGACGAGATTCTTCCCATACTTCCATGGCTGTATGGGGTTGGCATCGCATTTGGGCAAGTTGTCTCCCATGACATTCAAGTATGCAATGTAAGTCATCCCCATCTCATTGGCCTTTCTTTGTAGCTCTGCCTCGTAATCATTTACGGGAGGCGTCCGTGTCGAACATTTGGAGGCGGGGCACGATTGGTTTTCTGCTCTCGAGCATGGGAACTGTTTTACAGGGTGCCTCGGACTGCTACTTTCAGTCTCCCTACGGCGCCTTGCATCCGCCTTCAAAATCTGGCGCTCGTAGTCCAGCACAAGTGGGGTTTCAGGTTTCAAAAGATTTTTGTAAAACTTCTCCACCACCGCCGGATCTATTTTCTCCTTTGGCTCGGCCCGTCTAGGTGCAAAGAATTTCTTGAACTGTTCTTCCGAGATCCTATTGGTCTCCTCGTCGCTGCGATTCCATGGTAAAACCGGCAATGGCTTGGCGGAAGGCTGCGGGATGTAGTTTTTTGAACTCTTTGGTGTACGGTTTCCTGCGGATTTCTTTGTGGCGATGCTCGATGCTCTTCGTGGCGTGCTCTTCCGCTTCTGTTGAGGAGATGGCTGAAGCAGGAGATGGTGACGGGCGGAGATGGCTGTCGCCTTGAGAGATGGCTGAAGCCGGAGATGGCTGCCTTGAGAGATAGTGAAGCGGCGGGCAGCTGACGGAGGCAAGCGCGGGGTGCGATGACCTCCAATTTGGAAGCACAATGTGTTCCTTCTTCCAAAGAATGGTTGTTTTCACTGCAAATTTGAGTTGAGTTTCCCCTTCACCTGTAGCATGGTCAAGCTGTGCTTCCTCATATTCCTTCACAACCTCATCCACCCCGACAATAGCATAGCCATCTGGAATCGGTCGGCAGTGGTAAGTTCCACCAGCTACGGGAGGTAAGGCATAGCCGGTGACCACCTTAATGGATAAGCCCATTAATCGACATGCAGCTCGGTGTGTTCGCTCTCCGTGATCTCATCCACGGGGTATTGAGGACCCGTCATTTCAAGTGTGGGCGACGTTCTCCGTGGAAGCCCTGCGCTTTTCCGTCTGATGCAGGCACGGCAGCTTCCAATCTGAGCTCTTTGTGCCTTGAGATGGGCGGTAGCTTGATGGCTCTGTTGTGCATTCACTTGCGCTGCGGCCGCAAGTGCATGTTCTATCCGTGTCATCCGCTCTGACGCTCTTTTCTTTTCTGCGCCATTTGTAAGAGTCACTCCGTCGGCAAACCCATCCTTCCACGTCATACCCCCGTGCCTCGTGCATGTCCGGTGTTCTTTTTTACCGATGGCGTGTGAGCTGGTCATTCTCTGTCGGGATGGAAGATCCTGGCGGATGTTTCCTCATATGCCGTGATGAGTTCAGTGACGGGTTTGGCAAGGAGGGTTGGGAAGATACACAATCATGTTTCTGGGTCCAACCTTGCCCCGATTCCATAGAACCAAGTCTTTGCACGTAGGTCCCACCCATCATGCGAGGTGTGATCCCTCTCTCAGTGAGGCCTTCTCAGCTTCCTCCCACTTAGGCCTCGAGATATGTAGCCACACGACCCGTCCTCTGGTGATATTCCTTCTTGGGGCATTAAGCGTATTGGTTTCGACCTCTTTTTAGCTATAGCACTTTTTTATATGTCTCAAATTCGGGCGGTGAGGTCTTATCTTCGCATAATATCGTCTTGAAATTTGGAGTCTCACGGTTGACAAATTTGTTCAATTTTGTCTTCGATTCTTGGAAGCGTCAGCCATCTTCTTTAGAGTCCACTCTTTGACTTTTTCCTTTATAACCGGGTTGTTTTCATCCTCCTCTGGCGGAAGGGTGAAATTTACCAACAACGAATTCCAAAGCGTTTCTTTGGATCTGTCATCGACAAAGGTACCGTCACCTTTCTTTGGCTTATTCCAATTTTCAATTATGATTGGGATTTGGTCCTTAACAAGAACTCTAGCCTGACGTACAAATTTGTCTGCGGCCTTTTTGGGCTCCATCGGCCTGCCATCAACACGGACTGCTTCGATCGTGAACTTGATACGATCTTTCAACCGCTGGCTCGCGCCTCGCTTGCTCTTTTTCGTAGAAGAAGATGGTTGCTGGCTGGTCGATCCAGAGGGCTAAAAGAAGAAAGAAGCGTTAATTAATACATGTAGAAGAAGATTGTTGGTGGAAGTCAGCAGAGGCTTAATCAATGCATATACCTTGCCGGACTTTGTAACCATTAAATTGCGTTCACTGGAGTCTTCATCTTCTCCATGACTAGTACTTGAGCTGTCGTCATCATGTCCCTCCAAGTTCAGATATTGTGAGGTGTCCTCATCAATAATGTTCTCCATTATTTCTTCTTCTTCAAGGTTTCTACTAAGTGAATCCATAGTTTCTAAAACAATAATATTATCTAGAGTAAGAGTGTAAACATTCAAGTGGACTTGGATTCATACACAAATATACATATTATTCATACAAAAATACACAAATAAATACACAAATGAGTCAGAGGTCCAATTTGTATACAAGTTTTAATCTATGCATGTAGTACAATTTCATACAACATAAACAATAGCACATAGAGATCAAACAAATGCATGCATGGCAATTTAATAAGTCACAATGGATAGAGGACATTAATACGAACCAGTAGGCGTTGGATTCACCCTAATCAGAGTTACAAATCTTTTTCTTATGATTTAAATAGTGTCTAATGGGTTTTAAATCATTTAAATAGTTTCTGTTGTCTAAAAATCAAACTAAAATCAGATATATAATCCCCACGGGGTTGTGATTCCAGGGACATATTATTTGTAATTTTCTGAACATCATTTATTTTCTTATGAATTTATTACTCTAAATAAGCCATTCTACCATTTATTTAATTGCTGAAAAACCTTATATTATTTGGCTTAACCATTTGCATATTGATGATCTACACACAATTGTGAATCCATAGGTATATTATTTGTGATTTTTGGACCAGGAGATATTTTACTATGAATTTATTAACCTAAAAGACCATTAAAACTAATTAAATTATTACAGTAAACACGTAGTGTAAAAGTTAAATCCAACTTGATATTAATAATCTACTCAAGTTTCTGAATTTATTGATACATAATTTGCTATTTTTGGATCGACGAATCTTTTTATATGATTTTTGCCAGATTATACAATTTTCTGCAATTTTTATCTTTTCTTCTATTTTTCAGGCTGACGTGGCAGGCACGTGGCGCTCACCGGTGGGGTGACGTTGGTCTCGTCGGGCGGCGGTGCTCGTCGGGCGGCGGTGGTCTCGTCGGGCGGCGTTGGTATCATCGGGCGGCGGTGCTCGTCGGACGGATGCGGCGGTCTCGTCGGGCGGCGGTGCTAGCGGCGGGCTCGTCAGGCGGCGTCGGCGTTGAGGCGTGGCCTACGAGCTCCGAAGCGGCGGCGGCGAGACGCTCCTGCACAGGGAAGAGAGCGAGGTGGTCAGGGCGATGCGATCAAGTACGGAAAAGAGAGGGTCGGGGCGGGGGACCTCGAGCTCCGAAGCGGCGGCAGCGAGACGGACGATTCCTCCCTCACTCCGAGGGCGGCGGCGGCGAGACACTCGCGGGCGGCGGTGGCGGCGCTTCTCTCTGCGCGCGGCCGGCGGTGTTCAAACGATCTGGCTCTAGGGGGAAGAAAGGAAGGGGAAGGTGAATTAAATACCCCCCCCCCTTTAACACCGGTTCGTGGCTGGAACCGGTGTTAAAGAGGATTCATTCACGCAAGATTTATTACACCCCAGAACCGTGTTAAAGGTGGGCTTGTGAAATGAAATAAATGCCCCTTGGAACCGGTGTTAAAGGGGGGCATTTATTTCATGCATTAAAGGGGCATTTTTAATTCAAAAAATATGATATGAATTTAGAAAATTCATATCTTTTTCATTTCAACTCAGAAAAATATGAATAATATATCATAATTTTCATAAAAATAATATCTATCCATTCATGTAAATCATTTTATATTTACTTTACATGAAAATTTTCAAAATAATTAAAACACTCATATAAATTTTGATTATTCAATTCAAACAAAAATAAATTGTTAAATCCTAAAACTTTGAACATAAGAAATATTAAGCATCTAAAAAATGATTTTTATTAGATCAAATCATATTTTAATGCCGCATCTTTTTTATTAACATTTTTGAATTGATTGGATATTTAAATGTCGCATCTTTTGTATACACTTGAATCTCACCAAGCCTCGCTCAACTTGCATTGTTTTTTGATAAAATAGCATATTGTGAACCTAAAAATGATTTTTGTAAAAAATCATGAGCATCGTATCATGTACTTGTAGTTCATATCTGACCCACTTCCTACCGATTCGGTAGGAATTTGTCTTTCACGGAGGTGGATGAAAGGTTTCAGATCCCCCTGTTGGTACATTGTGCATATAAGGTGGTCTAGTATTTTTGTAAAATATGTTGGTGGTTTTTTGAATTAGCCATTTGGTGGTTGCTTCACAAAACCATCCGTTTTTTATGCTCGGAAAATGGAAAATGCCTTTTTGGTGCGATGAAAGGAAAACTTCCTCTTGCAACATTGTTTGCCATGCCATGATGCACATGTATACACAATATGGCCATATTATCACAAACTATGCCTTGATTCTAGCCATAACATTGGTCATTTGACCCGAAAGCCAAGAAACCTCGAATGAGATAGGTCATTTTGAGACAGTTACTTAAAGCCGAACTAGAACTGAAAATTAAGATACATAAAAGAACTGAAAATTAAGATACATGGCCAGATTAAGTAACAATCGGCCGAACTTGTTTCGGAATGTTGGAGTGATTCAGTGATGCTCCTGCCTACACCTGTAATACTCGCCACTGTAGTCGTCGTACTCGCCGCCGCCGTCATCGCTGTCGGCGTCGGGGTCGCCATAATTGAACCTCTGGAGAGTATGCGTGGGCTGGACTTGAGGGTAGCGCGTGGGCTGGACTTGAGGGTAGCGCAGACGGGGGTTAGAGTCGGCGGCAGTGTCATAGGCCATGACGCTCTGGAGAGTCCGACCGCGCCACCATAGCCGACGGCCGGCCTCGTTGAAGTTAGGAGGAGGTGGGTCGTCCTCCTCGTGCCTGGCGAGCGCCCTCTCACGCGTATCCACGAAGAAGGCTTCCCAAGTAGGGAAATAGTCGGGATGCCATCTGGGATTCCTCCGCTGCTCCGGCGTGAGCTCGAAGTAGTAGTGGTTCGTGATGGCCATCCAGCGCGCCACACCTAGAGGGACAGGAGGAACCGGCACGCCTCCGATGCTCAGCATCTAGCCGACGGGGACACAGTAGCCCGGCGGGCAGGGGTAGTTCGAGGCGCAAAGCGCCTTCGCCTCCCTGGGGGTTAGTGCTATGGTGGAAGCCGTGGGAAAGAGTGATGAGGTTGCAGATATGAGTCTAGAGATGTGCAATGACAATGGAGGCCAACCCCCTACATATATATATAGTGAACTAGCGGGAAGAACTAGCGGGAAGAAAAATGGCAGGAAGAAGAACTGGCGGGAAGAAAAATAGCGGGAAAAAATGGCGGGATGAACCTTTAGTCCCGGTTGGAGACACCAACCGTGACTAAACATGAATCTTTAGTCTGGAGACACCAACCGGGACAAAACACGAGTCAGCACTAATAATAGGGGTGAGTGTCGACATTATGTCGTGCGGCGTGTACCTTGTCCTGGATGGAGTCACCAACCGGGACTAAAGATGAACCTTTAGTCCCGGTTGGAGACACCAACTGGGACTAAAGATGAACCTTTAGTCCCGGTTGGAGACACCAACCGGGACAAAACACGAGTCAGCACTAATAATAGGGGTGAGTGTCGACATTATGTCGTGCGGCGTGTACCTTGTCCCGGATGGTGTCACCAACCGACTAAAGATGAACCTTTAGTCGGTTGGAGACACCAACCGACTAAAGATGAATTTAGTCGGTTGGAGACACCAACCGGGACAAAACACGAGTCAGCACTAATAATAGGGGTGAGTGTCGACATTATTTCGTAAGTGTCGACACTATGTCGAGCTTCTTGTACTATAAATAGGCATCCTTGTGAGTCCAGTCCTCAAGCCAGTTTGAGGCAGGACACCACTACGGCCAGTTCGAGGAGATGCTGACGGAGCCCATCCTCCGACATCTCCGAGAACTGGTCATAGAGGCACTCCCTAATATGTGAAATTAGTTAGCTCCAGTGTGTATTGATCTAGTTAGAGAAGTTACAAAGCTGCAAGATGGTTTTCGAGCAGGGACACCACTACGGCCGGTTCGAGGAGATGCCGACGGAGCCTAGTCCTCCGCATCTCCAAGAAACTGGTCATAGAGGCACTCCTAATATGTGACATAGCGTTTGGAGATCAGATCTTAATGGTAAGTATGAATCGACAACTTCTTCTCATAGTCTCGGTCCATCCACAAAACATGACTAACACTCAAGACATGTATTAATATTAAAACATGAACTAGAGTTACATAATATGAGCATGAACTTCTTGGCATATGTCCTTCCTTATGATTGCTTGAGACGTAACCATGGAGCATCTTCTTTACTTAACGGAATGCTTGGGTCAGTTTTCACCGTGAAGGCGGAATTTCATCAAACTTATTATAATCTTGACATGTCCATCTTGTCCTCGATTCCCATGATGTTTCTTTTCCTGAAAGAACTATGTGACGCTTTGGCTCATCATATGATGTATTCGTTTGCATATTTTTTCTTTTTTGGTCCGGAGGACATGTCCTTCACATAGAAAACCTGAGCCACATCATTGGCTAGGACGAATGGTTAAATCTAAGTTCTTGTCTACCTTCATAAGATTGTTGAGATCCACCGTTGTCATTCCGTACTTATTGTCTACCTCAACCCCTCCTCCCGTTAGCTTGACCCATTTGCATCGAAACAAGGGGAACTTAAAATTAGGTCCATAGTCAAGTTCCCATATCTCCTCTATGAACCCATAATACGTGGTCTTTTGCCCATTGTCTTCTGCTGCATCAAGCGGACACCACTGTTTTGGTTGGTGCTCTTTTATCTTGGCCTATCGTAAAATGTAATCCCATTTATCTCGTACCCTTGGAAAGTACATACATCGAAGATGGTGTCACGGCCAACAAGTACCTGATCTAACAGTGGTGTTATTCGTGAGAAGTCTTTGCAGCCACCGCCAAAACTTCGCCATGTGTTCACTTATAATCCATTCATCGACCGCCTTGGTGTTTGAGGCGTATTAAATTCTTGTGTTCATTGATATACGGGCAACCAAGATAGATCTTTGTAAAACCGTAGTGTGCTTGATTGAGAGAATGCCCCTACATATCATTGCTTTACATCCTAGGGTGCCTTTTCCACGCAGTCTCCCTCATATCGTGATTACGGAACACCAATCGCCTTAAGGTCAGGGAATAAAATCAACACGTAACTCAATGACCTCCTCTGTTACATAGCCCTTGGAGATGCTTCCTTCGCCTAGCACGGTTATGAACGTATTTCTTTAAGACTCCATGTACCTCTCAAAGGGGAACATATTGTGTAGAAATACAGGACCGAGAATGGCAATCTCTTCTACTAGGTGAACCAGAGATGCGTCATAATATTGAAGAAGGATGGTGGGAACACAAACTCAAAGTCGACAAGACATTGGGCCACATCTGCTTGTAACCCGGTAGGCTTTACGGATCGATGACCTTCGAGATATTGCATTGAGGAATGCACATAGCTTCACAATGGGTACTCGAACATTTTCGTAGAAGCCCCTCAATGCAATCGGAAGCAATTGTGTCATAATCACGTGGGCCTCATGAGACTTCAGGTTTTGGATTTTTTTCCGCCATATTTATTATTCCCTTTATATTCGACGAAGCTGTGGGACCTTGATACCGCTCGGACATTCAAAAAGATTTCCTTCTCGCTTTGGTAAGAGCGTGGCGGCATGAGTTAAGTGGCATCGTTTCTTCTCGTTCTCAGGATGCATAGGCTCTTCAGGGCCTTCAGACGTTGCTGGTCTGCCGTGCTTCGGTGTATCTTTTGTCTTCCCATACACTCCTAGAAAGCCTAGCAGGTTCACGCAAACATTCTTCGTCACGTGCATCACGTCGATTGAAGAGCGGACCTCTAAGACTTTCCAATAGGGTAGGTCCCAAAATATAGATTGCTTCTTCCACATGGGTGCGTGTCCCAGATCGCTATTCGGAGCAGATAGACCGCCAGGACCTTTTCCAAAGATTACTTCTAGGTCCTTGACCATACCAAATACCTCCTCACCGCACGGAGGAGGCTTCCTCCGGGTTACGCCAGACGTTTGAAATGCTTGCCTTTCTTTCTTCGGATGCGAGTTCTAAGAAATCGGCGATACCCTAGGTACACAACCTTCTTACATTTATCCAAATATACACTTTCAGTATCATCTACACGGTGTGTGCATGCATTGTATCCCTTGTTTGTCTGCCTGAAATGTTACTAAGAGCAGGCCAATCATTGATGGTTACAAAAAGCAATGCTCAGAGGTCAAATGGCTCCCTTTGTGCTCATCCCACATACGCACCTGGTTTGGCCAACAATTGTAAAAGTTCTTCAACTAATGGCCTTAGGTACACATCAATGTCGTTGCCGGGTTGCCTCGGCCTTGGATGAGCAGCATCATAATGAACTTCCTCTTCATACACAACCAAGGAGGAAGGTTATAGATACATAGGGTCACTGTGTCAGGTGGATCTTGCAGCTCGCTCACCAAAAGGATTCATGCCGTCGTACTTAGACCAAACCTTAAGTTCCTTGCGTCACGCATGAAGTCCGGTACTCTCGCCGACTTTTCTCCACTGTGACCCATCGCCGGGTGTCTCAACATCGCGTCTTTCTTACGGTCTTCCATGTGCCATCGCAACAACTTGGCATGCTCTTTATTTCAAGAGACGTTTTAACCGTGGTATTATAGTAGCATACCACATAACCTTGGCGGAACCTTCTTCCTAGGGGCCTCGCCCTCAACATCGCCAGATCGTCTCGTCGATCTTATACTGCAGGCAAAGGCATACCGCATGCATCCAAATTCTCGCATTTCTCACCGCGGTAGAGGATGCATTAATGCAGGCATGTATCTTCCGCACGTCTAATCCTAGAGGGCGCATAACCTTCTTTGCTTGGTATGTACTGTCGGGCAACTCATTATTTCTTGGAAGAAGATTCTTCATTTTTACCAACAACTTTGAAAATGCGCTGTCAATCACACCATTCTCTGCCTTCCATTGCAGCAAATCCAGTGTGGCACCTAGCTTTTTGTGGCCATCTTCGCAAGTTGGATACAACAATGTTTTGTGATCTTTTAACATCTGCTCCAGCTTCTCCTTCTCCTTTTCAGTTTCACATTCTTCCTTTGCATCAGTAATGGCCCGACCAAGATCGTCATCAGCAGGCCCATCTGCTCCCTCTTGATCTTCATTATCTACCTCCGTTGCATTATCATCATATTCAGGATACATATTATGATAGTTGTCATCATCCTCTTCTTCTTCGTTGTCTTCCATCACAACCCATTTTTCTCCGTGCTTGGTCCAACAATTATAGCTGGGCATGAAACCGGATCGAAGCAGGTGGGCGTGAATGGTTCTGGTATTTGAGTAGTCTTTCTTGTTACGACGGTGAACACACGGACAAACATAAAACAATTGTGACCACGGTTTGCATTAGCCACAACGATGAAATTTTGGAGGCCCGTAATGTACTCGGAAGTGCGGCGGTCACCGTACATCCATTGCCGATTCATCTGCATTAATATGTAGTATATATCAAAAAATAATAGGGAGATGACCATTTATATATATAGTACATCAATGACACATGAAACTATAGTTGCCGACCTCGACCGATACGGAAAGAGCAACAAGAAAACTTATTTTGAGCTCTCGGGCATTTCACCGAACACCTCTTGTGCATATGAAAAAAACACAAACTAGCACTCTTCACACCCTCTTGCTAGGCTCCAAAATGTGAAAGAATGGAAGAGTGGGGTGTGTGTGGGCTGGGGTGGTGTCTTATATAGCCCCCTTTAACACGGTTCATGCCACGAACCGGTGTTAAAGAAGTGTGCGGCCATCACTGCAGGACATTTAACACCGGTTCGTGGCACGAACCGGTGTTAAAGGGGGGCTCCTTTTTTGCCGCAGGGGCCACGCTGGTACGGCCCCCCCTTTAACACAGGTTCCTTTTTCGGGATCAACAAAAGACCTCGTTTCCACTAGTGCCCCCCCCTTCTAGAAGCTCCAATCTAGGGTTTCCCCTTGTTTGGCCGGCTGGGCCCTATGGGGCCTTGTGCCCCTGGCCCAATGCGGCCAGGGCACTCCCTCATAGGCCCATGCCCCCTCCCGACAGGTGGGACCACGTTGGTCCCCCTCCGGAAGGTTCTAGAAGCTTCCGGTACAATACCGATTAACCCGGAACAATTCCGAACTCCAAAAACTGCACTGCCTTATATGAATCTTATTATCCAGACCATTCCGGAACCTTTCGTGATGTCCCGGATCCCATCCGAGACTCCGAACAAAAACTCATAAACCAAATATCCAATCTATCCTAGCGTCGAGACACGTTAAGTGTGTGACCCTGCGGGTTCGAGAATATGCGGACATGATCTTCTATCAATAATCAACGGGGTGCGAAACCCATATTGACTCCCACACATTCATCGATGATCATATCGGATGAACCACGATGCCAGGATTCAATCAATCCCATATATATATTCCCTTCGTCTCGCGATATTTTAATTTCCCGAGATTCGATCGTCGGTACCGTCATACCTAGTTCAATCTCGTTCACAGCAAGTACTTTACTCGTTTCGTAATCCGATATCACTTTGTGATTAACTCCTTAACCACATGCTTGCAAGCGGTGTTGATATCGATTACCGAGTGGGCCCGAAGTATATCTCTCCGACTTGGGAGGGACAAATCCCATCTCGATACATACAACCCAACAGATACTTTCCGATCACCTGAGAGACACCTTTATGATCACCCTTTCATAGGATGACGTTTGATGACCTCAAAGCTTTCTTCCGATACCAGGGAGTTGTATTATCTCATGGTCTAAGGAATACAATATTTGACATAAGAAAAGCTTCGCAAAGACGAACACGATGACACGATCTAATTGCTTCGCTTAGTTTGGGTCTGTCCATCATATCATTCTCCCAATGATATGATCTCATTATCAATTGACAACTCATGTCTATGGTTAGGAAACCTTAACCATCATTAATCAATGAGCTAGTCCATAGAGGCGTACTAGGGACACGGTGTTGTTCACAAACCACACAAGTATTAAAGTTTCCGCTTAATACAATTCTAGCATGGAATATAAACATTATCATGAACAAGAATTATAATAATAACATCTTTATTTTTGCCTCTAGGGCATAATTCCAACAACATCTTCGAGAAGCTCCGCCGTAGTGATGTCCCTCGTCTCGCACACGATCTTCCTTGCAGTTGATAGTTCACAAGGAAGCTTATTTATAGATTAAGTAGCACAACATAGTGTCGACACTCACGACATAATATTGACACTCACCCCTGTCATAGTGTATCCACCCACTGAAACAGTGTCGCCACTCACTGACATAGTGTCTCCACTCACGACATATAGTGTCGTCACCCACTTTTAGTCCTAGTTGAAGTGTCCTTTAGTCCTAGTTGGAGACACCATCCGGGACTAAACGGGCTCACATCAGCCCCAGCCTACCGCAGCCCCTTTAGTCCCGGTTGGTGTGTCCAACCGGGACTAAAGATGTAGTAGAAAGTTTTTAAATTCAGTGCATAGTTGTTTGATGTATACGATGTGTTATTTTATTTTTAGACTAGTACTACTCTTAGCATCGTGATTTTGTTTGATGAACTTATATAATGCAGATGAGACGGCAATGGATGTACGCTGAACGAATCTCTGACGAGTTCATTAAAGGCGTGCGTTCTTTTCTCGTTGTGGTAGAGGCAAACAAGCGGAATGGTTTTATGTGTTGTCCATGTGGTGAGTGTCGAAATCAGAAGGAATACTCTTCCTCAAGAGTCCTTCACGGCCATCTGTTTCGGTTCGGTTTCATGTATGTCTATAATTGTTGGACCAAGCACGGAGAAAGAGGGGTTATGATGGAAGATAACAAAGATGAAGAGAATGATGACAGCTATCCTATGGCCCTTGAATACGGTGGTACTACAATGGAAGACAATGATGATGAAGAAGCAGAAGAATGTGCATCATATGAGCTAGATGATGATCTTGGTCGGGCCATTGCTGATGCAAAGGGAGAATGTAATAGCGAAAGGGAGAGGTTGAAATTTGAGAAGATGTTAGAGGATCACAACAAATTGTTATACCCGAATTGCAAAGATGGCCATAAAAAGCTAGGCAGCACACTAAAATTGCTGCAATGGAAGGCAGAGGTCGGTGTGCCTAACAAGGGATTTGAAAAGTTGTTGAAGATAATGAAGAAGCTACTTCCAAAGGATAAAGAACTACCTGCCAGTACTTACGGAGCAGAGAAGGTTGTCTGCCCTCTAGGATTAGAGGTACAGAAGATACATGCATGCATTAATGACTGCATCCTCTACTGCGGTGAGCAGTACGAGAATTTGGATGCATGCCCGGTATGCACTGCATTGCGGTATAAGATCCGACGAGATGACCCTGGTGATGTTGAGTGGGAGCGCCCCAGGAAGAGGGTTCCCGCCAAGGTGATGTTTTATGCTCCTATAATACCACGGCTAAAACGTTTGTTCAGAAACGAAGAGCATGCCAAGTTTTTGCGATGGCACAAAGAAGACCGTAAGAAACACGAGATGTTGAGACACCCCGCTGATGGGTCGCAGTGGAGAAAAATTGAGAGAAAGTACCCAGACTTTGCAGGTGACGCGAGAAACTTATGGTTTGTTCTAAGTACAGATGGCATGAATCCCTTTGGGGAGCAGAGCTGCAGTCATAGCACATGGCCTATGACTTTGTGTATCTATAACCTTCCTCCTTGGTTGTGCATGAAGCGGAAGTTTATTATGATGCTAATGCTTATCCAAGGCCCAAAGCAACCCGTCAATGACATTGATGTGTATCTAAGGCCATTAGTTGAAGAACTTTTACAGTTCTGGCACAGACAAGGTGTACGTGTGTGGGATGAGCACAAACGTGAGGAATTTGACCTACGAGCATTGTTGTTCGTAACCATCGATGATTGGCTTGCTCTTAGTAACATTTCAGGACAGACAAACAAGGGATACAATGTATGAACACATTGTTTAGATGACACTGAAAGTATTTATTTGGACAAGTGCAAGAAGAATGTGTACCTAGGGAATCATCATTTTCTTCCGCCAACGCATTCCCTAAGAAGGAAAGGCAAGCATTTCAATGGTGAAGCAAATCATCGAAGTAAGCCTATCTGTCGTACTGGTGATGATGTATTTGATATGGTGAAGGATTTAAAAGTAATCTTTGGAAAGTGTCCTGGCGGATAGTCTGTTCTAAAGGACACTGGAAGACACACACCTATGTGGAAGAAGAAATCTATATTTTGGGATCTACCCTATTAGAAGTCTTAGAGGTCCGCTTTGCAATCGACGTGATGCACCTGACGAAGAATGTTTGCGTGATACTGCTAGGCTTCTTGGGCGTGTATGGAAATAATAAAGATACACCAGAAGCACGGCAGGACCAACAACGTATGAAACACCGAGAAGGCAGGCATCCAGAGCTGTTTCAAGATACTTCCAGCTACGCTCTTACCAAGGAAGAGAAGGAAATCTTTTTTGAATGTCTCGGTAGTATCAAGGGCCCTTCTGGCTTCTCGTCCAATATAAAGGGAATAATAAATATGGTAGAGAAAAAATTCCAGAACCTGAAGTTTCATGACTGCCACGTGCTTATGACGCCGTTGCTTCCGGTTGCTTTGAGAATGTTAGAGTACCCATTGTGAAGCTATGTTCGTTCCTCAATGCAATTTCTCATAAGGTAATCAATCCATAAAGTCTACCAGGGTTACAGAAATATGTGGTCCAGTGTCTTGTCAGCTTTGACTTGGTATTCCCACCATCCTTCTTCAACATAATGACGCACCTTCTAGTTCACCTAGTAGAAGAGATTACCATTCTCGGTCCTGTATTTCTACACAATATGTTCCCCTTTGAGAGATTCATGGGAGTCATAAAGAAATATGTCCATAACCATGCTAGGCCAGAAGGAAGCATCTCCAAGGGCTATGGAACAAAGGAGGTCATTGAGTTTTGTGTTGACTTTATTCCTAACCTTAAGCCGATCGGTCTACCTGAATCACGGCATGAGCGGAGACTTAGTGTAAAAGGCATGCTAGGAAAGAAAGCAAAGATATGTATGGACGAACATTCTTTCACTAAAGCACACTATACAATTCTGCAAAGTTCCACCTTGGTGGCTCCGTATATCGAGGTACACAAGAATATTATATGCTCAAACTACCCAGGACAGTCTAACAGGTTGATTAGAGATGAACACATGAAGACTTTCGGCGGTTGGTTGCAGATACATCTCATGAATGACACCACTATTGGAGATCAGTTGTACTTGTTGGCCAGGTCTCCATCTTTAACTATATTGACTTTCCAAGGGTACGAGATAAATGAGCATATATTTTACACGCACGCCCAAGATAAAAAGAGCACCAACCAAAACAGTGGTGTCCGATTTGATGCAACGGACGAGAATGGGAAAAAGGACACATATTATGGTTATATAGAGGAGATTTGGGAACTTGACTATGGTCCTAATTTCAAGGTCCCATTGTTTCGATGCAAATGGGTCAAGATGATAGGAGGTGGCGTAACGGTAGACCAGCAGTACGGAATGACAACAATGGATCTCAATAATCTTGCGTACGGAGACAAATCATTCGTCCTTGCCAATGATGTGGCTCAAGTTTTCTATGTGAAGGACATGTCTACTAGACCAAGAAAAAGAAAAGATAAGCAAAAGAATACAATATCATACGATGAGCCAAAGCGCCACATAGTTCTTTCCGGAAAAAGAAACATGGTGGGAGTTGAGGACAGGACAGACATGTTAAAATATTATAACAAAATTCATGAAATTCTGCCATTTAAAGTGAAAACTGACCCAAGCATACCGCTAAATAAGGAAGATGCTCCATGGTTACGGACTAGAAGAGAACCAAAACACTAGATGTGGATGTTGGTGATGTAATAATGTATTAAACCTTCTGTGAATTAATTCTATTTTTTTAGAATTTCCGAGATTGCTGTAGGCAGGTAGAAAAAAACAGCATTTGATCACCTGAGCGAACTCACAAGAATACAATAACATCTTCATATTTAGTCCCGGGACTAGGTAACACTCAAGACATTTATTAATATTAAAAACCGGGACAAACCGAGAATAGCTAACACGCAGGACTAAAGCCGCCCCCTTTAGTCATAATCATGCCTAGTTCTAAAGTACGCAGCTTTAGGGTCTTCTTCATCATCGTCATCATCATTGTCATCATCACCTGCAACTCCGGGGATCCTCAGCCTAGCCATGGCATATACCGGGGGAACCTGCCACTCCGGACTCGGATTCACGGTGGGCGGGGGAGGGTTCTCCTGGAAGACGATGCCGCTACCGCCGGACGGGGGAGGGGCCTTCTTGTGGCTCTGTGGCGGGTGGACTTGTGGGCACCGCAGGCGAGGATGGTATCCCCTGGTGATGTAGCGCATCACGCCGATGATAGTATGGTTTGCCCACCACAGACGGCGGCCGGCTTCGTTGTGGTTCACCGGGGCGGGCCATCACCCTCGTACCTGGCGAGCTCCCTTTCCCGCCGGTTAGCGAAGAAGGCATTCCAGGTGTTGTAGTTGTCGGGATCCCACTAGGGATCCATTCGCTACTCCGGCGTGAGCTCGTGGTAGAAGTGGTTTGTTATGGCCGCCTGTAGGGCGGAGCCTTGAGGCACAGGAGGGACAAGAACCCCTCCAGCGCACAGCATCCAGCCGGCGGGTGACCGGTAGCCCGGCGGGCAAGGGTAGCTGGAGGCGCACAGCGCCTCGGTCTCCTCGAGGGTCAGAATGGCCCAGTAGGCACTGTCCATTGTTGTGAGAGAGGAAGGTGTAGATGTATGGATAGCCACGGCGTGGTCGGCCTATATATAGATGGAAAGGGCGGGAAAACATGGCGGAAAGCGGTAGGAAATGGCGGGAAATATCTTTAGTCCCGGTTAGTGGCTACAACCGGGACTAAAAGATCCGTTCAGAGGGAAAGGGCGGGAAAACATGGCGGGAAGCGGTGGAAAATGGCGGGAAATATCTTTAGTCCTGGTTAGTGGCTACAACCGAGACTAAAAGCTCTGTTCAGAGGGAAAGGGCGGGAAAACATGGCGGGAAGCGGTGGGAAATGGCGGGAAAAATTCGAAACGGGCATGTTTATGTGCTGAATCGTGGCATAGTTTGTGATACTGAGCCCATATTATGCATGCATGTGGATATTGGGATGGCGAACAATGTTGCAGGAGGAAGTTATCCTTTTCGTCGCACGGAAAAGCCATTTTCCGAGCGTAAAAAGACGGGTCGTTTTGTGAAACAGACACCAAAATGCAGTTATATAATGCTACCATCCCATTTTTCTTAAATACTAGACCACCTTACATGAACTATCTCCCAACCGGGGCATCTCAAACCTTTTTGTCCTTCCCGGGTAAAAAATACAAATGTGTGCCAAATCAGTAGGAAGTTGGACCGGTTTGAACTACAGGTACATGATCTAACACCCGTGATTTTTTGAAAAAATCATTTTTAGACTCACAATATGTTGTTTCTTCAGATATCCAATGCAAGTTCTAACATTCTCATCCCTTATCTTCACGCACGCCGTTTTGACCTAAGTTCAAAACTGGAAAAATTCGAAACGGGCATAAAAAAATTCAAAAAAGGTCCGAACAATGTAAATCCTTCACGTGGTGTGATATTATGTGACATAGTAGCAAGGACAAATATCAAACTTGGTATATTGATTATGTCTCAAAAAACCTTTACAAAATGACCTATCATGTTCGAGGTTTCATGGCTTTTGGTCCAAGAGACGGATGTTATGTGATGAATTACAGCATAGTTTATGATATTATGCCCATATTGTGCATGCATGTGGATATTGGGATGGCGAACAATGTTGCAGGAGGAAGTTTTCCTTTTCGTCGCACAGAAAAGCCATTTTTCATTTTCCGAGCGTAAAAAGACAGATCGTTTTGTGAAACAGCCACCAAAATGCAGTTACAGAATGTTACCATCCCATTTTTCTAAAATACTAGACCACCTTACATGAACTATCTCCCTCAAACCTTTCTTCCTCCCATTTTTCTAAAATACTAGACCACCTTACATGAACTATCTCCCAACTGAGGGATCTCAAACCTTTCTTCCTTCGCGGGTGAAAAAGACAAATGTGTGCCGAATCGGTAGGAAGTAGGTCCGGTTTGAACTACAGGTACATGATCTAACACCCGTGATTTTTTGAAAAAAAAATCATTTTTAGACTCACAATATGTTGTTTCTTCAGATATCCAATGCAAGTTCTAACATTCTCATCCCCTATCTTCACACACGCCGTTTTGACCAAAGTTCAACATAGGAAAATTTCGAAACGAGCATAAAAAATTTAAAAAAGGTCCGAACAATGTAAATCTTGGGAACAATTATTTTATTTACATCTATATAACAGAGTAGATGTAAATTTTATTTCTGCAAATTTTGATATATAATAATTAATTTTTCTAAACCCTAAACCCACAAACCTTTTTTGTTTTTCAAAAAAGGTTTAAAAATAGACCTTTAGTCCCGGTTTATCCCTCAAACCGGGACTAAAGGGGTCCGGCCTGCGCGCCAAAAACCCTTTAGCCCCGGTTGGTAACACAAACCGGGACACCTTTAGTCCCGGTTTGTGTTACCAACCGGGGCAAAAGGAGGGTGGGTATAAATACCCCGTGCGCCCCGGTTCGAGCACCGAACCGGAGCACCTCGTCTTCCTCCTCGTGATCCAGCGCACGCCCGTCACCAGCCCGCAAGGCCGCCCCTCGCTCTCGTCCGCGCCTAAGCCCCGCCAGCCACGCCGCTTGCACACCGCCTGGTGAGCTCTCCCGCCTGTCTGCCCCTCTCTCCGGCCGTTTTCTAGAGTTAATTAGTGTAATTTTATTTGTTAGTATTAATTAGTGTAATTTTGTTAGTGTAATTAGTGTTAATATAGTTTAGTTAGTGTAATTTATTAGTGTAATTTGGTAGTGTTAATTAGTGTAATTTTGTTAGTGTATTTTGTAGTGTAATTTTGTTGGTGTAATTAGTGTTAATATAGTTTAGTTAGTGTAATTTAGTTAGTGTTTAATATAGTTTATTTTAGTTGATACTATTTACTTTCGTCATGTTTAAAGTATATAGGTTTAATTTAGTGTTTAGGATCATGCCGCGTCCTCATCCTCGTTCACTCGGCGGGAACAACGGAGTACTACTAGATTCTGTCGACGGGCATCCACGGGACTGGGCTCCGCCGGGCTGGCACTGGGAGGTGCTACCAGCCGGGAGACGTGGTCTGGTGAGGAATCCGGGTGTCGTCGTCGACCCGGATCTTCTGTGGTGGCGGCCGAGTGGTCCAGGTGCGATGCAGAGGGAGCCGGCCCCCGACGAGGTGGTATGGCGTCGTGTTAGGGAGAAGGACGAGCACGTTCGACGCTACATGTATATTTTAGAAGTCTGGGTCGCCAATACCTGGCAGCTTCTTCAGGCACCTTAACCGAGATATTCTCTGGTGATGGTTCTTACTCTTTGGGTGCACACCTCCCGCGGCTCAGTAGCCGGGGCTCAACGTCTTCGTTGAGATAGAATGTGTAATAGGGTACTATCTTTTATTTGAGATGTATTGTTGTTTAATTGGTACTTTATTATTGTACTAGCTGGATTATTCGAGATGTATTGTTGTTTAATTGGTACTTTATCTTTCTTCATCGCATTGTTTAATTGGTAATTTAATGTGTAATATGGTATATTAAGCTGAATTACTTTATCTTCCTTTATTTTATCGCATTAAGCAAAATGGTTTTATCTTTCTTCTGTATTAGTTAAGTTATGGACGGTAGAGACAACGAAGAGCACATCATCTACAACATGATAGATGAGGGTACAGGAGGTTACCATTACGATGGAGCAAACGACGATGGAGATGATGATGTCCCAATACCTCAACTTGGATGAAGCCAACGGAAGAGACAACTATGATGAATTCTTTGGTGGAGACGACGGTGGAGACACCATAGCAAAGTCCGGCGAGGTATATAAAGCCTCTGCTGATCACAAGCTAGTAGATGCATTAGTTGATTCATATATATATATATGTACTAACGACTACTTCTTCTCTTATGCACGTGTCGGTGTGGATGAAGTTGAACCGACATGTCGATCACTTGAGCTTGACATCCCTGCAGGCGAAGGGGAGAAAACACTGGGAGAAGTGGAGGGTGGGATCATTCTTTGGAAAAAACAGCACATCGTGTTTCCAGGCTAGGCGCCAAGGCAATCTTCTCCTCCGAGAAGCAATCCATCACCTCCGAGGCCACCATCACCTCCGAGTCCACCGTCTCCACTGAGAAACAATAGTCCACCCCTCCCTGAGAGGGACCAAGGCGCGAGTGCATCTCCATCTCCGGCGCCTCCGCCTCCGCCCACTGAATCAAAGGGAAGAAAGCGGAAGAATAACACCGCTACGTCGAGGGATACCCGACGCAGAAAACGACAAGAGCCCCTCCCAAGAGTACCACTGTCTCCTCCCAAGTTAGCTTATCACCGGATTGATGAGGAAAGCGCGGTGATCTCCCAAGCTGAAGTGAAGGCCCGTTTTGCACCAAAATAACCCGATCCATAGGTGCAAGTTGATCCAAAAGTCAAGAAGCACTTCAAGGCATTCATTGAGCAACCACCCCAACATGTGTTAAATAGGAAAGAGGACTATACACGCTGTCTTACGAAGACACTAAAAGAGAAGTCATCAAGCAGTACTGCAAGCGGGAGAAAATCAAAAGAAGTTGCCCAGCTCGGCAAACAGGCAAAACAATCCATTGCCCCGCTCAAGGTGTTACCCCAGCCCACTCAAGGTGGAATATATATATGGAATTATCTACTAAATTAGCCAAGGAGTGTAACGTGTCGGTCGAAGAAATTCTAGTCGGCGGAGATGATGTTGCCAAGGGACCAATAGCATAGAAATTTGTCTACGGGGAGCCTCTGGTCAACAATGAGGTATTCGATGATCTGCCAACATATATGCGACTGTTGCATATCTGGTACTTGAAAGTCATAAAGGAAGGGCGAGAATTTCTGCTATGTAAAGTTGGAGAGGAGTACTTCCGTCCAGACATGATCTCCATTGAACTTTGTGAACTATTTCAGTTATTCAACCTAGACGCCCTCGACAAGTCCCTCCTCAGCTGCTATTGTATGTAAGTAATTAATTAAGTCACTAACTCAGCTCGTTCAATTCATTTCCTGCCATTATCTTCACTATATCTTCTTCTGTATGCTATTATATATGGAGAATGAAGATCCAGTAATGTAGAATAAAGTCAGTCTACGGCATTGGGTTCGTTGGCCCAAACAGAGTTAATGAATATACGCTAAGAGAGAACCCCAAGGAAACGGAGGATAACTTGCTAATGTTTTTAATGGAGCAACATTACAAGACGCAAATACTATTTTCTTACAACTATGGGTGAGAGTTTTACTGTCTCGTACACATTCAATTTTTGTTTACTCGATGTTAAGTGTATATAAACGTGTGCAGCTTCCACTAGATTCTTCTAAACATTGACGTTGACCGTGCAAAAGTTGAAATCTCGAACTCGTTAAAGAAGCCGATGGAAGACTACCGCAGCATACTTAATTGCCTCCAAAAGTAATTTCAATCATTATCGCACTATATCTGTCTCTTTCGTTCATTCTCTGAGATGTAAAGTAATGAATAACTCATTCATTTCTTTTTTGCCGGACAGGGTTTGGAAAAGGTTCACGAAGGAGGTTCAGGGTGAATGGTGTAAGGAGCTGACTTTTCGTACGGTCCCGATAAGTAGTACGAGAGCTGGGTCCTCACATCACTTCAATTCTAGTCTTCATTATCATGCTTGATTATTATTTGATTGAATTATATTCTCGATCGAAAAGTGTGCGACGCAGCCACTGGGGACAAATTTATGTGGATATTACGTATGCGAGTTTATTCGTGGGTGTATGGAGCAGGGCGCAGACTTTCTTTGAGTACGTAAACAATATATTTGCAATTTATTTTATACCATATTTTTTGTTGAGTTCCATTCATAATGATCTGCTTCTATATATATAGTTGGATGTGATGCGGGATAAGCTCCTACTATATGAACGCATACTAGCAATTCAAGAGGAGTTGTCAGGATTTTTGCTCAGGAACGTCATAAATACAAAAGGAGAGTACAACGTGTGAATAGACCTTCGTATAATCATGGATAGACACAAAAGGACAGTATCCATGTAATG
This sequence comes from Avena insularis, assembly GCA_023614405.1. NCBI lineage: Eukaryota > Viridiplantae > Streptophyta > Magnoliopsida > Poales > Poaceae > Avena > Avena insularis. The sequence goes on from CM042697.1 coordinate 473,064,311, forward strand.
TAATGATCTTGATGTAAATCAAATAGACGAGCTCTAGTCTCGGTTCTGTATATATTTATATGTCTTTATGTAATCGTGAGAGAAATTATATTATATATGCATCAATGTATACAACAAGTAGTAGCATAGAATAATATGTATATGAAAACACAATTGTTTGAAATGAAAACATAAAAAGAAAAACAATTGAACACAAAAAAAGAAAACCCTAAAACCCCACATCCTGCCGCGGCAGCAGGTTGGTGCAAAACGCTGCCACGGCTGAAGAAATTTAGCCAGCCTAGCGTGCGCAGCGGGGCCAGGTAGAGACAATCTAGTCCTGACTAAAGGTCTAACCTTTAGTTCCGATACTTTAGTCTTGGATTGCATTTCGTGACTGAAGCCTCTTATAAACCGGGATTAGAGTCATGTTTTCTACTAGTATAGTTTTCTGCATGATTAATATACGATGGAGCAGATTGCAGTGTATCAAAGCAGGGCGATAGGGGAGCTGCAGCAGCATTTTTCAGAATTGTAGATGGGTTTTCGATGGGAGTGCTGGCGCTAGAAAGAGCTACCGATCGAGCATGTATAGAGGGCCGTGGCTTGCCGCGAAGCTCTCGGTATTTCGGTGGACTTATTACAGATTATAAAGATGATGATTTGCATCAGATTGTGTCGCGATTATCCGAGGTATTTAAGAAAGGGGTAGCGGGAAGTTTGGTACGATCGGTTCTGAAGTCAATGGAACTATGAAAGGAGACGGGAGGTAGACGACGTGAGATTTCAACGTGAAGGTAGACAAATGAATAGTCAGTTATTCAGTAAAGGCGCCATGTAGACGACGATTCCTTGCTGCCACCTACGGCGCGGCGCCGGTGGTCATTACAATGACCGTGCAGCCGAGCGCCGATATGTCCGCCGTCGGCCCCTGCTCCTCGCACTGCGCGGCCACCGGAAGGCGCGATGAACAGTGGCATGCCTCCGCGCTCACCGGAAGGCGGTGGTCATGGCGTCGTCGTCAGAGCATATGAACACATTCCAGCTCTTGACGCCGCACTGCGTGCGTGACACCATCAGCCAGCGTGCACATGCGACAGCCCGCTTATTAAAATGGATAGCGTGCACATGAATCCGGCGTAGGTTTCAGGCCACATGCATGCAGCACGGGTAAACTGACTGACGAGAAGCGCAGTAATGCTACACATACGAGCAGTTTGCTTAGAGCATCTCCGCTGAGCTTTTCACTCGCGTTCTTAAGCCGAGTTCCTAGGTTCGGCAAAATTCAGTTAAACTCGGCGAAATTTTGGCGAATATAGACGGATTTCATTAACTAGGGTAAGGACGCACATATTACATCGAATTTAATAACTAGGAAAAGGCCGCCGCCGCCATGGTCGATGCCGGACACCGCATCTACAGGCCGAGGCGGGGGTGGTTGCCGGCCTGGATGTGCTCCATGATGGCGGCGAGAGTTTGCCCTGGAACACTCCACCAGTGGCGGCGAAAAGCCATATTGTGACGCGGCGGCGGCGAGCCCGGCGGTCCTCGTGTCGGGTGAGATCCTCGAGACGCCTGTCGGCGAAGAACTGCCTCCAGAAGACCAGGTTGCCAGGATCCTCGGCGAGATCCGGGTCTTGCATGGCGGCGATAGCCGCCTGGATCTCTCCGGCGAGGTCCTCGTCGGCCGGCACCGGCGGAATAGGGATCCCGCCGGCGCTGAGTTGCCAGGCGAAGGGGAGACGACAGTCCGGCGGCGCCGTATAGCCCGCCTCGTGGAGCAGTCGGGCTTCCCACGGCTGCAGCGTGCGTCGGCCGGGAAATCTCTCGGCCATGGCTTTTCGGCGGAGTTGAGGAGGTAGAAAGGTGCGAGCGTCCGGAGTTCACCGAAGTTGGGAGTGGTGTGAGAGACTGTGAAGGGAGATGGCGATATGTACGCCTTTTATAGGCCGAGTTCGGCGGCAAGGGCGGGAGGGGTGTAGTGGCAAGGACGGGAAAAGGGTGACGGAGCTGCCACATGCAGCTCCTGATATTCTTCTCTCACAAAGTCTCTCAAACTTATCACTATGTCTGATGAACAGACACACATGTACCTGGGAACACACGCACACATACACCAAGGTAGAAGATGACCAAAGGCTTCGTCTCTGAACACTTCTCATTGGTAATCACAAGCACTACATTGTTTCTCCGCAGGCCACTTTTTCTCATTCCTTTGGTCACCTTAAATACACGTACAGGACTAGACTGCATGCAGCCACTACTGCCGCTATTCACTCCATGATCCACATGACCCGGCCACTACATGACTCGGCTAAACAACTAGATAAGCATGTAGCTAACTAACTAACAAACATACCCACTACTAGCTTGCATGTACGCACATGATCTCAACTAAATGTGAGTACTTGTCGCAGCCTGTTGTGCTATCTTGGATCCAATACATACATGAACGAAAATCAACACTAACTAACAAGATTAGTTCCAACAATCACCTCCCTAATCTTGTTGTCACTTATTCCTCTCTTGAAGCCCCTTGTCGTCGATGTCGTCGGTGCCACACACAGACGGCCGCCAATGCCATCTTGCCGCACCGATTGCCGCCGTCGCCGCTGGCCTCTACGAGAGGCACACCTCCCACGCCTTCACCATGAGCGCGCCGCCGAGACACGCTCGCTGCCGCATGTTCGCCACCGGTGCCGCAACTCGCCGGTGAACCACCTCCTTGTTCGTCACCAGTGACGCATCTCGCCGGTGACTTTCCTCCATGTTGTCGTCGATGACGCACCTTCTCGATGACGCGGACATGGACGATGAAATCTTCATGGCAATGGCCTCCACACCATGGCCATCACCTCCTTGCCGCCGGTGACACAACTTACCGGGCAGCATACCTTTCTCCTCGCTCGTGACGCAGCTAGACGACGATGGAGACTCGGGCCTCGAACGCACGAGGCTCTGATACCAAATGACGGAGCTGCCACATGCAGCTCCTGATATTCTTCTCTCACAAACTCTCTCAAACTTATCACTATGTCTGATGAACAGACACACATGTACCTGGGAACACACGCACACATACACCAAGGTAGAAGATGACCAAAGGCTTCGTCTCTGAACACTTCTCATTGGTAATCACAAGCACTACATTGTTTCTCCGCAGGCCACTTTTTCTCATTCCTTTGGTCACCTTAAATACACGTACAGGACTAGACTGCATGCAGCCACTACTGCCGCTATTCACTCCATGATCCACATGACCCGGCCACTACATGACTCGGCTAAACAACTAGATAAGCATGTAGCTAACTAACTAACAAACATACCCACTACTAGCTTGCATGTACGCACATGATCTCAACTAAATGTGACTACTTGTCGCAGCCGGTTGTGCTATCTTGGATCCAATACATACATGAACGAAAATCAACACTAACTAACAAGATTAGTTCCAACAAAGGGAACGGCGGGAAGGATGACGACGACTCGACTTCTGTCGCTGACAGGCTGGTCCACTCGGCTAATTCGATGCGTCCGGCGTTCCCAGGATATACCCGGGATCCTGGGTATGGGCTAGAGAGTCTGGACCAAAGTTGGCCCAAATCCGAACGAAAAGAGGTTCATGGGTACGCGAATGAGCCGATTTTTGGCGTCCGGACCTAAATTCGACGTTCGGATCGGCGTCCTGTGTAGCCGAGTAAAGATGCCCTTACGGATTGGTATTACGTGGTGACGTGGTCAGCAGTGTTGTGCACTGATTTGTTAAAAAAGAAACCAACCCAAAACTTCTCCAACCAAATCAGCCCACGTTGAGTTCGTAGGACAATTCCGTAAGGTTCGTCCGTAAGTCAGTGTAGGATTACTGGGCGAGGAAAGCTGGTTGCTCCTATTTTTTCGCCAACACGGATCCATGTCGACTATCGTGCGTGTGTAGAACATTGTGGTGAACGATTGGATTCAGCTCAAAATGTCGGGCGCCTACTCGTGTCCTCGACGCGGATACTCCAGAGTCCTGGCAGCGCGCGACCTAAAGTGAGGGCAGAGGATGCTCTGCTCCTGCCGGAGTTTGGCAGCACGGTCGGCGGTCACGGCCACAGACTTCGGGCGATCGACGGGCAAGGATCCCGGGCTCCCAGCCAATTTCCGGACTGATATGGGTCTGCGCGTCTACGCAGACACCTTCTTCGTCCCTTTTTTCGGCGTGTACCAGACGAAGGGATATTAGCCTCCGGAACCACCACCTCTCGTAAACCTGTACGGGTGAGCGGCGATCAGGTTTTTGGGAGCGCGTCTGCTCGACTACTGGCGGGCATCACGTCGACCGACCACTCCTTCTCTGACGAGGACTTTTTTCCGGACATCAGCAGTCTCTACATCGATGACATGGCTGACGACGCTGGTGTCAACGCGAACCTCAATGCCAACGTGAACATGAACCTGAATCCTCCTGCAGCACCGTATGCAATCTGCTCCTATCTAGTTCAGTTTTTATTATAGTTTCTTGTACTAGTTTTTGGAATAGATGTGATCTGCTTATCGTGGTTAGATGTGATCTGTTTATTCTGCTAGTATACATGATTAGGTTAATTCCTACAATTATAGTCGTGTTTTATTATCGGTTATTTCAGATTAAATATTATGTAATTTGCTTATATATTTAACACTCTGTTGGACTGCTCATGAAGATCTGTACAAACACTTAAAAACATACGAGGAACCAAATGCAAAAAAAAAATGGTTTTTCTTTTTGAGATGGATAGTACGCTTTTAGAGCAGGATTATGTGAAGATGATAGTGAACTTGTGGGCTATTTGCAAAGTGAGACGTTGCTACACATGAAGACGTTTTCCAAACTCCATTCTTGACATTTTTGTTTTTCTTTCGAGAATTCAGTTCCACCACTAGTTTTCTGCATGGTTTATATACGATGGAGCATATGACTGAAAAGAGAGGGGTACAGGTGTGTCAAGGCCATCTTCTGGTTGGATACCACCGGGAAAGTAACCATTGAAACGAAGAAATTGGTGCACATTGCAACAAGAAGAATGGCACCGGGAGCTTCACATTGCACCATTGCTACAAGGAATTGGGAGACCACAGAAAAGGTCGCAGATTAGCTTCTCCTTTGAAGCCGATGACGAGGAGGATGAAAACCCTCACATGAGGCCCAAGGGGCAAAAGAGTGCAAAAGAGAGAAAGAAGAGAGGAGGCGTCGGCGCCTACAAGGAAGATCTTTGGTATTACCCAAACACAAAAAAGACAAGATGACAAGGTGGAATGAGCTCAAGTCTATGGAGAATGATAAGTGGGAATCCAAGTTGGCCACCGAGCAGCGTAGGCTTGCACTCGAGGAGGAAAGTTTTTTTTAGGGAAAAAAGTCAAAGGAGCTTAGGCTTGCACTTAAGGAGGAAAGATTTTTTTTTAGGGAAAAAGACCAAGGAGCTTAGTTTTGCACTGGAGAACCTGGAGAGCCGGACTCAACGGGCGCAGACACAACGACCCAACCGAGTTCTCCAAAGTTTGGAAAGAGAATACACGGTGACAGGCAGACAGCAACTAAAATCAAAGACGTATAATGTCTCTTTGTACTGATTCAGAAACGACCCTGTCCCATACACTCGTAAACTTTGTGCAACTTTTCTCGTGCTAAACAAGGGTCACTCACAGGCAGTATCCAAGCGTGACAGTCTGAAAGCTCAATACAATTACATAATTGGCAACTTGTCAGGTGAAATCGCCACAATGTCATGGCTTCTCATTATGGTGGTTTCTTTTATATTTACAACTACTGTTCCAATCTACAATAAGGGTAAAAGGGGTACAAATAAGAAGAATCCAAGTATTTGTACTTTTTAAGCAAGGTCACTGGATGAGAAGGTTTGGCCGCCGTTTCTTCAGATAGCAGGGATATTGGCAAAAGAGAAGCCCTGGAACCCTTTGTAAGCATAGTATGCTATCCTTGTGTAGTAGAACCCAGGAATGAACATTACAACACCCAGCACTGTAAAGAAAACTCCTGTTCCCAAAGAAAAAAAAACAGGGACAACAAGCATCAGCAAGAGCAAATTATTTCAAGAAATTACACTATGTAATGATTTTGTTTTTCCTATACGACCCCGGTAACAGGGCCGGGTTCCAATCTCAGACATAACGGAGCAGCAGGGTAGCAAAGTTCAGGAGTGCATGCAGAAAGTAAACTACAGCTGAAATCCCCGCGCATCCCTGCAGCTAATATTTCCAGGGCATAAACTACAGATCAAAACCAGCGAAAAGCGACAAGTCTCAACACTATGTACTGATAATGCACACACACATATTCTACTTGGAATAAAACAATGCACAGGTACTTTTAGAGTTAAACAGGTGAACAATAATGCACAATGCCGAAGGATTTTGCATCCAATGTCTAAATTAAACAAAGAATGTATTCGTACAGGACATCATATCGCGTTACGATAAACATGTACACCATCTGCTTCCTACATTTTGGTCAACCTGGGCCAGTTTTCCACCTGTATATCTACCACGCACTGCGACATGTGGATGGCATAGCTCTATGACCTGCAACTCTGGGTGATGAAATTATCCGGTGTATGGAATGGCTTAAACTGACAGATAAAGGCAGTCAGTTACTTCAGACAAGCATTTTCAGTTGCATTTGCATAACACCATAAATGAACGAAATCCCGTCTCAAATATGCGAAATAGAAAAAACAGGGACTGATTACGCCAACTAATTTCTCCTCCAGCCGATCCCAATTACCCAGTTCAGTTCAGGTTCAGCACCCAACTCCCACCAGCAATTCAACTGAAACTTCGGGCCCAATCGAGGGGAGATATATGGGTCGATATATTCGTCTCACCGTGGGAGCGGTCGCCGCCGACCTGATGAGCGGCCATGATGAGGCCAGCGACGACTCCGAGGATGCCGAACGCGAGGAGCGCGGCGGCGAAGGCGATCTCCTTGACAGGCGGCCCACGCGAGCGGCCCCACATCGCGCCGTCGACAAGGTCGTCCTCGTCGGTGAGGGAGAAGGCGTGGTCCACGTACGCCATCCTCGGTCGGCCGGTCGGACGCCGCGCGCACAACTAGCTAGGGTTACCCGAGGCGCGGGGGGGAAGGGGACGGATGCGTTGCCTCGGCCTGGGCGGTCTCTCGCGATCTGGACGCGCAGGAGGGGCGGAGGGATTGGGGAGACTTTGGAGGCGGTGGCGTGGGGAGGAGGGAGGGCGAAGTTTGCGAGGCGGGCAAAGGCGACGGCCGACGGGGAAGAGGAGAGGTGGCGCGGTCGCTTCTCTTGGCCGGCCGTTGCTGGGTCGCGCCTGCGGTTTGGACGCCTTTTTATTTTCCCTTCAATTCCCCCCCACGGTTTGCATAGTACTCCAGATTTACATCCTTTGTAGGGCAAAACAAATGGTATCGGCTCTAACAATGTGCATTTTCGTTTAGAAAATGTAGTACGAGTAGGATATTTTTTGTTTTTACAAGGATAAATCAAAGATTAATTTATATTACTCCCTTTATCTTGAATTAGATGCCGCGGATTTGTATAGATTTATGTATATTTATACACTAAAACATGTCCAAATGCATAGAAATATGAGACAAGTAATTCGGTACATGTGGACAAAGCACATGTTGTAGGAATTTATTGACTGTTTTTAACCTTGGCTTATTTTTTTCGACAAGTTTTTGCATTACGAATAAAATAATTCTATACATGGAAAAAGTTAGCCATGTAGCATAAACCGTTTACAAAGATGATATTCACACAAAAATATATTGTTGTTCAGAACAATGTAGAAACGTTATTCATGTCGCATTGTGACAGAATCGCAAATTATTATCTAAACATATTGATCCTTATATTGGGTCATGGCAAGACCTTAAGTTAAGTCAACCGGGGAGGCTACAAATTCTCGGCTTGCGCCTGTCTCCGAAAAGTGAAGGTCAGCTTCACGTGGGTATTCCATCCAAACAGAGGCGGACCTTAGTGGAGGCCAAAAGGGGCTATGGCCCCCCCAACTTAACTACAATTTGCACCATACTACTCAGTATTTACTTTTTCTTACCATACAAAACACAAAATAATTCAATCTAGCCCCCCCAACTGCTATTTCTTGTCTTTTGGCCCCTCCTACAACATTGTTCAAGGTCCGCCACTGCATCCAAACGATGGGAGAAGAGGATGACACTTGTTCGTATTGAAAACCGGAGACGAAGGGAAAGTGGTAAAATTTAAGGACCAGTTCCTACCCCACTCACAGCCCTGATCGATGTGAGCGACAAAACAGGGCCCCCAATTTTCCTGAGGCCCCCGAATTCCTATAGCCCAATAGTGTTTTCTCTTGCGGCCCAGCTTACTTGCTCCCAGCTATTCGTCTCTGATCGGATCTTGTTTCCTTGAACAGTTACTCGCTCGATGCTCGACCACCGCATTCTGCTTGGCAGTCGCCATCGCACCTAGATCAAACCGAAGTATCACATAGGCCCCAGTCTGGTAATTCACTCTTGAATCAACATCCACTCTGAATCCCCTACGGTCACTTTTTTTTGAACCTCACGATGTTCTCCCTAGTCAGATCAATTGAGGCACTTGCTGGATTGTTGTGCCCTTGCTGCTTTGAAATCGATTGCTTTTGTATGGTACTATACGTGGGAGCATCAGATGGATCGATCTATTGGTGTGCTCTTTCTGATCTGAAATTGATTCAGATCACGTCTAAACTTTTGAAGTCTAAACCATGAGTTGTTCATGGAATTCTAGTCCTTTCAGGCATGTTCCCTACCCTGCTCTGCCGGTTCACCTGACAAGGTTGCCTTTTTTTCTGAAATGGGGATTGCCCCGGCATCTGTATCCTCAGATGCACGCAGCTTTATTTATTAAAAAAAAGTCGAAAGTATAGAGTTACGGATCAAAGATCAGCTAAGACAAAGATAGTTGATAAATATACCAACCATCAGAAAAACACTAGAAAAACTGACAGCGACAAGTCTACCAAAGAGCTAATCATCTCTCAATCTACTAGTATGACGCCACATAACCAGGTAGTAGATATCCTGAATAACCATCACCAGACGGTTGCACCCAGAAACCATCATATCCTGCTGAGACTCCGGGAGTAAACAAGCCCAGAGTTTGATCCAGTGAGCCACCGAAGTAATAACCTGTAAAAAAAGATTGAACTCGAGGCTTGTTAAAAATAATATCATTTCGACATTTCCAGATAGACCAACATAAAGCAGATACCCCTATACGTAATCTAGCTTTATCAGTCTTGTCCATCCCATTCAACTAATTCCCAAACATATTAGTGATATTAGCTGGAGGGGGAGATTATATGTAAAGAAAACGATGCGCCAAATAATCTTAGCAAATGGGCAATTTAAAAAAAGATGTTCAACAGTTTCGTCCTCATCACAAAAACAACATTTCTTACAACCATACCAATTTCTCTTGGAAAGATTATCTTTAGTTAACAAAATCTTGTTACCTAAGAACCACATAAAGATCTTAATCTTAAGTGGTATTTTAAGCTTCCAAAGATATTTTGTTGGGAGTCTCTGATGATCATTCATCAGATCCTTGTACATAGATTTAACCGTGAAAACCCCATCCACCGTTAATTTCCATTTAAAAGTGTCAGGTTCATTCGATAAAGAAACTTGCATTAATCTCTGTCAAAGATGTAGCCATACACCCCAGTTATTCCCAATCAAATTCCTCCTAAATCCAATATTAAGAGGATTGTGAGATAAAACCTCATTAACAGAGACATGATTTCTATGCACTAAATTATATAAGGTAGGATATTGTTGGGCCAGTGGTACTTCCCCTAACCAAACATCTTCCCAAAACCTAGTCGAAACCCCATCCCCAATCTGAAAAAAACCTCTGGTAAAGAAACTATTTTTTACACGCATTAGACCTTTCTAAAAAGGAGAATCGGTTGGTTTAGCTTGGACCTATGCCAAAGTCTTATTCTTAATGTATTTATTATGAAGTAATTCTTGCCAAATCCCTTGTTCAGTCAAAAATTTATACAACCATTTGCTAAGAAGGCACTTGTTTTTAAGTTCTAAAACCTCAATCCCCAAACCACCCTGATCCTTGGGTCTACAAACAATATTCCACTTGGTTAGTCTATATTTCTTCTTATGTTCATCACTTTGCCAAAAGAATCTTGAACGATAGAAGTCTAGTCTTTTCCTAACACCCTTCGGTATTTCTAGGAAAGACAGCATAAACATAGGTAAACTTGTTAAAACTGAGTTGATTAGCCCTAATCTATCCCCATACGACAATAATTTACCTTGCCAACACCCAAGTTTTGATTCAAACCGATTCTCAACTGGATTCCACTCGGAATTCCTAAGCTTTCTATGGTGGATGGGTACCCCCAGGTACCTAAAAGGCAAGGATCCCGATTCACATCCAAAAATATCTCGATATTCCTGTTCAAGTTCCTTTGCCTTCCCAAAACAATAAATCTGACTTTTGTGAAAGTTAATCTTAAGACTCGATAACTGCTCAAAATGCTTAAGATGAGTTTCATATTCACCGCCTTACTTGTTTCATGTTCCATGAATAAAATTGTATCATCTGCGTATTGTAAAATAGATAAACCCCTTTCTACAAGATGAGGGATTAGACCACCCACATGGCTTTCCTCCTTAGCTCGCGCTATTAGGATGGCTAACACATCCACCACTATGTTGAAAAGCAACGGTGATAGTGGATCCCCCTGACGCACTCCCTTCTTTGTTTGAAAAAATGGCCAATGTCATCATTTACTCTAATTCCTACACTTCCTTCCTGAATAAAATTATTAATCAATTTACACCATAAAGGATCAAAACCCTTGATACGAAGGGCCTGCATCAATAAATCCCATTTGACTTTGTCATAAGCTTTCTTAAAATCAATTTTAAAAATCACACCATCTAACTTTTTCGTGTGAAGCTCATGAATAGTCTCATGCAGAGTAACCACCCCCTCTAAGATATGTCTGCCAGGCATAAAAGCAGTTTGTGTAGGACGAATGATCTTGTGCGCAATCACCGAGATACGATTCGTCGTCACCTTAGTAAAAAATTTAAAGCTCACATTCACGAAACAAATTGGTCTATACTGCTGAATCTAAACCGCATTTTCTTTCTTGGGTAATAGCGTAATTACCCCAAAGTTGAGTTTAAATAAAGATAATTTCTCTGAATGCAACTGTGCAAATAGAGCCATTAAATCATCTTTAATCACCTCCCAGAACATCTGATAAAATTCCGCAGGGAATCCATCTTGCCTTGGCGCCTTATTATGCTCCATAGTAGAGATGGCCTCAGAAACTTCCTTTTAGTAAAAATCGAAGTTAAAATACTATTCTCAATAGTAGACACTTGTGGAACATCATCAATTCTCTCTTCCATAAGAGCAAAACTGTTTTGTTCGGGCTCACCAAATAACTTCTTATAATACTCCGAAATATAGATTCTCAAGTTCTCCTCCCCGACAATAGTCCCCTCCTCTTGTTCTAACTGGAAGATCTTCTTCTTTCTATGTTTACCATTAGCAATAAGATGGAAATATTTAGTGTTATTCCCTCCTTCTTGAACATGTTTAACTTTAGCCCTTTGAGCCCATTTAGTCTCCTCTTCTCTCCTTAATTTTGTTACTTGTTCATTAGCTTTAGATAACCTTTGCCTTTTGGCAGCCGACAAGGCTTGTGTCTCAGCTTTAATATCCAGCTCATCAATAGTCTCTAGAAGCTTATCTTTCTCTTTTTTGTATTTCCCACTCCGGTTTTTCGCCCAACCACGGAGAAAACATCTTAAATGCCTAATCTTGTATTGTCATTTCCCAATAGGTGTATTACCCCGCAAGACCTTATCCCATTCAGTACGCACCATCTCAAAGAAACCCTCCTGGTGTAGCCACGCCAGTTCAAAAGAGAACCTCGAGTTATTACCAATGTGTGCTCTTGTCCCTGAATCAATCAGTAGAGGTGTGTGATCTGAACCAGACCGTGTAAGAGCCCTAACATTGACCAGCGGAATTTTTTGTTCTCATTCAACACTAGCTAAGACACGATCTAGCTTCTCATAAGTGAGAATCTCCCTACGATTAGCCCACGTGAACTGTTTTCCTGAGAGAGCGATCTCCCTTAAGTTCAGATTTTCAATTATAGCGTTGAACATAAAAGCCCAATGAGAATTAAAATTATCGTTATTTTTTTCTTCTTTCTTCCTCGGGATGTTAAAATCTCCACCCAGTAACAAAAGGAGTGTCTCATTTTCACAAATCCTAACAAGTTCAGCTAAGAATTCTTGTTTATGCCTATCCTGAGCCGCCTCATATACAGGTACAAAGATCCATTGGAACCCATCATTTCGACTCTTCAGAAACAATTTAATGTAATAGTCTCCCATCTCCACTTTAGTTACTTGCAAAGATGACATGTTTATACCCACAAGGATACCACCTGAATGGCCATGGGGAGGTAAGCAAAACCATGCAAACTCTCTTCCAGGTGTCAGATGTCGTAAAAAGTGTAAATCAAAATTAGACCTCCCTGTTTCCAACAAAGCGATAAAATCTAACTTATGTTCCCTAATTACCTCAGAAGTAAAAATATGTTTGGCTAGATCTCTAAAACCATCACTGTTCCAAACAATTCCTCTTAAACCCTGCATCTATAATACTTTCTTTACCCTTACTCTTGTTCCCCTTCTCACAGTAGAACTATCGTACTATCTCTTTTTGTACTCTTTACCCTTACTGGGGATACAAGGCTGCCTATTAGGCGATCAGAGATCACGTTCAGTCGATCATGCGTCAAGGTATGACCGCTGCGACTTTACAACTCGACCTTAAAGAACATTGTACTGAATACACATTCTAAAATTATACAATTAAGTAAACAAACGAGATTTTGAACAAAAAATAGACTTTTATTGTGCAAGTCGCACCGGGGCCCCCAAATCCTGGAGACGGAGCTGCCCACTGGCTCTGATTCCTAAGCCTTGTCAAGGTGGTAGTGTTGGGCTCTGTCCAGGAGAAATCTTTGGTCTTCTGACGCCATCTTCCTCCCTGGGGCGGCATGGAAGTACATGCCCTTCCCTTCCTTCATGTGCCCGAGTAAAAAAACCCAAATCCTCATATTGGGCGGTGATGGTATTCTTGCGCCATTCCCATCTTGAAGGCATAATATTGTGTATTGGGTCAGCCGATACTTTTTTTGGAAACGAGCATATATTAATTTCGCAAGATACCAATTATATCTAGCCTCTGCAATAACGCATTACCCTAATAGCATTACGGATGCCCATAGCCAAAAAAAGAAATAAGAACTACAGGAAAAAAGAAAGTCCTATTTAGTGATCTATGTCCTACAACAGCGACCAAACACCACCAAGACAGCACCAGAAATTCATCATCTCCAAAAGCGACGCCTTCAAGAAGAGAACAGTGCACTAGCATTGTCATCGCCCTGATCATCCATCATAGGTTTTTCCCTAGAGAAAGTCAGCGCTGACAAAACAATGCCTTCAACAAGGTCTTTGCCAAGCACAACCAATTAAGACCAGACTTTAGATTTTCACCCTGCAACTTGAACTCTAAAAATCTCCTGTACTGTCGCCCCCATTTTCCAATGTAGTTGCTCCAAGACCTAGAACACCAAGCCAAAACCTCATCGCTAACAGGATTCACACCACCATTATCATTCTTCAGACATTGGCTTTCATGTCATTCTCCACGACTGACTTCACCATGGGACTAATGGCATATCCTTGATGGCATGATCAGAAGCTTCACAAAGACTCCTCTGAAACCAAACGGTCAGATAAAACATGGTTTCTCGCGACCGAGATCCATCCAATCTAGCGAACTCCGCCATGTCGTCCATTGAAGTTCACCAGCGGAATCTTCCGAAACACAACACTCCGACCAGATCAATAAAGTCATGGAGCAAATAGATCTTTGTCCTGGCGCGAGAGGGATCCTAGGACCAACCCCCTTTATTCAAAGTTAGACCAGAAGCCCCCATACTGTCGGTCTTCACCGGTCACTAAGACCCACCGAAAAAGAACGACAGATCCATGGTGATCCAGGCCGCCATGACCGCTAGCTCGATGAAGAGACAACACTGCAGGTGGAGACTAAATGAACGAGCACCGATCCGTAGCCCACCGTCCTGATCGGATCAGATGGTCCGCTAGTCCGCCGCACCGCCAACCGGATGTGAGCACGTCGCCGTATCGCTGCTCCACCCCAACTGTCGCCCCTCCACCTCGCCAAGAGCGACCACCAGCTCCTTACGTAGGCCCGTCCAACACCGGGGAATCTTCATGTCGGTGTTTGGTGATGTGGTCGACGAGGATGTTCTTGGGTAGATCGTGCGTAGAGGTGCTCGTGCTCAATGTTTTCTTCCTTGGCGACTAGTTATATGTTGTTCATCTGCTCTCTAGGGTGAGCTGCTCTGCCTCTCAACGGTATGGCACCCTTCGAACTAGGACTAGAAGGCAATGCCATGCTTTGGAGGTAGAGACAGATGGTACATTGCCGATGACGAGCCATGAGTTGACAATGGCGAGATCTTTCTCCGGTGGCGGGTCTATCTTCACGGTGTTCGCTCCTATCTCTAGATCATGCTGACAACTGAAGATCTCGAAGCCTAATAAGCTGTATCTTTTGCTTGTTGTTTGATGCATGTAGGCTAATCTCTCAACACCATGTACCTGCGTTTCGAGGTTATTAATTTAACGCGGTCTATGGGCTCTGGTTTGAAAAAAAAGTAAGGATCTAAATTATTCGCACCTCTTCTTTTTTTTTAGCATCACTGTCTTATATTAAAGTCCAGCAACCATCGGAATACAACATCCGTCAGACGGATTTAAAAACCACACACTACGACCTTGATTACTATTAACTACACTTCTAGCAAGATTATTTCGCAGCTCTTTTTTTTTACTCCTTTTACACGGGGTTCACTTCTTTATCATCTGCCCAACAAACGGATAAGTAGAGAGGGAAAGGATCTGACAGGCCCAAGATACCCCAGCTGCCATCAAGTTCAGAAAACCTAATCGGGCCTACTGCTTTTTGTGTAGGAGTTGGGCCTACAGCTACCCACAACTTTTTTTTTGTGCCAGACTAATTTGACGGTGACAAAAGCAAATACTACGTCCGGAATTGCCCAACAGAAAGCCAGACACTTTCTGGGCCTAGAACCGGCCTACACTACGGATTACGGCCCCTCTTCACGCTCGTCCTACCTGCCTACTGCTCCATTTCCCAGCTAGCTAGAAACAGTCGCTCATAGCCATGCATGAAGCAGCAGTAAACACTCCCTCTCCATCCTGTTCCCGTAGTACGCTAATCAAGCAGCAGCTTTAACCTTTTCGTCAGTCAGAATCGTCAGAAAGCGAGAGCAGGCATGGCAGGCCTAATGAACAGCTAGCGCGTGATGCGAAAGGGCTCCTATTCTCGTCTCTTGTTTTTATGCGCGTGTGTTCGTCGATCCAGACGAAAATGAAATGGAAGCGCGACAAGCAGCTAGCGTGAGTTTCGTCCTTGACGAAAAGAAACGTCCTTTGGCCGGTTTGATTCGGTGGGGATCTTGCTGTCAGCAGCGTCGCGTCGCCGGCCTGTGGTTCAGGGCGAGGGGTGAGGCGAGGGTGATCGACAAGCTTCTGCGAGCTGAGTTCTGATCAGTGGCGGAGCTATGTATAGCTCAGGGGGGCCACCGCCCCCCCAAACTTTGTATATTCATTGAAGAAAATAATTTTTTAGAACTTAGATCAAAGAAAATACTCTAATTTGCCCCCCCAAATATTCATAGTTTACATTTTGCCCCCCCATAATTCTTGTGCTAGCTCCGCCACTGGTTCTGATCCAGAAGCAGGTTACCTGAGCTGCACGTTGTGGACGGGCACGCCGTCTCGCGCTGCCACGTCAGCCTATGGGTGGACCGTCCTCGTCAGTTTCCGTGTCAATTCGCGATCAGGACGAGTCTAGTGCTGTTTGAGAAAACGGACGCAAAATGTGGTAGATTTTTGCTGAGAAAATGTAAACCGGTAGATTTTCGGAATTTAGCTTATAAACTGCGGTTTTGCTAGTTCTCAGGCGCCTGAGAATTTCTTAGGACTCAGTCGTCTCTTTCATCGTTTGATTTACCTCGTGATTCGTGCAAAGGGAAAGTTACATATGAGTTGCAACTAGGATGTAACTGAGAATTTAATGAGTTGTAACTAGGTTGTAACTGAGATTTAATACAAATATTATGATTTGCAACTAGGTTGCAACTGAGATTTTAGTAGAAATATTAGGATAACATCAGCGACTTAGACATAAGAAGTTCTCAGACGTCTAAGATCTAGACACTCCCTGTAAGCTGATAGTTCTACGCTATTAACCCCCAAACGACATTACAGACTCTAGAGAGTGGAGCGTCTGGTGAAAGTTCTCTATTTTCTTTCAGACAAGAAACCACACAAACTGTTCTGCCTGACACTACTGAAATCAAAGGGCATGCAATGCAGATGCAGTGCAGGGCCCAAGTACTACAGGTTCCGGCGTTACTCAGGACGCAAGTTGCCCCCCGGGGGGGGGGGGGGGGTGGGGGGTCTGGGCGTCGCCGGCCGTACGCGGTGCGAGCGAGCGGGCCTAGCATTGTTTCTCGACGAATCATCCTCCTCCTGCAGAAGCAGCGAGCGAATCAACAGCGACATGCCATCATTGATTGATGCTCCTCCTCCTTCCGTTCCACGCGGGCGCATTTCCGCGATCTGCCCCTGCCGGAGCCGGACCGGCGCTCCCAAACTCAGCGGCCGCCCGCGCCCTCCGGACTGTCTCGTTCTTGCAACCTTGCACAGCATTACTCCGGTTTCGTGAACTTTAATCTCTGCATTCTAATTTTAATCCGGCCGCAGACAAGCATTCTAACTTTAATCTCTGCATTCTAATTTTAATAGGTCCGCGCTAGTGTAATCAACATTAGGACAATTGTTTCCATGAATTTCATTTATACATCTAAGTTTTTTTTTCTTTCCCACCAACTCCACATTCTTACAGCCAGACCTCTATAAAAGGGGCAAAGGGACAATGTAATAAGACACGAAGAAAGGGAGGGCGAAATTAAGAGGTCAACCGATCAATAAGATTTTTTTCAGAAAAGGGAAATAGCTCCCTCTTTGCTTACCAGGCAAGACACAAATAGGTGGCCTCTTGGAACGTACTCCCTCCGTTTCAAAAAATAAAACGTTATAGGTTTGTAAAGAAAATGAATCTAAACTTTTTTTAGTATATAGATTCGTCCTAAAGTTGAGTGAATCTACATATCAAACCAAGTCTAGATATATTTGTTTCATAAAGCTAAAACATCTTATACTTTAAAACTGAGGGAGCTAGTGGCAGACATACACCCATCCAACCACGCCATGCCATGCATGATGCATGCAGCCACGCGCGCACCGGCGCACTCGCCGCTGTACATGCGTACGTACGTGCGTGCATCTTGTCTGTCCGATTTTCAGAACCCAACACCTCTCTCAGATATAAACAAGTTCAGAGATCAGATCAACTGCTAAGCCGCGGAGCCACACTTTCGCTGGTACTGCTTGTTTAGTACGTACACTCATCCAGCTAATAGGTAATGGCTACGTTGCACATGTACTCGATCAGGTCCGCTTGTCTATAAAAAAACCGGATCTCAAAACGAAAACAACAAAAATCAGGGTACACGATGCAGACTTCCTTGAGACGTACGGTACAGACCACATGGATACACAAACTGTTATACGTACTGCAGCTATACGACTTGCACAGTGATCGAGTTAAGCGATTGTACTACCACATACGTGCTCCCGCGTACCGTACGTATTGGTCCAGGTAAACAAGGGAGTGAATTCCACTTTTTACCCTCTAGTTAAGCATTTGTGACACTAATTACCCCGTTGAGTGAAAAATCGTCTCGATTACTTCTTTTAGAAGTTTAAGATCCTTATTTTCTGATGCGTGCCTATTCGGCAAGGTGTAAAGTGTTGACCGGGGTTTACATATATCAAGACGGCGACAAAAAATTGGACAAATGGATAAGAGAAATATGAACACGATTGTCGATGCCGTCCTCGTATCTTCACACATTTTATCGCGCTACCTCGGCGTATCATGCGGGTCATATCTAACAAAAACATACGAAATGCTAAATTGATGTAAAACCGTGTTTTAAACCTCTTAAATGAGATATTTTCAAAAAAGTTTCACTAAATGGGGTAATTAGTGTCACAAATTCATAACTAAAGGGTAAAAATCGGAATTCACTCTAAACAAGGAAAGGGAAGGGAAATGTATTGGTCTGCATACCACAATTATGCGCATGAACAGTTGAGGAAATGCATGGGCGAATCATTGAAGCCTAGAGGTAGCCAGCACTGGCTGGCCCTGCACTGCAGGAGACAATCAGATCTAGTTCCTCTTAAAGTAGATTAGATATATTCCCAGGAAACAAAAAAAAACATTCTTTCAGTAATTCCCTTTTGATTTCCATCTTAGGGAATAGAAATTCTGCCTAGAATTTCTTCCATCCATAGGGACTTCCTTGTAGGAGTTAATGTAGATTTATTTGAAGTCATTTCTTGGGAAATTAAAATTTTCTCTGTTAGTGCGTGGTTAGAAATAGAACCAATAATTTAGTTTGTAGAATTACTACAGTATATGGATCACCCTATGAAGAAAAGAAACATAAGGTTAACTCTAAAGGTACTGCTCTCATAGGAATTGTTTATAGTTAGAAGGTAAATGAAAACCACAATAAAAATTGTTGTGGATATAGATTACATTGTACCAACAGAAAAATATGATATAAAAAACAACTTTAGTCGGTTATTCCAAGGTGGCATACAAACCGCGCTAATCACAGATCTTGGAATTGGACGAGCAAGTCAGAAGTTCTTCTTTGTTCGGTATATCTTCAGATGAATAGGTCGGGCTGTATTTCTTGAGTTTGAGCCTGTAAAGTCCCTATCCCGTGCTGCAAGATAACAACTCTAGTGTCTCCAAAAGGATAGCATCTGGACAACGGTCGTTGAGAGGGTTCAATGCCAAGGACAGAGTACGGAATAAGGTGGAGCTCGACATGACTTGGAGATACTGGGTAACAAGTCTCACACCTTAGGAAGTGTGATAAGGGCAATAAGGCCAATGACGTTTGTCAGAAAAGTAGCACACCTCTCGAGAGTGTATTAAATGTGACATGTTACTCCCTATCTAAGAAATGAATTGCGAACACATCATGGAAAGAAACTTAAGAAAGTTCTAACAACATGTGAAAACTGACGGACATAGTTTTTCTAAATTAAAAGTTACCTTTGATTAAAAACCGTTTTCGAAAACCAAATGACACCTAGATGATTGATCCATGGTTACACATCAAACACCCTATTATAGAATTTACGGAGTATGCTTGTACTCAAAATATCTTTTTAATTCCTTGCTAAATTCTGAGAGTTTCGAGACAGAGGATAACAGTAAGCACAACGACGAAGAGGGGATCTATTATGCGGAACAAGATATTGTTGGAGATATGCCCAAGAGGCAATAATAAAGTGGTTATTATCATATCTTCATACTTATGATAAATGTTTACATACCATGCTATAATTGTATTAACCGAAAACATTAATACTTGTGTGATTTGTAAACATAAAAGAGTCCCTATTGGTTATTTCCAGATTCCTCTATTGGTTATGTGGGAGCCATATGAATTTCCAGATTCCTCTATTGGTTATTGATCGGACAAGTGTTCCGGTCATGTCCGCATAATTCACGAACCGTAGGAAGACACACTTAAGGATTCGATGTTGTTGAGTAGTTATGGAATGATGAGTAAGAGATCGAATGTTGTTCGGAGTCTCGGATAGGATCCGGTATATCACGAGGAGATCCGGAATGGTCCGGAGAATAAGATTCATATAAGTAAAGTCCTGTTTCGGAGTTCGGGAATGATTCCGGTGTTTTCACCAGGAATGTTCTAGAAGGGTCCGGAAGGTCCGGCACTCCGGAGGGGAAGGGTACATGAATGTGTCATGACAATATGGAATGGTTGCATCATGTACTAGGTCACTTGGCTGGGCAAAATAAAGAGAGAAATCAAATCGAAGTTTGAAAGTCAAACGCCAATTTGAAAAAGTCAAATCTCAAGTTTGCTTGGTGGAGGGAGAGTAGGAAACCTACTTGGGGAGGAAGTCCCCTCCCTCCACCCGCCGGCCAAGGAAGAGGAGTTGGAGGAGGACTCCCTCATCCCAAGCCGCACCCTCCCACCTATATAAGGAGGGGTAGGGCTGCCCCTCTCCCTCACACCTAAACCCTAGCCCCAAGTCGCCGGCCACCTCAAGCGCCGCCGCCTAGGGCCTCCTCTAAGTCATCGAGTTAGGGTTTCCTCAAACCCTAGCCGCCGGCCACACCCTCCCATTGGTGTCCTCTAAACCCTAGATCGCCAAGGCTCTCTCATACTCCACCATACTCGCTCCGGCTTAAGGCGAAGCCCTGCGAGATCTCCCCTCTACTTCAGACACCACGCCGTCATGCTGCCGGAATCATGAGGAGAGTGCTACAACCTCCGCTGTCTGCTGGAACAAGGGAGAGGAAGGTCTTCATCGAGCGCAGTGACTGATCATGAGCGCCATTGAATGCAAGCGCGGAAGGATCGTCTACGCGATCTTGAGATTGGCAAGTGTACGACTACATCACCCATGAGAATCTGCTCTCGTTAACCACTTTGGATCGTTGAGGGTTAGTATTCTATCGACTCGTTGCTATAATCTAGTAGATAGATCTTGGCTTGATCATAGATTATATCTTGATTGTGTGTTCATGCGGTAGAAATTTTTTGTTTTCCATGCTTCGAACCCCTATAGTGGTATCAGAGTCGTGTCTATATGTAGATCTGTTGCACGAGTAGAACACAATGGTCATTGTGGGCGTTGATGCTTTTGTTGTCCATTGCTTCTTGTGTACTTTGCATCTTGCGGGATGGTGGGATGAAGCGGCCTGGGCTAACCTTACATGACATCGTTCATGAGACTTGCTCCACGCTTGACATGCAACTTGTATTGCATAAGTGGCTTTGCGGGTCCCTGTTTCTCCCAACATAGTTAAGATTCAATTTACAACGGGTGATTGACAATACTAGTATCAACATTGTGGTTCTTGTTCGTAAGTTAGAACAACACTTATTAAAATCCCCAAACCACATAAAACATGCAAAGAAAATTAGAGGCGTCTAACTTTGTTTTGCAGGGGTGTGTTGTGATGTGATATGGCCATGATTGTGATTATATATGATGTATGCAATGTTCCTATTGTAAGTTGGCAACCGGCAGGAGCCATATGGTTGTCTTTCAAAATCTGTTAAAGACCCGCATGTCTATTATTCAAAGTAGTTGTAATAGTTATGCTGGTGGATGACAACCATGAAGCGGCGCCATTGACCTTGATGCCATGCTGGTGATGATGGAGATCATGTTCGTGCTTAAAGATGGAGATCGGAAGCACAAGAAGAAAGGCCATATCATATCACATATTATGAATTGCATGTGATATTAATCCTTTTATGCATCTTGTATTGCTTAGTTAACGACGGTAGAATTATAAGATGATCCCTCAAGCACACAATTTCAAGTTTTAAAGTGTTCGTCCTTAGTAAGCACCGTTGCTAAAGCTCGTTGTTTTGAAGCACCACGTGATGATCGGGTGTGCTAGATTCTGCAAGTGTATATAACGTGAGCAAGCCAGATTTGTTCATGCGGAAGCTAAGGTTTGATCTTGACGATCCTAGCATGTACATACATGGTCTCGGAACATGGATCACCGAAAGGTAAAGCATGAGTCATATAGTAGATATGATGAACATGTTGATTGTTCGCCATTGAAGCTACATCAACTCTCGTGATGATCGGTTTTGATGTGGTGGATTTGGTTCGTGTGATCACTAAAACAATGTGAGGGATATTGTTTTGAGTGGGAGTTCAACAACAATTTGATTAAAAGTTGAACACTATTTATCATAAATTAAATCAAAGTGAATTTGCATAGTTGTTGTAGTCATTGGCATCCGTTTACCACCTTGCGCTTAGTTATAATTGAGATGATAGAACTATAGAATTCTGGTTAGTTACTTTACGAACTGGTATCGTATTGTTTTGAAGTGTTAATCTAAAGTTTAAAAGTCCTATTGCAAACTTTCAGTAAGTTCTGGTTACTCCATGAAGTTTAATAATTGGTATTAAATCAAGAGTGGAGATTCCAAGTGTTAGTGTATAAGTATCATGTTTGTCTCCATGATTCTTGATATTCAAAAGATTGTCTTAATATCAAGGTTATCTAGGATCTGAAAGAGTTGTTTCATAAACCATGATGTGTGGAAGATATTGTGATATCTGAAACAAAATTTTGGTTGTAACATGATAGAGTATAATATGGCAAAAGTCATGTTCTCATATTTGATAAGAATTTGCAAAAGGTTGGAGACGCTGGTCATCTTAATTCTCCAAAAGGTTTTGGAGAGCAACATTATACTCGCGATTCACCGTTATAAGCTAAAGTAGCTTGATCATGAATAATTCCATGATAAGGGTGAATATTTGATGTAGGTAAAATGTTTACTACACCAAGAGATTACTAAAGAAAGGAATTTGAAAGAACACCAAACATTTGATGATGGTGCTCTACTTCAAAGTGTAAGTCCAAAGACATTGGTATTTTACTATACATGCTTTGGACTATGTGTCATGTATATGGCTCCACTATTGATGTTGATAGATTCTTTCAAACAGAAAAGGAAATACTGAAAGAGAATCTCATATATATATATGGCAGAAAAGAAAAGACTAGAATTGTTCAGTTTAGGTATATAACGGATATACGTGTTATGGCTGTATTCTTTGCTTGTTAAATAATGTGGTTCTTAAGTATTGGATACTGAATTTGTTGGTATGAATCGCCATACGAAACAACAGAATTCATGAACTACAATGGCCTAAGTAACTAGCAGAAGAATATGTGATAATTTTCATCGAAAACAAATAAAGGGTTATTGTGTTACTCGTTAAACATCAAAGCTTACCTTCAAGATTTGTTTTATCAGGTATTATGAGAACAAAAGGGTTGTTCAAATAATTGCCGTAATCCATAAAAGATGGATGATTTACAAATCTCGTTGGAGAAATCACATCCATAAAACTAGTGCTAAAAATGTCAAAAGACAAATTGATTGAAAGATCACTTAGGAAGTGACATCATCGTTTTAATTATATTGGAAAGAAAACATGAACAAACTCCATGTGGATGGAATTTTGGAGTCTTTTTTATTTTTGATCAAATGACGCTTGTGAAACTTTCCTAGAGATAATTAAAACTTCGTTCATAGGCCAAAAGGGAACGAATGACTAGCTTATTGTAACTTGTACATATTATTATATGAAGTCCATTATGTGTAGCCAAGAGCGATGGATTTCAACTTCATATGCTTTCTCCGAAAATTTGAGTGAATATATGAATATTTACTTAATAAGGATGAAGTATGAAATATTTGAAAAGTTCAAAGATTTTCAAGATGAAGTGCAAAATCATTGTAACAAGAATATAAATAGTTTATGATAAGATCATAAAGGAAGATATTTGAGTTACAAGTTTAGCATAATACCTAAGATTTAAGGAATCGTTCCGTGGATTTGCATTTCCTGAAACACCATAAGAGTATGGAGCGTTCGAGATATGTAATTAAACCTTGTTTGACATGGTAAGATCAAAGGTGTAATTCATAAAACTGTCATTATATTTTAAAGATTAAAAGCTTTAGAGACTACCGTTTTTCACTGAAAAGAGCTCCATCATAATCCGTTGAATTGACACCATATAAAGTTATGGTTTGGGATAAAACCCAAGTTGTCCTTTCTTAAACATTGGTATGCTATGCATAAGAAAGATGTTTGCAACGAAAATCGGATGAACATATCTTTGTATGTTATTTTGAATAATCGTTGAGTATTCCTCCATAACACCAAAGACAAAAATGTTTGTCGCTTAGAACGTCAAGTTTCTTTGAGAAAGAAATTTTCCGTGAAAAGTTAAGTGAGAGGACAATAGAACTTTGATAAGGTTAAAAGAACCTTAGCTATATGTGCAAAGTTGCGCAGCGCCGAAAAATGTTCCGGAGGCAGCAACAATGCTCATGGATCACGTGCCTCAAAGGTTGTGGTCACGGAGATCTAAGTTTCTATTGAAACAAGTAGGTCGGGTAAACAATCAAATACCAAGATTTTAGAGTTAAATCATTATTTGACAATAATGATCCAACTACATGCAAAGAAGCGATGATGGGCCCTGACTCCGTCAAATGGCTTGAAGCCATAAAATCCGTGATAGTTCCATATACGAGAGATCAAGCTTTGAACTTGAAAGACCCTCTGGAAAGGTACAAGACCTTACAGTCATATTTGGATCTATAAAGAAATAGACATGGATGTTACACATCTATGAAATTATCGACATGTCGGAAAAGAGTTCACGACAATGTTCAAATAGTTGACTATGACAAGATCTGATCTTTCATTAAGCGATATTTAGTCTAGACGGATTAATGTAGCAACCATGACATATAATTTTGTTATGTGTTAAATAAACAAAACAAGTTCTTCTAATAGAATGGTAACCTAGGATGTGTGTATGACACGGTCCAAAGGGTTTTGTTAATTCAAAGGATGCTAAAAGCATATGCAAACTTCAATGGTTGAAGTAAGCATCGCGGAGTTGGAATCTTTAATATGATGAAACTGTTAAAATAGTTTAATTTCATCGGAGACGATGAAGATGCTTGCATTTGCAAGAAATTAAGTGGGAGCGCTAAGACATGTTTCTAATACATTATGTGGAAGACATATTGTTGATTGGAAATGATGTATATTTTTATTAGGATAAGGATTTCATCTCGATGAAAGGCTTAGGCAGAACCCGAATATTTGGCACCAATGTCTATATGGATAAATTGTGACGCCAATATGGTTATGCCAGAAGTACATAGATTAGATATTGAATGAGTTCAATATAGAAACTACAAGAAAAGTTCTTGTTGCACTGGAAGGATTGAATAAATATTTAAGTATTTTTGATACTTGATAGATACAATCACAACGATTATTTTATCAATCATGCTGTGATGTGTAAAAATCCAGATATGTCCTATGCTCTAAATGTTATGAGCATATACCAGAATGATTCATAAGATGATTATTGGACGATAGTAAAGATATTCTTATGATCTTGTAAAAGAACTAAGAATATATTATTTTGTAGAAGTGACAAATAGATGGTTAGTTCATTGTAAAAGAATTATATTGATACTAGTTTTGTCACAAAGTACAAATTAAGTTTATCTCAATCTAAACTAAGGGTGGCACAATATGATGGAATGTGAGTTCCATAATGAATTTGGATGAGTTCCAAAGTTAATACATTGTGACAGATACTACAACAAAAGTCTAAGTATATAACTGCTATTATAGCAGCAAAAGAGGGCATTTGTGTCAAGTAGTTTGTTATCAAACTAGGTGTAGTTCACAGCAGGGATAATACTATGAAGATATATTGTACGACAATATTATTAACATGTTTTAACCCCAAAGAACTAAAGCTCACACCAAAGGACCAAATTTGTACAAAGCCATCTCATTAGAGAATGAGTGATGCGTAGAGACGCAAAGACATGCAATTACACACGGACCTAGAAGTTTCAGATTTGTGTGATGATCTTGTGATCTTCATCCCTTATCCATTTAAAAGAAAAATCCTTATAGGCTCAATCATCACATTTTTCCATTTGAGAAAAGATGATCCAAGCACTGGACCTGTAATCTCTGTCATCTTTGAATGTTTTTTTTCAAAAACAAATCCTAATATATTGTCTCACAATACGTAAATTATATTTTTACCTATGTTAAGACCTGACCTTTTTGTTTCGTGTTAGTTAAAATTTGTACATCCAAAGCTGAAATCTTGGATCCGTTGGTTGTTGCTCATGAAACCGTACTTTGATCGTTATCTTCCCTAAGTAGTACTTCCTCCGTTTCAAAATATAAGATGTTTTAGGTTTGTGAAGAGAATATATCTAGACTTGTTTTAGTGTCTAGATTCACTCATGTTTGAAGTGAATCTAGACACTAAAACAAGTCTAGATACAGTTGCTTCACAAGGCTAAAACATCTTATATTTTGAAACGGAGGGAGTAAGTCGGTTGTTTTCGCATGTAATGTTTCCTAACTTTCTAGTCATAGTGGTATTCAGATAGGCCGAAGGAAGTAGTGGATGGTTTACCTGTAAGATCTTGGTTCTTTTTTTTTTTTGCTTTCAAACTTCCATCTAGTCTGTTCGTGGTTTCATATATGAAATGGAACTGGAGAGAAAATCTCTTTTAGTTTTAAAAAATATGGCCATGTAGCATAAACCGTTTGCGAAGATGATGTTTACACAAAACATTCAACATGTAGGTAAAATGGTGTGGAAACGTTATTCATGTAGGCAGAATTTAAGGATCCGGATTATTAGCTGCTCTTTTTTAAAACCTTTTGTAGGGGTTCGTTTCATTTTCTTCTGCACAACAAAACGAGTGAGGACCGAAGATTGGGACAGGCTGCGCATGTCGCTGAAGCGTGCGACAACTAGGCCGGCCCAGCTAAGCATGAATTTCTTTTTTATTATTCTTTTCTTTATATTTTGTGTATCTTATTTTAAACTTTGAATAATTGCATAATAATATTTTACAAGTAGTGAATATTCGTGAAGGTTTTTTCAAATATCACGAATAAAAAATTCAAACTCATGAAGAAAAATTCAAAAAATCATGAACAATTTTTCAAAGTCATAAACAAAATTTTAAAATCACGAAGAATTTTTGAAAAAATAATAAACATTTTTTGAAACTCATGAACCAAATTTGGATAACTATGAACAAACTTTCAAAATAATGAACCAGATTAAAAAAACATAAACCAAAATTTAAATAAATCATGATTTTTTTCCAAAAATAAAGATTTTTAATAAAACCTAAAAAAAGAAAAAATATTAGAAAAGGAACGAAAAAATAGCACCGCTGCGGAAATGGGCCGGCACAAACAGAGTAGCCCCTTTACGATGCGTGCCGCTAGCGGGCGGCATTTAGCACTTTTGCTGAAGATTATCCATGTCTAGAAAAACAAATTGGTCCTATTGCTTTTTAGCAGGAGTTTTTTTAAGGAAATGTGATATTTATTAATTAGGCAACAATATTACAATCGTTTGCCACTAACAACGACACACAGGTCGGAGTTGAGTCACGTAGCACACCGCTATCACCCCCTTTGCCTAACTGCGCAAGAGCATGCGCAACACTATTATGCACGTGTTCCACTTTACTAATACATATAGATTGGTAAACATTTAGGGCATGTTTAATTCAAAGGATTTGTATAGGAAATTTGTAGGATTAAATCCTATAGGAAATTTTACTATGATGGTTGTTTGATTTGTAGGATTGATTCCTATAGGAAACTTTCCTAGGAAATCCTTTGCACTAGATTGCATAGGAAATCTAACATCCACTCAAAGCTCTTTCTTAGAATCCTTTGATGGAATCAAACAAACTTTGTTGCATGTGGGTTCCTATAGGATTGAAGTGAACATGACATTGCAATCCTATGGTTTTCCTATATCTTTGTTTTTCCTATCATATAAATCAAACAAGCCCTTAGGAGCTCCTTGCCTTCCCATATAAACTCCAGCTAGATGATCTGTCCATGTCTTTGCTCCTCACAGTCTTAACGGCATGTAGACAATCAGACTCCAAAATAGTCGAGCAGGAGTTAGGCCTACACGTACCACAACTTTGTTTTTCGCTGGAGCTAGTAGTACCCATGTCTAAGAGTATCTCCACTCGTTGGGCGAACTCATGAAACCGGATAATTTTTGGCCAGACGAATCGCGTTTTCGGCCTGGGTACGCCCAGTTTCCCACTCGCGTACCCAGGCCGAATTTCCAAGTTCGACTAAATTCAATTAAACACGGCGAAATATGGGCGAATATAGGCGAAATTTCATTAAAGTAGACAAGGGGCACATAGTACATCGGATTTCATAACTAGAAAAGGCCGCCGCCGTGGTCGACGTGACGCCGCAACTACAGGCCGAGGCGGGGGTTGTTGCCGGCCTCGAAGTGCGCCATGACTCCGGCGAGAGTCCGTCCTGGAATGCGCCACCAGCGTGGCGGTAAGCCGCATTGTTACGCGACGGCGGCAGCGAGCCCGGCGGTCCGTCGGCGGCGAAGTTCCTCGGCGCTGTCGGTAAGCTGCCTCGAAAAAAGGCTGCCCTAATCCTCGGCGAGATCCGGGTCTTGCACGGCAGCGATAGCGGCTTGGATCTCTCCGGCGAGTTCTGGGTCTTGCATGGCGGTGATAGCTGCCTGGATCTCTTCGGCGAGTACGTCTCCGTCCGGCACCGGCCGAACGGGGATCCCGCCGGCGCTGAGTTTCCAGCCTACGGGGAGACGAGTGTTCGGCGGCGCCGTATAGCGCGTCTCGCGGAGCAGCCGGGCTTCCCACGCGAGAGCGTGCATCGTCCCTCGGCCATAGTTCGCTGGAGTTGAGAAGGAAGAAAGGTACGAACGCCCGAAGTTCGCCGGAGTTGTTGTGGTATGAGGGACTGTGAAGAGAGACGGCGAGATGTACGGCTTTATAGGCCGGAAGAATGGCGGGAGGGGTGTAGCGACGAGGGTGGGAAAAGGAAAACGGCAGGAAGGATGGCGGCGAGTCGGCTTTTGTCGCTGACAGGCTGGTCCACTCGCCGAATTCGCTTCATCCGGCGTCCCCAGGGCGTACCCGGGATCCTGGGTTTGGCCTGGGTAGCCCAGACCAAAGTTGGCCCAAAACCGGTCGAAAAGAGGTTCCTTGGTACGCGACTGGGCCGATTTTCAGAGTCCGGACGTAATTTCGGCGTCCGGATCGACCTCCTGGGTAGGCGAGTGGAGATGCTCTAAGTCTAGAGAGTTAATACTTTCGGACACAAAGCCAATAGGTGTCAAGTAGGATCCCATCTAAATCTCACCTCTAGTTTATTTTAAGATTTCTAGTATTTTCTTCATACAAAAATAACTAACTTGGTTGTATCTAAATTCGAATGTATCTATACACTAAAACGTATCTAGATACATACGAATGTAGAAAAAAGTGTTATTTCTGGACAAAGGAAGTATAAAATTTTAATAAAATAAACTAGAAGTGGAATTTAGATAAGATTGCAAGCCAGACACTTTTTTTTTTTTGCCTAGAACCGGCCTACACTACGGCTCACCATCAAGCTCGCCCTACTTGCCCTAGTAGAAACACTCGCTCATAGCCATACGAAGCAGCAGTAAACTCTCCCACTTCATCCTGTTCCTGTGGACCGTGGTACGCTAATCAAGCAGCCACTTTAACCTTTTCGCCCGTCCGTCCGTCAGTCAGAATCATCAGAAAGCAAGAGCAGGCAGGCAGGCATGGCAGGCCCAATGAACAGCGTGTGATGTGAGACTGGCCTCTCTTATTTTTGTACGCGCGCGTGTGTGTCGATCAAGACGAGATCGAAGACCATGAAGAAAGAAAGAAACGTCCTTTGGCCGATTCCATCGGTGGGGATCTTGTTGTCCCGTCACCGGCCTGTATATAGTTCAGGGCCCGTGACCGACAGCTAGTTGACGTCCAGCTTCTTCTGCGAGTTCTGATCCGGGATCAGGCGAGCTGAGCTGAGCTCCACCGGCGTCGTTTCGTCAGGCGATCGGCTCAGATGCTGTGTCAGTTTACATCGTCAATGTATGGCTTCGTCTGGAACAGCTGGTTTTGTTTGCCCGGTAGGTTCCTGACAGATCAAAACGGCATCACAAGATTCAGATGGTGAAGCGTCGTCTGGTGAAAGTTTTCCTTTTTTCTTTCAGACAAAACACCACACGAACTGTTCTGCCTGACACTGAAAGCAAAGGCCTTGCAATGCAGTGCAGGGCCCAAGTACAGGATCCGGTATTACTCGGGCGTCGCAAGTTGGCCAGGAGGGGTCTGGTGGACGCCGGCCGTACGCGGGTGCCATGTGCATTGCCGGCCGGCCGAAATGATTCCGAATGCCGGCTGCTTTCTGCTCCGTTCTGCTCTGCATGCGGTGCGGGCGCCGGCGAAGTGCAGCGAGCGAGCGAGCGGCCCTAGCTCCTTTTGTTTCTCCACGAATCCTCCTCCTGCAGCAGCGACCGAGCGAAACAAAAGCAACATCCCATGCATCATTGATGCTCCTCTTTCCATGGGCATATCCGCGATCTTCCCCGGATGGATCGGCGCTCCCAAATTCAGCGCGCGGCCGCATATAAGATTTTCATTGATGCATATAAGATTTCTCAGTCCCAGCTACTCCACATTATTTACACCCAGGCCTCCTCTATAAAAGGGGCAAAGAGACAAGTATAAACACGAAGAAAATAGGGCGAAATAAGAGGTCAACAAATCGATGACAAACTTTTGATTAAAGGAAAAAAAAATTAGGCCCCTTTGCTTACCAGCCAAGACACAAATAGGTGGCCTCTTGGAACGTAGCTAGTGGCAGACACTCATGCATGCATGCAACCACGACAGATACATCCACGCACGCACCGGCGCACTCGCCGCCGCTGTACCTACGTGCGTGTATCGCTGACCGTTACAGTCCACATTATTATTCATATTCTTATTCTTTTTATCTCGAATATTTGTTGAGCTGGCAAAAGGACAAGAGGAAGCAATGCTTTAATGCTTTGTCACGTACTGACTCTTTAGCTAGGCTGATGCATGCATATCCCAGGGCAAGCCTGCGGATGTTTCGCCTGTCTGAATTTTAGCTTCGTGGTGAGATTTTGTGTTCAAAAGCTTGTATTAGTCGGACAATCACCTGATTAGCACGACTTATGGACATACAGCAGCTTAACCTGATGGCTAGGCTCACTCAGTACTGACTCAGTAGCTTAGCTACTAGCTAGGCTGATGCATGCATATCATCCCAGGACTGCGCATCTCTCTCCTTTCTCATGTTAGCTTCCTGGTTAGCATTTAGTTTTTATGTTTAGCAGCTTGTATTAGTCGGACAATGACCTGATTACTAGCAAACATGATCGCAATAACCTTTGGGCACACATCAGCTTAGCTAGTATCAGCCATGTTCAGACCAACACCTCACATAAAAAGTTCGGAGACCAGAACAGAACAGCTTCATAGCCAGCCACACTTCGCTGTTACTAGTACTATAGTAGTTGTTTAATTAGTACACATATCCAGCTAACATGATGGCTACGTACGTGCCACGTACGCATAGTAGTATATCCAGGGGCAATCTACTCGACCAGATCTGCTGTCTATAAAACAGCCGGATCTCGAAAATAAACACAAAAATCAGGGTACACGATGCTCATGGATCGATTGACAAACTGCTATGCTACGTACATACAACAGGTATACCACGTCTCGCATGCATAGTGATCGAGTTAACCGATTGGGCCACATACCTGTACGGCTGTACCCAAAGAAAAGGGAAATGTTATTGATCTGCATACTCCTTCGGTCCATATTAACTATTGTAGATGTATTGGTATACACTAGATAAAATTAAGGCCACTAATATGAACCGAAGGGAGCACCACAATTATGCGCAGGAACAGTTGGGGAAATGGGGAAACCATTGAATCCTAGAGGTAGTAGCGCTGGCTGGCCGTGTCTGCAAAACACGTAGTTCTGCCACATGCTAGTAGCCTAAATGTGTTCCACCGTGTCACCTATACGTGTGTATGGCACAGCGATGTTGGCGAGCAGCGAGGTGTAGTTCGGTGATCACCGATGTATTGGCATAGTACACTTATCCAGCTAATGCGATGGCTACGTTGTACATGTATCTAGTGAAAATCTACTCGGTCAGATCTGATGTCTACAAGACAACCGGATCTCAAAAGGAAAACAAAAATCAGGGTACACGATGCACAGAGATCGATGGACAAACTGTTATACTCGTACGTACTACAGCTATACGCACGCACAGTGATCGAGTTAACTGATTATGCTACCACATCTGTGCACCCCGTACGTACTGCTGGTCCAGGTAAACAAGGAAAGGAAAATGAAAATGTATCGGTCTGCATACCACAATTATGCACATCAACAGTTGAGGAAATGCATGGACGAATCATTGAAGCCTACAGCGATCGAGTCGTAGCATTGGGATCAGATCTGACAGCATTTTTCCTGCCTAGGCGTAAATTTGTCTTGGTCTAAATGGAAAGAGGATAAATGGAATTTTGTACAACTATATAGGGTCGTCTGGTTCTTTCTTATGAGTGCTCACTCTTCCGCTTCGTCCGATCGGATCTAACGACCGTAGTTCCACCTACAACCACGATTCTCTCTTCCACAACCCTTTCTCTCTCTCAGTATCAGCATACTCGCATCTCTCTTCCAATTAGTCCGAGTGGTTTTATTTGCTCTCAAGTTGGTTCAAAATAGACAAATGTAGCACTATTTTGTATGTAGTTTTCTTGTTTTTTCTAGTCACTTTGTAGTTATACTTGATAAAAATATGAAAACTGAATCCGTTTGAACCATTTTTTGGGGCTTATAGCTCCTATACGACGTCTTTACATGGAATTGGAAGGAAAGCGACATCGTTGCAAACAATAGCTGGCATGCGACGGTTGTAAGGCGGCAAATAGCTCCCGTGCGACACTTCTACTTAACCCCACGAGACCGTCAGCAATTGAATCAGCTGAGCACGTAGGGCCCACAGCCTCTCCACGTCCACGGAACTCACGATGTCCACCTCATATCGTGGGACCCACCACGTGGTCGAAGAGAGCCGTTGGCCCGATCCGTCCCCGCACCGAGCACTCCGCCACTGACATCTCATCCCTTCCGTTTTCTTCTCCGGCGAGCAAGTGCGGCAACGCCCGGCGAGGATGTCGAGCTCTGCTTCCTCCACGCTCATGGCCTCGGTATGGTGCGGTGCCGATGAGGAGGTGCCCGATTGCCCCGCATACGCCCTGAAGCGGCTTATCACATCCACCGACAAGAACGGCAACATTGGCCGGGAATTTGTAAAGTGTGAGAGCAAACCCGAGCCGGGAAAGGTGAGATCTGAGTGTTTCGAGCGCCAATTTCTCGCTTTTCTTTCAAAATTTCATGTATTTCATCGAATTTGGGATTTAGGGTTCATCTCTGCGATTTCAGGAACTGCCAAAATGTGGGCATTTTGAGTGGCTTGATGAGTACATCGAGCGAACTGGGGTGGAGGTAGCATCCCGGGAGCTCGAAAACCCGTCCGTGGTGGAGCAATTGGGATGTGGCAACCCCATTTCCGCTGGTACTATGGTGGATGCGGAAGTGAAGGCCGAGCTGAAGAAGATGAACAAGCAGCTAAGGCAAATCATCGAATTGAAGAAGCAGGACAATCTGATGGCCTTTTTCTTTATTTTTGTGTAATTTCTCTCGGATTAGTTTATCTCCTCATCGTTAGTCATTAGACAGCGCAGTCAGTGTTTGAGTGATGCTTTGTAATGGATGTAATGGTCTATGTCTTTGGCTTAAATAAAATGCAACACAAATTCGGGCTAATTTTTGAGCTACTCTGTTTTCGAAATCAGTGTTCCTTCAGTTTCGTCAGTGTTCCTTTTATCAGTGTGCAGGAGGTGCCCGTGTGCAGGGGAGGGGTTGAAAAGTAAAAAAACAATTGACGAGGATTGAAAAAGGCCAGACACAAATATAACTTAGCCATGCCAAAATAGACGTATCCAGGCCCAATAGTAACTATATGTTGATTGGGCAAAAAAAAGGTACTCACGTTACAATCTAAATAGGGACGTGTGGATCTGCAGATACTCGTGCTCAGGTTGCAATCTTTTTTTCTGCAAAAGTAAATATATAAATAAAGTCTAAGGACATCCATTTAACTAACATAACTTGGGCGCTCCTTTAACTTATGTAAATATGTAAATAACTTATTTGAAAATGAACCATGTGTTGTATGAACTTGTTTTTGTGTCTTTTGTTTTATACACTTGTAAATATATAAATATTGCACGAGTATTATATGAACTTGTTTTTGTGTCTTTTGTTTTATATACTTGTTGTTTTGGGTGTTTTGACAAATGACAATACAATAAAACACAGATTACAATAAAACAAGGGGATAGATAATATTGGGACAACATTACTTATATTAGATAGGGGGGATCGATAACATTACAATAAAAAGAAAAAAGTACAATAATATAGAGGGGAATAGGCGCCCCGC
Source organism: Avena insularis (assembly GCA_023614405.1). Lineage (NCBI taxonomy): Eukaryota > Viridiplantae > Streptophyta > Magnoliopsida > Poales > Poaceae > Avena > Avena insularis. Next base: position 473,098,632 of record CM042697.1, read on the forward strand.
CTAAACCCTGGGCTAGCCCCTAAACCCTAACCCTAGCTACCCTACTCCATCGGCGGTGGAGGCGGTGCCGCCGGTGCAGCCGCCTCCGCGGCATTCCACGCCGCCAACCTCTCCCGGTGCTCCCGCTTCCGCTGCTCCTCCTGGAAGGCCCAGCAATTGGCCTCCCATCGCTCGTCGTCCGCCCATCTGCGCCTTTTCTTCAAGGCGCGCTGGGCCTGCTTCTCCTCCCACCTGGAGAAAGCAGCCTCCTCCTTTTCCTTGTCCTTCGCCGCCTTAGCCCAGTGAGGGCTTGGAGGTCGCCGCCGCCGGGGAGGTTGGGGACTGGGTTGGTGACGATGGGGCCCTGCTCCCCCCAGGGGCAGGGCGGGGACTTCTTCTTCTTGCCACGCTTGGGGCGCGTGGGCGCCCCCTGCTCCCACCACTGCTTGTGGTCCGGGTGGTTGTCCTCGTCGCTTACTTCGGTGTCGGAAGGGAAGCGGAAGGGGGAGGTCGCCATGGTCGGAGTGTTTGGGGGCTGGGAGGAGGCAAAGGGACGGGCTCGAGGTTAAAGATGAGGGGCAAGATGAGATGAGGAGGCAAAAGCGTTTTGCCTATTTATTGAGGGCGGAGCGTGAAGGGCGGCGTGGGAATCCAGCGTCGCGTTAGGCATGAGACGCCGAGACGCGTTGCGTGTGGGAAGCGGGCGTGATCAATGCGAAAGAGAGAAAAAGTAGCTAGGATGCGACGTACTGTAACCCCTGCACCGCCGCCCCCGCCCCTGCATGCATGCATGCATTAATGCGAAAGAGAGAAAAAACGTTCAAGGTAGTTGTTCATTGGCAGTAAAAAATAAAAGGTACTCGTTCGTTTTTACACACCGCATGCAACAAACTCGTTCGTTTTTACACACGCAAGAAAAATCTGTGGGAGTAATATTGACTTTTTGTATGGCGCATGAACCAGATGGGAGTAAGTTTGACTGAAGAAAGTTGTTCGACGTACACTTAATTAATGCGGCAGCGCTGTTGTACGCAAAATAGCTAGACTGCGACGCTAGGGGCAGCTGCTGCATGCATGGTGCAGCCCGTCCCGCCTAGCGCCCTCGCATGCCACGCTCGGTCCAACGGTCAATGGAGTGTGCCAACGCTGTACGTTATATTTATTACATATTTTAGATTTTGATATTTTTTCTTAGACTGGTCATAGTGACATGCATACTCCCTCTGTCCACAAATAAGTGTATGTTTGGCTTCAAAATTTGTCCACAAAAAGTGTACTTCTACCTTCCCAATGCACTTGGGCATCCAATGCACAAAGTCCACAACATTTGTCCACAAAAATTTGTCCACAAAATTTAGAAGATTTTTCTTAAGGGTGACCTACAAGCTTATGGGTTGGCCACAAGCAATAAACAATTATTTTACTCTCTCCTCTCTCTCTTGCTTGTGTGTATTTTTAACAGACATGTGGATCCCAGCTTATGGTGAACTTGACCTTATAGCCATTTCCATAAGTTGTGTGGGTCCCATCTTATAGCAAAGGTTCACCTTATACATAGGTGATGTGGTATCATGCATATGTTACTAGTATAAGTTACTACTCCATAGTGCAAAATAACATAGATGTGGTATCATGCAAAGTCTCATTTATTACAATGAACCTGAGGGGAGTAAGTTTGACTGAAGAAAGTTGTTACACATACACTTATTTAATGCGACGGAGGGAGTAAATCTGCAGCTGTTGCACGTAAAATAGCTAGATGACGCTAGGGCATTTGCATGCATGGTGCAGCCCGCCCAGCGCCCTCGCATGCCACGCTCGCATGCCACGCTGTTGCACGTAAAAACGATGAAGCCAATCAGATTCCAGAATCATCCATCCCACGGATCGCCAAGAGCTAGCCACGAAATCCTTCTAAGAGACTTGGCTTTGGAGCCCATTTGTACCCCATTTTGGGTGAGGGTGAGTTGTACTTCACAAAAGGGATCAGGGTGAGGATGAGTTGTATTGTACATATGAGAAAAACGTTGAAAGCTCATACAAACATAGAAAAGTGACATAGCTACATTTGTTGAAATTCAAATTTACCATCATATTTGAATTTTGTCCAAATTATCAACAAGTGACAAATTATTATAATAAAAAATGTTTACAACAACAAGTGCCAAATTATTACAACAACAAGTGTCAAATGTTTACAACAATAACAAATGTTTACAATAACAAATGTCTATTTCTTTTGGCTCTTCTTACCCCTCGTTTTCTTCTCCTTCACAAGTTTCACACCACACAATAGGTTTATGCTCTTCTTTTTCTTACCATTACCATCTGGCCTCCCCACAACACGTCCAAGAGTCTCCTTCACCTCCTGCACCTCCTCAACACCCTCATGATCATGATCCAGAGCCTCATCAACATGGTCACTTTGCACCAGAGCCTCAACAACATGGTCAGTTTGCACCAGAGCCTCAACAACAGGCTCATTTTGGAACGTCAACAACAGGCTCATTTTGCACCAGAGCCTCAACAACAGGCTCATTTTGCACTAGAGCCTCAACAACAGGCTCATTTGGCCCCTCATTTTGCACCAGAGCTTCCAAATCAGAAACGGTGTGCCCTAAAGCCTCAACAGTTTGCACATCATCCTCCAAAACAAGTTCAGATTGCACCTCAGCAGCACCAAACATGATCTGGTTAGTTCTCTTCTTTCTTTGGCCATTGATTCTTGCCCTTTTCACTGGCCAGCATTCGTCAACAACAAGAGGTGGGCCTTTTTCTCCACGCTTCCTCCTGAAAACAAGCAAGTTAATGGGAGAAAATCATCAACAAGAAATGGGATAGATTTTGGATGAACATACTTTGGCTTTTCAGCAGATGTATACGCACTTGGTAGAGCCACCGTGTCCAAGTTCTTCACAGTTTGCATCTATTCTTGTTACCTTTTGGGCCCTTTTGGCTTGGCATCTTTCTTTTCATCTTTCTTTCCTTCTTGCTGCTCCCACCTTTCTCAAACCAAGCCTTGAATCTACTCTGCTTGGGCTGCCAAATTTCTTGTCATCAAAGGAGGACACAAGGAGAACTGAATGTCCACTTCAGGCCACTGAGACTGATCTGTAAGTGCTGAAATTGGTGTTCCATATGCAGCCTTGAATTTTGCTATAGAATAATACTCATGCAAATATGGGTGCATATTTAGCTTGTGTTTGGAGGCCAAGAAAAGTATGGCATGCTCACAAGGCTTCCCAGTGTGTTGCCACTCAAGGCATGTGCATTCATGCAATTGAGTGTCAACAACATGCCTCCTGCCAATCTTTGTATCTCTGACTTCAGCACCCCATAATGAGGATTTCTCAACACGCAAATGTGCAAGATTTCTGCTCTGTTGACCACCGCTGCACAACATCAGAAGCTTATCTCCTTGAAGAACATCACCAAGCCTTCTTCTCAATTCCCACAACCTCATGATCATGATCATGATCTGGTCAACCATGTCATGGACAGGCAAGTCTTTTAACTCCTTCACTTTGTTGTTGAAACTTTCTGCCAAATTATTGTTGATATGATCACATTTGATGGCAGTGTTAAAACCAGACCTGTACCATAAAAGAGAATGGTAGGTTTCAACCATGTACAAAACTTGACCCTATCCTCCTCGGAGCATGCCGCCTAATCTTCTCAAGGTGATATGAATGTGTGCACGGTGTAAGATCTTGTCTGCCTTGGACACATGTCCAAAATCATCTCCTCTGAATTTTTGATCAAATTCATCCACATATGGTCAAGCACTCCCTCCGCTCAATGAGGAAAACAATCTTCACTGCATTTTCTAAACCTTTACATGCATCTGTGCACCTTTGCCAATGGAGAGATCGCCCTATGCATCTTTTTTCAAGCTGCATCATGAACCATGTCCATGATGCCTCATCTCTGCATCGAAACATGCCAATAGCTACAGGAACATCCAATTGTGTCCATCTAAAGCATTGCATGTCGCTAGTTGACCATTCCACTTTCCGATCAAGAAAGATGAGTCTATACTCAAATATGGATGACAACCTGCTTTGAAGCCATCGATGCAAGGCTTTAAAGCCATGAAGAATTTAGAGAAGACTTTCCCATCACCTGTTACCTCGGTATCTACCTCCACAACACGCCAGTGACCTCTTCTCTACTTCGCTTTGAAGTTATAAAGCATTCGAAAGGTATTTGCCCAATCACCATATAGCTCTTTCATTGCCCTTTGATTTGCCTTCCCTGTAGTATAATTCAGCTTAATGGGGTACTGCTTTTCCAAGTCTATTTTCAGTCTCATGCGTCTGTTTGGTGTTGTGGCTAAAATGGGCTTGATCTTTTCGCAACCCATAATTGTGATGTCATCTTTGTAATTGTTTGAGAACTTGTAATGCAAGTATGAGGTTTTGGAATTTGATTCACTCTTATTGTCCTTCCATCAGGTTGGCGTCTAGCGATATATACCACTTAGAGGCTTGTCACCACCATCATAACCTCGCATTTTGCATAGAACTTCTTTTTATCAGTCCACATAGTCTTGGTAGCAAACTCACGTTTGATGCATATGTCTGAAACACATCTGAATTCATCCATGCTTGAAACAATCTCCCAACTTCAATAATGGGTCCTCTTTGTCATAAACTGTTACTAGCTCATCATCATGTGCATCATCTACATGAACCAGCATTTTCCAACAACTCTAGATCTATATCGCCTCTTCATCTCTTAAATGGTTGTCACCATCATTTGCAGCTTCATCCCTCTTCTTCTCCTTGTCTCACATCGATAGGAATTCCAAAAAGCTTTGCCATTTCAATGTCATCTATTGGTGCAATGACCAAATCAGTCCGGTCATGTATCTCAATGAATTCAATCAACAGTTACAATCCTTTGTGCATTACCATCTGCAGCCTCCCCTTGTGCATTAGCATCATCATCCTCCACTGTTAACACTTCCAACTCAGTAAGTATAGGCATTACTTGCCTTTGTGCAGCCCAATCATCCTCGACCATCTGAAAGCCAGTTTGAGGCCACATATCCAACCCTCGAATCAGGTTTCAGATCAATGAGCTCTGCTAAAAACAGAACAGTTTTGCTTGTCCAACCGTTTTGCTCATCGATTTCATCAACTATATGTTCCCCTTTCTCAACCCTAACATAGTCACATTTGCAATCATCAAATCGTAACAAAGAAACTTCTTGCTCGCCCCCAAATCACACTATCCCCAATTTTTCCACCATTTTCCTTCGCCTCCTCTCCCATGTTTATTAGCTCTTGGGGATCAACATGTTCTAATTCCACCTCCCATTTAACAACCGTGTCTCTCTCAATGATCTGCATGCTGCCATCAACTAAAACAGCCCTAGAGGGAAAGAAATTGATGCGAAATTGAAGGTTTGGCGCAACATCGTCTCCCCCTTTTGGCGGGCAATTGTGAGCTAGCGAAAAGCGAACAAAGAGCTCAACCTTAGAGAAATTAAGTGCGAGATACGGATATACCGATTAGAAGTCCCTCTCCATGCTCCATATCGTTCCCCTCGCCTGCTCAGACACCTCGCCTCACAATCTAGCATCAATGGGCACGCCAGATCTCAATTGAGAAGAATGGAGAGGAATTAGCTTTCAAATGGCACTCACCACCTTTGTCGTCGAACGAGCGCCGCCGCTTAAATTAATTGTTGCTGCCCGCCGCGCCGAGAACGATGGGTGAGGTCCGCCGCCACCGTCGGGAAGCTTCTGACGCAGCGCTCTCGGCCGAAGCGGTTGGTTTGATCGGCTTGATGGTTGTCCCAACCAACTGGTTTGGCTTAACCATAATCTTGGAACAAAGTTAAATGTGTCCTTACGACCGTTTAAGGCCCGTGTGTGGCCTGGGATATTAGCTGCCTCACTGGCAAATGCATCGAGCTATTCTTTTCAACGATGTCGCTTTCCTTCCAATTCCATGTAAAGACGTCGCATAGGAGCTATAAGCCCCATTTTTTGTGGACTACACTTGCTTTTGTGCCTAACTGTCTTTTAGAGTTTATACGTTTGACTCGGCTCAACTAAATTCCTGGCTCCGCCACTGGCTAAGGAGGAAGGGGAGGAGGGGAGGCACATGGATGTGTTTAAGAAGTTTTCGGCTCTAATAGCATTTGATCGTGGAGAGGTTTTTGGGAACGATTCATTGGACTCGACTCAGTTACGTGTTTATATAAGGCAATGCCTCAACGATTACATGGAGAGGATTACAACCAGACGGGAGTAACAGATAGAGCCGATATGATCTTTATCTTCATATACCAGATCATGTTACAACCGGTAAGGGCACTCAACAACTTCTATCCCTATCTAGTCTATACGATGTACACCATATGTTAGTGTGTCAACATCCGCAACATGGTGGTTGTCGGGAAGAAGGAAGAAGACCATGTGCCCACCTTACTGGAGATGGAGATGACTCGGCTACCGCAACATCGCCGGCGAGCAGAGGACTCGACCTCACCCGAGACGGGGCCGACATGGCTGGCCATGGCATCGCTGCCGGAGGTGATACCCAGAACTTATGTTGTAGGGGTTCCCACCCTATAGGGGGAGCTTAGATGGAAGCTGGGGCAGCAGGGCTTAGGGTTCCGATGGTGGAGGCCTGAACCTCACAGGATAAAGGGACTACGTGGCTAGCCGCGACGTGGCCATCGGAGGTGAGGCCTAGAACTTAGGGTTGAGGAGGTCACCGACAACGAGATCTTAGGGTTTCGGGTGCCAGGAGGGTTTTGCCGAAGTCGGGGGTGAAGGAGTTGGATGGAGATAAGGGACGAGAAAGTAGACAACATGTGCCTGTATCAACTCGTTATTTGTCGCGTGAAGCGTCAAATAGGAGCGCCCAAGATAAGCCCAGCTATCGTGACGTCTGGATAAACAAGTTGGGCTATTTTTGTGTGTAGGAGTTAACCTATAGCGACCACAAAAAAGGGCAAACGCTAGGCGTCCCCCAGATGACGGGAGTTCCCATCATCCTGCTCCCCTGCGCGACACGTGTCCCGTAAATCGCCCCAAATCCTGTTTTTACTATAAAACACCCCCTTTTTGTTACAAAATGTTTCCTCTTTGCTTTCGAAGAAAAAAAAAGAATTGGTTCCAGAAAACAGAATATCCCACCGAAAACCTCGCCGGAGACCATGCAGCGAGGATGACCCAGAGGATCCGAACGTTCCATCGTCCATGGTATGTGGATCATTTTCAACAAAAAAATCGCGGGAGCTGGTAGTACCCAGGTCTACAGACTAATATTTGACGGTGACAAAATCAAATACGTCCGGAACTGCCCAACACAAAGCCACCCCCCTCCCCCCCCCCCCCCCCCCACATCCCATCACGCTCGCCCTACTCGCCTACTCCAACAGCTAGAAACAACTCGCTCACAGCCATATGAAGCAGCAGTAAACACTCCCACTCCATCCTGTTCCCGTGGACCGTGCTACTCTAATCTATTAACCTTTTTCGCCCACCCGCCCGCCCGTCCGTCAGTCAGAATCATCAGAATGCAAGAGCACGGCAGGCCCACTGAACAGCGCGTGATGATGCGAAAGGGCACCTATTCTCTTCTCATATTTTTGTAGATCATGACGAAAACGAAGTGCGACAAACAGCTAGCGTGAGTTTCACTCGTTGGCTAAATTTAGTTATACATGACGAAATTTGAATGAATATCGGCTCAGATGCTGAGTCAGTTTACATTGTCAATGCATGCAAGCCTACGTGTGGAACAGCTGGTTTTGTTTACCCGGTTCCTGACAGAGCCAAACGGCATCACAGGATTATTATTTTTATTCCCAGCTATCCTTTTCTTTTTACAGGGATTATAAGGCCTATGGATCATTTTGATAGGATTAAGAAAATCAATAACTCATCCTCTTGATTACTACATGCACAGTTGTACATGCATGAGAGAAAAGAAAGAAAAAAAGACTAAAAGACCATGCATTGAAGGAGAGATGATAATAAACGAGAAAGGACTTGTAATTCCTAATATTTTAAAAAACCTTATAGACCTTATAATCCTTAACGGAGTGAGTACTCCACATTTCAGCCTCTATAAAAGGGCAAAGAGACAAGTATAAACACGTACAAAAAAGGGCGAAAGTTGTCAACGAATCGATGAGAAACTTTTCAGAAAAGGGAAATAGCTATAGGTCCTTTTTTTTGAAATTACAATATATTACGCATGCCAGCCGCCTCATTAAAACCTTCCAGTCCTCTTAGATACCCTAGTAAGGAAAAAGAGTGCGTCTAAAACTTGCAGCCCCAAAGTCATCCAAAAGTTACATCGTTCAAAGCATCAGCTAAAACTGAGGGAGGTGGATCACCATCCCAACCTATTACAGAATCAGAATCAAAAACTAATCTAGCTAAATTATGCGCTACTTTGTTTGCCTCTCTAGGGCAATGTAAGAAGATGATGTTCCCCATACGCTGTGCAATCTCAAAACAGTCAGCTAGGATATCCAAATAAGGACTCTAGATCTCGATTTCTCCCTTGCATGCGTTTATTAACTCTAAATTATCTGATTCAACGACCGTTGGGGAGCATCCAATATTCTCCAGTTTTTGTAACCCAGTTTTAAGAGCCATTGCTTCAGCAGATGAAGCATCCAAGATGTTATTAAAAGGTCAGGCGCCTCCAGCAATCACCCTTCCATGGTCATCTCTGATTATAGCACTAGTTGCACCCCTTCCATTTTGAAAAGCAGCATCCACATTCATCTTATACTGATGATGGGAGGGTTTAGTCCATGTTACCTCCTTCGGAACCACCCCGCAAGAGGCAGCACCATAGTTCATTGTTAGGGCTTGAATTGAAAATGCCGATGTATGTGCTGGAGCCACTGATTCTCCATTTACTGCCTCGCGCCTCTGCCACCAAATATACCATGCCCCCACCGCGATGGTTTCTTGTAGACCCAGTTTGCTCACGACGGGGGTGAATTTTGCAGGGTTCGTAAGGATCTCCTCCAAAATAATTGAACCCGACCTATCCACCCTGATCATCTGGTTTATATAATCCTCTAGGCCTAGAGCTCTCCACACTTCCTTCGCTCGTTTGCAAGTGAAGATGAGATGCTGAATATCTTCCGCACCTTGTTTACAGATAGGAGACTGAGCTTCAACTTTAATATGACGATTTGCAAGGACACACATACCAGGAATAAAACCATGCAAAGATCGCCAAATGAATATTTTGATCTTGGCCGGAACTTGGAGTTTCCAAAGCTTTTCCCAGACAATCTTTACTCGTGAAGGACCTTGACCATCAGCTCTCGACATCTTCCCACTATATTGATGTTCCCATTCGGAATAGTAGGCTGACCTCACCGAGAAGATGAATTTTTTTGTTTTATGCCACGCCACAAAATCATCCTCCAGGTTTTGGCTTATAGGAATCTGCAAAATTGATCTCACAATGAAAGGGTTAAAAATAGTTTTAATGATCTCCTCATCCCATTGTCCAGTGTTTGGATCCATCAACTCGTCCACCGTTCTAAGAATAACATTTCCTTTATCAGTATCAACCTTCCTCGACATAATACCTGGCACCCAATGATCGTTCCAGATGTTAATATTTTTCCCATTACCCACTCTCCAGACGTGTCCTCTCTTGAAGGTTTGGATTCCACTAACAATGCTCTGCCATGTATATGACGATCCCTTCTTTGGACCCGCATTAAGCAACTTTCCGTCCGGATAGTATTTTGCACGCAATATTATAGCACAAAGTGATTCAGGATTATTCAGAAGTCTCCAAGTCTGCTTTGCAAGCATTGCCAAATTAAATGCATGTAAATCTCTAAATCTCGTTCCACCTTGAGCCTATTGGAACGTAGCTATAGGTCCCTTTGCTTACCAGCCAAGACAGAAATAGGTGGCCCTATTGGAACGTAGCTAGTGGCGGACACCCATCCACCCATGCCATGCATATGCATGCAACCACGACAGATACACCGTCGTGCGTGCATCGCTGACCATTGGTTAGAGTCATCAAAATTCTTCTCATTCTTCTTCCTTTATCTCAGAACATTTGGTGAGCTGGCAAGAGGACAAGAGGAAGCATGCCTTAGTCACGTACCGATCGACCCCGTAGCTACTAGATAGGCTGATGCATGCATATCCCAGGCCTGCGCACCTCTGAATTTTAGCTTCGTGGTCAACTTTCGTGTTTAAGAGTTGTATTAGTCGGACAATGACCTGATTACTAGCAAGCATGATGGCAACTTTTGGACAGACATCAGCTTAACCGTCAACCATGTTCAGAACAACACCTCACATATAGAAAGTTCAGAGATCGGAACAGAAAGTTCATAGCCACATGCACTTCGCTGTTACTACTAGTACATGCCACGCATAGTATATCTAGGGGCAATCTACTCGACCAGATCTGCTGTCGATAAAACAACCAGATCTCTCGAAAAGAAACACAAAAATCAGGGTACACGATGCACAGGGATCGATTGACAAACTGTTATGCTACGTACTACGTACTACAGCTATGCGCTCGCACAGTGATCGAGTTAACCGATTGTGCCACATACCTGTACCCAAAGGAAAGCGAAATGTATTGATGTGCATACTATTTTCGGTCCATATTAATAGTGTCAACTTTATATGGATACAAATATATCTAGTTTAAATATTTAAGTAGCTACATACGAATGTAAATAATGTTAAGGCTATTAATATAGATCGGAGGAAGTGTACGGCAACTGTACGCCTGAACAGTTGAGGAAATGGGGAACACTTTTGCTTCGGTGCCCTACCCTCCCCCCCACCCCCTGTCCTCCTCCTCCTCTTCAAACTTTGACAAACAGAAACTCGACACTGATTCGTTTTGAAGACCTTACAAACCCATCCAAACCGTATGATCCGCTTAGATGTATACTCACGTGCCTGCGTGAGACGGAAATCGGAAGGTATATAGAAACAACAACAAAATTTAAAACATGGCATGTAAAAACGTAGATCTCGATAAGGGGAGGTGCGATCAATCGGTAAAAACGTGGAATATACCATACTCGACTGAGTACGCATATCCAGAGGTATACAAGACCTAGATATGGGTTTCGATGGGTAAAAAATACTTCCCATGTAAACTTAAATTTGAGGGGGATATCGAACCACAACTCAATGGGAAACCATTGAAGCCTAGAGGTAGTAGCATTGACTTGCTTTGTCAGCAAAATCCGTAGCTCTATCACATGCCAGTGGCCTAAATGAGTCACAACATATCTTCAGTGGCCGTGTCACGTAGAGTAAATTGCACCGAAAGTCACACAACTTGTTCCGCACGTGCAGTTAAGTCACAGAACTTGCAAACTGAACTAATAAGTCACATAACTTGCAAACACATGCACCCGTGGTCACAAAACCGGCCAACTTGGTGGTTTTTGACCAAAACCGTAGATAGACTAAAATTTTACAATAACCGTATTTTATTATCAAATACTATGTATGCATTTGTGAGCATGAGAGAGAATTTGTGGCTCCCAAGCTCAGTATTTGAAAATTTTAAAATATGTACCTTTTTATTTAAAAAAAATCCAAAATTTATTTTGGGAATACATATGTGTGGGCTGAATGACTATGACAAGTTTCGGTAAAAACTCGTTTTATTTTGGGCTACAGAAGAAAAAAATCCAGCTATATATTATATAAAAAACCACGTATTTCTGTCAGAGATTTGTCTTTTTTTAATATTTCACAAAATAAAACGTATGTTTGTCTGAATTTTTTTGCATTCCTTAGGATTGTATAAATATTTGTGCGTACTTGTTTTCAGATTTTTTGGAGTCTTATAAACTATTTTTTTATTTAAAAAGAAAACAAGCTCCAGTGGGTGGTTTTGGTTAAAAACCACTTAGTTGACCGGTTTTGTGGCCACCGGTGCACGGATTTACAAGTTGTGTGACTTATTAGTTTAGTTTGCAAGTTATGTGACTTAAGTGCACATGTAAGACAAATTGTATAACTTCCAGTGCCATTTACTCGTGTCACGCATACGTGTGTATTGCACAGTGATGATGGCGAGCAACTAGATGTAGTTCAGTGACCATTGATGTATTTTACTTTAAACAAAAGCAGAGGGAGTATATGTTTAGTACATTTATCCAGCTAATGTGATGGCTACGCTGCACATGTATCTAGTGAAAATCTACTCGATCAGATCCGCTGTCTATAAAACAACTGGATCTGAAAAAGAAAACAAAAATCAGGGTACACGATGCACAATTGCTTCACGCGTACGGTACAGACTACAGAGATGGACAAACTGTCATACGTACTGCAGCTATATGCTTGCACAGTGATCGAGTTAACTGATTGTACTCGCGCTGTCATACAAACTGTCATACGTACTGTCATACGTGCACACCCTACCTGCTGGTCCAGGTAAACAAGGAAAGGGAAGGGAAATGTATTGGTTTGCATACCACAATTATGCGCATGAACATTTGAGAAAATGCATGGACGAATCATTGAAGTAAAGAGGTACTCGCGCTGTTTCAAAATATAAGATGTTTTAGGTTTGTAAACTTTTTTTTAGTGTGTATATTTATTTTAAATCTAAGTGAACGTACGTACTAAAAGAGATCTAGATATACTAGATTCACAAAGCTAAAACATTTTATATTTTGAAACAGAGAAAATAATACTAGTAGTAATAGTAGCATTGGGATCAGATCTGGCAGCATTTTTCCTTTCCTGTCCAGATGTTGTGCTCTGCCCTGTGCGCCAGCACATCTATGTTTGAGTATCCAAGAACCAAGAACACAGAACGCGGTAGCAAGAGCCCGTCAACCCACTTCCCCCCCGCCCCCTCGCGCGAGGTTGGAGACCTTCGTCTGTCTCTTTCTTTTAAATAGGCGCTTTATTAACAAAAGTAATATTTACACCGGCCTTTGAATGACTAAAGTATACACAGCCAACAACAAAATAAATATTACACCGGCCTTTGAATGACTAAAGTATACACAGCCAACAACAAAATGAAACAGCAATTATAAACACTAGGCAACCATTACAACAAAATCAAAGACTTGATGCCTGATGCCTAAGAGGAGGAGAGCTCAGTTGTCAAATCATGCTATCATCCAAGTTGGAACAAAAATATCCCTCGCCGTATCTTTCTATCGTATACAACCATCCATAAACAGGTGACGGAACTACACACGTTGTAGAGATGCCTATAAATGGAGAATATCTATCTCTGTGCGGTGAACATGGTTTTGATCGCCAATCACACTTCTGCGTCTGACTTAGGCCGATCATCGAGACCATAATCTCCTTGGAGAAAATGTTGATGAGGAAGGAGAGCAGGTATTGATCCGTGCACAACCATGCATCAAAGGCGGGGTTGGGCTCCTTGCACCCTTGTCACCGCCCTTGTTGATGGTGATCTCCATTGTCGGCCTCTTCATCACTTCCAGCAACTCCACCGGCTTGGTGGCGCGGATCGGAGGGAGGACTTACGATAGCCACACAAGATAGTTGTTGCGGGTGAGCTTCTCGCTAACACCCTGGCCGGCGACGAGGGTTTGCCATCACTAAGGTCTAAGGAGGAAGAGGAGGAGGTGAGGAACATAGATGTGTTTAGGAAGTTTTCGGCTTTAATATCATATGATCGAGAGGTTTTTGGGAACAATGCCTTGGAATCGAATCGGTTATGTGTTTATATAAGGCAATGCCTCAACGATTACATGAGAGGATTACAACCAGACGGGAGGAAGAGATAGAGGCGATATGATCTTTATCTTCATAGACCGTACCAGACTGTGTTACATCCGGTACTAGCACTCAACAACTTCTATCCCTATCTAGTATATACTTGTATACCATATGTTAGTGTGTCAACATAGCGTGTCAACATCTACTAACATGGTGGTTGTCAGGGAGAAGGAAGAAGACCATGTGCCCACCTTGCCAGAGATGGAGATGACGCGTCTGGCCACAACATTGCCGATGAGGAGTGGACTCGACCTCACCAGATACGGGGGCAACATGGCAGGCCACGACTTCGCTGCCGGAGGTGAGGCCTAGAACTAAAGTTGTAGGTGTTCCGACCCTATAGGGGGAGCTTAGATGGAAGCCAGGGCGACAGGGCTTAGGGTCTCGACGATGGAGGCCTGGACCTCACCAGACAAGGGGACCATCTGGCTAGCCACAGGGTAGCTGGCGGAGGTGATGCCTAGAACTTAGGGTTTTAGGCTAGGGTGCGGGAAGGTCATTGGCGACGATATCTTAGGGTTTCAGGTGCTAGAAGGGTTTTTTGGAGTCGGAGGTGAAGGAGTTGGATGGAGACCAAGGATAGGAAATAAGAATGTGTACGTGCATCAACTCGTTATTTGTAGTGTTAAGCGTCAAATAGTAGCTCCCAAGATAACCCCAACTGCCATGACATCTAGATAAAAAAGTTGGGCTACTCCTTTTTGTGTAGGAGTTAGGCCTACAACTACCACAATATTTTTGACGAGAGCTAGTACTACCCAAGTCTACAGACTAAGAGCATCTCCACTAGCATTACTAGGAGGGCCTCCCCATACCATTTTCTTCATCTGGACGGCGAGTTTTCGCCAAGTCGCGTTTTGAGGATGCCAAATTCAGCCGGATTGGGCCCAACTTTCATCCAGCGTTCCCATCCCAAACTCGGGGTGCCGGGAGTCGCCTAGGAACGCCGGATGAAAGGTAAAAAGGGTGGGCCAACCCTATCGGTGTGACAACCCATTCCCTATCGTGATTCGGCTCTCCCGCGGCACAGAGCCTTCTCCAGCTACCCCTCGCCGCCATGTCGCCACCGGTGATGCCGCGCCCAGCCAAATCCACAACTATAGAAAGGTCTATCGCCACTGCATCCTTTCCCCTCGCTGCTGGCGTTGTTTCGCCTTCTCCCGCCTTTGTCGCAGCTCGGCTCCTTTCCGAGCTCCCGTCCACCTCGCCCGAGAAGTGTCCGACGTTTTTCCAGTTCGTCCATGGACTCCAACAACAAGGAGATATTCGCCCTGCTGCTGGAGGAAGAGACCGTAGCAACTATCGACGATGAAGACCACATGCAGATCCTCGGCTCCCTGGCCAGGCTGTACACGCGGACTGCAGCGCCAAAGCGTGGAGGCTCTGCAAAGGGTCACCTGAAGTGCAAAGTCAGGCAGCAGATGGAGGGCTACTGCATGATGTACACCGACTACTTCGCCGACAACCCGCTGCACAAATAGGTCGTGTTTCGGCGTCATTTCAGGATGAGACGGAAACTCTTCCTCAAGATAGTGCATGCCATCCGGGAATACGACCCCTACTTCATATGCAAGAAGGAATGCATCAGAATGGTAGGGTTTTCCTCACTGCATAAGTGCACGCTGGCAATGAGGATACTTGTATACGGAGCTCCGGGTGATAGTATCGATGACTATTTCCGCATGGCTGAGTCCACCACCATCATTTTTTATACATGTTTTGCAGGGCAGCGATTGCAATGTTTGGGCCACAATACTTTAGAACACCTACCGCTGAAGACACTACTCGGATCCTCGTAGTCAATGAAAGTAAAGGAATTACTGAGATGCTTGGAAGCATCGACCGTATGCATTGACACTGGAAGAACTGTCCATTTTCTAGGTAGGCAATGTACAAAGGCCATAAAGGATATTGCACTATGATACTCGAGGCAGTTGCTACACATGATCTTCAGATTTGGCACTCCTTCTTTGGCATGGCAGGATCAAATAATGACATCAACATCCTCCAGTCCTCAAATGTCTTTACCAAGCTTGTTGAGGGTCATGCTTCACTGGTGGACTTTGGGATCAACAAGCACCACTACAATAAGGGATGCTATCTTGCAGATGGTATCTATCTAAGATAGCCAACATTTTAGGACTATCTCAAGCCCCATGCTCATTTTCCAAGAAACAAGAAGCTTGCAGGGAGAACGTGGGGTATTTAGTGTGCTCCAACAGAGATTTGCAGTTGTCCGGTTTCCTGCTATGACCTAGTTGAAATATCAGATGTGGAAAGTGATGAGCTGTTACGTGATCTTGCACAACATGATCATTGAAGACGAGTGAAAGCATCCGGTGGATTTTCTCGAGCAGGAGGAGCCATACTATAGACATGGATCTCTTGCAGAGCCTGATCACCAGGTGCCGCAATTGTGGGATGCCTTTATCGCCATGCGTCAGGAGATTCGAGACCCAGCAGTGCATCAATAGCTGCAAGATGATCTGGTCGAGCACATATGGATACACAAGGGAAACACATAGCAGCTATGCCGAACATGATCTGGCAGAACTGTGCCTAATTTTTATGCCGAACTATGTTGTGTTTCATTCTATGGCGAACTATGCCGAACTTTGTTGTGTCTAATTTTTATGCCGAATTATACCGAACACCGCATGTATTCATATGTATGCCGAACTGTACGAATTGAAGCCGAATTCAGACAAAATATATCGCTAAATTTTCCTAAAGAACACATGTCTAAAAACCATGTCTAGAAACACGAGTAAAAGTTCGGGTGTTCCTAGGCCCAAAGTTCGCCGGATTTCTGGCTGAAAACGCCGGAGTGGATATATGCTCTAATTTGACGGTGACAAAAGCAAATGAAGTACGTCCAGAACTGCCCAACACAATGCCAGGCACTTTTGTGGTCTAGAACCGGCCTACACTACGGCTCGCCCCGGCCCCCTCATCACGCTCGCCCTACTTGCCTACTGCTCCAACTACTGCTCCATCTCCCAGCTAGAAACAACTCGCTCACAGCCATGGCATGGCAGCAGTAAACTCTCCCACTCCATCCCGTTCCCGTGGTACGCTAATCAAGCATTCACTTTAACCTTTTCGCCCGTCCGTCCTTCCGTCCGTCAGTCAGAATCATCAGAAAGCTAAAGCAGGCAGGCATGCCAGGGAGGCACGGATGCGACTCGCGTCTCTTATTTTTATGGATTACTACATGTGTGTGTGTGTGTGTCGATCAAGACGAAATCGAAGCGCGACAAGCAGCTAGCGTGAGTTTCGTCCATGATGAAAAGAAACGTTTTTTGTCCGGCTCCATCAGTGGGGATCTTGCTGTTGCTGTGTCGCCTCGTCGCCGGCCTGTAGTTCGGGGCCAGGGGTAAATCGACAGCTACTTGCCATTCAGCTTTTGTTGAGTTGCGATCCGGAATCAGGTGAGCTGAGCAGAGCTCCACGCGGGCGTCGTCTCGTCAGGCGATCGGTTCACATGCTGAGTCAGTTTACATTGTTTTCCTGACACTGACAGAGCCAAACGGCATCACAGAATCCAGACGGTGAAGCGTCGTGTGGTGAAAGTTTTCTTTTTGTTTCAGAGAAAAAACCACACGAACTGTTCTCTGCCTGACACCGAAAGCAAAGGCCATGCAGTGCAGTGCAGGGCCCAGGGTCCGGCGTCACTCGGACGTACGCAAGTTGGCCAGGAGGGGTCTGGGCGACGCCGGCCGTACGCAGGCGCCATGTGCATTGCCGGCGGGCTGCTTCCTACTCTGCATGCGGCGGTGCGGGCGCCGGCGAGTGCAGCGAGCGAGCGAGCGGCCCTAGCTTTTGTTTCTCGACGAATTCTCCTGCCGCACCGAGCGAGCGAAACAAAAGCGACATGCCATCATTGATGCTCCGTTGAGAGGCAATTTCCTTTTTATTCCTCAGATCCTACAAAGTCGGCTATGATCCCTTGGATCCGTGCCATCCCACGGACGACATCGTGGCTAACATTCACCACACACGATTGGAATAAGTAAACGCCTATCGCTACTCTGCCGTAGCACGAACGCAGCGTGCCTCTGGCAATTTCTTATTTTCGGAAACGTTACAGTAAACTGAAACAGGTTCGGTTTCAGGCCTATCAAGTTTAACACAACATTCACCCCCTTAAGCTTGAGGGCCTGAACTCACCAATTCCATACCAATCTTCCTCTTTAGCTCTTGGAACCGGATCCTGGCGAGGGGTTTCGTGAGGATGTCCGCGTACTGATCCTCGGTTCTGACATGCTCCACCTCTATCTTGCCTGCATCCACATAGTTTCTGACAAAGTGGTAGCGCACGTCAATGCGTTTGCTTCGCTCATGAAACACAGGATTCTTGCACAAGGAGATTGCTGATTGATTGTCTATTTTGATCTTGAACTTAACACAGTCACACTCCAGCAGTTCTTCAACAAGTCTGGACAACCAAACCCCCTGATAGGCAGTAGATGCTGCAACCACATATCCAGCCTCACATGATGATTAAGCAACAATCCTCTGCTTATGTGAGACCCAGGACACAGGATAGTGTCCGAAGTAGAACAACACCCTTGTGGTGCTTTTGCGATCATCAATATCTCTTGCATGACCACTGTTATAAAATCCCAATAGTGTTAGCTGGCCATTCACCTTTCTGAACCTGCATCCCAGACCAATTGTTCCCTTCGCGTACCTCAGTATATGCTTGACGGCTGCCATGTGTTCTTTGGTTGGTTTCTCCGTAAACCTACTAACATAGCCGACAGAGTAGCTGAGGTTAGGTCTGGTGTGCATAAGGTATCTCAAGCTCCCAACAACACTTCTATGCTTGGTAGAATCAACAGCTTCTGCTTGGCTGTCCTTACTGAGTTTCATCCTAGGTTCCATGGGCGTATGTGTCGGATTGCAGTTTGATAGTCCCATCTTTTCCAAGATACGAGTTGCATATCCAGACTGAAAGAGAGTGATGTCATCCTCATGTTGCTTCACCTCTATTCCAAGATAGTAACTCAGAAGCCCCAGATCAGTCATACTGAATCTAGCCTTCATCTGCATCTTGAAATCATTTATGCCTTGACTATTTCCACCAGTAATGACCAGATCATCAACATACACTCCCACGATCGGCGTTGTAGTCCCCACCTTCTTTCTGTACAATGCAGATTCAGAAGGACACTTCTCGAACCCAAGTTCAGACAAGGTCGAGTCAAGCTTGCAGTTCCAGACTCTAGGTGCCTGACGAAGGACATACAGGGCCTTCCTTAGCTTGCACACCTTACCGCCCTCCTTTTCCATCTCACATCCCAGAGGCTGGCTAACATACACCTCTTCAACTAGGTCACCGTTTAGAAAAGCTGATTTCACGTCCATCTGGTGGATTCTCCAGCCAAACTGAGCTGCCATAGTTATGAGTAACGTTTCCCCAAAAAAAAAGTTATGAGTAACGTGACAAACTCCAGTCAAGCAACCGGTGCAAATACTTCCTTGAAGTCTATGCCCTGTCGTTGCACATACCCTTTGGCGACCAACTTCGCCTTGTGCTTGACTATTTCTCCACTAGGATTTTTCTTCAGCTTAATCCGATGGGTCGATGACCTTTAGGCAACTCAACTAGTTCCTAGGTGTTGTTTTCTTAAATGGCTGACAATTCTTCTCTCATTGCATCCTTCTAGTGTACCTCCTTCATTGCTTCCAAGTGACTGGTCGGTTCCTCCAGACCAAAGAAGCACAACCCTGAATCTGCCTCGACACATTCAGTTTCCTCGTACAGTTCCAACAGTGGACGCTGATGTCTACGCACTTCTATTCTTGTAGACAGTTGTTGGGCCTCCAAGTGCAGAGGTTTGTAGAACAGCAGCAAGTTTCCCTTAAGTGGATTACCTAAGGTTTATCGAACTCAGGGAGGAAGTGGTCAAAGGTATTCCCTCTCAAGCAACCCTGCAATCAAGATACAAGAAGTCTCTTGTGTCCCCAACACACCCAATACACTTGTCAGGTGTATAGGTGCACTAGTTCGGCGAAGAGATAGTGAAATACATGTGGTAACGGTGCCAGAAAATAGCTTCTGGCTTGTTGTTGACGTGGGGTAATGGTGCCAGAAAAGAGCTGATGGCGTGGAGGAACAGACTAAAGGCAAACTGAAGGAAGCAAGCAAACATGCAACAGATCTAGAAGAAAACGGAGTTTCAATGCTTAGAAACAAGGCCTAGGGATCATACTTTCACTAGTGAACACTCTCTCATATAAATATCCTTTCTTCATGATACTACTCTTAACCACTCTCCAGTTGAACACTCTAATCATTGATAGGGCTATAACAACACTCCTCAAAGTATACCTTCCCCAATCTAGATAACCCCACACTGTCACCTTGAGCGCTAGATGGTTCTAACAACCACCACAATTTTATAGAGACATCCAACTCCAAATACAACTCATAACAAATATTTAATCTAGCCAAAGTGCCACACACGGTATGCACGCTGTCACTTTCACACACGTGGGGAAAAGCATAGATCTATTAAAGCACAAAGAGTATTTATGTAGACTCAAACCTAAGTGCCACCATGGCGTGCACGCTGTCAGTTTCACACACATGGGGAGAGCAGAGATCTAATAAAGCACTTGAGTAGCAAGGTAGATCTACTTGATTACAAAGCTCATGACCATAAGATCATGCATAGAGAGAGAGATGATGCGGTGACCCAGTATACCAATTCATGATGTAGTACACTATAGTCGTTGACATAACACCAATGACACACCGTTCACTAGTATTACATCCCTCAGAGTAGTACAACAGAAACATAGCAGGTCCAAGACATGACTATAGGTTACAACTCAACTCATTACACAAGATCCAGAGAACACTCTAGGTTAAAGAGAGAGAAAGAAACTTCTTATAAAGAAGAATCAGGAATAAATAACTGATAGCTACCATACTTATAAAACTAGTAACTGAACTACTGGCTTGCATTGCTGCTATTGCAATACTCTATAGAAGTAGGTTCTACGGTTAGAAATCAAATTCTTATCTAATCAGCAACTTCGTCTTCACTTGAGTTGATGTATATGTTGACTTTCTTGACTTCCTTGAAGAGCTTTATCTTTTGATGATAATTCCTGGAGCATAACTGGATGTAGACGTCGTCTGTACTGGCTTTAGAACCTAGCAAGGGTTAAGAAGATACTTTGAGTATGAGCGTACTCAGCAAGCTCACTAGAAAAGGAGTGTTTGATCCACTATAACTACAGCCACAGACCATAGGTCGTAGGCAATGCAAGTTTTCATAAACATTTCTTCAAAGGTTGATTTTATTCTAAAAAGCTATGTCCGTCAGCCTTCACGGGTTTACCAGAACCTTCATGGGGTTCCTTTCCCGCCGCGTTCACAGCTCCTTCCCTGAACAGGGAGTAACAAGTTACAGTACTTACACTCTGTAGAGGTGCGTCACTTTACCCATGAGAGATCTTAGCTTTGTTGCACATCCGGGTCGCGAACCCGTTCACACTTCCTTGGTGTGAGGCCCAGACTAAGACCCAAGCCAATCACTGCCTTCTCCGCGACCCCGCATGTCTTCTTGGTGTACGCCAGCCCACCTATTGAATTACGGCAATGGCAGTACAGACCGTTCAGATGCCCGAACTATCGTGGGACGTTGAGGGCTCCCACCCATATGTTGCATATCCTCTACGAATTACCATAAATAATATGCACGCTACGAGTGATATCAGCCACGACCCGCACATCCAGCTCCATGCGAGAGGGAAAAAATACAGCTGACTTCTTCTTCCCATTCCAAATCTCATGGTCAATGCATGATATACAGCGCAAGAATCACTGGCGACATTGGTTGTTAAGTCCTAGATAATATGTTCCTTTACCACCGGAACTCTTATAGTAGGTTATTACCTCATGGTAATAAACCTATAATCACATTATTATGAAAATAGTGTTTTCTGTCCTTTTTCAAATGCAGGTCATGATAACACTGGATTTGTAAAATACTTTACAGAAAATTATCAAAGGACATGAGCAAGTGTGAACTTGCCTTTTGTGATTGCAAGATTATGCATTCACGGTCTTCAAGACAATATAAGATCAAATAGTTGATATCTGCATCATTGGTCCGGTAAGGACTAATGTTTAAAGAAGCAAGATGCTTTTATGCATAAGTAATGTAATGCAAGTTGATAAACACGAATCCCGAGAATAACGTTGTTCTAGGGTTTGGATACTGGAAAGGTTTCCTTGGAATGTGTTGCCCTTTTAGATTAAGTTTTGTACATGTGCTTCTTATTATGGCTTGTGAGTGTGTGGAAAATAACAGGTATTTATATAACAACAAAATATACAGTATGGAATGTTACATAAGGTTGCTTACATCTTAATTGTTTCTCTTCAAGTTTTACTTTACAAGTAATGTCACTTATAAAGAATTTAAGTATTAACAATACTATTGTACAAGTAAAGTATAAAGTAAGGTGTTTACTATTAATTGTCATATGTTGATGAATAAAATCTTACTCAACTAAGCAGAAGCATTTAAGCTTTTAAGTTAATCTTATGAGGTGTTCTTTCTAGTTAAAGTCTTTAAGTCAAAAAGAATTGCCTTTACTGAAATACTGAAATTAATAGTATTTGAGACTTATCTATCTTGGTTTTTAACTGGGTTGGTTTGGTATTAAGATGCTTTATAACTTAATTTTAATAGACCAAAGTTAACTATAAAACATATAATAAAGTATTTAGTACCATACTTAAAGCTTGGTAACTATAAGTAACTTTAAGAATGTAGATAGACTTAGGTTGTATTACTTAGGATACTTGTATCTTGTTCACTTTATATTGTTTCCTTAGAGTTACTTAAGAATGGCATTACTTTTAGTTGGTAATGGTTTCTTTTCATTATAAATGTATAAAGGGATTGATCTCCTTACAAGGGTGTGGTTAAGGTTTGTAAATAAGTAAACATTATTATGTACTACCTATGAACTCAGTTATAGTGTTTTGATTTATTTATAAACTTGTGGTTAAATTAAAAGAATGGGTTTTATCTTATTCAATTATTCTTGGAGATTTTATATTAAATAAGAATTCTTTTATAAAAGAATCTGCATTTATGGTTGAAGGACAATTCAATAAAATTGTATTTAAAGTGTGTTAAATCATTTTGGCTTCACATAACGATATTTAAGACTAACACTTTTTATTAGACCCAATTCATTAATTTAATAATTATTAACAAATTTTATTTTTCATTTATAGGAATTATTAACTAAAGGAATAGGTTGAAATTCAAGTTATGAAAGTGTTTAACTTTTTTATTTAACTCAAAAGTGGAATTCCACATTTGTAACATGTAGGTATTATTTTTGTGATCATTTTGGTATATTTTATTTATTTTTATGGTTTAAAAATAATAAGATATGATTTCAATAAAGTTTATTACTTTATAAATACTTAATAAATAATAAATATTTAATTAAGAGAAATAATAATGCATGATTATAGTTTTAAACTCTAATTCTTTTTTTTCTAAGATTTTTAGTATTTTATTTATATTTTTAACATTTACCATAATTAAAATATTAATTATCAAAGGATTAAAACTTTGTAAAATATTTATTTAATTAATCATCATAATAATATTTAATAATAGTTTTAAGTTGTAGATTTTATTTTTCTGAACATTTTCATATATTATATGTATTTTCTGATTTATAAAACAAAAGATATCAAATTTACAAGATTTAATCATATTATGAATTTCCTAATCAAATAACTAAATGTGTTTATTAGGTAATGCTGATGTCAGCATCGACTGAAAGGTTTTTTCTCACCAGAACCTAACCTACCCTAGTCACTGACTGGTGGGGCCTATTGCCATCTCATTTCTATTTATTTTTTTATTTTCTAAATAGACATGAAACTTTTTACACTCAGAGGGATCTATCCACGGTCACAGACAGGTGGGGCTTAGTCCATGTTGGTGCGCCACGCTGGCGTGGACCAGTCAACGGACTCGGTCAAACAGCATCACGTGGCCAAGGTGACATCACAACAACGTCACCTCGTCGGTGACACGCCGCATTTACGCGAGGATGGCCGTAAAAGGGTGAGCCAAGATGCGGCAGGGGGCTTTTCGAATCGGTAGCGCAGGGCAAACAAGAAACTAGCGGTGCCATCCAAGATTGGTCATCGGCACCGGAGTTGCGATGACGACGATCGGCGGAGCTCGCTGCTACACGACGTTCGATCGATCTAGGAAGCGAATAAAGATTTGGAGAGCCTCGGGAGGAACACGAACTGTCACATCCCAAGATTTTCCAAATCTTGTAATGTGAAAAATAAATAAACAAAGTAAATAATTGTTGAAGATTAGGGTGAAAAGAAACTTTTGTTTCTAAATGGAAACTTAAAAATCCCATCTTGAACAAACTTTGATTAATGTTTGAATCCAACTAAATTCAAATCAAGTGAAATGCATTCTTCATAAATGCATCTGGAAATTTAAACATTTGGAAATAAACCAAAACTCGAAAACCCTAATGGAATAAAATCATTTCCAAGATATCTCTAAGACCATGGATTTGATCCATATAAATTTTGTCAACAAACATTTATAAATGATCAAGAATGACAAATAGAAATATTATAAAACCATAGAAATTGGTTTCAGTTAATTTGAAGCCATAAATAAAATCTTATGAATTTAATAAGATAAGGAAATTGATTTTCCAAAGCTAATAAAGCACCTATCAAGAAATCCATACCAAATGGTGAGCAATTAATCCTAAAGATATTTAAAAGGATAAATAAATATTAAATAAGATTTTACAAATTAGAATCACCAAGTTTGGATCTATAAATAAAAAAGATATGGGTTTTATAAGATAAATATAGAAATATTAAATGAGGAATATTTAAAGACCAAATTAAATCTTGGCCAAATCCATAAGCAAATGGAATAAATATAATCCAAATACAAATAAAATAATGGATAAAGAATTTTCAAATTAATTAAAAGGGGCATTAACCAAATCCTATTTCCATTTGAATAAAGACAAAATCCCTATTAGAAATGATTAATTAATCATGGGAGAATAATATTTGGAATTTACCCAAATGGAATAAAAAGTTATTTAATTGAATTAAATGAAATAAAAGAACCATTTAAATAAAGTTATATGGAATTAAAACTATATTTAATTTCATTGGAATAAAGACAAATACCCAATTTTAAATGATTAATAAATCATATTAAAAACATTCCAAATAATTCAAGGTGAATTATTTGACACCCAAAATAAACAAATAAAACCTACTGAAAAGATTTGGAAAGATTTAGATTTGAAATGGAGTTTGAAAAACATTATTAAATCTTATTTGAATTAATACAAGCACCTATTTTAAATAATTATTATACCCTAAAAAGAATAAAATTATTATTCTAAATTTGACTTTGGAGTGTGTTGTTAATCAGTATTAAAACCTACACAAAGTTTTGTTGACGTTTGAATTCAAATGAATGTTTGAAATGATTAAACAAAATCAAAACATATAAATAGAAAAAGAAAAGGGAAAATCAATCAGTACAAAAAAATGAACTAAACCAGTCTAGCCCAGCAAAGCCCACTGGCCCAGCATCAGTCCACCTCTCCCCTCTCTCCCCGAAGCGTTTTCTCTCCGCAGGAGGAACCCACAGCGTCACTGACGGCTTGGACCCACTCTCCCTCTCTCTCTCTCGCTGTCAAGC
This sequence comes from Avena insularis, assembly GCA_023614405.1. Taxonomy (NCBI): domain Eukaryota; kingdom Viridiplantae; phylum Streptophyta; class Magnoliopsida; order Poales; family Poaceae; genus Avena; species Avena insularis. The sequence continues at coordinate 473,124,139 of CM042697.1, forward strand.
AGGCCCCACTTGCCAGTCTTCTTCCTTCCCACGAAGACCACGCCCTCGTCGCCGTTTCTGCTAATTGATTGCACGCTTGATTCCTCATAACCGCGCGTTGATTCAGCCCCGCGATCATGCGTACATAAGCGCCTGCCCTCTCTCTCTTTTCCCTCACTCACCGCACCTACTCCTCCCCAGGGCTGCCCGAATTTCTCTCGGCAACACCCACTGCTCCGGCGAGATTCTCCGTCAATTCCGGCCACCACCGCTAGCCCCACTGCCTCCAGAGCACACGAGCTTGCTCGCCATCATCTCCTGCACCTGTCAGTGCCTTTCCCTCACTCGCGCGCGTCTCAAACGCTTGGCAACAACCTCGACTGAACTCCGCCACCGTCTGCCTCGACTCCGGCGACTCCACACGGTGAGGTCTGACCTTCCTTTCCCCTCTTTTTGATACAACTGTGCACGCCACGACCTTGCGCATCTGACCGTGTCCTCCACTCATCTTAGCGCACTCTCAATCCTCGCCTCCGTCAAGACCAGCACGAGCCCGACGCCAGGCAGAACTCCGGCGAGAAATTTCGGTCGTCCTCGTGCGCCCCTGTCCAGGAAAAGACTACGTCGAGCTTCCCCGCGATGCTGCGATCGCTGTAAGCCATATCTCTCCCTCTCTCGCCTTCTGAATCACCAGCAACCTCGCCGCCAGAGCGCACCACCGCCACTCGCCGCCGCCAGCGCCGCTCACTCTAGGTCAAACGCGCAGCATCCGTTAGATCGTCATCCAGTGGCTTAGATAGAACAACTTATCGAAGAGGTACGAGCTTATTTGAACCGTGCGTTGCAGCTTAGATCCAACGCACCAGAGTGAGCGATCCGCGCGAACCGGTATGGCCCAATGAAAAACAGCCACGTGGCTCAGACTTCGTTTTAAAAACAGAAACATTTCTATTAGATGTTCAATTTTGTAAAATTCATAACTTTCAAACCACACGTCCAAATTTTGCAAATTTTATATCAATGGAATCAGCAATAATAGTAATTTCCAACCATGCACTTTTTTTTAGTAAATTGCTTCTGGAAAAAATGGTTGTTTTTGCAGAAACTTGTGTAGGCATATTTTGAGTATAAAATTCTTTCTAAAATTATTTTGGGGATAAAATCTTTGGCAAATGGTTTGTTTTGAACCTACTGACCATATAAATCAATTTGTGGTTTCAAAAATATATTTGGTGAAGCAAAAGAATAAATCTTTGAATAAAAGCATTTCTAGCCAAATAAAAATGTTGATTATGGTTTAAAACTGATTTTGGAGGAAAACCTTTGGGAAATGTTTTGATTTAAACTCTCTGAACCGAAACACCAAGTTTTATGATTTAAAAATGTATTTGGTGAACCCTATAAAGATTGTTGCTTTGCTAAAAGATTTTCAACCACATAAAATAATGCTTTGGTTTAAAATTGGTTTATAGTAAAATCTTTTGCAAATGGTTTTGCCACTTTTATAAAATGACCAATAAGTGTTTTAGAATGTTTATAACCCATTAGAAACCACTTTTCCAAATAAAACAATCTTTGGCATGCTTGCATGCATTGTTTTATTTCTATTATTTTATGTGATGTTTGCTTGAATGGTAGATTGAATTCTTGCTTGCTTGATTGAATTATAGTGGAATTTGAAGAGTGTGGACATTGCAAGATCAAGGAGTGAACTTATATTCTCTACCAAAAAGGCAAGTGATGCTTCATACGTTTGTCCCATTATTTTCACTATGCATTAGTGATATTTCTAAGTAGGACTTGCATGGAATTTTTTCTAAGTATAAACTATGCTATGGGAAATCCTAGTAGATGAAACCTTAGTAGAAATTTCCTATGTTAAGATTCCTACTACCATCATGCTTAGCTTAGCTAGTAGAAAACAAGGGTGGATTATATTCATGCTATGGAATATTTCTAAGTCAAGGACTTGTGTTTTGTTTAATAAAACAACTAAGTGAATGAATCACCTGGGTGGAATGGAAAGAATGGTTTGTGTTGAGTGGTTATGCAAGTCCAGTATGCTGGGGAAAACTTAGGCATCACCAAGTCCAGTATACTGGGTAAAACTTGGTATCTCACTTGTGGAATGCCACCCAGGAACAAAGAGATTTGAGATGTCAAATGTTGAGAAGCTTCAAGTGCAGCCACATGGAATTATGGGCTCTGCCTGGATCATATAGGTTGCAATAACTTAGCCAAATGGACAGTTGGTGGTAGGGGATGATAGTTTGGAACGCGTCCATTCTGGTCTAAGGGAAGGCTTCTGAAAGATCTTGTCTTGGTGAAACCAAGTCTTGTGGGGAAAGTGCACCACCTCTGCAGAGTGTAAAATCTAAGTACTTAGCCATGTCCCTGGTAAAGGACAATTTGAGCATCAAGACATGGAAGCTATCAAGAATCTCCTCATCCAAATTTCTAAGTTAAAACTTTGTGGTTGAACAAGGGTTGAAGGATCACCAATTTCTATTGGAAGATGCCTTGGGTGATTTTTGACAAACAAAAACTTAGTATTTTCAAATGATAAGGAAAATCTATTTTGAGCAAAGCAAGCCTAAGCTCCACTTAACCAAATGCATATAGATGATAGACTCCACTATACTACCATAGTATCACTTGCCAATACAATTCAAATGTATTGACCCTTGTGGTTGTAACTTATTATGTTGCAGGTTTGTCTGATGTTAGTGAAGTATGTGTTGATTAGGATTACAATTCTACAGCCAACATGTTTGCCAGTGGCACTTTGAAGATGAAGGACCCCATTCTATTATTATATTCTACTGCATTGTAATGAGATAGCCAAATGAGCTATGTAAGATGTAATAAATTATTTTATTCCTGGTTATAAAATTGTATAATGACCTTTGTTTCTTGATATTACATCTTAACTGTGGATGCTAGATATTGATCCAGGGACTAGCATTGTAAATACAGGGATCTCTACCTTATTAAAGGTTGGGACCTCTACAGGAACTCACCACGATGCTCGTAGTGGGGTCAGTTGGGTCGAGGAGGAACGATATTGATGATGATTAACGATGACCGGCGACGGTGGTCGTCGGGGATTGAGTCGATGCGGTTGATTAAGAGCTCGCCTGCTCGATTCCTTCTTGCTCGAGCTGCTACACCCCATGACGGAGCTCGTGGTACGCTCGGCTAGTCGTGGGACGATCTCTAGCGACGGCGGCAAGCGTCACTGATGAGTTAGGGTCGGTCACTGAGAGGAGATAGGGAAGAAGAGGAAGGAATCGAGATAAGGACGAGGGAGTGCGGCATCGGCGTGTCCTTCTTATCCCCTCCCGATGTCGGCAGCCTCGGAACGAATCATGGCGACCACGGTGGACGGCGGAGGCGTTGCCAGCCAGCTGCTTCGTCGGCGATGCATTCTGTCCAGGGAAAGAAGAAAGGGAAAAAGAAATGAAGGGGTACTGGGCCGTCTTGGGCTGCGTGGGCTGTGGCGAAGTGAGTGGAGTGTTTCTGCTGCCACCTGTGAGCGTCGGTTAAAAGGTGAGGTACTGGGCCGTGGGCCACTTTCTGTACTGAGCTCATTCCTTTATTTTTTCCCTGTTTTCTGCTTTGTATTTCATTTTCTTTTCAGATTTGAATTGTTCACACTTTTGTTTTAAGTTTTTCCAGAAATTTTTCTTTAGAAATTTTTACTTTAATATTCTAGTATGAATTATTATTATTATATACTTTATTTATTTACTCTTCTACATTCCCTTAATCATTAACATATAAGGAGTTAGTATATTCAATGGAATAAATAGAATCTAGGGTTTTGGTTTTTAGGATTTGTTTATAATCCTATAAAAATGATTTCATTATTTTCTTGATGTATATGCTTTTTTGTAACATTGTTTTCACTTTTATTTGGAGTAGTTAAGTTCTAAAATGTTTAGTAACATTCATAGGGTTTATTTATATGTATTTAATCACATAGTATAGGATAGAATGGTTTATACCATTGGATCCCCACTTATTCCATGCTCATATGGGATGAGTGGTTAGAGAAATGAATTAAAGATTTTTGTCTTATGATTATTTATGAGATGTTGATGATAAAACTTATTAATAAGTTTAGAGTTCTGAATTGTAATTACTCACCCTAGGGTTTAAGGTACTTACTATACCTATTTTCTTTTGTTGATGTGAATAAAGGTTAGTAGCTAAACCTATTGTCTTTATGCTTGTGATTTTAATAATATCACATTTAAAGTAAAATAGTGGAATTGTTTTCTAGGATAACTTATGAGAAACAATTAATAAAGATAGTTCCATAATTTATAATTCAAGACTTCTGGTTAAGGAATTCCTTTCCTAGATATATTACTTCTCTATATCCATCATCATGTGTTAACATGACAAGCTTTGCTTCACAAGAATATTCTTATCTACCTTTTATGCTTCTAAAGCCATTTATAAATCCAATGAACTTGTCATTAAAACCTTTTCATAATCTTCTCATATTCTCCCTTAAGCATCCTTCACTAATATCACTTCAATAGATGTATGCATCAAATCCTACTTCACCTCAAGTGCTTAGTATTTCCAAAGTGGAAAATACTACTTCTTTAATCCAATGTTATTTTAACATCATCTTATTCATACTATCTTGTCTCTTCTTAACTCCAGTATCTAACATTACAACCTCACATTATATTCACCATTGTCACTTATACTTGGTATAAGCATTCAATATTGGTGAGTAAGGCATGATCATTATGATCCTTAGATCCTTTTAAGGTTCAACTTTCCAGTTGACTAAACAAGGCTTCATCAATACAACACTATAGTTGTATTCTAATTATCTTCTGTTTAGATCTATTGGATTAAGAGATATAATTAATTGGCTATACCTACTTGATCCAATAGGACTACTCCTGGTAAACTATCTTTAGACTTCATTCTTATAATCTTCTTTGTTACCATATTGATTTGATTTCCTCAAATCACTCCCATCCTATAGATGACATCTAGAACTAGCATCACTACTTATCTCTTCTTACTTCTTTCTTTATAAGCCTTAAGTGAATGCTATAATAAGGACAAGAGTTGATAGATCAAGAATTAGTAGGTTAAGAATTGGTGAATCAATAGTTGATTACTCAATATTGATGAACAACAGGTATTGAGATAGGATTCCATAAGGATTGATATGGGAAGGAGGATATGTGGTGAATGGTCTTGAATTACTTTCCTTCCTACTTATTCTCACTAAAGAATTAGAGTTTGGTATTACCATGATACACATGGTATAAGTAGATGAGATTAAGATATAGTTGTTTCATTCTTATTATTTGTGTTTTATTTATAAGTTGGTATTCATGTGTGGTTATAATGCATACTATGATATGATCAACTAATGATCAAATATAAATCATTAAGTAATGTATTAGGGTTTAATTTTATTACATTTGATCTACCCTTAGATCAAATCATGTTTACCCAAAATAAGGTTTTAGCAAAGGTCATATTGAAACTTATCGCAGTCAACTTGATGATCTACTTCAATTCCATCAAGTTAAGAGAAGCTTCAATCACTCTAACAAGTTTTTATTTAAAAGCGCGAAAATTATTCAGATTTTCTATGCATGAATGCAATGCACACACCTGTGTTCAGCTTATTTCTAAGCTCTAATGTTGGGATGTTACAGACTCTCCCCCTTAAAATAAACTTCGTCCTCGAAGTTCGTACTCTCATGTTTCGGAGTAAGGGATTGTCTTGCAATGATTACGATATGTCTCAACTCCATGTTAACATTAATGGGAATAATTATAATATCCCATATTCAGATCTTTTTCTTGAATCCTCATTATACTTGGTAATCTTCAACTTGTTGTCCCCAACACTCCAAAGTTCCTTTTACTTTACTCCCTTAGGGATATGTCCTTGTAAAATCCTTAAATTGAGGTTTCTGATTTAGTTGATTTCCCTGATTCCCTGATTAAGTATCCTAATCCAACTTCTTTACTTGATCATCGAACTTCCTTACTATACTATATAAGGGCTAGGAAGTCTCACTAAAACAGGTTTTAAATTTCAGTTAGCCAATAGTTATAGTCAAAAGACTAATCTTTGTTTTACCATTGTATGAGTTGGACTGGTCATTCTTCCAACTATTGGTTTTGAACATAGTTAGTCCAAACCCATTGGAACTTCTTGTTCCACTACACATGTCTAATTGGATATGTTTTAATCCTTCTTAAGGATTTCTTAAGAGTTGTTTCTTCTAGACTTAGTCTGTTAAGATTAATCTATTTTATCACTCCTCAGCTCTTGGCTTAGCAAGCTTTAGATAATTTATTGTTATTATTATTACATATAGTACTTCTTCAACTTTCATTTATAATGTTTACTCTCCCCCTTAGGGTTTACTAATAGCATCTAAACTGCCTATTTAGTATTTATTGGCTTTATAATTAGACTTGTAGAGTTTTGTCTAGATTATACTTTACCTAAGTTGTTCTTATGAAAGATTTTACGGTGTGTCCACACAGTTGTGGATCTCCGAAGTGAATATTTCAGTATTATTTGTCTTACTTACTTATTCAGATATTTTTGCTTTGATGCACCTGGCTTCACGAAGAGTCTCGAAAGACGGACGCTTTCAATTTTTATACTCCTTTGTGTCCTACTTATCTTAGGCCAAATTTTGTGCTCTTTATGCAACTTTTAAGATGATCTGGTTAACTATGTCAACCAACAGCGCTACGGTCAAGATACCAACTGTGGATAACATACTAGCTATGGATCAAATACCAGCTGCGGATAATCTTAGGGTGTATGTATTATCCTATGGTTTCCAACATACTTCTAGCATTCTCTCTGAATTGTCAGAGCTTGAATACCATTTTGGATTCCAAAACTTCTTCTTTGCACTTATTCATGATGCTTCCATGAACTTGGTACAACTACTTTATTAACTTCTTAACCACATCACCTTCCTGGAATGAACCTTAAGTTTATTACTTCTTGTTGCTCCATACTTCTTCTACACTAATCTTCCTTCTTATTGTTGTTTAGTAAACATCTGAACTTGATCCATGCTTCAAATTGCGTTGATACTAATCATATTTGGCTTTACCCTTTAAGTCTTCATCTTGGTCTTCGGAACTCGTCACTCCCTTACACGAATCCCCATTTCTATCTAGGTCTATAACATTAAATAATAACTGGATGTTGCAACATGCATGTGCACACCAAGTCAAACTTCATGTATAGATCTAGTCAATCAAGAAGATCCAAGAAAAACAAATAAATTCAAATATGGTACATATAACACACAATATTCTAAACCCAGAATATAGTAGTTGAGTATAATATCTCTAGAATTCCCGCTTAGTTGTGCAGTATATGACACATCCTCATATAGGTTTACATTGTGATACTTAGCACATAGAGTTAAACTATATTTTGTCTCAGTATTTACCCTAATTGCTCAATTGCAATAGGATAATCTTAAACAAAGTGGTCTCAAATTTGGTTTTGACTAAACTTTTGTCTCACCTTTGGAATTACTAGCTATAACCAACCTTCCTTTATTGGTAAACTATCCTCACATAATTAATCCAAAAGACTACTCAGATTCTATTTGATAACTTTAACCAAAGATTATTAGAAATTTTTAGCACTTATGACTTCTATATAGCTCTACCATGATATTTTCATTCTTCTACCTTAGAATGATTTACTAATTACTGGTCATATTTACACCTATATCATGGCCTCGGAGCTAATCTCACCATGATATTGTTATGTTTTACCTATTTCTCATGATTCAGGAGCTAATCTAACTATGATGACTTTATATCTCATGAATCTATTATTAAGTTTTAGCATAATATCACTTCATCACATAGAATTCCCAAGTGAATCCCACATGATTATTACTCTTTACATCAACATTAATCCTAATGATATTCATCATGTTGCCTTTGGTTATCAACTGATACTAAGATTTTACTATTCTTACTTATATTCTAGGATTAGCTATACTATTAGAACTACTTCAATTGATGTCTTAAACTTGATCCTAATCTACTGTGACCAATTAGCTTTCCTACAATTTCTTGGTGGTTTATGTCTCCCTCGGAGGACACTAACTAGCACTATACTTGAGAAAAGATAAATAATTACTCCTAAGAAAGAATGACTTAGGCATATGACTTAGGTGTGACAAGGTTATCCTCAAGTGGATACTCATCGCAAGTCATAAGAATATTTGGTTTAGATAAGATGGCTTCTATAGTCACTATCCAACCTACAGATCTTCCTAAAAGGGTTTCAATCCTAAGGTCAAAGCATATGCTCTGATACCAACTGCGGTGACCCAGCATACCACTGCATGATGTAGTACACTATAGTCGTTGACATAACACCAATGAAACACCGTTCACTAGTATTACATCCCTCAGAGTAGTACAACAGAAACATAGCAGGTCCAAGACATGACTATAGGTTACAACTCAACTCTTTACACAAGATCCAAAGAACACTCTAGGTTAAAGAGAGAGAAAGAAACTTCTTATAAAGAAGAATCAGGAATAAATAACTTATAGCTACCATACTTATAGAACTAGTAACTGAACAACTGGCTTGCATTGCTGGTATTGCAATACTCTATAGAAGTAGGTTCTATGGTTAGGATCCTATTCTTATCTAATCAGCAACTTCGTCTTCACTTGAGTTGATGTATATGTTGACTTTCTTGACTTTATTGAAGAGTTTTATCTTTTGATGATGATTCCTGGAGCATAACTTGATGTAGACGTCGTTTGTACTAGCGTTAGAACCTAGCAAGGGTTAAGAAGATACTTTGAGTACGAGCATACTCAGCAAGCTCACTAGAAAAGGAGTGTTTGATGCAGTATAACTACAGCCACAGACCATAGGTCGTAGGCAATGCAAGTTTTCATAAACATTTCTTCAAAGGTTGCTTTTATTCTAAAAAGCTATGTCCGTCAGCCTTCACGGGTTTACCAGAACCTTCATGGGGTTCCTTTCCCGCCGCGTTCGCAGCTCCTTCCCGGAACAGGGAGTAACAAGTTACAGTTCTTACACTCCGTAGAGGTGCGTCACTTTACCCATGAGAGATCTTAGCTTTGTTGCACATCCGGGTCGCGAACCCGTTCACACTTCCTTGGTGTGAGACCCAGACTAAGACCCAAGCCAATCACTGCCTTCTCCACGACCCCGCATGTCTCCTTGGTGTACGCCAGCCCACCTATTGAATTACGGCAATGGCGATGCACTGCTCAGATGCCGGAACTATCGTGGGACGTTGAGGGCTCCCACCCATATGCTGCATATCCTCTACGAATTACCATAAATAATATGCACACTATGAGTGATAACAGCCACGACCCGCACATCCAGCTCCATGCGAGAGGGAAAAGATACAGCTAACTTCTTCGTCCCATTCCAAATCTCATGGTCAATGCGTGATATACGGCGCAAGAATCACTGGCGACATTGGTTGTTAATTCCTAGATAATATGTTCCTTTACCACTGGAACTCTTATAGTAGGTTATTACCTCATGGTAATAAACCTATAATCACATTATTATGAAAATAGTGTTTTCTATCCTTTTTCAAATGAAGGTGATGATAACACTGGATTTGTAAAATACTTTACAGAAAATAATCAAAGGACATGAGAAAGTGTGAACTTGCCTTTTGTGATTGCAAGATTATGTACTCACGGTCTTCAAGACAATATAAGATCCAATAGATGAAATCTGCATCATTGGTCCGGTAAAGACTAATGTTTAATGAAGCAAGATGCTTTTATGCATAAGTAATGTAATGCAAGTTGATAAACACGAATCCCGAGAATAACATTGTTCTAGGGTTTGGATACTGGAAAGGTTTCCTTGGAATGTGTTGCCCTTTTAGATTAAGTTTCGTACATGTGCTTCTTATTATGGCTTGTGAGTGTGTGGAAAATAACAGGTATTTATATAACAACAAAATATATAGTATGGAATACATCTTAATTGTTTCTCTTCAAGTTTTACTTTACAAGTAATGTCACTTATAAAGAATTTAAGTATTAACAATACTATTGTACAAGTAAAGTATAAAGTAAGGTGTTTACTATTAATTGTCATATGTTGATTGAAGTGGCAAAATGAATAACTTTTGAAGAAAATCTTACTCAACTAAGCAGAAGCATTTAAGCTTTTAAGTTAATCTTATGAGGTGTTCTTTCTAGTTAAAGTCTTTAAGTCAGAAAGAATTGCCTTTACTGAAATACTAAAATTAATAGTATTTGAGATTTATCTATCTTGGTTTTTAACTGGGTTGGTTTGGTATTAAGATGCTTTATAACTTAATTATAACAGACCAAAGTTAACTATAAAACATATAATAAAGTATTTAGTACCATACTTAAAGCTTGGTAACTATAAGTAACTTTAAGAATGTAGATAGACTTAGGGTGTATTACTTAGGATACTTGTATCTTGTTCACTTTATATTGTTTCCTTAGAGTTACTTAAGAATGGCATTACTTTTAGTTGGTAATGGTTTCTTTTCATTATAAATGTATAAAGGGATTGATCTCCTTACAAGGGTGTGGTTAAGGTTTGTAAATAAGTAAACATTATTATGTACTACATATGAACTCATTTATAGTGTTTTGATTTGTTTATAAACATGTGGTTAAAGCAAAAGAATGGGTTTTATCTTATTCAATTATTCTTGGAGATTTTATATTAAATAAGAATTCTTTTATAAAAGAATCTGCATTTATGGTTGAAGGACAATTCAATAAAATTGTATTTAAAGTGTGTTAAATCATTTTGGCTTCACACAACAATATTTAAGACTAACACTTTTTATTATACCCAATTCATTAATTTAATAATTATTAACAAATTTTATTTGTCATTTATAGGAATTATTAACTAAAGGAATAGGTTGAAATTCAAGTTATGAAAGTGTTTAACTTTTTTATTTAACTCAAAAGTGGAATGCCACATTTTTAACATGTAGGTATTATTTTTGTGATCATTTTGGTATATTTTATTTATTTTTGTGGTTTAAAAATAATAAGATATGATTTTAATAAAGTTTATTACTTTATAAATACTTAATAAATAATAAATATTTAATTAAGAGAAATAATAATGCATGATTATAGTTTTAAACTCTAATTCTTATTTTTCTAAGATTTTTAGTATTTTATTTATATTTTTAACATTTACCATTATTGAAATATTAAATATCAAAGTATTAAAACTTTGTAAAATATTTATTAAATAATATTTATTTAAGTAATCATCATAATAATATTTAATAATAGTTTTAAGTTGTAGATTTTATTTTTCTGAACATTTTTATATATTATATGTATTTTTCTGATTTATAAAACAAAAGATATCAAATTTACAAAATTTAATCATATTATGAATTTCCTAATCAAATAACTAAATGTGTTTATTAGGTAATGCTGATGTCAGCATCGACTGAAAGGTTGTTTCTCACCAGAACCTAACCTACCCCCAGTCACTGACTGGTGGGGCCTATTGCCATCTCATTTCTATCTGTTTTTATTTATTTTCTAAACAGACATGACACTTTTTACACTTAGAGGGATCTACCCATGGTCACAGACGGGTAGGGCTTAGGCCACGTTGGTGCGCCATGCTGGCATGGACCAGTCAACGGACTCGGTCAAACAGCATGACGTGGCCAAGGTGACATCAAAACGATGTCACCTCGCCGGTGACACGTCAGACGACAGCGAGGATGGCCGTAGAGAGTGAGCCAGTGTGCATGCAGGGGCTTGCTCGAATCAGCACGTCAGGGCAAACAAGAAACTAGCGGTGCCGCCCAAGATTGGTCATCGGCACCGGAGTTGCGACAACGACGAGCGGCGGAGCTCGCTGCTACATGACGTCTGATCGATCTAGGAAGAACATAAAGATTTGGAGAGCCTCGGGAGGATCAGGAACTCACCACGATGCTCGTAGTGGGGTCAGTTGGGTCGAGGAGGAACGAAATCGATGATGATTGACGATGACCGGCGATGATGGTCATCGGGGATTGAGTCGATGTGGTTGATTAAGAGCCTGCCTGCTCGATTCCTTCTTGCTCGAGCTGCTACACCCCATGACGGAGCTCGTGGTACGCTCGGCTAGTCGTGGGACGATCTCTAGCGACGGCGGCAAGCGTCGCCGATGAGTTAGGGTTCGATCACTAAGAGAAGACAGGGAAGAAGAGGAAGGAATCGAGATAAGGACGAGGGAGTGCGGCATCGGCGTGTCCTTCTTATCCCCTCCTGATGTCGGCAACCTCAACACGAATCATGGCGACCACGGTGGACGGCGGAGGCGTTGCCAGCCAGCTGCTTCGTCGGCGATGCATTCTGTCCAGGGGAAGAAGAAAGGGAAAAAGAAATGAAGGGGTACTGGGCCGCCTTGGGCTGCGTGGGCTGTGGCGAAGCGAGTGGAGTGTTTCTGCTGCCACCCGTGAGCGTCGGTTAGAAGGTGAGGTACTGGGCCGTGGGCCACTTTCTGTACTGAGCTCATTCCTTTATTTTTCCCTGTTTTCTGCTTTGTATTTCATTTTCTTTTCAGATTTGAATTTTTCACACTTTTGTTTTATGTTTTTCCAGAAATTTTTCTTTAGAAATTTTTACTTTAATATTCTGGTATGAATTATTATTATTATATACTTTATTTATTTACTCTTCTACATTCCCTTAATCATTAACATATAAGGAGTTATTATATTCAATGGAATAAATAGAATCTAGGGTTTTGGTTTTTAGGATTTGTTTATAATCCTATAAAAATGATTTCATTATTTTCTTGATGTATATGCTTTTCTGTAACATTGTTTTCACTTTTATTTGGAGTAGTTAAGTTTTAAAATGTTTAGTAACATTCATAGGGTTTATTTATATGTATTTAATCACATAGTATAGGATAGAATGGTTTATACTATTGGATCCCCACTTATTCCATGCTCATATGGGATGAGTGGTTAGAGAAATGAATTAAAGATTTTTGTCTTATGATTATTTATGAGATGTTGATGAGAAAACTTATTAATAAGTTTAGAGTTCTGAATTGTAATTACTCACCCTAGGGTTTAAGGTACTTACTATACTTATTTTCTTTTGTTGATGTGAATAAAGGTTAGTAGCTAAACCTATTGTCTTTATGCTTGTGCTTTTAATAATATCACATTTAAAGTAAAATAGTGGAATTGTTTTCTAGGATAACTTATGAGAAACAATTAATAAAGATAGTTCCATAATTTATAATTCAAGACTTATGGTTAAGGAATTCCTTTCCTAGATATATTACTTCTCTATATCCATCATCATGTGTTAACATGACAAGCTTTGCTTCACAAGAATATTCTTATCTACCTTTTATGCTTCTAAAGCCATTTATAAATCCAATGAACTTGTCATTAAAACCTTTTCATAATCTTCTCATATTCTCCCTTAAGCATCCTTGACTAATATCACTTCAATAGATGTATGCATCAAATCCTACTTCACCTCAAGTGCTTAGTATTTCCAAAGTGGAAAATACTACTTCTTTAATCCAATGTTATTTTAACATCATCTTATTCATACTATCTTGTCTCTTCTTAACTCCAGTATCTAACATTACAACCTCACATTATATTAATGTGACTTGTAATGACTAATCTAGGATAATAAATCTATACTATGGTTCCATCATGTTTTATTCACCAATGTCACTTATACTTGGTATAAGCATTCAATATTGGTGAGTAAGGCATGATCATTATGATCCTTAGATCCTTTTATGGTTCAGCTTTCTAGTTGACTAAACAAGGCGTCATCAATACAACACTACAGTTGTATTCTAATTATCTTCTGTTTAGCTCTATTGGATTAAGAGATATAATTCATTGGCTATACCTACTTGATCCAATAGGACTACTCCTGGTAAATTATCTTTAGACTTCATTCTTGTAATCTTCTTTGTTACCATATTGATTTGATTTCCTCAAATCACTCCCATCCTATAGATGACATCTAGAACTAGCATCACTACTTATCTCTTCTTACTTCTTTATTTATAAGCCTTAAGTGAATGCTATAATAAGGACAAGAGTTGATAGATCAAGAATTAATAGGTTAAGAATTGGTGAATCAATAGTTGATTACTCAATATTGATGAACAACAGGTATTGAGATAGGATTCCATAAGGATTGATATGGGAAGGAGGATATGTGGTGAATGGTCTTGAATTAATTTCCTTCCTACTTATTCTCACTAAAGAATTAAAGTTTGGTATTACCATGATACTCATGGTATAAGTAGATGAGATTAAGATATAGTTGTTACATTCTTATTATTTGTGTTATATTTATAAGTTGGTATTCATGAGTGGTTATAATGAATACTATGATATGATCAACTAATGATAAAATATAAATCATTAAGTAATGTATTAGGGTTTAGTTTTATTACATTTGATCTACCCTTAGATCAAATCATGTTTACCCAAAATAAGGTTTTAGCAAAGGTCATATTGAAAATTATCGCAGTCAACTTGATGATCTACTTCAATTCCATCAAGTTAAGAGAAGCTTCAATCAATCTAACAAGTTTTTATTTAAAAGCGCGAAAATTATTCAGATTTTCTATGCATGAATGCAATGCACACACCTGTGTTCAGCTTATTTTTAAGCTCTAATGCTGGGATGTTACAGATGAACACATAGCTACCGGTAGAGACCTTAGCCTTGAGGAAGAACTAATCCCTCCTCATCATGGGAATCAGCAACGATGATGAAGATGGCGATGGAGATCGATGGAGATGGCTCCGGGGGCACTTCCCCGTCCCGGCAGGGTGCCGGAATAGAGACTTTCTGTCCCCCGAATCTGCCCTTTGGTGGCAGCGGCGCTACGGAGGTTTTCGTGGATTTCTTCTGGAGTACCTAGGGTTTTTGGGTCAGAGGCTTCTTATAGGCGCAGGAATCAAGCTCGGTGGGGGTCCAGGGGGCCCACACCCCCTCCAGGCACCTCTAGGGCTTACCCGTGCCTAGTGGGGGTTTGGCCACCCTGTGGCCCCCCTCTGGCTCTGCTTCGTGGTTCTGTGTTGCTCCGGGAAAAATAATAACTTTGGCTTTTGTCCCGTCCAATTCCAAGAATATTGATTTCCTGCCTTTCTGGAACCAAAAACAGAAGAAAACAGGCAGCTGGCACTGTGGCAACTTGTTAATAGGTTAGTTCCAGAAAAGATATAAAACACCTCAAAGTGTGGACAAAGCAAAGAAAAGTATATACAAAACAAGCATGGAGCATAAAAAATTATAGATACGTTTCCGACGTATCAAGCATCCCCAAGCTTAACTCCTGCTCATCCTCGAGTAGGTAAGTGATACAAGAATAATTTTTGAGGTGACATGCACCATCAAAACCAAGATCAAACCATTTGCAAGCATTGAAAGCTGGGATCAAAGAACTCTAAACATGTGCATGAAACATGGAGTTCTAACAATAGGACAAAGTAACTATGCATGCAACATGAAAGGCTACAAACAAAGATCATGAATAACATGCATTGAAAAACGTTTGTTTGTTTCACATACAGAAAACATGGCATAGTGGCAATCAGCGTGTCCCTCATAGAGTAGCAATATAGATGCATAAGACACCTTCAAAGTTCACAAGGGTGACTAGAAACAAATAGCACAAGAACAAGTAATATCACAATATCATCAATCAATAAGCTTTGGAACACTGCACAAAGAATGAAAACTATGCTCTCTTAATGGTGCCTAAAGGTAAAAGGTGGAGACTCAATAGTGGTGGAAGAAAGGCCTTTTATAAAGGAAGCAGGGATTTGAATTTTCAAAAAGTGCTTCCAAAAATTATGGTACTTGTTAGCTTTCAGCCTTCATTTCCCCTATCATAAGCATCTTGAAGTGATTAAGGTTAAAGTGAACAAAGATGGAGTATATGCTTGACGAAGTATAAGTTGGCAATCTCAAGTCCCTTAAATATGAGGGCCACACCTCATGCATACTCAACTTTGGGTCTAGGTAAGTTCTTGTCATTGTAAGTATTTGCATATCATTGAGAACCGCCAACGGGGTACCCCTTGCACATGGTACATGAGCTGTCCCATAACCAAAATGACAAGGCAAGCAGACAATGAGCATCTCAGCAATCTTCTTATTTACCATGGGAATATGGTGATTTTTTATCTCTTTCCTCTTTTCTTAATGTGTCTGTTTTTTTATAAGAAGAATGCTTCATAGATGTCACTATGGTGATGCTGCAAGTTTCCACCATGATTAGGCATGGCTTAGGCTAGCGGCCTAGGCGTTTCTCTAACATAGGATACAAACTCCATGGACTTACAAGTTCCCTCTTTATTTCACATCGGTGACATCCATAGACAAAAGAGCATGATATCAACTGATTACAAAGTACAAGTGCAATGTTGAAAACGTTCCACGTGACAGCACGGTTCTGTTAATTCCAAGCAAGCATATACAACATAGATGACACAATGGTTCAAGTTTATTAGGGGCAAAGAATATAAAGTGTGCCATCAAGTTTGTGAGGGCTTTAATCACTAAGTTTTCACATAACAAAATAGTTTTTAATTGGGAGATAGCTGAAAATAAGAATATACTAGGAATGGTGTAACACACCATGCATAGGAGTTTATAGTGGACACTTTGGAATAACTTGGTTTCTTGGGAGTTGGAAGCATGAGTAGAGCTTACTCATACAAGTGGAGGCTAGCAAAAGACTAGGAGCAACCAACTAAGAGAGCAATAATGGCCATAATCATGCAGAGCAACAAAGCATTACTAATCAAAGCATAGAGTGGTACTACAAGTCAAGGACTAAATGATCATAGAGGCTATGGTGACTTGTTCATAGTCATAACATGGTGTGAGCATGTGCCAAGTCAACCCAAACAAAGCATCAAAGAAGAATACCTCAATACTATGCTTTTGTATGCTAAAACAACGAATGATTCCTTCAAGGCACACTAAGCAATCCCAATTGTTTGGAACAAGACATGCTACAGAAATAATCACTAAGCATAAGGTCAAAACAACACCTAGCATGTCATGCTAAAGTCTAAGTCACAGTCAAAGCAAGCTCCTCTTGTACCACTTAAGCATGAAGGTTTCTACTCTTTCCAACACCAAACAACTTATTTGAAACAACTCACAAAGATAATAACCAATAAAGACCAGTGAGCTTGTCTCACAAATCCACAAAGAAGAACTAAAAATTTCTAAGCTGAAAGCACAAGAAAACTAAGGCTGAACGCAGTGCTAGCAAAAGTGAACACTCACAAAACAATAAGAGTGAAAACTAGAGTGTTCTAGGCAATGGACATAGAGTGTGTCTCTCTCCAAAAGAAGTGTGGTGTAACCAACCAACTTACTCAAGCAAAATAATAAAATGAAAACTAAAAACAAAAACAAAGACGCTCCAAAAACAACACAACTATGCATGAAACAATAAAAACGAAGTGTCTAGAAAGACCTGAGATTTTTATTGATGAAGAAGGGGATGCCTTGGGCATCCCCAAGCTTTGACACTTGCACCTCTAGAATATTTCTTGGGGTGACACGGGGTGGAATCCCCAAGCTTGAGCTTTTGTCCATTCTTCATCTGATTACATCATTCTTTCTCTACACCTGCAAATTTTCCTTCATACAAAACTTCACACAATCTTCATTAGCAACATTAGTGTATTCAAAAGATATTAGACCTTAGGCAAAGCTTTGGAACAACAAAACTTTTCACTAAAAACACAAGATACTATAGAAAATCCTTCAAAAAGCTCAATTCACCTAAAGGAACTCAAAAAGGAATCAATAAGAAGCAAATGCAAAATGGCGTAAATCACAAAAGCAGACCAAACAGTAGAAACCGATTTTTTCGAAGACCTTATGTTGCTCAAATCAAAAAGTGTTGAACTAACGAAAGTTAGATAATATGCTGGGGGATTTATTCGTCAATTTTATGGTGGAGGACCGAAATCTATTTCGGGACAGCAACTCCCCAAATCTTACTTCCCTCTCATTAGAGGTCATTCTTGGCACAAAAAGCAAAGAAAAAGGATAAGGAGAGGTCATTAGTGAAGTAATAACTTCCAAGACTCAAGAAAACTCTTGGCTTATCTCCCAACAAGTACTTTTCTTTAACGCCTTTAAGTTAGGCTTGATAGTTTGAAAAGATGCTCTCATAAGAAATATGAATTGATTTAAAAGAGAGCATTAAGAAGCAAATTCAAAACACATTTAAGTCTAACCCACTTCCTATGCATAGGAATATTGTAAATAAACAAGTCATGAAAGCACAAATCAACAAGCATAGGAAAGCAAAACAAGTGCAACTTCAAGATTTTCAACATAAAGAGGGAAAATTTAATATTTTTGAGATGCATAAAACCATGTTTCCCTCTCTCATAATAACTTTCAGTAGCAACATGAATGAACTTAACAATATATCTATCACATAAAACATTCTTATCATGGGCCACATGCATAAAATAATGATTACTCTCCACATAAGCATAGTCATCCTTATTAATCATAGTGGGAGCATATTGTAATCACAATAAATTTTCTCCTCAATAGTAGGTGGACTGTAAATATCATACTCATCATATATTGGAGGTTTGGTATCATCATACCCAATAGAATAGCTATCTTCCCAAGTGTGTTCATTTGTAAACATATCATCATTGGAAGGAACATGGATAGCACTAATAGCACAACAACTATTAATATCATCATTTTTAGAATTGGTACCAAAGAGGTTTTCAATATCAAAAGTGGTATGCGTTTCCCAATCATGATCACAACTATATGTAACAGGCATAGGAACATCATCTAGTTCAGACTCATCAGCAAAAACTATGATAGGAGCAACATGATTAGAGGAAGATACCGTTTCCCCTCTCCTTTTACTCCTCTTCTTCTTTTTCTTCTTATTCTCTTTAGGAGGGAGAGGCTTGAAAGGAAGCTTCTCCACATGCCCTGGCTTATTGTTAGAGACAATAGAAGAAACTTTGGAGGATTCCTCCTTTTCATTAATAAGATCAAAACACATATCAGTCCTGACATAATTTGGTAAAATATCATCTTTTATAAGATTTTGTATGTAAGTATTTGCGTGGCAGTTTTCAACACAATAAAGATGACAACCATGCAGGACAGAATTCATACCAAAAGCACTCATGTCTACCAAAGAAGTTTTTCTTGATAACTCTTCACACCCCAAAAACAATGTAAGTTCATCATGTTGATTATCAGTGATCGCGTTATCACAATACAAGCTTGCAGTACTCATATGGCCTGAGCATTGAAAATTGAAATGACCCACTTCATAGCAGAGTTCACAAATAAAAGGATAGAGGGCACAAACTTTTTTACCAAGATTATTTAGAGCCTTGTACCACGTTCTAGTTCTTTCATTCCAGTGGGTGATACAATAATCTTCTTCATTTTGATTCTTTTCACAAGGTCTATGCATACCACAAAAATTAACATGCTTATAAGAAATAGTACTTTCAGAAGTTTGAGCATATTTATTACAATCATTAATAACATTTTCATTTTCCATGCAAGTGTCTTTAAAAGGTTCATGATACATGTCCCATTTTTATTTAGGAGCATTACTATGGGAAGCAAAGGCTCTATAATATCTAACAAGAATTTGAGGATCAAGACCATATTTAGCACTAAGCTCTTGAAAATTGGCAGTTTCAGCAAAAGACTTAATGCAATCATACTCATAGTTTATACCTGGTTCTTTACCTTTGTCATTATCCCAATCTTCAGTATTGCTTTGAATTGTTTCAAGAAGATCCCACTTATCCTTGACCTTCTTACTTGTGAAGGATCCCTCTAAACAGGTATCTAGATAGTCCTTGTAATGTCCAGAAAGCCTTGCATAAAAAATATTGATAACAACATTACTAGGGAGCTCATGAATGGGACATTTGAGCATTAGTGACTTCAATCTCCCCCAATATTGGGCAATACTTTCTCCCTCATGAGGATGAAAATTATAAATATAATTCCTATCTTTATGAATTTCATGAGGAGGATAAAATTTAGAATAAAAGAGAGATTCAAGTTCCTTCCACTCCAAATGACGAGGATCATCTAGTAGCTCATACCACTCCCTTGCTTTGTCCCTAAGTGAGAAAGTTAATAGCTTCCTCTTAACTTGGTCCATTGAAATACCTGCACACTTGAAAAACTTGCATAATTCATGTATAAATACTAAATGATCACTAGGATGGACAGTCCCATCTCTAAAATAGCAGTTGTTCATAACACGTTCAACAATTCCAATAGGTATTTTAAAAGGGACATTTTCAGTATGTGGATTTAAAATATCAAAAGTATCATTAGAATTACCACATATGGGATATAAGGTATCATAAGAGCAAATTTTCTTCCCTAATGCTGGGGAACTAAAAATATCTTCCTCATAAAAACTATTCCCCAATTTTAGACTTTTATATAGCATTAGCAACAATGGTGTCCAAAGAGTTCATACTAATAACATTGCTATTAGCATGCAAATAAAGCTCCATAGGTTTTTAAATTTTCTCTTCAAACACTTCATGCCCTAACTCAAGATAAATACTATAAAGCTCTCTAATTTTGTTGTTGTTTTCCATTAAGCCTAACTAGTGAAAACAAGAAACAAAAAGACAAAACTGCAGAATCTAAAGAAAATAACTTCGAGCACTCACACCGGAGGATGTGAGTACCTTTTACCTTACCTCCCTTGCAACAGCGCCAGAAAAGAGCTTGATGTCTACGCACTTCTATTCTTGTAGACAGTTGTTGGGCCTCCAAGTGCAGAGGTTTGTAGAACAGCAGCAAGTTTCCCTTAAGTGGATTACCCAAGGTTTATCAAACTCGGGGAGGAAGTGGTCAAAGGTATTCCCTCTCAAGCAACCCTGCAATCAAGATACAAGAAGTCTCTTGTGTCCCCAACACACCCAATACACTTTTCAGGTGTATAGGTGCACTAGTTCGGCGAAGAGATAGTGAAATACAAGTGGTAATGGTGCCAGAAAATAGCTTTTGACTTGTTGTTGACGTGGGGTAACGGTGCCAGAAAAGAGCTGATTGCGTGGAGGAACAGACTAAAGGCAAACTGAAGGAAGCAAGCAAACATGCAACAGATCTAGAAGCAAACGGAGTTTCAATGCTTAGAAACAAGGCCTAGGGATCATACTTTCACTAGTGAACAATCTCTCATATAAATATCCTCTCTTCATGATACTACTCTTAACTACTCTCCGTTTGAACACTCTAATCATTGGTAGGGCTATAACAACACTCCTCAAAGTCTACCTTCCCCAATCCAGATAACCCCACACTGTCACCTTGAGCGCTAGATGGTTCCAACAAACACCACAATTTCATAGAGACATCCAACTCCAAATATAACTCATAAAAAATATTCAATCTAGCCAAAGTGCCACACACGGTATGCACGTTATCACTTTCACACACGTGGGGAAAAGCATAGATCTATTAAAGCACAAAGAGTATTTATGTAGACTCAAACCTAAGTGCCACCATGGCGTGCACGCTGTCACTTTCACACACATGGGAAGAGCAGAGATCTAATGAAGCACTTGAGTAGCAAGGTAGATCTACTTGATTACAAAGCTCATGACCACAAGATCATGCATAGAGAGAGAGAGATGAACACATAGCTACCGGTAGAGCCCTTAGCCTTGAGGAAGAACTACTTCCTCCTCATCATGGGAATTAGCAACGGTGATGAA
The DNA here is from genome assembly GCA_023614405.1 of Avena insularis. Taxonomy (NCBI): domain Eukaryota; kingdom Viridiplantae; phylum Streptophyta; class Magnoliopsida; order Poales; family Poaceae; genus Avena; species Avena insularis. Next base: position 473,145,957 of record CM042697.1, read on the forward strand.
GATGGCGATGGAGATCAATGGAGATGGCTCCGGGGGCACTTCCCCGTCCCGGCAGGGTGCCGGAACAGAGACTTTCTGTCCTCCGATTCTCCCCTTCGATGGTGGCGACGCTACGGAGGTTTTCGTGGATTTCTTTTGGATCCCTAGGGTTTTTGGGTCAGAGGCTTCTTATAGGCGCAGGAATCAAGGTCGGTGGGGGGTCCAGAGGCCCACACCCCCTCCAGGCGCCTCCAGGGCTTGCCCGCGCCTAGGAGGGTTTGGCCATCCCGTGGCCCCCCTCCGGCTCTGCTTCGTGGTTCCGTGTTGCTCCGGGAAAAATAATAACTATGGCTTTTGCCCGTCCAATTCCGAGAATATTGATTTTCTGCCTTTCTGGAACCAAAAACAGAAGAAAACAGGCAACTGGCACTATGGCAACTTGTTAATAGGTTAGTTCCAGAAAAGATATAAAAACACCTCAAAGTGTAGACAAAGAAAAGTAGATACAAAACAAGCATGGAGCATCAAAAATTATAGATACGTTTCCGACGTATCAGACGCTTCCCTTGTGGTCTTTGCGTGGATTCTGAGAGAGGTGTGTTAGTCACTAGTGTGTTGTTGTGACTCATGGACGATGAAGGAGTCAGATCGAGCGAGAAAGGAATTAGGCTCACACCACCAGCACTTCTAGATTTCCCTTTCTCAATCTTCTCTAGCACAGTGTCTAAAACCATGCCACTTCTTTTCATGACTCTTCCCTGCTCCGGATACTGAATCACCAGCGGTTCTGGATCGAACTCTCAAGCTGATCTTGGTGAGTTCCAATCCTAGGGCCTTTCCTCTTCGAACACGACATCCCATGCCACAACCAGCTTGTTACTTTCAGGATCGTACAGGCGATATGCCTTTGATCCTGTCTCATACCCAATGAAAATCATTTGTCTGCTTCTATCCGAAAGTTTCGACAGTCCTGGCCCAATTTTATTCACGTGAGCTATGCAATCGAACGTCCGAAGGTGGTGAATAGAGGGTCTCCTTCCATGCCACGCCTCATAAGGCGTCATGCCATTTACTCTCTTTGTTGGAGCTCGGTTTAGCAAGTATACCGCTGTTGTCACCGCCTCCCCCAAAACTTGGACGGCATCCCCATGCTCTTGGGGAGACTCCTGGCCATGCTCATAACTGTTTGGTTTCTGCGCTCCACTACTCCATTCTGCTAAGGAGTATAGGGTGCAGTACGGAAGTGTTTGATGTCGTGTTCATCACAGAAATTTGCAAACTCAACCGAGTTGAACTCACCTCCTCTGTCAGTGCGCAAAGCCTTGAGTTTTCGACTCTTATCCAACTCTGCACTCACTTTCACATTTTTGATGGCTGCAAGTGCCTCATCCTTGCTCCCAAGAAGTACTATCCACATGTAACAGGAGAAATCGTCAATCAGGAGTAGGAAGTACTGCTTTCCCCTGGTGTCATGGGTGTGATCGGGCCGCAGAGATCACCGTGCCAAAGTTCCATTGGTTCCTCAGCTCTGAAAATGGTTTGCGCTCGAAACGGCAGTCGCTTCTGCTTTCCAATCATACATCCATCACAGATCTGATTCACCTTCTCGATCAGTGGCATCCCTTCTACTAGGCTATCTAAAGACAATGAACCTAGTGAACTGAAGTTTAGATGTCCAAACCTCATGTGCCATAGCCAAGCATCCTCCTTGGCATGTGTTAGCAGACACACTGGCTCTGAGGGTCGAATATTCAGTATGTACATGTGATTGCGGGTTCTCGGCACCCATGCTAGTACTTTTCTCTGTCTATCCCAGATCGTCATCACTCCATCCTCTCAAGTGTATTTGCATTCGTTTTCTTCCAGTTGTCCAAGACTGATTATGTTATTTTTCAGTCTCGGAATGAAGTAGATGTCAGACAGTATTCGGTGTTCTCCCGTGAGGCATTGCATGAGCACAGAGCCTTTGCCACAGATCTCCATAGCTGAGCCATCACCAAACCTTACTTTGCCATTCACCGATCGATCCAATTCAGCGAATTTCTGTGGACATACAGTCATGTGATTACTGGCACCAGAGTCTAGGTACAAAGATGCATCATGATTGCCTGACAGTTTTGGCGTGACCTTTTCTTCATTAAGGATCACTTGTCCTGACAGAGTGTCACCCTGATCCTGTAGCTCGCAAGTCTCCAACATGAGCAGTGCTGGATCCTCATCTTCCTTCTCTGCAAGATTTGCCTTCTCACGCTTGGGCTTAGGGAAATCAGACTGAAAATGTCCTTTTTCATTCCATTTATAGCACCTGACCTTGGCAATGTGGAACTTTCCTTTGTTCTTCTTGCCCGGTCACCACCCTTGTCCTTCCCTGACTTGGAGAATTCACCCATGTCTGCAGTTTTCTTCCCTGCATAACCACTTGAACCGCCGTTATTCTTGGTCTGCAGCAACTATCCGAGGGATTTTGTCATGAGAATCAGCTGATCCTCCTTGCTGATGCTTGCATGACGTCGACCATGCTGGCCGTTATCATATGCGGCCAGCCTGCCCACGGCCTCAGAGACGGGCATGGTGGCTAGATCACCCCACTGCTTGATGGTGTTTACAATGTCTGAGAACCTGTAAGGGACACCATTGAACAAGCACTCAATAACGTATTCATCATTGATTTCTGACCTAGGGTATGAATTTCTGCAACCAATGTGCTCAGCCTCTGTCCAAACGCGGTGATCGTCTCACCATCATCCATCTGCAAGCGATCCAGCTGCCGCTTCAGTTGCTTGATGCACGCCTTCTTGATGCGATCCTCGCCGACACGCATCTGACGGATTGCCTCCCAGGCTTCCGCCGTCGCCTCGTGCTCGGTGATCGCCATGACCATGGCATCAGGGAGAGACTGCGAGAGCATGGTGAACGCGTCCCCGTCCCTGGCCTAGTCGTAGTCGCCCTTCCCCTATATCGCCGACCAGCAATCGAGGGTGCTCATGATGATGCACATCTTGACAGCCCAGACACCATAGTTCCTGTCGATGAGCTGTGGGTAGTGCACTGGCACACCGCCGCGCGAGGAGGTCCTGACGACGAGCGCTCCATCGCTCGTTTCTGCGGCAACATCCTTGGTTTCTTTGATGGTGACTGCTTCTCGCCGATCTTCGGCATCGCAGCTAGACCTCACACCACAACGCCTCCACTCAACCGCCACTAAATCACGACTGAACCGTCAGGCTCTGATACCAAATGACAGAACATGGGCCTATGGATTTACTCAAGCGATCACAGTGGATGGATTTTGTGGGAATTAAGAGCAACGCACTCTAAAACTCTGCTTCTCTCTGATGAACACACACAGACGCTTCAGAGAGATACTTAGGAATTTTGGCTATGCGTTCTACCTCTGCGTCTATTCTGGTTTTCCTTTTTATTCCTCAAATCCTACAAAGTTGGCCATGATCATTTGGACCTGTGCCATCCCACAGACGAGATCGTGGCTAACATTCACCACACACATTTGGAACAAGTAAATGCTTATAGCTACTCCGCCGCAGCACGAACGCAGCGTGTCTCTGGCAATTTCTTATTTTCGGAAACACTACAGTAAACTGAAACAAGTTTAGGTTCAGGCCTATCAAGTTTAACACAACAATTAGCTCTCCCAAATTCAGCGGCCACCCGCACCCTCCGTACTATGGTCTTATCGGTCTCCGACTTAGGGCATCTCTACCGGTCTGACCTAACCCATTCGAGCGCGTCCGTGCGGATACGCGGGACGTGCGCAACACCCCAGCGACACGACCCATCCAGACGAACGCGTCCAGACCGACATAGACGTGCGTGGACGGAGGGCGTGTCTTGTCCGCGTGTGCCACTGGCCCACCCGTTATCCACCGCTTAGCGCGGCATTGATTTAGGCACGGGCAGCGGTACCGATTCAGACGCAACCGAGGTAGCGATTCAGAGGCGCCGACGGAAGGCTGACCGGTGGCAGCCTACGCCATCAATAGCGACGAGAAGACACGCTGAATGACTGGATGTTGCCTGCGTTCCCGCGCCGGTATTGGTGGCTAGGGAGCGGAAACCTACGCGTTCGCGAGCGAAGTGGCTATTTAACCCTGCGCCCGTTGGTGTCGCACTTCTCACCTCTCACCATCGCAACTCTAGCAGCCGCCGCCACCACCAACGATGAGGACACCGTTATGGCTGAAGAAGGGAAAGAGCAAGAACAACCACGATGCGTGTGGCTCTAGTAGCCAACGCTCCCGCCTGTCGTCCTTTCTCTGCGGCACATCACTGCCGCCTCCGTCGCGGATAGAGGAGTTCAGGAGCCACTCCGTTGATGCTTCTTCTACTTCCATGTGCATATCTGCGATCTGCCACTGTCGGATGGGCACTCCCAAATTCAGCGGCCGCCCGCACCCTCCGGACTATAGTCTTATCGGTCTCCGACTTATCTACGCATACCAGGAGTGTGCATTCTGATTTTAATTGGGCAACAGACAAGCATTTCTACGCAACAACGTGATGATGTACATTTCATGCGGTTCAGTACAACGTGGGGGACGGCTACCGTGCTAGTGTAAGAGCATCTACACTTGTGCCTCCTGTACGACGTCCTTCGCTATTAGACTGTATATATATATGCAGCCTATGTAAATATTTTGTATTGTATCTCTTGGTACCTCTATATATATGAGATAGTCATATCCGTATTAGAGTGTCAAGCAGTTTTCCAAACCTTTTGTTTTCAATACAACTGGGGAGGTGAGTATCACAACCTCAACGCGTTTTTTAACTAGCTTGGGATCTCACACCGTGTGTCTTGTCCTCATACACATCGTCGGAATGGCGTCGCCGAACCGTAAGTATCATCATCTTGTAGAAACTAGTCCAACCTTACTAGCTCATGCCTCCGTTCCATTTCATTTTTGGAGTGATGATTTTTTCTACATCGTGTTTTCTGATAAATAGGCTTCCTTTACGACTTCTTCAAATGAAAACACCTCTTGAATTCTTGCTCAATGAAATCCGAGATTATACGATTCTACAAAGTTTTTGGATGCGCATGTTGGCCTTATCTTTGTCCGCATAACAAGCGTAAGCTAGAGTTTCAGTCTAAGAAGTGCGTATCTTAGGTATAGTTCCCTCCATAAAGGATACAAGTGCCTACATGTTACCACTAATCGCGTCTACATTTATTGTGATGTCATGTTTGATGAAAATGTGTTCCCGTTTTCTGCACTTCCGACCAACACCAACACCTCCACACCACATGTGCACTCCACCATACCTTCACCTAATCAGTTTGTAGATGTTGCATATACTCATGCGTTGCTTCCTTACCATGCTGGAGGTATCGGCCACAGTGTTCGCCTCACGCTCCTCGATGATCAGGCGACGGATGATCCTCACATCCCGGATGTCGATCATGTGCATGCCCCATGCCTTCCGGGTCACGCCCGCTCGCCGGTGACTGCCTTACCTGTGTCAGCCTCGCCCATGGAGGCCCTGTCCGGCCCAACGCCCGGGTCTGCCTCCCTGGCCCGCTACACAACGCCGCCCGACCCAGTACTTGAGCTGGCCACCTCTGCTCTGGCCCCTAGTGTGTCATAACCTCCCGGCTCCCCTGCACCCAGGCCTTCATCGCTCGGCCCAGCTTTGCCGATGTCGCCTGCGTCGTCTGCATTTCCTGCTTCCTTGAGTGTGGCAAATGATGTGGAGCCTCCTCTGTCACCTGCGTCTGGCTCGACACAGCTAGCACCCCTGCTGCTGGTACTCTTCGTCCTCGCACACGCAGTCAGACTGGAGTTTTTCGTCCAAAGGAATGCACTAATGGGACCATTGCGTGGATTGCAGCTTGTGTGGCCCATACTGTTGACAATCCCACAACTGAACCTCGACACTTCCAGGCTTCTCTTGGTATTCCTCACTGGCGCATATTCAGGCACTTCTAAAGAATGATACTTGGCAGATCGTTCCTCTTGTTTCTGGTGTTAATATTATTGATTCCAAGTGGGTCTTCAAAGTTAAGAAGCATCCTGCTGGATCTATCGAACGCTACAAGGCATGGTTAGTAGCAAAGGGCTTCAAACAGAAGTATGGTCTTGATTATGAAGACACTTTCAGGCCCAGTTCTTTTGGTGGCTTCTTCGAGAAGCTGCCCTACCCCCAGCTTCCTGGGGAAGCCGGTTCAAGATTTTTGTGAGGCTTCCAAATTAGTTTAGTCTTAACCACTTTGGAAGCCTCGTAATTTTTTTGAACCGGCTTCCCTAGGAAGCTGGGGGTGGGGCAGCTTCTCGGAGAAGCCTCCAAAAGAACTGGGCCTCAGTCCAGTTATCAAGCCTACTGCCATTCGCTTGATGCTCTCGTTGGCTGTTACTCGAGGATGGTCTCTTTGTTAGCTTGATATGCAGAATTCTTTTCTTCATGGAGTTTTGTCGGAGGAGGTTTATATGCGCCAACCCCCAGGTTTTGTTGATCCTTCTCGTCCTCAACACCTCCGTCGCCTTGTTAAGGCGTTATATGGACTTAAGCAGGCTTCCCGTGCATGGCATGCACGTCTTGGCACTGTTCTTTGGGCTCATGGTTTTGTTTCATCCATTGCTGACACATCAATGTTCCTTATTCAGCGTCCTAAGGTCATGATGTATATGCTAGTATAGGTTGATGATATCATTCTCAATAGCTCCTCTTATGCTGCTATCGACCGCCTACACTCTGCAATGAGTATTGATTTCGATGTGAAGGACTTGGGTGCCTTGCACTACTTTCTTGGTCTAGAGGTTTCACGGTCTTCTGCTGGGTTGGCACTCACTCAGCACAAGTACTCTCTGGACTTACTTCGTCATGTTGGTATATTGAATTGCAAACATGCTACCACTCCTGTGTCTTCTACTGATTGATTTTTTGCTCTTGATGGGGATCCTCTCCCTTTTGATGATGCTACTGAGTACCGCAACCTTGTTGGTGGTATACAGTACCTGACTATCACCAGACCCGACATCTTCTATGCAGTCAATCTTGTGTGCCAGTGCCTTCATGCACCCAGGACGTCTCATTGGTCAGGTGTGAAGCGTATTCTGTGCTACATCTATCTCACTGACCAATAAGGTTTGCTGCTCCAGCTTGCACCGTCTTGTGATCTCTTAGCCTTTTCAGATGCAGATTGGGCTAGCAGTCCCGATGACAGGCGATCCATGAGGGGCTATGCAGTATTCCTTGGTCCTAACTTGATAATCTGGAATGCACGCAAGCAAGCTACAATATCTCATAGTAACACTAAAGCTGAGTACAAGGCAGTTGCTAATGCTACAACTGAGATCATGTGGGTACGGTCCTTATTGAGAGAGTGGGAGTCTCTCAAGCTCATCCACTAGTCTTTTGGTGTGACAACATCGATGCAACATACCTTTCATCTAATCCGGTATTCCATGCCCGAACGAAATACATTGAAGTTGACTATCACTTTGTGAGGGAACAAGTCGCACAAAATCTACTCTATATAAAATTCATCTCCTCTAAAAGATCAACTTAATGACATCTTTACTAAGCCTCTACCACATACGCAATTTGTAGGTTGTAGCCGCAATCTTAACTTTCTTTGTATTTCAGGCCAAAGTTAATATTGAGGGAGGGTGTTAGATGCGTATATACATAGCCTTTATAAATATCTTGTATTGTAACTCTTGGTACCTCTCTATATAAGAGATAGCCACACCCGTATTAGGGTGTCGAGTAGTTTCCAAAACCCTTTGTTTTATGGTCGCAGCCGTTTTTAGGTCGTATGGGTGCCGTCGGCGCTGAAACAAAAATAGGGGACACCGGCTCCCAGCCGTGGCTCCCATAAACAAGTGAAAAAAATTCTAAAATTTAGAGAAACTTGAACATTCGGCGATATTTTTATTACCAGATTTGCTAGTTCTCTGGCGGCCTGAGAACTTCTTATGTCCGAGTTACCTTTCTCACCATTAAATTTATCTCGTGATTTGTGCAACGTGGGAGTTACACATGAGTTGCAAATAGGTTCTAACTGAGAATTTAATAAGTTTCAACAAATTAATACAAAATCTATAGGTTGCAACCGAGAATTAGCACAAATAGTAGGATGACATTATCCGACTTAGACATAAGAAGTTCTCAGGCGCCTGAGATCTCAGCGTTCCCTTTTACTACATATGTAGAAAACAAACTAGTCATATTCCTGCCTAGCCCTATAGTAGACATCTCCGCCATCCTCTTCATCATCGGCATCGCTTGGTACGCGTGGATGGAACCTCCGGCCTTTCAGGAAGGATGCACATGGAAACCGAAGGTCGTCGATCAGCGCACCCTGCGAGGACCGGTGGCTACAAACCTCGCTGTTATCGCTGCGGAGCTCACGGTGAGGCTGCTCTCCTTGTCCCACCATGCCATGGTCTCGACCTATACCGATGGCGTAGGGTCCAAGGAGGCTTGCATGGCCATATGCCGCCCTAGGTACTCCTCCGGGTCGCTGGTGCGCCTCAAATCATGTGCTGCCATGGCATAATCCCGAGGCACCTTCCAATCAAGACTCGGCTGCGCGACGCGAAGGTGGCCGCGTGAAGGCGAGAGGTCTCGGATGATGATGTCGCCATGCGCGTGGCTAAAAGTGTGTGGTACCATAGGCGGGGGTGATCGCCCTCGGCGATGTGACGCATCACACCCACGAGACACCGGCTCGCCCACCATAGCCTCCAGCCATTCTCATTGTTGTTCACCGGAGGCGGGCCATCACCTTCGTACCTGGCGAGCTCCCTTTCTCTCTGATTGGTGAAGAAGGCGTCTCGGGTAGTGGTGTTGCCGGGATCCCATTAGGGATCCATCCGCTGCTCTGCTGTGAGATCGAGGTAGTAGTTTTTCTTGATGGGCTTCTCCTTGAGGCACGGGAGGGACCAGCATGCCCCCCGGCACTCAGCCTCCAGTCGGGGGACATCCAGTAGCCCGGCAGGTAGCGCCTCCGTCTCTTCTAGGGTGAGATAGGCTCAGTGATGAGTGTCCATGGTGAGAGAGAAGGGTGTCGATCTGTCTATGGCAATGGCCGCCAACCCTACATATAGAAGGAAAGGATGGGAGGGCAGGAAGGGGAGCGGTAGAAAGGGTGGGAACGAAAGAGCTCGACGCCGCGTGGCCCATCGACGTGACGCGTCACTTGATCGACAGGGCGCTCGAGACAAGGTGCGTCTCTCTCACTGCCAGGGCTAGCCCGCGATGTTTTCTCATCTATCCGGCGCACTGGATAGCTCCCTCCCCCGGGCTGCGTTCGGCCTTGGGCGCCGGATAACAGAATAGGCCGCGCCGACGCCAAAAAAAATGGTGGACAGGCTGGTGTGATTTTAGCCGCCGGCACCCCCGGTAGCCGTTTGTGGGGGGCCTTTGGGGCCCGCAAGCTTTAATAACCAACATTAAAACAATTATTTCCATGATTTGATTGATACATCTAAAAAAAATTCATTCCCAGCTAGCCTTTTCTTTCCCACCTACTCCACATTTCAGCCTCTATAAAAGGGCAAAGAGACAAGTATAAACACGTACAAAAAAGGGGCGAAAGTTAGCAACGAATCGATGAGAAACTTTTCAGAAAAGGGCAATATATAGGTCCCTTTGCTTACCAGCCAAGACAGAAATAGGAGGCCCTATTGGAACGTAGCTAGTGGCGGACACTCATGCATGCATGCAACCACGACAGATACATCCACGCACGCACCGGCGCACTCGCCGCCGCTGTACGCTCGTGCGTGCATCGATCGCTGACAATTTGTTAAGAGTCCACATTATTCTTCTTATTCTTCTTCCCTTTATCTCAGAATATTTGTTGAGCTGGCAAGAGGACAAGAGGAAGCATGCCTTAGTCACGTACCGAATCCGTATCCCAGGCCTGTGCATCTCTGAACTTTAGCTTTGTGGTCAGCTTTCGTGTTTACGAGCTTGTATTAGTCGGACAATGATCTGATTAGCAAACACTTTCAACCTCCCCCCACCCAAAAAAAAATCATTGGACCGACAGCAGCTCAACTATCAACCATGTTCAGAACAACACCTCACATGCACTAAAAAGTTGAGAGATCACAACAGAACAGCTTCACATATATAGAGCAAAGCAAGCCACACTTCGCTGTTACTAGTACTCTAGTAGTTGTTTAATTAGTACACATATGTATCCAGCTAAGCTAACGTGATGGCTACGTACGTGCCACGCATAGGCAATCTACTCTCGATCAGATCCGCTGTCTATAAAACAGCCGGATCTCGAAAAAGAAAACAAAAACCAGCAGGGGGTACACGATGCACAGAGATCCACGGACAAACTGTTATGCTACGTACGTACTCAGAGTACGGACAAACTGTTAACCGATTGAGCTACCACGCACATACGTACCGGAAAATCAAAATGTATCGGTCTGCATACCACAGTTATGCGCATGAACAGTTTAGGAAATGCATGCATGCATGGGCGAATCATTGAAGTCTAGAGCTACTTGTAGTAGCAGTAGCATTGGGATCAGATCTGGTCGCCATTTTATCTTTTCCTTGTCCAGATCTGCTCTGCTATGCCCGCTGCGTCCAGCTCGAGCTCGCGCACGCATCTCTGTTTGGGTATCCAAGAACAGAGAGAAACGTAGCAAGAGGACACGCCGTGTCTCTCGGAGGTCAGCAGCTGCAGGGTCGCATGCAGTCTCACAGATAGATCTGCCGCCAGGGGATGCCGGAATTTTTACTGCACCACAGCCCAGAGGGACTTAGTTTAAGGACGGTGGTTAGTGCACTTAATCTCTACTCGAATGTCGCTTTTTTTGACAGAGCATCAAGAATGTCGCCCCTCCACCTACCTACCTACCTACCTGCTGCTACCTACCTAGCTACAGGTGCACGATGATTTTAATTACGACAGCACGATGAAGTTAGTCCAGGACTAGACTGATAATAACACTCTTAAAACCGGTTGCGTGCATGTGTAGCTAGCAAGCAAGGACAGCTGACTTAAGTGCCATGTGGATTGTTTTGTTAGTAGATGGCTCCCATCGATTTTGCCTGGCTGGATGGTTTATGAAAATGTATGTGTATGCACATGGAGCTGCCCCCGTTGTCACGTTAATAATTCTACACCACCTCTTCTATAGCAAGGGTCCATTTGTAAATGTTACTCAATATCTTGTAGGACCAAGATATTATTTTCTTTTTCCTAAATGAGACCGACCAGGACTAGCCCTTAGTGAGAATTTCAGAAATTCGTCCTCGACGGCAGTTGAACTCTCGTTGTTGGAGCCATTGCTATCTCAACCATTAGACTTTTGGCTGGTCCTCATATTACCATTTTCAAGGTCTTTTCTTACTTGTGGTCACTTGGCATTACCTTCCTCGCCGTCCTCGTTGTATTGGTGGATGCATTCTCCATAGTCGGAGTGTATAGCGCCAACATCAGCGTTCTCCGAGTTAACACCCTATTTCCCATGCACCATAGGGGTAGTTTCGCCAATGCAGGCCGCAAGCTGATCTCTAGCATTGCCACTATTGTCGCTTTACCTCCTACCGCGCTCCCCTTTTAGCCACCACTGACAAATTTTCATATCCCGAATTTGGTGGTTAAACTCTACCATGGTAACGATAACGATTGGGTAGGTATGTGGGAAAATAGCCCAATGAAAAAATTGATAAAATGCTTAACTATTTATTTAACTATATATTTTGAAATACGAGAACATTTAAATCTAAAATGCAAATGCCATCCTATTCAAAACCTCAAATTACCATATTACACATCTTCCACTTAACATCTTGGAACACGATGTTCTTATAGAGAGAAAGGTGTTTTCCCGTCTTAACATGAAGAGTGCCCCCGGAAAGAGATCCTATATAGATTGGTGGGCATGTAGTTGCTCAGTGCGAAAAATGATGAGAAGCTTAACTACTCTTATTTAACTATTTTGAAATACGAGAAGATCCAAATCAATACAAATGGAGTCGTATTAAAATCTCAAATCACCATATTCCACCACTGGCGGTTGGGGCAAAATGAGCCATGACCCACCCAACCTAGGAAATATATGCCTTTTTATTTGTAAAATTTTGCCCATCAATAGCCTATTTTTATTTCTTCCAGTTTGTTGGCCCCCCAGATTTTCTTGGCAAGCTCCGCCACTGTATTCCACATCTTCCACTTAACATCGTGGAATGCAGTGATCTTTTAGAGACAAAGGTGCTTTGCCATCTTAAGCTGAAGAGTACCCCAGAAAGGGATACTGTGGAGATGGGTGGGCTTGTAGGAAAAAAAGGATTATATTATGTGGGAGCCAACCGCGGTGGCGGTGGTTTCCTTGCCCACATCCTATTAAAGAGTGTAGGCCTTTACATTCTCCTCAAGGGCAAGAAAACCATGATCGGTATAGCAGACATAAAGCCAGTGGACTTGGGTATGTTCTTTCCTTTTGTTGAAGTAGAATTTTATAACACAAGCCATCCCTTAAACCCTCATGTAATTATTTTGTAACATTTGTACTTGTTTGTATCAAGAAACCCACATGGTAGGGGTTTCCTCTATGGTCATGCTCTTCAGAAATTATAACACAGTATGATAGAAGGATATAAAACACGATAGAGACATAAACAATGATAGTAAAGTGGTTATCTACGCCTAAGGATCAAAACAAGCATTTTTATTTTTTCACTAAGTAATGATTCAAATCTCCACAAGTAGGATACGAACCTTCGAGAAGTCAGTTAACAGCTGACAACTCTACCACTAAGCCACTAAGGAACAATGGGAGATTCAACCTCCTGGAGTTCCACTTACGCTCTCAATTCAGGATGAGTATGTGGCTTCTTCGCAGTGGCTTCCTTCCATGTCATATTTCCTAGGGAAGCTCAAAGTTTCTTTCTTTCCCTTCTTTACACTTTCTATCATTTAGTATACATCATTTTGTCTTATTGATGGAAGAGATGCCATTGATACTCTATGTCATTCTATATGGAAATTTAAGAAATTATCTTCAAAGCATCAAGAAATCATGAATACATAAAACTCTAACAAAAATAAAGGGAGATAATTGACAACTTTCAAATCTCTTATACTCCCTCCAATCCATATTACTTATCGTTGAAATTGATGTATCTAGCACTAAAATATGTCTAGATACATCCATTTTAGTGACAAGTAATATGGATCGGAGGGAGTATTAATTAATCTAAATTTCTATATGAGGATAATTAATTGGTCATTTTGGTTGGAGTATATTATGGATATGTTTAGCACATTCTCTAGGTCCTGATTAGATCATGTTTTTTTCAATGTTGGATTATATAAGGTACAAGGAGATATTTGTGGTTATTAACAATTTCATTATGGGTCATCTCTTGATCTTCATATTGATAATATCGTCCACCTATGTGTTTTTTCTTTGTTAGCTAAACGAGTAGATAATCTGCTCAATTTAGGTGTATCTTGGTTTGGAAGAATGATCTAAATTTGAATGAAATGCACACTTTCATATGTACAACTTATCACCATACCTAAAAGGTGGAATAACAATTTTCCAACGATTCCCTATAAGATGATTGTTTCTTTAATAAACGGATACTTATATCAAACTATTATTGCATTAGATGGGAAGAAAAACTAATTGAAATCAAAGATGCTTAGTAAATAGAGACAAAACTATCTTCTGATTTTGTTATTCTTGAATATATTCAATCTATCTCCAATTTGCGGTAGAGAATTGATATTTTTCATGTCTTCCAATTCATGTACTTATACATAATTGGGAAGTTACATTAGGGGGCCCATCATTTTGCAATGAAAACTATGTACAAACTCTACAAAACTTTGAAATTAGGCCAAGCATCTTAATACATGTGCCAAAAAATTCATATTTCCCTCCATTCATTAGATGATCTAGCTAGTATGAACCATTGTCCGTTTGATATCAATGATGACAATCATTTTAGAATGTTAACGATGTGTTTGGATCGAGAAGTCATTTATAGTTATTGAATAGCCTATTTCTTATGCTATATACTACGTCTATTCCAATGAACAAGGGTTATATTTTTCCAAAAATGAAACTATGTAAAGTTTGATCAAGTTTTTAGAAAAAATAATAATATGTACAATCTAAAATCAACACCCTTTGATACGACATGAACTATATTTTCATATGATATCTCTATAATATTTGTTTCCAAAAGTTTTGTCAAACTATACTCAGCCTGACTTTAAAAAAATACATGCCTTATTCATTGGAACGGATGTAGTATATCTCTATCTAGTGAAATTCTCAAGCCAAAAGATGAATGCATATGTTTCTTTTAATTTTTTAAATGATATCAACTAATTGGTCCATCAATTGCATAAATTGGGTATAGCACTACATACATTGAAATTTTGTTCTACTACTTTATATCTATTTTATTTTGTCTTAAATATTAGAAATAATGTAAAGGAATACTGCATACCAAATTACATGAACTTTGAAATAACTAACTTAATTTTTTTTACTTTTCATGATGAAAGATGTATATGAAAAATAAAGAAGCTACTTTTTTTTGGGAAAACAACGTCAACATTTGCTAGTTTATTCAGCTAAAAGTACAGAGAATTTTATAAGAAGGTAATCTGAGCCTTTCATGTAGTAGGGCACCAACCGACTAATCTACATACCTACTTCTAAGAAAGTAATCTGAGCCTTTCATGTAGTAGGGCACCAACCGACTAATCTACATACCTACTTCGAGGAGTAAACAAATGAATTGGTCCAAAATAGGTATCCAATGTGACAAGTTGCATGGCAGAAAAAAAAGTGGTAAATGCAAACAGAAGCCAGACTGGTGCGTGCCTTAACATGTTCATGTGGCCGTGTCGTGTCATGGGCTCATGGCTCATGCATGCATGCATGCGCCTTGCATCTCACGCTTCCCACTCTCCCATCTCACGCTTTAGACCTTTCGTGTAGGCCGGTAGGGACCGCTGGCAGGTGGGCCCGCCTACCTTACAGCCGCAGTGATGTGTGCTGCGACATTGCAGTACGGCTGGGACAGGGTGTCCTAATTATTTTCGGGCCGCAACAGTCGATCGATTGTCCCACATGATGCCAGCCGTCGGATGGATGGAACCCTGGCTAGCTCTGCCGCCCCGCGCCTGCAACACGTCCCATCTTTTCGTTCTGCTCCGCGGGAAATTTTGGGGCAAAATTCAACAGGAGAATTTTGTTTGATTGGGCACAGTGCCACGGTCACCTTTCTTCGTGCCTAGTTAAGTTGCATATACTTCCTCGATTCATAGAAAAAGTGTACTTACAATATTCAAAAAGTCAAAAGTTTAAGTTGATGATGTTCATGGCAATGCATGAGAAGTAGCTAATTATTTGGTTTCACAAGTATTGATATTTTTGTGTGAACTAGTCCCATCGTCTCAAAATAAGTGACTTGGATTCGTCCAGATTCGTATATATCTACACAATATAACGCATCTAGGTGCATGTGAATCTAGACAAATCTAAGTCATGCACTTCTTGCTAGGGCAGTGTGTTCCCATTTTTTTTGCTTGCTCCTCGTTCGTCGACGTTGAAGGGGGAATGGTGGGCCGGGGAAAAATTCTTGCTTTGACATTGGCGATGGTGACGCCTGTGGGTGTTGTCCTCTTCTTGAAGACGTCGTCATGGCTAGACCGTGTTTTCCCTTCCTTGAGCAACATGGGAAAGCGTGGGCCCTATTTGCTGGACCAGACGACGATGACGTCTTACGCCGCTACCTTGTCGAAGATGTTGCCTATGTTTCTCAAGAAGTCTTCCGATATGGCATCCAGAGTTGGCTTAGCCACTTCCAAGGCATTGAATTCAGGGCGCTATCGAGACCAACGTCAATGTTTACACGGGATGTCTTCTTCATGTCCAACTGGATCCTGCCGTTCACTCACCGACTCCTTCTAGGCATATGTGTGGCTGTGTACATTGCTCCGAGCTACTTGGAGTCAGGGCCGCTCTTTGGGGGTTTGCGACATTGGCTATGCCGCGGCCTTTTGCTTCCTGAGTAGTGAGTCGTGTGTTGTTGCTATGTGGAGCATCCTTTGCTCTCTATGGATGGATCATCGAAGCGACCAGTTTGTGGCCCGGATGAACTTGTACTTGGAACTTCTTCTATCTTAATATATAGACACGCAGATCTCCTCTAAGTTCTAGAACATAATTACGGGCGTAGACTAGAGTAAGGAGAATCACTATCAAGCTATAGTTTTTGACAAAATACAAGCTGCGGCGTTTAGTGTTATGGAATGGGTATGTCCAGAGGCCTGAGCTATTTCCTTTTCTAAAAAGACTAAAATGAAATTGTACATTCGAAAATCAATTTACATGTAGGAGTAAGAAAATCTCAAACAACTTATGATTAACTGGACCGACAAGCACATACTCAGCGGCAATAAAACCTTGAAAGTGATCCTGACATGGCAGTTGTTCACAGAACGTAGCTCGTAGGACACGCAAGCACCGGGCGGAAGATGTCAGTGTTTTGTTTAGACTATTTTTAAGTGTCTTTTTTAGGATGTTGAGGTGGCGGCTACTTCCTGAAGTCAGAATAAAGTACTCCCCATCCTACCCTCGCTCCGATGGTGCGTCTATCATCGACGTAGAGCGCGTGGAGTCGTGTGTCCGGCGGATTCCATGAGATCTGGTCGTTTTTTGTTGGTGTGTTTTGAGATCAGTCTCTTCCGATCTATGTTGGTCATCTTCGGCGATGGTTGCTGTTCTGGTGCGCTGGTCCATTTGGGTCTTAGCACGACGACTTTCCGTCTGTCTACTACAACAAGCTCTATTACGACAAGCTTTGCCCGGCTCCGGTGATGAAGGGGCAAGGATGGCGGCGCGTCTTCGACTCGTGCTAGTAGTGTTTGTAGTTGTCGCTGGATGGTCCGTTGACCGATTTATAATTTTTATTATTTTTAGAACTTTGCTATTCGGCAACCGTTCTAGGATTAGCAAATTTTGGGGGCGTTCCAACCAGGAAAATGCTAACTGCATGTACGTGCATATGTGACAAAAGTTGCCAAAAAATCCAATCCGGATGCTAATTAGAACCAAAGTCTACTATTAATGCATGACATGCAAATACAAACAGAATTGCTGATGTCAGCAGAATTAAATGTGAAATTTAAAAAGTCAAATGTTTTTTAGCTCAAATCGTTTATCGGATTTAAGATCCGTTTTCACCATTGAGCTAGTCGTGACGAGAGTTTCGAAACTAGATCCCATCTTGATATGTTTCGATGAAATTTTTTTCGGACCTAAAAGTTATCCATCCCTAACATGTAAGTTATTCAGGCCATACCATGGAAGTTACCCAGCCAATAACATATAAGTTATCCACCACAAAAAAGTTACCCATATATAGAATATAAAAGTTATTCTAACCACTCGGTTTCATCGTCGGTCGCCGTTTTTACGAGCATACAGGCTACTAAACCTTGAAAGGCTACTACATCAAACATCAACCATAATTTGTTTAAAGGAACTAAATCTAAGTTTTAAATATGATATAGTAAATAAGTCTTATATCCTACCCACCCATCATTTTAAGTCATAATGAACAAATGTAACGCGTAACCAGTAATCTACCGTGATATAGGGGTGATGAAGCCTCGAAAAATGTTAGTACCAAGACTTTATCATCGTAGCATCGATGGTGATAAAGTATCAGTATCCTAACACCTAGGCTACCGCATCTTAATTAAACTAGTTTATACCTTACATTTAAGTAAGTAAACTAAAATTTATGAGGCAACCAAGCTTTCATGAGACAAAAAAAATTCAAAAGTTACTCATATTAAAAATGTGAGAACGTCTTCACCAAATCATTTATATGGTGGATAACTTATATGTTTCAGGATGGATAACTTAGGTACTATGATATGGATAAGTCATGTGTTTAGGGGTGAGTAACACGACTTTATTTGCCCAAAAGTTATCCATCAGTAATACGAGAGTTATCCAGGCTTTAGCATATAATTTAATCACTAAATAATATGTAAGTTATTCATCACTATAAAAGTTTACCCACAGATAAAATATAAAACTTATTCTAGCGGCTCGGCTTCGTTCACTGTTGCCGTTCTTGCGGCATACGCGCGACTCAACCTTAATAAACTACCGTGTTAAACATCAAACATAATTTTCTAAGAAATTAAATCTAATTTTTTTACATATACGATATAATAAATAGAATCTTATGCCCTACCACCCACCATCCTAAGTCATACTAACCAAATGTAATGTGCAACCAGTAGTCTAGCGGTCCAGCTTCATCGTTCGTCGTCGCTACCATGGCATACGGATTATGAAGTAGTCGTGACGGACATAAAGGCTCGAAGGATGTTAGGGTATCGGGTCTTCATCGCCCGTCTATGCTAACACATCAATGGCGGTAAAGTTTCGGTACCCTAACACTTAGACTGTCACATTTCAATTAACATTGCTCAACACATATACGAGAACGTTTCTACCTAACATATTTATATGATGAATAACTTATGTGTTATAGGTTGGATAACTTATATATTATGATATGGATAACTCATGTGTTAGGAGTGGGTAACTGTTTGGTCCGAAAAAAATTTCATCGAAATATATCAACATGGGATCTAGTTTTAAATATCTCATCGCGACTAGTCCAACGGTGAAAACGGATCATAAATCGGACAAACGGTTTGATCTACAAGACATTTTAAATTTTTAGTTTGATTCTAAGCTAATTGACAATGTACGTTCACACCTCTCGCCAGGTTTGGACAACCAGCAACCGGTCTGAACATAGATTTGCTCTATTTTTAAGACTTTTTTGTACTTATCTGTTGATGATTATAAATTTCGAAAAAAAAACTGGACCGACAAGCACATACTCAGCGGCAATAAAACCTTGAAAGTGATTCTGACATGGCAGATGTTCACAGAACGTAGCTCTGCTCGTAGGACACGCAAGCACCGGGCCCCTGCCGCCTGGCGCCATGGAAGCGTCAAGCGTGTGATCCTCTGCCAGCCTTGGCCATTATTTTTAGCATGCATGCATCCAGACATGGTGACGTGCGTAGGCAGCCACGTCGGATCGGAGAGGCATGCATGGTGATCCAGCGCCCAGTCTCCGACCGTAGGGGCATTCAAGCGCACCTGCAGAATTCATTGTCTCGCCACGATGACATGTTCGGTGAACCGCACGACACACGCGTATCACACATGATGCTGATAGCTCTCTCCTGCAACGCAGAGTGTACTGTTTGGATATACAACTAAAAGTTCGTTTCGATTATTATATACGCACTGCGATCTACCGACCGATGTGAAAGATCACTAGATATTCAGATGTGCAGACGGGAATTACAGTGACACAAAGAAACCTGGATCAGGAAAGCCTGGATATATAGATGGAGCTTCTAGGTTTCAGTGTCAACTTCCTTCCCTAAAGATCGATCTGCCTGCCTGCCTGCAGTCAATACTCAGTATAATAAGATACATCAGCTTACTATATGACATTAAATAATATATGTGCTGAGTTGGAAGAGAGAGAAGAGGAGAGAGAAGGAGAGTGAGCTCTTTCTGAGCCAATTTCTAAAGACGCTTTAATGAGTGAATGGTGGGCGTATTATTAATAAAGTAGTAAATTTTTATAACTTGTTATTATACATATTGGCTATTTGGTTGACTATAGATGACATGACACTACCTTATAGTCAGCAGCTAGCTATAATATTGTTCTTGCTCTTAGTGATGATTAAAAACATATTTACTGGGCAAAGCAAATAAGCCATGCATATTTCTGTCTCCAGATCTCTCCCCCTCCCCCCCCCCCCCCTCCCCCCCCTTCTCTCTCTCTGCAAGACCTGCCCAGGGTCACATGGCCAGGGGCCATTGCCATTTGCTGCCTTGTCTTGAGATAGCAGCAGTAATTAACAGAATGTCTATATGCTGTAACTTAAAGTTTGAATATTTTTCCTCGAGAGGGGTTAATGCGGAGGACATAAACGAACAAATGAGTTAGCTCTACACCATAACTCTACATATGGACCAGTTGTACGTAGTCCTCTGGGATGATGTATAGCTACAACTAGCCAGGAAGACAACATGGACAGCAGCGTGGTGTCTAGTCCCAATTATGATCGTTCCATCAATCAATGCATGTAGTACGTGTAGTTTGTTTGAATTCCAAGTACATTTCCCTCCATTTTTTGGCGCATCCCTTGGCTTTTTGCCCTGGGGGAGAAAATGGGGGAATTAGATGCAGCATGGCGGCCTCCTTGAATGATTAATCAGCAGCCATAAATGTGTATGAGATGGGAGATGCTTCTGTGGGTCAGGCCTCCATAAGTTTGGAGGCAGCATCATCATCGTGGAAGGGACCAAATCAATGTCCACCGGGCAACCACTGTAGCCGTGGCAGCAGGATTGCCAACTACTAATCCTCATTTTTTTTCTTTGGTTGAACTTGCACCAGCGGACCATCTTCACATGCCTGTTGCTGCAAAGATTCATGCAGTAGCTAGTCCTCTACTGGTACGTACTACCCGAGTGATTTTGTGGCTGAATTACAAAACAATGGTGCTCTCAGTTTTTTTTTGAATTTCATGTCGACGTAATTTAATTTGGTCTACAGATGGTTTTCACCTAGTTCAATTACACTTATTTTTTGTTTCTGTGTACTTTTTTTATTTGGTGCGAATAGGTTCACAACGTATATGAGATAAATATATTTGGCAATTTATATGGCGTGAATGGGTTCTGCACATGGGTTTGATAGAGTTCAATTGAACTATTCTAGCTTTCCATCTGCATATTATGCGGAGGAAAGTGAGAGGGTAGGCCTCGGTAGAAATAGTGGGAAATGAGTTATCCTTTGGAACAAAATTCGACGATAAAAATAGTAAAATCCACTATTTAAAGCTTATATGATTTCAAGTGCCACCCCTTCACAGTTAAGTGAAACAAAACCCAAGTTATGTCGCAGTAGGAACGTCAATGAGCAATGGGCTACAATTATGGCATGATGCCCCACATGTCAGACCCATGTGGCCGGTGACAAGGCACCTCGGCACAAGATGATGTAAGGTAATTATGTTATTTTCAGTGTTTAGATATAAGGTAATTATACAAGTGATACTTGAGAAGATTGCATCTCAAACATTTTAAGTCCAAATATTATTTAGCGCAAATATGGGCTAATTTTTTTAAAATAATACATTTTTTTTATTCATTTTCACAAATAATACGCAAATTTGGCAATTTTCATTTCTGTCCGTCTTAAATCCGTTCAGCAGACGGCAAACTCTTCGTTGGTTGCGCAGACGACAAACATGTAAATCTTTGTTCAAAAACGACCAAGCGTGTCGGGTGGCGAGATCTGTCGGCGGTTCAACGGACAATCTGAGTTGTCGTCTTTTCTTCAAAAGACGACCGAGCTGTCAGTGCCGAGGTCAGCGCGTCGGTATTGAACGGACGACGGCCGTTTCGTCCCTTGAACGGACGACGCGCCCCGACTATATTAGCTCGCCCGCCCGTGCCCATCGTCTCCTTGCTCTCCTTTCCAGCTCGCCCGTCTGCTAGCTCTTCTTCCTCTCTTGCTTGCTCTCATTTTCTCAGCCGTTGCACCGATTTGTAGCCTAGATTTCTATCTAAACTCGCTGCTCTAACACATTAGCAAGCTAGTAGAGTCCCGATCTACTAATGGGATAGCCTGGTGTAGTGATTTGAGGCGTTTTGGTGGAGGGATCTGGTGGTGTTCTTAGCTTCTTGTTGAGCAATGGCCATGGTGGAGGTTGGTGCTGGGACTTGAGAAAGGTGCATGGTGGAGGTGCTAATCCGTTGACCTGAGAGGCATTTGCCTGGCGGAGACGCTTCAAGGGTAAACCCTAATTTCTTGCTTATTGCAGTCATGTGTGTATGTTCATATGTAGCGTTTGATGGGGTCTGTTAGATGCAAGATATTTGTAGAGTATTATGTGTCAATGTACCTGTTTTTTGACTATTTTTGGTATTTTTTAGGTCGAAAATCATGTCAAATAATGTAGTGTTTAGGTTCTTGTATGGTCCTGGTTCCGTCAGAATAAACCAGCACGGAGTTGATTTGAGCGAGTTTAGATTTATGGATGAAGTGCTTCAGAATCTTGAAACAGTGCCCGTTACTCAGTTGAAGGATTGGTTATGTGTTCGTTTAGGGCTCCCTCCTACCCATACTGTCGGTGTGCATGCTTTATGGACTAAGTCAAGGCAAACCCTAATTTTATTTAAGGCCAATAGCGCATAGTAAATGGGTCAAATTTGTGCAAGCTTGCGGAAAAGAAGTTAACCCGTCTCTTAGTGTTACCGTGGTGAAAGAGGCTGGGTATGATCATGACCATAGTAGTCGACCGGTCATGTTGGAGGTAGTTATGATCATGGCGGAGTAGTCGGACCGGTCATCTTTGGAGGTAGTTATGATCATGGCGAGTAGTCGACCGGTCATCTTTGGAGGTAGTTATGATCATAGCGAGTAGTCGAGGCCAAGAGGGTGGCGGCGGATATGAATCAGGTCACAGTAGCTATGCACACACCGGGGGTGATGGTTATGTATCAGAGGACGGTGGTGAAGGATTAGGGGAAGACATATTCAGTGGCGAAGCTGATGAGGACGAGATATATGATGGTTTGTTGCAACATCAAATGGAAGTCAAGACTTCGAGAAGGCAACAGTGATCTGGTGATGATTACGGAGTCGATCAAGAAGAGATCGGCCAACCTATTCCGGTATCATGGAATAATGACAACACAGCAGCAATGACGTGAGCGATGGGCATGATTCGGTGGCATTATCACGAACAGCATCTCTGGGTGCATTATATCCTAGCAAGAGACATCTGCAGGAAGCAATTGTTGAGTGGTCAATGTCCATGCAACGGGTCATGAAAACGAAGGTGTCATCACAACAATATTTGACATTGGTTTGCGAGGAAGCTGGATGTCCTGCAAGGGTGCATGCCCATGTCCCTAGGTATGACACAAACTGGAAGGTCACCGATGTTGTGATGCACACATGCACACTTGAAAGTGTCCTTCAGGACCATCGTAACCTCACGTCAACCCTCCTGGCTAGACTGTTGTACACAGAGATAGTGGAGGGCAAAGCCATGGGGGTGAAAGCTATCATTAACAAAGTTTCTGTCAGATTCCGCTACAATATTTCATACGGGAAGGCTTGGAGGACTAAGCAAAGGGCACTGGAGGCAAGGTTTGGTTCGTTTCGAGACGGGTATGACTGTGTTGTTAGGATGCTCCAGACACTGCAGGCTAGGAATCCAGGCACCTACGTGGACATCCAACACTTTACATTGCCACATGAACCTAATTTGAGGGTACTTCATCGAGTGTTCTTCTCATTTGCTATATGCATAGAAGCTTTCACTCACTGTCGACCAGTCATCTGTGTGGATGGTACATTTCTCACTGGCAAGTATAGGGGTCAGATATTGACTACCATAGGACAAGATGGAAACAATCAAGTGGTTCCACTTGCTTTTGCTTTCGTGGAGAGCGAGAACACCGAGAGTTGGGTATGGTTTTTCAGGCAGCTGAAGATAGCAATTGTGAGAGATACACCGAATGTATGCGTGCTTCATGATAGGCATCCAGGTATACTAAGCGCGATAAAGAAGCTCACACAGCCCACTCCTGATGAAGTAACTCCATGGCTGGACATGCAGAGTCGTTGGTGCATGCGGCATCTAGGGGCCAATTTTTTCTCACAGTTCAGGAACAAGGCTCTTATGAACCTATTCAAGAAGCTTTGCAAGCAGAACCAAGAGTGGAAGTATATCAAGTGTCGTGGCTATCTTGATGACTTCACTAAAAAACATGTGACTCAGAGGAGAGCAGCTAGAGCAGCAGCGGTCGCGGCTCATGCAGCGGCGTTATCTGCACAGGCAACAACAGGAGCAGCACCACCGGAGGAAGAACCCATTGCCCTTTGTGACTTGCCAGGATTTGACCAACCCGGTACTAGGAGAAGGCCTAGCAGAAGGATTAAAAATTTTCAGGAATGGATACAACACGAGCCTGTAGAGAGGTGGTCTCTGCTGCATGACACTCATGGTGCTAGGTTTGGCGTCATGACTACAAATCTGGCTGAAACTTACAACTTTGTCTTGAGAGGAAGTAGGGCTCTACCATTAACAGCCATTGTGGAGTGTATTTTCACGGAACTCAAGTATTTCGAGATGGACTCAGATGGCTCAGATGCATATCATGAACAACCCAAACACGAGGTATTGTTCAAAGATCATGCATTACATGGATGCCAAGATGGAGAAGGCTCGGTCCATGCATGTCATCGTCATCGGTAATCAGGAGAGAAGGTTCGAGGTATGCCTCCCTGGCCAACGTGTGAGTGCACGTGCAATAAACCCAAGCTGTTGCATCTGCCTTTCTCTCATGTACTAGCTGCATGCGGGCTGATGGGTATGGATGCGATCTCGTTTTTGTCTCCTTATTTCCTTAAGGACGCGGTGGTCAATACGTGGACAGGCGAGATGATGGGATATAGGGTATGGGGAAATTTCAATAAAGTAAATCCAGGTGAAAGGGTTTACATCCCAGATCCTGTACTGATGAGGACAGGAAGAGGAAGGCGACAATGTGTCCGCATCCGTAATGATATGGATGAATCTGAAGCCGGAGGCCCTACTAGGCAATGTTTTCTGTGTAATCAATTTGGTCATATAGACACCAGTTGCCACATCTTCGGGACTGGTGGAGCTGCTCCTCGTGGACGTGGCAGCCGAGGAAGAAGAGGCAGAGGAAGAAGAGGCAGAGGAAGAAACTATACGTGTGGAACTATGTCTTAAATTTGTAATATGTGTGGAACTATGTCTTAAATTTGTAATATGTGTGGAACTATGTCTTAAATTTGTAATATGTGTGGAACTATGTCTTAAATTTGTAATATGTGTGGAACTATGTCTTAAATTTGTAATATGTGTGGAACTATGTCTTAAATTTGCAAAATATGTGGAACTAATGTGCAGATGGCGAGATCTTTGCTAAATGCTGACATAGATAGAAAGCACCGATCGACGGTACTGGATGCTAACCCGGGGTCCTTGAAGCACCTAGTGACTCGCACTCCCATTTCGAACTGGTGCATACATCCTGATTGGCTTCAGAGGCATGTGACATTTATTTCTCTTGCTGTTGGGATATTTATGGGCCAATGTGACTAAAATGTTCTGCTTTCTTCTTATGTAGATTGAAGTGGGCTGGGCTCTTACCATTCGTTCGTTTGGTTGAGGCCACTCGTATGGAGGAGATAGAAGGGCGACAACTTGGGTTCCAGACTAGTCGCTTACAGTACGACTCGTCTTTGCTCACGTGCTTGGTGGATCGATGGAGGCCCGAGACTCACACTTTCCATTTTCGATGGGGAGAGATGGCTCCTACCCTTCAGGACGTCTCGTACTTGCTGGGACTTCTGTTGGCTGGCGTGCCCATAGGCCCAGTGGATCCACCGGCAAATTGGGCCCAAGACATGGCCCAACGATTCTTTGGCATCCGTGATGGAGCTCTGGCCTTTGGCCATGACAATCATGGGCCAAAATTTGGATGGTTGGAGCAGTATCAGGTGTGTTTCATTTATTTGTTCTATTTTGTTGGAGAAGTATCATGTACTGAAAATTGTTCTATTTGCCAATGCAGATACAGAGGTTTGGGTTCCCGGCCACTCCGATGACTGCCCCACAGATTACACGCAGCCTGGAGGCATACCTTATGTGGCTGCTCGGGAAGGTGATGTTCACTGAGAACCACGTGTCGACCATTAGTGCGCGATACATCCATTTTGCTAGAGGGATCACGGAGGCGACGTGCCAGGAAGAATGCACACAGTGGAGTTGGGGTTCAGTTGTCTTAGCAGCTACATACCGAGGTATATGCAATGCTTGCCAGTTAACCAAGGACAGTTCTGCCTTGCTAGGATGCCCATTGTTGCTGCAACTGTGGTCGTGGGAGAGGTTCCCTATCGGCCGTCCAGATGTAAGTGTCAACCAAATAGTCGGCAACCAGGAACATGAAACAATTGTCTACCACTCGACCTTTGTTCGACGAAGAGCAAATTGATTTGCCTACATTTGGCACTCACTGGACCCGTCAAGGTCGGTGTAATGTCTTAATAAATTGCACTTACGGTACTACAATATGAAAGTTACTAACAACTATTTTGTCATGCAAATGTCGTTTCGCGGAGAGCAAGTCGTTAGATGCTATCCATCGCTCAATGACGATTCGACACCTCGAAAGAGGATGTCGTGATTTGGGAGCCGTACACCCTGCAGACACGACACGCACGATATCGGCGGTTATCTATTATGTGCACTAGAGATCGAAATCTTGGTGACTACATCGAAGATCATCTTTGATTGCCAAGTTGAGGAGATGTCTCAACAGAGGGTCATGCGACAGTTTGGTCTTTGCCAGATGGTAGATCCCCCGCGTCCGGATGTTCCCCTTCCAGATGTCGTGCACGCGTAAGTAAATATATGTACATAAGGAATGCATCTTATACTTCATCTATGTTCTTAAATGATGGTCTAACAAATTCTAATGACAGGTACTCTCGGAAAAGTAGCAAGACCGCCACTCAATGGCTCCAACGGGTGGGGATTTACGTCAACGAGTGGCAGAATGCACCAACACAAGTGTGGCACGCTGGACCGTTTGATATGGAGCTATTCCACGGATACCTACAGAGGTACATGTCAATGACACGGCTACGTCCCATTCCACACGCACATGACGATGAGATATACCTAGCTACCAACACCGGAGTCCAGACGGTCGGTAAGTACTTTATTTAGAGCATAATCAACATGAGTGCCTATGTAGTGCATACCTAACTATGAGACAAATGCAGGCCGATATGACGTGGGAGCTACAGACTGAGGTGGCTCAGTACGGACGATCGCTTTCGAACGTTCCTCTTGTGCCCCGTCAGCAGGCTCAGTCCTTTGCCCGGCGGGTCGAGGAGAAGCTGCGGCGTATCTACGCGTCCATCACGTGCACCAGCGTCTCAGACGTTGTTCAACACCGAGAAGCACAACGCCCACCGCGTCACTCGGTGGAGGAGCGTGCCCCACGTCGATCCACGCAGCAGCGCCCACCGCGTCACTCGGTGGAGGAGCACGCCCCACGTCGATCCATGGAGCAGCCACCTTCTCCAGACCATCTTTGGAGGCTCGGGGCACGAGGAGCATATTTCTCCACCACTCGCCACGGCCTCGTCCACGACTCTCACAAGCGCCGCCGAGAGCACCACCTCCAGACCAGGCTGGAGGCTCGGGTGCAGCAATCACGATTACCGACCCGTGGCAGCAATCGCATTCAATATCGACCAGTTGCACGTAACCAGATTACTTTGAACAATGGCAGCATCGCCGATCCCCTACATGGACTTTGCTTATCGACCACAATCTCATCCTCATGGTATGCGTGTCCCTTCCTACTATTATTAGATGCGTATGCCATTGTTCGATGCCAATTTCTTGTACACTAGCAGGAGACTCGTTACATGGGACGATCTTGACGACCGTTATCAACAGACACACGGCAGGTAGACTGGTTTAGTCGATCAGCCGGTACTCCACCACCTATCCCCACACGAATACACAGGATCAAGGTGAAGGGTCAAGCACCTCGCCGTGATGTGATGCCACCACGATATGGATGCATTACACCGAGGCCTCCGCCACCTCGTCGACACCGGTGATATCTACTTATGTATCAGTCTTTTACCTATCTATGTATGAGACATCATTCTATTATTTCATGATTTTATTCGACAAACTACTCAACATAACTTGCAACATAGTTCAACATAACTTGCGGTACATAAATAAGAGTCCTATCTATCCCTAGCATGATGCCTTTCCCTTTCCCTTCGATGATGCCTCGCCTTTCCCTTGACGATCCTCGCACTTGCTCTTCTTGGCTGTGATTTCTTCTTCTGCCTCTTGTCCCACTCAGCTCTTGCCTTGCTTCCAACGGGTGGCGGCATGAAGATATCATCCTCATCTTCGCTCTCTTCTATCCAGGCCCTACGTGCCACAACCTGCTCCGTCATGTCAGCTTGACTCTTCTTGGCCTGCTCTTTCTTCTTCTCCTGTCTCTTGTCCCACTCAGCTCTTGCCTTGCTTCCAACCGGTGGCGGCATGAAGATATCATCCTCATCTTCGCTATCTTCTATCCAGGACCAAGGTGTATTAGCCATCTCCATCATGCGAGCTTCACTCTTGAAGGTGAGCTTGTCCCACCTTGCCTTGATCCTGAGAAGCTACCTGCCGCCTGATTTGGGGTCTTCAGTTTCCACCCTCTTCGATGAAGTGACTTACCAAGTATAACGAGAGCATCATGGTTCGATACCAACGTATCCCAGTCGGCTGGTTTATCTCCTATCTCAACAGTTCTGGCTATGAAGAAAAGCCCAATGGACATATCTACAGGCCAGGGAGACGCGTCGGTCATAGTGGAGAGGAGTGGAGGAAAATGCGAGAGCAAAAGGAGAGAGGGAAATGAGAGAGTAAGAGGAGGAAGAGATGAACTGGGTTAAAGGATACATCCCGTTGTCCGGATTTATAGAGGCACCGAACCGAATAGGCGGGAAAAAAGGGCAGGAAGTCGTGGCGAGAAAAAGAGGGCGGGAAGTCGTGGCGGGAACAAAGGACGGGGATTACTGGCGTGAAAAATTTGCGGGGAGTAACGGCGGGAAAAAATGGCGGGGAGTACCGGCGGGAAAAATCGGCGCGAAGGATTGCCGAGGAGCGGATGATTATTTAGCGAAGATTATTTAGCGGCGGGAGCACTGGGGCGTCGGCTGCTCAAAGGACGACAGATCATGTCGTCTCTTCAAGGGACGACCGACCTTTATCGTCTGCTCAAAGGACGAACCCATCTGTCGTCCGCGCAACCAACGAAGAACTCGTCGTCCGTTGAGCAGACGGACGAATGACGAACGAAAAGAAAATTGCTAAATTTGCGTATTATTTGTGAAAATGAATAAAAAAATGTATTATTTAAAAAAAATTAGCCAAATATGGGGCCACCAACCTTATATTTTCTGATGGTGAGGATGCAACTATATCTCATCTGGAGAGAAATACCACTCCCTCCGATTTTTTTTTTGAAACGGGGGCAAAAGCTTTGCTCCAATCTATTAATTAAAAAAGAATTCGACGAACAGAGCGAAGAAAAGAAAGGTGAATATTATAATAAACCTACTCTCCCAGCATTATTTCGCCCAAATGTTTGGCGCCCGCAGTAACCCACAAGCGAACCTCATTCAAAATATAAGTTATTTTAGATTTGTGAAAATGGTGTATCTAGACCTTTATTAGTGTTTAGATTCGCAGTGAACCTATACATTAAAATGGGTTTAGACACACTCTTTTTACAAAACTAAAACATTTTATATTTTGAAAGGAGTAGAATATATTTTATCAGTTCAATGCTGGCTCATCTCGAATTATATGCCTGAAGTACCTACGCATGTGAAGCGTGGAAGGTCATGGGGCCGACCGGTACTACGCACTATTCGTTTCATCTGACAAACAACATTAACTTTCAGCAACATCTAAGTGCTAGCTACGTACGTAAAATTCAAGTGGTGTACATTTTACATCACGTACTTAGTACAGTCAAAGGTGCACGGTTCTGATGTTCAGATGATTTCAATTCAAGAATTTTCAGATGCATATGCACGGTCTAGTCGAAGTATGATTCAGTCTCTTCACTGGACATATGGTCGCAGCAAATTTAAGTAGGGTACCCCAGACGGACAATCGTGTTACTGTTTGTACGTGTACCATCAGCGAGTTAAATCCTCTTCTGCACGACGTACATAGCCATGCATACTTGTCTGAGCATAATTAATTATGTGGCAGGCCACCTACTTGTACGTTTTTTTTGGTTATTTTTCCAGAACAAAATCATGACTAGGGATAATCTTAGGGCTAGAGGGGTTCCTGAACCTTTAGAATGTAATCTATGTAAAGAGTTTGAATTTGTTCATCATTTATTCTTTGAATGTACTGTTTCCAAATTGCTATGACAGGAGGTTATGGACATTTTTTGAAATATTAGTGTTAAATTTTGAATTTGTTGCCTCAAGATGGCTAGCAAATAAGAGACATTTACATTTCAATGTCATTTCTACTGCGATTCTTTGGGGTATATGAAACAATAGAAATAGTTTAGTGTTTAACAAAACTTCGTGGATTAACATGAAGCAAGTCTGGCGCCTGGTGCTTTCCTACCTGAGAAATTGGAAAGTTCCATTCAAGGAGCTAGAGGGAGGGTTGATCATTCAGTTCATGGACAAGATGGTGAGAAAGATGAAAAATCCTCTGGCGCTCACAGCGAGTTGAAATGCTCTGGCTTCGAGTGGAATTCCACCTGGAAGACCACGGCTTCGCCGAGCTATGGAGGGCGTGTATCCCTTGAATACCTCAAGTCTCATCCTGATGCTGAGGGATCAAATTCATGTGGTGTACTGATGTATCTCGGCTTTGTTCTGTCTCTATCTTGGACGATCTTTTGTCATGTTGCTTGCTTTCTTAAGCTGGCTGATCTAGTGTCGTTTAGATAACAGTGGATTCTAGTGTTTTAGTTCTCTTAGTGAGTTCTCGGAGCTGTAGTTTTCCTTTTTGTATTAGTACCTGGAACTGGTTGGTGTTTGGTTTCATTTTATAAAATGGAACCGGGGAGAAATCCATGTTGATCTAAAAAACCTACTTGTACGTTAATTAGATGAATTACTATTTTTACTGTTTCTCTTTCAAAATGCGTGAGCTGAATATGTATTTACGCGTACTCAATAAACTAAGAAGGGGTAAGTGAGGCAACTCCATGAGAGAGGAAATCAAGGTTATTGAAACCCATATAGTGTTCTTTCCTCCTCGCGACGATGCTGTCGGTCTGTTCTTGGTAGTCATGGTGACTTGAAGGCATGATGTACACGGTTCCTCGCTGGCTGAAGGGTTCTCATTCTTTGTTTAGTTTATTTTTTCATGTCTTTTTTAAATGTATAGATACATCCTTAAGTTAGAATAAGATACTTTCCACCCTATTCTTGCTCTCGTGGGGCGTCTAGCACCAATGAAGGACACATGCACTTTCTGTGATCCAGTTAGTTTTCGTGTTTCGTTGGTGTGGTTTTCGGTTTGGCTCTTATATGATCTACGTGTCTCATCTTTGGTGATTATTGTTGCTATGATGCACTGGTTCTTTGGGGTTTTAGCACGACGATTTATAGATTGTATTGTTTAACAAGCTATACTGCTACAAGGTTTGTACGGCTCCGGTGATGGAGAGACGAAGACGGCGGCGCGTCTTTGGCTCATGATAGTGTGTAGTTGTCACTAGGTAGTTTAAGGACCTATTTGTAATTTTTTAATTTTTAGGTTCTTTGTATTACTATGAAAAATTATGAACAAATCAATGGACGTTTTCGCAAAAAACTTATTTCCACTCCCAGGCCAGATCAGATATATAGCGTGAGTAAAATATTACTATATCTTCATCCTTCATAAACAATGTAACGCGACAGGGTACAATCACCACTGATCGCAGATAAACTATAAAATACTTTAAGGACATCTTTGCTTAAAGCGCCCAGTGACGACGCACATCGCCTAGCTCAGCTATATAAACAATTAAACGTCGTAGATATACAAATGATCCGTAGGGCTACGCAGATACTACTTTTTTCCTTTTAGAAGCACAGTAACAACAGCGTATAGTACGTAGAGGACCACACGAACATTACTGGCTGCAGGCTAGCATACAAACATGCAGGGGGACGTAGTATGATGTATGTTCCCGTGTCATAAAATAAGGTGGGTCGACATGATCCAGATTTGCACTAAAAGCCAAGTGGTTGTAGTTGTACGCCATGATTTAGGTTTGCCACCAACCTAACTGCATGCATGCTTTGTATCTTTACGGTTCGTCGTAGCATGCGACGGGGGCTCCACGTAGCCGTAAGGTAAGAACAGGATGTACAGCAACGTAGGCCATGTACATACTTGCACTTCACTTTCGATCGTCACTGGACGTCGTGCGATTAGTTTGCAAGTTTTCGTTTATTGGATCTACATCCATCTTTGATATTTCGAACACAAAGAAGTCTAAGTGCATAAAGTGTTCTTGACTACCATGTTACTTCTAGATGAACGAGGCATGAATGGGATGTGTGCTGACACATATGTACGCTAGTAGCAAAGTTTAGAAACTAGTTGTTATATTTTCCGGTACATCAACCTATTGGGAATTATGTGGATATATACATGTCTAGGGCTCTAGGCTATAGCTTGACCTGTTTGTTTTGTCCAACTACAGCCTAGTGAATTAGTAAGTACTCCGTGTCTGGCTTTCTGCAGTTCAGGAGTCTTGATTGACTCCCCCAAACCATATACTATCTCTGTTCGGGATTATAGGTCCTACGCGCATATCTAGGTTATTAATTTGATCAATAAAATATAATTTATATATTACAAAAATTATACCGTTAAAAAATATAACCTCTAAAATTTCTAATGGTATAATTTTTATGCTATATTATTTATATTTTCATGTTTAAATTGGCAACCTAGTTATCCGTGTGGGACTTATAATCCCAAACGGAGGGAGTACTATACAAAGCTCCTAATTAACAGCCACAACTGCTACAGCTAAGGTCTACATATAGTAATTACCATATCTTAGAGTAATTAGCGACCTACTACTGTCGTTAAGGTTAACGACGGTGGGGTAGGCACCAAGAAGCTGACGCCGCCCCAAAACATCGGATACCTTCTTCCTCCTCCGATCCCCATCGATCCTGCAGGCGGCCCACATAATTCAGAGCCCTGACCAGATTATAAAAAGTAATCGGAGCCTGACAACTCTTGCAGCAGCTGCTGCTGCTTCCATGTGTTTGTTCCCTTCCCCTTTAATCCTTCCAACTTCTTCTCCTGATTATTACCTTTTCTATCATGCTACAGCTCTTATTTCGAATTGTTACCAAGGAAAAAATTGGACCGTCTACTTCTCTAATTACTTTTATTTTTGGCCAGCTCTTGCACATTATTAATTGGTAATCCATGAATTGTTTTGTTTATGCATGGCATGAAAAATCAGAGTTTGCATAAGACCATAGATCTGTAAGTACCAGATCTGGAACGTACATGGGCAGAGTGCGCCTATCATTGGCCTCATGCTTGTGTTAGCAGCCCTGTCTGCTTTGCTTACCCAAAAAGAACTTCCCCTGCAGGGGTCCGCATAATTGTTCTTCCGGCCATCGATCTGGTACTTAAACAAACTGTACGGCGATCTAACATAGTACTGGCGTGTCTTGGCACAAGGAGACACGTACATATGCATGCAAAACTGGAGAGGAATGCTAACACAACCTTTAGCTAGTTTACTGATTCCACTGTTTACTTAACTTAATCGAATGAGGGTTACGTGGAAATGTAGCAAGCAAGCGATTCTGGAATTCAGATTGCAACAAATCGTGTCCAAAACCACCGCCCTAAAATTAATCTTTAAAAAGTTAATGGAGTACCTACTATATATAAAGTTATTATCAATCCGTACGCTCTTGGAGGTTAATTAAACCCAATTGTTTTAGTCGGTGGTTGGCCGCCGGCATGTGGATGATACTTATGCATGGGGACGTGGCTGTATGTACTCTGCTCTGAACACGCTACAGAATCTTACAGGAACTTCCAAACCAAAAAAAAAAAAAAATCTGGTCTTACAACCGGCTAAACATCTGTTGCCTTTGTTCCGTGTTCTTAGATCTGCTGCGAAAGCTTGAAGACGGTGCTTGAATTCATGCTCTCTATCTAGCGTGAAATCTTGGCTAAGCCTGATGGCGATGATCGTTGGCTAGATTATGAGCTTCGTGGTCATGGTGCGGTCCTCTTCGATGGGTCATGTGCCCTTCTTCTCATGACAAGTTTGTCTGTCCCTATGGCAGAGCTTTTAATAAAGGTTCGTAGAGTTTGGGGGAATCTTGTCTTAGGTTAACCTCTTCACGTACGAACCAACCGGCTCGATGAACCCTTATCTGCGTCCTGATCGGGGGCGCCCAACCCTCTCATGGTTGGTAGTCCCCTGTGGCAGCGTTATATAAAGAGGAGGTGGGACCCGGGGCACGAAACAAGAGATTCGTCGCGCCGCCGCTCCCCTCACCCACATCCTTATCGATCTAGGGTTAGTGCTAGCTACAGGAAGCTCCGCCGCCGCAGCCACCAAGGTCCTCTAGCCACGTTCTCGTCATCGACCAAGATGGCCAACGGGTCCTCGAGTTCGTCCACCAGAGAAGGTATACCTCCCCCCTCTCTCTGTAAGATCCAAACCCTGGAAGCCACTACCAAGAGCTACTACATCTATCAACGGTATCAAATCTTTTGGCTCTGTAGTTTCTTTTCGGTAGACAGAAAAGGCAAAGCATAGCAAACCCTAACCCCAAAAGTAGCGCCGCCCACCTGGCCGCGCCGTTCCTCTCTATCTCGACGCGCATCGGCAAGCCGAGGCGTCTGAAGAAGAACCAACCCCTTCGGGGGCAAAGCAAAGCAAAGTAAAATCCCCGACCCCGAATCAAATCAATCTCGAATCGAAAATAGAAAAGCAAATCGGCTACCGCTGGTACAGGGCACCACCACTAGGGCACTTGACGGTGGAGCTCCCACCCGCGGGTGGAGGTGCTCGTCGGCATGGAGCCTAGGGCGGCGCCGCCAGCCCTCTCTACGACCGTTCGAGCTCGCTCTTTGCGGGTCAGGTGGTTCAGGA
Organism: Avena insularis; assembly: GCA_023614405.1. Taxonomy (NCBI): domain Eukaryota; kingdom Viridiplantae; phylum Streptophyta; class Magnoliopsida; order Poales; family Poaceae; genus Avena; species Avena insularis. Next base: position 473,180,768 of record CM042697.1, read on the forward strand.
TAGGGGTGAAAGTGGACAGAGAGAAAGAAGCAGGTGGGAGGGGCTTGTCGCCGTCCAAGGTCCGGCGGCGTCGCCTCCTCACCGTCTTGTCGCGCGCGGGGCGAGGCGCCTCCGCTGCTGCGAACGGGACCCACATACAAAGGGTGGAGGGTCGAATGGATTAGGGTTCACAGGGGCAAGCGGTGCTGCCGGTTTTGTCCAAGCGACAAGGGCGCTCGACCATCCGATGAAGATCGTGTGATCGGACGGCCAGAACGGCTGCGTGCGGGTGGTGTGGGGCGGTGATGGGCCTTGGGCCATTGCCAGCACCGGGCGCAGGATGTTGCGTGCTTCATAGGGCCATTGGGCCGTTTTCTTGATGCCCAACGCTCAGTATTTTCAGTTTTTTCTGGTTTTATTTACATAGGCTTTTTAGATAGTTCTAATTATCTGTTTTGGTAATTTTTGATACAGTTTTTTCTACACAAAATTATCCAGTAAATTTTGTCGAGAAAATAATAAAGTAACAGTAAAGTTTCTGTAAAGATGTAAGTTGATGAATTTTTTATTCATGTCTTCGACTGCAAATAGTCAAAAGGGCTCTTTTAAAATTTAATAAAAGTGATATTAAATTTTTGAGAGCATGTTAAAGTAATATTCCAGTCATATTCATGTTATTTTCTTAACCAACGTTGTAAATGGCATGATTATGATTAGTGTCTTGTATTAAAGTGATTAAAGTCATGTGCTTTTGATTCTATGTTTCGCCTAGCGGTGATATAGAATTAATTGCATAACATTTTGTATGTCTTAATTTCGACCAACATTGGATTAATACATGCAATTGTTACTGTTCTCTCTTCTTTGTGGTTTCAAGGCAGGTATTACTTGATGAGTTACATCAAGAATGTCCCCACACTTAGAGACGAAAATTACGCCGACTGGAGAAAGAAGGTGGATTTGGCCTTCATATGTGCTAAGGTGGATTGGGTCCTTGAGACCAAGCCACCTCCCAAGCCAACAGAGCCGGTTCGAGAGGCCGTTGATGATGATGCGGTATGGGAGAAAAGGCAAAGGAACTATGCTCCGCTAGAGATGTCATATACATTAGAGAACAGAAAGTGACAGAATGCCAACAAGAAATGCATGACATTTATAAAGAACACGATCGAGAGGGCTATTGTTGGCTCCATCATAGAGTGTACTTCCATTGCAGAGTACTTGGAAAAGATAAAAAGCCAGTTCAGTGGCTCTTTAAAGACATATACAAACCAGCTGCTGAAGCAGTTGGTGACAGAAAAGTACACCGGCGGTGGACACGGCATCAGAGAGAATATACTCCGGATGAGCAACATGGCTGCCAAACTAAAGCCCATGGATGCTGATCTGGAGCTAAAACCTGCTCTTCTTGTTCACTTGGTGCTGGCATCTCTGCCCCAACAGTTTGACAACTTCGTTATCAATTATAACATGGCCCCTGAAAAATGGGACATAGAAAAGACCATCGACATGTGCGCTCAAGAAGAGGAGTGGCTCAAAGCCCAGAATGGTGGTTCATTGAACCTAGTAAAGGACAACAAGAAAATACCCTTCACTCAAAACAACCATGGCTCCCCTTCTAAGCCACACGGTAAAGCTCCCATGCGCTATCAGCCTCAGCATAGGCCTACCGTCTCAGTGAATGTTGATAAAGATGCTTGTCTTCACTGCGGCAAGAAAGGGCACTTCAAGAAAGATTTCTCCATTTTTCTAAAGGAGCTAATGGCAAGGAAAGGTAATAATATAGTTTCATTTGTAAATGAATCCCTGTATACACAGTTTTCAAAATCTACTTGGTGGATTGACTCAGGAGCAACTGTTCATGTTGTAAATTCTTTATAGGGATTCCATTCGATGAGGACTATGAAAAGAAACGAAGGATACGTTGAAGTCGAAAATGGAGTCCAAGTGGACGTTGAGGCTGTTGGTGACATCTCCTTGGATCTTGCTAATGGATCAATGATCTTGCTTTTAGATATTCTCTATGATCCTTCTTTGCATAGAATTTTAATAAGTGTGTCGCGTTTGGACAAAGTAAACTATCAATGTCATTTTGGACATGGCCAGTGTGCCATTTATTGTAATAAAGATTGTGTTGGTATTGCTTTCCTTCATAATGAGCTTTATTTATTATCCACTCGCGAGAAAGTGAATTCTGTATGTAAAGTGAAAGAGAATGTTTCCTCATCGGATAAAGAACCAAAGAAAAGAAAGAGAACTCAAGACTCATCGAAATTATGGCATTGTCGTTTAGGCCATATTTCAAGGGGAAGAATAGAAAGACTAGTTAAAAGCGATATTATTCCTCCATTAGAGTTCTCCAACATAGAGCAATTCATCGATTGCGTTAAAGGAAAATATGTAAAGCAAATAAAAAAGGGTGCAAATCGAAGCACCGAAACACTAGAAATTATTCACAGCGATATTTGTGGACCGTTTCCAATGAAAAGTGTGGATGATTATGACTCGTTCATAACATTCATAGGTGATTACTCCCGATATGGTTATATTTATCTAATCAAAGAAAGATCGAAAGCGTTGGATAAATTTAAGATATTCAAAGCCAAGGTTGAGAACCAACATAGTAAAACAATAAAGATAGTAAGGTCTGACCGATGGAGGGGAGTACTACGGTCGACACACCCCATATGGCCAAGTCCCTGGACCTTTTGCAAGGTTCTTATAGGAGACTGGCATAGTGGCCCAGTATTCGATGCCAGGCGAGCCTCAGCAAAATAGAGTAGCTGAAAGGCACAACCGTACCCTTATGGATATGGTCTGTAGCATGGTGAGTTACTCCACATTGCCATTGGGTTTGTGGATGGAGGCCTTAAAAACCGCTATTCATATTCTCAACAGAGTACCAAGTAATTCGGTGCCCAAAACACTGTATGATCTATGGACATGAAGAGTTCCCAAGCTACTACATCTAAGGTTGTGGGGGAGCCCGGATGAGGCCAAAGTGTTCAATCCAAATTCGTTTCTACTGTCCAGAACGATACACAAAGTTCGTAGAAACGAGACACGCTGTCTTCTTAGAGGACAAAATGATGAGGGGGAGCATGGTAGCGCGGAAAATTGATCTTGAGGAAAAGAGGGTGCATGCACCTAATCCGATGATTCATGAGCCATTCTTCTCGCTACTTGTTGTTCCTACATCGATAACCCCAGAGGTTGTGGTGCAAGCACCTATTGTGACTCCACCCATGACAACAGTGAGTGAGGATCCGAAACCTACTCATCAGGAGCCGACCGAACCCACTGTTGAGCATGAAAGGGAGCAGCAACAGCCACCTCCAGAGGATACGCCACATGTTGAGACACATGATGAGCCAGTTCATGAGGCCCCTAGAAGGTCTCAAAGAGCTAGAAATTCAGCAATTTCAAAAGATTATAAAGTTTGTAACAGAGAAAGAGTTCAAATGGAGAATGATCCGACTACATTTGAAGAAGCCATGAGTAACCCTCACCCATCGAAGTGGCTAGAAGCCATGGAAGATGAGATGAGGTCGATGAGTTCCAATGAAGTTTGGGACTTAGAGGAGATTCCCAAAGGAGCAAAAACAGTAGGCTGTAAATGGGTCTGCAAAACAAAGTATGATTCTAGAGGGAGTGTGGAGAAATACAAAGCACGACTTGTGGCAAAAGAATTCACACAAAGAGAAGGAGTAGATTACAATGAGACTTTTCTCCAGTCTCATGTAAGGATTCCTTTAAAATCATAATGGCACTAGTTGCACATTTTGATTTAGAGCTGCATCAAATAGATGTAAAGACGACATTTATAAATGGGGATTTAGAAGAAAGACTCTACATGAAACAACCTAAGGATTTTGTCATGGAAGGAAAGGAAATTATGGGATGCCGCTTAAGGAAATCCATTTATGGATTAAAGCAAGCTTCGCGACAGTGGTATCTAAAATTCAATGAAACCATTAAAAAATTTGGATTCAAAGAGAATGTTGAGGACAACTATGTTTACGCGAAGTTCAAAAGTGGGAGATACATTTTCCTAATTCTGTATGTGGATGATATCTTTCTTGCTAGCAACGATGTCAGTCTATTACTACAAACAAAGAAGTTCTTGTTCTCAAACTTCGACATGAAAGACCTTGGTGAAGCTTCATAGGTTTTGGGCATAGAAATTCACCGAGATAGAGCAAATGGGGTCCTAGGACTGTCACAAAAGGCATACCTAGAGAAGATCCTAAAGAAATATAGTATGCATGCGTGCAATACCACACCTGCTCCAATAGTCAAGGGCGAAAGTTTTGAGAAATTTCAATGTTCCAAAATTCAATATGAGATCGATCAAATGAAGTCAGTACCATATGCTCCGACCTTTGGAAGCTTACAGTATGCACAAGTGTGCACTCGTCCTGACGTAGCTTTTATCACCGGGGTACTTGATAGATATCAAGAGAATCCAGGCATAGAGCACTGGAAAATGGTAAAGAAAGCTTTGAGTTATGTGCAAGGCATAAAATACCTCATGCTAACATATAGAAGGTCTGATTCCCTAGAGATAGGAGGGTATTCAGATGCTGATTTTTCGGGAGACAAAGACGATCGGAAGTCCACGACAACATATGTCTTTACTCTCGCATGAGGGGCTATTTTGTGGAGAAGCTCCAAACAGTCAATAGTTGCATCATCCACGATGTATGCAGAATTTATAGCATGTTATGAGGCCACGAGGCAGATGATATGGTTAAAGAAATTTATACCCGACTTAAAAGTGGTAGATTACATTAGCAAGGCACTAAAGATGTATTATGATAACGAGCCCGCGGTATTTTATGCTCACAACAATAAGTCGAGTAATGCTTCCAAACCAATAGAGATAAAATATTATGTTGTGAAAGATAAGATCCAGGATCTCACTATAAGACTCGAGCATTTAAGGACAAAGAAAATGCTTGCGGATACGCTAACGAAAGGCTTACCACCCAATGTGTTCAAGGAGCACTTAGCCGGCATGGGTTAAAGGGAAAGCCTATGATTCCTGGATCAAAGAGGCCCAAAAGTAAAGAGTTTCTTGTTTCAAAACAAGAGGTATATTGTAGATGTCGTATTCTATTGGCAATTGAGATATGACAATGAAACATGCTCTATGTACCAAAGAGTGATGAAACGAGTAAAATATAAAGTAAAAAATAAAGTCGAGATCAAGAGGGAGAATGTTAGGTTGACCTCTCCACGTACGAACCCAACGGTTCGACGAACCCTTATTCGCGCCCTGGTCGGGGGCGCCCAGCCCTCTCATGGTTGGTAGGCCCCTGTGGAAGCTCTATATAAAGAGGAGGTGGGGGCCGGGGAACGAAACATGAGATTCGTCGCGTCGTCGCTCCCCTCACCCACATCCCTACCGATCTAGGGTTAGCGCTAGCTACGGGAAGCTCCGCTGCCGCAGCCACCTAGGTCCTCTAGCCACGCTCTCGCCGTCGACCAAGATGGCCAACGGGTCCTCCAGTTCGTCCATCGGAGAAGGTATACCTCCCTCCTCTCTCTCTCTGTAAGATCCAAACCCTAGAAGCCACTACCGAGAGCTACTACATCTATCATCTTGGTCTCGCAATGTTGTTCGAAAGTGTTGGCAGAAACTCCTCGCAGGTTCTACACTTGCCCAAAACCACGTCGCGGTAGGGAAAACACCTAAACACTGTCGCGGCAGGGAAAACGCTACTATGCTTAAACATCAGTGGTGTTCAACATATACTATTGGTGGTGTTTGATGTCAACGCCACCAGTGTAAGCATTAGTGGTGGCATTCAGAGTGAACGCCACCAGTATCCACACGCCACGGTGCCCTGTACCAATGGCACGGGATTGGTGGCGTGTCGCTTGAATCTCACCAATCTCTTTTTCGAATGCCACCAATATGATTTTTCCTACTAGTGCACTGTCGAAAAGGAGAGGCAATAGGCGTCCCCTTGCCGAAGGCCTCAGCCATGCATATCGGTGGGCTGCTACCCAATTCAGGAGAATTTGAGAGGAAGATGAGGTGTGATTCAATCCCGTAATCTCCCAGGGAAGCCTCTTTGTTGGGGGAGATTGAAAATTTATTCCCATCTACTAGGGAAACCTCTATGTTGTAGGAGATTGAAAATGTAACAAAATATGAGTATCACTTTCATCTACTAGGGAAGCCTCTACGTCTTGGAGGCATTGCTACTATAGCATAAGAGAAGTTAAGTGACATAACAGGAGGATGATAAACATTGAACATGCAAGTAAAATAAAATGAGTTACGAGGATTCAAAAAATCCTACAATTTTCGCAAAAACAAAATCCTACAATTGATGAACTAGCGTCAAGATGATCTCGGTGGCTCCACCTATACCTGGGCATGGGCAGCCCGGCCCGGTCGGCCCGACCAGACCCGGGAAAAGCCCGACGGGCCGGGCTTTTAAGGCTTGCGGGCCGGGCCTGGGCTTCACAATTGCGGCCCGAAGGATGCACGGGCCGGGCTCGGGCCAGAGAAAAGTGAAAAATAGGGGAAAGCTCGGCCCGCGGCCCGAAGAGAAATGTGTACCACGGGCCGGGCTTGGGCTCAGTTTTTAGGCCCGACAGCCGGGCCGGGCCGGGCCTGGGGTTTTCACGTGCGGGCTTTGTCAGGCCCGGCCCAAGCCCGGCCCGGCCCGGAACATGCGCAGGTATAGCTCCACCTACCATATTGTTTGAGGACAACAACAGGTCGTCCTTATCAGACTGAAACACTAAACAGACTACTCGCCCTTATCAGGCTGCACGCCTGGCTCTTCCTCCCGAGTTAACTCCTGCAGACATGAGCCTAACAGCAGCAGGTCGTCCTTCAGCTCATTTGATGGACGTGTGCTGGAGGCCCCTTAGACATCGTTCTTTCCAGAGGTGCCAAGCCCCTTGAATTGCGACCATCAGCTCATCTTTAGATAGAAAGGAGAACTGAAGACGTTGAGAATTTCCATCGTGACAATCCATAGTAAGATGAATTGCAGTTTCCCGATGTTCCATGCCTCTTTGTCTGGAGCACGTCTCGGGCGCCAGAATACGCGGCCGCAACCAAAGCTACATAAAGAGTATACTGGATAATATGTTGCAAATATGTTGAAGTACATAGATACATTTTCGACGTAAGTGATGTTCATCCAAAGCCACGCCATGTCGTCGGATGTGGGCTTCACCTTCAGCCTCGCCTGAGTTCGAGGCCGGCATCCTTGAGCTCTTTCTGCAGCCATGCCCGCACCGGATCTTCGCGCAAAGACTCAGCAGTAGTCCTCCACGTCGATGCGCTGCGGCTTGCCCATGCCATGGGCGAGCGCGGGGAGTGGTGAACTGCAGGAACGAGAAAGAGTGCCCCCCTTTCACGTTCCCAGCGGCAGAGATGACTCCACGACATGCGCCCGCATCTTCTTGGCAGCAGGCGGCGGCGCGGGCTTGAACACGGTGGCCAGGTCGAGCGGCACCGGGTAGAAGAGCCGCTGCTGCAGCGGAGCCAGCTTCCTCTTCAGCGCGGGCGGCAGCTTCCGCGGCGCCGGCGGGCACACCGTCGCCGGCCTCAGCGCGCTGTCGTCCGACGTCGGCGTGGTGAAGTCGACCGCGTCACTGGCAGCCGCACCCTCTTCCAAACCACCAAGCAGCGCTGTGGTCCGACACGTCGTCGGCGTAGTGTACTTGGTGTCGCCGGCGCCACCATCTGGCTGCGGTGCCTCCATGGCTTCGCTCGCCGTTGGCGTAGCGCAGCCAATGCCATCGGCGGCGGCGCCGTCGTCGTCCGCCGCCCATGCCGTGGCTCGCTCACGGCAAGCCGTCGGTGTGACGCAGCCAGTGTCAGCGGCGGCGGCACCATGGTGGTCGTCAGCTCCCGCTGCCGCGGCCAGCGCGCCGCTGACGGCGGTGGTCTGGATCGGCCGGAGCGCCGCCAATTCAGCGATTTCCGCGACCTCGAGGCCCATCGAATCCAGCGCGCGCGGATCCCGCTGCCACGTAATTCTCTGGCTAGATCTTCTTCGAACAGAGAAGAGATCGAATTGTCTGTGGGCTGCAGCACTGGATACGGATCTTGGTCTTTTGTAGTAGCGCAAAAGGAAGACGAGGCGTGGATGGTGATGATGGAAGGCGAAGGATGGTAGCTGAGGAAGCGAGGAGGAGTAAGGTAAAGGAGAAGCAAGGCAAGGGACAGAATTATATGCAGGCAACAAGCAGCTGCGAAACAAAAGCTCGGGCGCATGTTAAATAGATCATGGGAGAGAGAAGAAGGGTGGTGAAACTTTTGGATGGATCGAGTAGTAGATCGCACCCCTCCTCCTATCCACGTTCTCTTTTTTTTCTCATTTGATCGGCCTGTCTCTCTGCCCAAGAAGAAGGTTAAATACGGATCAGAGCAGCAGCAGCAGTCACAGGTAGATATGCCGGCAGGGTGCCGAAATTTTTATCTGGACGTTTTAAAGGACGGTGGTTAATGCACTTAATCATCTTTAGTCAGTGAGCAGCTCACCTCAAGATTGTCCTTTTTTTTTTTACACAGCCTCAAGAATGTTGCTACCTACCTAGCTACTGGAGTTAGTCAAGGAGGACGCGCATGATCTGTATATAAATTGACAATAACACTCTTAAAGCTTTGTGTGTGTAGCTAGCAACTAGCTAGGACAGCTAACTTATTAATTGCCATGTGGATTGTTTTGTTAGATGGATCCCATCGATCTTTCCTGGTTGGATGCTTTGTGAAAACATATGTAGTATGCACATGGAGCTGCCACCATTGCCATGTTACAATTTCTACTCCAACAGCTCACTACCAAAAGGCACTTGTGCATGTTAGGGCATGTTTGGTAGCTTGCACGAGGTCTAGCTAGGCTAGTGGGGAACAAATCCGGGCCAGTTAGATGCCTACCCGACCTCCGCGTTTTGGCCGCCATGATGATTCAAGCAATCTGACTAGGCTCACTAGGAACTGACAAAAAGATTATAGCACGTGGCTACAAATCAAGGTGTTAAGGGTTTGAAACCCTCGTCGTTGTGAGATCCTGGCGCATTGCTTAATAGTATTGATAGGATACGCATACCAACAAGTTGCGACTTCTTTTCTGGGGCACATCTTCAAAGGAACTCTATGTTAAGTGTTCTTGGCCTGAAGCAATTTGGGGATGGTGACCGACTGGAAAGTTGTTACCGGGTGTGCATGAGTGAGGACACAATACGCAGAAAAGAAGAGTGTTGGTAGGTGGGGCCACTCTAGAAATCCTAGATAGTTGTGGATAACAGATGTTGGGCCTAGGGTGGATGGAGTGTTACACTAACCCAGAACCTTCCAAAGGGACAAGAGAAAGGTGAAAGAGGATGCACTCTCCCCTCCCTTCGTAGCCCCAAGAACGAATTGAAGGAGGAGGCGATCTCTCCCATTCGAGGAAGCGCGTGATGCCTCACGACAACAACATGGATTTCTGTGAGCCGACACCGCATCGCCACCTCGTGGAATTATCGCCTCCCGCTGCCAGAAGAAGCTGCTCCCGCTTAAGAACATCAAGGAGGAGGATCCTTGGATGGTGGATGGCCGGAAGTAGGCGTTGTCCGCTCCACAGAAGACCCATAGGAGTGTATAAGGCTCATGATTTCCCTGGAAGCATCGCGCAATGACCCAAGGGTAATGTCAGTGAATGTTATAGTGGTTGGGTCATGACCACGGAAGTTTCATCGACCTTGGTGACGATGGCAAGCACGAGCGGCGGCGAAGGCACCGGACCTAGCGGCACCATCAAGGCCGAGGCCGAGGAGGAGAAATAGTACAACTAGTTCTACCGCCACGACTAGTTAAGGTTCCACTTTAGTTAAATTTCCTCCTACTTTGTAACATATCTTCAAATTTGAATGAAATTTAAGTTTGTCGTTTGAATTTTAGTTCAAATTTTCCAACAGAAACTATTGGGATGGTGGTCGGGGAGAGGCGACCCCATACACTACTACTAGTTTTGGCGTATGGGGGTGCGACTAGAGATGCTCTAACAAGCAGCAATGAGGGGGGCTATAAATGCCACCCTTCTTCATTGTCTTAGGATTAATATTATCACCCCCAATTCGTAAACCTAAAAAACGTTGATTACTCTTCATCCCCCCAATCAAACTTATAATCTTTAAGGGCAAAGAAAGAGGAGAACTAGATATACAACTTCACCAATCAAATACTTGGTTCCTCATTGAGTTCGTTGAGATCTTGTTATTCTTGGGTTTGCTGGGAATCCCTAGTCAACTAGGTCGGAAGCTTCAATGCTAGATCCAAGAGACATTTATTTATCTACAAATATCTCTAAAATCAACACATTTGACTAAAACATGTAGTCACACGTATTGACTTTGACCCTTCAATAAGATGTATCACAATTCATTTAGAGTTACTTAATAGCATGTTTCTTTAACCATGTCTCTATCTCGTGAAGTTATTCCGTCCAAAGATGAATGCATATGTTGTCGTTTATTTGGGTAAATGATATCAGCTAAATTAATACCGTAAATTGGATACAACAACAAATAAACTGACATAATTCATCATGATAGATAGAAAAATCTTATATCCAAAATATTAGAAATAATGTACTCTCCGATCCAATCAATTTTCAATAAACTAAAGTACTGCATAAGAAATTAATCAGAGCCTTTACCGTAGGGACACCAAAAGTGATTAATCTACATATGTACTTCTAGGAGTAAACAAATGAATTAGTAGGAAATAGGTATGTAGTGTGACTAGTTGCAAGGCAGCCAAAAAAAAAACCGCTGATGTAAATAGGAGCTAGACTTCGAGGAGTAAACAAATGAATTAGCAGGTTCATGTGCTCGTATATTTCACGCTTTCTCTCACACACTTTAGGCAAAATTTATGAAAATAACCCAAAGTGCAAACAAATTTTAAAAATAAACCCTCGTGCAAACAAATTTCACCGACTAACTCTTTTTTATAGTGCCCAACACCTAAGCGCTATGCTCTCTATGGTAACGCCTCTGTCATAGGCGCTATGCTCCCTGCCAGCATGGCAACTGCGGGGCCAGGCGGGCCCCACCCCTGTCATGTAGCACCTCACTCATGGGCGCTCTACGCGCATAACACATATGTCATATAAACCTAGGGTTCACCCAAAATTGCCAAAATCCTAAATCACCGCAAATGAGTACATTTTTTGGACAAAATTCGAATCCATATAAACCTAGGTTCACCCAAAATTGCACAAATGTGAAGGATTTATTGGATGAACAAGAAGATATCGGAGAAGAATACCTTGAGGGAAAGATTGGGGCCAAAATCCACGAAAGAGTGCTTCAGATCTGTTGGATTTGGGGCAAGAGTTTGCAAGAGGGAGAGGGGAGCCTCCCCCTCTGTTTTTTCCTGCCTGGCACAAAAGGGAGTATCTGAGGTTTTGCTGGGAGAGAGGCCCGCACGACGGTTATGCCATTCACAGCATAGCGCGTATGACATAGGTGTTATGCACGTATAGCGCCCAAGCACGATGAGCTATGTGACCAGGGGTAGGGCACGCCTGTCCCGGCAACCGCCACGCTAGTAGGCAGCATAGTGCCTATGACAGAGGCGCTGCCATGCAGACCATAGCCCTTAGGTGTTAGACGTTGTATAAAAATTTATTCGGTGTAAATTCTGTTTGCACTTCGCGTTATTTTCAATGATTTTTCCCACACTATAGGCCTTAGCTGTGGGGATTCGCTGGTGGGCCCGACCAACCTTGCATCTACAGTAGTGTGCTGCAAGCCTAGAACATCGTCGTAGGATACATGCCTAATAATTTCCGGCCTCCTACCGATGGATCGCCTCGCACCGTCGCACGACGTCAGCCGTCAGATGAAAGAAATTGAACCCGAGCAAGCTCTGCTGCCCGTGCCTAACACGAATCCAGAATCCAAAAATCCAGAAAGAGCAGAAAAGTGAGACCTTCGCACGTTTCTAGAGGCAGCCCCCCTTGAGAGTCGCCCTTGCCCCGAGCCCTCTTTCGAGCCCTCTCGTAGTTGTGGATGTAGGATTAGGTATCAGGGCGTTCTGCTCGTAGGTTTGGGCATTCTGCCCGGTAGTCGAGGTGGTGCGCGAGATCTTGGAAGCCTGATCTTGCGCTATCTAGGGTTCGTCCTGCTCGACCAGTGGCTCCCTTGGTCGAAGTTCGGTGCGGTGGAGGGCGGCGCCACCTCCGTTAATAACAATAGGGCTTCGGGCCTCCTCTTCCTGCATGGTGAAGCGACGACGTCATACCCCCTGGCCGGTGGTGGTCGCGACGAGGCGATGCGCGCTGATGACGAGATCTGTGCTTCAGAGAGTGGGTCGTCTGGCGGCTCGTACGTGTTAGCGCTCCGACACGGCGCTAGGCGGTTCTTGCCCTTCTTTGCTTCTTGGGGCCCATGGTGGGTCGACAGAAGGAAGGAGAGCAATACGAGCATCTCCATAAAGCGTCACTAGACTCTGTTTGCAGCGTCGACGATGACCTGCTCTCCCTCATTCTCTCGTCCTGCCATGGTGGCGCGGGATGGAAGGGGGGATTGCTCGAAGCGGAAGATATTGCGGAGGCCAATCGAAGTTGCGTCTGCATGTTCATCTTCGCAGCGGTCCATGGGTAGCGAGGCGCTGGAGCTCGACATCCCGTACTAGGAAAGTGGTTCGTCCCCGTCGAGTGCGAGATGGCCGGCGGCTTCGCTTCTTCTGCGGCTTGGGAAGTGTCACAAGCAAGAAACCTCCACGACCTCACCGGCTCTGTCGTCCGGAGGTCGCCGAAGATTGGTGGCGGCCGCACCCAATGGCTTGATTGCTTCTTTACCTTTTGCTATGGGGTGCTCTCTATAAGAAAGAAGCCCTTTTCTGTAATATCTAGGGTTCCTAGTGTGCTAGATGCTAGGGTCTTCTTTGTAAATTTTACCCGCCACATGTGGCAGCTTCTGGGGTCTTTTAGATCCTTTTTCTGTTAAAAAAAACACGTCCCATTGTTTCCTTCTACTGCATGCTCTGTGCGATTCTCGAGATAAACTTCTACAAGAGCATTTTTTGTTTGATTTACCTTTATTCGTGCATGCCAAAGTTAAGTTGCGTCCAGTTTTCTTGAAAAGTCAAAAATTTAACATTTAAGTTGTTCATGTTACTAATTTAATATCATTAGATTCATTATACTATTTTTTCGAACAGTGTACAGCTTTTTGGTGTCATAAATATTGTTGTATTTTAGTGTTAACTAGGTTAAAGTTTGAGATAATTTGACTCTTCACAAAAATCAAAAAATACACTATTTAGTGAACGGATAGAGTAGTGGATTACGGAGGAAGATACAATGTTTAGTGATGTGGAATGTTTAGTGGATTATCTCAAAACTTTTAAGATTAACGGGACTGACATGCACACTCAGCGGCAATAAAACCTTGAAATTGATCCTGGCATAGTGGCATGGCAGATGCATGTTCACAGAACGTAGCATGCATATGCATGCATCGAGAGACAGCCATGTCGGAGAGGCTTGCCCCTGCCGATCCGTACGGGCATTCAAGCGAACCTGCAGAGAAATTCAATGGACGCCACGCTGACATGTTCGGTGAACCGCACGACACACACGTGCTGCGCCCTCTCTCTTGCATCGCAGAGTATGCTGTTCGTATATGTAGACATATAGTGTAGATAGATATTTTATGTATATATACACACGCACTGTGATCGATCTACCGATGTGAAAGATCACTAGATATTCAGGTGTGCAGACGGCAATCACAGTGGCAGAAAGAAACCTGGATATGGAGCTTCTAGGTTTCAGTGTCACCTTTCGCCATCATCATTCCCTAAAGATCGATCTGCCTTGCAGTGAATACCCTGTAGCTTTTGACAGTTTTAGTGGTGATTAAAAGCATATTTAGTGGGCAATTAAAGCAGCTAAGCCATTTTTCTGTCTCTAGAATTCTCTCCCACTCCCTCATCAGATGGGGGCCATTGGCATTTGCTGCCTTGTCTTGAGCTAGTAATTTGCTGATTATCTATACGCTGTAATTTAAAGTTTGAATCTTTTCCTCGAGAGGTTAATGCGGACATAAACGAACAAATAAGTTAGCTCTACACCTTAACTATACATGGACCAGTAGTAGTCCTCTCATCTCATCCTCTAGGATGTATAGTTAGCTAGGAAGACAACATGGACAGCAGACTGTGGTGTCTACTCCCAATTATGATCGATCAATAATCAATGCATGTACGAGCTAGGAGCACATTTGAATTCGAAGTACACTTCCCTCCAATTTTGACGCATCCCTTGGCTGTTGCCTGGGAGAAAACAGAAAATTAGATGGCATCCTTCCTTGAATGATTAATCAGCAGCCCATACGCCATAAATGTGTGTGTGAGAGATGGGATGCTTCTGTGGGTCAGGCCTCCATAAGTTTGTACCATCATCATCATCATCATTGGGACCAAATCAATCATGGTAGCTGCAGGATTGCCAACTAATCCTCATTTTTCTTTGATTGAACTTGCAGCGGTGGACCAGATTCACGGGCCTGTTGCTGCGCAGATTTATGCAGTATAAGTCCTCTATAGTACTACATGAGTGATTTTGTGGCTGAATTACAAATCAATGGTGCTCAGTTTTTTTGAATTTCAGTGATGGTAGACGGCAAACACTACAGGAATGGGAAGCTACGCCGACAGCCGGTCGCTACGCCGACGGCCAAATGTCGGGGCCGTCGGCGTACCCATCGTCTAGGCCAGCCCTGTCAAGCAGTCGTCGGCGTAGAATTGCTCTCGGCGTAGCTATTTTTTATTTTATCTCATTAAACTTTGAAAAATCAGAACTAAATCATTCTAATTCGGAAAAATACAAATAATATATCAAAATTTGCAGAAAAATAAGGCCTATCTATCTACACTCAGATATTACACATTTGTAAATAAAAATTAAGTAAAACATAAAACATTATATATAGTTTAAAACGGGCATAAAAAATTCAAAAATGATCGAAACAATGCGAAACCTTCGTGTTGTGTTTTATTATGTGACATATTATTTTTCTGATCGAAACAATGCGAAACCTCCTCTCATTTTTCTGATCAATTTAGACATATTATTTGTTAAATTCTGATTTATAGATTTAAAGATATTAATTATTCCATATTAAATAGAAAAATACAAAAAAGTAAAATTATTATATTTTTATTTGAATTCAATAATATTTTTACTTATTCATTAATGTTTACTTAAATAATTGTTTGTAATTTCAAAAAATACAAACATGTGACATGTTGATATAATGGTTAATAAGATTGATATCATAGTATTGACAACAATGTATGAATTACTTTGCGGAAACAGATTCTGAAGGAACGAGAAAGTTAAGCGTGCTGGAGCTGGAGTAGTATTAGGATGGGTGAGCGGC
The DNA here is from genome assembly GCA_023614405.1 of Avena insularis. Classification (NCBI taxonomy): domain Eukaryota; kingdom Viridiplantae; phylum Streptophyta; class Magnoliopsida; order Poales; family Poaceae; genus Avena; species Avena insularis. The sequence continues at coordinate 473,196,158 of CM042697.1, forward strand.
CGGAAAGTTTGACCAAGACTGCAATTTAATTAAATATTAAGTTAATTAGTGTTAAAAATATTCAAAGTGAGAGATTAACGAGTCATTGGTTTCGCATTGGTTTGTAATACAATTGTAAAAACGGTAAGGCTAAAATCCACTTTTTACTACTTATTTGTGTTCGAGTTCTAGCTTTTACCATATATAAGATGAAAAACCCCAAAGTTACCCGGTATTTTAGTATAAGGGGCTATGTTTATATGACAGGGCGACCCCATGTGTCAGGCCCATGTGGCTGGTGACAAAGACACCACATAATAATAATAATAATAATAATAATAATAATAATAATAGTAAAAGATAAAAGTGATTATACAAGTTAGAACTAAACAATTCTTATCTCACTCATTTTAACTCCCAAACTAAGGGAAGTTTGCACCTAATTTTTTATTACTTACTATGATCTACGCTAAAATGGGTTACTTGTATATATTTTTCCAAATAAGATAGAACCTTCTACTCGGCACAAGCATACAGTAAAAAGCAGAATTTACTGAAAAGAATTGACTGTGATGTCCAAATTAGTTAATCAATCTTCTCCCGGCGGCGGACCATATATATTTAGCGCATATGGGCCACCGGAATTCAATTTTTCTGCTGGTGGTTATGATGCAACTATATCTCAACTGGAGACAAATACTACCAGAATATTTATACCTCAGCAGTTCAATGTTGGCCAGAGCTCGTATTATATTACTACCTGAAATACCTACTCATGTGAAGCGTGGGATTGAAGGTTGTGGGGCCAGCCGGTACGTACTATTCGTTTCATCTGGCCGAAGCAAACTACATTAACCATTTGCAAAACCTACGTACGGGTACATCTGAATTCTGAAGTCGCGTACGTTTTACATCACGTACTTAGTACAGTCAAATGTGCACGGGCCAGCACGGCTCTGGTGGTCAGATAATAATAATTCAAGAAATTTCAGATGCATATGCACGGTCTAGTCATATTATCATTCATCTCTTCTTGACCGGCAGGACATATATGTTAGAAATAATGGGCTAAATTATTAGATTCATGTTAAAAGCAGGCTATATTTTTTAAATAATACATTTTTTATTAAATTTCATAAATAATACGCAAAACGGGCAAATTGCAATTCTGACCGTCGTCCGTTCGAAAGACGACCCAGATGCTTCGTCTTTTCAAAAGACGACCGACATGTTTTCTTTTATTCAAAAGACGACTAAGTTGTCTTCTTTTATTCAAAAGACGACACGCCTTTGTCGAGCTGTCGGGTGACAGGGGGTACGCATGGTCGTGTGTTGAACGAACGAAGGACGTTTCGTCCTTTGAACGAACGACGCGCCCTAGCATATAGCTCACGCGCCTGCCCGTGCTTGCCCGTCGTCATCCTCCCCTCCTCTCTCTCTGGCTGTTCTTCCTCTCTCTCTCGCTTGCTCTCATTTTCTCAGTTGCTGCACCGATTTGTAGCCCAGATTTCTATTCAAACTCGCCGCTCTAACACATTAGCAAGCTAGTAGAGTCCCGATCTACTAATGGGATAGCCTGGTGTAGTGATTTGAGTCATTTTGGTGGAGGGATCTGGTGGTGTTCTTGTTGAGCAATGGCCATGGTGGAGGCTGGTGCTGGGACTTGAGGAAGGTGCATGGTGGAGGTGCTGATCCGTTGACCTGAGGCAGCTACACGGCAGGACTTCACACGCTTCAAGGGTAAACCATAATTTCTTGCTAATTGCAGTCATGTGTGTATGTTTATAGGTAGCCTTTGATGGGGTCTGTTAGATGCAAAATATTTGTAGAGTATTATGTGTCAATGTACCTATTTTTGACTATTTTCGGTATTTTTTAGGTCGAAAATCATGTCAAATAATGTAGTGTTTAGGTTCTTGTATGGTCCTGGTTTCGTCAGAACAAACTAGCACGGAGTTGATTTGAGCGAGTTTAATTTTATGGATGAAGTGCTTTAGAATCCTGAAACAGTGCCCGTTACTCAGTTGAAGGATTGGTTATGTGTTGGTGTGCATGCTTTTAATGGGTCAAATATGATTTAAACAGTGCTCCCTCCTACCCATACTGTTGGTGTGCATGCTTTATGGACTAAGTCAAGGCAAACCTCTAATTTTTAATTAAGGCCAATAGAAGCGCAACATAAATGGATCAAATTTGTGCAAGCTTGCCAGAAAAGAGAAGTTAATCCCAGTCTCTTAGTGTTACTGTGGCGAAAGAGGCTGGGTATGATCATGGCCAGAGTAGTCAGACCGGTCATGCTGGAGGTAGTTATGATCATGGCCAGAGTAGTCAGGGCCAAGAGGGTGGCGGCGGTTATGAATCAGGTCACAGTAGCTATGCACACACGGGCGTGATGGTTATGTATCAGAGGACGGTGGTGAAGGATTAGGGGAAGACATATTCAGTGGCGAAGCTGATGAGGACGAGATATATGATGGTTTGTTGCAACATCAAATGGAAGCCGAAGACACAGAAGGCAACATTGATACGGCTGATGATTCTGGCGAGTCTGATCAAGAAGAGATCGACCAACCTATTCCGGCATCATGGAATAATGACAACACAGCAGCAATGACTGTGAACGATGGGCATGATTCGGCGTGGCATTATCACGCGAACAACATCTCTCTGGGTGCATTATATCCTAGCAAGAGACATCTGTAGGAAGCAATTGTTGAGTGGTCAATGTCCATGCAACGGGTCTTGAAAACGAAGGTGTCATCACAACAATATTTGACATTGGTTTGCGAGGAAGCCGAATGTCCTACAAGGGTGCATGCCCATGTCCCTAGGTATGACACAAACTGGAAGGTCACCGATGTTGTGATGCACACATGCACACTTGACAGTGTCCTTCAGGACCATCGTAACCTCACGTCAACCCTCCTGGCTAAACTGTTATACACAGAGATAGTGGAGGGAAAAGCCATGGGGGTGAATGCTATCATTCACAAAGTTTCTATCAGATTCCGCTACAATATTTCATACGGGAAGGCTTGGAGGACTAAGCAAAGGTCACTGGAGGCAAGGTTTGGTTCGTTTCGAGACGGGTATGACTGTGTTGTTAGGATGCTCCAGACACTGCAAGCTAGGAATCCAAGCACCTACGTGGACATCCAACACTTTACATTGCCACAGGAACCTAATTTGAGGGTACTTCATCGAGTGTTCTTCTCATTTGCTATATGCATAGAAGCTTTCACTCACTGTCGACCAGTCATCTGTGTGGATGGTACATTTCTCACTGGCAAGTATATGGGTCAGATATTGACTGCCATAGGTTAAGACGGAAACAATCAAGTTGTTCCACTTGCTTTTGCTTTCGTGGAGAGCGAGAACACCGAGAGTTGGGTATGGTTTTTCAGGCAGCTGAAGATAGCAATTGTGAGGGATACACTGAATGTATGCGTCCTTCATGATAGGCATCCAGGTATACTAAGCGCGATAAAGAAGCTCACATAGCCCACTCCTGATGAAGTTACTCCATGGCTGGACATGCAGAGTCGTTGGTGCATGCGACATCTAGGGGCCAACTTTTTCTCACAGTTCAGGAACAAGGCTCTTATGAACCTATTCAAGAAGCTTTGCAAGCAGAACCAAGAGTGGAAGTACATCAAGTGTCGGGGCTATCTTGATGACTTCACTAAAAAATATGTGACTCAGAGGAGAGCAGCTAGAGCAGTAGCGGTCGCGGCTCATGCAGCGGCGTTAGCTGCACAGGCAACAACAGGAGCAGCACCACCGGAGGAAGAACCCATTGCGCTTTGTGACTTGCCAGGATTTGACCAACCCGGTACTAGGAGAAGGCCTGGCAGAAGGATTAAAAAATTTTAGGAATGGATACAACACGATCCTGTAGAGAGGTGGTCTCTGCTGCATGACACTCATGGTGCTAGTTTTGGCGTCATGACTACAAATCTGGCTGAAACTTACAACTTTGTCTTGAGAGGAAGCAGGGCTCTACCATTAACAGCCATTGTGGAGTGTATTTTCACCGGAACTCTGAAGTATTTCAGAGACAGACTCCAGATGGCCTAGATGCATATCATGAACAACCCAAACACGAGGTATTGTTCAAAGATCATGTATTACATGGATGCCAAGATGGAGAAGGCTCGGTCCATGCATGTCATCGCCATCGGTAATCAGGAAAGAAGGTTCGAGGTACGCCTCCCTTCTAACCGGATTGGAACAGGAGAATAGGTAAAGACACATGAGGTGAGGATAGGCAACGAAGCCTGGCCAACGTGTGAGTGTACGTGCAATAAACCCAAGCCGTTGCATCTGCCTTGCTCGCATGTACTAGCTGCATGTGGGCTGATGGGTATGGATGCGATCTTGTTTGTGTCTCCTTATTTCCTTAAGGACGCGGTGGTCAATACGTGGACAGGCGAGATGATGGGATATAGGGCATGGGGAAATTTCAACAAAGTAAATCCAGGTGAAAGGGTTTACATCCCAGATCCTAAACTGATGCGGACAGGAAGAGGAAGGCGACAATGTGTCCGCATCCGTAATGATGTGGATGAATCTGAAGCCAGAGGCCCTACTAGGCAATGTTTTCTGTGTAATCAATTTGGTCATATAGACACCAGTTGCCACATCTTCGGGACTGGTGGAGCTGCTCCTCGTGGACGTGGCAGCCGAGGAAGAAGAGGCAGAGGAAGAAACTAGATGTGTGGAACTATGTCTTAAATTTGTAATATGTGTGGAACTATGTCTTAAATTTGTAATATGTGTGGAACTATGTCTTAAATTTGTAATATATGTGGAACTATGTCTTAAATTTGTAATATGTGTGGAACTATGTCTTAAATTTATAATATGTGTGAAACTATGGCTCGGGATGGAACGAGGAGCATATTTATCCTCCACTCCGCCACGGGCCTCGTCCACGACTCTCACAGCAGGCGCCGCCGAGAGCACCACCTCCAGACCAGGCTGGAGGCTCGGGGTGGCAGCAATCACAGTTTACTTCTGACCCGTGGCAGCAATCGCAATTTAATATCGACATGTTGCAGCAGAACCAGATTACTTTCGAACAATGGCAGCAGCAGCCGATCCCCTACATGGACTTCGCTTATCGACCACAATCTTTTCCTCATGGTAAGCGTGTCCCTTCCTACTATTGTTAGATGCAGTATAACATTGTTTAGTACTTAATTTCTTGTACACTAGCAGGAGAATCCGTTACATGGGACAATACTAACGACCATGATCAGCAGACACAGCACGAGCAGGTAGACTGGTTTGACCAATATCAGCCAGGTACTCCACCACCTATCCCCACACAGGATACACAGAATCAAGGTGAAGGGTCAACTGCACCTCGTCGTGATGTGATGCCACCCCACAAATATGGATGGAGTACACCGAGGCCTCCGTCACCTCGTCGTCGACACCAGTGATATCTACTTATGTATCAGACATTTATCTATCTATGTATGAGACATATATCTGCTTATGTATCAGACATTTATCTATCTATGTATGAGACATCATTCTATTATTTCATGATTATATTCGACAAACTACTCAACATAGCTTGCAACACAGTTCAACATAACTTGCGGTACATAAATAAGAGTCCTATCTATCCCTAGCATGATGCCTTTCCCTTTCCCTTCGATGATGCCTCACCCTTTCCCTTTGACGATCCCTCGCACTTGCTCTTCTTGGCCCGCGCTTTCTTCTTCTCCTGCCTCTTGTCCCACTCAGCTCTCGCCTTGCTTCCAACGGGTGGCGGCATGAAGATATCATCCTCATCTTCGCTCTCTTCTATCCAGGCCCTAGGTGCCACAACCTGCTCCGTCATGTCAGCTTGACTCTTCTTGGCCTGCGCTTTCTTCTTCTCCTGTCTCTTGTCCCACTCAGCTCTTGCCTTGCTTCCAACCGGTGGCGGCATGAAGATATCATCCTCATCTTCGCTATCTTCTATCCAGGACCAAGGTGTATTAGCCATCTCCATCATGCGAGCTTCACTCTTGAAGGTGAGCTTGTCCCACCTTGCCTAGATCCTGAGAAGCTCTGCTCGTACCTGATTTGGGGTCTTCAGTTTCCACCCTCTCCGATGAAGTTCCTTACCAAGCATAACGAGAGCATCATAGTTCCTTACCAACGTCTCCCAGTGGGCTGGTTCATTGCCTATCATAACACTTCTCGCTATTTGGAGAAGCCCAATGGACATCTCTATCGGCCAGAGAAACGCGTCGGTCATAGTGGAGAGGAGTGGAGGGAAATGCGAGAGCAAGAGGAGAGGAGGGAAATTAATTAGAGAGTAAGAGGAGGAAGAGATGAACTGGGTGAAAAGATACATCTCGTTGCCCGCATTTATAGAGGCACCAAACCGAATAGGCAGGAAAAAAGGGCGGGAAGGACTGGCGGAAAAAATCGGCGGGAAGGAGTGGCGAGAAAAATCGGCGGGAAGGAGTGGCGAGAAAAATCGGCGGGAGAAACGACGCGAAACAATAGTCCGAAACCTAAAACTTATTTCCCTTGCATGATCAATGCACCCTTCGTCTTTCCAACAGACGGACATCACGTTCGTCTTTCCAACAGCCGACCATCTGGGGGTGTCGTCCTCCCAAAAGAAGAACCTCCGGGTCGTCTTTTGAAAAGACGAAGCATCTGGGTCGTCTTTTGAAAGGACGACGGACCGTCAGAATTGCAATTTGCCCGTTTTGCGTATTATTTGTGAAATTTAATAAAAAATGTATTATTAAAAAAAACTAGCATCCGTATTGGTATTTCGGCATTATGCTGGTCCATTTGGAAATGTCGCAATAATTGTATCTTTAACAAGGCAAAAGCTCCATCTTTTTTGCAGGTTATCTATATGGTGGCGCATTGGATTCAATTATGGGCTCTCCTACTTCCGGAGCATATGCGGCAACCCATGGTTTATGGGTGCACCCGTCTTGTGGAGATTACTACGGTTTTTTTCAGCCAGACTTCATGGCGGCGTCATTCTAGTCGACTGACGAATATATAGCCTGGGTTTGAGTTTTTTGTTCAGATGGTTGGTTTGTGTATCAACCGTAGCTGATACGAGCTTTGTAATGACACTTATCTGGATTCCGAACTTTTAATAAAGATGGCCGGGGTAAATCCCCATTTCGAAAAAAAAATTTATTAGATTCATATGTGATTTTAGATTTTCTCTAAATTTCAAAGTCCATGTACGTGAAAGCCCATATATGATTTGGCTCAAGTTGGTGACAGCTCAAATGTGTGTGGTAAGAGCAGTGAGAGCTAAAGTTTAGTCCCATATGGAAAGTTGAAGGAGAGTTGCACCATCTTATAAGATAGAGTGTTGCACCATTTTGTAAGTGAGTGACAATAAAGAGCTACACACGCCTCCTCCTCTGACACCGCCGCGTCGCGACGCTGGTTGCGGGAATCTCGTTGAGCCGAGCGACCTGTGTCCTGTACGAGATTTTCAAGCCGCTCTGCGTAGTCTACTCTATACACCGGCGGACGGGAAAGCATGTCTCTGAAACCACTCGGCTTTGTGATCCTGTACGGGATAGAGCTCGCAGGAAATTAATTAGGACACCCCAGAAGACGGACAATCGTGTTACATACTGTTTGTGAGTTATAAAATCGCATCTGCACCACGTACACATAGTCATACTTGGTTGATCTAATTTAATTTCCTGGCAGGCCACCGTACATGTATGGTAGCGAAGTGTGGCTGGCTATATATGAAGCTGTTCTGTTCTGATCTCTGAACTTTGCATATGTGAGGTGTTGTGTTCTGAACATGGTTGATAGTTAAGCTGCTGTCTGTCCGAAGGTTGCCATCATGTTTGCTAAATCAGGTCATTGTCCGACTAATACAAGCTCCTAAACACGAAAGCTGACCACGAAGCTTAAATTCAGACAGACAGGCAAGACATGATCAGGCCTGGGATATGCATGCATCAGCCTAATAGCTATGGCCGAATTCGGTACGTGACAAAGGCACGCTTCCTCTTGTCCTCTTGCCAGCTCAACAAATATTCGAGATATAAAAGAAAGAAGAATGAGAAGAATAATGTGGGCTCTAACGGTCAGCGATGCACGCACGAGCGAACAGCGGCGGCGAGTGCGCCGGCGCGTGGATGTATCTGTCGTGGTTGCATGCATGGCATGGTTGGATGGGTGTCTGCCACTAGCTACGTTCCAAGAGGCCACCTATTTGTGTCTTGTATGGTAAGCAAAGGGACCTATTTCCCTTTTCTGAAAAGTTTCTTATCGATATCTTGACCTTTTTCGCCATATTTCCTACGCGTTTATAGTTGTCTCTTTGCCCTTTTATAGAGGCGGTAATGTGGAGTATGTGGGAAAGAAAGGCTATTTTCAATGGAAAATCTTAGATGTATCAATGAAAGGCATGCATGGAAATAATTGTTCTAATTTGGTTGCTGAACCACATGAATGTACATTGTCAAGCTGTTTGTAGGAATGTACATTATCTGCTGCCGGATTAAAATCAGACTGCAAAGATTAAATTTCACGTCCTGACTCTGATTATAAGCGATCGATCCGTTGGGGTCACTGAGTGTGCGGGCGGCCGCTGAATTTGGGAGGGGAGCCCCGATCCGGCAGGGGCAGATCGCGGAAATGCGCCCGTGTGGATCGGAAGGAGGAGCATCAATGATGTATCATGTCGCTTTTGTTTCGCTCGCTGCTGCTGCTGCTGCAGGTGGAGGATTCGTGGAGAAACACCGCTAGGGCCGCTGGCTCGCCGGCGCCCGCACCGGCCGGCAATGCACATGCCGCCCTCCCTGGCCAACTTGCGTCGGAATAATACCGGACCCTGTACTTGGGCCATGCTCTGCATTGCATGGCCTTTGATTTCAGTGTCAGGCAGAACAGTTCGAATGATTTTTTGTCCGAAAGAAAAAGGAAAACTTCTCAGCAGACGCTTCACCATCTGGATTCTGTTATGTCGTTTGGCTCTGTCAGGAACCAGGTAAACAAAACCAGCTGTTCCGGACGTTGCCTTTTGCATTGACAATGCAATGCCTTTTATACGTTGCCTTTTACATTGACAATTGCCTTTTTACATGGGACGCCGGTGGAGCTAGCTAAGCTCAACAAAAAACTGAGTGTCAGTTGCCTTTCACTGGCCCCTGAACGACAGGCCGGCGACGAGGCGACACAGCAACAGCAAGATCCCCACCGATTGAGCCGGACAAAAAACGTTTCTTTTCATCATGGACGAAACTCACGCTAGCTATTTGTCGCGCTTCGATTTCGTCTCGATCGACAAGCACACACACACGCTACAAAAATAAGAGAGGCGAGTCGCATCGCATCACGCGCTGCTCATTGGGCCTGCCATGTCTGCTATCACTTTCTGATGATGATTCTGACTGACGGACGGAAGGACGGGCGGACGGGCGAAAAGGTTAAAGCGGCTGCTTGATTAGATTAGCGTACTACCGGAACAGGAAGAAGTGGGAGAGTTTACTGCTGCTGCTTCATGGCTGTGAGCGAGTGTTTCTAGCTGGGAAATGGAGCAGTTGTTGGAGTACTCCCGCTTGCAGTAGTAGGCAAGTAGGGCGAGCGCGATGGAGGGCCGGGGCGAGCGGTAGTGTAGGCCGGTTCCAGGCCCAGAAAGTGTCTGGCTTTGTGTCCGGACGTATTTGCTCTCTAGACTTTTTTTTAAGTAATTTGCTCTCTAGACTTGGGTAGTACGCTCACGCCAAGAACAAAGTTGTGGTACGTGTAGCCCCAACTCCTAAAAAAAGCAGTATGCCCAATTTTTTTTACAATCGGTACTACATATATTCATAGTAATAAATAGTACGTGGTAGAAACACATAAATAAATCGTCTTCAACGACTATAAAATAAAATCTAAAAAAAGAGCAAATCTCGAAGGTCTTCAAAATCTTTTTCTTCCATGACACAATCTACGCAAAGGAAATAAATATGACTGTATGCCGAATCATCGCTTTATTGTTTCTCTTTAAGAATGCGAGAGCCAGAATGCACAAATATGTAATGCAACAGGGTACAATAAGCGCAAATAAACTACTCCTTTGGTATAAAAATAGATATCAAAAGTTTGTCTAAATTTATATAAATCTAAATAAATAGTGTCTACATAAATCTAAATATAGAAAAAATACAACATCTATTTTAAAACATAGGAAGAATAAAACAGTTTAAGAACATCTTTGATTATAAAGAGCTCAATGACGACACACAATGTCTCACCGGATATATTTTTTTCCTTTTAGAAAGCACCGTAAAAACAGATTAGAGGGGTCGTATGATGTATGTTGCCGTGTCATAAAATAAGCCGGGTCGACATGATCCAGATTTGCACTAAAAGCCATGTGGTATCTGTTCGCCATGATTGGTTATAGTGCTAAGTAACTAAGACTAATAACTTGCACATGTTACTAGTTAATGTTACTATCTTCTTATGAACGGGTCCGTTCCTGGTTACTAGTTAAAAAAAGCGGTATGAACGGGCCTCTGTTCCTGGTTATCTAATCTCGGTTGTGTAGCTGGGATTATGGAATCGAGACTAGAGGTTCTACCTTTTAGTTCCGGGTCATTTATAAATTGGGACTAAAGTCGCATCACAAGGCGGCGGTGAAGCACTTTAGCAATTCGGCTGTCGTGGTAGCCGGTGGCGGTGAGGTAGTAGGTTCTGCCGCAACAGAGTTTTTTGGGGGTGGGGGACTTCTGCCGCGGCATGAGGGAGAGGTTTGGCGTAAGTGACGTGCAACGAAGGAACCCATTACACACAACATCATCATAAAGATATAGATTGAAGTGACCTCTTTCTTCGTGCTTGTTCGAATATATTACATGTTGATACATATATATACAATTTGGTTACATGGAGATCACAACCGGGACTAGACCCGTCTATTAGATTACATGGAGATCATTAAATCACGGGAGTCCCGTGGTATGGAATTTTCTCCTTGGTTCTATGACATGGTCAACCAAAAATCCCGCCAATTCCTCTTCAATTGCTACCAGGCGCTCTTTCGGTTGGAGTTTCTCCTGCAATCTTAACAACTATATATAAAAGAAGGAGATCAATATGAATATCAATCGTCATAACAAATATTATGAATGACTCTCAACATAATTGATGGTAATAAAATCAAATTGTGAATATATTGTTCACGTACTTCTATAAATGTCGCTCCGTCCCGCTCACTGACCTCCGAGAGAATGTACTCGCACATGAAGTATCCACACCAATTAGTCCCTCGTGGCTGTCGGTCGCACTTTATGAGAATAGAATTCAATCAAATAATAATCAAGCATGATATAATGATATTGAAACTAGAATTGAAGAGATGCGCGGACCTAGCTCGTACTACTTACCTCAACCAGATGAAACTAAGCTCGTCTTTAAATTCACCTGTCGTAATCTTGGTGCATTATTTCCAAACCGTGGCCGGCAAAAAAAATGAGTTAGTAGTTACTTGATATCTCAGAATGAATGAAAGAGACCGATAATGACTGAAATTACCTATGGAGCACATCTTTAATGCTTGTGTACTCCGCTTCGTCTTTCTTTAGTGGGTCCTTGATTTCAACTCTTACAGCGTCAAATTCAATGATTAGCAGAATGTAATGGAAGCCACGCACATTTACATACGTCAGTAACTCATCAATTACACTTAACATCGAGTAAGCAAAAGTGAATATATACAGGACAGTAACACTCTTACCTAAAGTTGTAAGAAAATAGTATTCTCTTTTCGTAATGTTGCCTCTTTATGAACCTTAGCAAGTTATGCTCCGTGCCTTGGGGTACTCCTGTAGCAATGGTTCATTAACTCGGTGTGGGTCGATGAAACTAGTGTCAAAGATTACCCTTCGATCACATTCCTTGCTCTTCATTTTGCATAACAGCGTAGTGAGGATAATTACAGGCAATGAATGAGCCGAGTTAGAGAGTTTATCATAGAAATAAATGAATCACTTATAGACAATAGGAACCAACGAGACTCAAGTCGAGGGCGTCGAGTTTGAATAACATACAGAATTCCTCAAAACAAATTTGGATATTGTCTTCACCTATGAAATGCTCATATGTAACTTTCATAAGCATCATTATTAATCGATCCCTTACCTCGTAGTTAGTGAAATTTATGTACCACTCATGCAGTCTTCGCATTTATGTTGGTAGAAGCTCGACCTCATCAGGTCTGACCACAAACTTCGCGTATTCATATTTCCATGCTATTTCCGTGTGCATGGGGACATGTCCGTCTAGCGCTTGATCATTATTAATACAAGCACCTCTAGCAAACTCCGCCACTTGATCCATGTGAAAAACCTGATCATGATCAAAACTAGGTAACACCTTGAGCGGGGAGATCGATTATTTTGCATGTTCTCCGAGTTGGTCAACGTCTCTTTTCCCGCTGCTTGCACTACTACTTCTTGTATTCTTCCTACCAATTATCATCAGACAGTGTGTGTAGTCACCGGTCTTATTTATATCATATGGCGATGGTTTCTCAATAAAACTCTTATCCCACTTTTTGGCTTTCTAACCAATTATTTTGTTTGGCTCGAGCTGTTTGGGTGCAAAAAAGGCTTTCACTTTGGCATCGCTGATCGCTTTGGTTTCTTCATCAGTCATCTCATAAGGTAACTTGGGAGGAGGTGGCCGGGTTTTCTTCGCCCTACTACCTTTCTTATGAGTAGTAGTACTAGTTAACCGAGCGGCCGCCTTCGGCTGATACGGCGGCGGACTCGCACTATGGTGGTCGTCCCACTCCTCATCATGTGGACTTTCTTGAGGCGGCAGAGTCGACTGACTTGGTGGTTTCCTGGGCGCCGATCCTAGAAACACAATGTATTTTTTGTGTCATAGAATGATACCACCCCTGACTTCTCCTAGTGTCCTCTCATCTTCAGCTCCAGGGATGTCAAGTTCCAGTGATTCATATTGTTGTAGAAATTCATCCACCATGACACGAGCATAGCCAGCTGGAATGTCATTGTAATGCCAACATGCTCCCGGTTCACAGATTAAAGCATAGCCGAGAGCTGCCTTGAAGGATAAGTTCATCACTCCGACATGTATCTCAAAACTTGTCTTCTTAGTGATATTATCTATGGGGTATCAATCCATCATATCGACCGCCATGGAAGCCACGCTGCTTCTCCGCTGAGATGGGTCGTCGACACTTTCTTGCTGCGACTGATGAGTTGGCCCTTGCTGGCGCATTTCATCAAGTTGATTATGTTGCTCCTTTACCATGGCATATATTTCATCGTTCTTTCTTTCTAAGGTATGCAACCAGTATGCCTCCTCCTCCTTTCGCTTTCTTGATCTCGCTCGGCTTCTATAAGATTAATTGTCCTCGGGAAACCCAGTCTTCCATGGCACAAAAGCTTCAAAGCCTAGTGTTCGTCATGGTTTTTCAGGATTCTCCAGGGCCTTTGTCATCCCGTCATTCTCTCTGTCGGGTTTGAACTTACCCTCTCGAACCTCCTCGATTGTTTTAACAATTTCTTTATGGGGTGTAGCAATTTCTATCTTTTCATCCAATATTAACTCCCCTGTTTCCATGTCATATTTCGCCCCATGCGCAAGTAACCAATTTATTACCCTGATGGGCCAGTCATGTGTAGCTGGAGTGATCCCTTGTTCATGTAAGGCGTCCTCAGCTTCCTCCCACTTAGGTACGTAAGTCCTGTAGCCACATGTCCCCATCTTACGGTGATATTATTTGCAACCTTTTCCTTATTCTTTTCAGGCCTTTTTGGCTACTTCTGATTTCTTGTAGTCCAGAAAGCTTTCCCAGTGATGTCGTGATGAGTCCAAAATTAAAACATATTTACCTTATAAAGAAATCATAATGATATTAAGGATAGACGCTTAGCAGAACATGCTCCAAATTATGAAACTGTTGTAGCTTATTTAGTTCACATGTTGGAGGCTAGGTTTGTTAACCTTAACCCCCTGATGCAGATAATGTTTATTAAACTTAATGATATTGAGGACACTGAAAAGAGAGATTTTATACTGGAAATTTTGCTTAAAGAATTTAGTGATGTTGCTATAGAAGCTAGAAAGGTCTTTGATCGTTTTAATATGCTAGGCTCATGTGTAGATGTTATTGGTATACTAGAAAAGTTGGACAAAACCAAACCCAAAAATGGGGAGGAAATTAAAATACCAATACCTTTTAAACTTGTAGGAGTGCGTGAAGCCTTGAAAAATAATTTTGAATGGATTGTTCCTAAAAACCCGTTTGATGAAAATAATGAACCCAAGAGTATTGAGAGAGGATCCTCTAGAACTTATTTGGATAAGATACCTTGCCTTGTTGAAGATATTTCTGGTATTAATCTTGATGCTTCTTCATTTGAAAATATTTGATTATTTCTTTCTATACCTAGCTAAAAGGCGTTAAAGAAAATCACTCTTGGAAGATAACCCAAATTTTTAATTCAGTAAGTTTTTTCTTTTGTTGAGTCTTGGAAGTTATTTCCTTAGTAATAACCTCTCCTTATCCTTTTGGTTCTTGGAAGTTATTGCCTCAGTAATAACATATCTTTATCCTTTTGGTTTGGTTTTTGTGCCAAGAATAGCCTCTAATGAGAGGGAAGTAAGATTTGGGGAAGTTGTTGTCCCAAAACAGATTTATGTGCTTCACTGTAAAAAATCGTGAAAAATCTCAGAACGTCGGATTGAGCTGAAATTTTTTGTGCGTATGCCCCTGGTATTTACCCAACTTTCCTTAGTTTTGCACTTTTAGATTTGAGCAACATAAGATTTTTAAAAAAAATCGGTATTTACCTGCGGGTCTGTTTTAACAGATTTCTACCATTATTTGCATTTGCCTCTTAATCGGTTTCTTTTTGAGTTGTCTTTGATCACTTGAGCTTTTTAAAGGAGTTGCTACAGTAGCTTATGTTTTAATGGATGATTTACTTGAGTTGAAACTGAACCTAAAGGCTTATTATCTTGAATACACTAATGTTGCTAATAAAGATCGTGTGGAGTTTTATATGAAGGAAATTATCAAGTGTAGGGAGAGAATGATATGACGAGATGAAGAATGGACAAAAGCTCAAGCTTGGGGATGCCACCCGTGTCACTCCAAAAAATATTCAAGAGGTACAAGCATCAAAGCTTGGGGATGCCCAAGGCATCCCCTTCTTCATCAATAAAAATCTCAGGTCTTCTTTTAAGACACTTTATTTTAATTGCTTCATGCATTATATGTTGTTCTTGGAGCATCTTTGTTTTTGTTTTTAGTTTTATTTTGATTTTTTTGCTGCAATAAGTTGGTTGGACCCCAACACACGTATTTTGGAGAAGTCACACCTAGTTCTTCATTGTCTAGAACACTCTAGTTTTCACTCTTATTGTTCTGTGAGTGTTCTCTTTTGCTAGCACTGCATTTAGCTTTACTTTTCTTATTCTTTTTGCTTACAACTTTCTAGTTCTTCTTTATAGTTAGGTGATACAATATCTCTGATCTTTATTGATTATTATATTTGTGAGTTGTTTCAAATAAGTTGATTGGTGTTAGAAAAGAGTAGAATGTTTCATGCTTTTAGTGGTACAAAAGGAAGCTTGTTTTGACTGTGGCTTAGACTTTATCATGTCATGTTAGATGTTTCTTTGACCATATTCTTAGTAATTATTTTTGTAGCATGACTTTTTTCAAACAATTGAGATTGATTAATGTGCCATGAAAGAATCATGTGTTGGTTTAGCATACAAAAGCATAATATTATGGTATTATCCTTTGATGCTTTATTTGGGTTGACTTGGCACATTCTTACACTATGTTAAGACTATGAACCAGTCACCTTAGCCTCTATGATTATTTAGTTTTTGACTTGTGATATCACTTTATGCTTTAATTAATAATGTTTTGCCGCTCTGCATGATTATGGCCATTATTGCTCTCTTACTTGATCGCTCCCAGTCTTTTGCTAGCCTCCACCTATACTGAGTATGAGCTCTACTCGTGCATCCAACTCCCAAGAAACCAAGTTATTCCAAAGAGTTCACTATAAACTCATATGCATGGTGTGTTACACCATTCCAAGTATATTCATGTTTTTATCTATCTTCCAAATTAAATTTTTGTTATATGAAAATTAGTGATTAAACCTCTCACGAACTTGATGGAACACTTTATTTTCTTGCACTTAATAAACTTGAACCATTGTGCCCATCTATGTTTCTTATATGCTTGCAAATTATAAGTTGGGAGTTAGCAGAACCATGTTGTCATGGGGAACGCTTTCAACATTGTACATATCTATCCAGTTGATATCATGTTCTTTTGTTTATGGATGCTGGCGGTGTGAAATAAAAGGGGAGCTTGTAAGTCCATGGAGTTTGTATATATGTTAGATAAACGCCTGGGCGGCTAGCCTAAGCCATGCCTAATCATGGTGGAAACATGCAACATAACCATAATGAGCATTCTATAAAGCATCTTCAAAAAAAATAGAAAAAGAAGAAAAGAAAAAAACACCATGCTCATGGTAAATAAAAAGATCGATGAGATGCTCATTGTCTATTGCCTTGTCATTTTGATATGTGATAGCTCCTGTGTCATGGGGCAAGGGGTACTCGTTGGCGTTTCTCTATGATACATATATACTTACAATGACAAGAACCTGCTTGTGACTAAAGTTGAGTAGCATGAGGAACAATACTCATACTCAAGGGCATGAGATTTTATACTTGCGATTTGTCAAGCATATAACTCATATTTGTCTCACTTTAACCTTAATCACTTCAAAAATTTTATGATAGGGGCAATGAGAGCTCAAAGCTAGTAAGTACCATAATTTTTGGAAGCTCTTTATGAAACTTGAAATCCCTGCTTCCCTCTGCAAAGGGCCTTTATTTTTTACTTTTTTGTTGAGTCTCCATCTTCTATATTTATGCACCAATTAAGAGAGCATAGTTGTCATTCTTAGTTCAATGTGGATTGTCCCAAAACTTGTTGATTGATTCATAATTATGGTATTGCTTGTTCTTAAATTATTTGTACCTAGTCACCCTTATGAACTTTGAAGGTGTCCTATGCATTTATCTTTTGCTATTCCATGAAGGAAAAGCTGATTACCACTCTTGCTATGTTTTCTATATGTGAAACAAATAAATGTCTTTCAAAGCATTATTCATGATCTTTTGTTTGTGTTGCATTTCATGTTGCAGCATAGTTGTTATGTCTTATTGTTAGAAATATATTTTTCATGCTTATGTTGGAGTACTTTGATCCCAGCTATCAATGCTTTACAATACCTTGATCAAGATTGTGATGGTGCATGTCACCTCAAAAATTATTCTTTTTATCACTTACCTACTCAAGGACGAGCATGAGTTAACCTTGAGGATGCTTGATACGTTGTAAACGTATCTATACTTTTTGATGCTCCATGCTTGTTTTGTACCAACCTAGTAAAGAAATATTCTCGGAATTGGACGAAACAAAAGCCGAACTTCCTATTTTTAGAGGGGAAAATGGATTCCAGAAGCCAGGGGAGGTGCACCCCTGGGCGGCCACACCTGGGCCCGTCGCGGCCAGGGGGGCGTGCCGCCCTATGGTGTGGCCCCCTGGGCCTCTATCGACCTTGCCCCTTCGCCTATATAAACCCCCGAGGATAAAACCCTAAGGACTCGATTAGAAATCCACGAAAAAAGTCCATAGCCGCCACCATCATCCCTAGATCGGGAGGGATCTGAAGCTCTTCTCGGCACCCTGCTGGAGAGGGGAGATCATCCCGGAGGCTTTCTTCATCACCATGCCAGCCTTCGGAGTGATGCATGAGTAGTTCATCCTTGGACTATGGGTCCATAGAAGTAGCTAGATGGTTGTTTCTCCTCTTTTGTGATACCATGTTTAGATCTTGTGAGTTGCCTACCATTTCAAGATCATCTATTTGTAATCCTACATGTTGTGTTTGTTGGGATCCGATGGATATTGAGTACTACGTCAAGATTGATTATTGATTCTATCATGTCTATGTTATTTGTGATCTTGCATGATCTCCGTTGCTAGTAGTTGCTCTGGCCAAGTATTTGCTTGTGACTCCAAGAGGGAGTATTTATGCTCGATAGTAGGTTCATGCCTCTAGTAATCTGGGGGAGTGACAGAAACCTTTAAGGTTGTAGATGTGCTGTTACTACTAGGGAGAAAACAACAATCCTTTGTCCAAGGGCAATTGTATTGTTTACTTTACACACTTTGCTTAATGCAATTATCTGTTGCTTGTAACTTAATACCCGAGGGTTGTTTGGATGATATCTCGGAGGTGGATTATTAGTCATAGGTGCAGTTGGATTACGGTCTATGTATTATGTCGTAATGCCCAAACGAATCTCATAGTGATCATCATGCCATGTACATGAATTGTTATGCATTCTCTATCTATCAATTGCCCAATTGTAATTTGTTCACCCAACATGTTATTTATCTTATGAAGAAACACCTCTAGTGAACTGTGGACCCCGGTACATTCCTTCCCACTGATATTCAATCTACTATCTACTATTTAATTTCTGCAATTACTTTTAAACAATTACTTTCTTCCACACTATACGTTTAATCCTTTGTTTTCAGCAAAACCGGTGAGCTTGACAACCTCACTGTAAGTTGGGGAAAAGTATTGTGGTTGTGTTGTGCAGGTCCTTTCTCCTAATGGTTTGATAACCTTGGTTTCACAACTAAGGGAAAACTTGATGTTGTGCTCATCATACCTTGCTCTTGGGGTTTCTCAATAGGATTACAGTAATCGAGCCACATCAGTGACCTCACTCTTGGCTCAACAAAGTGGCTTCCTACGAGCCTTGTAGTGAACATCTTATTATGGAGCTCTCTCCACACATCTCATGACACAATAAGTATGTTATATTAATTATTAATAATAACAATATCATGCTAGTGGTGTATCCTACATCCCTGAGAATGTTTTAGCCATATTGAATTCAACCACACTTTCACACAACCTTGTTACTTGCTTTATTTTACTCATTTTAATTACTTTTCTGCAAACAATTAAAAACCTTTCAAACACCCTTTACTTGAGATTAAATTCAGCTTATAAGTATCCTTTGGTAGATAGTGACGACGGGAATAAAGACCTTTACCAATACATCTTTGTGGGTTTGATATCTTTACTTCAAAACTATCTACAATTGATCTATGCACTTGCAGTCATCAAGCTATTTTCTGGAGCTGTTACCAACATCCACATCTAGTGTTTTGGTTTTCTTATAGTCCGTAACCATGGAGCATCTTCCTTATTTAACGAGATGCTTGGGTCAATTTTCATTTTGAATGGCGGAATTTCATGAAATTTGTTATAATCTTCTGACATGTCCGTCCTGTCCTCAACTCCCACCATATTTCTTTTCCCTCAAAGAACTAAGTGGCGCTTTGGCTCATCGTATGATATTGTATTCTTTTGCTTATCTTTCCTTTTTCTAGGTCTGGTAGACATGTCCTTCACATAGAAAACTTGAGCCACATCATTGGCTAGGATGAATATTTCGTCTTCGTATGCAAGATTATTGAGATCCACTGTTGTCATTCCGTACTACTGGTCTACCGTTACCCCGCCTCCTGTTATCTTGACCCATTTACATCGAAACAATGGGACCTTAAAATTAGGAACATAGTCAAGTTCCCATATGTCCTCTATGTAACCATAATATGTGTCCTTATGCCCATTGTTGTCTGATGCATCAAATTGGACACCACTGTTTTGGTTTGTGCGCTTTTTATCTTGGGCGTGCGTATAAAATATATTCCCATTTATCTCGTACCCTTGGAAAGTCAATATAGTTGAAGATGGAGACCTAGCCAACAAGTACAACTGATCTCCAACAGTGGTGTCATTCATGATATGTGTCTGCAACCAACCGCTGAAAGTCTTCATGTGTTCATCTCTAATCCAAGAGTCAGACTACCCCGGGTAGTTGGAGCGTACAATATTCTTGTGTACCTCGATATACGGAGCCACCAAGGTGGAACTTTCTAGAACTATATAGTGTGATTTAGTGAAAGAATTTCCGTCCATACATATCCTTGCTTTCTTTCCTAGCGTGCCTTTTCCACTCAGTCTCTCCTCATGCCATGATTCAGGAACACCGATCGGCTTAAGGTCAAGAATAAAGTCAACACAAAACTCAATGACCGCCTCTATTCCATAGCCCTTGGAGATGCTTCCTTCTGGCCTAGCACAGTTATGGACATATTTCTTTAATACTCCCATGAATCTCTCAAAGGGGAACAAATTGCGTAGAAATACAGGACCGAGAATGGTAATCTCTTCGACTAGGTGAACTAGGAGGTGGGTCATAATTTTAAAGAAGAATTGTGGGAACACCAACTCAAAGCTGACAAGACACTAGACTACATCTTTTTGTAACCCTGGTAGACTTTCTGGATCAGTTACCTTCTGAGAAATTGCATTGAGGAACGCACATAGCTTCACAATGGGTACTCGAACATTTTCCGGCAGAAGCCCCCTCAATGCAACTAGAAGCAACTACATCATAAGCACGTGGTAGTCATGAGACTTCAGGTTCTGAAATTTTTTCTCTGCCATATTTATTTTCCCTTTATATTCGACGAGAAGCCAGAGGGGACCTTGATATTACTCAGGCATTCAAAAAAGATTTCCTTCTCTTCTTTGGTAAGAGCGTAGCTGGAAGTACCTTGAAACAACTCTGGATGCATGCCATCTCGGTCTTTCATATGTTGTTGGTCTTGTCATGCTTCTGGTGTATCTTTATTCTTCCCATACACGCCCAAGAAGCCTAGAAGTATCACGCAAAGATTCTTCGTCAGGTGCATCACGTCGATTGCAGAGCGGACCTCTAGGACTTTCCAATAGGGTAGCTCCCAAAATATAGATTTCTTCTTCCACATGGGTGTGTGTCCGCCAGCATCTTTCAGAACAGACCGTCCGTCGGGACCCTTTCCAAAGATTACCTTTAAATCCTTCACCATATCAAATACATCATCACCAGTACGGTGGATAGGATTACTCCGGTGATCTGCTTCACCATTGAAATGCTTGCATTTATTTATTAAGGAATGTGTGGGCGGAAGAAAACGACGATTCCCCATGTACACATTCTTCTTACATTTATCTAAATAAATACTTTCAGTCTCACCTAAAAGTGTGTGCATGCATATTATCCCTTGTTTGTCTGTCCTAAAATTTTACTAAGAGCAGGCCAATCATTGATGGTTACGAACATCAATCTTCGTAGGTCAAATTCCTCATGTTTGTGCTCATCCCACACACGCACACCTTATCCGTACCACAACTGTACAAGTTCTTCAACTAATGGCCTTAGGTACACATCAATGTAGTTGGCGGGTTGCTTCGGGCCTTGGATGAGCACTGGCATCATAATGAACTTTCGCTTCATGCACAACCAAGGAGGAAGGTTATAGATACATAGAGTCACATGCCAGGTGCTATGACTGTAGCTCTGCTCCCTAAAAGGATTCATGCCATATGTACTTAGACCAAACCATAAGTTCCTCGTGTCACCTGCAAAGTCCGGGTAGTTTCTCACTTTTTTCTCCACTACGACCCATCAACGGGGTGTCTCAATATCTCGTCTTTCTTACGGTCTTCTTTGTGCCATCACAACAACTTTGCATGCTCTTCGTTTCTGAACAAACATTTCAACCGTGGTATTATAGTAGCATACCACATCACCTTGGTGGGAACCCTTTTCATAGGACGCTCGCCCTCAACATCACCAGGGTCATCTCTTCGGATCTTATACCGCAATGCAGTGCATACCGGGCATGCATCCAAATTCTCGTACTGCTCACCGCGATAGAGGATGCAGTCATTAATGCATGCATGTATATTTTGTACCTCTAATCCTAGAGGGTAGACAATATTCTTTGCTTCGTACATACTAGCGGGCAGTTCGTTATCCTTTGGAAGCAACTTCTTCATTTTTTCAGCAACTTTTCAAATCCCTTGTCAGTCACACCGATCTCTGCCTTCCATTGCAGAATTCCAGTGTGCTACCTAGCTTTTTGTGGCCATCTTCGCAATTCGGGTACAACAATTTATTGTGATCCTCTAACATCTGCTCAAATTTCAACCTCTCCCTTTCTCTTTCGTATTCTCCCTTTGCATCAGCAATGGCCCGACCAAGATCATCATCTGGCTCATATGATGCACGTTTTTATGCTTCTTTTTCATCATTGTATTCCATTGTAGTATCACCGTATTCAAGGGACATACGATAGTTGTCATCATTCTCTTCTTCTTTGTTGTCTTCCATCGTAACCCCTCTTTCTCCATGCTTGTTCCAACAATTATAGCCAGACATGAAATCGGACCGAAACAGATGGTCGTGAAGGACCCTTGGGGAAGAGTATTCCTTCTGATTCTGAAAATCACCACATGGACAACACATAAAACCATTCCACTTGTTTGCCTCGTCCACAACGAGAAAAGAAAGCACGCCTTTAATGAACTTGCTAGAGATTCGGTCAGCATACATCCATTGCTGGCTCGTCTACATTATATAATAAGCACATCAAACAGAATCACGATGCTAAGATTAGTACCAGTCTAAAAATAAAAGCACAGAGCATACATCAAACAACTAAGCACTAATTTAAAAACTTTCTACTCCATATTTAGTCCCGGTTTGGACACACCAACCAAGGCTAAAAGGGTTCCGGCAGGCTGGGGCCGGCGTGAGCCTGTTTAGTCCCGCATGGTGTCTCCAATCGGGACTAAAGGGGACTCCAGCCGGAACTAAAAGTAGGTGACGACACTATGTCATGAGTGGCAACACTATGCCAGTGAGTGACGACACTATTTTGGTTGGTGGAGACACTATGACAGGGGTGAGTGTCGACATTATGTCGTGAGTATCGTCACTATGTTGTGCTTCTTAATATATAAATTGTCTTCCTTGTGAAATATCAACTACAAGAAATATTGCTACGTCCATTTTGCATCACTATTTTATATCATAATTTACTATTATTCATTGATATATTTCGTATTTAGAGATGATACTTATGTTATTTCATCTATTTTTCATGTTTGATGATTCTTGGAGAATTAACTGCCGAAATCAGGATTCTGATGGAAAAAGCGCTGTCTAGATGCAATATTTCCGAAGATCAGAAAATCCTAGAAAATATACAGAAATTTCTATTTTTCCAGAATACGAAGACAGCCAGAAGATGGAGTGGAGATGGGCCACATGGGGACCACACCACCCCTAGGCACGGGTCCCCCTTGGGTCGCGCCACCAGGTGGTGTGGCCACCCTGGTCCACCTCTGGTGCCGCCCTTTCGTGTATATCTATCCCCCAAAAACCTAAGACTTGGGTAGCCATCACAGAAATATTCCGCCGCCTCTACGGGGCGAAACTACGGAGAGAGAAAGAGCTCTCTGGTAGGTAGAAATCTGCTGGGGAAATTCCTTCCCGGAGAGGGGAGAACGTCGCCATCGACACCATCATCAAGATGGGATTCATCGGGATCATCATCATCATCTCCACCAGCACCATCACCACCATGCCATACCGTTGTAACAATTGGGTTGAATCTTGCATAGTTCATAGGGGAAACTTTCCGGTGTTGATTACTTGTTGTAGTTGATGCTATTGAGTGGAACCATTGGATTATTGTTCATGTTCAGATTGTTACTTGTCATTATTTCATCTCTGATCTTGATCCATATGATGTATCGTGAGTAGTTCGTTTAGTTCTTGAGGACATGGGAGAATTCATGTTGTTAGTAGTGGAATTATGTTGAGTAATATTTAATGGTTTGATATTTAAGTTGTGGTGCTATTCTTCTAGTGGTGTCGTATGAACGTCGACTACATGACACTTCACCTTTATGGGCCTAGGGGAATGCATTGTGTATTTGGCTACTAATTGTGGGGTTGCCGGAGTGACAGAAACCTAAACCCCCATTAGGAAACCATTGCATAAGGGAGTATAGGATCTCAGAGTTTAAGGCTATGGTTAGGTTTTTATCTTAATTACTTTCTTATAGTTGCGGATGCTTTCAAGGGGTATAATCACAAGTATGTATTAATCCAAGTTAGGGCAGTACATTAGCATAGGTTCACCCACATAACACTTATCCAACCAATGAAGATTAATCGACCATATGAAGCGGAAGCACTTGACAATATTTCCATGTGTCCTCAAGAATGTTTGGTCATCTTAAGTAATACAACTGGCTTGTCCTTTGCTGAAAAAGGATTGGGCCACCTACTACAATTATTATTATTGTCTTTTATTTACTCGCATTTTATTTATCTACATTATCGAAACCCCCTAAAAATTCGTTTGCTAGTATTTACAGTGAATCCTTGATCCAAACCGCTCGTCAACACCTTCTGCTCCTCGTTGGGTTCAACACTCTTATTTATCAAAAGTACTACGATACACCCCCTATACTTGTGGGTCATCAAGACTATTTTCTAGCGCTGTTGCCGGGGAGTGTAGCGCTATTGAAGAGTGGAAATTGGTAAAGAAAACTATACTGTGAGTATTGTTTTTATTTCCGTCTGTTATTTTATTTTCATTATAGATAACACACTTGGTTTCCTATTTGGGAAAACTACTATCCCTGCTAAGGTAGTAGATGAACCACCGCCTATTGAATTAGATCCTTTTAAAATACCTCTGAAAATTGTTGATCGTGTTATGGATAACTGCTATTTTGGAGATGGAACTGTCCATCCTAGTGATCATTTGCTCTTTACACATGAATTATGCGAGTTGTTCAAGTGTGCAGGTATTATAATGGATCAAGTTAAGAAAAAACTATTCTCTTTATCATTGAAAGGCAGAGCTGAGGAATGGTATAAGCTGCTAAATAATGGCCAATCTATTGAATGTGACGAAATTTTACTCTCTTTTATTCTAAATTCTATCCTCCTAGTGAGATTCATAAACATCGGAATCAAATATATAACTTCTGGCCTCATGATGTAGAGAGTATTGCCCAAGCTTGGGGGAGATTGAAGTTACTAATGCTCAAATGTCCCATTCATGAGCTCCCCAATAATACTATTATTAATAAATTCTATGCAAGGCTTCCTCTTCATGATAAAGATTTATTGGATGCTTCTTGTGCTGGATCATTTACACATATGAAAGAAGAAGCTAAATGGGATCTTCTCGACCGTATTCAAGAAAATACTAAAGCATGGGAGAATGACAAAGGAAGAAAGTATGGTATAAATTATGATTAGGAATGCATTAGATCTTTTGCGGGAACTGATGACTTTCATAATATTAGTGCTTCTTATGGTCTTGATTCTCAAATTCTTGCAAATTTTTTTAAGCCCTTTGCCTCTTATATTGAAATTCCAAAAAAGGAATGGAACAAGTATCATGCGCCATACAAAGATATTGTTAATTTTGTTTCTGCTAGAAATACTGATGTTTGTACTGTTGATCGTATTTTGCCTGAACCTTATTTTGAGAAAATTTATTTCCCTGCTAAGGTAAAGGAACATTCTATGATAATTAGTGCGGTTAACAAAAGTACAAAGAAAGCTGTAGAACCCGATGAACAAATAAATGTTGAACCTGCGATTGCAATTGTGAAAGACCTTGTCACTAAAAATGTAGAAGATGGACACATTATTTTTTGTGAAGATGCTTCTAATATTGTTTCACATCCTAGTAGAACTAGGAAAGCAAGTGTTCATGTGCTTTCTGTCAGAATAGGTGATCATTGCTATTATGGTTTATGTGATATTGGTGCAAGCTCAAGTGCTATTCCTTATGAGATGTGGTCCTTGTGAACTTGAAGAAATTGATGTGGTTATTCAGCTTGCTAATAGAGAGATCATCTCTCAAATTGGTATTGTAAGAGATGTGGAAATTCTTTGTGGTAAGACTAAATATCCTGCTGACTTTCTAGTACTTGGTTTAGCTGTTAGTAAAACGTATGGAGCTTTCTTGAACACTTGTGGAGATATTATAGATTGTAAGAAGGAGAAAATTTTAACTAAATTTGATGGAGAATCTTATGAGTTTAATTTTTCGAAATTTGCTAAAGCTCATTATGAAAATGAATTGCCTAATGAGGATTTTAGAGTTGAACAACTTGCTTCTATTGCTCTTGCTCCTAACAATGGTTTTCAACAATATATGGAAGATCACGAAAGTGAGATCTTCATGGAAGAAAGAAATGAGATTGACGAGATTCTTCTTCGTCAACCTAAGATGCTTAAGCATAATCTACCTGTGGAAGATTTGGGTAGCACATTACCACCTAAAAAGGATCCGGTTTTCGATCTAAAACCTCTACCTGATGATCTTAAATATGCTTACATTGATGATAAGAAAGTATATCCTGTTATTATTAGTTCTATACTTTCAGGAAAGGAAGAGGAAATATTATTGGAAGTATTGAAGAAACATCAAGGAGCTATGGGTTATACTCTTGATGATTTAAAAGGGATTTCTCCTACTATATGTCAACATGCTATTAATATAGAACTTGACGTGAAACCAGTTGTTGAACATCAATGCCGTTTAAATCCTAAGATGAAGGAAGTGGTAAGAAATTAGGTATTAAAACTTCTTGATGCTGCTATTATTTTTCCTATTGCTGATAGTCAATGGGTTAGTCCTGTTCATTGTGTCCCTAAGAAAGGAGGAATTACTGTTGTGCCTAATGAAAATAATGAGCTTATTCCTCAAAGAGTAGTAGTTGGTTATAGGATGTGCATTGATTTTAGAAATGTGAACAAAGTTACTAAGAAATATCATTATCCTCTACCTTTTATTGATCAAATGCTAGAAAGGTTGTCCAAGAAGACCCATTTTTGTTTTCTTGATGGTTATTCTAGGTTTTCTCAAATTGCTGTTAGAACGCAAGACAAAGAGAAAACCACTTTTACGTGTCCTTATGGAACTTATGCTTATAGGCGTATGCCTTTTGGTTTGTGTAATGCTCCTGCTACTTTTCAGAGATGTATGTCTGCTATCTTTCATGGTTTTTGTGAAGAAATTGTGGAAGTGTTCATGGGCGATTGCTCTGTCGATGGAACTTATTTTGATAATTGTTTGCACAATCTTGATAAAGTCTTGCAGAGATGTGAGGAAACTAATCTTGTTCTTAATTGGGAGAAATGCCACTTTATGGTTAATGAAGGAATTGTACTTGGACATAAAATTTCTAAAAGAGGTATTGAAGTTGATAGAGCCAAAGTTGAATCAATTGAGAAAATGCCATTTCCAAGGGATGTTAAAGGTATTCGTAGTATCTTTGGTCATGCTGGTTTCTATAGGAGGTTTATTAAATATTTCTCCAAGATATCAAAGCCTCTTACTAATCTTCTCCAAAAAGATGTACCTTTTGTTTTTGATGATGATTGTAAGGAAGCTTTTGAAACTCTAAAGAAATCTTTAACTACTGCTCCTATTGTCCAACCACCTGATTGGAATTTACCCTTTGAAATTATGTGTGATGCTAGTAATTTTGTTGTAGGTGTTGTTCTTGGACAGCGAATACATAAGAAGCTAAATGTTATTCATTATGCTAGTAAGACTCTTGATGCTGCTCAAAAGAATTATGCTACTACTAAAAAGAGTTCTTAGCTATAGTCTTTGCTTGTGATAAGTTTAGACCTTATATTGTTGATTCAAAAGTTACTATTCATACTGATAATGCTGCAGTTAAATACCTTATGACAAAGAAAGATGCTAAGCCTAGGCTTATTAGATGGGTGTTGCTTTTACAAAAGTTCAATCTACAAATTGTAGATAGGAAAGGTGCTGAAAATCTTGTCGCTGATAATTTGTCTCAATTGGACAACATTTCTTTTGATCCTATGCCTATTAATGATAGTTTTAAAAATGAACAGTTGGCTGCAATAAAGGTGAGCTCGCGAGAGAGTCCTTGGTATGCTGATTATGCTAACTTTATTGTTTCCAAGTATTTGCCTCCGACCTTTACAACTCAGCAAAGAAGGAAATTATTTTATGATTTGAGGCATTATTTTTGGGATGACCCACACTTATATAAAGAAGGAGTTGACGACGGTCTACGCACATCCTGTTGGGAACCCCAAGAGCAAGGTGTGAAGCAGCAAGCAACAAGTTTTACCTCAGTTGAGACCGAGGTTATCGAACCATAAGGAGGAAGGAAACGTCACACAGGTGTTGCAAGCAATGCGGAGACCTGCACAACACAAACTCAAGACTTTTCCCCAATAAACAATGAGGTTGTCAAGCTCACCGGTTTGCTGTAACAAAGGATTAAACGTATGGTGTGGAAGGTAATGGTTTGCAGCAAGTAAACAAGTAACAGTGGAAGATGTATCAATGGTAAAGATTGTACCGGGGTCCATAGTTCACTAGAGGTGCTCTCCTTAAATAAACAACATGGCATGAAGGGTAAACAAATTACAACAGGGCAATTGACAGGAACTGAGCAACGCATAACAATGCAATTACTAGTCAGAAAGATCCTATGAGGTTGATTGGGCAATACAACAAGATACATAGACCGCCATCCAACTGCATCTATGACTAGAAGTCCACCTTCAGGTTACCATCCAACCCCTCCAAGATAAGTTGCAAGCAATAGACAACTGCTTTAAGAAAAGTGTGTAAGGTAAACAGTCCACATGTTTCATGAACAAGAGACCGTTGTTTTCTCCCTAGTAGCAACAACACATCTACAACCGAAGAGATTTCTGTCACTTCCCTTGGAAACTAGAGGCATGAACCGACTATCGAGCATAAATACCCCCTCTTGGAGTCACTAGCAACTACTTGGCCAAGATAGCTACAAATAACGGAGAGCATGCAAGATCACAAACAACATAGACATGATAGAATCATAAAGACAAAACCATTAATCAAACCAACATAATAATCTCAATATCCATCGGATCCACGCAAACACAACATGCATGATTACAAAAGATTAGATCTTGATCATGAACAGAGCTCACAAGATCTATACATGAAAACACAAAGGAGGAGATACAACCATCTAGCTACTACATGGACCCATAGTCCAATGGGGAAATACTCATGCATCATACCGGAGAGAAGGCCTCCGGGATGATCTCCCCTCCGGCAAGGTGCCGGGAAGAACTTTAGATCCCCCCGATCTAGGGACGATGGTGGCGGCGGCTACAGACGGTTTCGTGGATATTTGATCGGGTCCTCAGGTTTCTGCATCAGGGGATTCTTATAGGCAAAGGGGGAGACCGAGGCGGCCACCAGGGCAACCAAACCCTAGACAGGCGTGGGGTGGGGCCCACCCGCGCCTGGGGTGGGTCTGGCCCCTCTGGCCGGCCTTCCGGGCTCTCCTCTGGACTTCTTGTTCCCCAAGGAAAGTAATTGACTTTGTCCTTTGTCCCGTCCAATTCCGAGAATATTTATTTACTAACTTTTCTGAAACCAAAAATAACAGAAAACATGCATCTGGCACTATTGCAACTTATTAGTAGGTTAGTACCATAAAACATGTAAAAAGCACCTCAAAGTGTAGACAAGCAAAGCAAAGTAGATACAAAACAAACATGGAGCATCAAAAATTATGGATATGTTTCCGATGTATCAACATCCCCAAGCTTAGCTCCTGCTCGTCCTCGAGTAAGTAAGTGATAAACAGAATAATTTTTTATGTGACATGCACCCTCACAATAAAGATCCAACCATTTGCAAGCATTGAAAGCTGGGATCAAAGAACTCTAAACATGTGCATGAAAGATGGAGTTCTAACAATAGGACATAGTAACTATGCATGCAACATGACAAGCTACAAATAAAGATCATGAATAACATGCATTGAAAAACGTTTGTTTGTTTCACATGCAGAAAACATAGCATAGTGGCAATCAGCTTGTCCCTCATAGAGTAGCAATATAGATGCATAGGACACCTGCAAAGTTCGCAAGGGTGACTAGAAACAAATAGCACAAGAGCAAGTAATAACGCAATATGCATCAATTAATAAGCTTTGGAACACTGCACACATAATGACAACTATGCTCTCTTAATGGTGCCTAAAGGTAGAAGGTGGAGACTCAATAGTGGTGGAAGAAAGACCCTTTTTTAAAGGAAGCAGGGATTACAAGTTTCAAAAAGAGCTTCCAAAAATTATGGTACTTGTTAGCTTTCAGCCCTCATTGTCCCTATCATAAGCATCTTGAAGTGGTTAAGGTTAAAGTGGCAAAGCTGGAGTATATGCTTGATGAAGTATAAGTTGGCAATCTCATGCCCCTTGAATACGAGGGCCACACCTCATGCATACTCAACTTTGGGTCCAGGCAAGTTCTTGTCATTGTAAGTATTTGCATATCATTGAGAACCGCCAACGGGGTACCCCTTGCACATGGTACAGGAGTTTTCCCATAACCAAAATGACAAGGCAAGCACACAATGAGCATCTCAGCAATCTTTTTATTTACCATATGCATAGCTTTTTATTAAGGATGCTTCATAGATAGCTCACTATGGTGATGATGAAAGTTTCCACCATGATTAGGCATGGCTTAGGCTAGCGGCCCAGGTGTTTCTCTAACACAGGATACAAACTCCATTGACTTACAAGTTCCCTCTTTATTTCACACCGGTGACATCCATAGACAAAATAACATGATATCAACTGAGTATAACAAGGTACAAGTGCAATGTTGAAAAGCTTCCCTGTGACATCACGGTTCTGCTAATTCCAACTTATAAGTGCAAGCGTATACAACAAAGTTGTCACAATGGTTCAAGTTTATTAGGGGCAAAGAATAAAGTGTGCCATCAAGTTCGTGAGGGCTTTAATCACTAAGTTTTCACATAACAAAACAATTTTTAATTGGAAGATAGTTGAAAACAAGAATATACTTGGAATGGTGTAACACACCATGCATAGGAATTTATAGTGGACACTTTGTATTAACTTGGTTTCTTGGGAGTTGGAGGCATGAGTAGAACTTACTCATACAAGTGGAGGCTAGCAAAAGACTGGGAGCAACCAACTGAGAGAGCAATAATGGCCATAATCATGCAATGCAACAAAGCATACTAATCAAAGCAAAGAGTGGTACTACAAGTCAAGGACTAAATGATCATAGAGGCTAATGGTGACTTGTCATAGTCATAACATGGTGTGAGCATGTGCCAAGTCAACCCAATCAAAGCATCAAAGGATAATACCACATTACTATGTTTTTGCATGCTAAAACAACGCATAATTTCTTCAAGGCACACTAAGCAATTATAATTGTTTGGAACAAGACATGCCACAACAATAATCACTAAGCATAATGCTAAAACAACACCTAGCATGTCATGCTAAAGTCTAAGTCACAGTCAATGCAAGCTCCTCTTGCAGTTCAAGCAAGAACTTACGACTCCTTTTCAAACACCAAGCAAGCTTACTTGCAAAACAACACAACGAGAACAGGGGTCCAAACTACTTTATTCAAGCAAACTAAACAACCTAAGCAAAGCAAACGAAAACTAAGACGCTCTAAGAACAACACAACTCTTCATGAAATAATAAAAACGAAGTGTCTAGACAGACCTGAGCTTTTTATTGATGAAGAAGGGGATGCCTTGGGCATCCCCAAGCTTTGACGCTTGTACCTCTTGGATATTTCTTGGGGTGACACCGTGGTGGCATCCCCAAACTTGAGCTTTTGTCCATTCTTCATCTCATTGCATCATTCTCTCTTTACACCTGAAATTTTTCCTTCATACAAAACTTCACACAATCTTCATTAGCAACATTAGTGTATTCAAAAGATATTAGACCTCTGGAAAAGCTTTGGAACAGCAAGGCTTTTCACTAAAAATACAAGATACTGTAGTAACTCCTTCAAAAAGCTCAATTTACCTGAAGAGAACTCAAAAAGGAATCAATAAGAAGCAAATGCAAATAATGGCAGAAATCTGTCAAAACAGACCAGCAGGTAGAAACCGATTTTTTCGAACATCTTCTGTTGCTCAAATAAAAAAGTATTGAACTAACAAAAGTTAGCTAACATACTGGGGGATTTATTCGTATATTTTTAGCTCAATCCGAGTTACAGAGCCTCCTCACTTTTGTTTTGGTGGAGGACAGAAATCTGTTTCGAGACAACAACTCCCCAAATCTTACTTCCCTCTCACTAGATGTTACTCTTGGCACAAAAAGAAAACAAAAAGGATAAGTAGAGGTCATTACTAAAGTAATAACTTCCAAGACTCAAGGAAAGTCTTGTGTTATCTCCCAAGAAGTACTTTTCTTTAACGCCTTTAAGTTAGACACAAGAAGCAAGAAGAATCAAGTATTTTCAAATGAAAAAGCATTAACATTCAATCTTGCAAAATCTTCAACTATGAAAGGTATCTCATCCAAATGGGTTTTGGAGGACCCTTTATCATCTCTCTTTGGTCTACTACCTTCATCAAAAAGATTTTCAGGGGCAATCCAATCAAATTTCTTTTCAAAGGCTTCATGCATTCCAACAAGCTTAAAGGGTATGGGTATATTGAATTCCTCTCTAGGCTTAGTTTTATCAGAAATACCCACAACATCTACACTTGAACCTAGCATATTGAAACGTTCAAAAACCTTTTTTGGCTTCCCTAGCAACATCATGGAATTATTTTGATAAAGTTTCAAGGATGAATTCCCTTTTTTCAACATTCTTCTCTTCTTTTAGTTTTAGGAACAAGAATTGTATGAAGGGGTTAAGGCTAACAAACCTAGCCTCCAACATATGAACTAACGAAGCTGTAGCAATCTCATAATTAGGAGCAAGCTCTGCTATAGATTTATCCTCATGCTTGCTAACATAATTAAAGAATTCTTCAATATTATCTTTCCCAATTATGGAGCCACTACCTATTACAAGATCTTTCAGGGCGAACTTTGGGAGCAACATGGTGAGCTAGAGAAGGGACTAATTTTTGTGTGTTTTTGAATAAAGCAAGCAAACCAAACTAGACTATTTTTTGGGGTTTTCGAAAAGAGGCAGACAAAACCAAACAAAATAAACAAAGCAAACTAAAAAAAAGTAAAGAGAAAGGAAGTGAATGACTCCCCTTGTGAAGACGTCCTTGGCCTCCCCGGCAACGGCGCCAGAAAAGCTTATTGATGGCACCTACTTGACATGGGAGCTTCTTTCTTTATTCCTCGGCAACGACGCCAGAATAGCTTGACGACTGTCTATGCACAGCCTGTTGGGAACCCCAAGAGCAAGGTATGAAGCAGCAAGCAACAAGTTTTCTCTGAGTTGAGACCGAGGTTATCGAACCATAAGGAGGAAGGAAACGTCACACAGGTGTTGCAAGCAACACGGAGACCTACACAACACAAACTCAAGACTTTTCCCCAACGAACAGTGTGGTTGTCAAGCTCACCGGTTTGCTGTAACAAAGGATTAAACATATGGTGTGGAAGATAATGGTTTGCAGCAAGTAAACAAGTAATAGTGGAAGATGTATCAATGGTAAAGATTGGACCGGGGTCCATAGTTCACTAGAGGTGCTCTCCTTAAATAAACAACATGGCATGAAGGGTAAACAAATTACAACAGGGCAATTGACAGGAACTGAGCAAGTCATAACAATGCAATTACTAATCAGAAAGATCCTATGAGGTTGACTAGGCAATACAACAAGATACATAGACCGCCATCCAACTGCATCTATGACTAGAAGTCCACATTCAGGTTATCATCCGAACCCCCTCCAGTATTAAGTTGCAAGCAACAAACAACTGCTTTAAGCAAAGTGTGTAAGGTAAACATTCCACATGTTCCATGAACAAGAGACCGTTGTTTTCTCCCTAGTAGCAACAACACATCTACAACCGAAGAAATTTCGGTCACTTCCCTTGGAAACTAGAGGCATGAACCCACTATCGAGCATAAATACCCCCTCTTGGAGTCACTAGCAACTACTTGGACAAGATAGCTACAAACAACAGAGAGCATGCAAGATCACAAACAACACAGACATGATAGAATCATAAAGACAAAACCATTAATCAAACCAACATAATAATCTCAATATCCATCGGATCCCCACAAACACAACATGCATGATTACAAAAGATTAGATCTTGATCATGAACGGAGCTCACAAGTCTATACATGAAAGCACAAAGGAGGAGATACAACCATCTAGCTACTACATGGACCCATAGTCCAAGGTGGAAATACTCACACATCATACGGAGAGAAGGCCTCCGGGATGATCTCCCCTCATGCAGGGTGCAGGGAAGAACTTTAGATCCCCCCGATCTAGGGGTGATGGTGGCGGCGGCTATAGATGGTTTCGTGGATATTTGATAGGGTCCTCAGGTTTCTGCATCGGGGGCTTCTTATAGGCGAAGGGGGAGACCGAGGCGGCCGCCAGGGCGACCAAACCCTTGCCAGGCGTGGGGTGGGGCCCACCCGTGCCTGGGGTGGGTCTGGCCCCTATGGCCGGCCTCCCAGGCTCTCATCTGGACTTCTTGTTCCCCACGGAAAGTAATTGACTTTGTCCTTTGTCCCGTCCAATTCCGAGAATATTTCTTTACTAACTTTTCTGAAACCAGAAACAACAAAAAATAGGCATCTGGCACTGTTGCAACTTGTTAGTAGGTTAGTATCATAAAACATGTAAAAAGCACCTCAAAGTGTAGACAAGCAAAGCAAAGTAGATAGAAAACAAACATGGAGCATCAAAAATTATAGATACATTTCCGACGTATCAGGAGTGGATGGTATTATGCGAAGATGTGATCTAGAATATGAACAATGAGAGATATTGAGAAAACGTCATGGTAGTGCTTATGGAGGGCATCATGCTGGAGATAGAACCGCACAAAAGGTTCTACAATCAGGTTTTTATTGGCCTGTTCTTTTTAAAGATGGAAGAAAGTTAATTATACCATGTGATGAATGTCAAAGAGTTGGTAATATTTCTAGATGCAATGAAATGCCTATGAGTTATTCTCTTGTTATTGAACCATTTGATTGTTGGGGATTTGAATTTATGGGTCCTTTTCCTCCTTCCAAAGGTTATACTCAAATTCTTGGTGTTGTTGATTATGTTACTAAGTGGGTAGAAGACATACCTACAAAAAGTGCTGACGGTGAGACCTCTTTAAAAATGCTTAAGGATGTTATTTTTCCTAGGTTTGGAGTGCCTAGATATCTTATGACTGATGGAGGTTCTCATTTTATTCATGGTGGTTTTAGGAAGACCCTTGCTAAATATGATGTTAACCATAGAATTGCTTCATCTTATCATCCCCAAACCAGTGGGCAAGTAGAACTATCAAATAGAGAAATTAAATCTATCTTGCAAAAGACTGTTAATATATCTAGAAAAAATTGGGCTAAAAAGTTGAACAATGCTTTTATGGGCTTATAGAAGTGCTTATAAAAATCCTATGGGAATGTCTCCTTACAAAATGGTTTATGGAAAAGCTTGTCACTTTCCTTTATAATTAGAACATAAAGCTTATTGGGAAGTGAAAGAACTTAATAGAGATTTTAAACTTGCTGGTAAGAAAAGATTGCTTGAGTTGAGTTCTTTAGATGAGTGGAGAAGTGAAGCTTACAAAAATGCTAGACTCTTTAAAAAAAAAATTAAAAGATGGCATGATAGGATAATTCTTAAGAGAGAGTTCCATGTTGGTGAGAAAGTTCTATTGTATAGGTCTCGTCTCAGATTTTTTGCAGGAAAATTACTCTCAAAATGGGAAGGACCATTTATTATTGAAGAGGTGTATCGTTCAGGTGTAATAAAAATTTCTTCATTAAGAGACAACACTACACAAGTGGTGAATGGTCAAAGGCTCAAACATTATATTTCTGGAGATTCTTATAATAAAGATATTGATATTATTCAATTGATGACTTCGAAAGAATTTATTAAAGACCAAATTCAGGAATCTGTAGAGCCCGTTTTCAAATAGGTAATAGTTCTGGTAAGAAAAAGTTTGAGAAAAACTTTCGAGCTTATATTTTTGTAGTTTTTGTTTAATAAGGAAGATAATGATTCGAAAGAGGGACGAAAACAGAGTCCGGGGGGCTCACACCACCCCTGGGCGCAGGCCAGCCTGGCTGTGCCACCAGGTGGTGTGGCCACCCCGGAGCTCGTCTCCGACCCGTTTTCTCCCAGTACCTTATTTTTGTCGCTAAACTTTGTGATATATAATCACCCGGATCTCCCGAGGTCCGTATATCGTTTCCTCGTCGTGTTTTCGTTTCGATCTGTTTCTGTGAGGAGCTATTCTCAAGTTTAGAAGCACCATGGTTTCCGCCAACGACGACAAGGGCAAGAAGCTTGTGGAAGATGATCTCCAAGACCCCAAGCAGGAGGAGATCGGGGTTGAAGTAGGAGAGAAAGTGGAGGAAGACCAGAGTCCGCACACCCGCGCCACCATTGCAAGAATTGGAGTGGTGGCAAACCCTGTCAAGCTTAAGAGGACTGCACGAATGTCCACTAGAGGGAAAGCTCCACTTCATTTCTTAGCTCCACGGTCACTTCCTCCATGCATCAAGAACTCCTTCCATACTCTTATAAATGAGCAGCAATTCCAAAAGATGCCTAAGGAAAATTTACCCTCCAATTGGGATATGAATCGTTCTAACCATACAGGGAAAGAATACTTTAAGGAGGAAGAGTGGGGAAAGAATCACATGAGCTGGGACTCACAGTCAGACATGATCATG
Source organism: Avena insularis (assembly GCA_023614405.1). NCBI lineage: Eukaryota > Viridiplantae > Streptophyta > Magnoliopsida > Poales > Poaceae > Avena > Avena insularis. The sequence continues at coordinate 473,232,836 of CM042697.1, forward strand.
AACCGTATTGAGCACAATTCGGAGATGATTCATAATCTCACCGTCGAGATTGAGGATTTGAAGAAACTGATTGAAAAGCTTATCGAGGAAACACCACCACCACCGAAGGAGTAATTCGTCATCAGGTTTGGCCTCCCCTTGGTTTGTTCCAAGCTTGGGGGAGTGCCGCGGTATCACATCATTATCTTTTATCTTTTTACCTTTTTAGTAGATTCATATCATGAGTAGAGAAGTTATCATATAGGACGGTTTGCAGTGTGGAAGTATCTCTCCTCTAGTTGGTTATCTATGTATCCCTTGGTGTGAGTGCCGTTATAGAATATTAATGAGAAGTTTTATCATTTACTTTTTGCACATCTTATTTTAGTTTGCAATTTCTGTTATATGATTGATCTTGTTGATTAGTATTGATATCACTTTGGGAGCGTCAAGTAAATTTAGTTGGTTTTGGCAAACTTAGCATTGGTCAGTAGCAACAATAATTTGAGGTTTGAGAAGAAAAGAGAAAAAGTACTTATAGACATATTTCATTATCTTTGTTGCTTGATTGGCTCATAAGCTTAGTATTCTCAAGGTAAGATCGTTTGTGCTTCCAAGGAAGATCGCATGATTGTTTCTATCATATGTATGTTTGCTTGTTTCACTCAACTCTTATGCTTGCTACTCAGCCTTGCTAGCCAAAAACATGTACTAAGAGGGAATGCTTCTCGTGCATCCAAACCATGAACCAAAACCTAGGCCATATGTGTCCACCATATCTACCTACTAGCATCATTGCTATTCCAAGTAAATTCTCGAGTTTTATCTATCCTCCAAATTAAAATTTTTGTTATGAGAAAATTAGTTAGTAAAGCTCTCACGAACTTGATGGCACGCTTTATTTTCTTGCACTTAATAAATTTGAACCATTTTGACCATCTATGTTACTTATATGCTTGCAAATTATAAGTTGGGAGTTAGCAGAACCATGCTGTCATGGGGCACACTTTCAACATTGTACATAACTAATCGGTTGATATCATGTTCCTTTGTTTATGGATGTTGGCGGTGTGAAATCAAAGGGGAGTCCATGGAGTTTTTATATGTGTTAGAAAAACGCCTGGGCGGCTAGCATAGGCCATGCCTAATCATGGTGGAAACTTGCAGCATAACCATAATGAGCATTCTATGAAGCATCTTCAGAAAAAATAGAAAAAAATAAGAAAAACCATGCTCATGGTAAATAAAAAGGTCGCTGAGATGCTCATTGTCTGTTGCCTTGTCATTTTGATATGGGATAGCTCCTGTGTCATGGGGCAAGGGGTACCCCGTTGGTGGTTCTCTATGATACATATATACTTACGATGACAAGAACTTGCTTCTGACTAAAGTTGAGTAGTTGTAACACCCTCAGATCGGCCCTATGCAAGTTTTAGCGATTCCCGCCAAACCCGCACAGAAACGATTCAAAGGCGTCCACCAGGAACTTGCGTGGGGGTGAAAACAAAGTAATATCATTACACAATAGTCCACGACGGAACCCACAGAATATATATATATATATACAACAACGACTCCATGAGTCAAGAATACAGATATACAATACAATGGTCTAAATCGCCTTGAAAACGATACCACGTCCGACTATGGACAAGATGCAAATGGGGCTAAGAGCCCTGAAGAATAACCAATGGCGTCCATAACCCTGCCCAGGCCAAGGGTAACCCTGCTAACAACGTCGATCTCAAAACCTGCTAAAACAAAAGGGGTGCCGGCAAAGGGTAAAGGAAAAAGAGAGCGGTCAGTACTGAGGCCAGTAAACGGCGAGACTAGAATTCGGCGGCTCTCGCCTACATAGGTATGGTGGACTGAAGAGGCAACGCAACATGCACTAAACAACCTATAGAGACTCGATACAACTGTCGGCTATTAAAGTGGGATAAGAAAGACCTATTCGGATCCAACCAAATACTAACACCAATCATATCCATCCTGGTGTTTCCCCCTCGATACCAATCGAGGAAGTCGTATCGAGGAAACTCATATAGTTGGCAATTTTATCCATTCCCTTATAGTTGCGGCAATTACTAGTCAGACATAGATAGCATGAGTCATCCTGAAAACATAAGAAGTGAGCAGTTTAGATAACCATTCCGTTGTAGTTGCAATACTGACTAGTCAGACATTCAAAAACCCAGCAGTTGTTGGTACTTTTATTTAGCCATTACGTTATAGTGAAGCTGATTACTAGTCATTCCAAAGGCAAATTTATAGCACTATTTTAGTTATAGTTGTCTATGATCGAGATACTGTGCTCGGGTGCACAAATAGCAACACACGCACGATCAACCTCGGAAAAAACCAAATGAAAACCCAACGAGGCATCACGACAGAACATTCGCAAGATTCATATTTGATTTCAGGGGGCCACCCCACCAAGCTATCCGCGACGAAGTTGGCCGGCTCCGAGATGGACCCAGAGGTTTGTGCCAATGGCTGTAAACGACTGGGAACCCGAAAGTGTGACTAGGCTTGTCGATACCGCGAAAATATTCCACATTTTTTCCTAAATAGTACAGGCGCTCCACGCGCAATAGTAAATAAGGCAGTAAAACATGGCATAAGTACAGAATAGTAATAAAGCCCCAAACTACTTTGTGGCCCCAAGGAATTAAATATGACTCAAGCAAGGGTTAGGGGGATTCATGGTCCCACATACGGATAGTGCGAATATTCAAAGAACAGGTATCAAGTACTCGGGGTCCTACGGGACACAAGTGGACGGTTAAAAACCAAATAACATCTATTGCCCACCTATGCCTCTGCATTATTTACCTACTTTCAATTTTAATTATTAAACGGTAATTAAAGCCATTGTCATCTCCAACATTAAGCATATGGCAGCCTTCCAACAACCGTGGTACATCACCGGCACGAAACAACACCTACGCAAGCGATTGCAACTCGCAAGGCCGACTATCTACCAAACAATAGGTAATAGGAGGTGGCCATGGCAATATAGAGGCTGTAAGGAATTATAAAGGGGACAAGGAATCTATAGCATCGCAACACAGATAGCAATAGATCAACAGGAGGAAGTAAAGACTAGAAATATAAAATAGGTAGAAAGGGGAGAATGCTCGCCTGAAAACATTGCCGAAGGTTCATCCGAAGATTGGATCGACACTCGTATAAACTCATCGGCCTAATCCGTGAAGAAGCAAAGCACTAGAAGAAACACCGGATGCACTATTTAATACTACGATAAAAGATCGGGCATGATGCATGACATGGCAAATATGCAATGCAATTAGGCAATATTAAGCGGAACCGGGGTTCCGGCAATTACTTAGATGGTTCAAGTTGTTTAGATACCCCACAATTTAAATGTTGTCTTATCAAGGCAAAATATTTCACCGGTTTGATGCACAAATTTAAATGGGACCAATATTAGACTAGATTCGCCCGCATATGGTCTCCATATTAATTATGTGGTGAATCGGCATAATGCCCCCAACCCACATGATATGTATGCTAGCATGACAATTTAAATGAAACAAGTATATCTCATTCATAAAATAGGGGTCTCAGAAAAGAGGGTCACACATTGGTATGAAGATCTTGGACCTTGGAGGGGTTCGGGTTCGGTCTCGAGGCTTCCGGGCTTGGTCTTCGAATCTTTGGATCCAGGGTCTCGATCATCGTATCCATGAAGAAGGGCTTGAGTGGCACCATGTGCATCCCTCAGAACCATCGGCATCGAACCAGCCTTTGTCGGCGGGGGAGATCTTGTCAGAAATCCTTGTACAACTTGTTCTTGGTTATTCTTGTCCACCAAAAGTTCCGAAGGACTTGCCAAGACAGTTTTCAGGTTATCCAATTAACATGGGGAACGATCTGACCATTAGAACAACAACGCCACTCAGGGGATTTTCTCCTGAAGCCAGATAACACGGCCTGTCTCACCTGTTCACAACAGGACTCGAGCCCTCACGGGTATACTGGAACATCACAAGTGGTGTCCTGCGCGAGGATGTAGAGGCGACGGTTGGTGAAGGGGCTCGCTCGCGATGGCGTACTGGAGCGTAGAGGCTGGCGGGGAGGCTTGCGAGGGTGGCTCACGGAGGACGAGGCAGCGGCACAACGGAACAACGGCGAGGATGGCGGAGGTCGACGGGGAGGCTCGGGCGAGGTGGAACCAGGAGGGCGCTGCGAGATGTGGGAGATCAGGGGACGGTGGCGACAGGGGGTGGCCGGAGAACAGGCGGATAGACGGCGGCAAGGAGAGGCCAAGCTCGGGGAGGCTGAGCAACTGCGCACCAGAGGAGGCGGCGGCGGCGCCGATCATGAGGTGGGCAGCGAGCTCTGCAGCGAGGAGGTTGGCGAAGGGGCCGCACGAGGTCAAGACCATGCGAAGGGTGCCGGACAGGCTCGAGAAGGCCGCACGATGTCGAGAGGGAAGAGGTAGCAAGCAGGGATCAGAGATGGAGGTGGAGGCGACGTCCAGGAGGAGAGGTCAGGCGCGGGTCTTGTGAGATACGGGAGAGGCGGGGGTTGCGGGAGCGTGCAGGTGGTGAGTGGGTCTAGGCGTGTGGGTTGTACCGGTCCGGGTGTAGCGTGTGTGCGTTGTGTGTTTGCATGTTGGGTACCAGGGTGGGTTCGTGGCTCGTGTGCTGTGCGCTGGTGGCTTGGAGGTTGCGGCAAGGGCTAGCGGCGGCAGTGATATGGGGTGGGGAGATTTAGGGTTAGGGTTAGACTAGGTTAGGGTTTATTTTGCTGAGTTGTAGGTGGAATCCGGTCGGTCCATTAGGCCTAGACGGTTGTCTGCCTCCCCAGTTATAAAAATATATTTTTATTTAGGTATTTTGTTTTAAATAGTTTTTGGTAAATAGTTTAGATAAAATAAAAGATCCAGGCGAACCGACGGTTTTACATTTGAAATAGAGAGGGAATATTTTAGAAAACAAAAACAGGCTTTTAGCAAAATACTTTTAGGCAAACAGATGCAAGCTGATGTCATGATGATGCACAACATATTAAACAAACGCGATTTTTTAGTAGTGGTTTTACCCGGGGTGCTACAGTAGCATCAGGAATGGTACTCGTACTTAAGGGGCATGTGATTTTCAACTTGTGATTTGTCAAGCATATAACTCATATTTGTCTCACTTTAACCTTAATCACTTCAAGATGCTTATGATATGGGCAATGAGAGCTCAAAGCTAATGAGTACCATAATTTTTTGGAAGCTTTATGAAACTTGTTAATCCCTGCTTCCCTCCGCGAAGGGCCTATCTTTTACTTTTATGTTGAGTTAGTAAACTTATTCCTCTCTATCTCAAGCAAGCATTCGAGTTGTTATGATTCAATCATCTATATGTTGATTTATTCAATCTTGTTCTTATGTTCCTTGTTTTGCACAATGCTCTTATCCGAATGAATATAACTTCGAAAGCTATCATTGTTGGTGAAAAAACCGTTATGTTTGAGCAAGAGACTCCTGCAATATAAGATTCATTATAAAATCTTTGCTAAAAAATAAGTATAATTTGTTAATTTTTCTCGGACCAAGAACAAAGTTTGCCATCACCAATTATGATTTTCTCTATGCACCTTTATTGTGTCTCCCTTACTCATTGCAACATAAGTTATATACGAGTGAGTTGCTTTCTATTATGATTTGTGCATTGATGAATGTGATGCTTCTTGTCCGGATTCTCTTTATCGACACTTCACTCCATAAACCTGTGGTCATGTTTACTGAGTTCAGTTTTCGCTTGGGGACATGCGAGGTCTAAGCTTGGGGGAGTTGATACGTCCATTTTGCATCACTATTTTATATCATAATTTACTATTATTCATTGATATATTTTGTATTTAGAGATGATACTTATGTTATTTCATCTATTTTGCATGTTTGATGATTTTTGGAGAATTAACTGCCGAAATCAGGATTTTGATGGAAAAAAGTGCTGTCTGGATGCAATATTTCCGAAGATCAGAAAATCTGTGAAAATATACGAAAATTCCTATTTTTCCAGAAGACGAAGAAAGCCAGAAGATGGAGTGGAGATGGTCCATAAGGGGCCCACACCACCCCTAGGCGTGGGTCCCCCTGGGCCGCGCCAGGTGGTGGGGCCACCCTGGTCCACCTCTGGCATCGCCTTTTCACATATATCTACCCCCAGAAAGCCTAAGACTCGGGGAGCCATCACAGAAATATCCCGCCGCCTCTACAGGGCAGAAACTACAGAGAGAGAAACAGCTCTCCCGCAGGCAAAAATCTGCTGGGGAAATTCCTTCCCGGAGAGGGGAGATCATCGCCATCGACATCGTCATCGAGCTGGGCTTCATCTGGATCATCATCATCATCTCCACCAGCACCATCACCACCACGCCATTCCGCTGTAACAATTGGATTGAATCTTGCATAGTTCATAAGGGAAACTTTCCCGATGTTGATTACTTGTTGTAGTTGATGCTATTGAGTGGAACCATTAGATTATTGTTCATATTCAGATTGTTACTTGTCATTATTTCATCTCTGATCTTGATCCATATGATGTCTCTTGAGTAGTTCGTTTAGTTCCTAAGGACATGGGAGAATTCATGTTGTTAGTAGTGGAATTATGTTGAGTAATATTTAATGGTTTGATATTTAAGTTGTGGTGCTATTCTTCTAGTGGTGTCATGTGAACGTCGACTACATGCCACTTCACCTTTATGGGCCTAGGGGAATGCATTGTGTATTTGACTACTAATTGTGGAGTTGCCGGAGTAACAGAAACCTAAAGCCCCGTTAGGAAACCGTTGCATAAGAGAGTGTAGGATCTCAGAGTTTAAGGTTGTGGTTAGGTTTTTATATTAATTACTTTCTTATAGTTGCGGATGTTTGCAAGAGGTATAACCACAAGTATGTATTAGTCTAAGTTAGGTCAATACATTAGCATAGTTTCACCCATATAACATTTATCCAACCAATGAAGATTAATCGACTATATGAAGCGAAAGCACTTGACAATATTCCCATGTGTTCTCGAGAACGTTTGGTCATCTTAAGTAATACAACCGTCTTGTCCTTTGCTGAAGAAACGATTGGTCCAACTGCAATAATTATTATTATTGTCTTTTATTTACTAGCACTTTATTTATCTGCATTATCAAAAAACCCTAAAAATACATTTGTTAGTAATTACAGTGAATCCTTGATCCAAACCGCTCGTCAACATCTTCCGCTCCTCGTTGGTTTCGACACTCTTATTTATCAAAAGTACTACGATACATCCCTATACTTGTGGGTCATCAAATATCGTGTGCGAGAGTAGGGGACACCACTACGGCGGAGCTTCTCGAAGATGTATTAGGACCCCGTCCTCAGACATCTTCGAGGAGCTCGCCATAGAGGCACTCCCTAATATGTAAAATTTGTTAGCTCCACCAGCATATTGATCTAGCTAGCAAAGTTATAAACTGCAAGATGGTGTGCGAGAGCAGGGACACCACTACGGCGGAGCTTCTCGAAGATGTCTTAGGATCCCGTCCTCAGACATCTTCGAGGAGCTCTTCATATCGAGGCACTCCCTAATATGTGAAATTTGTTAGCTCCCCGACGTGTTTATGTTTTTGGTTATTCCTTATTGCAACGGCCGATGATTCAAATGCTAGGCGCAACTATATATGTGTGCCTTCTTTTCGGATGTGATCTTGGGGACAGTGTGAGCGACCCTTGTGTTATGCACAAGGACATATACTGGACATCCTACTAGGCTCGTTCATGCCGTCCCTGTGATTTTTGTGTCCAACATAATATGAGGCCCTATAATACTTGATCTTTATAGTTTTGGTTCTTATTTTTGTTGCAATGGATTTTGTGAATTAACCCTATTGGTCCAAAAGCTTGAAATGGCTCGGGCATGGAAGGAAGAAGATATAGTCGGGACTAAGTAGTCCTGGTTTGTAACTTGAACCGGGACTAAAGGTCCATCTTTAGTCCCGCTTCGTGTAACAAACCGGAACTAAATGTCTGAGTCGGATCCAGCCTGCCTCTAGGACATTAGTTTCGTTAAATAAACCGAAACTAAAGGTCTCATTTGGAACGGGACTAGTGTCGGCTGGATCCTGCGGCCGTTTCTAACCGTTAGATCCGGACATTAGTCCCGATTTATAGCAAAATCGGGACTAATGCTCTTGACAAAAGGTCAATTTTCTACTAGCGGTGGGACACATGCCTAATAATTTCCGGCCTCCTACTGATCGATCGCCTCGCACGATGTCAGCCGTTAGATGAAAGAAATTGAACCCCGGCGAGCTGCCTGTGCCTGTAACACGTCCCATTGTTTCCTTCTACTCCATGCTCTGTGTGATTTTCGAGACAAACTTCTACGGGAGCATTTTGTTTGATTTACCTTTATTCATGCATGCCAAAGTTAAGTTGCGTCCAGTTTTCTTGAAAAGTCAAAATTTTAACATTTAAGTTGTTCATGTTACTAAATTAATATCATTAGATTCATTACTGTCTTTTTTTCGAACAGTACAGCTTTTTGGTGTCATACATATTTTTAATCATATAGCTATTCACTGGCTATTTGATGTCATAAATATTGTTGTATTTTAGTGTTAACTAGGTTAAAGTTTGAGATAATTTTGACTCTTCACAAATCTAAAAATACACTATTTCGTGAACGGATAGAGTAGTGGATTACGGAGGAAGATACAATGTTTAGTGATCTGGAATGTTTAGTAGTGGAATGTTTAGTGGATTATCTCAAATTATCTTAAACCTTTTAAGATTGACTGGACTGACATGCATACTCTCAGCGGCAATAAAACCTTTAGTGATCTGGAATGTTTAGTGATCTAGACGGAGAAAGAGTTAAAAACCTCGACTAACTTAATATTAACGGGACTGACATGCACACTCAGCGGCAGTAAAACCTTGAATGTGATCAGCCATGGCAGATGTTCACAGAACATAGAGACAGCCATGTCGGAGAGGCTTGCCCGTGCCCGGCCGGATCCAGCGTCCAACCTCCGTACGGGCATTCAAGCGAACATGCACTACAGGAAACAGGCTAGACGCCGACGGCCAGACCCCGTCGACGTAGCCACTGATTGAGATACCGTCGACGTAAAGGATGTGGGGTCCATATCACACGGTTGACGGTCGTTTGCCCTGGCGGCAGCTACCTCGACGGCATTGCCGTCGCCCTAGAGGGTTTGGCTCGAGTACGCCGACGGCAATGCCGTCGGCCTATTCTTTTTCAAAAAAAAAATTGAATATTTTTTCCAAACTTTTTTTTAAATTATTAATCTCACAAGCATTGTTTTAATTATTTGACTCATTAATCTCACAAGCATTTTTTTAACTCTAAGTTTAATTAAGTTCTGGTTAAATTATACTAATGGTCAAACTTCCCCATCGGTCATCCATCTTAGCACTATTCCAGCCCCAGCACGCTAAACTTCTCTCTTCCTTTCAGATAAACTTCTAATCAGGAAATTAGACCTTATTGATAATATTACCATATCAATCCTATTAACCCTTCGACGATGGTATGACACATCTTTATTTTTAAAATTTCAAACATTTATTTAAGTAAACAAAAGTGAATAAGTAATAATAATCTTGAATTCAAATTAAAATAAAATAAATTTTATTTATTTTGCCTTTTTTCCATTTAATATTGAATAATTCACAACTACAAATCCGTAAATCGTAATTCGACAAATAATATATCCAAATCTATCAAAAAAATGAGAGGAATCAAAATATGACATCCCTATCATATATTTAATTATGTATCGTATCTTGTTAACACTAGAACAACCGAAACTATGTTAGGATTCATGAAACATCCTTTTTTGCACTCGGAAAAAAAGAAAATGGCTTATTGGTGCGATGAAAAAGAAAACTTGAAGTGGATCTCTAATGAAATATAATGTTGTGAGTCTAAAAATGATTTTTTCAAAAAATCATGAGCATCAGATAATATACATGTATTTTAAATCGGACCCACTTCCTACCGATTCGGCAGGAATTTGTCTTTTTTATCAGGGGTGGACGGAAAGGTTCGAGATCTCCCGGTTGGGACATTGTCCATGTAAGGTTATCTAGTATTTTTAAAAAATGGGATGGTAGCATTTTGAATTAGCCATTTGGTGGTTGCTTCACAAAACGCCTCGTTTTTGGCGCTCGGAAAATAGAAAATGGTTTTTCCATGCGACCAAGTCGAAAATTGCTCCTGTGAAATTGTTCACCATTCCATGATACACATGTATGCACAATATGGGCATATTATCGCAAATTATACCGTGATTCTAGCTATAACATTGGTCATTTGACCTGAAATCCAGAAAACCTCGATTGAGATAGGTCAATTTGTGAAGTTTTTTTGAGACATAATAAATATACCAATTTTGGTATTTTTCCGTGTAACTATGTCACATAATATGACACCAGGCGAAGGTTTTGCATTGTTTCGATGGTTTTTGAATTTTTATGCCCATTTCAAACTATCGTCAAACTTTCTAAATCGAGGGGCATGAAGATTCTTAGCTCGGGGCTGAGCCTCAGTAAACTTGCATTAGATTTCTAATGAAATAGCATATTATGAACCTAAAAATGATTTTTGCAAAAAATCATGAGCATCATATCATGTACCCGTAGTTCAAATCTAACTCATTTCCTACGATTTGGCAGGAATTTGTGTTTTTCACGAGGGGTGAACGGAAAGGTTTGAGATACCCAGGTTAGGAAATTGTCTATTCAATATGGTCTAGTATTTTTGAAAAAATTGGTATTATCATTTTGAAACTTTCATTTGGTGGTTGCTTCATAAAACGCCCTGTTTTTGGTACTAGGAAGATAAAAATGACTTTTCGGTGCGACGAAAAGGAAAAATTACTCCTGCAACATTGTTCTCCACCCCATGATACACATGCATTCACAATATGAGAATATTATCGCAAACTATACTGCTATTCTAGCAATAACTTTGGTTATTTGACCTGAAATCAAGAAAACCTCGATTGAGATAGGTCATTTTGTGAAGGTTTTTTGAGACACAATGAATATACCAAGTTTGGTATTTTTTCATGCAACTATGTCACATAATATAACACCACGCGAAGGTTTTGCATTGTTTCGATTGTTTTTGAATTTTTTATGCCCATTTCAAACTATCGTCAAACTTTCTAAATCGAGGGGCATGGAGATTCTTAGCTCGGGGCTGAGCCTCACTAAAATTGCATTAGATCTCTGATGAAATGGCATATTGTGAACATAAAAATAATTTTTAAAAAAATCATGAGCATCATATCATGTACCTGTAGTTCAAATCTAACTCATTTCCTACCGATTTGGCAGGAATTTGTCTTTTTCACGAGGGGTGAACGGAAAGGTTTGAGATGCCCATGTTGGGAAATTGTCCATTCAATATGGCTGTATTTTCGAAAAATGTGATATTATCATTTTGAAACTTTCATTTGATGGTTGCTTCACAAAACGTCCCGTTTTTGGCGCTCGAAAAATAAAAAATGGCTTTTCGGTACGACGAAAAGGAAAACCTCCTCCTGCAACATTGTTCGTCTTCCCATGATATACATGCACGCACAATATGGATACATTATCGCAAACTATACCACGATTTTAGCAATAACATTGGTCATTTGAACTGAAATCTAGAAAACCTCGATTGAGATAGGTCATTTTGTGAAGGTTTTTTTTGAGACACAATGAATATACCAAGTTTTGGTATTTTTCCATGCAATTATGTCATATAATATGATACCACGTGAAGGTTTTGCATTGTTTCGATCGTTTTTGAAATGTTTATGTCCATTTCAAACTATTGTCAAACTTTCTAAATCGAGGGGCATGAAGATTCTTAGCTCGGGGCTGAGCCTCACTAAACTTGCATTAGATCTATGATGAAATAGCATATTGTGAACCTAAAAATGATTTTTGCAACAAATCATGAGCATCATATCATGCACCTGTAGTTTAAATCTAACTCATTTCCTACAGATCCGGCAGGAATTTGTGTTTTTCACGAGAGGTGAACAGAAATGTTTGAGATACCCAGGTTTGAAGGTATTTTTTGAAAAATGTGGTATTATCATTTTGAAACTTCCATTTGGTGGTTGCTTCAACAACGCCCCATTTTTTGCACTCGGAAAATGAAAAATATGTTATACGAAAGTATTTGTATTTTTATGTTTTTTTGAATAATAATATATCTAATATTTGAGTATAGATAGATAGATCTTATTTTTCTGCAAATTTTGATATATTATTTGTATTTTTCTGAATTAGAATGATTTTTTTATGATTTTCCTAAGAGTAATGTGATAAAAGGGAAAAAAAGAAAAAAAGGACTTTTCCGTATGTATTCCCGCAGTATACACACGACAAAGGCCCTTTGCCATGTATGCTGGAGAATACACACGGCAAAGGGCCGGCGAGGCAACACGAAAAAGAGACCACCGTCTGCAGCCGTTAGCTCCTCCCGTCAAGTGGACCTGTGTGGTCACGGGTCCCACCTTGTTCCTGTGATGACGACACCTATGCCATGTGCCGTTGTCGACTTTGCCGAGTGTATTTTCTTTGTCGTGTTCCTTTGTGGGTCTTTGTCGTGTTCCTTTTTAAAAATTTGTCGTGTTCACGTACTTTGCCGTGTTCATGTATTTTGCCATGTACTTTCTGGGTTACACACGGCAAAGACAGACTTTGTCGTGTTTCGGTCCGTTTGCCACATGACAAAGACGTATCTACACGGCAGCGACATTTTTTTCCGTAGGGAGGGTTTAATTGTCCGGGTTTAACCTTTTTCTTCAGTAATGTTTTAGTCACTTGTGTGGAACCCTAGAGTCGACGCGTGTGGTCGCCAGCATGAACCACTGGATCAAGTATCAACGTTCTAGATCGGATTGCCGACTGTGTTCTGTCTACTTTTCATGTTCTATATTAATTTATGGGAGTCTCTAACGCTCAGTCGACTGGGAAATAAGATATTTCTCAGTCGATTGACATGTCAGCTCATAGCTTCCCTGATTCTTGCGGCCTTTTCTTGTTAGTTTCTTTTCGGGTCGTTTTATGTTTTTGTCTGTTGTTGCCGGCCCGTTTGTTTGTTTGTTTTGACGGGCCTTTGTCTAGCCTATATTTGCATGGATCTGTACTTTTTTATTATACTACCTGGCAAAAAAAAGTGGATAAGGCCAGTTGCATGTCAAGTTACAACTAGATACTCAGACTACAGTTGGGACCCTACTAGCAACTCTGTATCTCCCCCTTCCTCGATAAAAAGGGGTAAAAAATGGCCGGGGTTTTGGTGCCGAGAGACCAAGTCCTAAGTGGATAAGGCCAGTTGCGTGTCAAGTTGCAACTAGATACTCAGACTCCAGTTGCGACCCTACTTGCAACTCTTGTTCCCCCGTCCCTCGATAAAAAACGGGGTCAAAAATGGCGGGGGTTTTGGTGCCGAGAGACAAAGTCCAGAGTGGATAAGGCCAGTTGCGTGTCAAGTTGCAACTAGATACTCAGAATCCAGTTGCGACCCTAGTTGCAACTCTGTCTCACCCCTATAAAAGCGGGGGCAAAAACGCGTGCCGATAGGCAAGTCCAGAGTGGATAAGGCAGTTCTGAGTCAAGTTGCAACTAGATACTCAGAATCCAGTTGCAACCCTACTTGCAACTCTGTCTCCCCCCATATAAAAGCGGGGGCAAAAACTCGTGCCGATAGGTAAGTCCAGAGTGGATAACGCGAGTTGCATGTCAAGTTGCAACTCGATACTCAGAATCCAGTTGCGACCCTAGTTGCAACTCTGTCTCCCTCCTATAAAAGCAGGGGCAAAAACGCGTACCGAGAGGCAAGTTCTGAATGGATAATGCTAATTGTGTGAAGTTGCAACTAGATACTCAAAATCCAGTTGCAACCCTACTTGCAACTCTGTCTCCCCCTTATAAAAGCGGGAGAAAAAACGTGTGTCGATAGGCAAGTCCGGAGTGGATAATGCCAGTTGCGAGTCAAGTTGCAACTCGATACTCTGAATCCAGTTGTGATCCTAGTTGCAACTCTGTCTCCCCCCTATAAAAGCAGGGGCAAAAACGTATACCGAGAGGCAAGTTCTAAATGGATAATGCCAGTTGCGTGTCCAGTTTCAACTAGATACTCAGAATTCAGTTGCGACCCTAGTTGCAACTCTGTCTTCCCCTATAAAAGCGGGGGCAAAAACGTGTGCCGATAGGCAAGTCTAGAGTGGATAAGGCCAGATGCGAGTCAAGTTATAACTCGATACTCAGAATCCAGTTGCGACCCTAGTTGTCACTCTGTCTCCTCCCTATAAAAGCAGGGGCAAAAATGACTAGGGGTTTGCGTGCCGAGAGTCAATTCTTTTGTGAAGAAATAACGGTTTACGTGTCTGGATATAACTAAATAGTCACAAATACAATTACATCCCTAGTTAGAACTCCGCCACTATACCTCTAGTTGTGGGCCAAGATACAACGCAGGTCCTAGTGTAGAGAAGACCAGTTGCATATTAAGTTGTAACTAAATAGACAAAAAGACGAATAAGACCGGTTTAAAAGTATCTAAAATTAATAAGAAATTTTAATAGTCAATCAATAATAAACTATCCTCCAAGAAACCTCTTATAATAATAGTCGATAAGCCAATAAAACAAAATCATGAACCGATAAAAAACATGAATCAAAATTAAAAAAATCCTGAACAAAAAAATTCAAAAAAATATATTTTTTAGAAAAATAATAAAAATCTTTTAAAAATGGTGATCCTAAAAAAACAAAAAGAAATAAAAAAAGAAACCCGAAACAGAAACAGAAAAACGAAAAACGAAAAATAAAAAAGAAAGAATAACAACAGCCCCGTCCCAACATACAACCCAACTAAAAAACGGCTAAAAAAAGGCCCGTACGGCTTTGAAGTTGACTGTGCTGTAGCTTATTTCTCAGCAAATAGCAATTCCCTTAATTTATTGCATAACGGAGCAACCAGGTTCACAGCTCAGTTCGTACGGGAGAAAAAAGTACTCAGTACGGTACATGATCCGTACGCCGATCACAAGTACGTACTCCACAACAATATGCCTTAGGTGTGCCCCGGCCTTTACTTGTAGTAGTGCAAGTCCTGGACGAGCTGGTCGACGTACCGATCCTGCCGCGCCCTGTCCCCGAGCAGCTCTTGCAGCGCCTTAGCATTGCGCGCGAGCACCTTCCCCTCCTCCTCCACCATCACCCGGCGCACCGCCGCCGCCACCCCGTCTCTGTGGAATGACCCATCCTCGTAGTCCCTGGCAACCTCCACGCCGACGCCCCTGGCCACCATGGCCTGCGCAACGAGGCCCTGGTCCGCCACGAAAGGGAGCATCACCAGCGGGTGCCCGAACCGGAAGCTCTCCACGGTGGAGCCCCACCCGCAGTGGGTCAGGAAAGCACCCACGGCGCCGTGCGCCAGCACGCGCACCTGTGGCACCCACCCCATGCACACCACCCCGCGTCCAGAGAGACGCGACTCGAACCCGTGAGGGAGCAGCTCCCCGGCGTGCCCGCTCGGTCGCCGGAGCGCCCAGAGGAAGCGCGCCCCTGAGAGCTCCAGCCCGAGCGCCAGCTCACGCAGGAGCTCGGCCGTCACCGGCGCCTCGCTCCCGAGAGCGACGTAGATGACGGACTTCCGCGGCTGCTCGTCGAGCCACGCCAACAAGGACTGGTCAGCAGCTGCATCGGCGTTTGGCGCTTGGACGGTGTCGTCGTCGGCGGGCATCAGGAGGCCGGTGGGGACGGCTGGCTTCGAGAAGAGGCCCGTGAGGAGCGGGAACAGCCGCGGTTCGATCTCGGGGCAGCTGCGCAGGAGGATGAGGCGGCAGCAGGGACGCTGCATCTGCCAGAAGCGGTCGACGTCAGAGACGCCCGAGGCGTTGGGCCGGAACATGGCGGCGACCCACTCGGCCTCGTGGCGGCGGTATGCGAGGGTGGAGGGGAAGTGGATCCACGGGGGCGGGACCATGTAGTCCTCCACCGTCGAACGAGGGTGCGCCTGGTTCTCGTGCCGAGGGCCGACGAAGGCAAGCAAGGCCGCCGGGAAGATGAGAAACATGGCGCATGGGATCTGCAGTTTATATCCAATAAAATTTAAACCAAAACCGTCCACTTGTACTAGTAGTACTACCAGAAATCGAAATCTCCAAGATCGAGAGACGAGCACGGTGGGTGGGTGTGGATGCCTCACCTCGTGCTCCTCGGCGATCGGCCAAATCCAGTTGTGCGCGAAGTCGAGAATGATCCAGCTAGGCTTCCTCGAAAACCCTGCGGCGGCATCCCCGCTGCTTGCGGCGGCGCATGCATCCGCGACTAGGCCGGCGAAGGGTGCGGCCAGGCCGTCGAATGCCTTCTTGAGGAGCCCGACCTTCTCAGGCGGGACGTCCGCCGTGGACTCGGCTCCCTCTGGCAGGCCGTCCACCTCCGGCAGGACCAACGACACGACGCGGACGTTGGAAGACAGCTCCGGCGGGACAACGCGCAGCCTGGAGACGTTCCTCGGCGTGGAGACGAAGGTAACGAAGTGGCCACGCCTGGCCAGGCGATTGGAGAGCTCCAGGAAAGGGATCATGTGGCCGAAGGCCAGCCATGGGAACACCATGATGTGGAGAGGAGGAGGAGGAGCTTCTTTGCTATCCGCCATTGCTTGTACTATCTCGAATGCTATGTCTGACCTCCAAGTATCTATACTACAGTAGTTCCGGGCAGTGCACGCGCGGGGATTCGATATGTCCGAACTCCGGCCAGTTAGCACTTCGTCATGCGTGTATTAATAATCGTTTTTTTACAGGACAGAGATTCGCCTTGGCACCGTCTGTATCGTCCATTTATTCAAGAATTAGGTTCGTGCAACCCTTTTGTAAAAGAACCTTTCCAACTCACGTCCTTTGCAGTTATGCTTCTCCGCCCCCGGGAATTTTTGGTTTTATCATTTTTTTATTCTGATTGTCTCCTCTAACGATGCACAACTAAAATATTGTTTAATTAGCCAGTTTAATTAGACAATCTAATTAAAATTTAAAACCCATACGAGTTCTGTACGTGCATGCCAAATAATTCAAATACTGTAACTTTTACCTCATAAATTTTCAGAAATATATGTTCAGCAATATTCAACATTTTTTTGTGTGATTTAATTTAATATCTCAAATTTTCATCACAGATTCATACATGGGAAATATAGTTTTTTTACATCTTTATTTTTATTTTTCACCACATTTTTTTTCATAAATTTTCAGGAATACTCGTTCAGTAGTACTCAATAAATTTCCGTGTGATTTACTTTAGTATCTTAAATTTTCATCATAGATTCACACATGGAAAATATAGTTTTTTTACATCTTTCTTATTATTTTTCACCACATTTTTACTCAATTTTTTTGGAATATTCCGTCAGTAATATTTGTTCAGTAATATTCAACAAATTTGTTAATCAAGAAACATTTTTATCCAAAAATCAATAGGTATTATGTGTAATTTTTCAAGTTTTCACGGTATAATTTCAAGGCACTCTTATCACATATTTCATTCATGACATATTTTATTCGTGTTTAGTTCCAAATTCAGAAGTTTCTTACAAAATTCATAAGATTTATACGCGATTCATGCATGTGTCTTCCAAGAAATTAACACACTATATACTTCTTTTCTAAAGATTGTCAAATTGGATATGTTTCATTTAAGTTTAACAACAAATTCTTAGAAGATTTATAAATTTATGTAAGATTCACCGATGATTCTTCCAAGATCAACAATAAAATTTATCTAATTAACACCTCGGGTATTCTATGAGCCATCAAGCTATCTATTTTTTACATTAATAACATCATAGGTAGGAATCTGTATAAAATTGGCCTCTCTCTCTCAATAGGCTTTCACCCTGCTTTATAAATAAAGCAATCACACAATAAAAGAGTTCCAACACACAAAAATGTTGGGGCAACAACTTAAACATGCCCAAAAAGAAAAGAAATGGAAGTAACGGTGAGTCGACAAAACTAGAGTGACCCACCACCGCTGCGCCCTCCAACTTTGTCCCACCACGCTCCTAGTACCCCGAAACGCCCAATACCAAGCAACACCTTCAGGAAAGAAGGTGTCTTCAACACAGTGCTGCTGCCCGGACCAACACACTAGACCTAGGGTTTCCGCCTGCACTCGGAGTAAAGTGGACAGATCTATCTGTATCGCCCTTTAAAAGGGAATGGAGCCACCCAAAGGCGTCACCGTGATGGAGTAGGACAAGCCGACAAGGATTTCTCCCTAACCCCATCCAAAAAACCTGCACAAATCGTAGCACCACAACCAATCTCGCCGCCCACCAACATGCGCCACAACGATCTTGTTGTCACCATCACCATCGTCTCATCAAGGACACTAGCGAGCAACCCGCAAGACAGTGGCACTAGAAATTGCTTGAGCAAGGAATGATAGCCCTATGGCCAGCGAGAGGAAACCACCTCAATCACCAAGGCGGTCATCAACCAGACAAAGCAACAGGGGAAGACCAAGCCTAGGCGGGCCTGACCAGGCACCAAGGGGCCCGTAAATCCCCTGCCCCTCGCTGTGATAGGGTGGCCACTATGCCGCCATCCCTTGCAGGAGCATCGCCATTGCCGCCGTCTATAGGAAGGTGCCGCCGCTGTAGACCGGATGGCATGCCGAAGCCTAGATCGGGCTCGAGGTGCCCAAATTCGGGCTAAGCGGAGCCGATGCCATATCGTCGTGTTGCTCCTTGCAGCGTCACCCCGCTGAGCTGATCAGCACCACCACCCCGCACCACCCGGAGTAGCTCCGTCCCGCCACTTCTGGGAGAGCACTGCCACCGCAGAGAGCCCAACCCCGACCGGCTCCCATGGGCGCGGGGAGAAAAGATACGACGCTTCCCGGAAGTCACCCGATGGCCCTTCCGGCGGCGGCGATGGGGGAAGGTAGGGAGAGGAGGAGGTTTGGCCGGAGAGGCTGGAGACGCGCCGTCTCCCTCAAGGAGGCGAGAGCGTGTGGGGATTTTTCCCCAACCGACCTTGATAAGCCAAAATCTAGAAAAAATGGAGAAGGAAATAGGGCCCTCAGTTAATTACCATCACAGATCCAATTAGTACGATAGAGGCCAAATAGGAAAGAATGCATATACATGATGAATAGTTGCTGGACTTGTAATCAACACAATATAAAAGATCAATATAAGATTCATACTGAATTCATAGCATAATTACAGAAAAATCAACCTAAATCAAACTTCACAAAAAAATCAATCTAAAGAGAAATCGAATCAAATAAGTAAAACTAGGAAGAACATAGAGGGGGAAATGAATCGGGGCACTCTAGGCCTAGATCGGTGCACTCAGTGCCGACCCCGACTTGATCTAGGCGGAGGCGCATCGGGCTGGTCCTCATCATCCTGGCCGACGCGCGTGGTCATCGTCGACTAGCCGACACGCGTGGTCGTTGTCGGTAGTCTACGATGGGTAGGCGGTGGCGCTGGGAGTGGGGGGTGCAGGGGCACGGCTGCGCGTTCAGCGGCCTCCGCATGGTGAGGCGAGCTCCTAGAGGCTACGCGTGGTCGTGGTCGGGCTAGAGGAGGCGTGTGTTGGGCTAGAGTAGGAGGAGGCGTGTTGGCATCGGGCTAGAGGAGGAGGATGCGCTTCCGATCACCGAGCTAGAAGAGAAGGAGGCGGCGCCGGGGTCAGGACCTAGGGACGAGTTGAGTGCTCAGGATTAGGGGAAAAGAGACCTAGGGTTGCCTCTAAAGGAGATTCTAGGGTTAGTTTTTTCTTTTCTCAGAGGCTTCTTTGGCAAATGTTTCGCAGAGGCTTCTTTGGCAAATGTATTAAATATGTTGACTGGTCAGACTTTGCACGAATCTCCAACAAATCTATGGCATAGATAGTGCCGAGGGTAAATCCCTTCTCGAGATACATATCTTTGGAACCGGACCATGGATGCACACAGCGCTCATGGAGCTCGATGAGGATGGGCAGGGTCGCGCGCTAGCGATGCTGCGGTGACGAGGAGGCATAGTCGGTGGCGGAGCTTGGAGACTGGGAGGGGACCACGTCCCTGGCAGAACTCGGGATAGAGGCACGGAGCAGGTCCCGTGGCGGAGGACGATGGGCGGCGACGGAGGAAGGCGGCCATGGAGGCGACCGACAACGAGGTGTAGGGGCTCGGGAGGTGGCGAAGAGCACCACTTCCGGCGGCGCCGCCATGGGAAGACGGGAGGCAAGGCGCTGGGGTTGCTAGGCAGCGGCGGAGCGGAGGAGGATGGAGGCGGCGGCTCCAGGCACGAGCAGAGAGGCGAGGAAGTGATCTCTACGCACGCTTCTATTCTTGTATATAGTGTTGGGCCTCCAAGTGCAGAGGTTTGTAGAACAGCAGCAAGTTTCCCTTAAGTGGATCACCCAAGGTTTATCAAACCTAGGGAGGAAGAGGTCAATGGTATCCCTCTCAAGCAACCCTGCAATCAAGATACAAGAAGTCTCTTGTGTCCCCAATACACCCATTACACTTGTCAGGTTTATAGGTAAACTAGTTTGACGAAGAGATAGTGAAATATAAGTAATATAAGTGGTAATTGCAATCTGAAATAAAAATGGCCGCAAGCAAACATGTAATAGGACTGATTGTAAACGGTGTTTCAATGCTTAGAAACAAGGCCTAGGGATCATACTTTCACTAGTGGACACTCTCATATAAATATCTTCTCTTCATTATGCTACTCTAAACTACTCTCCGGTTGGATAACTCTAATCCACGGTAGGGCTACAAAAGCTCTCCTTAAAGTTCGCATTCCCTATTTAGAAAACCCCACACTATCATCTTGATCGCTAGATAGTTCCAACAAACACCACAATTTTATAGAGACATCCAACTCAAAATATAACTCATGATAAGTATTTCTGTAATTTTAGCCTAAGTGCGACACGGTGTGCACACTGTCAACTTCACACATGTGGGGATAAGCAGAGATTATATTAATCAATGCACTTGAGTAGCAGAGTAGATCTACTTATTCAACTGGATTACAAAGCTCATGATCACAATAAGATCACGCATAGAGAGAGATGGACACATAGCTACCAGTAGAGCCCTTAGCCTCGAGGGAGAACTACTCCCTCCTCATCATGGGAGTCAGCAACGACAACGGAGATGGCGGTGGAGTCGATGGAGATGGCTCCGGGGGCAATTATCTGTCCCGGAAGGGTGCCAGAACAAAGACTTCTATCCCCAGAATCTCCTCTTCGGTGGTGGCGACGCTGTGGAAATTTTCGTGGATTTCTGATCAGCCTAGGGTTTTCGTCTCGGGGAGACGTATATATAGGCGAAAGGGAAAGGTCGGTGGACGCCCGAGGGTCCCACACCATAGGGCGGCACGACCTAGGATGCACCCGCGCCAGCCCTAGGTGTGGCCACCTCGTGGCTCCACTTCGTATGTCCTTCGGGCTTCGTGTTGCGTCTGGAAAAATAGGAACTTCGGCTTTGTTTCGTCCAATTCCGAGAATATTTTTTACTAGCTTTCTGAAACTAAAAATAGCAGAAAACAGGCAACTAGCACTGCGTCATCTTGTCAATAGGTTAGTTCCAGAAAATGTATAAAAATGCCACAAAGTGTAGACAAAACATAAGATAGTTGGTATAAAACAAGCATGGATCATCAAAAATTATAGATACGTTTACGATGTATCAAGCATCCCAAAGCTTAACTCCTGCTCGTCCTCGAGTACGTAAGTGATAAAAAGAATAATTTTTGAGGTGACATGCACTATCACAATCTTGATCAAGGTATTGTAAAGCATTGATAGCTGGGAGCATAGTACTCTAAATATGAGCATGAACGATGTAGTTCTAACAATAAGACAAAGAAACTATGTTGCAACATGAAAAGGTACAAAAAAAGATCATGAATAACAGTGCATTGAAAGACACTTGTTTGTTTCACATAATGAAAACATAGCATGAGTGGTATTCAGCTTGTCCCTCATGGAATAGAAAAACATAAATGCATAGGACACCTTCAAAGTTCATAAGGGTGACTAGATACAAATAATTTAAGAACAAGCAATGCCATAATTATGAATCAATCAACAAGTTTTGGGACAATGCACACTAAACTAAGAATGAAAACTATCCTCTCTTAATTGGTGCATAAAGATAGAAGATGGAGACTCAACAAAAAGTAAAAAGAAAGGCCCTTCATAGAGGGAAGTAGGGATTTCAAGTTTCATAAAGAGCTTCCAAAAATTATGGTACTTATTAGCTTTGAGCTCTCATTGCCCGTATCATAAGCATCTTGAAGTGATTAAGGTTATGAGACAAATATGAAGTATATGCTTGACAGATCATAAGTTGAAAATCTCATGTCCCTTGAGTACGAGGGTCGTTCCTGATGCTACTCAACTTTAGTCACAAGCAAGTACTTGTCATTGTAAGTATATGTGTATCATAGAGAACCGCCAACGGGATACCCCTTGCCCCATGACACAGGAGCTATCCCATATCAAAATGACAAGGCAACAGACAATGAGCATCTAAGTGATCTTTTATTTACCATGAGCATGGTGCTCTTTTTTTCTTTTATATTTTTTTTATATTTTTTTCTTAAGATGCTTCAGATATTGCTCACTATAGTTATGCTGCAAGTTTTTATCATGATTAGGCATGGCTTAGGCTAACCCCAGACGTTTCTCTAACACATATACAATATTCCATGGACTTACAAGATCCCCTTTTATTTCACACCGCCGACATCCATAAACAAAACATCATGATATCAACTGGATAGATATGTACTAGTGTTGAAAGTGTTAACCATGATAACATGGTTCTGCTAACTCTCAACTAAGCAACATAGATGGCACAATAGTTCAAGTTTATTAAGTGCAAGAAAATAAAGTATGCCATCAAGTTCGTGAGAGCTTTAATCACTAATTTTCACATAACAAAAGTTTAATTTGGAAGATAAATAAACACATAAATATACTTGGAATGGTGTAACACACCATGCATAGGAATTTATAGTGGACTCTTTGGAATAACTTGGTTTCTTGGGAGTTGGATGCATGAGTAGAGCTCATACTCAGTAAAGGTGGAGGTTAGCAAAAGACCGGGAGCAACCAACTAATAGAGCAATAATGGCCATAATCATGCAAAGCGACAAAACATTATTAATTAAAGCATAAAGTGATATCACAAGTCAAAAACTAAATGATCATAGAGGCTAAGGTAACTGGTTCATAGTCTTAGCATGGTGTAAGCATGTGCCAAGTCAACCCAAATAAAGCATCAAAGGAGAATACCACAATATTATGCTTTTGTATGCTAAAACAATGCATGATTCTTTCAAGGCACATTAAGCAATCTCAATTGTTTGGAACAAGTCATGCTACAGAAATAATGACTAAGCATCTGATCAAAACAACATCTAACATGACATGATAAAATCTAGGACACAGTCAAAACAAGCTTCTTTTTGTACCAACATAAACATGAAACTTTCTACTCTTTTCCAACACCAATCAACTTATTTGAAACAAATTCACAAAGATAATAATCAATAAAGACCAGAGAGCTTGTCTCAAAAATTTACAAATAAGAACTAAAAAGTTCTAAGCGGGGAGCATGAGAAAACTAAAGCTAAACACAGTGCTAGCAAAAGAGAACACTCACAGAACAATAAGAGTGCAAACTAGAGTGTTCTAAATAATGAAAAGGGAGCGTGTCTCTCTCCAAAAGAAGTGTGCGGGGGGTCCAACCAACTTATTGCATCAAACAACACAAAATAAAACTAAAGACAAAAACAAAGACTCTCCAAGAACAACACATAGTGCATGAAGCAATTAAAATAAAGTGTCTTGAAAGAAAACCTGAGATTTTTATTGATGAAGAAGGGGATGCCTTAGGAATCCCCAAGCTTTGATGCTTGTACCTCTTGAATATTTATTGGGGTGACATGGGTGGCATCCCCAAGCTTGAGCTTTTGTCCATTCTTCATCTAATCACATCATTCTTCCCCTACACTTGAAATTTTCCTTCATACAAAACTTCACACAATTCTTTATTAGCAACATTAGTATATTCAAGATAATAAGCCTTTGGGTTTAGTTTCAACTCAAGTAAAACTTTCATTAAAACACAAGCTACTGTAGCAATTCCTTTTAAAAGCTCAAGTGCTCAAAAAGAACTCAAAAGAAACCGATTAAGAGGTAAATACAAAAAATGGCAGAAATCTGTCAAAACATACTAGCACGTAAAGACCGATTTTTTGAAGACCTTCTGTTGCTCAAATCGAAAAGTTCTAAACTAAGGTAAGTTAGATAATAACCTGGGGCATATTCACAGAAAATTACAGCTCGATCCATCGTACTGAGATTTTTCACAATTTTTTACAGTTAAGCATAAAAATCTGTTTCGGGACAGCAACTTCCCCAAATCTTACTTCTCTGTCATTAGAGTTTATTCTTGGTACAAAAACCACACAAAAAGGATAAGAAGAGGTTATTACAGAGGCAATAACTTCCAAGACTCAACAAAACAAAAACTAAACTGAAAGCAAAAATATAATGGGTTGTCTCCCAAAAGCTCCTTTATAGCCATTAAGATAGGCATGATAATTTCAATGATGCTTATATAAGAAATATGAATTGAAGTAAGAAAGATCATAAAGAAGAATATAAAACAAATTTAAGTCTAACCCACTTCCTATGGAAAATAATCTTGTAAATAAACAAGTCATGAAAACACAAAGCAACAAGCATAGGAAAGCAAAACAAGTGCAACTTCAAAAATTTGAACATAAAGAGGAGAAACTTAATATTATTGAGATGCATAAAACCATGTTTCCCTATCTGATAATAAGTTTCAGTAGCATCATGAATAAAATTAACAATATAACTATCACATAAAACATTCTTATCATGAGCCACATGCATAAAATAATTATTACTCTCCATATAAGCATAGTAATTATTATTAATCATAGTGGGAGAAAATTCTATAAAATAGCTATCATTATTATTCTCATCACCATAGTCATCAAATATAGGAGGCATATTGTAATCATAATTAATTTTCTCCTCAATAGTAGGTGGAATGAAAATGTCATATTCATCATTGTAATCATCATATATTGGAAGTATAGTATCATCATAACAAATTTTCTCCTCTAAAGCTAGGGAACTAAAAAGATCATTTTCATAAAAACTAGCGTACCCAAGCTTAGACGTTTCCATAGCATTTGCAATAATGGTGTTCAAAGAATTCATACTAATAACATTGCTATTAGCATGCAAATAAAGTTCCATAGGTTTTTTAATTTTCTCTTCAAACACTTCATGTCCTAACTCAAGATAAATAGTATAAAGCTCTCTAATTTTTGTTGTTGTTTTCTATTAAGCCTAACTAGTGAAAATAAAAACAAGAAACAAAAATATATAATTGCAGAATCTAAAGGAAATAACTTCGAGCACTCGCACACCAACAACAGTATTAGAAGATAGTTTAGTAGCCAGAGGATGTGAGTACCTTTTACCTTTCCTCCCCGGCAACGGCGCCAGAAAAGAGCTTGATGTCTATGCACGCTTCTATTCTTGCAGATAGTGTTGGGCCTCCAAGTGCAGAGGTTTGTAGAACAACAGCATGTTTCCCTTAAGTGGATCACCCAAGGTTTATCAAACTCAGGGAGGAAGAGGTCAAAGGTATCCCTCACAAGCAACCCTGCAATCAAGATACAAGAAGTCACTTGTGTCTCCAACACACCCAATACACTTGTCAGGTGTATAGGTGCACTAGTTCGGCGAATATATAGTGAAATACAAGTAATATCGATGATTATAAGTGGTAATTACATTCTGAAATAAAAATGGCAGCAAGCAAACATGTAACAAGACTGATTGTAAATGGTGTTTCAATGCTTAGAAACAAGGCCTAGGGATCATACTTTCACTAGTGGACACTCTCATATAAATATCTTCTCTTTATTATGCTACTCTGAACTACTCTCCGGTTGGATAACTCTAATCCATGGTAGGGATACAAAAGCTCTCCTGAAAGTTCGTATTCCCCATCTAGATAACCCCACACTATCACCTTGAGTGCTAGATGGTTCCAACAAACACCACAATTTCATAGAGACATCCAAATCAAAATATAACTCATGATAAGTATTTCTGTAATCTTTAGCCTAAGTGCCACACGGTGGTGTTCACACTGTCAACTTCACACACTTGGGGATAAACGGAGATTACATCAATTAATGCACTTGAGTAGCAGAGTAGATCTACTTATTTAACTAGATTACAAAGCTCATGATCACAATAAGATTGCGCATAGAGAAAGATGAACACATAGCTACCTGTAGAGCCTTTAGCCTTAAGGGAGAACTACTCCCTCCTCATCATGGGAGTCAGCAACGGCGATGGAGATGGCTCCATGGGCAATTCCCCGTCCCGGCAGGGTGCCGGAACAGAGACTTCTGTCCCTCGAATCTCCTCTTCGGTGGTGGCGACGCTGTGAAACTTTTTGTGGATTTCTGATCTGCCTAGGGTTTTCATCTCGGGGATACGTATATATAGGCGAAAGGGCAAGGTCGGTGGACGCCCAAGGGGCCCACACCATAGGGCGGCGCGGTCTATGGTGGACTCGCGCCAGCCCTAGGTGTGGCCACCTCATGTCTCCACTTCGTCTCTCCTTCGGGCTCTGTGTTGCGTCTGAAAAATAGGAACTTCGGCTTTTGTTTCGTCCAATTTCGAGAATATTTTTTACTAGCTTTTCTGAAACCAAAAACAGCAGAAAACATGCAACTGGCACTGCGACATCTTGCCAATAGGTTAGTTCTAGAAAATGTATAAAAATGTCTCAAAGTGTAGATAAAACATAAGATAGTTGGTATAAAACAAGCATGGAAAATCAAAAATTATAGATACGTTTACGACGTATCAGGCGGTGGCATGGACGACACAACGAGGAGGAAGCGGGATAGGTGGTTAGCTGGGTGCGTGTCACGTGCGTGCATACTACCATATCATACCATATATTATGAAGATAGTATTATACACTAGTATCATATGTATGATAATATGATAATAGTAGTATGATACTGTCACTATGACCGGCCTAAAGAAACCTGGATGGAGCTTCTAGGTTTCAGTGTCACCTTTCGCCATCATCATCATTCCCTAAAGATCGATCTGCCTGCCTGCAGTCAATACTCTGTAGCTTTTGACAAAGTTAGTGGTGATTAAGAGCATATTTACTGGACAAAGCAGCTAAGCTTAGCCTCTTGATCACTAGTAGAAAAAGAGCCATTCGTCCATCCCAGTTAGAAGCATTACTCCCGGTTATGGTTGGACCCGGGACTAATGTGAGTATTAATCCCGGTTCCAACGGCTAGAACGCCAGCAATCTTTAGTCCCTGGTCAAACAGGACCTTTAGTCCCGGTTCGTATCACGAATCGGGACTAAAAGGGGTGCCCCTGATGCCAACCCATTTAGTCCTGGTTCGTATCACCAACCAGGACTAAAGGTGTGACCTTTAGTCCCGGTTCGTATTAACAACTGGGACAAAATAAAATGGGCAAAAAATATTCTCAAGTTCTGTCGTGGCAGAAAACGGGCATAAATCCTGTCGGAGATCATCTTTTCTAGATTCAAAATCATGCCGAAAAATTATAAAAAATTCTAAAAATAAAATACTTTGAATTGTAGTTATATTAAGTGATTTAGTTGTTACCAAAATTAACAAATATTAATTTCGACATAATTTACAAAAAAAATGTTATGAAAAATTCAAATGGCCATAACTTTTGTATACGATGTAAAAAAATATACAACCTATCAAAGCATGCATAAAAAGAATTAGCTCTTTAATTTCAACATCCTTAGGCAGTTTTGGATTCTTTTAGATTCTTAAAATTCAAAAAGCAAAAAAAGTTATTTCAGAAATTAGTTTTTTATGTCATATTTGAATTCCTCGCATTTTCTGATAATAATAGATATATTATTTGTCGAATTTCGATTTAAAAATTTGAAGATATTATTTATATCATATTAAATGAATAAATAGAAAAAAAGAATAAAATATTAATTTAATTAGTTTTTACTTTCATTAGAATAAAATATTAATATTACTTATTTATTATTGTTTACTAAAAATAGTTGTTCTTAATTTCAAAAAATAAAAACGTGTCACATATTGATATGAGTTAATAGGATTGATATATTAGTCTTGACAACAAGATATAAGGGTCCTTCGCGCGGGGTGGGAGAGATGGAACAGAGAAGTTAAGCGTGCTGAGGATAGAGTAGTGCTAGGATGGGTGACCGGCCGAAAAGTTTGATAGTACGTACGATTTGAACTAAGATTAAGTATAATTAGTGTTAAAAATGAGAGATTAACGAGTCAAACAATTCAAAAGTTTAAGAAAATTTTAAAAAAAATCAAAAAAAATTTAAAAAAAATATAAAAACCTTTAGTCCCGCCGCGCGCTCGATGCTGCACCGTAAGCGCCTTTAGTCCTGATTTGTGCGTGAACCAGGACTAAAAAGGTAAGCCTTTAGTCCCGATTTTACAGTCCCGGTTGGGAAACCGGAACTAAAGTCCTTTATAAACCAGGACAAAACACACGTTTTCTACTAGTGGATCTCTTTCTCCCTCCCTCTGCAAGACCTTTTTTTAGGGAATCCGTCTGCAAGACCTGCCTACGGTCACATGGCCATTGCTATTGGTGCCTTGTCTTGAGCTAGTAATTAGATGAATATCTATACGACTGTAATTTAAAGTTTGAAATATTTTTCTTGAGAGGTTAATGTGGACATAAACGAACAAATAAGTCAGCTCTACACCTTAACTATGCATGGACCAGTAGTAGTCCCCTTATCTCATCCTCTAGGATGTATAGTTAGCTAGGAAGACACCATGGACAACCAGTGTGGTGTCTACTCCCAATTATGATCGATCCATCAATCAATGCATGTACGAGCTAGGAACACATTTGAATTCGAAGTATGTATCCCTCCTATTTTGACGCATCCCTTGGCTTTTGCCCGGAAGAAAAGATAAGCCCAATTTCTTACATGTTTATACTTGTCTCTTTGCTCCTTTATAGAGACGGTAACGTGGAGTAGGTGAGAAAGAAAGGCTATTTTCAATAGATAATTTTACTACTAGAAAAACAACTATAGAAAAACAGCTATAGATAGACAGATCATATGTGCCGCATATGAGCGGCCATGCGCAACAGAAATAATACAGTGACGCATTACATAAAATGCACCACAAAAACTATCACTATTCTGTGGCGCATGCAAGGTAACGACGCGTCACAAAAATATGGTGAGACTCGCCACCGGGGTTGGGCTATCAACTTTATGTGGCTCATATGGGCATATGCGCTACAGAAATTATAACTTCTGTGCCGCATATGGCCATATGCGCCATATAAAGTAAGGATGGGCCCTACTATAGAATTTGTTGACCGCACTTTGACCAACCATATGCGGCGCATATGTGGATATGCGTCATAGAAATGTTTGTCTTCTATAGCGCATATCTCCATATGTGCCAACGCGGGTCGCATCACCGATAGTGCATTCCCCTATTCTGTGGCGCATATAACTATATGCATCACAGAAGTGTGAATTTTTGTGGCGGTATGCGCCACAGAATGGCGCATCCAGATCTGCATAAAGTTGGCAGCTTTGCAACCCTCTATCTACCACCACCCATTTTACATCCTTCTTCCCCCTCCTCCATCTCGTCTTTCTCCTCCCTCTCACCCTATTGTGCCCATACTTTTCTCCATTTTGTTGTATTTAAACCTACTATAGTTGATAGATTGGTTAGGGGAAGCCTCTCTCTCCAACTTGTAGATCTAAAACACACTTACTTTTCTTCTCCACATCTCTATTTGTCCACCACTATCTCTCAAACGTGTAGATCTATTTTTCTACACTCTCTCATCGCGGTCTTGTCTCGGTACTGAATCTACTAGGTTAGTAATTGGCCATGAATATGCATTTTTGTAGGTGAAGCTTGTCACGCGGGAAGTGCGCAATGGCAAGGCGATGTTTGTACATGAAGCTTGTGTGGTTCATACGCCCAATTTGCATCACCATTCTATATCATAATTTACCTTTATTCATTGATATTTGTCTTATTATGAGGTATTACTTATGGCTTTTTATCTGTTTATGCATGTTAGATGATTCTTGGAGGATGGACTGCCGGAGTCTAGATTCTGATGGAAAAAAGGCGTTTCGGTGCAATTTCGCGAAGATCAGAAAAATATCAAAAAAATATGGAAACATATTATTTTACCAGAAGACGAAGGAAGCCAGAAGGAGGAGCGAAGGGGGGCCGCAGGGGGGCCACACCCCCTAGGCGCGGGTCCACATAAGGCCGCGCCTAGGGAAGGTGTGGCCCACCTGCCCGACCTCCGACTCCGACCCTTCGCCTATATCTTCCCTACGGAACCCTAACACCAGGGGAGCGACCACAGATAAATTTCCGCCGCCTCTGGGGGACGGAAAACACCGAGATAGAAAGATCTCTCCGACAGACAGATTTCTGCCGGGGGAATTCCTTCCCGGAGAGGGGAGACGATCGCCATTAACACTGTCATCAAGCTAGGCTTCATCGAGATCATCATCATCCACACCATCATCTCCACCAACACCATCATCTCCACTCCGTCCCGCTGTAACAATTGTGTTGGATATTGCTTAGTTCATTAGGGGAAACTTTCCGGGTGTTGATTACTATTGTAGTTGATGCTTGTGAGTGGAACCATTGGATTATTGTTTATGTTCAGATTGTTATCCATTACGATATCATCTTTGATCTTGATACATATGATGTCTTGTGAGTAGTTTGTTTAGTTCTTGAGGACATGGGAGAAGTCATGTTGTTAGTAGTGAATCTATGATGATTTATTATTCAATGGTCTAGTATTTAAGTTGTGGTGCTATTCTTCTAGTGGTGTCATGTGAACATCGACTACATGATACTTCACCATTTATGGGCCTAGGGGAATGCATTGTGTATTTGGATACTAATTGTGGGGTTGCCGGAGTGACAGAAACATGAACCCCCGTTAGGACACCTTTACACAAGGGAGTGTAGGATCTCAGAGTTTAAGGCTGTGGTTAGATTTATATCTTAATTACTTTCCTGTAGTTACGGATGTTTGCAGGGGGTTTAACCACAAGTATGTATTAGTCCTAGTAAGGGTGGTATGTTAGCACAGGTTCACCCACACAACACTTACAAACACCAGAGAAGAGTACTCAGCTATTTGAAACGAAAGCACTTGACAGAATTCCCATGTGTCCTCGAGAACGTTTGGTCCTTATAAGTATTTCCACCGGCTTGTCCTTTGCTAAGAAAGGATTGGGCCACTTGCTTCGTTTGTTCGTTACTTCTATTACTTGATCTTTTTTTTTGCCTAGTCAGAAAACCACTAAAAATCCGTTTGCTGGTATTCACAGGGATTTCCTGCTCCATACCACTATTCAGCACCTTCTGCTCCTCGTTGGGATCGACACTCCTATTTATCGGAAGTACTACGATACACCCCCTATACTTGTGGGTTATCAAGACTATTTTCTGGCATCGTTGCCAGGGAGTGAAGCGCTATTGAAGAGTGGAACTGGTAAGGGAAACTTTCACTGTGAGTATTGCTTTTATTACTGCTTGTTACTTTGTTTCCAATATGGATAACCCACTTGGTTTTCTGTTTGGGAAAACTACTACCACTGCTAGGGTAGTAGATGAACCACCTCCTATTGAGATAGATCCTTTTAAGATACCTACAACTATTGTTAATCGTGTTATGGATAATTATTATTTTGGGGATGGAACTGTCCATCCTCGTGATCACTTGCTTTTTATCCATGAATTATGCGGGTTGTTTAGGTGTGCAGGTATCACAACTGAACAGGTGAAGAAGAAATTACTCTCCATATCCTTGAAAGGGAGAGATGAAGAATGGTATAAGCTCCTGAAGAATGGAAAATCCATGGAATGGGAGAGATGTGATCTCTCTTTTACTCTAAATTTTATCCTCCCAGTGAGATTCATAAGGATAGAAATCTTATATATAACTTTTGGCCTCTTGATGGAGAGAGTACAACTCAAGCTTGGGGGAGATTGAAGTTACTAATGCTTAAATGTCCTATTCATGAAGTCCCTAACAATATTATTCTCAATAACTTTTATGCTAGGCTTTCTCTTCATGATAAAGATTTACTAGATGATTCTTGTGCCGGATCATTCACATGTATGAAGGAAGAAGCTAAATGGGACCTACTAGACCATATTCAAGAGATCATTGAAGCTTGGGAGAATGACAAAGGAAGAAAGTCAGGTATAAACTATGATTATGAATGCATTAAATTTTTTATGGGAACTGATAGCTTCCGTGATATTAGCAATGAGTTTGGTCTTGATTCTCAAAGTATTGCAAGCTATTTTAAGGCCTTTGCCTCTTACATTGAAATTCCCAAGAAGAAGTGGAATAGGTACTGTGCTCCTTATAAATATGTTGTTAGTCATGTTCATGTTAGAAGTACTCAAGTTTGTACTACTAATCATATTGTGCCTGAACCCCATGTTGAGAAAATGCCTTTCCCAGCTAAGGTAAAGGAGTATTCTATGATTATTAGCTCAAATAGCAAAGGTACAATGAAAACTGTGGAGCCTGGTAAGTATTTGAGTGATGAACCTATGGTAGCTATTGTGAAAGACACTGTCACTAGAAATATAGAGGATGAGCACATTGTCTTCTGTGAAGACGCGTCTAATATTATCTCTCACCCTAGTGAGGCTAGAAAAGCTAGTGTTCGTGTGCTTTCTGTTAAAATTGGTGATCATTGCTACTATGGTTTATGTGATATTGGTGCTAGTTCTTGTGCTATTCCTTATGAGCTTTACAGGGAAATTATGCATGAGATTGGTCCTTGTGAGCTTGAGGACATTGATGTGGTTATTCACCTTGCTAACAAGGAAACCATTTTCCCCATTGGCATTGTAAGAGATGTGGAGGTTCTCTATGGTAATATTAATTATCCTGGTGATTTTCTATTGCTTAATTCAGAAGCTAGCAAAACTTGTCCTATCATTTTTGGTAGACCTTTCTTAAACACTTGTGGATCTATTATTGATTGTAAGAAGGAAAAGGTTTTAACTAAGTTTGATGAAGATTCTTATGAGTTTAACTTTTCCAAATTTGCTAAAGCTCCTTGTGAAAATAGCTTGCCTAATAAAGATTTCAGGATGGAACAACTTGCTTCTATTGATCTAGTCTATGACCTTGGACCTCTTTTTGATTACTGTAAGTATGCTTATTCTGATGATAAATTTGTTTCCAGTGACAGTTATATTGTCAACTTTATTCAAAGTGCTACTGAAAGTTATTATGAGAGAGGGAAACATGGTTTTATGCATCTCAATAATGTTAAGTTTCCCCATTTTATGTTAAAAGCTTTCAAGTTGCATCTGTTTTGTCTTCCTATGCTTGTGGCTTTTTGTTTCAACAATTCGTTTTCTCATGATACTCCATGCATAGAAAGTGGGTTAGACTCAAGTATTTTGGTTATTTGCTTCTTGATGCTCTCTTTCACTCCATATATATATATATATATATATATATCCTATGTGAGCATCTTTGGAAGTTTCAGGCCTAACTTAAAGACATTAAAGAAAAGTACTTGTTGGGAGATAGCCCAAGAGTTTTGTCGAGCCTTGGAAGTTATTACCTCTGTAATAACCGCTCCTTATCCTTTTTGTTTTGGTTTTTGTGTCAAGTTCAACTACTCTTGTGAAGTAGAGGAGTTGTGAAAGTGGCTGTCCTGGGACAGATTTTTATGCTGTATTGTAAAAATTCGTGAGGAAGCTCAGTACTTCGGATGGAGTTGCATTTTTCTAAGCTTGTTCTCCAGGTCGTTACCCAACTTTCATCAGTAATGCACTTTTTGATTTGAGCAACAGCAGCTCTTGGGAAAAATCAATCTTTACCTGCTGGTCTGTTTTGACAGATTTCTGCCATCATTTGCATTTGCCTCTTACAGAAGCTTTTGTTTTGATGGGTTTTTCAGTTGAAGTGTGTACCAAAGGTTTGCTGTTTTTGCTTACACTAATGTTATCATTGAGTTTGTGCAAAGGTTTTGTATGAAGGAAATTCTCAGGAGAAAGAGGAAAGGATCTGCAGAGTTCGTCTTTGAATAGGTAAAAGTGGTGAAAACAGAAGGTTTGTGAAACCCCCAATCTTTTTATATTTTTGATGTTTTTAATACATAAGGGAAGTTACAAGACGAAACTGAAGAGGAAACGGAGCCCGGGGTGGACAAACCCACCCTAGGCGCGGGCCCAGCCTGGCCGCGCCTGAGAGGGGTGTTCCACCCTCGAACTCCATCTCCGCTTTGTTTTCGTGTCAAAACCTTCCTTATGCATTGAAACTTCGTAATATATAACCCCCCAGATCCCCCGAGGTTCGTGCATCGTGTTCTCGTCGTGTTTTCGTTTCAATCTGTTTCTGTCAGGAAATCTTCTCAAGTTTAGAGCACCATGGCCTCCGCCGACGACAAAGGGAAGAAGCCCGAAGACGAAGAACCTCAAGTTCCAAAGGAGGAGGAGATTCCGGTAGGTTATGAAGGAGACATGGAGGAGGACAAGAAACCGGACACCCGCGCTACCGTTGCAAGCATTGGTTTGGTGGCACGACTTACCAAGCTTTAGAAGACAGCACGGATGTCTAAAGGAGGGAAGCCTCCACGTCTCTTGTACAATCCGCAGCCATCTCCTCCACGTAACAAGAGACTCTTCCATACACTTATACATGAATATCAATATCAACATGTGCCCAAGGAAAGTTTGCCTTCGGTTTGGGATATGCGTCGTTCTAACAATGTAGAGAAGGATCATGCTAAGGATGAAGAGTAGGGAAAGAATAACAAAAACTGGGATTCTCGGACTGACATGATCATGAATCATATAGATCAAAACTCGGAGCTAATCCGTACTCTTACTTTTGAGTTCGAGGAGTTGAAGAAACTTATTGAGGATCTTATCAAGAGAACACCACCACCACCAAAGGAGTAATTCGTCATCAGGTTTGGCATCCCCTTGGCTTGTTCCAAGCTTGGGGGAGTGCCGCGGTATCACCACCATTATCTTTTATCTTTTAACTTTTTAGTGGATTCATATCTGTGGTAGAGGGGTTATATTACAGTTTGGTTTGCATGTGGAAGTATCTCTCCTTTAGTTGATTATCTATGTATCCCTTGGTGTGAGTGCCTTTATTGGAATATTAATGAGAAATCTCATTTTTTAGTTTTTGCACTTCTTATTTTTAGTTTGCAATCTCTATTATATGATGGATCTTGTTGTTCAGTATTGGCACCACTTTGGGATCATCAAGTGGATCTAAATTGGTTTTGGCAAACCGAGTTCTGGTTAGTGGCATTAGTTTGAAAGGAAAAGAAAGAAAGAAAAAGCTTACAGGTATTTGGTATCATTTGTTTTCTTTCTTGTTGGCTCATAAGCTTAGTATTCTGTATTTAAGATTCTTTTGTGTCTTCAAGGAAGATTGCATGTTTGGCTTTATTACTTGTATGTTTACTTGTTTCTTTCAACTCTCTTGCTTGCTACCCAGCCTTGCTAGCCAAAAACCTGTTTTGAGAAGGCATACTTTTCATGTTTCCAAAATCCTTTGAACCCAAAACTTTTTCCACTTGTGTCCACCATATCTACCTAGTAGCTTTTGCTATTCCTAGCAAATTCTCAAGCTTCATCTACCTTTCGAATTAAAAAGTATTTTGTTATGTGAAAACTAGTTAGTAAAGCTCTCACGGACTTGATGGTACCTTATTTTCCTGCCCCTAATAGACTTGAACCATTGTGAACATCGAAGTTGTATATGCTTGCATCTATACATTGGAATTAGCAGAACCGTGCTGTCACGGGGAACGTTTTCAACATTGCACTTGTACCTTGGTGTACACAGTTGATATCATGCTCTTTTGTCTATGGATGTCAACGGTGTGAAATAAAGAGGGAACTTGTAAGTCCATAGAGTTTATATTCTGTGTTAGAGAAACGCCCGGGCCGATAGCCTAAGACATGCTTAATCATGGTGGAAACTTGCAGCATCACCTCCGTAAAAAGCTATACACATAGTAAATAAAAAGATCGCTGAGATGCTCATTGTCTGCTTGCCTTGTCATTTTGGTTATGGGAAAGCTCCTGTACTATGTGCAAGGGGTACCCCGTTGGTGGTTCTCAATGATATGCAAATGCTTACAATGACAAGAACTTACCTGGACCCAAAGTTGAGTATGCATGAGGAGTGGCCCTCATATTCAAGGGACATGAGATTGCCAACATATATTTCGTCAAGCATATACTCCATCTTTGTTCACTTTAACCTTAAGCATCTCAAGATGCTTATGATAGGGGCAATGAGGGATCAAAACTAGTTAGTACCATAATATTTTGGAAGCTCATTATGACTTGTAATCCCTGCTACCCTCTAAGAAGGGACCTTTCTTCCACTTCCAAGTTGAGTCAGTAAACCTACTTCCTCTCTGTCTCCAGCAAGCTTTTGAGTTGTTGTGTTTCAAGCATTCATATGGTGATTTATTCAATCATGTTCTTCATATTCCTTGTTTGCACAAAACTCTTATCTATTGAGTATTACTTTGAAAGCCTTCACTTGTGAAAAACCTTTTTGAGCAAAGAGTGCTCCTGTTTTGAAACTTCTACAAAAAGCTTTTGTTAAACTGTTTTCCAGGTGTTCTCTGACCAAGAACAAGTTTGCCAATTTCAATTATGATTTATATTTATGCATCTCTATTGTGACTATTGTACTTGGTTGCAAGCTAAGTTATATAATGGTGAGATGCTTTCTTCTATGAGTTGTGAAATGGTAAGTGTGATGCTTCTTGTTCATATTCTTTTATTGACACTTCACTCCATAAACCTGTGGACATGTTTACTGAGCTCAGTTTTCGCTTGGGGACAAGCGAAGTATAAGCTTGGGGGAGTTGATACGCCCAATTTGCATCACCATTCTATATCATAATTTACCTCTATTCATTGATATTTGTCTTATTATGAGGTATTACTTATGACTTTTCATCTGTTTATGCATGTTGGATGATTCTTGGAGGATGGACTGCCGGAGTCTGGATTCAGATGGAAAATAAGGCGTTTTGGTGCAATTTCACGAAGATCATAAAAATACCAGAAAAATATGGAAACATATTATTTTACTAGAAGACGAAGGAAGCCAGAAGGAGGAGAGAAGGAGGGCGTAGGGGCCCCACACCCTCCTAGGCACGGGCCCACCTGAGGCCGCGCCTAGGGGAGGTGTGGCCCACCTGCCTGGCCTCCGACTCCGCCCCTTTTCCTATATCTTCCTACGGAACCCTAACACCAGGGGAGCAACCACAGATAGATTTCCGATGCCTCTAGGGGGCGGAAAACACCGAGAGAGAAAGATCCCTCCGACAAACAGATTTCTGCTGGGGGAATTCCTTCCCGGAGAGGGGAGACCGTCGCCATCAACACCGTCACCAAGCTAGGCTTCATCGGGATCATCATCATCATCATCACCCACACCATCATCTCCACTAGCACCATCATCACCACTCCGTACTGCTATAACAATTGTGTTGGATATTTCTTAGTTCATTAGGGGAAACTTTCCCGGTGTTGATTAATATTGTAGTTGATGCTTGTCAGTGGAACCATTGGATTATTGTTTATGTTCAGATTGTTATCCATTATCATATCATCTTTGATCTTGATCGATATGATGTCGTGTGAGTAGTTCGTTTAGTTCTTGAGGACATGGGAGAAGTCATGTTGTTAGTAGTGAATCTATGATGAGTTATTTTTCAGTGGTCTAGTTTTAAGTTGTGGTGCTATTCTTCTAGTGGTGTCATGTGAACGGCGACTACATGATACTTCACCATTTATGGGCCTAGGGGAATGCATTGTGTATTTGGCTACAAATTGTGGGGTTGCCAGAGTGACAGAAACCTGAACCCCCGTTAGGACACCTTTGCACAAGGGAGTGTAGGATCTCAGAGTTTAAGGTTGTGGTTAGATTTATATCTTAATTACTTTCCTATAGTTACGGATGTTTGCAGGGGGTTTAATCACAAGTATGTATTATTTCTAGGAAGCGTGGGATGTTAGCACACGTTCATCCACACAACACTTACAAACACCAGAGAATAGTACTCAGCTATTTGAAACGAAAGCACTTGACAGAATTCCCATGTGTCCTCGAGAACGTTTGGTCCTTATAACTTTTTCCACCGGCTTGTCCTTTGCTAAGAAAGGATTGGGCCACTTGCTTCGTTTGTTTGTTACTTCTATTACTTGCTCTTTGTTTTGTTACCTTGTCAGAAAACTACTAAAAATCCGTTTGCTAAGTATTCACAGGGATTTCTTGCTTCATACCACTGTTCAGCACCTTCTGCTCCTCGTTGGGATCGACACTCCTATTTATCAAAAGTACTACGATACACCCCCTATACTTGTGGGTCATCAGTGGTGCATGAATGTTTGCATGGAAAGAAGTTTTTTGTTGTTGCTTGTTTGCCCCGATGTGGTGCATGGATGTTTGCCAAAATGTTGATTCATTTCCATTTCAGCAAATTTTTGCACCACCCATATGTCCTAATTTTAGGAAAAGTCATTCCGAATTTTTATGGCGACCATGCATGTGTGTGTGCATAAGGTGTGGTTCTAATTAACATACTCTCTCTTTTCCCTATACGTGTATACCATGTAGGCAACCATGGTCATCACGATGAGCGAATGTCGAGTTACTAGGTACAAGAAAGACGTGAAGGCAGACATGATTCGAAACAACAAGACCCAGATAAGATGTCCATGTCGAACATGCAAACTCCAGCTCTGGATCGACCCTGATTCTAGACAATTAAAGGGCCACCTGCTGAGGTGTGGTTTCATGCACAACTTCAATGAGGAGCCGGCAGCAAATGGTGGTGGTTATCATGAAGACGAGGCCGGGCGAGAAGACGAAGAGTCTCCCGGTGAGCATGGTCATCATGACGAAGAATATACCGACGGGCATGATCATCATGACGAAGTAGTTACCGGCATACATGATCATCATGAAGAAGGAGATGCTGGGGGCATGACCATCATGAAGAAGGAGAATACGCGAATACCCAACCGCTGCTAACTTCGGACTTGCGGGACCCTCATGTTCAAGAATTTCTCCTCAAGGAGACGAGCAACTCCAAATCTGTAGCCAGAGAGAAAGCCAAGCTGGTACAAATGGAGATAGACGGGATGACTCCATTGTATCCTGGGTGTCGGCCCGAGGATACATGCTTGACTGTAACACTCAAGGCTCTATAGATGAAGGTAGAACACAAATGGACCGACATGAGCTTCAATAGTAACATGGATTTCTGGCGCGGTCATCTTCCTAAGGGGAACACATTGCCAACAAGTATCGAGGAGGCTAAGAAAATCGTGTGCCCTCTCGACCAACCGCACGTTAAATACCATGCATGCATCATTGATTGTGCACTTTATCGTGACGAGTATGCGGAGAGAACCACATGTCTAGTGTGCAGCCATGGACGGTACAAGAGAGGGAACAAGAAAATTCCTCGAAAAGTGGTATGGTACTTTCCTATCACTCCTATCTACAGCGATATTTCGTAGATCCTAAGGAAGCAAATCTCATGCAATGACATGCATAAAGGGAGAAATCCAAAGATGATCTGGAGAAGGGAAAGATCGTGACACACCCTTCAGACGCTAGCCAGTGGAATGCATTGGACATCGATTTCGAAGAGTTCGAGGGCGATGCAAGGAACATCAGGCTAGGTATGAGCATCGATGGACTCAATCCTTTTGGCAACTAGAGTAGCACGCATAGTACCTGGCCCGTGTTTGTATGGTCGTACAACCTTCCCCCGTTGCTGTGCATGAATCAAAGGTACGTACACATGATGAGCATTTTTATTCAGAGGCCGAAACAACTAGGTATCGATATGCATCTTTATCTCGGAATGTTAAAAGAGGAGTTAGCCACGTTGTGGGAGATGCCAGCCCGTACGTGGGACGCCTATACTAGAGAATATTTCCCTCTGAGAGTCACGTTGCTCACGGCGGTGCAGAAATATGCTGGTTACGCATATGTATCGGCCTAGGTGAACCACAAACACAATGCATGTGTTAAGTGCATGGATAAGACCCATCTCCAGCTACCAAAGGATCCCAGGTCTTTGAAAACCGTGTTCCAAGGGACTCGAAAGTGGCTTCGCATGGATCACCCATGGAGAAAACGCGGTGACCTGTTCAATGGTAAATATGAGCTCGAAACAGCCCCGCTTCCAAGGAGCGGCGAAGAAATCGAGGAGCTTTTGAATAATTGGGAAGAGTGCCCTGCACCAGGAAAGAAGCGACCAAGGACAAAGCCGCTGCTGAGTGTATAGAAAGAGATGTCTGTTTTCTGGGACCTTACATACTGGAAGGTCCTCCACATGCCACATAGCCTCGATGTAATGCACATTAGGAATAACATTATATAGAGTCTGCCTGACACTCTGCTCAACATGCCAGAGAGGACCAAGGATGGGCCGAAAGCAAGAAACAACCTGAAATTGCTTCACATCGAGAAGGATCTTGAGTATCCTGATAGTGATGATGATGATGATCAGACGGAAGGGACTCAAGGTCACCGTAAAAGGGTTAAGAAGAATGAGGTGTTGGTGCTTCGCGCCGCCTGCTTCACTCTGTGTCAGGAGGAGATCGAGCAGTTTTTCAGGTGCCTCCTAGGAGTCAAAGTTCCTCACGTTTACTCGGAAAATATAAGTAGATATCTGGATGTAGCAAATAAGAGGTTCATAAGTATAAAGTCTCACGAGTGTCACGTGCTGATGACGCAGATATTTCCAGTTGCGATCTGAGGGATAATGGACGAACACATCCATGAGACGTTGTTTGGCCTTAGCAACTTTTTCGGCGTCATCTCTAGGAAGTCGATCGGCATGAATCATCTCGATAGGATACATGAAGATATAATGGTGATACTATGCGAGCTCGATATTTACTTCCCGCCCGTATTCTTAGACATGGACGTGTTCCGTGTTAGATGGGCCAAGAACGTCAAAAAATAAGGCTGGTATTTCACCACCTGCGTTATACCCGATGCCAAGTCGGCGAGAAACGCCTCCGCAAAAAATGAGCCATGGGTACTCGCTATCCAAGTTGATCAATGTTTCTTTATCACTGACTCGTCATAGCCCAACTGTGTTGTTGTGAGGAGGAGAAAGATGAGCATCATCGGAATGGAAGGATCCTCCAACGAGCAAGACTTCGACAAGAATGGTGATCTGAAGATCGAAGAGGAATTCGACAAGTACTTCGACATGCCTACTACTACTACAGTAAGAAGGAAGACAACCCTACCTACTGATACATCAGAAACGTATCTAGAATTTTTGATGTTCCATGCGTGTTTAGTATCTACTTTGCTTTGCTTTGTCTACACTTTGAGGTGTTTTTATATCTTTTCTGGAACTAACCTATTAACAAGTTGCCACAGTGCCAGTTGCTTGTTTTCTTCTGTTTTTGGTTCCAGAAAGGGAGAACATCAATATTCTCAGAATTGCATGGGACAAAAGCCAAAGTCAATATTTTACCATGGGCGACACGAATCCAGAAGATGAGACAAAGGGGCGCCACAGGGCGGCCAGACCCTCCCTAGGCGCGGCCAAGGTGGGCCCATGCCTAGGCAGGGTGTGGCTCCCCTGATCGCCTCCCCGCCTCACCTCTTCGCCTATAATAAGCCCCCGATGCAGAAACCCTAGGCACCCAATCAAAACTCCACGAAACCGTCTGTATCCGTCGCCACCATCGTCCCTAGATCGGGGGGATCTGAAGTTTTTCCCGGCACCCTGCCGGAGGGGAGATCATCACGGAGGCCTTCTTCTCCAGTATGAAGCGTGAGTAGTTCCACCTTGGACTGCGGGTCCATGTAGTAGCTAGATGGTTGTATATCTTCCTTGTGCTTTCATGTATAGATCTTGTGCGCTCCGTTCATGATCAACATCAAATCTATTTGTTATCATGCATGTTCTGTTTGTGGGGATCCGATGGATATTAAGATTACTATGTCAGATTGATTAATGGTTTTGTCTTATTGATACTATCATGTATGTGTTGTTTGTGATCTTGCATGCTGATACGTCGGAAACGTATCTATAATTTTTGATGCTCCATGCTTGTTTAGTATCTACTTTGCTTTGTTTGTCTACACTTTGAGGTGCTTTTTACATGTTTTCTGGTACTAACCTATTAACAAGTTGCCATAGTGCCAGTTTCCTGTTTTCTGCTGTTTTTGGTTTCAGAAAAGCTAGTAAGGAAATATTCTCGGAATTGGACGGGACAAAAGCCAAAGTCAGTAACTTTCCGTGGGGAACAAGAAGTCCAGAGGGGAGATGGAGAGGCGTGCCAAGGCAGCCACACACCCCCAGGCGTGGGTGGGCCCTGCCCCACGCCTAGGCAGGGTGTGGGGCCCCTGGCCACTGCCTCGGCCTCCCCCTTCACCTATAAGAAGCCCCCGATGCAGAAACCCTAGGCACCCGATCAAATCTCCACGAAACCGTCTGTAGCTGCCGCCACCATCGTCCCTAGATCGGGGGGATCTGAAGTTCTTCCTGGCACCTTGCCAGAGGGGAGATCATCCCGGAGGCCTTCTCTCCGGTATGATTCGTGAGTAGTTCCACCTTGGACTATGGGTCCATGTAGTAGCTAGATGGTTGTATCTCCTCCTTTGTGCTTTCATGTATAGATCTTGTGAGATCCGTTCATGATCAAGATCTAATCTATTTGTAATCATGCATGTTGTGTTTGTGGGGATCAAATGGATATTGAGATTATTATGTTGGTTTGATTAATGGTTTTGTCTTTAATTCTATCATGTCTGTGTTGTTTGTGATCTTGCATGCTCTCTGTTGTTAGTAGCTATCTTGGCCAAGTAGTTGCTAGTGACTCCAAGAGGGGGTATTTATGCTCGATAGTGGGTTCATGCCTCTAGTTTCCAAGGGAAGTGACAGAAATCTTTTCGGTTGTAGATGTGTTGTTGCCACTAGGGAGAAAACAACGGTCTCTTGTTCATGGAACAAGTGGATTGTTTACCTTACACACTTTTTTTAAAAAACTTGTTTGTTGCTTGCAACTTAATACTGGAGGGGGTTCGGATGATAACCTGAAGGTGGACTATTAGTCATAGATGCAGTTGGATGGCGGTCTATGTATATTGTTGTATTGCCCAATCGAATCTCATAGGATCTTTTTATCTGGTATTGCATTGTTATGCCTTGCCCAGTTCCTGTCAATTGCCCTGTTGTAATTTGTTTCCCCTTCATGCCATGTTGTTTATCTAAGGAGAGCACCTCTAGTGAACTATGGACCCCGGTCCAATCTTTACCATTGATATATCTTCCACTATTTACTTGCTGCAAACCATTCATCACCTTCCACACCATACAGTTAATCCTTTGTTATAGCAACCGGTGAGATTGACAACCTCACTGTTCGTTGGGGCAAAGTCTTGAGTTTGTGTTGTGCAGGTTTCCACATTGCTTGCAACACTTGTGTGATGTTTCCTTCCTCCTACTGGTTCGATAACCTCGATTTCTTACTGAGGGAAGACTTGCTGCTGTGCTGCATCACATCTTGCTCTTGGGGTTTCCCGATGAAGCGCACCTACATCAACTAGGCGCATCACCTACTAAAGGTCATCTGTTCACGAGAAGAAATCTCAAAGTGCCCAGGCTAAAGTATTCAACCGCGAAGAAAAAGGAAAGACGATTGTGAAGAGGGGTTAGCTCGATATATCATATGACGATGTTTGACCTTTTTTATGTATTAATTCACATGTGTGCTCGCAAATATATATTAGTTAGAGACTAAAACATATAGCGTGATATTCATGTGGGTATATAAATTCACATGTGTGTGTGACAAGCACATATATATAAATTCGGAGAGGTTTTTTAATAAATATGCATGTGTATGTTCTTGGTTTTAAATATATTCGTAACATAAATAAAAATATTTTTTAAATAATGAAAAAAAGTTTGCAACAACCAGGATTCGAACCTGGCTGCCCCAGGTTTAGAGCTGTCAAGTAAGACCACTAGGCTAGTGTGTGTTTCATGTCAAACTACAACGTCGCGCTGTTTTGGACTAAGTGCAAAAGTTTTGTGGCGCATATCATAGGAATGCGCCACAGAAGTTGAAAATTTTGTGGAGCATATTGTAGGAATACGCCACAAAATATTCACACTTAGGAAAATGGACGGTTCAGCCTTTTCTTTACCCACCTCCCTTTCCTTTCCACACTTTGCCAAATCGATCGAACCCGATGAACCCTAGATATCCCTCGCACGCCCAACGAACCCCAGCGATGCTCGCACGCACGCCCGCCCGCCGTCGGAGGAGGAGGCCAGTGGAGGAGGAGCCGTCGAAGCCTGTGGAGGAGGAGCTGCCGCATCCCGTCCCGTGCGCCCTAGGAGGAGCAGCCCATCCCGCAGCAAGAGCACCACCACCGCGCCACCTCGTCGACGACCACCTCTCCATCCGTAGGTACTGGAACATCACTGATCTCTCCCTATTTTTCCTCAGGCTGCGACTGCTCTAGCTAGTCTCATGTGGGAGTGGGAAAGTTCCTAGTCTAGCTCTCTGGTAGTTTTCCTTCATGTCCTAG
Organism: Avena insularis; assembly: GCA_023614405.1. Lineage (NCBI taxonomy): Eukaryota > Viridiplantae > Streptophyta > Magnoliopsida > Poales > Poaceae > Avena > Avena insularis. Next base: position 473,277,626 of record CM042697.1, read on the forward strand.
TCGTCTTCTGTATCTATCGATGGATGTACCCGTGTCTTGTCTTAACATCTCGGAGAGAGAGATCAATATAATGCTTAGCTGAAACTGTTGAAAGGAAACTGGTGCCGTGTTAAACTCCTGAATGCCTTTATTTACCTGTGAGAGTTGTGTTAGTGTTTTATGTTGCTGCGAAGTTCCTGAAACTTCCTGAATAGTTTCAGTCTTACTTGAACTAGGTACTATGAAATTATTAGGTGAGTGTTTTTTTAAGTTGGTCAATGCAATTGGTAGGATTCTCATGTGCTTGGTTCGTCCCTATTTCCCTAATACTATGAAATGCACAAATGCAAGATACAAACTCAATGTAGTTCGGAATATATGTACACAAATCTAACATCAGATCTAGGTACAAAAATCAATTGCAATTTGCATGGAATTCAGGGCGGAGAGCGAAGGAGATGATGCATGCATCCTAGATTGGAGGTTAAAATCCAGTATAGTTTGAGTCTAAAGGTTCCATTCAGTAATATATGAAAATTCCACATCATGAAAATGTTGAAGTTCAGTTAAATCCCCAGAACTAGATGCACTAGAAGTGTATTTGTGAGTAATACAATATGCAGTATACTGTTCAATATCCATTCTAGATTGAGTCTGAAATCTGAATGCGGTCATATGTAAAATCCGCATCATAAGTGTTCAATTCTAGTTAAATGTCCAGCTACACTTGTAGATTAGTATCTAGGATGTTATGTTGGGAGGATGCAAAGTGTTCTTGTCCTTTGTGTGCTCAGTCTGATTTCTAGATGAACTAGTGTAGGATGTAACTTGTGTGTTTTACTCATCATGATAATCAGCACAGAGTGTCTCAATTGAATAAACTATCTCATTTTTATGATTCTCAACTAACTTTACTAAACAAGGTAAAAACAATGAAATTTGAAGGATTAAATTCAGGCAAATTTCAGTGCCACAAGGTTCAAGAGAAACACATCAACAAATAACTGTTATTTAAAAAATTGAATTACAATGTAAGGTAGTTTCTATCACAGCATTTCTGCCTACCAAAAGTCTCAATGCGGTCACGTTTTAAAAAAGGAAACAAAAAGAGAAACTTGTTCCTGGTACCATCTGCATTGTTATTTCCCATGTCATATACACCAAATTACTATCTACTTTCATGTTGCTTAACATCAATTTATTTAACTCATCACATAATCTGATACTCATATGAACCACAATCAGTTAATGAAAAGTAAGTTTATTAGTGTTTACAAGAGATGAAGAGATATCCATGTGGGCTTTTTTCTTGCTTACATGCTACAGGTTGATGATAGGTTGCTTACACGCTACAGGTTGATGACAGTTTATTAGTATGTTTTGTATTCCTTACTTTGGAACCCATGGTAGTTTTGGAATTGTGCTTTCTACTTGATGACATTCATGATACACTATTGTAAGGTGTTGATCTACTGTGTAATGTGATACTGAAATTAGTATGGCTGAAGCTTATTCACTATTATTGGCTTCTTTGCATGGCAATATTTCCTATGTCAATCCTAATTGCCACCTCTGCTTGTTTGATACTATCTTATGTTTGGGCATCTTCCAGCATTCCTTATATATTCTTATTCTTTCAATGCTCTGCTAGGGTAACATACCCCTGCAATTATTATGTTTCTAATATCTGCCTATTACTGCTATATATTGATTTATATCTAATTAAATGGTGTTGCGGAGTATGTTTCTTTTGTGAATGAGATGGTGTTGTGATGGATGGTGTTGCCCTTATTATATTTGGTTTCTATGTACTGGTGCTTCATGTAGATATATCATGAGTGCATATTTGCATCATTTTTACATTATTATTTTGCATTGTAGTTTTAGGATCTTGATATTTTATGGCATTCGCGTGCATATTTTATGTCTATTTTTACCAGGATCAGGACAGATTATTGATACGATGGACACAATTCTTGGACCAGTTGTATTGGAGCGAAAAGGAGTCAAAAACAACGTAAGTCGCTTTTTTGGGAAATATCAATAACACCAGAAGAAAACCCGAAGCGATTGGAGGACACATGAGGTTTAACAACCAACTATACGACGGGAGCAACTTTTCTGATCATATAGTTCCCACCATATAGTTGGCGCCGCCACCGCCTCCTCAAATAGTTTTACCCCGTGCAACTGGATCACGGAGACGATATACATAACACCTAGAAATCACCGAAACCTCACCTCCGGAAGGCATTTAGAGGGGGAACTCATCCACCGGGGACTCATCTTCGCCCTACACAGATCCAGGAGGCTAAGACATCGATCTTCATCATCAACAACTGCATCATCACCATCTCATCTACATCTTGTCTAGATCTTGTTGTGATTTCCATACTCGTTGTGGATTTATACAAGTACTATTCATCTATGATAGATTTCATTATTTTTGCCATGATGTTGATTGCCTCCATGTCTGACTAGATCATTAGTTCTTGGGGAGATGGAGAAACCCTAGCATGAGATTGAAATAAGATAAAGTTTATTATGATATTCATCGCTGTGACCATGTGTTATCTTGTCTTCATCTTGATGTTGGGAGAAGTCGACCTCTCAATATTTTCCTCTTGTGGGGACTTGATGGAGGGAACTACTTGTTGGTAGACGGAGGTGTGTTAGCACTTACAGTGACTATAAAGCTGTTGGCACTCCTTACGTATCAACTTGGGAACCGAGGAAACTCATGGAACACTATCCATGCTATGTGATACGTCCTACGAGATCAAGTCTCTTAATAGTGCAGTAATTCAGTTGATGTTGATTACTGTCTGTTGTGGTTATGAGCATGATGTGAGCTGTGGTTGCTGCCTGTTTGTCCAAATACGGAGTTTCTCTCGCACATACATAGTTGAAAATATTCATGATAATAATCTTTACCTTAGACCTTTTATAAATGCTAGAGGTGTATCCGCTACTCACTGAGAACGCTTTCCCCATTGCAGTTTCAAATCTCTTTTACATACGTGATACTTATTTTCTGTATTCACTTTATTTTACTTTAGTTATTGTTATCTCATACCAAAAAAAACCCAAAACACCTTTTTACACAACAATCGCATTTTATCTTGTTACTTAGAACTTTATTTTAGCATTTCTATTTTATTATTTACTTCAAGAGTTATTAGACTTCAGATTCCTGCTCCCAATGGGATCGATATCTTTATTTCAAAACTAGCTACAAACGATCTGTGCACTTGCAGTCATCAACATACTACATGGATGATGGATGATGATGGATATGGGGTCAATGGGGATGGGGCTGTTTTTTCTTGGAGGGATTTCAATTGAGTTGCCCGTTTCTCCCGAAGTGTCGATTCAGTTCTATTTCAGTTGGAAAATGGGCACTCCTAGGTCAGAAAATTAGCAAAGCTCATGCCAAATTTTTCGGTCGATATTTGCTAATTTTTTGCCTCTTTTTTATAAAGTGCAAACATATCGGCCAACGATGAGGATGGCCCTTCTAAGCACATGAGCGTCGAAGATCAAGCCCGAGAGGCCAACAAGTTGTTCTGCATGCGTCCTAAGAGAAGGAGGTAGCGGAGGAGGAGATGAGAATGACACCACCATCGGTGACCGCCATCGGAGGTGCTGGGTGCAACGAGGGAGATCCTGATTACGAGGGGGATGGCGATGACTACGATGGAACTAGTGAAGGAAATGAGAAGGATGACACCACCAACGATGGCGGCGAGCATACAGATGACGGTAGCGGCAAACTGGCCACTATGTAGAAGAAGGAGGAGAAGGAGAATGAAAGGAAGGAAGCCGCAAGTGCTCGCCAATGTCTGCGATGAGTTCACTGAGGTCACACAAAGTGGCCTACCCAGGCGCCTGCGTCAATTGCCAATGGGTACGGCATGCAACTCGGGTGCATCATCCGGGAAAGCATGTCGATCAACACGAAGCACATCAGAGGTGCTGCCAATCAGGCTTTGGTCAAGAACCTCTTTAAGGCCCTGTTCTTTTGGGCTCCGACTTGTGCATAAGCCACTCTGGCTTGAGTTGTCCAGAGAAACGGTTGTAGAAATAAGCTTAAGAGAAATTGTAGTCCAGTTCTTTTTGGCTTCCACTATTCTAGGTTATTGTGAGAATAGTGTGATGAAAAGTCCATAATGCCACTGGATTGAGTTTGCATATAGTATTGTTTTATTCTAAATATAAGCACAAATTACCGTTTCACATGTATCCAGAACTATAAACACACATCAAATATTCACTTGTACAACGACCATATGAATTTCAACATAGAAACTGGTTGTCTATCGGACACCTAAAATCATTCAGAACAAAATCAATTGCACTTCTACTAGCTAGGAACAACTCTAGATTACAGCATTGGTCATGAAACTCATGACCAGCATGATACGTCAGAAACGTATCTATAATTTTTTATGTTCCATGCTTGTTTAGTATCTATTTTTCTTTGATTTGTCTACACTTTGAGGTGTTTTTATATCTTTTCTGAAACTAACCTATTAACAAGTTGCCACAGTGCCAGTTGCATGTTTTCTTCTATTTTTGGTTCCAGAAAGGCAGAAAATCAATATTCTCGGAATTGGACAGGACAAAAGCCAAAATCAATATTTTACCGTGGGCAACACAAAGTCCATAGGAGAGACGGAGAGGCGAGCCAGGGCCACCACACCCCCTAGGCGTGGCCAGGGTGGGCCCGCGCCTACGCATGGTGTGGTCCCTCTGGTCGCCTCGCCTCTTCGCCTATAAGAAGCCCCCGACGCAGAAACCGTAGACACCCGATCAAAAACTCCACGAAACCTTCTGTAGCCGCCGCCACCATCGTCCCTAGATCGGGGGGATCTGAAGTTCTTCCCGGCACCCTGCCGGAGGGGAGATCATCCCGGAGGCCTTCTTCTCCGGTATGATATGTGAGTAGTCCCGCCTTGGACTACGGGTTCGTGTAGTAGCTAGATGGTTGTATCTCCTCCTTGTGCTTTCATGTATAGATCTTGTGAGCTCCGTTCATGTTCAAGATCTAATCTATTTGTAATCATGCATGTTGTGTTTGCGGGGATCCGATGGATATTGAGATTACTATGTCAGATTGATTAATGGTTTTGTCTTTATGATTCTATCATGTCTGTGTTGTTTGTGATCTTGCATGCTCTCCGTTTTTAGTAGCTATCTTGGCCAAGTAGTTGCTAGTGACTCCAAGATGGTGTATCTATGCTCGTTAGTGGGTTCATCCCTCTAGTTTCCAAGGGAAGTGACAGAAATATCTTCGGTTGTAGATGTGTTGTTGCTACTAGGGAGAAAACAACGGTCTCTTGTTCATGGAACAAGTGGATTGTTTACCTTACACACTTTGCTTAAAGCAGTTGTATGTTGCTTGCAACCTAATACTAGAAGGGGTTTGGATGATAACTTGAAGGTGGACTTCTAGTCATAGATGCAGTTAGATGGCGGTCTATGTATCTTGTTGTATTGCCCAATCGAATCTCATAGGATCTTTCTGACTAGTAATTGCATTGTTATGCCTTGCTCAGTTCCTGTAGATTGCCCTGCTGTAATTTTTACCCTTCATGCCATGTTGTTTATCTAAGGAGAGCACCTCTAGTGAACTACGGACCCCGGTCCAATCTTCACCATTGATACATCTTCCACAATTACTTGTTTACTTGTTGCAAACCACCATCACTTTCCATACCATACGTTTAATCCTTTGTTACAGCAAACTGCTGAGCTTGACAACCTCACTGATTTGTTGGGGCAAAGTCTTGAGTTTGTGTTGTGCAGGTTTCCATGTTGCTTGCAACAACTGTGTGCCGTTTCCTTCCTCCTACTGGTTCGGTAACCTCGGTTTCTTACTGATGGAAAACTTGCTGCTGTGCTGCTTTACACCTTGCTCTTGGGGTTCCCAACAGGCTCCACGTTAGCCATCAAGTTCTCTGGCGCCGTTGCCGGGGAAGCTAAGGACGTCTTCACAAGGGGAGTCCTCCTCAACCTTTCTCTTTACTTTGTTTTTAGTTTGCTTAGTTTCTTTTGCTTGGTTTTGTTTGCCTCTTTTCAAAAACTCCAAAAAAATTAGTTTAGTTTGGTTTGCTTTCTCTATTCAAAAACACACAAAAATTAGTTCCTACTCTAGTTGCTGGTCTGGTATTGCCTTGCTTTGTCATGTGTTCTATCAATGGATGGTTTCTTTGAAACTAGTTCTTATTGGCAAGGTGGATTCACAGAAGAACAAAATTATTATTATAAGGAACACCGTTTGTCACAAAAGGGGCAACACTTATGGAAACAAATTGATAAGTTGAATACTATTGCTAGAGACGTGTGCTCTACTTATAATGTTACTTATTGCTTTGATAAGTCTTGTTGTTGTAGGAGGTATAAACACCTTCCTTTTCAGTGTGAGTATAATTATAATGTTACCATATCTTCTTATGCTAAGGGAAATTATGACTTTGATGATGTGGAGCAAATTGAAGAATTTATTGCTTTCAAGGGTGCATTTGAACTTGCCAGTTTGCTTGAAAATACTGATGATGCACCTTATGAACATGAGGTTTATGAGATACTTAAATTCTGCTTTGATAATTACAAGGAAGAAAATAGCTATATTCTTGAATATTGTAATAGGTGCTTTCCACAAATGGAAGAGACTAATGCCTTGCAGGAGCCTATGGAAGAAGAAATTGCTGAAACTGAAAGCTCATTAGATGAAAAATAGGAGGAGAGTGATGGCCAAGAGGAGGAAGAATGGATCTACCCATGTCTACCTTCTAATGAGAGTAAATCTGTACCTCTTACATTATTTGATTGTCCCCCCTTGTTTGCCAAAGGAGGATGAATGTTATGTTCCTGTGGATTCTTTTGAAATATCTACTATGGGTAAAACTTGTGATAATAGTTATGCTCCTGTTATCTATGATAATCCTATATTTGTGCCTAACTTCGAAATGCATGGTACTAAGGAGTTTTGCTCAGAAAATGTTTATGATAAAGCTCTATATGATGGTCCTATGTTGAATGATCAGTTACCTTATTATAAAATTGCTAAAAGTGGGTTTGAAGGTTTTAATCCCACTATTTTTGAGCTTGATAAAAATTATGTGTTTGTAGATCATGAAAAGCATGCTTTATGTGATAGTTATATTGTTGAGTTTATTCATGATGTTACTGAAAGTTATTATGAGAGAGGGAAACATGGTCGTATGTATCTCAACAATATTAAGTTTCCCCTCTTTATGTTGAAAATCTTGAAGTTGCACTTGCTTTGCTTTCCTATGCTTGTTGCTTTGTGCTTCTTTGATTTATTTTCTTACAAGATTCCTATGCATAGGAAGTGGGTTATACATAAATGTGTTTTGAATTTGCTTCTTGATCCTCTCTTTTACTTCAATTCATATTTCTTATGTGAGCATCTTCTCAAACTATCAAGCCTAACTTAAAGGCGTTAAAGAAAAGTACTTGTTGGGAGATAACCCAAGAGTTTCCTTGAGTCTTGGAAGTTATTACTTCAGTAATGACCTCTCCTTATCCTTTTTGTTTGCTTTTTGTGCCAAGAATGACCTCTAATGAGAGGGAAATAAGATTTGGGGAGTTGCTGTCCCAAAACAAATTTCTGTCCTCCACCATAAAAATTCGTGAGGCGTATCTGTAACTCGGATTGAGATGAACATTTATGATAAATCCCCCATTATGTTAGCTAACTTTTGTTAGTTAAACACTTTTTGATTGGAGCAACAAAATATTTTCGAAAATATCGGTTTCTACCATTTGATGCATTTTGTGATTTCGCCATTATTTGCATTTGCTTCTTATTGATTCCTTTTTGAGTTCTCTTTTGGGGAATTGAGCTTTTTACAGGAGTTGCTACAGTAGCCCATGTTTTTAGTGAAAAGAATTGCTGTTCCAAAGCTTTGCCTAAGGGTCTAATATCTTTTGAATACACTAATGTTGCTAATGAAGATTGTGTGAAGTTTTGTATGAAGGAAAAATTTTAGGTGTAGAGAGAGAATGATGTAATGAGATGAAGAATGGACAAAATCTCAAGCTTGGGGATGCCACCCCGGTGTCACCCCAAGAAATATCCAAGAGGTACAAGCGTCAAAGCTTGGGGATGCCCAAGGCATCACCTTCTTCATCAATAAAAAGCTCAGGTCTGTCTAGACACTTCGTTTTTATTGTTTTATGCAGTGTTGTGTTGTTCTGGGAGTGTCTTAGTTTTTGTTTGCTTTGCTTAATTTGTTTGGTTTGCTTGAATAAAGTAGTTTGGACCCCCGTTCTCGCTGTGTTATTTCAAATAAGTCAATTGGTGTTGGAAAGGAGTAGGAAGTTCCTGCTTGAAAGTGCAAGAGAAACTTGCATTGACTGTGACTTAGACTTTAGCATGACATGCTAGGTGTTGCTTTGACCTTATGCTTAGTGATTATTGCTATAGCATGTTTTGTTCCAAAAAATTGGGATTGCTTAGTGTGCCTTGAAGAAATCATGCGTTGTTTTAGCATGCAAAAGCATAGTATTGTGGTATTCTCCTTTGATGCTTTGTTTGGGTTGACTTGGCACATGCTCACACCGTGTTATGAGTACGACAAGTCACCTTAGCCTCTATGATCATTTAGTCCTTGACTTGTAGTACCACTCTATGCTTTGATTAGTAATGTTTTGTCGCTCTGCATGATTATGTCCATTATTGCTCTCTTAGTTGGTTGCTCCCAGTCTTTTGCTAGCCTCCACTTGTATGAGTAAGCTCTACTCATGCTTCCAACTCCCAAGAAACCAAGTTATTCCAAAGTTTCCACTATAAACTCCTATGAATGGTGTGTTACACCATTCCAAGTATATTCTTGTTTTCAGCTATCTTCCAATTAAAAACTATTTTGTTATGTGAAAACTTAGTGATTAAAGCCCTCACAAACTTGATGGACACTTTATATTCTTTACCCCTAATAGACTTCAACCATTGTGTCGTCTATGTTGTATATGCTTGCACTTATACATTGGAATTAGCAGAACCATGCTGTCATGGGGAACGTTTTCAACATTGCACTTGTACTTTGTACATAGTTGATATCATGCTCTTTTGTCTATGGATGTCACCGGTGTGAAATAAAGAGGGAACTTGTAAGTCCATGGTGTAGGGGTTCGTAGCATGGAAAACAAAAAAATTCTACCGCATACAAACAAACAAGCCAAGATCTATCTACTAGATTGTAGCAACGAGTCGATGGAATAACTTACCCTCGAAGATTCCAAAGTGTTTAACGAGAGAAGATTCTCGTGGATGATGTAGTCGTACTCTTGCCGATCTCAAGATCGCGTAGACGATCCTTCCGGCGCTGCGTTCCGGCAGCGCTTCCGTAGTCGGTCACACGTTCGGTACTCGACAAAGACCTTCCTCTCCCTTGTTCCAGCAGGCAGCGGAGGTTGTAGCACTCTCCTCGCGATTCCGGCAGCACGACGACGTGGTACCAGAAGTAGAGGGGAGATCCCGCAGGGCTTCGCCTTAAGCCGGAGCGAGTATGGTGGACTATGAGAGAGGCTTGGCGGTCTAGGGTTTAGAGGCGCCAAGTAGAGGGAGCTAGGCCGGCGGCTAGAGCTTGGGGAAAGCCCCAAGTCGGCGGCTAGGGTTTGCCCTAGGGCGGCGGCGGCTGCAGGAGGGCCGGCGGCTAGGGCTAGGGTTTTGGGTGGAGAAGTTGTGTCTAGGAGGGGAGCCCTGCCCCTCCTTATATAGATGGAGGGGGCCGGCCAAGGGGAGGGGAGTCCCTCCCCAACTCGGCTTCCAAGGCCGGCGGTGGAGGGAGAGGGACTTCCTCCCCAAGTAGGTTTCTTACTCTCCCTCCACCAAGCAAAATAGCCGTTTGACTTTTCAAATTGGCGTTTGACTTTTCAAACTAGGATTTGATTTATCCTTTTATTTTGCTCAGCGATGACACCTAGTACATGATGCAACCATTCCAACTTGTCATGACACATTCATGTACCCTTCCCCTCCGGAGTGCCGGACATTCCGGAACCTTCTAGAACATTTCCGATGAAAACACCGGAACCATTCTCCAACCCCGAAACAGGACTTTCCTTATATGAATCTTATTCTCCGGACCATTCCGGATCTCCTCGTGATATCCCAGATCCCATCCGAGACTCCGAACAACATTCGGTCTCTTACTCATCATTCCATAACTACTTAACAACGTCGAATCCTTAAGTGTGTCTCCCTACGGTTCGTGAATTATGCGGACATGATCGAGACACTTCTCCGAACAATAACCAATAGAGGAATCTGGAAATTCATATGGCTCCCACATATTTCTACGATTACTTTGCGATCGAATGAACCACTTACAAACGATACCAATTTCCCTTTGTCTCACGATAGTTTACTTATCCGAGGTTATGATCGTCGGTATCTCTGCATACCTAGTTCAACCTCGTTACTGATAAGTACTCTTTTATCGTTCCCGTGATATGTGATCCCTTGTGAGCTAGTCACATGCTTGCAAGCCAATTGGATGACATTCCACCGAGAGGGCCCAGAGTATATCTATCCATCATATGGATGGACAAATCCCACTCTTGATCCATGTGTCTAAACCAATACTTTTCGAACACTCAATGCCACCTTTATAGCCACCCAGTTACGGTGTGGTGTTTGATGTCATCAAAGCATCCTTCTGGTGATGGTGATATGCATGATCTCATGGTCGAAGGAATTAGGGTACTATGTATCAGAAAGCATATAGCAATTGAACTATTAAAATGACTTGATCTTTATGCTACGCTTATCTATAGGAGTATGTCCATGATATCATTCTCCTAACGATATGATCTTGTTGTTGATAACATCTCAATGTTCATGATAGGGAAACCACAATCATTTATTAACCAACAAGCTAGTATTGTGAAGAGGCTTTACTAGGGACTCTTATTTAAGTTTACAAATCACACAAGTATTAATGTTTCCTTGTTAATACTGTTATAGCATGAATGTAAACATTTATCATAAACACAAAGATATAATAATAACTACATTTATTATTGCCTCTAGGGCATATCTCCAACACATGGAGTATGTATTTTGTGTTAGAGAAACGCCTGGGCCGCTATCCTAAGCCATGCCTAATCATGGTGGAAACTTGCAGCATCACCATAGTGAGCTATCTATGAAGCATCCTCAATAAAAAGATATGCACATAGTAAATAAAAAGATCGCTGAGATGCTCATTGTCTGCTTGCCTTGTCATTTTAGTTATGGGAAAGCTCATGTACCATGTGCAAGGGGTACCCCGTTGGCGGTTCTCTATAATACGCATGTACTTACAATGACAAGAACTTACAGGTGACTGAAGTTGAGTAGCATGAGGTGTGGCCCTCGTATTTAAGGGACTTGAGATTGCCAACTTATACTTTGTCAAGCATATACTCCATAGTTTGTTCACTTTGACCTTAATAACTTCAAGATGCTTATGATAGGGGCAATGAGGGATGAAAGTTAACAAGTACCATAATTTTTGGAAGCTCTTTTTGAAACTTGAAATCCTTGCTTCCCTTTATGAAGGGCCTTTCTTCCACTACTATTATTGAGTCTCCACCTTCTACCTTTAGGAACCATTAAGAGAGCATAGTTGCCATTCTTAGTTTTATGTGTAGTGTTCCAAAACTTATTGGTTGATGCATATTGCGATATTACTTGTTCTTGTGCTATTTGTTTCTAGTCACCCTTGTGAACTTTGAAGGTTACCTATGCATCTATTTGCTACTCTATGAGGTACAAGCTGATTGCCACTATGCCATGTTTTCTATATGTGAAACAAACAAACGTTTTTCAATGCATGTTATTCATGATCTTTGTTTGTAGCCTTTCATGTTGCATGCATACTTACTTTGTCTTATTGTTAGAACTCCATCTTTCATGCACATGTTTAGAGTTCTTTGATCCTAGCTTTCAATGCTTGCAAATGGTTTGATCTTGGTTTTGATGGTGCATGTCACCTCAAAAATTATTATTTTTATCACTTACCTACACGAGGACGAGCAGGAGTTAAGCTTGGGGATGTTTGATACGTCGGAAAAGTATCTATTTTTTGATGTTCCATGCTTGTTTAGTATCTGCGTTGCTTTGCTTTGTCTACACTTTGAGGTGTTTTTATATCTTTTCTGGAACTAACCTACTAACAAGTTGTCATAGTGCCAGTTGCCTGTTTTCTTCTGTTTTTTGTTCCAGAAAGGCAGAAAATCAATATTCGCGGAATTGGACGGGACAAAAGCCAAAGTCAAAATTTTACCATGGGCGACACGAAGTCCAGAGGATAGAAGGGGAGGCATTCTAGGGCCACCACACCCCCCTAGGCGCGGCCAGGGTAGGCCCGCGCCTAGGCAAGGTGTGGGCCCCATGGTCATGTAGAGGTCTCAATCTGATAAGGTAGAGATCCCTGTGTTTACAATGCTAGTCCCTAGATCGAATAGCTAGCATCCACGGTTTAAGATGTAATATCAAGAAACAAAGGTCATATTACAACTTATAACCAGGTATAAAATAATTCATTACATCTTACATAGCTCATTTGGCTATCTCATTACAATGCAGCAGAAATATCTATATAGCATGGAGTCCTTCATCTTCATATGCCACAGGCAATCATGTTGGTTGTAGACTTGTAATCCCTACTCAACAAACTTCACTAACATCAAACAAACCTGCAACATAATAAGTTACAGCCACAAGGGTCAATACATTTGAATTGTATTGGCAAGTGATACTATGGTAGAATAGTGGTATCTAATATCTATATGCATTTGGCTAAGTGTAGCTTAGGCTTGCATTGCTCAAAATAGGTTTTCTGTATTAGTTGAAAACACTAAGTTTTTGTTTGTCAAAATCACCCAAGGAACTACCAATAGACATTGGTGAACCTTTACCCTTGTTCAACCACAAGTTTTTAACTTAGAAATTGGGATGAGGAGATCCTTGATAGCTTCAATGTCTTGATGCTCAAATTGTCCATTGTCGGGGACACGGCTAAGTACTTAGGTTTTACTCTCGAGAGAGGTGGTGCACTTTCCCCACAAGACTCGACATGCATCGAGACGAGATCTTTCAGAAGCCTTCCCGCGTTCCATCCTATCACCCCTACCACCTTCTGTCCATCTGGCTAAGTTATTGCAACCTATATAATCAAGGCAGAGCCCATATTTCCATGTGGCTGCACTAGAAGCTTCTCAACACTTAACATCTCAAATCTCTTTGTTCCTGGGTGGCTTTCCACAAGTGTGATACACAAGGTAGCCATCACCATGGGCCTTGTATAACCACTCAACCCAAACCATTCTCACCATTCACCCAGGTGATTTATTCACATAGTTGTTTTATTAAGCAAAACACAAGTCATAGACTTAGAAATATTTCCTAGCATGAATAATCCATCCTTGTTTTCTACTAGCTAAGCTAAGCATGATAACATGGCAAGTTTCCTAACTTAGGATAATTCTACTAAGACAACATCTACTAGGATTTCCCAAGGCATAGCATATATATACTTAGTAAAAATTCCATGCAAGTCATATTCAAATATCACTAATGCATAGTCAAAATAATAGGACAATATATGAATAACCACTTGCCTTTTTAGTAGATAGTCTAGGTACACTCCTTGATCTTGCAAATTTCACACTCCTCAAAGATCACTACAATTCAATCAAGCAAGTCACAAATTCAAAACTAGCATTCAAACAATTCACCACATAAAATGATAAAAACAAGGAAATGCATGCAAGCATGCAAAAGATTTTTTTATTGAAAGAGTGTTTTCTAACAAGGTTATAAACATTTCAAAACATCTACTGGTCATTTATAAAAGTGGCAAAACCATTTAAAACAATTTAGTGAAAATGGCCTTTTTAAATTATTTTTGTTTTGCTAGAAATGATTTTATTCAAAGGAACAATTTTCTAGTGTTAATAAAATATATTTTTAAATCCAAATGTTAGTGTTTAGGGTCAGAGAGTTCAAAACAAATCCATTTGCAAAAGGATTTACTAAAAAAACATTTTTAAAACAATTTTTATATCCAAAATAGTCCTAAACATGTTTTTGCAAAAACACCTAATTTGTCAGAAGAAAAATACTAAACTAAGGCCATAGTAGCAAATCTTACATTTTTCTGAATCCATTGATATAAAATTTGTAATTTCTGGCCAAGCAGGACAAAAGTTATGATTTTTGCAAGTTTAAGCATCTAATAGATCCTTTTATGTTTTTAAAACTAGAGCTAGGCCACGTGGAATGGTTCTATTGATCCATACTGTTTCGTTCGGATCAAGAAAAGTGGGCCGCAGGATTTAAAGGGCATCGCACGGATCAGATTAGCACGTACTGGTTCGTCTATGATCTAATCCTATCCGTGGGATCCAGCGGTTCACAAAGACATTGCTGTGAACCGGCTACTGGGCGATCATGGGCGGGCTCGGCTCAGCGGTGGTCCGACACAACCAGGAAGCAAGGGAGAGAAAGGAGTGCGTTACCGTGCTCGCGGGGTCGTTGTGGTGCTCAAGGTGGCCGTAGCTGGTGAAGGGGCGCACGGGGTCGACGTCGATTGCTCGCCGGAGTCGCTCCTGGTGTCGGGCACGTTCTGTCATCGTCGGGGGAGAGGCTACGAGGCGCGAGAAGGCAAGAGGAGGACGGCGTTAGATGCGCGCGAGAGAGGGGAGTGTGCGATTGTCAACCAGAGAGGAGGGGCGGTCAGAAATAACCAGGGGAGTTCGCCGGAGTGGAGGCAGTCGACGGTGGCGCACGGGTGAGGTCAGAGCCGACGTTCTGGGGAACGCGCGTGCAAGCAGAGGCCACTGGCAGATGCGCACGACTAAGGCAAGTAAGTTGGTGGAAGCTAGGGTGCGGTGACCCAGCATACCACTGCATGATGTAGTACACTATAGTCGTTGACATAACACCAATGAAACACTGTTCACTAGTATTACATCCTCAGAGTGGTACAACAGAAACACAGCAGGTCCAAGACATGACTATAGGTTACAATTCAACTCTTTACACAAGATCCAGAGAACACTCTAGGTTAAAGAGAGAGAAAGAAACTATCATACTAATAAGACTAGTATCTAAACTATTGGCCTGGCATTGCTGTTATTGCAATACACTAAACAAATAGGTTCTATGGCTAGAGATTATATTCCTATCTAATAAGTAACTACGTCTTCACTTGAGTTGATGTATATGTTGATTTTCTTGACTTCATTGAAGAACTTTAGCTTCTGGTGATGATTCCTGGAGCATAACTTGATGTAGACGTCGTCTTAATGGCTTCAGAATCTAGCAAGGGTTAAGAAGATAATGCTGAGTACTCAAAGCAAGTTCACTAGAAAAGGTGTGTTTGATGCACTATATCTACAGCCATAGACCATAGGTTGTAGGCAATGCAAGTTTTTGTAAACATTTCTTCAAAGGTTGCTTTTATTCTGAAAAGCTATGTCCGTCAGCCTTCACGGGTTCACCAGAACTTTCATGGAGTTCATTTCCCGCTGCGTTCGCAGCTCCTTCCCAGAATAGGGAGTAACAACTTACATTTCTTACACTCTGCAGAGGTGCGTCACTTTACCCATGAGAGATCTTAGCTTTGTTGCACATCCGAGTTATACGCTCGTTCACACTTCCTTGGTGTGAGGCCCATACTAAGATCCAAGCCAATCACTGCCTTCTCCGCGACCCCGCATGTCTCCTTGGTGTACGTCTGCCCACCTATTGAATTACGGCAATTGGCAGTACAGACCGTTCAGATGCCGGAACTATCGTGGGAAGTTGAGGGCTCCCACCCATATGCTGCATATCCTCTATGAATTACCAGTTAATATGCATGCTATGAGTGATAACAGACACGACCCGCACATCCAGCTCCATGCGAGAGGGAAAAGATATAGCTGACTTCTTCGTCCCATTCCAAATCTCATGGTCAACGCGTAATATACGGCGCAAGAATCACTGGCGACATTGGTTGTTAAATCTAGGTGATATAGTCACGAGCAGGTATTCCAAGCGCGATTTAATAGATTAGCTGATCACCCTGGATCAGTAACCAATAGTTCATATTATTATCAAAAATAGTGTTTTCTAATCTTTTTCAAATGCAGGTGTTGACAACACTGGATTTGCAAAATACTTTACAGAAAATAATCAAAGGACATGAGCAAGTGTGAACTTGCCTTTTGTGATTGCAAGATTATGCACTCACGGTCTTCAAGACAATATAAGATCCAATATCTGAAATCAGCATCATTGGTCCGGTAAGGACTAATGTTTAAAGAAGCAATATGCTCTTATGCATAAGTAATGTGATGCACTTTATAAACGCAAATCCCTGGGATAACGTTGTTCTAGGGTTTGGATACTAGAAATGATGTCTTTGAAATGTGTTGTACTTTTAGATAAGTGTTACACTTGTGCTTCTTATTAGGGCTTGTGAGTGTGTGTGAAACAATATGTAATTATACTATCATACAACAGTAAGATACAAAATTGTGGAATGCTATTCATAGATTACTTATATATGAATTGCCTTATCTTTAAATCTTGCTTTACAAGTATAGGAGTTTATAAGAAACTTTAAGTATTAACAATCCTGATATATAAGAAAGGTTTAAAGCAATGTGATTATGATTAATTGTCATCTATTGACTATGATGAAAGTTCTTAAGTTTAGTTGTTAAGATTTGGGGATACTGTCCTAAGATTTTTTGTTTGAAGTGGCCAAAAAGAATAACATTTGAAGAAAAGATTTCTTTTCTAAGGTCTAAACAATCTTTGTGGTTAGTTAAGTCTGGTCGATGTTATTTGTGCTTGCTTGAATAGTTTGGACTTGTGATGCTTTATCACTTAATTATAATAGACCAAAGTTAACTATAAAACATATAACAAAGTCTTTGGTATTATATTTAGAGTCTTGTAGACTAAAGTTAACTTTAAAACATAGATTGTTTGAAAGTGTAATGCTTATGATATTTGTACCTTGTGTACTTGGTAATGTTTCCTTAAGGTTTCTTAAAAATGGTTATATTTTTACTTGGTGTAGTGGTTTCTTGATTTTATAATGGAATAGTAGCATTTACCTTTTTATAGATGAGTGGTTATAGTTTATAAACAAAGAAATAATATTACTTAACTACATATGCACTTAGTATAGAATTGTGATGGTTTTGTAATCTGGTGGTTGAAGTAGATGGAAAAGATTGGATTTAGTCACAAATTATTCTTAGAGATTTTATATTTGATAAGGATCCTTTTAGAAAATAATATACTTTTATGGTTGAAGATAATTCAATAAAATATAATTTATAAATTTTTGAACCATTATGACTTCATAATATTAATATTTAAGACTAATACTATTTATTAGATTTAATTGACTAATTTTTTGAAATATTAACAAATTTTATTGACCCTTATATGAATTATTAACTAAGGAAATAGGTTTAAATTCAAATTACTAGAGTATTAAGTTTTTATTTACTTTAAAAGTGGAATATTATATTTTTTAACAAGTAGACCTTATTTTTGTGATCATTTTGATATATTACATTTATTTTTGTGATTTATAAATAATAAGATATGATTTTTATAAGACTTATTACTTTATAAATAGTTAATAAATAATAAATACTTATTTAAGTGAAATAATAATGCATGATTATAGTTTTAAAGTATTGTTTTTATTTTTCCAAGATTTTTGGTATTTTATTTATATTTTTAACATTTACCATTATTAAAATAGGAATCAAAGTTTTATTACTTTTAAAATCTTTATTAAATAATAATTATTTAAATTGTTAACATAATAATGTTTTATAATGGTTTTAAGTTATAGATTTTATTTTCCTAAAAAATTTCATATATTACATGTATTTTTCTGAATTACAGAACTAAAGATATTAATTTTACAAGATTTAATTACTTTATTTAAATTTCTGGAGTATTGATATGCAATTTGTATTGTTTTCTCACTTTATTTAAAAAGTAAATACTTTTCTTACCGAGGCTAAACCTACCCAAGGTCACTGACTAGTGGGCCTATGGCCACATCATCAGCCACGCAAGCGAAGACTAGGTCAAACGGCGGACTGGGTCAAGGGTGGCGTTGGCATGACGTTGCTACGACGTCAACACAACCACCGCCGTCAGTGGGTAGTCGCAAGCAACGATCTACGGCGCCCTAGCAAACGAAACTAGCCTAGTTCGAATCAGCACAACATGCTAGACCCTAAAGTGGCGGCGCCGCTCGGAAATGGTCATCGGAGCCTAGGCTCCGACGAGCTACGACGGTGACCGACGATGGCATAAGGTGTGACGGCGATTGACAACGAGATGAGGCGATTTAGGGGTACTGGAAGGTTCAGAAACTCACCCTAATGACGATAGAGAGGTCGACGAGGACAGGCGTGGTCGGAGACGAGCTCTCCAACAAGATTTCTGACGAACACCGACGGCACGAGATGATGAAATTCACCCCAACTCATACTCCCCCATCCCCCGCGTCCTTATCGGATGGTCTACAAGCGACGACGCTTCTCCTCATCCACTTCACAGCCTCTAGGACGAACTCTACCAACGGCGAGGCATGGCTCCGGTGAGCTAGGGTTTCGACCCAATTCGAAACAGAGAGGATAAGGAGGAAATGTGGATAGGGATGAGGCAGGGTGTCGCGGTGGCCTTCTTATCCCCCTCTGGAACGGCGGCGGGCATCTCGACGCACGGCTGACGACGACGGCATCGGGCGGCGGCGGACTCCTCCAGCGAGCTGCCTGTGTGCGTGAGGATGACGATGATGTTCATTTTACAGAAAACCCCCTGGTGATTCTTTCAGCTCAACCCGCAGTCCCTCTTTGGTCCCACCCGTTAGCCAGAGGAAAGAATGAACTAGGCTGGTTGCTGGGCTTTTGTGGGTTGCACGTGGGCGACAGGTAAGAAGAAAGAAGTTGGGCCACGTCCAAGAAATGTTTTTTTATTTGTTTTCCTTTTCTATTTTCTGTTTTTCTTTTTAGATTTGTATTTAATCTATAATTTGAACTTTTCTAACAAAGTTTACTTGCTGAATATTTGCAACAACAATTTATATTGATTGAGATTTATTTTGTAAATCTTAATGATAAATATTTTATATTTCTTTATTTTCTTTATATAAATCCCTTTGAATATTTTGTATAAGCCTTTATTATAAATTTTCTTTCTATACTAAACCATGGCTTTATTATTTGATATTTCCTTCTTTGTTTATAAAACTTAATTCTAGTTAGCTCATAGTTTGAATGGAAATTTTATATATAATGATCCTATATCATTATTTGATGCATGAAATACAAAGGAAATTAATATGGTTAATATTACTCCCATTAATTTAGAAATTGGCAATGTATATATTCTATTATGATACACACAGAAGTTAGGGTTTGAATTGTAAGTGCTTACCCTAGAGTTTAGGATTCTTAATTTACTTATATTCCTTTGTTTATGTGAGTAAAGATTTAATAGCTAAGCATATTGTCTTTTGTTTGTGATCTATAATGATATCACCATTTAAAATAGAAAGTTATTGACTAAAATGTTTTATGGAAAAGAATTGGTAAAATTATCTCCTAAACACGTATGGTTAAGACAATTGGAAATGATAAAGATGTGATTATGTGATTTGCTATATGAAAATGTTCATGTAAAGTGATATGGAGATAAGATGAGGGATTAATAACATGCAATGGATAATATATTTGGTTTGAGATTTAAAGTTGGGTGTTTACCAAGAATTCCTATCTTCCATAATTCACAATCCTGGATTTCTAATTAAGGAATTCTTTTCCTAGATATACTACTTTTTTCCTATCCATCATCATGGTTAACATGATGAGATTTACTTCACAAGAATATTCTTATCCACCTTTTGTTCTCCTAAATCTATTTAAAAATCCAATGAGCTTGGCATTAAAGCTTTCAAAATTTTCTCATATCCATACTTGGTTATATCCACTACTCTACTGTTGATAACCTTCAATCCAACGAGTAGTTCCTTCAAACTCCACTCATACTCTTCCTTAATCATCCATCACTAATGTTTCTCCAGTAGATGTATACATCAAACTACCTTTCTCTAAAGCTTATTATGCTTTAAGAGGAATAACACTACTTCCATAACTCCATGCTACACTAGCTTTAGTTTAATCATATTATCTTACATTTACTTTACTCTAGTAACTCATACTCCAACCTCACATTATATTAATGTGACTTGCAATGACTACTCTAGGATAACTTATCTATACTAGGGTTTTAATCATTTTATACCCACCAATGTCACTTATACCTGATATAAGTATTCAATCTTGGTGAGTAAGGCATGATCCTTATAATCCTTTAATCATTTATATCTTAGGTTTCCAGTTGGCTAATCAAGGATTCATCAATACAATCTTACAATTGTATTGAAATTATCTTCTTAGTATCTCTTATTAGATTAAGGGTTGTTATTCATGGTCTATGCCTACTTGATCCATTCGAATTACTACTAGTAACTATTTTCAGGATTCATCCTTGTAATCTTCTTTCCTACCATATAATTATATATTCCAATAACTCTTCTATCATTTCGGGAGTGAGTTTAACTCCATCAATTATCATATTGATTTAATTCTCTTCAATCACTCCCATCCTATAGATGATATTTAAAACTAGCATTACTATATACCTTTTCTTAGTTGTTTCTTTATAGGCACTTAAATGTATTCTATGATATGGTCAAGAGTTGATAGAATAAGAATTGGTGAATAAATTGTTGATTACTCAACATTGATGAACAACAGATATTGAGATAGGATTCCATAAGGATTGATATGGAAAGAAAGATACATGGTGCATGATCTAGACTTGGTTTCTTTCCTACTCAATCACACTAAAGAGTTAAAGTTAGGTATTACCATGATACTCATGGTATAATTGGATAAGAAATAAATAAGTCAAGGGTAAATTATTACATTCTTAACTTGGTATTCATGGGTTGTTGTTGTGAACATTATGATATGATCCCTTAAGGATCAGAATGAGTTATTATTTAAATTTTATTATATTTGATCTACCCTTAGATCAATTTACCATTACCAAAAATAATGTTTTATCAAGGGTCATATTGAAACTTATCACAGTCAACTTGATGATCTACTTCAATTCCATCAAGTTAAGAGAAGGTTCAATCACTTTGACAAGTTTTTATTTAAAAGCGCGAAAATTATTCGGATTTTCTATGCATGAATGCAATGAACACATCTGGGTTCAACTTATTTCTAAGCTCTAATACTGGGATGTTACATAGGGGCAGGGGGTGGTCGGAGCTGGCCAGAATTGGCTCTGGGGCTCTTCGAAGCAGGGATGTTTCAAGCACGAATTGGAGCAGCCTGGAGGTGTTCGTGGCATGGGATTTGAGGGGAAAGAGAGGAGAAGGGGGCGGTTAAGTACGCGTGGTCGCGGGAGGATTTACTGGCGGCATTAACGCGAATTTATGCGAGGCATCAATGGCCAGAAACGGCGAGGGGAATTGGGCGTGGTCACCGCGGGGTGGAGACGACGATGTGACGTGGCGGTGGGGTCGGTCAGTCAGTGAGGGTGGGGGTGCGATTTCGAGTGAGAAAGATCTGGGGAGGGGGAGAGATTGGCCCGGGTGGGCTGGTGTTGGGCCAGATTGGGCTGGGGTCTGGTTAGGTTTAGTTGGGTCGAACCCTTTTCAATTTTTTTCTTTCTGATTTCTTTTTCTGTTTCTATTTTCTGTTCTCATTTTATTCAAATGATTTAAACCTCAATTTGAATTAATATTTTTACCAAACCTTTTCCAAACTTTTAGTAGGTTTTTATACTGTTCAATAAGGTGTTATTTAATCCAACTTGGAGTAATTCCCAATAATCTCTTACGATTTATTATTTAATTAAATTAGGCATTTGTCTTTATTCAAATAAAATTGAATATGGTTTAAACTCATATAAATTTTATTCAAATAATCCTTTATTCTTTTTTATTATTCAGTAACTTTTATTCCATTTGCTTATGGATTTGGCCAAGATTTAATTTGAGTTTTAAATACTCCTTATATATTTATTTCTTTCTTTGTCTTATAAAATCCATATTTTTTTATTTATAGCTCCAAAATTGGTGATTCCAATTTGTATCATTTGATTTAATATTTGTTTATCTTTTTAAATCCTTTTAGGATTACTTTTCTCAAGATTTGGTATGGATTTTTGTTAGGAGCTTTATTAGCCTTGGAAATTGTTTCCATTATCTTATTAAACTCATAAGTTTTTATCCATGGTTCCAAATTGAGTGAAACCAATTTCTATGGTTTTATAATATTTTTATTTATCATTTTCGATCATTTCTAAATGTTTGTTGCTAAATTTTTATATGGAAAAAATCCATAGTCTTGGGGAGATCTTGGAAATGATTTCTTTCTTTAGGGTTTAGGGTTTTGGTTTATTTTTCCCAAGTGTTTAAATTCAAGATTCTTTCCATGCATAAAATGCATTTGATCTTTGAATTATTTGTTTGTTGTTTTCTGGTTCAAATTTGTTCAAGTAGGGTTTGATGTTTCCATTTAGAAGCAAAAAGTTTCTTTTCACCCTAAATTTCAACATTTGTTTCTTTTGTTTATTTATTTTTCACATTTCAAATTTGGACAATTTTGGGATGTGACAGGTCGCCTCCCAGCCTCGCCTCTTCGCCTATAAGAAGCCCACGATGTAGAAAGCCTAGACACCCGATCAAAAACTCCACGAAACCTCCTGTTGTCGCCGCCACCATTGTCCCTAGATCGGGGGGATCTGAAGTTCTTCCCGGCACCCTGCCGGAGGGGAGATCATTCCGGAGGCCTTCTTCTCCGGTATGATGTGTGAGTAGTTTCACCTTGGACTACGGGTCCATGTAGTAGGTAGATGGTTGTATCTCCTCCTTGTGCTTTCATGTATAGATCTTGTGAGCTCCATTCATGATCAAGATCTAATCTATTTGTAATCATGCATGTTGTGTTTGCAGGGATTCGATGGATATTAAGATTACTATGTCAGATTGATTAATGGTTTTGTATTTATGATTCTATCATGTCTGTCTTGTTTGTGATCTTGCATGCTCTCTGTTGTTAGTATCTATCTTGGCCAAGTAGTTGCTAGTGACTCCAAGAGGGGGTGTTTATGCTCGATAGTGGGTTCATGCCTCTAGTTTCCAAGGAAAGTGACATAAATCTCTTCGGTTGTAGAGGTGTTGTTGCTACTAGGGAGAAAACAACGGTCTCTTGTTCATGGAACAAGTGGATTGTTTACCTTACACACTTTGCTTAAAGCAGTTGTCTGTTGCTTGCAACTTAATACTGGAGGGGGTTCGAATGATAACCTGAAGGTGGACTTCTAGTCATAGATGGAGTTGGATGGCGGTCTATGTATATTGTTGTATTTTCCAATCGGACCTCGGTCCTCGTTAGCAGACGGCTGCAGCGGAACGATCCCCCATCGGAGAGCTCTAACGTCGGCCCGATCTTGGCCAACGAGAGTAGGTGGCCACGGGCTATGCTCCTAATGGCAAACGTGAAGCCCGTTGGGAACCCCAAGAGAAAGGTATGAAGCAGCACATCAGCAAGTTTTCCCTTAGTGAGAAACCGAGGTTATCAAACCAGCAGGAGGAAGGAAACGTCACACGGGTGTTGCAAGCAACGCGGAAACCTGCACAACACAGACTCAAGACTTTGCCCCAACGAATCAGTGAGGTTGTCAAGCTCACCGGTTTGCTGTAACAAAGGATTAAACGTATGGTGTGGAAGGTAATGGTTTGCAGCAAGTAAACAAGTAACCGTGAAAGATGTATCAATGGTAAAGATTGGACCGGGGTCCATAGTTCACTAGAGGTGCTCTCCTTAGATAAACAACATGGCATAAAGGGTAAACAAGTTACAGCAGGGCAATTGACAGGAACTAAGCAAGTCATAACATTGCAATACCAGACAAAAAGATCCTATGAGATTCGATTGGAAAATACAACAAGATACATAGACCGCCATCCACCTGCATCTATGACTAGAAGTCCACCTTCAGGTTATCATCCGAACCCCCTCCAGTATTAAGTTGCAATCAACAGACAACTGCTTTAAGTAAAGTGTGTAAGGTAAACAATCCACGTGTTCCATGAATAAGAGACCGTTGTTTTCTCCCTAGTAGCAACAACACGTCTACAACCGAAGAAATTTATGTCACTTCCCTTGGAAACTGGAGTCATGAACCCACTATCGAGCATAAATACCCCCTCTTGGAGTCACTAGCAACTACTTCGCCAAGATAGCTACTAACAACAGAGAGCATGCAAGATCACAAACAACACAGACATGATAGAATCATAAAGACAAAACCATTAATCAATCTGACAGAGTAATCTCAATATCCATCGGATCCCCGGAAACATAACATGCATGATTACAAATAGATTAGATCTTGATCATGAACGGATCTCACAAGATCTATACATAAAGCACAAGGAAAAGATACAACCATCTAGATACTACATGGACCCATAGTCCAAGGTGGAACTACTCACGCATCATACCGGAGAAGAAGGCCTCCGGGATGATCTCCCCTCCAGCAGGGTGCCGGGAAGAACTTCAGACCCCCCCTCGATCTAGGGTCATGGTGGCGGCGACTATAGACAGTTCGTGGAATATTGATCGGGTCCCCAGGGTTTCTATATCGGGGGCTTCTTATAGGCGAAGAGGCAAGGCTGGAAGGTGGCCAGGACCCCCACACCCTACCCAGGCGCGGGGTGGGTCCACCCACACCTAGGGGGTTTGGCCGCCCTGGTTTGATTCTTTGTCTCGTCTTCTAGATTTGTGTCCCCCACGGTAAAATGTTGACTTTGGCTTTTGTCCCGTCCAATTCTGAGGATATTGATTTTCTGCCTTCCTGGAACCAAAAACAGAAGAAAACAGGCAATTAGCACTGTGGCAACTTGTTAATAGGTTAGTTCCAGAAAAGTTATAAAAACACCTCAAAGTGTAGACAGAGCAAAACAAAGTAAATACTAAACAAGCATGGAACATAAAAATTATAGATATGTTTCCGACGTATCAAGCATCCCCAAGCTTAACTCCTGCTCGTCCTCGAGTAGGTAAGTGATAAAAAGAATAATTTTTGAGGTGACATGCACCATCAAAACCAAGATCAAACCATTTGCAAACATTGAAAGCTGGGATCAAAGAACTCTAGACATGTGCATGAAAGATGGAGTTCTAACAATAAGACAAAGTAACTCTTCATCCAACATGAAAGGCTACAAACAAAGATCATGAATAACATGCATTGAAAAATGTTTGTTTGTTTCACATACAGAAAACATGGCATAGTGCCAATCAGCTTGTCCCTCATAGAGTAGCAAATAGATGCATAGGACACCTTCAAAGTTCACAAGGGTGACTAGAAACAAGTAGCACAAGAACAAGTAATATCACAATATGCATCAATCAATAAGTTTTGGGACACTGCACATAGAACTAAGAATGACAACTATGCTCTCTTAATGGTGCCTAAAGGTAGAAGGTGGAGATTCAATAATAGTAGTGGAAGAAAGGCCCTTCATAAAGGGAAGCAGGGATTTCAAGTTTCAAAAAGAGCTTCCAAAAATTATGGTACTTGTTAGCTTTCAGCCCACATTGCCCCTATCATAAGCATCTTGAAGTGATTAAGGTTAAAGTGAACAAACTATGGAGTATATGCTTGACAAAGTATAAGTTGGCAATCTCAAGTCCCTTAAATACGAGGGCCACACCTCATGCTACTCAACTTCAGTCACCTGTAAGTTCTTTTTATTTACTATATGCATAGCTTTTTATTGAGGATACTTCATAGATAGCTCACTATGGTGATGCTACAAGTTTCCACCATGATTAGGCATGGCTTAGGCTAGCGGCCTAGGCGTTTCTCTAACACAAAATACTTACTCCATGGACTTACAAGTTCCCTCTTTATTTCACACCAGTGACATCCATAGACAAAAGAGCATGATATCAACTAAGTACAAAGTACAAGTGCAATGTTGAAAACGTTCCCCATGACAGCATGGTTCTGCTAATTCCAACGTATAAGTGCAAGCATATACAACATAGGCGACACAATGGTTCAAGTTTATTAGGGGCAAAGAATATAAAGTGTGCCATCAAGTTTTTGAGGGCTTTAATCAGCAAGTTTTTACATAACAAAATAGTTTTTAATTGGAAGATGGTTGAAAACAAGAATATACTTGGAATAGTATAACACACCATGCATAGGAGTTTATAGTGGACACTTTGGAATAACTTGGTTTCTTGGGAGTTGGAAGCATGAGTAGAGCTTATTCATACAAGTGGAGGCTAGCAAAAGACTGGGAGCAACCAACTAAGAGAGTAATAATGGCCATAATCATGTAGAGCGACAAACCATTACTAATCAAAGCATAGAGTGGTACTACAAGTCAAGGACTAAATGATCATAGAGGCTATGGTGACTTGTTCATAGTCATAACATGGTGTGAGCATGTGCCAAGTCAACCCAAGCAAAGCATCAAAGGAGAATACCACAATACTATGCTTTTGTATGTTAAAACAACGCATGATTCTTTCAAGGCATACTAAGAAATCCCAATTGTTTGGAACAAGACATGCTACAGCAATAATCACTAAGCATAAGGTCAAAACAACACCTAGCATGTCATGCTAAAGTCTAAGTCAAAGTCAATGCAAGCTCCTCTTGCACTTTCAAGCAGGAACTTCCTACTCATTTCCAACACCAAGCAACTTATTTAAAACAACACAACAAGAACGGGGGTCCAAACTACTTTATTCAAGCAAACTAAACAACCTAAGCAAAGTAAACAAAAACTAAGACGCTCCAAGAAAACACAACTGTGCATGAAACAATAAAAACGAAGTGTCTAGACAAACCTGAGATTTTTATTGATGAAGAAGGGGATGCCTTGGGCATCCCCAAGCTTTGACACTTGTACCACTTGGATATTTCTTGGGTGACACCATGGTAGCATCTCCAAGCTTGAGATTTTATCCATTCTTCATCTCATTACATCATTCTACCCTTACACCTGAAAATTTTCCTTCACACAAAACTTCACACAATCTTCATTAGCAACATTAGTGCATTCAAGATAATAATCCTTTGGGTTTAGTTTCAACACAGAAAAACTTTCATTAAAAACACAAGCTACTGTAGCAATTCCCTAAAAAAGCTCAATTTCCCAAAAAGAACCCAAAAAGGAATCAATAAGAAGCAAATGCAAATAATGGCAGAAATCTGTCAAAACAGACCAGCAGGTAGAAACCTAATTTTTAGAAAATCTTATGTTTCTCAAATAAAAAAGTGTTGAACTAAAGAAAGTTATCTAATATACTGTGGGATGTATTCGTAAATTTTGATCTCAATCCGAGTTACAGAGACTCCTCACGAATGTTTATGGTGGAGGACAAAAATCTGTTTGAGGACAGCAACTCCCCAAATCTTACTTCCCTCTCATTAGAGGTCATTCTTGGCACAAAAAGCAAACAAAAAGGATAAATAGAGGTCATTACAGAATAATAACTTTCAATACTCAAGTAATCTCTTGGATTATATCCCAACAAGTACTTTTCTTTAACGCCTTTAAGTTGGGCACAAGAAGCAAGAAGAATCAAGTATTTTCAAATGAAGCATTAACATCAAATCTTTCTTTCAAAGGAGGAGCAAAAAGCAACTTCTCTCTCCTCATAGGGAAGTGTTCAATACCTTTCTTGAATGGAAAATGATATTTAATGGTTCCTTCTTTTATATCAATGATGGCACCCACAATTCTAAGAAAAGGTCTTCCCAAAGTAATAGGACAAGAAGCATTGTATTCAACATCCAAAATATAGAAATCAACAGGGACATAAGCATTGTTAACCATAATGTGAACATCATTAATACTCCCCATGAGCTTCTTCTTAGCATTATCATTGAGTGGGACATCCAAATAACAATCTTCCAAAGGTGGCAAATCAAGCATTTCATAAATCTTCCTAGGCATAATAGAGACACTAGAACCAAGATCACACGAAGCTTTGAGATCAAAGTCATTCACTTGCATATTAATAATGGGTTCCCAACTATCTTCTACTTTCCTAGGAATAGAAGATTTGTGTTTTAACATCTCTTCCTTAATCTTAACAAGAGCGTCTGTAATGTGTTTGGTGGAAGCAACATGCATATCACTAGCATCAGGACTTCTAGCAAGCTTTTGCAAGAACATAATTACTTCAGAAATATTGCAACCATCAATATCAAAATCAAACTTAGCATCACTAGTAGTAGGCTCAATAGGCTTAGGCAATGTAGGAGGAGGAACAGGGACTACTTGTGGTTTAGTGGTGATAGTGCACACACTATTGTTTCTATCAATTTCAGCTTCCCTTTCCCACCTAGCATGAAGTCGAGCTAATAGTCTAACATTTTCATCAATAGTAACTTGTATGGAATGAGTGGCAGCAAAGGTACTTTCCATGGTTTCGGGTTTAGCAACCATTTTATTAATCAAGGAGGACTGTGCTTTAGACAAAGAGGCTATGTTTTTCTCAATAGTTAAAATTTTCTCCTCTATAGTCTTGTTGAAAGTGGTTTGTTTACTAATAAAGTCTTTGAGCATGACTTCAAGTTCAGAGGGGGAACTTCTAACATTGTTGTAAGAGTTTCCATAGGAATTGCCATTATTAGGAGGATAAGGCCTATAGTTGTTACCACCAAAATTACTCCTATAAGCATTGTTGTTGAAATTGTTGTTTCTAATAAAGTTCACATCAACTTGTTCTTCTTGAGCAACCAAAGAGGCTAAGGGAACACTATTAGGATCTAGAGGAGATTTCCCATTAACAAGCATAGCCATAATAACATCAATCTTATCACTCAAAGAGGAGGTTTCTTCAACAGAATTTACCTTCTTACCATGTCGAGCTCTCTCAGTGTGCCATTCAGAGTAGTTAACCATCATATTATCAAGGAGCTTTGTTGCAGCACCCAGAGTGAGGCCCCTAAAGGTACGTCCAGCAGCTGAATCCAACGGGTTTCTTGAGGAGAAGTTCAAACTTGCATAAAAAGTCTGGATAATCATCCAAGCAGTGAGTCCATGAGTGGGGCAATTCTTAACCAAAGACTTCATTATTTCCCAAGCTTGAGAAACATGTTCATTATCAAGTTGTTTAAATTTCATAATGTCACTTCTCATAGATATAATCTTAGCAGGAGGGTAGTACTTTCTAATAAAGGCATCTTTGCACTTAGTCAAAGTATCAATACTATTTCTAGGCAAGGATAGCAACCATTCTTTAGCTTTTCCTCTCAAGGAGAAAGGAAAAAGCTTGAGCTTAATAATATCTCCATCTACATCCTTATACTTTTGCATCTCACAAAGTTCAACAAATTTATTGAGATGGGCAGCAGCAGCATCAGAACTAGCACCGGAAAATTGCTCTCTTATCACAAGATTCAACAAAGCAGGCTTAATTTCATAAAAGCTAGCATCAGGAGCAGGTGGAGCAATAGGTGTGCTAAGGAAATCATTGTTGTTGGTGCTAGTGAAGTCACACAACTTGGTGTTCTCAATAGAGTTCAATTTGGAAAAGGTGGGCAAGCCAAAAACAGCAGTAGTAGCAGCCAGAGTAGGGACTAATTTTTTTGAGTTTTTTTAATAAAGCAAGCAAACCAAACTAGACTAATTTTTTTGGGTTTTTTGAAAAGAGGGAAACAAAACCAAGCAAAAGAAACTAAGCAAACTAAAAACAAAGTAAGGATAACGGAATTGGAGGACTCCCCTTGTGAAGACGTCCTTAGCTTCCCCGGCAACGGCGCCAGAAAAGCTTGATGGCTAACGTGAAGCCTGTTGGGAACCCCAAGAGCAAGGTATGAAGCAGCACATCAGCAAGTTTTCCCTCAGTAAGAAACCGAGGTTATCGAACCAGCATGAGGAAGGAAACGTCACACAGGTGTTGCAAGCAACGCGAAAACCTACACAACACAGACTCAAGACTTTGCCCCAACGAATCACCGAGGTTGTCAAGCTCACCGGTTTGTTGTAAAAAAGGATGAAACATATGGTGTGGAAGGTAATGGTTTGCAGCAAGTAAACAAGTAACAGTGGAAGATGTATCAATGGTAAAGATTGGACCGAGGTCCATAGTTCACTAGAGGTGCTCTCCTTAGATAAACAACATGGCATGAAGGGTAAACAAATTACAGCACGGAAATGACGGGAACTGAGAAAGGCATAACAATGCAATACCAGACAAAAAGATCCTTTGAGATTCGATTGGGCAATACAACAAGATACATAGACCGTCATCCAACTGCATCTATGACTAGAAGTCCACCTTCAGGTTATCATCTGAACCCCCTCCAGTATTAAGTTGCAAGCAACAGACAACTGCTTCAAGCAAAGTGTGTAAGGTAAACAATCCACTTGTTCCATGAACAAGAGACCGTTGTTTTCTCCCTAGTAGCAACAACACATCTACAACCGAAGAGATTTCTGTCACTTCCCTTGGAAACTAGAGGCATGAACCCACTATCGAGCATAAGTACCCCTCTTGGAGTCACTAGCAACTACTTGGCCAAGATAGCTACTAACAACGAAGAGCATGCAAGATCACAAACAACACAGACATGATAGAATCATAAAAACAAAACCATTAATCAATCTGACATAGTAATATCGATATCCATCGGATCCCCGTAAACACACCATGCATGATTACAAATAGATTAGATCTTGATCATGAACGGAGCTCACAAGATCTATACATGAAAGCACAAGGAGGAGATACCACCATCTAGCTACTACATGGACCCATAGTCCAAGCTGGAACTACTCACGCATCATACCGGAGAAGAAGGCCTCCACGATGATCTCCCCTCCAGTAGGATGCTGGGAAGAACTTTAGATCCCTCCGATCTAGGGATGATGGTTGCGGCGGCTATAGACGGTTTTGTGGAATATTGATCGGGTCCCTAGGGTTTCTGTATCGGGGGCTTCTTATAGGCGAACAGGCGAGGCTAGGAGGCGGCCAGGACCCCCACAACCCTACCCAGGCGCGGGGTGGGTCCACCCGCTCCTAGGGGGGTCTGGCCGCCCTAGTTTGCTTCTCCGTCTCGTCTTCTAGATTCGTGTCCCCCACGGTAAAATATTGACTTTGGCTTTTGTCCCGTCCAATTTCGAGAATATTGATTTTCTGCCTTCCTGGAACCAAAAACAGAAGAAAACAAGCAACTGGTACTGTGGTAACTTGTTAATAGGTTAGTTCCAGAAAAGATATAAAAACACCTCAAAGTATAGACAAAGCAAAACAAAGTAAAAACTAAACAAGCATGGAACATCAAAAATTATAGATACGTTTCCGACATATCAGCTCCAACCATGGAATGGAACCGAGAAAGCACGAGGATGGTCTTGGCGGCAGCGTGGGGTGGCCTTTGGCGGTAGCGTGGGCCATGGCAGCGACGGATCCAGAGAACCCTAGTTGTGTGTCTTTTTGGGGAAAGAGGACGAGAACTGTTGTCTCTAGTTCAGTTTTCCCTTCTAGTTCGGGGATGCCTTGCGGTGGCATTTGACATAAATACCTTAAAGAAAAGGGACATAGTCATATACCTTTTCGGCTGAGCTCGGGAAGCTGTGGAAAGCTGGGGTACCCCGGCTTCTCCCCACTGTGAAGAAATAGAGGAAGTCGGTTGTCCCAAGAAACGGCTTAAAATCGAGTTCTTTTTGGCTTGAGCTTATTTTGACCTCTAAGTTGTCAAAATATCCAAAAGAACTGGGCCTAAGAAGTACACATTCTGATACGTCGTAAACGTATCTATAATTTTTGATGTT
Organism: Avena insularis; assembly: GCA_023614405.1. Classification (NCBI taxonomy): domain Eukaryota; kingdom Viridiplantae; phylum Streptophyta; class Magnoliopsida; order Poales; family Poaceae; genus Avena; species Avena insularis. The sequence continues at coordinate 473,309,542 of CM042697.1, forward strand.
CCATGCTTGTTTAGTATCCACTTTGCTATGCTTTGTCTACACTTTGAGGTAGTTTTATGCATTTTTGGGACTAACCTATTAACAAGATGCCATAGTGCCAATTGCATGTTTTCTGTTGTTTTTGGTTTCACAAAAGCTAGTAAGTAAATATTCTCGGAATTGGACGGGACAAAAGCCAAAGTCAATATTTCACCGAGACGAACACAGAGATCGAAGGGCGACCGGAGGGGAGACACATGGTGGCCACACCCTCCCACGCGCGGGCCCACCCTAGGCCGCGCCTAGGCAGGGTTTGGCCCCCCTGGACGCCCTCCTACCTCGCCTCTTAGCCTATATAATCTCCCCGATGCCAATAAGTACCCGATCAGATCTCCACGAAACAGTCTATAGCCACCGCCACCATTGTCTCTAGATCGGGGGGATCTGAAGCTCTTCCCGTTATCCTACCAGAGGGGAGAGATCATCCCGGAGGCCTTCTTCATCACCATGCCAGCCTCCGGTATGATGCGTGAGTAGTTCACCCTTGGACTACGGGTCCATACAGTAGCTAGATGGTTATTTCTCCTCCTTTGTGCTATCATGTTTAGATCTTGTGAGCTATGTTCATGATCAAGATCATCTATTTGTAATCATGCATGTTGTGTTTGCGGGGATCCGATGGATATTGAGATTACTATGTCAGATTAATTATTGATTATGTCATGTCTCTTGATTATTGATTCTATCATGTCTGTCTTGTTTGAGATCTTGCATGCTCTCCGTTTGTAGTAGCTATCTTGGCCAAGTAGATTCTAGTGACTCCAAGAGGGAGTATTATGCTCGATAGTGGGTTCATGCCTCTACTGAATCTAGGGAAGTGACAGAAATCTCTAAGGTTGTAGATGTGTTGTTGCTACTAGGGAGAAAACAACAATCTTTTGTTCATAGAACAATTTTATTGTTTACTTTACACACATTGCTTAAAGCAGTTATCCGTTGGTTGCAACTTAATACTGGAGGGGGTTTAGATGATAACCTGAAGGTGGATTACTAGTCATAGATGCAGTTGGATGGCAGTCTATGTATATTGTTGTAATTTCCAATCAAATCTCATAGGATCATGAATATCTAGTATTGCATTGTTATGCCTTGATCAGTCATGTCAATTGCCCCGCTGTAATTTGTTTACCCAGCATGTTTTGTTATTTATCTTAAGGAGAACACCTCTAGTGAACTATGGACCCTGGTCCAATCTTTACCATTGATACTTCATCCACTATTACTGTTTACTTTCTGCAAGCAACCATTAACTTCCACACCATACGTTTAATCCTTTGTTTTCAGCAAACCGGTGAGATTGACAACCTCACTGTATGTTGGGGCAAAGTCTTGAGTTTGTGTTGTGCAGGTTCCAAGTTGTTAGCAACACCTTGGATTCGTTTCCTTCCTCCTACTGGTTCGATAACCTTGGTTTCATAACAGAGGGAAGACTTACTGTTGTGATCATCATACCTTCCTCTTGGGGTTTCGGAACGAATCTCTACAGTGATCTGAGCCGCATCACATTCCTAGAGCCTTTGAGAAACCTGGAGAGAAAGAACCCGGTGAAAAAACTAGCACTGACAAAGATGAGCAACGCCTTGAGCAGCTAGAAAACCTAGGTAAAGACCAGCATTTACAAAGGTGAAAGCTGGGAGCTTATATGTAAGAAAAATCCAATGCTCAACAAAGAAGAGTTCAAGATATTCAAGGAGGAGTTAGCTACCGCTGACTCTAAAGCATGTACTGAGTGAGGAAAGAGTATGCGAGATTAGAACATAGGTAACCACCGGCTTGGAAGCGGTAGTTACAGAGGGAAACATGCCATTTGGGACAAGGAGGATGCTGAGCTTGAACACCTGGGTAAATACAACCCGTGTCATAAAATCATGGACTTGCAGCTAAGGAACTTTGTCCGGGCCCGCTACTACCTAGACCCGAATACAAGGGAGTTCGTCACCGACAATCCGGAGGTGAAGGTCTTCGAGACGGAGCTGGTAAGGAATTTACCGCGGATCTCTCAAGTCTATTATGTTCTAATTAAAATAATGAAACCAAGAATCTAAATACATGGGTTCACCTCTCCTTGTCTTTGCAGGACAAGGAATTGAACGCTACTGGTGACTCGTCGTCCCAGGATTACAAGGGCGAAAAACGCTTACAAGAAGAGGTACAAGTGGTTGCCGCCGTCCTCAGCTATCCGTGTGTCCGGCTTTGGTACGAGCATGAAGTTTGTCGAGTACTATAAAGAGTATGCCAAGAAAAGAAGGGAGAGGAAGAACCAGCCGGCAGCCTAGGATAAAGCCAAGGTTGAAGAGTTGAAGTTGAAGGTGCAGACACTAGAGCAAAAAGTGGACGAGAAAACAGTGGACAAGTTAGTGGAAGAGAAGCTCCGCGCGATCATCCCCCTAGGTTATTCGAGGGGCTAGCTGCTTGGAATGTGGCAGGTCGGTAGGGTCTGATACAGATGCCCAGATTCAGCGGCAGCAACTCGAGCATCAACACTAACGCGTCGCCGGACTTGGTGACCTCACCGACCGCCATTGCCGCGGCGTAGTCGCTAGAGCTGGTCGCACCGATGCCCCCTGCAGCTCCCGCTAAAAATACCAAGCTGCAGGCAACGGTGGTGCTTCATAATGCACCACCGCATGAGAATGCTGATGATAGTCCTGCCGCCGACACCAGCCGTGTCTCGACATTAGCCGAGCTCAACGCCATCACCAAGGTAACTAATTAGTTAGTATGTGTCATATACTTTATTCCTTTGATGACTGCCATCTCATGATGCCCAACATGTTTTGACTCAGGACACTTCTTGCATACTACTCCATAAAATTTGTTGGTGGAGATTTGAATGATGTTGCCAAGGGCACTCTCATATAACCGGCAAGCCGCACGATGCACAATAGTCCAATGGACGATTCCATGATGAGGGTCCCAATTGCTTGGGTGTTGCCAAGGTGCAACGACATGGACCCCCCATTCAACCTTAGGGATCTCACGAACACAAGACCCTTGCAGAATGCCATAACTGCCCTTGACATGGACGAATACCTAGATTCATCTTGTGGGGCGCACCGGCGCCACCTCGATCTCAGGCCATGACCTTGGAAGCCAGCCGTCATCGTAGCCACCACCAGTCGCCACCAACAATTGTTGGGAGCGTGTGGGCCGACCCAAGGCGAAACCATCGCACCGCAACCGCCATCGCCCCCTCCACCACCACAACATGATGGAAACAACAAAGATGATAATGAATTTGTCAACGTCGACGACTTCATCAACACCGGCACCGACAAATGATTGACATGCCTTGTGTTGATGAAGAACCCTTTGTCGCTCGTGATAGCCAAGGTGATCGTCACACTACATGCACGCAACGCCTGGTCTTCCGTGGTTTTTCTCAAGAGACGCCTCTGGCCGCCAGATTCGTCTTCAACCCTAGCACACTCAAAAAGGCGGCCAGTGAGCACTTAACATCCCTAGTGGAGGAGCCTGCTGAGAAGACGAAGAAGCATAGGAAGAGAGGTAAGAAGACCATGAGCCAACCTTGTACGAAGAGCATCCGGGATCAGGACGACGTCGTACCAGCCCACGAGGATGGCTTGCCCCGAATGCATGTAGACGGTGAAGCGATACTAACTACGGAGCTGCTTCTCCTCGCTCGTGGAGCCATGCAAACTTTGAATGATGGTATCAAGACACTAGAGGGCATCCTTCTTAAAGACAAAGATCCAAATTACCCGGTTTTCACTGTCACCATCGGACGTGGACTTCGTCCATGAAGCCCCTGAGGCGTATTCTTCATAGCATAGAGGGACGTCTTCAAGCTGTTTCTCTCGAAATGGGTGGTCTATAACCTGGTCCGCCTATTCGCGCTTAATCTAGCAATGAAGATCAAGACGGAGAAAACCCCGTACATCGTGATAGTGGATCCCTACTACATGCGTGGCCGCCAGTTGGCGGAAGGATCAGAGACGCGGACCATGGAGACGGCGTACCTCCAAAAGTTCATGGTGGACAACAAGAGGACGGACACACTTCTTTTGCCTTTCTTTCCCAAGTAAGTACACATACTTGCTAGCCGCCGTAACTTAGGCTTTCTTATAGATTTCTTCCTTTGCCCTTTTCCAACATCCTATTTCAATCGTGTTGTGCAGAGACAAATATTGCACACTCATCGTCATTTCCATAAAGTTCTTGCTAGTAATGTATTTCGACTCGGTGAGTAAGAAGAAGAAGAAGAAGAAGAAGAAGAAGAAGAAGAAAGACTACACCAGAATAAGGGGTGTTTTGAATGAGGCTCTTGAGGGCTACGCCAAAAAGGGATGCCCCTTCGCCAACAAGGGGGAATGTTTCAAGGATGGCAAACACATCTTCAAGCATGTGCTCGAGTTCCCCTACGTCATGGAGCCGACTACTGGTGACAGTGCCAAGGAGGCCTTCTACGTCATGCATCACCTTAATGGGTTTGTTCGGGATTTCCAGAATCTAACGCTGCCATCTAGTCTCCAAGGATTGGCCGAAAATTTGGTGCAATCCAACGATGATGATCTTAGAGAAGACTTCCATCGCATCTTGGTTAAGTTGTCGGAAATCATCATGGAAGATGTCAACACAACGGGAGGGGTCCTAAAACACAACAGAGGGTTGACTAAGAGGGAGATCGAAGATATTCTTTGTAAGAAGGGTGACATCAGGACGTGGATGACGAAGGATGTCTATCTACCGTTCCCACCGCCAAGCGGGAACAGATCTTCATGCTCGACGTGTGCGCCTAGAATTATCGAGTGTGTGCATAGATGGATGCGTGTAGTGTTGTGTCATAAACTTTAATAATGTGGTCGTGTGTCATAAACTTTACTATTGTGGCCGTTGTCGACGAACTTTTATGATTGTGATCGATATGCTATCTTTTATGTTTATAAATCTTTTGCTTTAATTTTTGTGAACATATATGCATGTGAACCCTTTAGTTCTTCCCCGTTGCATGATTTACTAATATGCCTTGTCTATAGAGATGACGAAGTGGTACGTGGTGTATAAGGGTTGGATTTCAGGAGTCTACGATAAGTGAAAGGACTGTCAGAAACAAGTGAACAAGTTCAGCGGCAATAACTACAAAGGATACGCGACTAGAGAGGAGACGGTAGCCAAGTGGAGAAACCACCTTTGGAAGAAGAACCGGATGAATTTGGTGCAGTCCGGGAATGCGCCCGCGTGGATCGGAAGGAGGAGCATCAATGATGTGTCATGTCGCTTTTGTTTCGCTCGCTGCTGGCTGCTGCAGGAGGATTCGTGGAGAAACAACGCTAGGGCCGCTCGCTCGCTCGCTTCTGCACTCGCCGGCGCCCGCACCGCATGCAGATTGCAGAGCAGGAAGCAGCCGCCACAACGAATCATTTCGGCCGGCCTGCAATGCACATGGCGCGCCCTCCCTGGCCAACTTGCGTCGGAGTAATACCGGACCCTGAACTTGGGCCTTTGATTTCAATGTCAGGCAAAACAGTTCGAATGGTTTTTTGTCTGAAAGAAAAACGAAAACTTTGGCTGTAATGTCGTTTGGCTCTGCCAGGAACCGGGTAAACAAAACCAGCTGTTCCATAAGATGCCTTGTACAGTACATTGACAATGCAATCTGACTCAGCATCCGAGCACCAAAACTACTTCCCCATGGGACGCCGGTGGAGCTCAGCTCACCTCACCCCGGATCAGAGCTCAACTCGCAGAAGCTGGATGTCAAGTAGCTGTCGATCACCCTCACCCCTGGCCGGAGACGCGACACTGCAACAGACAAAAGACGTTTCTTACATCATACAGGAAACTCACGCTAGCTGCTTGTCGCGCTCAGATTTAGTCTTGGTCCACAAAAACGCACATGTAACCACTCCCTAAAAATAAGAGCACCATTTCGCATCACACGCTGTTCATTGGCTGCCTGCCTGCCTGCTCGCGCTTTCTGATGATGATTCTGGCTGCATGATTAGATTAGCGTACCACGGGAACAGGAAGAAGTGGGAGAGTTAACTGCTGCTGCTTCACGTTAGAAATAAGCAATTTGTATTAACTGGGACACAAAGACCATAATATATAGTATAGGTACATATACAAATATGCAGAAAGCTCCGTAACATATGGAAAAACTACAATATACAAATTTATACATCTAACGCTCTCCCTCAAACTCATGATGGATCCACAATACTGAGTTTGGAGAGTAAGAAATCATGTTGTGCGCTAGTCTGTGTCTTTATAAAGAAGTCCGCCAACTGTAACTCTGAAGGCATATCACTGGTGGAAACGGGGCTATAGGTTCCGGTTGGTACGGGGCTTTAGTCCCGGTTGCCCAACCGGGACGGGGCAATCGGGACTAAAGCCCTAACCTTTAGTCCCGGTTGCCCCACCAACCGGGACTAAAGGGTGCACACGTGGCAGCGGCAGAGGGCGAGGGGGGTGGAGCATTAGTCCCGGTTCGTAACACGAACCGGGACTAATAACCTTCTGTCGCGGCAGACATTTGGCCCATTTCTCTGCCGCGGCAGAGAATTCATTTTGGCACATTTTGTTGCCACGGCAGCATTTTCGCCACTTTTTTTGCCGTGGCAGATAATTCATTTAGGTTGTTTTATTGTTTATTTAGTGATTTGCACTTATCAATGAAGGAACCTTATATTACATCATGAATATCATGACAATATTACATTCAATACACGGATCGAGTTCATGCACTATATACAAAAGTTGCTATTCGATGCTACCGGCCAATTCCTTTAAAGTTGTTATTTTTACAATCCCTATTGTCTATACACAGCCGAGTAGTATTCCCCTTTTGGGTCTAGGACTTCTGCATCCAAGAATCCCGCCAATTCCTCCTGAATTGCTCGTACGCGATCCTTTGGCAGAAGACCGTCCCGTAGACGTTCGATCTGATTTAAAAAAGGAGTCAGCCTATATGAATGAAACTAAACACAATTTGATTGTAATTAAAAACTATAGAAATTGTTTACGTACGTGGAGTTGCTCTAAATTTCTGCCCTTTTCATCGCACGTCTGCCGGATGAACTCGCAAACATAGTATCCATATAGATTGTTACCTGGTCCCTGCGTCAGGCACTTTACGAGAACAGAGTTCAATCAAAATAATAATCAAGCATGATAATAACTGTATCAAAACTAGAATCAAAGAGATGCGCGGATATAGCTAGTGGTGCTTACATTTAGTGGTTGAAATGTAAGCTCCTCTTTCCAAACACCCCTAGCCTTGTTGGTGAACCGTTTCCAAGCGCTGTCCGGCGTAGAAAACGAATAAAATAAGTTATTAAGTACTTGATATCATAAAATTCACGAACGTTGCCGATATAGTGTCGTAATGATTAGAATTACCGCTGGAGAAGTATCTGCATGTCCTTCTACGTCTCAAGGGGTTTATGTTTCGAGTCCATGACTAGTACACGCCCTTTGTCAAGTTGAATGATTAACAGAATATAGTGGTAGCTGCGAATGCATAACTAATCAATTATATACTTAACATCGAGTAAGCGAAATAGAAAGTGTATACAAGACAATAACACTCACTCGAAGTTGTAAGAAAATAGTATTTCCCTTTTGGTTTCTTGAAACCTTAACGCGTGTACTATATTATCCTCCGTATCACGGGGTTTGTTTTGAGATTAGCTTGATGAACCCAATATGGGTCAATGAAGCCAATGTCATAGATTTGTCCTCTGCTGCATTCGAGAATCTTCATTCTGCATATTACAGTATGATTATATACATGCAATAAACAAGGTGAGATAGCTGGAGACTAAATTAATTACAGAATTAGTACTTACAGACAATAGGCACTGATGATCGATTTGTCCAAGGCGTCTTGATTGAATAATTGAAATAGTTCATCAAATTCAATGGATATCATGTCATCCATATCTTTTCCATAATGCTTTTTTGTAACCTTCAGCACTATCCAGTTAGCCCCGACCTTTGTGGCATGCAAGTACCAGTTATGCAATCTTCGCATTTTTGTTGGAAGATTGTTGGAAGATTGTAACCTTCAGCACTATTCAGTTAGCCCCGGCCTTTGTGGCATGCAAGTACCAGTTACCTCTTCCCCACGGATCACACCTTGGATCAACTCTTCCTTTTCTTCGTCTCTGACGTGTGGGTCCATATTTTCTGCATAGGTGGAAAAACGAATAAGTCAAAGCGGCTAAAGGAGAAAGTTAGGTACGGTGTTAAGAGATATAAACCCTAATTCAGAGAAACCCTAATATATACATACACAATAATAAAAATGAAGAGAAACCCTAAACCCTAAACCTAGCTACAAAAAGGAAACCGTGTAGTAGATAGGTAACTCTAGCTAAAATCAACTAAAATCAATATTCCGGAGTTCCGAGGGGTGTAAAACCTAGTTCAGAGAAACCTCGGATGCATATGAGAGGGGAACATGAGTATAAGGCTACAAAAGGGAAACTATCCAGCAGATAGGTAACACTAGATACTAACAAAATACCATATTGGAATCGATTTAAGAGGGTTCGGAATGCCCTGGCGAAGGCACATCGTCGAACCCACATGCACCTAAGGGGCATGCAATTTCATGGGAAGCTTTACTGTGAGCTGCAGGCCGAGCTTTCCCTCGAACACAATGGTTTTGACCGCGCGACCCCTTCGCCCATGTCTCCCCACGCGTGAGCGAACAGGGGAACTCCCATCGGCGCCGCCTCCTCCCCCCTCTCCTCACCTTCCCCGAGAAAACAGAGCTTCCGCCTCTCTCTTGTCACAATACACCCACCCCACGCGTCCCTGCACGCCTCCCATGTCCTGCGGAACCGGCCACTGACATCCCCTTTTCCCGAGCCTTACAAACCCGACATGAGGGAGTATAAATCTATCATTGAGTAAATGTGATACTCCTATAGCAAACGAGGATAGTCCGATGATAAGGATGCGATTAGGGATGGCAATGGGGCCCCGAAACCCACAAACCCAATGGATACCAGCCTTAAATGGGGAGGGTTTGGTAAAAAGTTAGACCCTCCAAGTTAGACCCGCCTTAAATGCGTTAGCGTCGCTCCTGTCTCATGCGCTGGTGGGTACCCGCCGGGGCCCCGAACCCGGCCGGGTCACGGGTATGGTAAGAAATCAAACCCGACAACTTAAATGGGGCGGGTATGGGGGGACCGAACCCGGCCCCAAACCCGACGGGTGCCATCCCTAGATGCGATGATGCACAACCTTTTTTTTCAAACAGGGGCAAAATTAGCTTTCCCTGGGCAGAGGCCCATCTCCTCTCTTCCTGCTTCACGTGTGACACCAGCACAGCCGGCCGCCCACCTCCACTCAAAAAAAGCGGCGCCACCACCAAGCCCACTGGCCGCCACCACCAGCAGCAACAGAGGAAGGGGAGGACAGAGGCAGAGGGGCGTACCTCTTCTGGAGGCGATGACGTGCGGCGGTGGGGGAAGGGCGTGGGCGGCGCGGTCGTCAGGGAAGGGCGCGGGCGGCTCGGTCATCGGGGAAGGAGACGCGGGCGGCGGTCGTCGGGGAAGGAGACGCGCGCGGGAGGAGGAGGAGCGCGCGGCGGTGGCGTTGACGACGACGAAGGGCGCGGGCAGCCTGGCGGCATCATCGATGAAACAGAGAAGCTGAGAAGAGAAGCAGAGAAGAAGAAGAGAAGTTATAAAGGGGAGGGAGTATACGTCCCGGTTGGTGGCTCCAACCGGGACTAAAAGGGCATACGTCCAACCACCAACCGGGACGTATACTCCAATTTTCAGCAATGAAGGCCTTGTGAGGTCTTTAGTCCGGTTGGTGGCTCCAACCGGACATATTCTGCTTTTCAAATTTTTTCGGTATTTTGTCTGTTTCCCTTTATTTTTTATTTTGGGGTTTAAATTTGTAATGTTTTTTAAATGATAATTACTTTGGAATTTAGAAAAACTTTAAACATAAAAAGTGTTTGAATTTGAAAAACTAATTCGAAACCATTTTCTCTTTTGAAAAATAATTAATGTAACCATTTAAACTATGAACCATTTAAAATTAATAATGAAATAACTTATATTATTTAAATATTAATTTGGAATTTAGATAAACTTTAAACATAAAAAGTGTATGGATTTGAATAAATAATCCAAAACCATTTTCTATTTTTAATAAATAATTAATGTAACCATTTAAAATAAAAAATGAATTAACTTATATTTTTTAAATATTAATTTGGAATTTAGAAAAACTTTAAACATAAAAAGTGTATGGATTTGAATAAATAATCCAAAACCATTTTCTATTTTTAAAAAATAATTAATGTAACCATTTAAAATAAAAAATGAATTAACTTATATTTTTTAAATATTAATTTGGAATTTAGAAAAACTTTAAACATAAAAAGTGTTTGGATTTGAATAAATAATTCAAAACCATTTTTTGTTTTAAAAAATAATTAATGTAACCATTTAAAATTAATAATGAAATAACTTATATTTTTTAAATATTAATTTGGAATTTAGAAAAACTTTAAACATAAAAAGTGTATGGATTTGAATAAATAATCCAAAACCATTTTCTATTTTTAAAAAATAATTAATGTAACCATTTAAAATTAAAAATGAATTAACTTATATTTTTTAAATATTAATTTGGAATTTAGAAAAACTTTAAACATAAAAAGTGTATGGATTTGAATAAATAATCCAAAACCATTTTCTATTTTAAAAATAATTAATGTAACCATTTAAAATTAAAAATGAATTAACTTATATTTTTTAAATATTAATTTGGAATTTAGAAAAACTTTAAACATAAAAAGTGTATGGATTTGAATAAATAATCCAAAACCATTTTCTATTTTTAAAAAATAATTAATGTAACCATTTAAAATTAAAAACGAATTAACTTATATTTTTTAAATATTAATTTGGAATTTAGAAAAACTTTAAACATAAAAAGTGTTTGGATTTGAATAAACAATTCAAAACCATTTTCTGTTTTAAAAAATAATTAATGTAACCATTTAAAATTAATAATGAAATAACTTATATTTTTTAAATATTAATTTGGAATTTAGAAAAACTTTAAACATAAAAAGTGTATGGATTTGAATAAATAATCCAAAACCATTTTCCATTTTTAAAAAATAATTAATGTAACCATTTAAAATTAATAATGAAATAACTTATATTTTTTAAATATTAATTTGGAATTTAGAAAAACTTTAAACATAAAAAGTGTATGGATTTGAATAAATAATCCAAAACCATTTTCTATTTTTAAAAAATATTAATGTAACCATTTAAAATATGAACCATTTAGAATTAAAAATGTATTAACTTATAAGTAATTCAAAACCATTTTCTGTTTTTAATGGGCGGAAAAAAGAGGACGGAAAATAATGGGCGGAAAGAAAATTTGATTAGGATAGAACTGGAATTAAAGTACATAACACAACTAACACAAAGTTACATAGAAGAACTGAAAATTAAGATACATGGCCAGATTAAGCCACAATCGGCCGAACTTGTTTTGCAATGTTGGAATAATTCAGTCATGCTCCTGCCTACACCTGTAATACTCGCCACTTTAGTCGTCGTACTCGCCGCGGCCGTCGTCGCTATCGTCGTCGGGGTCGCCGTAGTTGAACCTTGAAGGTTCAGTACGAGTGGGCTGGACTTGAGGGTAGCGCGGGCGGGGGCTAGAGTCGGCGGCCGTGTCGTAGGCCATGACGCTCTGGCGAGTCCGGCCGCGCCACCACAGCCGACGGCCGGCCTCGTTGAAGTTCGGAGGAGGTGGTCTGTACTCCTCGTGCTGGCGAGTGCCCTCTCACGCCGATCCACGAAGAAGGCTTCCCAAGTCGGGAAATAGTCGGATGCCATCCGATTCCTCCGCTTTCGGCGTGAGCTCAAGTAGTAGTGGTTCGTGATGGCCATCCGACGCCGCCACACCTAGAGGGACAGAGGAACTGGCACGCCTCCGGCCAAAGATCCAAAGACGGGGACATGAGCCGTGGGCGGGGTAGTTCGAGCAAGAAGCGCCCCGCCTCGGGAGTTAGTGCTACGTGGAAGCCATGGGAAAGAGTGATAAGGTTGCAGATATGAGTCTAGAGATGCAATGACAATGGAGGCCAACCCTACATATATATATATAGTGAAGAATCAAGGGAAAAAATGGCGGGAAGAAAAATGGCGGGAAAATGACGTGTCGACATTATGTCGTATGGAGGTACTTGTCCCGGATGGTGTCACCAACCGACTAAAGATGAAAAATGGCCCACACACATGCATAATATGGCGTCCCACACACATGCATACTAATAGGGACGAGCATCGTTAGAACTTGCATTGGATCTCAAGAAACCACATATTGCGAGTCTAAAAATGATTTTTTCAAAAAATCACGGGCGATAGATCATGTACCTGTAGTACAAACCGGACCCACTTCCTACCGATTCGGCAGACATTTGTCCTTTTTACCCGGGATGGATGAAAAGGTTTGAGATGTACCGGTTGGGAGATAGTCCATGTAAGGTGGTCTAGTATTTTAGGAAAATGGGACGGTAGCATTCTGAAACGGCATTTTGGTGGTTACTTCACAAAACGACCCGTTTTTTGCGCTCGGAAAATGGAAGGGGCTTTTCCGTGCGACAAAAAGGAAAACTTCCTCCTGCAACATTGTTCTCCATACCAATGTCCACACACATGCATAATATGGGGACAACATCACAAACTATGTCGTGATTCAGCACATAACATCGGTCATTTGGACCGGAAGCCATGAAACCTCGAACATGATAGGTCATTTTGTGAAGGTTTTTTCGAAACATGATCAATATACCAAGTCTGGTATTTTTCCTTTCAACTATGTAACAAAATATGACACCACGCGAAGGATTTTCATTGTTCGGATTTTTTTTGAATTTATTATTCCTGTTTTGAATTATCTGAATTTCTAACTATGGTCGAACCGGTGTGCATGAAGATAGGGGACGAGCATCGTTAGAAATTGCATTGGATCTCTGAATAAACCACATATTGCGAGTCTAAAAATGATTTTTTTCAAAAAATCACGGGCGATAGATCATGTACCTATAGTACAAACCAGACCCACTTCCTGCCGATTCGGCAGACATTTGTCCTTTTTACCCGGGATGGACAAAAAGGTTTGAGATGTACCGGTTGGGAGATAGTCCATGTAAGGTGGTCTAGTATTTTAGGAAAATGGGACGGTAGCATTCTGAAACGGCATTTTGGTGGTTACTTCACAAAACGACCCGTTTTTTGCGCTCGGAAAATGGAAAAGGGCTTTTCCGTGCGATAAAAAGGAAAACTTTCTCCTGCAACATTGTTCTCCATACCAATGTGCACACACACATGCATAATATAGGAACAACATCACAAACTATGCCGTGATTCAGCACATAACATCGGTCATTTGGACCGAAAGCCATGAAACCTCGAACATGATAGGTCATTTTGTGAAGGTTTTTTCGAAACATGATCAATATACCAAGTCTGGTATTTTTCCTTTCAACTATGTAACAAAATATGGCACCACGCGAAGGATTTTCATTGTTTGGATTTTTTTGAATTTATTATGCCCGTTTTGAATTATCTGAATTTCTAACTATGGTCGAACCGGTGTGCATGAAGATAGGGGACGAGCATCGTTAGAACTTGCATTGGATCTCTGAATAAACCATATATTGCGAGTCTAAAATGATTTTTTCAAAAAATCACGGGCGATAGATCATGTACCTGTAGTACAAACTGGACCCACTTCCTGCCGATTCGGCAGACATTTGTCCTTTTTACCCGGGATGGACGAAAAGGTTTGAGATGTACCGGTTGGGATATAGTCCATGTAAGATGGTCTAATATTTTACGAAAATGGGACGGTAGCATTCTGAAGCGGCATTTTGGTGGATACTTCACAAAACGACCCGTTTTTTGCGCTCGGAAAATGGAAAAGGGCTTTTCCGTGCGACAAAAAGGAAAACTTCCTCCTGCAACATTGTTATCCATACCAATGTCCACACACATGCATAATATGGGCAGAACATCACAAACTATACCGTGATTCAGCACATAACATCGGTCATTTGGACCGAAAGCCATGAAACCTCGAACATGATAGGTCATTTTGTGAAGGTTTTTTCGAAACATGATCAATATACCAAGTCTGGTATTTTTCCTTTCAACCATGTAACAAAATATGACACCACGTGAAGGATTTTCATTGTTCGGATTTTTTTTGAATTTATTATGCCCGTTTTGAATTATCTGAATTTCTAACTATGGTCGAACAAGTGTGCATGAAGATAGGGGACGAGCATCGTTAGAACTTGCATTGGATCTCTGAAGAAACCACATATTGCGAGTCTAAAAATGATTTTTTCAAAAAATCATGGGCGATAGATCATGTACCTGTAGTACAAACCGGACCCACTTTCTACCGATTTAAGGACATTTGTCCTTTTTACCCGGGATGGACGAAAAGGTTTGAGATGTACCGGTTGGGAGATAGTCCATGTAAGGTGGTATAGTATTTTAGGAAAATGGGACGGTAGCATTCTGAAATGGCATTTTGGTGGTTACTTCACAAAACCCGTTTTACTTATTGGGAAAATGGAAAAGGGCTTTTCTGTGCGACAAAAAGGAAAACTTCCTCCTGCAACATTGTTCTCCATACCAATGTCGACACACATGCATAATATGGGCACAACATCACAAACTATATCGTGATTCAGCACATAACATCGGTCATTTGGACCGAAAGCCATGAAACCTCGAACATGATAGGTCATTTTGTGAAGGTTTTTTCGAAACATGATCAATATACCAAGTCTGATATTTTTCCTTTCAACTATGTAACAAAATATGACACCACGCGAAGGATTTTCATTGTTCGGATTTTTTTTGAATTTATTATGCCCGTTTTGAATTATCTGAATTTCTAACTATGGTCGAACCGGTGTGCATGAAGATAGGGGACGAGCATCGTTAGAACTTGCATTGGATCTCTGAACAAACCACATATTGCGAGTCTAAAAATGATTTTTTCAAAAAATCACGGGCGATAGATCATGTACCTGTAGTACAAACCGAACCCACTTCCTACCGATTCGGCAGACATTTGTCCTTTTACGGGATGGGAAAAGGTTTGAGATGTTCCGGTTGGGAGATAGTCCATGTAAGGTGGTCTAGTATTTTAGAAAAATGGGACGGTAGCATTCTGAAACGGCATTTTGGTGGTTACTTCACAAAACGACCCGTTTTTTGCGCTCGGAAAATGGAAAAGGGCTTTTCCGTGCGACAAAAAGGAAAACTTCCTCCTGCAACATTGTTCTCCATACCAATGTCCACACACATGCATAATATGGGCACAACATCACAAACTATTCCGTGATTCAGCACATAATATCGGTCATTTGGACCGAAAGCCATGAAACCTCGAACATGATAGGTCATTTTGTGAAGGTTTTTTCGAAACATGATCAATATACCAAGTCTGGTATTTTTCCTTTAAACTATGTAACAAAATATGACACCACGCGAAGGATTTTCATTGTTCGGATTTTTTTTGAATTTATTATGCCCGTTTTGAATTATCTGAATTTCTAACTATGGTCGAACCGGTGTGCATGAAGATAGGGGACGAGCATCGTTAGAACTTGCATTGGATCTCTGAACAAACCACATATTGCGAGTCTAAAAATTATTTTTTCAAAAAATCATGGGAGATAGATCATGTACCTGTAGTACAAACCGGACCCACTTCCTACCGATTCGGCAAATATTTGTCCTTTTTACCCGGGATGGACGAAAAGGTTTGTGATGTACCGGTTGGGAGATAGTCCGTGTAAGGTGGTCTAGTATTTGAGTAAAATGGGACGGTAGCATTCTGAAACGGCATTTTGGTGGTTACTTCACAAAACGACCCGTTTTTTGCGCTCGGAAAATGGAAAAGGGCTTTTCCGTGCGACAAAAACGAAAACTTCCTCCTGCAACATTGTTCTCCATACCAATGTCCACACACATGCATAATATGGGCACAACATCACAAACTATGCCGTGATTCAGCACATAACATCGGTCATTTGGACCGAAAGCCATGAAACCTCGAACATGATAGGTCATTTTGTGAAGGTTTTTTCGAAACATGATCAATATACCAAGTCTGGTATTTTCCTTTCAACTATGTAACAAAATATGACACCACGAAGGATTTTCATTGTTCGGATTTTTTTGAATTTATTATGCCGTTTTGAATTATCTGAATTTCTAACTATGGTCGAACGGTGTGCATGAAGATAGGGGCGAGCATCGTTAGAACTTGCATTGGATCTCTGAAGAAACCACATATTGCGAGTCTAAAATGATTTTTCAAAAAATCACAGGCGATAGATCATGTACTGTAGTACAAACCGGACCCACTTCCTGGATTCGGCAGACATTTATCCTTTTACGGGATGGACGAAAAGGTTTGAGATGTACCGGTTGGGAGATAGTCCATGTAAGGTGGTATAGTATTTTAGGAAAATGGGACGGTAGCATTCTGAAATGGCATTTTGGTGGTTACTTCACAAAACCCGTTTTTCTTTCGGAAAATGGAAAAGGGCTTTTCCGTGCGACAAAAGGAAAACTTCCTCCTGCAACATTGTTCTCCATACCAATGTCACACATGCATAATATGGGCACAACATCACAAACTATATCGTGATTCAGCACATAACATCGGTCATTTGGACGAAAGCCATGAAACCTCGAACATGATAGGTCATTTTGTGAAGGTTTTTGAAACATGATCAATATACCAAGTCTGGTATTTTTCCTTTCAACTATGTAACAAAATATGACACCACGCGAAGGATTTTCATTGTTCGGATTTTTTTTGAATTTATTATGCCCGTTTTGAATTATCTGAATTTCTAACTATGGTCGAACCGGTGTGCATGAAGATAGGGGACGAGCATCGTTAGAACTTGCATTGGATCTCTGAACAAACCACATATTGCGAGTCTAAAAATGATTTTTTCAAAAAATCACGGGCGATAGATCATGTACCTGTAGTACAAACCGAACCCACTTCCTACCGATTCGGCAGACATTTGTCCTTTTTACCCGGGATGGACGAAAAGGTTTGAGATGTTCCGGTTGGGAGATAGTCCATGTAAGGTGGTCTAGTATTTTAGAAAAATGGGACGGTAGCATTCTGAAACGGCATTTTGGTGGTTACTTCACAAAATGACCCGTTTTTTGCGCTCGGAAAATGGAAAAGGGCTTTTCCGTGCGACAAAAAGGAAAACTTCCTCCTGCAACATTGTTCTCCATACCAATGTCCACACACATGCATAATATGGGCACAACATCACAAACTATTCCGTGATTCAGCACATAACATCGGTCATTTGGACCGAAAGCCATGAAACCTCGAACATGATAGGTCATTTTGTGAAGGTTTTTTCGAAACATGATCAATATACCAAGTCTGGTATTTTTCCTTTAAACTATGTAACAAAATATGACACCACGCGAAGGATTTTCATTGTTCGGATTTTTTTTGAATTTATTATGCCCGTTTTGAATTATCTGAATTTCTAACTATGGTCGAACCGGTGTGCATGAAGATAGGGGACGAGCATCGTTAGAACTTGCATTGGATCTCTGAACAAACCACATATTGCGAGTCTAAAAATTATTTTTTCAAAAAATCATGGGCGATAGATCATGTACCTGTAGTACAAACCGGACCCACTTCCTACCGATTCGGCAAATATTTGTCCTTTTTACCCGGGATGGACGAAAAGGTTTGTGATGTACCGGTTGGGAGATAGTCCGTGTAAGGTGGTCTAGTATTTGAGTAAAATGGGACGGTAGCATTCTGAAACGGCATTTTGGTGGTTACTTCACAA
Organism: Avena insularis; assembly: GCA_023614405.1. Classification (NCBI taxonomy): domain Eukaryota; kingdom Viridiplantae; phylum Streptophyta; class Magnoliopsida; order Poales; family Poaceae; genus Avena; species Avena insularis. The sequence goes on from CM042697.1 coordinate 473,327,468, forward strand.
AACGACCCGTTTTTTGCGCTCGGAAAATGGAAAAGGGCTTTTCCGTGCGACAAAAACGAAAACTTCCTCCTGCAACATTGTTCTCCATACCAATGTCCACACACATGCATAATATGGGCACAACATCACAAACTATGCCGTGATTCAGCACATAACATCGGTCATTTGGACCGAAAGCCATGAAACCTCGAACATGATAGGTCATTTTGTGAAGGTTTTTTCGAAACATGATCAATATACCAAGTCTGGTATTTTTCCTTTCAACTATGTAACAAAATATGACACCACGCGAAGGATTTTCATTGTTCGGATTTTTTTTGAATTTATTATGCCCGTTTTGAATTATCTGAATTTCTAACTATGGTCGAACCGGTGTGCATGAAGATAGGGGACGAGCATCGTTAGAACTTGCATTGGATCTCTGAAGAAACCACATATTGCGAGTCTAAAAATGATTTTTCAAAAAATCACGGGCGATAGATCATGTACCTGTAGTACAAACCGGACCCACTTCTGTCGATTCGGCGGACATTTGTCCTTTTACCGGGATGGACGATTTGGCGGATTTGGGCCAGCACTAATGATAGGGGTGAGTGTCGACATTATGTCGTCGGCGTGTACCTTGTCCCGGATGGTGTCACCAACCGGGACTAAAGATCAACTGTAGTCGGTTGGAGACACCAACCGGGACAAAACACAATCAACACTAATGATAGGGGTGAGTGTCGACATTATTTCGTAAGTGTGTCGACACTATGCCGAGCTGCTTGTACTATAAATAGGCATCCTTGCAGTCGATCCTCCAGCCAGTTTTCGAGAGCGAGACACCATCTGCGGCCAGTTTGAGGAGATCGACGGAGCCCAGTCCTCGGCATCTCCGAAACGGTCATAGAGGCACTCTAATATGTAAAATTAGTTAGCTCCGAGGCGTATTGATCTAGTTAGAGAAGTTACAAGCTGGAAGATGGTTTAGAGTAGGACACCACTGCGGCCAGTTTAGGGAGATGCCGACGGAGCCTGTCCTCCCAAGCATCTTCGAGAAACTAGTCATAGAGGCACTCCCTAATATGTGAAATTAGTTATCTCCGAGGCGTATTGATCTAGTTAGAGAAGTTACAAGCTGGAAGATGGTTTTCGAGAGCAGGGACACCACTGCGGCCAGTTTCAGGGAGATGTCGACGGAGCCTAGTCCTCCGGCATCTCCGAGAAACTGGTCATAGAGGCACTCCCTGATATGTGAAATTAGTTAGCTCCGAGGCGTATTGATCTAGTTAGAGAAGTTACAAGATGCAAGATGGTTTTCGAGGGCAGGGACACCACTGTGGCCAGTTTCAGGGAGATGCCGCCGGATCCCAGTCCTCCGGCATCTCCAAGAAACTGGTCATAGAGGCACTCCCGGTTTAGCCACAAAACAGGACTAACACTCAAGACATTTATTAATATTAAAAACTGAGACTACAAAACCGGGACTAAAGGCCACAAACCACGAAAGATATCCTTTCGTGAAGCCACAAACCGCGAAAGACATGAACTAGAGTTACATAATATGAGCATGAACTTCTTGGCATATGTCCTTCCTTATGATCGCTTCAGACGTAACCATGGAGCATCTTCTTTACTTAACGGAATGCTTGGGTCAGTTTTCACTATGAAGGGCGGAATTTCATCAAACTTATTATAATCTTCTGACATATACATCTTGTCCTCGATTCCCACGATGTTTCTTTTCCCTGAAAGAACTATGTGACGCTTTGGCTCATCATATGATGTATTCGTTTGCATATTTTTTTCTTTTTTCGGTCTGGAGGACATGTCCTTTACATAGAAAACCTGAGACACATAATTGGCTAGGACGAATGGTTCATCTCTATAACCAAGATTGTTGAGATCCACTGTTGTCATTCCGTACAACTGGTATATCTTTACCCCTTCCCCATTCAGGTTGACCCATTTGCAGCAAAACAAAGGGACCTTAAAAGAGACTCCATAGTCTAGTTCCCATATCTCCTCTATGTAACCATAATATGTGTCCTTTTGTCCATTCTCGTCTATTGCATCAAAGCGGACACCACTATTTTGGTTGGTGCTCTTTTTATCTTGGGCGATGTAGAATGTATTCCCATTTATTTCGTACCCTTGGAAATTCAATACAGTAGAAGATGGTGACGCGACCAACAAGTATAGCTGATCTCCAACAGTGGTGTCATTCAAGAGATGTGTCCGCATCCAACCACCGAAAGACTTCATGTGTTCATCTGTAATCCATGATTCAGGCTTCCCCGGGTTTTTGGAGCGTACAATATTCTTGTGTTACTCGATATACGGAGCTGCCAAGGTGGAATTATGTAGAACTGTGTAGTGTGCTTTAGTGAAAGAATCCCCATCCCTGCATATCATTGCTTTCTTTCCCAGCGTGCCTTTTCCACTTAGTCTTCCCTCATGCCGCGAGTCAGAAACACCAATCGGCTTAAGGTCAGGAATAAAGTCAACACAAAACTCAATGACCTCCTCTGTTCCATATCCCTTGGAGATGCTTCCTTCAGTCTATACAGTTATGAACATATTTCTTTAAGACTCCCATGAACCTCTCAAAGGGAACATATTGTAGAAATACGGACCGAGAATGGCAATCTCTTCCACTAGATGAACCAGAGATGCGTCATAATATTGAAGAAGGATGGTGGGAACACCAATTCAAAACTAACAAGACATTGTACCACATCCTTCGTAACCTTGGCGAATATCTGGATTAATTACCTTCTGAGATATTGCATTGAGGAATGAACACAGCTTCAAAATTGGTACTCGAACATTTTTCGGTAGAAGCCACCTCAATGCAATTGGAAGCAACTGCTTCATAATAACGTGAGTCATGAGACTTCAGGTTTTGGAACTTTTCTCGCCATATTTATTATCCCTTTATATTAGATGAGAAGCCTGACAAGACCTTGATCTGTAAAGGACTTCAAAAGATTTCCTTCTGCTTTGGTAAGAGCATAGTACGACTTAAGTGACGCCTTTATCCGTCTTGTTCTGTGTATGCTTGTTCTTTTGGTCTTTGATAATTTGTTGTTCCTCGCGTGCTTCTGGGGTATGTTTTGTCTTCCCATCCACGCCTAGGAATCCTAGCAGTTCACGCAGAGATTCTTCGTCACGTGCATCACGTCGATTGAAGCGGACACATAGGACTTTCAATATGGCAGCTCCCAAAATATAGATTTCTTCTTCCACATGGGTGCGTGTCCTGTAGCGGCGTCGTTCGGCCGATTGACCGCGGGACCCTTTCCAAAGATTACTTCTATGTCCTTGACCATACCAAATACATCATCACCGTAGGAGTTCAGGCTTCTTCCTGATCCGCCTCACCTTTGAAATGCTTGCCTTTCTTTCTTACGGGATGATTGGTCGGAAGAAATCGTCGATTCGCCAGGTACACAACCTTCTTGCATTTATGCAAATATGTACCTTCGGTCTTATCTAAACAGTGGGTGCATGCCTTATATCCCTTGTTTATCTGTCCTGAAAGGTTACTAAGAGCAGGCCAATCATTGATGGTTATGAATAACAACCCTCGTAGATCAAATGGCTCCTGTTTGTTCTCATCCCACGCACGTACACCTGGTTTTCCCCACAACTGTAAGAGTTCTTCAACTAATGGCCTAAGGTACACATCAATGTCGTTGCCCGGTTGCTTGGGCCTTGGATGAGCACCGCATCATAATGAACTTACGCTTCATGCACAACCAAGGAGGCAGGTTGTAGATACATAGAGTCACGGGCAGTCTTTGTGGAGCTCTGCTCCCCAAAAGGATTCATGCCATCCGTACTTAGACCAAACCATAAGTTCCTTGCGTCACCTGCAAAGTCTGGGAAGTCTCTCTCGATTTTTCTCCACTATGACCCATCAGCAGGGTGTCTCAACTTCCAGTCTTTCTTACGGTCTTCTTTGTGCCATCGCAACAACCTGGCATGCTCTTTGTTTCTGAACATGCGTTTCAACCTTGGTATTATAGGAGCATACCACATAACCTTAGCAGGAACCCTCTTGGAGGGCTCTCCTCAACATCACCAAGGTCATCTCGTCGATCTTATACATAGCGCATTGCATACCGGGCATTTATCTAAATTCTCATACTCCTTACATGTAGAGGATGCGATCATTAATGCATGCATGTATCTTTTGCACATCTAATCCCGGAGGACGAGAGTCTTCTATGCTTCGTAGGTACTCTCGGGAAGTTCGTTATGTTTTAGAAACTTCGGCTTCATTATTTTCAGCATCTTTTCAAATGAGGAGTCAGTTAGACCACACTCGCCTTCCATCGCAACAATTCCAGGTGTGGTACCGAGCTTTGTCTTGCCATCTTCACAATTTGGGTACAACAATTTCTTGTGATCTTCTAACATGCCCTCTAACTTCAACTTCTCATTTTCATTTCACGTCTCGCTTTGCATCGAAATGACCATACCAAGTTCATCAGGCTCATCGATGCCCGTTCTTCACCTCTTTCCTCTCCATTGTCTTCCATTGCAGTATCACTGTATTCAGGAAACATATGATGATAGTTGTTATCATCATCTTCTTCTTCGCCATCTTCCATCATAACCCCTCTTTCCCCGTGCTTGGTCCAGCAATTATAGTTGGGCATGAAACCTTTCATAATCAGGTGGCCGCGAATGATTTTCGAGGAAGAGTACTCCTTGTTGTTCCGACATTGAACACATGGACAACGTATAAATCCATTCTCTTTGTTTGCCGTAGCCACATCGATAAATTTATCCACGCCTTTGATATACCCACGCTACCGGTCACCGTACATCCATTCCCGACCGTTCATCTGCATCATATAAGTAAGTTTATCAAAAAACAGGACATCATAAATAGTGAAATAACCAATTCACACCGACACATGAATTATATCAATGACCTAGAAAAGATAAGATTGCTAACCTCGATCGAGGGAAATATAGAGGAGAAAGCTCAAGTGCGTCTCGGACACCTTCTATATTTTTGTTCTATGAGAAATTCAACGGGATTATTCACTACAACATTTCATCAAACACCTTCAATGCATGCATAGAAGATAAAAAACTAGCACACCCCTCACACCTTCCACCATTCGAAAAAACAGAGTGGAGGCAGAGGGGGCTAGGGCGTTGCATTTATAGAGGGCAGGAGAATACGTCCCGGTTGGAGCCAGCAACCGGGACTAAAGGTGCGTGCCACGCCACGTGGCTGTAGCCAAACCTTTAGTCCCGGTTGGTGGCTCCAACCGGGACGTATTCCCCCTTACCAACTGGGACGCATGCCCCCTGGCCCCATGCCCGCTCCAATCGACGTGCGGTTAAGATTAGTCCCGGTTGGTGGCGCAACCGGGACAAATGCTCTGAGGGGTCACGAACGGATAGCCCTTTTTCCACTAGTGTATACTGAAGCGTAATAACCTGAGCCTGCACCTGAGCACGTGTATAAAAAGCATCAACACCAATATGCTTGGTAAGCTCATGCTTTACCGGATCACGTGCAATACTGATAGCACATGTACTGTCAGACAAAACTGGAGTGGGTGTCGTAACAGAGACCCCAAAATCCGCAAGCAACCACCATAACCAAGTCACCTCAGAAGTCAACAAGGTCATAGCTCGCAACTCAGCCTCAACACTCGAACGGGAAACCGATGTCTGTTTCTTCGTCTTCCAAGCAATGAGCGAACCACCAAGAAACACCCAGTAAGCAGAAAGGGAACGACGATCCGTAGGATCACTCACCCATGTAGCATCCGAGTAGCACTGAAGCTGGAGGGAGCTGGAACGAGGAAAGAAAAGACGACGAGTGATCGTGCCACGAAGATAGCGAAGAACACGAAGGAGATGACTATAGTGAACAGTGGTAGGAGCTGAGACAAACTGACTCAGAATATGAACCGGATAAGATATGTCAGGACGAGTGACAACAAGATAAACAAGACTCCCAACAAGATGAATATAACGCGTCGGGTCAGGAAGATGATCACCATCAGTAAGACGAAGCTTAACATTAAGCTCCATAGGAGTCTCAACAGTGCGCTCATCCCCAAGAGCAGCACGAGCAAGAAGATCCTGAATATACTTTTTCTGAGAGATAGAAAAGCCATCAGAAGTGGAGGAGATCTCAATCCCAAGAAAGTAGCGGAGAGGACCAAGATTAGTCATAAGAAACTGATCACGAAGACGAGCCTTAACAAAGGCAATATACTCAGGATCATCACCAGTAATGATCATATCATCAACATAGAGAAGGAGAAGAGTGCGTCCACGATGAGAAGTGTGAACGAACAGTGCTGGATCATGAGCACTGGGAGAAAAACCAGCAGCAGTCACCACAGAGGCAAAGCGCTCAAACCAGGCACGAGGGGTCTGTTTCAGGCCATAAAAAGAACGCCGAAGACGACAAACCATCCCATCGGGAATAGAATACCCAGGAGGAGGCTGCATGTAAACCTCCTCACTCAATTCACCATTGAGGAAAGCGTTCTGAACATCAAGCTGAGACACGCAGACCGATGTAATGAGCGAAGCAACATCAAGAAGAGTGCGCAGTGGTCATATGAGCCACGAGGGCAAAAGTCTCATCATAGTCACGCAGTGTTGCTCTGCTGAAAGCCACGAGCCACAAGACGCGCTTTACAGCGCTCAAGAGATCCATCAGAGCGGGTCTTAATTTTATAGACCCACTTGCACGTGATGGGACGAACACCGGGAGGGGAGAGATAAGATCCCAGGTGCCAGTGCGCTCAAGCGCAGCAATCTCCTCTTCCATGGCAAGCTTCCATTTGAGATGACGCTCAACATCCCGATAAGAAGTCGGCTCAAGGGCAACAGAGAGACCGTACTGACTAGGAGAGTAACGATCAGGTGGACGACGAAGACGAGTCGCTGTAAGAGGAGAGGGAATCTCGTCAGAAGAAGAAGACATATCGGAAGAAGAAGGGACATCAGGAGGAGGATCCGGAACATGAGAGCGACGAGAATAATGGAAGGGAAAAGAAGACAACGATGAGGTGGGTGGAGGATCAGGAGAAGAAGGAGGAGAACTAGGTGGGGAGGAAGACAACGGGGTCGAAGGTGAGACATTAGCAATAATAGGTCTCGAAGGAGGATCAATAGGAACAGAGGGATGTGTGTCAGGAAAAAGTAGAAAGGAGATATCCTCCATCGGATAGATCAAGGAGGTGGGGCGGGGATAGAAAGGACGCGTCTTATCAAATGTGACATCACGAGAAATGTGCATCCGACGACCAACGGGGTCCCAACACCGATAGCCCTTATGCTCATCACTGTATCCACGAAAGACACACTCAACAGACTGAGTGGTCAGTTTGGTGCGTTCACGAGGGGCAAGAAGAACATAACAAACGCAACCAAACGAACGAAGCGCCGAGTAATCAGGAGGATGACCAGAGAGGCGCTCTAGTGGAATACCACCCTGCAGAGCAGCAGTGGGTTGAATATTGACGAGATAGGTGGCAGTGGAAACAGCCTCAGCCCAAAAGTGAGGCGGAAGAGAAGCGGCAATCATCAACGCACGAGTCGTCTCAAGAAGGTGACGATGCTTGCGCTCAGCCACACCATTCTGAGCATGAGCACCAGGACAAGAAAACTGAGAAAGAGTACCCTCCTCAGCAAGAAAAGCACGCAGTGAATGAGAGATATACTCGCCAGCAGAATCTGCATGAAACACACGAATAGGAGTGGAGAACTGGGTACGAACCATGGCAGCAAATTTCTTATAGATAGACAAGACCTCACTACAAGAAGACATGAAATATATCCAAGTGTGACGAGAAAAATCATCTATAAAGAGAACATAGTACGATGACCCCCTTTCGAGGGGAAGGGAGCTGGACCCCAAACATCAGAGTGAACAAGATCAAAAGGACGCTCGGACACAGACTCACTGTGAGGATACGGTAGCTGAATCTGCTTACCAAGACGACAGCCCTGACAATCCAAAGAAGCGATCCGGAGACAGACCTTAGAACACCACGATGAACTAAAGATGAGAGTCGAGAACCACATAAATGTCCAAGACAATTATGCCACTGCTGAAAAGAGCTAGTAGCAACGGCTACAGATGCCGAGGAACTGACGACAGTGGCATCAGAAGGAAGACGAAGCCAGTGAAGCTTCCAGAGGCCATCATGGCGGCGGGGGCCAGCACCAAGCATAGTGACGGTGCGATGATCCTGAACAGAACAGGAATCAAAGTCGAGAGTGATGCTACACGAGAGTCGACGATCTGACTACCAGAAAAGAGTTGCATGTTAAGTTGAGGAACATGCGCAATAGAAGGAACATGAAACAGGGAAGTACTAAGAATGCCTCGATTAATGACTAGGAGGGGGTACCATCGGCAGTAAGAACACGAACAGGAGGGTCGACAGGTCGAACATAATGCAACAAGGAAGAATCAGGAGTCATATGAAAAGAAGCTCCAGTATCAAGAAGCCATGGGGATGTACCTGGATAAGGAGGAGGTGGTTGCTCAATGCCAGAAAACTCAGTCGCAGAACCAGCAGAACCTGTCGGTGAAGAGTCCCAAGCGTCAAGCAGGCATCAAAGCTGCGCTATCTCATGCGCAGAAAGGGGCACGACTGGAGAGGTCGAGGTACAATCAGGTGCCGACGAGGAGCTGGCACCTACACACAGAGGCCGCCAAAGGTGGCAACGGAGAGCAACACGCCGATGAAGACGGAGTCGACGAAAGACGGTCACAACCGCCTGAAGAAGCCACAAGAGTTGATGTCAAGCGGCGAGCCGACATAGACGGGGTCGGCGAAGCGCGGCCATAACCACGTGAAGAGGCCGCGAAAATCGATATAGAGAGGCGCACCGACAAAGACGAAGTCGGCGAAAGGCGGTCATAACCGCGTGAAGAAGTCGCGAGAGTCGATGTAGAGCGGTGCGCCGACAAAGACGAAGTCGGCGGAAGACGGCTATAACCGCGTGAAGCAGCCGCGAGAGTCGACGTAGAGCGGCGCGCCGACGTAGACGGAGTCGGCGAAAAGCGGCCACAACCACGTGAAGAGGCCACGAAAGTCGACGAAGAGCGGCGAGCCGACATAGACAGAGTCGACGTACATGGAGTCGGCGAAAGGCGGCCACAACCGCCTAAAGAAGCCACGAGAGTCGATGTAGAGCGGCAGGCCGACATATAATGAGTCGGCGAAAGGCGACCATAACCATGTGAAGAGGCAGCGAAAGTCGACAAAGAGCGGCGAGCCAACATTGAGGAAGTCGGCGAACGGTGGCCACAACTGTGGGAAGAAGCCGCGAGGACAGACATAGAGCGGCGCGACGACAAAGACGAAGTCGACGAACAAGGACCAAGTAATGAAGGAAGGCCCAAACGCACAACAGGATCGGAAGAAACACCATCCAGAGAAGGAAACGACATTTTTTTTGGCCTGGTCAACTACCGATCAAAAAAGATCTGAGAAACAGTAGCCAGAGTCGTGAGAAGCAGCAGCCAGGGATGCAGCATGCGAGCCAGCGAAAAATCAAAGACGCACGCACGCGCATGAGAGCCAAAGGAAACAGCGGACGGCGGCTGGAGAGAGGCGACGGCCAAGCAGTAGAGGAGCAACGGCCGGACGGTGGGCAGACGAGCGGCGGACGGATGACCAGGCAGTGGATGAGCGACAGGCAGGCAGCTGCCAGAGGGAGGCGGCGGACGGATCGTAGAGCACTAGACGATAACAAATCATGGACGGCGGCAGTGGAATTTAGCGGACGAGTTGCGCGTCCAAAAAAAGCCCTAACTTAGACTCTGATACCATGTTAGAAATAAGCAACTTGTATTATCTAGAGACCAAAGGCCACAATATATAGTATAAGTACAGGTGCAAATATGCAGGAAGCTCCCTAACATATGAAAAAACTATAATATACAAATATATACATCTAACACTTCATGGCTCTAAGCGTGTGTTTCTAGCTGGGAGATGGAGGACTTGTTGGAGTAGGGCAAGTAGGGCGAGCGTGAGATGAGGGGTCTGGCTTTGTGTGCGGACGTATTTGCTCTCTAGACTCTTTTTTTCTGAAGTAATTTGCTCTCTAGACTTAGTATGCCTAATATTTTTTTTGACAATCAAAATTCCGTATATTTATAATAACAAATAGTATATGGTAGAGATACATAAACCGTCTTCAAAGGACTACAAAATAAAATTTAAAAGAAAACGAGAAAATCTCAAAAATCTTTGAAATCTTGTTCTTCCATGATACAATGTACGCAGAGGGAAAAAATATGGCTGTAAGCCGAAACATCGCTTTATTGTTTCTCTTTCAGAATGCACAAATATGTAATGGGACAGGGTACAGTATCACTGAATCGCAGATATAAACTATAAAACAGTTTAAGAACATATTTGCTTAAAGCGCTCAATGACGACGCACAACGCCTCACCAGATATATTTTTTGCTTTTAGAAAGCTCTGTAAAAACAGAGTATACTACTCCGTTCGTAACAGTGGCCCAGGACCACAGTAGTACCACACACACACACGTAGAGTCGTAACAGAGTATAGTACTCCGTTCAATGATGTATGTTCCCGTGTCATAAAATATAAGGTGGGCCGACATGATCCAGATTTGCACTAAAAGCCAAGTGGTTGTAGTTGTACGCCATGGTTTTGGTTAGCCACCAACCTAACTGCATCTGCATGCATGCCTTTGTATCTTTCCGTTTTACTTCAGGGGCAGGTGGTCATGCGGGCTCCACGTAGGTAAGATAGGAATAGGATGTCGTACAGCGCCACATGCTACGTGCGTGTGCGTACGATTAGTTTTTAAGTTTTTCTTTATTGCATCGACATCGATCTGGTAATTTAGAAGGGTTTTCATCACTAAGTATACTCCTGTAGTTAAGGTTAACGTAGGCGCCGATTAAGAAGGTCACTAGTGAAAAATAGGTCTCTAGTTCTGATTTATAACAGCCTCTAGTACCGGATATCAATCCGTGACTGTCATATCGGAACTAAAGGTCAAATCTTTAGTCCTGATTCTGTTATAAATCAGGACTAAATTTCCTGTTCGAACCGAGACTAGTGGCGGCCGTGCCCTACGATTGTTTGTAGCCGTTGAGACCAAAGCATTGGTCCTAGTTTATAGCAAAATCGGAACTAATGATCCAAACGAAAGACTTGTTTTTTTTCTAATGGGTGGCAGCTGAAACACCCAAAACATCGGATACCATCTTCATCCCAATCGACCAATCGTGCGGGAGCCCACACAACTCAGAGCCCGCGCCTGATTAAACAAAATGTAATCAGAGGAGCCTGACAACTCTTGCTGCTGCTGATGCTGCTTCCATGTGTTTGTTCTCTTCCCCTTTAATCCTGCTTCCAACTTCTTCTCGATCAATTTTGTTTTTCATTTATGCTACATCTCTTATTTTGAATTGTTACCAAGGAAAATTGGACCATCTTTTTCTCCTCTCATTTTTTTTGGCTGGCTCTTGCACATTATTGGTAATCCATGAATGGTTTTGTTTATGCATGACATGGAAAAACAAAATTGCATAGCCATAGATCGGTAAGTTGAAGCAGTACCAGATCTGCTTAGAACGTACATGGGCAGAATGCGTCTATCATTGGCCTCATGCTTTTGTTAGCAGCCCCTGCTTTACTTACCCAAAAAAGAACACTGCAGGGGTCCGCATAATTGTTCTTCCGGCCATCGATCCGGTACTAAAAAAAAAATTGTACGGCGAGCTAACATAGTACTGGCGTGGGCCAAAATATCAGTCCAACCCAACCTAGTTAAAATTTGGGCCCTTTGTTTTTAGTCTGGGTCGCAGGCTATTTCTGACTACGCCACTGCTGGCCTATCCTCGCACAAGGAGACACCTACATATGTACCGATGTACGGGGATCAAACATAGTACTGGCGCAAGATCTAGTTTACCTATTCCGCTGTTACTTAACTTAGCCAAAAGATGGTTACGTGGAAATGTAGCAAGCAAGCTATTCTGCCATTCAGATCAAAATTCGGTCCAGAACCACCACCCTAAAATTAATCTTTAAAATGTTGATGGAGTACGTACTATATATACAGTTATCATCCATGGGAGGTCAACTAAACCCAATGGTTTTTCTCGGTGTCCGGCCGCCACTCATGTATAAGAATACAAATGGTTCTAAGAGGCTTGAAGTTGGGAATTCCCTGGTCTGCCCTAAAAGGTGGGCTTTTCTAGTGAGGTCAAGTGTGGGCACGGCGCTCACCCTGGCGATGGGGAGGAATGGACGGCGCCTCTGCCCCGCGTCGGAGGTCGTCGCCGCCGATTCTCGGAGACCTGATCGCTGCAAAGATGCCCAGTCTGCGTGATCCGATTGTCCCGCTGTTTGCTGAGGTGGCAAAGTCGGGTAGGCCCACGTTGGTTTTTTCCTGGGAGGCGGTGTCGAGAAGGCTTTGGAAAGCCAGGGTTTTTGCCCCAGATCGATCGGTTTCCTCGACTCGTTCCTCTCATCCCTCGTCGCCGCCTCCTTCGACGTCTGGCTGCTTCTCTTCCTCGTCCGCGTCGCCAGGCCGGGGATCCTTCGCCCAGGTCGTCCTCGCCACCATGTCGCACCAACCTGGTGCGGTTCCTGCCAATTCCAGCGCGCCCAAAGGGCCTGCACCTCCGCAGGGCCACGCTGCTCGTTCTGGGCGCTGGGACGACCGCGCTGGAACACAGGTCCGCCGTCCCGTCCTGCTCAGCCGAGGCCTTCTGCACCTGGGCCATTTGGCGCTCCCAGGCTTCCGGGGACGGTCGGGAATGGTGCTGGTTTCAGTGGGCAGCACGTCTACAGCCATGGTCCACCTCCATTTTTGGGTGCGCCGGGGATGCCTCCGCCTGGAGTGGCGCAGATGCGGGGACCATATTCTTTTGCTCCTCTTGCAAATTTTAACTATTTGCCACCTCCGGTTCAGCATCGTCTGTTACAGCCACCGTATCGAGGTCCGCCAGCTGGTGGAGTTGGAGGGTTGATGCTGTTGCAGCATGTGGCTGGAGGTCCGACCCAGGATAATCTCTTTGTGGTCGGAGTGGGTGCACCTGCTTCTCAGACGGCACCCAAGAGGAAGAAGAAGAAGAAGAAGAAGAAGAAGCCACAGGTTTCTGATCAGGGGATGGTCGCGCCTCATGTCCATGCTGGTGGACACTTGCAGTAGCCGTCTGTACAGTATGCTCAGCCACAAATGCAGCATGTGGGGGCTTGTGGTGATTCCTTTACGCTCAGTCGTGATTCTGATATTAGTATGATGCGTGGTCAAGGTTCATGGTCTGTGTGCTCCGACGCCGGTGGCCGCTACTCCTCAGCCATCTATTGCTGCACCGCAGGTATCTTCTGTTGTTGGGGGTAACAAGACTAGCAAGTTTGTTCGGTGTTGGAAGTGTGCGGTTAATACTCATGCCACCAAAGATTGTAAAGCGGTCCACTATTGCTACATTTGTGATTGCGCGACACATCCCACATTGAGGTGTCCGGTGCTGAAGCAGCCGCGCTTGATTCCGTATATGGCTGTTATTGGCAGCGACCAGACTCTGTTCACCCAGATTCCGGATGTTGTGACTCGGGATCATCTTGCGCACAGTCAGGCCCCTATTGCTCTGGTACGAGTTTCTAGCCCGATGGTTTCAGCGGAGGTCGTTCAGAGGCAAATTGCTAGGCGGTGCCAAGTGCATGTTCAGTGAAAGTGGGAGGCGGTGCCACATGGAGATTCAGCCTTCTTAGTGAGCTTCCCGATGTTTGAGGATTTGGACAGGGTGGATGGAATCCTGATGACCGTTCCGCTCAGTACCGCTCAGCTAACCTTCTCGGTTTACAGGATGGAGGAGGTGCCGCATAAGTTTGAGATGCAGCAGGTTTGGCTACATGTGGAGGGGGTACCCCATATTTTTTGATCCTTTCAGGGCTTGTGGGCTGTTGGAGGACTCATGGGGAACACTCTTGATGTGGATCTGTTCAGCCTGCGGAAGCGAGGGGTCGTCCGTGTTCTCGTGGAGATGTTTGATACGAAGGTTTTTCTCAAGGCAAAAGATTCACTTGGCCACTTTATTGTGTCAGATGCCGTGGTCAAGCATAAGGTATTTGAGTTTTGTTTCCGGATTGAACCTGAGGGCTATATTTCGGAACCAGAGTTTGTTCCTTCCTTGTGGAGAAAAGGATATGATAACGCGGATGATGATGCCAATGGGAAGCATTTTGAGGATGCTATGAATACTTCTGAGGCTGCTGCTACCACTCAGGGGATGGGTTCTGGATTTTCCTCGGCTATGCAGGGTACTTTCGAGCCTATATCTTCCAGTCAGGGGGTGCAGAGGGTGTTTGCGGTCACCCCTTTTAATGCTAATCCGGTTACTCCGCGAGGTCGTCAACTTCTGGATGCTCTTCCTTTGGATTCCCCTCTTCGCGGGAAGGGTTCTACTTCGGCGCCTCGCGTTTCTCAGGCTCAGTTACAGGAGGCTCTTTGTTCGGTTTCCATTCCTGCTCGGCGGTCTTGCTCAGCTTTGCCAGCGAGGTCCAGAACACATATTTTGGGCAGATCTATTCCAGTTTCCACTCCTATACTTGAGGAGGTTGTTCCTTCGGTGTGTTCGCGGAAGCTGACCCAGGAGGGGTCGGCTGACCGCGACGTTCATGACCAGCTTCAGGATGCTGTTGTGCTTGGTCCGACCCAGGCGGGGTTGGCCAACCATGACGAGGTGGATGACCGCGTATCCCTGGTCAGGGAGGACCTGGGGACGCTTAGGGACGTCTAGCCTCCATTGGTGGGTCAGGAGACTTCGTTGGTTGATGGGGGCGACCGGACTCAGGAGGGGTCTGGGTTGTCTCGGTCTCCACCACGGGTTTCTTTTCCTGGTGACCCTTCGCCAGTCGCTGTGCAGGGGAGTGGCACAACCTTCAGGCGGAGCGCGCGCCATGGAGTCGATGCCTCTGGGGCGTCCGCGACTGATGAAGACTCCATGTTCAAGGCCATGCCGCGTAAGGCGGAGAGGAACTTAGATTCGCCAGGTATAATGAGTTCTCCGAAGTCCTTTTTGTCTTTTTCTACTCCTATTATTTCTTCTAAACTAGACAATGTTCGCATTAGTTTGGGTAGCTCTGTACAGGAAGTATCTTTTTCTTCTAATGTTTTGCGACACATGGAGGTTGACCGTCTAACGGTTACTCCTAAGGTCGGTGTATTTCCTGATGCTTCACTAACTGAGGAGGAGGAGTTGCATGCCACAGTAGATGGTCAACTCCTTTCTCACTTACTCGGTGAAGTGTCGGAGGTGGACTTTGATGAGACCGGGCTTGCCTCTATGTATGAGCTGAAAGCTTCTGGTCAAAAATCAAAGAGTCAGCGGTCACGAAAGAGATCCCGTGTATCCAAATCTCCTATAGTTTCTCAATTAATGGAATGTTTTCAAATAGCAGAGGTTTTCGGGACTTGGCTAAACATTTATTCTTTGTTGATTGTGTGAGAGACCATAATTTGGATTTTCTGGGTATTTCTGAGACTGGTAGACCGGATTTTTCACAAGCTGTACTCAATCGCCTTTCTGGTGGAGTGGACTTTACGTGGATATCACGTCCGCCACGCGGTCGATCTGGGGGGATCCTGTTAGGCGTTAGAGCTGAGACTATGGAAGTTTTAGCTAGTTCGGTGGGAGATTTTTTTATAAAACTCCATATCTGTAACAAGGCTGACAATTTCACATGGTCTTTAGTTGCCGTATATGGGGCCGCTCGGGATGTTTATAAGACTGACTTTTTACGTGAGCTTGTGAATTTGGCAATGGACAATCCATATCCTATTCTTATAGGAGGGGATTTTAATTTGCTCAGATTTCCTCACGATGAAAGTCGGGGCCGGTTCGATAAACATTGGCCTTTTCTATTTAATGCTGTTATAGACAGTCTGGACTTGAGAGAGGTTACAATGTTAGAAAGGCAATTTACATGGGCTAATAGTCTCCCGGAGCCAACATACGAAAAACTAGATAGAGTGCTTATGGATACTGACTGGAAACAAAAGTTCCCTATGGTAACTGTTCGCGCTCTAGAGCGTATTGAGACTTTGTTGGATCATGCTCTTTTACTTTTATATTTTGGATCACCGCCACGGAAGTCTACGAATGAGTTTAAATTTGAACTCGGTTGGATGATCCGTGATGGTTTTTACGAGATGGTTAAGGCTATTTGGGAAAAACCGGTCGGTGGACAAACGCCTATACTATGATGGAATAACAAAATGCGTACTTTACGCAAGTTCCTTCGGGGCTAGGCTAGACACACAGCTGGTATCCTAAAAAACGAAAAATTACGCCTAACATCTATAATTGATGACTTAGAGGCTTCCGCGGAAGTCAGGCCATTAACTGCACAAGAAACTGAGCTTAAAATCCAATCGAATGCGGAGATAGCCCGACTTCTGCGCGAGGAGGAACTCAAATGGTACCAACGCTCTAAAGCAAAATTCATTCTATAAGGAGATGCGAATACTAGGTACTTCCATGATGTTGCCAATGGCAAGCATAAGAAGAAACTTATTCATTCTCTGATTCAGGATGAAGGTATGATTGAGGGATAGGAGCATCTGAAGTCATATATCACTACCTATTATAAATCCTTGTTTGGGGCCCCAGAGGAAAATTCTTTCTCTATCGTTGAGTCCCAAACGTCCGATATCCCCTAGGTTTCTGATGAATAAAATAGCTTTCTAACTGCCTCATATATCGAGGAAGAGGTCAAGAAAGCGGTTTTTCAAATGGAACATAACAAAGCACCAGGACAAGATGGCTTCCCAGCAGAATTTTACCAAAAATTCTGGGATGTTATCAAGGAGGACCTGATGAATTTGTTTGGGTTTTTACAAGTCAAACAATTGGATCTCTTTAGACTTAACTTTGGCAATATAATTTTACTGCCTAAGGTTAACAATGCAGAACGTATACAACAGTATCGTCCAATATGCTTGCTTAACGTTAGCTTTAAGATTTTTACTAAAGTTGCCACGATTAGACTAAACTCAGTTGCTAACAATGTTGTTAGCCCGTCTCAAACTGCGTTCATGCAAGGAAGAAATATCCTAGATGGTGTTGTAATTTTGCATTAAACAATCCATGAACTACACTCAAAAAAATTAAATGGTGTATTGTTCAAGATTGACTTTGAGAAGGCATACGACAAAGTTAATTGGTCTTTCCTCCAGCAAACACTATGCATGAAAGGTTTTTCTGAGGAGTGGCGCTCTCTTATTCAGTCGTTTGTGTCTGGGGATAGTGTTGCCATTAAAGTAAATTAAGATACTGGCAAATACTTCCAAACTAAGAAAGAACTGAGACAAGGGGATCCATTATCGCCTTTACTATTTAATATAGTGGCTGATATGTTGGCTATCCTTATTGAGAGAGCAAAGGCCGATGGTCAAATTGAAGGAGTGGTTCCACATCTTATTGATGGTGGACTTTCCATTCTTCAATACGCCGATGATACAATTCTTTTTATGGAACATGATCTGGAGAAGGCTAAGAATTTGAAATTGATATTATCAGCATTCGAGCAGCTATCTGGGCTTAAAATAAACTTCCATAAGAGTGATTTTTATTGTTTTGGTGAGGCCCAAAATGAGGCCCACCTATATGCTGAACTTTTCGGCTGTGGTCATGGTCGTTTTCCAATCAATTATTTGGGAATACCGATCGATTATCGTTGTCTCACAATTGCTGAATGGAAACTTGTTGAGGAAAGGCTACAAAAACGTCTAAATAGTTGTAAAGGTAAATTGTCATCCCTTGGTGGAAGACTAGTACTGATAAATTTAGTACTTACAAATATGGTACTGTATATGATCTCGTTCTTCCAATTACCAAAAGGGGTCTTAAACAAAGTGGATTATTTCTGTTCAAGATTCTTTTGGCAAGGGGATTGTGAGAAAAAGAAATATCGACTGGCCAGATGGAATGTGGTTTGCCGCCCAAAGGAGTTTGGTGGACTGGGCATACATGATATGCAAGTCAAAAACACCACACTTCTGGGCAAATGGCTTTTCAAACTACTTACAGAAGATGGTGTATGGCAAACCATGTTATGGAAGAAATATGTGGGGTCCAAGGTTGTGTCTCAGGTGGTTTGGGAACCCGGAGATTCACATTTTTGGACGGGTCTTATGGCCACCAAGAAACATTTCTTTTGTTTTGGTGCTTTCGAGATTAAGGATGGATCACAGATTAGGTTTTGGAAAGATAGGTGGCTTGGCCAAACTACTCTTCGCGAACAATATCCAGCTCTATATTCGATTGTTAGACCCAAAGAGGATACAATTTCCACAGTAATGGAAGACTATCCTCCTAATGTGTCTTTCAGAAGAAGTCTCATCGGTCCTAGACTGGTATCTTGGAACAATATATTATTACGATTATCCAGAATACAATTATCGAACGGTGTTGATGTGTTCAAATGGAAATTACTAGAAAATGGTAAATTTTCTGTTGGATCACTATATAAAGCCTTGATCCAACCTGATATCCCGGTCGATGATAATAATAAAAATTGGAAAATGAAAATACCCCTTAAGACGAAGATATTTGCATGGTATCTACGGAAAGGGGTAATTCTAACAAAAGATAATCTTGCAAAGAGGAATTGGCATGGAAGTACACAATGTGTTTTTATCATCAAGATGAGACAATTCGCCATTTATTCTTCCATTGCAAATTTGCTTGCTCTATATGGTCATTCATCCAAATAGCTTCCGGTTTATCTCTGCCATGTTCTATAAGCAATGTTTTTGGTAATTAGTTGCATGGAATTGTTGATAAGTACAGAACTTTGTTTAGGGTGGGAGCGCTTGCCATTATATGGTCGCTATGGCTTTGTAGAAATGACAAGATTTTTAATAATATTGTGTCTTCTCCTCTACAGGTTATCTATCGAGCCACGGCTATCCTCCGATCATGGAATATTCTCCAATATATGGAGTTTCACGACTTATTTATGGAGGGATGTACGCGATTGGAGGACACGGCGAGGGATATTTTCTCCCGACTTGGATGGCCACGTGATTTGAGGATTGATCTATCTTAGATTCTAGACATTATTTAGATAGTGCCTTTGTGTAATGCTTGTCTACTTTTTACCTTAGATCTATCGTTCGTGTGGCTGTGTGTGTCTTGGTTATGCAGAGGCCGGGTGTAAGCATTAAATAGTTTTTAACAAATGCGCCCATTTCCAAAAAAAGAGGCTTGAAGTTAAGCGAAGCCGGAAGAGGAACACCACCACAACCAAACACCAAATAACTCTTATAAAAAAACTAGCGAAAAACCTAGGGTTTCTTTAGTCCTCCGGCAGGACGGCCTGCCGAGACTTTCTTCACTCCCTGATCGTGGTTCTCATCGGGGATGGCGTCGGAGAAAGGTGAGTCTAGTGGGGTGCATCTGGATCCCGTGGTAGAGCTCCTTGGTCGACTTAACCTCGAAGAGGAGGAGGATGGAGGTTTTGTGTGGGAAGAGGAGGTGCAAAACCCCGGACACTAGTGGAAACGAGGCTTTTCGTTGATCCTGGAAAAGGGCTTTAATACCGGTTCTTCTATGAACCGGTGTTAAAGGGGGGGGCGTACCAGCGTGGCCCGTGCGGAAAAAAAGGAGCCCCCCTTTAACACCGGTTCGTGCCACGAACCGGTGTTAAAGACCTACAATGATGTACAGCCCCCTTTAACACGGTTCGTGGCTTGAACCGGTGTTAAAGAAACTATATAAGACACACAGCCCACACCCCACTCTTCCATTTTTCACTATCTCATTTTGGAGCTGGCAAGAGGTGTGAAGAGTGCTAGTTTGTGTTTTTTCATATGCACAAGATGTGTTCGGTGAAATGCCCGAGAGCTCAAAATAAGTTTTCTCGTTTGTCTTTCCTTCTCGGTCGAGGTCGGCAACTATCCTTTCATGTGTCATTGATGTACTATATATATAAATGGTCATCTCCCTATTAATTTTTGATATATACTACATATTAATGCAGATGAACCAGCAATGGATGTACGGTGACCGCCGCACTTCCGAGTACATTACGGGCCTCCAAAATTTCATCGTTGTGGCTAATGCAAACTGTGGTCACAATGGTTTTATGTGTTGTCCGTGTGTTCACCGTCGAACAAGAAAGACTACTCAAATACGAGAACCATTCACGCCCACCGCTTGATCCGGTTTCATGCCCAGCTATAATTGTTGGACCAAGCACGGAGAAAAAGGGGTTGTGATGGAAGACAACGAAGAAGAAGAGGATGATGACAACTATCATAATATGTATCCTGAATATGATGATCTTGCAACGGGGTAGATAATGAAGATCAAGAGGCTGAGATGGGCCCTGATGACGATCTTGGTCGGGCCATTACTGATGCAAAGGAAGAATGTGAAACTGAAAAGGAGAAGGAGAAGCTGGAGCAGATGTTAAAGGATCACAAAACATTGTTGTATCAAACTTGCGAAGATGGCCACAAAAAGCTAGGTACCACACTGGATTTGCTGCAATGGAAGGCAAAGAACGGTGTGGTGACAACCGCATTTTCAAAGTTGTTGGTAAAAATGAAGAATCTTCTTCCAAGAAATAATGAGTTGCCACGGTACATACCAAGCAAAGAAGGTTGTCTCCGCCCTCTAGGATTAGGCGTGCGGAAGATACATGCCTGCATTAATGTGCATCCTCTACCGGTGAGAAGTACGAGAATTTGGATGCATGCGGTATGCCTTTGCCTGATATAAGATCGACGAGACGATCCTCGCGATGTTGAGGCGAGGCCCCTAGGAAGAAGGTTCCCGCCAAGGTTATGTGGTATGCTCCTATAATACCACGGTTAAAACGTCTCTTCAGAAATAAAGAGCATGCCAAGTTGTTGCGATGGCACATGGAAGACCGTAAGAAAGCCGTGATGTTGAGACACCCCGCTGATGGGTCACAGTGGAGAAAAGTCGGCGAGTACCCGGACTTCGCGCGTGACGCAAGAACTTAAGGTTTGGTCTAATCTTGTTGCATGAATCCTTTTGGTGAGCAGAGCTGCAGTCCTGCACACGCATGTGACTCTATGTATCTATAACCTTCCTCCTTGGTTGTGTATGAAGAGGAAGTTCATTATGATGCCGTTCTCATCCAAGGCCGAGGCAACCCAAGCGACATTGATGTGTACCTAAGGCCATTAGTTGAAGAACTTTTACAGTGTGGGCCAAACCAGGTGTACGTATGTGGGATGAGCACAAGGGGGAGCCATTTGACCTACGAGCGTTGCTTTTCGTAACCATCAATGATTGGCCTGCTCTTAGTAACATTTCAGGACAGACAAACAAGGGATACAATGCATGCACACCTTTGTTTAGATGAGACTGAAAGTGTATATTTGGATAAATGTAAGAAAGTTGTGTACCTAGGGTATCGCCGATTTCTTAGAACACTGCATCGATGAAAGAAAGGAAAGCATTTCAAGCGTCTGGCGAACCCGGAGGAAGCTGTCCTCCGTGCGGTGAGGGGGTATTTGGTATGGTCAAGGACCTAGAAGTAATCTTTGGAAAAGGTCCTGGCTCTATCTGTTCGAATAGCGATGCGGACACGCGCCCATGTGGAAGAAGCAATCTATATTTTGGGACCTACCCTATTGGAAAGTCTTAGAGGTCGCTCTTCAATCGACGTGATGCACGTGACGAAGAATGTTTGCGTGAACCTGCTAGGCTTTCTAGGAGTGTATGGGAAGACAAAAGATACACGGAAGCACTGGCAGGACCAGCAACGTCGAAAGCCCCTGAAGAGCCTATGCATCCACGAGCGAGAAGGGTAAACGATGCCACTTAACTCCCCGCTATGCTCTTACCAAAGCGAGAAGGAAATCTTTTTGAATGTAAAGCAGTATCAAGGTCCCGTCGGCTTCGTCGAATATAAAGGGAATAATAAATATGGCGGAGAAAAATTCCAAAACCTGAAGTCTCATGACGCCCACGTGATTATGACACAATTGCTTCCGATTGCATTGAGGGGCTTCTACACGAAAATGTTCAGTACCCATTGTGAAGCTATGTGCATTCCTCAATGCAATATCTCAAGGTAATCGATCCATAAAGCCTACCAGGTTACAAGCAGATGTGGCCCAATGTCTTGTCGACTTTGAGTTGGTGTTCCCACCATCCTTCTTCAATATTATGACGCATCTCGTGGTTCACCTAGTAGAAGAGATTGCCATTCTCGGTCCTGTATTTCTACACAATATGTTCCCCTTTGAGAGGTACATGGGAGTCTTAAAGAAATATGTTCATAATCGTGCTAGGCCAAAAGGAAGCATCTCCAAGGGCTATGTGAGCAGCAGTCATTGAGTTACGTGTTGATTTTATTCGACCTTAAGGCGATTGGTGTTCGAGAATCACGACATGAGGGAGACTGCGTGGAAAAGGCACCCTAGGATGTAAAGCAATGATATGTAGGCGGGCATTCTCTCAATCAAGCACACTACACGGTTTTACAAAGATCTATCTTGGTTGCCCGTATATCAATGAACACAAGAATTTAATACGCCTCAAACACCAAGGCGGTCGATGAATGGATTATAAGTGAACACATGGCGAGTTTTGGCTGGCTGCAAAGACTTCTCACGAATAACACCACTTGTTGGGGATCATTGTACTTGTTGGCCAGGACACCATCTTCTACTGTATGTACTTTCCAAGGGTACGAGATAAATGGGAATACATTTTACACGATAGGCCAAGATAAAAAAGAGCACCAACCAAAATAGTGGTGTCCGCTTCGATGCAGCAGAAGACAATGGGCAGAAGACCACGTATTATGGGTTCATAGAGGAGATATGGGAACTTGACTATGGACCTAATTTTAAGGTCCCCTTGTTTCGATGCAAATGGGTCAAGCTAACAGGAGGAGGGGTTGAGGTAGACAAGAAGTACGGAATGACAACGGTGGATCTCAACAATCTTATGAAGGTAGACAAGAACTTAGACGAACCATTCGTCCTAGCCAATGATGTGGCTCAGGTTTTCTATGTGAAGGACATGTCCTCCAGACCAAAAAAAATGCAAACGAATACATCATATGATGAGCCAAAGCGTCACATAGTTCTTTCAGGGAAAAGAAACATCGTGGGAATCGAGAACAAGACAGACATGTCAGAAGATTATAATAAGTTTGATGAAATTCCGGCCTTCATAGTGAAAACTAACCCAAGCATTCCGTTAAGTAAAGAAGATGCTCCATGGTTACGTCTGAAGCGATCATAAGGAAGGACATATGCCAAGAAGTTCATGCCCATATTATGTAACTCTAGTTCATGTTTTTAATATTAATAAATGTCTTGAGTGTTAGTCTTGTTTTGTGGATGGACCAGGACTATGAGAAGAAGTTGTCCCGATTCGTACTTACCATTAAGATCTGATCTCCAAACACGCGCGGTCACATATTAGGGAGTGCCTCTATGACCAGTTTCTTGGAGATCTTGAGGACTGGCTCGTCGGCATCTCCACTGGCCGTAGTGGTGTCCTGCTCTCAAACCATCTTGCAGCTTGTAACTTCTCTAACTAGATCAATACACACAGGAGATAACTAATTTCACATATTAGGGAGTGCCTCTATGACCAGTTTCTCGGAGATGCCGGAGGCCTGGGCTCAAATCGGCATCTCCTGGCTGGCCGTAGTGGTGTCCCTGCTCTCGAAAACCATCTTGGAGATGCCTCAAACTGGCTGGAGGACTGGACTCACAAGGATGCCCATTTATAGTACAAGCAGCTCGACATAGTGTCGACACTTATGAAATAATGTCGACACTCACCCCTATTATTAGTGCTGACTCGTGTTTTGTCCCGGTTGGTGTCTCCAACCGGGACTAAGTCATCTTTAGTCGGTTGGTGTCTCCAACCGAGACTAAAGTTCATCTTTAGTCGGTTGGTGACACCATCCGGGACAAAACACGCCGCGACATAATGTCGACACTCACCCCTATCATTAGTGTTGCTCGCCCAGCTGAAATCCCTCAATCGTCCCATTTTAGAACAATGTCATATTTCTTACATTAACGTATATGTATTAAACGAGCCATTATTCTTCCTTCTATTTCTTCCTCCATATTTTTTCCGCCATTTTTCTTCCCCATTTTTCTTCCCTTGATTCTTCCCTCCAGTTCTTCCCGCCAGTTCACTATATATATGTAGGGTTGGTCTCCATTGTCATTGCACATCTCTAGACTCATATCTGCAACCTCATCACTCTTTACTATGGCTTCCACCGTAGCACTAACCCCTAGGGAGGCGCTTTGCGCCTCGAACTACCCCTGCCGCCTACCGTGTTCCGTCGGTGGATCTGAGCTCGAGGCGTGCAGTTCCTCTGTCCCTCTAGGTGTGGCGCGCGGATGTCCATCACGAACCACTACTACTTGAGCTCATGCCGGCAGCGGAGGAATCCAGATGGCATCCCGACTATTTCCCTACTTGGGAAGCCTTCTTCGTGGATCGGCGTGAGAGGCGCTCGCCAGCACGAGGAGGGCGGCCTACCTCCTCCTAACTTGAGGCCGGCCGTCGGCTATGGTGGCCGTCGGACTCTCGAGGCGTCATGGCCTATGACACGCCGACTCTAACCCCGTCTCGCTACCCTCAAGTCTAGCCCACGTACTCAGCCTTCAAGGTTCAATTATGGTGACCCCGACGACAGCGGCGATGGCGGCGTGGTCTGACGACTACGATGGCGAGTATTACAGGTGTAGGCGGGAGCATGATGAATCACTCCAACATTCGAAACAAGTTCGGCCGATTGTTACTTAATCTGGCCATGTATCTTAATTTTCAGTTCTTTTATGTATCTTAATTTTTAGTCGTGCTTTATGTAACTTACTATTAGTTGCATTCTGTATTTTAATTCCAGTTCTATCTCCTTCGCAAAATGACCTATCTCATTCGAGGTTTCTTGGCTTTCGGGTCAAATGACCAATGTTATGGCTAGAATCAAGGCATATTTTGTGATAATATGGCCATATTGTGCATACATGTGCATCATGGCATGGCAAACAATGTTGCAAGAGGAAGTTTTCCTTTTTATCGCACCAAAAAGGCATTTAAAATTTTCCGAGCATAAAAAACGGACGGTTTTGTGAAGCAACCACCAAATGGCTAATTCAAAAAACCAGCAACACATTTTACAAAAATACTAGACCACCTTATATGGACAATGTACCAACAGGGGAATCTGAAACCTTTCCGTCCACCTCTGGTGAAAAAGACAAATTCCTGCCGAATCGGTAGGAAGTGGGTCAGATATGAACTACAGGTACATGATACGATGCTCATGATTTTTTACAAAAATCATTTTTAGGTTCACAATATGATATTTTATCAAAAAACCAATGCAAGTTGAGCGAGGCTTGGCCCCGAGCTAAGAATCTTCATGCCCGTTGTTTGACAAAGTTTAGTTTAAAACGGGGATAAAAAATAAAAAAAGATCGAAACAGTGCGAAACCTTCGCGTGGTGTTATATTATGTGACATAGTTAGAAGTAAAAATCTCAAACTTGGTATATTGATTATGTCTCAAAAAACCCTTCACAAAATGACCTATCTCATTCGAGGTTTCTTGGCTTTCGGGTCAAATGACCAATGTTATGGATAGAATCAAGGCATAGTTTGTGATAATATGGCCATATTGTGCATACATGTGCATCATAGCATGGCAAACAATGTTGCAAGAGGAAGTTTTCCTTTTTATCGCACCAAAAAGGCATTTTCTATTTTTCGAGCATAAAAACGGACGGTTTTGTGAAGCAACCACCAAATGGCTAATTCAAAAAACCACCAACACATTTTACAAAAATACTAGACCACCTTATATGGATAATGATATGTACCAACAGGGGGATCTGAAACCTTTCCGTCCACCTCTGGTGAAAAAGACAAATTCCTGCCGAATCGGCAGGAAGTGGGTCAGATATAAACTACAGGTACATGATACGATGCTCATGATTTTTTACAAAAATCATTTTTAGGTTCACAATATGCTATTTTATCAAAAAACCAATGCAAGTTGAGCGAGGCTTGGCTCCGAGCTAAGAATCTTCATGCCCGTTGTTCGACAAAGTTTGACGATAGTTTAAAACGGGGATAAAAAATTAAAAAAAGATCGAAACAGTGCGAAACCTTCGCGTGGTGTTATATTATGTGACATAGTTAGAAGGAAAAATCTCAAACTTGGCATATTGATTATGTCTCAAAAAAAACCTTCACAAAATGACCTATCTCATTCGAGGTTTCTTGGCTTTCGGGTCAAATGACCAATGTTATGGCTAGAATAAAGGCATAGTTTGTGATAATATGGCCATATTGTGCATATATGTGCATCATGGCATGGCAAACAATGTTGTAAGAGGAAGTTTTCCTTATTATCGCACCAAAAAGGAATTTTCCATTTTCCGAGCATAAAAAACGGACGGTTTTGTGAAGCAACCACCAAATGTCTAATTCAAAAAACCACCAACATATTTTACAAAAATACTAGACCACCTTATATGGACAATGTACCAACAGGGAGATCTGAAACCTTTCTGTCCACCTCTGGTGAAAAAGACAAATTCCTGCTGAATCGGCAGGAAATGGGTCAGATATGAACTACAGGTACATGATACGATGCTCATGATTTTTATAAAAATCATTTTTAGGTTCACAATATGCTATTTTATCAAAAAACCAATGCAAGTTGAGCAAGGCTTGGTCATATTCAAGTGTATACAAAAGATGCGGCATTTAAATATCCAATCAATTCAAAAATGTTAATACAAAAGATGCGGCATTAAAATATGATTTGCTCTAATAAAATAGGGTTAGATTCCTTTTTAGATGCTTAATATTTCTTATGCTCAAAGTTTTAGGATTTGACAATTTATTTTTGTTTGAATTGAATAATCAAAATTTATATGTAAGTGTTTTAATCATTTTGAAAATTTTCATCTAAAGTAAATATAAAATGTTTTTACATGAATGGATAGATATTATTTTTCAGAAAATTATGATATATTATTCATATTTTTCTGAGTTGAAATGAAAAAGATATGAATTTTCTAAATTCATATCCTATTTTTTGAATTAAAAATGCCCCTTTAATGCATGAAATAAATGCCCTTTACACGGTTCAACCACGAACCGGTGGTTCGTGGCTGGAACCGTGTTAAATGGGGGTATTAAATGTCTTGTGACGAATTCCCCTTTAACACGGTTCCACCACGAACCGGTGTTAAAGGGGGGGTATTAAATGCGCCTTCCCCTTCCTTTCTTCCCCCAGAGCCAGATCGTACCCGCCGTCGCAGAGAGAAAAACAGAGAGCAGCCACGCCGGCGCCGTCTAGCCCTCGCTGTCGCCGCCCTCGTGTCGGCCGCCACCGCCAACTCGATCAGAGCCGCTGTCGCCCTCGCGCGCGCCAACACCGCCACCGCGCGTGCCACGCCGAAGCCGACGACAACGCCGGCGCCTACAAGAACCCCACCGACGCCGTCGTGCTCGTGGTGAGGAGCTCTGTTTCCTCTGTTTCCTCCCTCTCTGTTTCCTCCCTTGGCGGCGGTGTGGAGCTCACGTGGTGGCGCCGCCGGCCGGCAGTTTTCAGTGGATCTCGCGCGGTGGCGCCACTCCGTCCACGCCTCTGCGTCGTTCGAGGAAGAAGGCGCTACTTGTATCAGTGTTCATTGTATGAGTTCAAGAGTTTTAGCTAGTATTCTTCATTTGGATATTAGGAGTTGCTACTTGTATCGGTGTTCAACCAAATGTGGCTATAGTTGCAATTATGCTCCTAAGAAACAAAGCAAAAATAAATAAAGTATCTCAGTGCACAACTACATGAGAGAAAAGGCCTCGAGCTTGATTTGGAGAGAGAAAAGGGGAAGACCAAACCTGATTTCGAGCTCGCATTGTTGGTGGTAGCTCGCGTCATCGGATGTGGCGGGCAGGAGCGGCTACGCGAGCGCGTCCACGGATTGGGGCCAACGACAGGGATGTGGAGGGGATGGGTCAGGGAGGCGGATTCGTCGGGGAGGCCCAGGGCCCAGGCGCGGTACGGGGACGGCCTCCCCTCTCGGCTGCGGGGGCGGCCTAGGTGGGGTGCGAGCTCCGGTGGTGGCCATGGGGTGCGAGCTCGCGCATTATGCCAGTGATGTCGGGGTGTATGCATGGTCCTTCTCGGGTTGCAGGTGTGTCCGCTGGCAACGACGACAAGACGTCCCTCTCTTCGGCGATGCGATGTGTCGTTGGTCGTCGGAGTGGTGGCTAGAGTTCGCGGATGTCGGTGGCGGCCTTAGAAGGTGGACTGCGCGGGCAGCTCTTTGGCGAGCGTCGTGGCTTCTCCCCTCGGTCTGGGTCCTATCTTGGGGACAACGAGCGGGGCAGAAGACGGGGAAAACCCTTTACCATAGGTCTCTGGGGCCGCCGTCGCTATAATGTTTGCCGTCGCTATAATGTTTGCCTCGGCCTCCTCTTTCGAACAACGCCCGTTTTAGGTAGGCCGCATCACGCTACCTCGCGCGCCCTAGGTCGCTCTCCAACGCCGCCAGCCTCCGGTCAGCCACAGTTGCTAGCCCCTCTCATATGCATCCGAGATTTCTCCGAATTAGGGTTTGGACCCCTCGGAACTCGTTTAAAATGATCAAGCATCCTTAGGGTTTTAATTTCATTTGTGTATTTATTTGTGTATTTATTTGTGTATTTTTGTATGAATAATATGTGTATTTGTGTATGAATCCAAGTCCAATTGAATGTTTACTCTCTTACTCTAGATAATATTATTGTTTTAGAAACTATGGATCCACTTAGTAGAAACCTTGAAGAAGAAGAAATAATGGAGAACATTATTGATGAGGACACCTCACAATATCTGAACTTGGAGGGACATGATGACAGCTCAAGTAGTCATGGAGAAGATGAAGACTCCGATGAAGACTCCGGTGAACGCAATTTAGTGATTACAAAGTCCGGCGAGGTATATGCATTGATTAAGCCTCTGCTGACTTCCACCAACAATCTTCTTCTACATGTATTAATTAACACTTCTTTCTTCTTTTAGCCCTCTGGATCGACCAGCCAGCAACCATCTTCTTCTACGAAAAAGAGCAAGCGAGGCGCGAGCCATCGGTTGAAAGATCGTGCAAAGTTCACGATCGAAGCAGTCCGTGTTGATGGCAGGCCGATGGAGCCCAAGAAGGCCGCAGATAAATTTGTACGTCAGGCTGGAGTTCTTATTAGGGACCAAATCCCAATCATAATTGAATATTGGAATAAGCCAAAGAAGGGCGACGGTACCTTTGTCGAT
This sequence comes from Avena insularis, assembly GCA_023614405.1. Taxonomy (NCBI): domain Eukaryota; kingdom Viridiplantae; phylum Streptophyta; class Magnoliopsida; order Poales; family Poaceae; genus Avena; species Avena insularis. The sequence continues at coordinate 473,356,794 of CM042697.1, forward strand.
GAAAGATCCAAGGAAACGCTTTGGAATTCGTTGTTGGTAAATTTCACCCTTCCGGAGGAGGATGAAAACAACCAGTTATAAAGGAAAAGGTCAAAGAGTGGACTCTAAAGAAGATGGTGGCGCTTTCCAGAATGGAAGACAAAATTGAACAAATTTGTCAAAGCTGGCGAGACTCCAAATTTCGAAGACGCATATTATGCGAAGATAAGACCTCACTGGCCCGAATTTGTGACATATAAAAAAGGTGCTATAGCTAAAAAGAGGTCAGAAACCAATACGCTTAATGCCCAGAAGAAGGAATATCACCAGAGGACGGGGTCAGGTGGCTACATATCTCAGAGGCCTAAGTGGGAGGTAGTTGACAAGGCCCTGCGCGCTAGAGGGATCACACCCTAGACAGATGGGTGGGACCTACGTGCAAAGACTTGGTTCTACGGAATCGGGGCAAGGTTGGACCCAGAAACAGGATTGTGTATCTTCCCAACCCTCCTTGCCAAACCGGTCATTGAGCTCATCACAGCATACGAGGAAACAGCCGCCAGGACCTTCCATCCCGACAGAGAGAATGACCAGCTCACACGCGCCATCGGTAAAAAAGAACACCCTGGACATGCACGAGGCACATGGGGTATGACGTGGAAGGATGGGTTTGCCGAGTGGAGCGACTCTTACAGATGGCGCGGCAGAAAAGAAAAAGAGCGTACAGAGCGGATGACACAGATAGAACATGCACTTGTGGCTCTGCAGGCGCAAGTGAATGCACAACAGAGCCACCAAGCTACCGGCCCATCTCAGCGGCACGAAGAGCCTGCATTGGAAGCTGTCGGCGGCCCAGACTCTGCGCGGAAAAGCAACGTGGCTTCCACGGAGAACGTGCAGCCCACGCTTGAAATGGCGGGTCCTCGATACACCGTGGATGAGATCACGGAGAGCAAACACGCTGAGCTGCACGTGAGATTAATGGGCTTATCCATTAAGGTGGTTGTCGGCTATGCCTTACCTCCTGTAGCTGGTGGAACTTACCACTGCCGACCGATTCCAGATGGCTATGCTATTGTCGGGGTGGATGAGGTTGTGAAGGAATATGAGGAAGCACAGCTTGACCATGCTATAGGTAAAGGGGAAACTCAACTCAAATTTGCAGTGAAAACAACCATTGTTTGAAAGAAGGAACACATCGTGCTTCCAAATTGGAGTCCACTGGCACCCCCGCCGTCTCCGCAGCGTTAGCAGTCTGAGCCGCTTCAGCTATCTCCTGCGCGGCAGCCATCTCCGGCGCTTCAGCCATCTCCTGCGCGGCAGCCATCTCCGTCCGACCATCTCGGTGCTTCAGCCATCTCCTCAGCGTAAGCGGAAGAGCACTGCCACAAAGAGCATCACTAGCACTGCCACAAAGAAATCCGCAGGAAACCGTACGCCAAAGAGTTCAAAAAACTACGTCCCGCAGCCTTCCGCCAAGCCATTGCCGGTTTTATCGTGGAATCGCAGAGACGAGGAGACCAATAGGATCTCGGAAGAAGAGGTCAAGAAATTCTTTGCACCTAGACGGGCCGAGCCAAAGGAGAAAATAGATCCGGCGGTGGTAGAGAAGTTTTACAAAAATCTTTTGAAACCTGAAACCCCACTTGTGCCGGACTACGAGCGCTAGATTTTGAAGGCGGATGCAAGGCGCCATAGGGAGACTGAAAGTAGCAGTCGTGAGGCACCCCAGAAAATAGTTCCCATGCTCAGAGAGCAGGAAAACCAATCATGCGCCCCGCTCCAAATGTTCGACACACGGGACGCTCCTCCCGTAAATGATTACGAGGCAGAGCTACAAAGAAAGGCCAATGAGATGGGGATGACTTATATTGCATACTTGAACATCATGGGAGACAACTTGCCCAAATGCGATGCCAACCCCATACAGCCATGGAAGTATGGGAAGAATCTCGTCAAGAAAGAGGAGCTCAAGAATCTACCAACAAAGATGCGAAAATTGCACAAGTGGTACCTTGATTTCTGCAAGACGAGAAAGGAAGAATGGATCACGGCGCATATAAGAGATGAGATTTTCTTGTGCGGAGACGACGGGATCGACTTCAACATTCAAGACTTGCATTTTCTATTCAATCAGAAGGAACTCGACAAAGCTGCCATCAGTCTTTATTGTGTGTAAGTACTATTTCTGTAATTTATATCTCATCTCATTCACTTCATTAATTGCATGTATATATATATGCTCACCATATATGTATATACTATTATGCAGGAAAAAGGTTATGGAATGCATGAAAGGAGGCCCTTTTGACATTGGGTTCGTTGACCCAAATAGAGTTCATGAAGAAGTGGTAAGAACCAAACCCGGGCAAACAGAAGATTACTTGCTAAGGTCTTTACTGAGACAACAAACCAAAAGGGAAATACTATTGCCTTACAACTTCGTGAGTCTTTACCCTTTCTCTTGTACACATTCTATTTGGCTTACTCGATGTTAAGTGTAACTGATGATGAGTTATGCGTGCGTAGGTTCCACTTTATTCTGCTAGTCATTTAACCCGACTCAGCAAAAGTCCTTGTCATGGACTCGTTACAAAAAGAAAAAGAGCTATGGGCAGACTTTAGAGAGATGCTCCAGAGGTAATTTCAATCATATTATCGCACTAGATCGGCAACTTTCGTGACAACAAGTAATTAATTACTCCTTTATCCATTTTCTTTGCCGGACAGGGTTTGGAAAAGGTTCACGGGCAGGGCCGTGGGTGAATGGTCAGAAGAACTAAAATTTGTAGACCAAAATGTAAGTACTACTAGCTAGCTAGGTCTTCGTATCTCTTTGATTCTGCTTCCAATTCCATTATATCATGCTTTATTGATTATTATTTTGATTGAACTCTCTATTCTCGTAATGTGCGCGCATCAGGGACCCGGCAATAACTTATGTGGATACTATGTTTGCGAGTTCATTCGCAACACGATATGTGCGACGGGCCAAGCCGCACTAGAACAACTTAGAGTAAGTAAACAAAGTCCACAACATTATTTTATTACCATCAATTGTGTTGAGTTTTATTCTTATATATATATTGACCCCATTCTTCATATATATTCAGATCGAACGGATGCGGGACCAACTCCTACCATTTGACCGCATACGAGCCATTCAAGAGGATTTGGTGGGGTTCATACTTGATGAGGTCGTCACGCCTGGAGGAGAACTCATTAGATATCCACCAAAATGAACGATGACGATGTATGTGCCGATGACGATGTATGTGCCGATGACCATGTTTGTGTATAATAATAGTTGCTTAATTATTCATGTACTCGTATGTACCGATGACGATGTATGTGTATACCGCTTCCGATCGATTCCCCCTCCCTCCATGAAATCGCCCAGAGCAGGCAGAGGCAGAACTCTGTCGCGGCAGAGATTTAGGCCGTTTTCCTGCCGCGGCAGAGATTTAGGCCGTTTTCCTGCCGCGGCAGAGAACCTTTACGAACCGGTGTTAAAGGGGGGAGGCCTGAGCCATGCGGCAGCCCCACGTGCGCCACCCTTTAACACCGGTTCGTATAAGAACCGGTGTTAAAGGGGGTCCCCCTCTAACACCGAACCCTCAACAGCGGTTCTACAACCGCTGTTAGAGGGCCCTCCCAACCGGTGTTAGAGGTGGGGGGGTCTGCACTAGTGGGAGAGAGCAAAGTGGTTGGCCATAGCGAAAGTTCACACAACTAGGGCTTTAGCCCTAGCACGTTGTACGCTGACATGCGATCTGTGTGTAACCCTGCGAAAGAGCTGTCGTGGAGAAGGATTGAAGACAATCTCTTCACGATCCAATTCTCGTGTCTTGGTGATTGGAACAAGGCGATGACTCAAGACCCCTAATTTTTCAAGAATAAGGCTATTATGATGGAAAAATACGATGGTTTTGAAAACCCTAGATTGATTACATTGAATAGAATTACTATTTGGCCTCAGGGGCTGAAGCATAATTTTTTAAAAGAACATATCTCATTAAAGGGATGTGCAGGAACATGGCAGAGATTGTAGAGGTTTACACAAAGCTCCCTGCAAGTTTTATTCGTGAGTTCGTGCGTATCCAAGTGAAAATTGATGTAAATAAAAAGTTGCACATGTTCGTCTCTATGACGAAGGACAATAAGAAAGATTGGTATCAAGTAAAGTACAAGAAGTTGCCGCTATTTTGCTTTAAGTGTGGCATCCTGAGCCCATTGACACAAAGAGTGCGGAAACAGAGTGCATGATGAGTCTAAGCTAGATTGGGGAAATCTTATTTTGGTCTGGTGAGGTTGGACGTGCATCTTCCGCTGGTGGTATTGGGAACCCGGGAGCTGGACGGGGTCAGTTCATGGGAATGGAAGGGGAAGGGCCGGTGGTTTCTCTGATAACCTTGGTCGTTTTGACTCATAATCTTGGGATACACCGAGAGAGGAGGGGCTCTCAACAGATATTGACATGCTTGAACGTGATGCCCTAGGCAGGAAAATGCTGAATTATGCTCGTTGATAGATGGTAAATCCTCTGCTGGCACTAATGATACAAGGATAGTGGCAGCGATCATGGAGAAGTTTGATTGTGACAACCAGACTACAAGGATTAAGCCCGGTAGTTCTACCCCGGGGAAGATATAGGCCTAAACGCTCGCAAACTTAGAGTGAAAACACACATACAAATATATCGGCGGCCTTTGTGATGGAGGTTGTCCGGGAGCAATGAGAATATTAAGCTGGAGCTGCCGTGGTCTTAAAAAGATCACGACAATCAGGGCGTTGTTGGACAATGTAAATTGATGGTGCCCTGATATTATTTTTCTATTGGAGACACATTTGGAGTTGTGGCTAGCAGAATGTCTTGGAAGAAAGTTGAGAATGGATTTCAAAGGAGTAGTTTGTAGTAATGGAAGAAGTGGTGGTCTGCTCATTTTTTGGAGAAAAGAAGTTGTTTTGTTAGTGAGGGATAAAACAACAAATTTTATAGATGCTTTTGTTGGTGTTGGGTAAGAGAATGTTGGAGGCTCACTAGAATGTATGGAGAGCCTCGATGGGATGATAAACACTTAACCTGGGAAAGGTTAAAGGATCTAAATCAGGTTTGTGATATACCATGGATGGTCCTTGGTGATTTGAACGACATTATATATCTGTTCGAGAAAGAAGGTGGGAGACCGAGGCCTGGACATTGCATGCAGGCTTCCCGTGACGCTTTGGATGAGTGTAATTTAGTTGATGTTGGGTACACTAGTGACGAATTTACGTGGCATAGAGGGGAGATTATAGAAATGCTTGATTGTGCTTTAGAGAATGAGGCATGGTGTCAAAAGTTTCTGATTCAAATCTGCACACATATGGATTACTATAGATTTGATCATAGACCAATTATTATGTGTATGGAAGAACAAACTATTATGGAACACCAATGCCCATCAGTTCTTTGGTTTGGGGCTTGGTGGCTGAAGGAGAAAAACTTTCTCGAGATTGTTGAAGGAGCATGGGAGCTTTCTAGCCCATGTGCATGATCAATTGCATTGGTGGGATAACCTTGGGAATATGTTGAAAATTAGCATGCTCTGATGATGTCATGATGATGCAGGAAAATAAAAACAACAAAAACATTCTAATAGGTGATATTTTCCGTACCTTTATAGGCGCGAAGCAGTTCAGTGAGGTGGGATCCTCCTAGACCATGACCCAGTAGCGCTCCGGCGATGGCAATGGGTTTGGTAAGGTATGTCGAGTGGCAATTGTGTACCTCCGCCAAATGGTGGCTTCTTGGCGAAGCGGTTGGTGGTGCCAGTCGACTGCGGTTCTAGGTTTGGATGGGATCTGTCTTCTCTAGCTGGCGGTGGTGTCATTTGGGCTTGATCCTTCTAGATTTGGCTAGAGAGGTATTTGCTTCTTTCAGTCGAGTTGATAGCATAAAACTACCACTTTGTATGTCAAATTTCCTATTTCATACCAGTCGCTCTCGAAATCGCAAAACGATACCACATTTGACTGTAATTGTAGCAATGTGCACTGATTGCACTCTGATAGCGAATTGACACTGCCTAAGACGCGCGGGCCCACCTGTCAGGGCCACGTGGCAACGCGAGACGGCGTGCCGTCTGTCATTTTGCATGCAGGTCCTCAAAATTTGACAGAAAATTACGCAAAAGTCCCTGGCACTATTAAAACCTTCATAACTTTTGAATACGAATTCAAATGGAAAAAGTTTAAATACAAAAAGTGCTCAGAATTGTTTGAATCTTTTTTTACAAACTTTATTTATTATTTTATATAATTAAAATATACAAAAATACAAAAAATATTTTATTAATTATACAAAAACTTTGGAAATTCATAACTTTAACTATATAACTCCAAATAATATAAATAATATGTCTAAAATTATTAGAAAAATCCAAGGAATCCATTTCTTATATTTAAAATGCATGAATCATATCCGTTACTCTTGGATAATTTGATTATGCAAGTAATCATAATAATAAATGTGTGTTGTTTATTTATTTTACTAACCAGATGTATTTATTCAGGGGAAATTGAAGTTACAGTAGTACAGTACTAACCACATCCTCTTTTTTTAACACCAGCTTACTGCGCATATGTCCTTCCAAGTACTTACTAACCACCACGTTAGTTTCAGTAGTAATCAACAGTTTGCTGTGGCCTGTAGCGAAAGGACGCTGCCCAAGTCCATCCAAGTGAAGTACACTGCACGTACCACTCGGTCTGCGTCTCCCCGGTCGCGGTCACTTTCTCACATGGCGCTCTGAAGTCTGAACCGTCTCGACCGGTACGTGTCCTTGTAGGCTGCCTGAATGAGAGATGTACAGGTTCTCTGGTTTATTATTTCTGATCGTTTGGATTTTCTTTCACGCGTTTCCCAGTCGATCGGTAGCCACCGTGCGTCCAGCTGTACTACTTCTGTGAGTATGTATGTAGTCGTACTACTTCTGTGGTTCTGTCGTGCAATGAAACACCAGCGAAACAACATGTCCCTCGCATCGATCAGAATCAATTTGGTACTACTATTTCAAAAAAAAGAAGCTAGGTTGGTACCATTCATGTAGTACACGAGCGAGTTTAGGCGTAGTACGTGCATCGTGGCATACGTCCACGTGCGTCGTGGCATACGTCCCCTGGATAAAATACATCTGGTTAGTAAAATAAATAAAACAGCACACATTTATTATTATGATTACTTGCATAATCAAATTATCCGAGAGGAACGGATATGATTCATGCATTATAAATATAAGAAATGGATTCCTTGGATTTTTCTAATAATTTTAGACATATTATTTATATTATTTGGAGTTATATAGTTAAAGTTATGAATTTCCAAAGTTTTTATATAATTAATAAAATAATTCCGTATAATTAATAAAATAATTTTTATATTTTTATATATTTTAATTATATAAAATGATAAATAAAGTTTGTAAAAAATATTCAAACAATTCTAAGCACTTTTCGTATTTAAACTTTTTCCATTTGAATTCGTATTCAAAAGTTATGAAAGTTTTAATAGTGTCAGGGACTTCTGCGTAATTTTCTGTCAAATCTTGAGGACCTGCATGCAAAACGACAGACGACACGCCGTCTCGCGTTGCCACGTGGCCCTGATAGGTGGGCCCGCGCGTCTTAGGCAGTGTCAATTCGCTATCAGAGTGCAATCAGTGCACATTGCTACAATCAGAGTCAAATGTGGTATCGTTTTGCGATTTCGAGAGCGACTGGTATGAAATGGGAAATTTGACATACAAAATGATAGTTTTATGCTATCAACTCCCTTTCAGTCTGAGAATCAGACTCTCCATGCAAGGCCGCCTTGGATGGGTAGGCTGACTGCCCGTCCACTCATCTCTAGGTGGTGGGAGCCTCAATGGGGCAACAACGATGGGTTGAATCGAGGTGTGTCTCTAGATAAATCCTTAATCTAACTCCGTGTTCATGTAGACAGTGGTGGCACTACTTGGTGTCACTAGCCCTCCTGGGGACGTCGTCTGAGAGATACACCTCCGACCATTGTGGTGGTTCCGGGAAAAAGCTCAGCGACGACGAAACCTCCATCGTCGTTCTTCCATCCCCTATGTTGGAACCCCATGTTGTTGTTCAATGGGAGTGTATCCGGTGGCGAGGCATATGGCCTCTTGGTGCTGCCATGTGGTTGCTTTGTCCCCTGCTCTCAGATCTGATGTGAAAGCTTGAAGATGATGCTTGAATTCATGCTCTCCATTTGTCTTGCGGTCTTGGCTAAGTATGATGGTGATGGTCGTGGGCTCGGTGCTGAGCTTCATGGTCCAAGTGCAGTCTCGGTTGATCGGTCCCCTTCGATAGCACTAGTGCCCTTCCTCTCCTGGTAAGTCAATTCGTACATATGGCGAGCTTCTGGTCAAGGTTCATGAAGTCAAGGAGTGCGGGGATCTCGGTCTCGCAATGCCCTTCAAAGGTGTTGGCAGAAACTCATCGCAGGTTTATCCGACAAGCTTCATGTCTGCAAATATCGTCTCGGCGGAGTGAGCCCATTTGACAAAGCCGAGGACATTAGTTTTCCATCTTTTGCTCTAGCCCACCCGCTCGTGGATGGATGCTAGGCGTGGGGGTGGCGATGCGTTTTCCCTTCTGAAAGATTGCAGAAGTATAGATTATATTGATAATGCAAGAGATTATTACATCCTGAGCCCTTGGGCTATTTATATAGTACTAAAAGAATTGGAAGGCAAGAAGACTACTAGAGATAGAATTGGCTTACAATATTTAAACTACCAAATATAACGTAACCTTAATATACTCTAACACCCCCCGTAGTCGGATCGGTAGTGACGCGAACAGCAGGAGCGTCGCGGACGGTTTGACTGGAGCATAATCTGAAGCCGCGGACTGGAGAGGATGTCGGTGGATGCCAATGTCGATGTAGCCGAAAGTGAGGCGTTGTAGTGGTGGTCGGTGGTTCCGTTGGTGAAGTTGTCGCCGTTGATGAAGTCGATGATGTTGATGATGTTGTTTTGTGGTCGATGTCGTCGTTGAGCCTGGATAATTCGTTGTAGTGATTGAGATAGACGTAGTTTGAGAAGTAGCTCGACCCGCAATGCGGAGATTGCCAGACTCGGGAGCGTGTCGGGGACGAAGGCACGCGTCGGTATTGCCAATACCGGACGTGCGAAGACAGGGAACATCATGAGCCATGCGTGCCAAAGCCGGATTGAGGAGCAAAGAAAATTTTCCGTAAACGTTCGGTGTAGAATTTGTCTGCCGTGTCGGAGTAGACGAAGTGGCTGCAAGAAGAAAATTGAGCACAGACTTGTGCTAATAAAAAAATTAGACTGCGACTCTAGTGGCAAGGTCTTGGTGGACGAAGACAATGGTGGTAGATGTCGATGGCGATTGAGTTGTTCTGGTAGTCGATTTCGGGGATTAGACCCGTATTTTTCTCTTGTATGAGTGCGGCGTCGCTCGTCGAGAAGAACTTTTTATTGGCGTTAACGTTGACCACGATCGGTGGTGGCGGCGACGATGTGGCGATGTTGTTGATGAAGATGGTTGTCGGCGATAATGACCACGGTTGATGTAGGTGCAACCTTGTATTTGACGGCGAGGCGTGTACTCGGGACGTGCGTCCCGATCGATGTTGGCCAAGACGGGCCGACGTGGTGACGACGTGAGGACGAAGAAGCCGACGCAGCGCGTGAAGGCGTCCCTTGGGGCGCCGCGCGGAGCCTCCTTGGCACGATCGTTGGCTATGATTTGCCGGAGGTGAGTCGACGCCGAGGTTGAAGTAGAGGCGCGTGATGACGTCATGCGGCTATGGAAGACGCAATCCGATCTATGATCGTCAAAAGAAGAAGAAACGACGGTCAAGCGGCCGGCGAGAAAATTTTGGCGAAATAAGATCTAATCTACTATTGCGCGGCCCCCGGCGGAGAACGATCTCCCCGGGGACGGCGCGGCGGAAGAGGTGGCTAAATCCTAGGCGGAGCGAACAGCTCTGATACCATAAAAGATTGCGGAAGTATAGATTGTATTAATATTGCAAGAGATGATTACATCGTGAGCACTTGGGCTATTTATATAGTACTAGAAAACTTAGGGGCAAGAAGACTATTAGAAATAAAATTAGATTACAATATTTAAACTACCAAATATATAAACTACCAAATATACGTAACCATAATATACTCTAACACCTTCTATGTTGTCTAGTGAAACTCCTCGGTCCGGTGCACGTGTTTTTTCCTTGGAATAGTCGTGCTCGTAGGCTCCATGGATGCTACTCAAGCGTATGTTTTGTCTTGCTTTTTCCTTTGCGCGCGCCTGTGTTTTTTCTATTTATTTCTCTCCCTGTGTAATCTGTGTGTGATCTGGTTCATTTGAACCTACCTTGTGAAGCCTTGTAGGAAAAAATGAGTAAAAAATATTCAGGTGGAGATCCTCTGCCTCAGTGACCATTCACAAAAAAGCACAATTGCTAGAAGAGGTATGTTTCTATATAGATATCCTCTGAAAAGCATGTCTCCCTAGGAAATGTATGAAAAGGCAAATTGATCTTGTGATTCATCAATCACCAACGGAAATCCTGTAATCGGTGTTTATTTGCAAATATTTTAAGTGTGTGTGGCCACTCACTGCTAGTCACTATAAAGAGCCAAAATGCCCTGAAAGATCGTTGAAGATCAGATCGCTATCAGACATTAGTGGAACAGTCAACCCCTAAAGCTAATTTTGAGGCCCCAAAAAGGTCATTTTCAAACAATCCGATGCCTTATTTTCAACATAATTATGTGGAATCAATGTGTGTCCAAAATCAATCACTTCAAGGTCCAGCTTAATCAGGTCGAGCCCACCACTTTTCATAATTGTTTAGTGAACTTGTTTGTTTCCAGATTAAGTATTCATGTGTACATTATGACAACTGTTTTGGCGTCCATTTTTTGTGTTACTAAGACGCCTTGAAGGCAATATACTACTATGGCACAAGGAAAGTTGAGTGACTAATAAGAGGAGGACAAACACTGAACACTAAAGTAAAAAAGCAAATGAGATTGTAGGATTCATCAACAAATCCTACATTTGATGAACAAGCATCAGGATGATGTTGGTGACAACATCTACAATATTGATGAATAAAGAGTAAATTGCATCTATAGTCCTCAACGTGTTGAGAATGGGTCAATTTAGTCCTAAATGTTCCAGTGTGCACATTATACTCATATAAATGTAACTCAAGTGGGTTATGTATAGTCCTAAACAGTATGCGCGGCGTTGGCCCACTCCACGTCGATAAAGTCGCGAGAACAAGGAATTATATAGGTGTTTTCATGTCAAATCCGATGCGTGGTCATCAAGTTGAGATTGACCCTCGGCACGGACGTGTTGGTGGGTCGTGTCATGGGCCCATTTAGGCCTCCAAGTGGCTCAAGGGCTCCGGCTTGGTCTTAAAGTCTTCTCTTTTTATAAATATTTACATGTGAAAAATCCTAGAATTGTTTGAAAGTACAACATATGATTATTAGGGAATACTTGTTTTCTAGAGTTAGATACCAAATCATTGAAATTTTATAGGAAATCTCTTAAATCACTAAAAAATAGTGGTGGTGGCGTGTATAACCGGCCTTAACATAACAAATTTGAAAACGTTGACCCACGGAAAATGATTCCTCGCGAGCTATACAAGAACTTGAATCCAGGTAAGCTAGCTGATATATGCACGTTTGGAGGAGCCAGGAATCGAACATATGGGCGAGGTGGGAGCGAGAAAGATGAACTTTGCTTATGAACATGCAAGAGAACATGTCTTTTATGTGCACGAAAATCCCACCCTCCTTCCTCAATTCTAGCCCATGCTCGCCCCCACCCCTTGCCTCCGCCTCTCATACATTTTCGACATGTCGCACTTGACCACGTACGTCCAAAGCCACACTATCTCGTCGGACATGGGCTTCGCCTTGGCCGTGAGGAGTTCGATGTCGGCATTGTTGAGCTCTTTCTGCCGCACAGCTCGACGAAGTCCTCTACCACGTGGATGCAGCGTGGCTTCCTCACCGCCGCGTGGAGTGCTGGACTGCTGGAACGAGAAAGAGTGTCCCTTTTCACGTGCCCAGTGGCAGAGATGATTCCACGACATGCGCCCGCATCTTCTTGGCAGCAGGCGGCGGCGCCGGCGGCGCGGGCTTGAACACGGTGGCCAGGTCGAGCGGCACCGGGTAGAAGAGCCGCTGCTGCAGCGGAGCCAGCTTCCTCTTCAGCGCGGGCGGCAGCTTTCGTGGCGCCGGGGGGCACACCGTCGCCGGCCTCAGCGCGCTGTCGTCCGACGTCGGCGTGGTGAAGTTGACCGCGTCGCTGGCAGCGGCGCCCTCTTCCAAGCCGCCTAGCGGCGCTGTGATCAGACGCGCCGTCGGCGTAGCGTAGCTGGTGGTGTCGTCGGCGCTGCAACCCCGCTGCGGGGCCTCCACGGGTCCTCCCGCCGTCGGGGTAGCGCAGCCAGTGCCGTCGGCGGCAGCACCGTCGTCCTCCGCCGCCCATGCCGTGGCTAGCTCACGGCAAGCCGCCGTCGGTGTGACGCAGCCAGTGTCAGCGGCGGCGGCACCATCGTGGTCGTCAGCTCCCGCTGCCGCGGCCAGCGCGCCGCTGGTGGCCGTGGTCTGGATCGGCCGGAGCGCCGCCAATTCAGCGATTTCCGCGACCTCGAGGCCCATCAAATCCAGCGCGCGCAGATCCCGCTGCCGCTTAATTATCAATCTAGCTAGATCTTCTTCGAACAGAGAGGAGAATTGTCTGTGTGCTGCGGCACTGGGTACTGATCTCGGTCTTTTGTAGTAGCGCAAAAGCAAGACGAGGAGGAGGCAGGCGCAGGCGCGTGGAGATGATGATGGAGGGAGGGATGGTAGCTGAGGAAGTAAGGTAAAGGAGAAGCAAGGCGAGGAACAGAATTATATGCAGGCAACAAGCAGCTGCGAAACAAAAGGTTGGGTGCATGTTAAATAGATCATGGGAGAGAGAAGAAGCACGGTGGCGCAAATGATTGCGGGAGGAACGATAGAGAAGGGTGGTGAAACTTTTGGATCGGTCGAGTAGATCGCGCCCTTCCTCCTACTCCTACCACCTTCCACATGTTCCCTCTCTCTCTCTATCTTACGACACGATCGCCGTGTCTCTCAGAGGTCAGTAACAGCATAGTTACAGATAGATGCCGGTAGGGTCGTTAATTTCTGCACCCTGCTGCCCACCATGCAACTGGACTTGTTGAAAGGAAGGTGATTAATATACTACTCCCTCTCTCGAATTAGATGATATAGATTTATCTAAATTCATGTGTATATATATAAAGGTATCAAGATTTTATATAACAAACGCTTTATATTTTAAAGATTTAAGCATTACACCTGACCTCGTATTACTGAGATAGACAGAGTCAAAAGTTATACTGAGATCAACAAACAAACAAACAAACAAACAAAAGGGAAAAATGTGAAATACAAGTAAACAACATAGTATGTATGTCGCCTAACGGTAGAGGGCCCACTCATGAGATCAAACTGCCATCCATGTTCAGTAAAAATAACCCTCCTCGTATCCTTCAAGCATGTATAGAACTCCATAAATAGGTCTCTCAACTTCACACGATGTAAAGGTGACCATAAACGGGAAGTGTGGTGCATCTGTAGATAACCTATACAAAAGAAGAAGATTTATTATTAAAAATCTTGGCATTCCTACATAGTCAAATCGATCAAATAACGACAAGCGCTCTCACCCTACTCAGAATTATGTAATTATACTCAACCCTATGTAGTCAGTTGCCAAAAATGTTGGCAACCCTAATAGTAGGAGAAAATCCAGAAGCCATTTGGATGACTGACCATATAGTATTAGAAAATATACATTGAAAAAAGAGATGTTTGATTGAATTGCAAAAAAACACACTTTTTACTTTCATGCCAATTTCTTTTAACAAGGTTATCTTTTGAAAGGGATACCAAGCGGATTTTTTTATTTTAATGGTATCTTTATATTTCAGATTTTTATTATTATTACTGATTGGTAACACAGGTTCGACTTGTGCTCTATACATGGAGTCTATAGAGAATTTACCACTCTTCAGTAGATTCCATGTAAACTCATCAGGTTCATCATACAACTGCACTGTGGTTAAGTGATGTAACAAAGTCGTTCCACAAGGCAAGCCTATGGCCATTAAGCTCCGCTTGAATGTCACATTTGGTAAAGAAGTAGCTTGCACTTTTCCCATGGTATATCCTTTGTAACGAACAATGTAGTAAAGCACCGGATATTGTTCCTGGAGTGAGGTGTTTCCAAGCCATTTGTCCTCCTAGAACCAAATTTTCGAGCTATCCTTGATGGAAAATGTGCCTAGGTGGAAGAAGTGTTTTTTAGTTGCCATTAGCCTGGCCTAGAAATGCGAGTCTCCAGGCTTCCATACCACTTGGCACAATGCTTTTGAGCCAACATATTTCCTCCTCAAAATGGTTTGCCAAACAGCCTCCTCACTAAGCAGCTTGAAAAACCATTTACCCAGAAGAACGGTGTTTTCGACCTAAAGGTCATGGATCCCAAGACCGCCTTGGTCTTTGGGCCGATAAACCACATTCCATTTGGCCAACTGATATTTCCTTTTCTCACTATTCCCTTACCAAAAGAATCTTGATCGAAAAAATCCAATCTATGCAAGACTCATTTTGGTAACTGGAAGAAAGATGTCATATACATAGTACCATATTACTTAGTATTGAATTTACGAGCACCAATCTTTTATCAAGGGATAGAAGTTTCCCTTTCCAACTACTTAATCTTAGTTATAGTCTTTCCTTACGTGTTTCCACTCAGCATTTGTGAGTCTCCGATAATGAAACGGTATCCCCAAATAGTTAATTGGAAACTGATCTTAACCATAGACAAATAAATTGGCATACTGGTGGACCTCATTTTGAGCCTCGCCAAAGCAAAACAATTCACTCTTATGAAAATTAATTTTTAGACTAGAAAGTTTTTTAAACACTTAATAATTGCAGGTTCTTAGTCTTTTTAAGGTCATGTTCCATGAATAGAATCGTATCATCAGCATATTAAAGGATATATAGAACACCATCGATAAGATGAGGTACTATACCATCAATTTGGCCATCAGCTTTTGCATGCTCGATCAAGGTAGCCAATATATCAGACACTATATTAAAATATTATGAGCGATAATAGGTCACATTGTCTGAAACCTTTTCTTGTTTGGAAGTATCTACTGATGTCATCATTGAATTTGATAGTAACACTTCCTCTAGACAAAAAACTTTGAATTAGAGTGCACCACTCTACGAAGCACTTTCATTCTAAGAGTTTGCTGTAGAAAAGACCACTTGAATTTATCATAGGCCTTTTCAAAGTCAAATTTAAACAAAACCCCACTCAACTTTTTCCTATGTAGCTCATGTACCGTTTCATTTAGAATTACTATGCCATTCAAGATGTTTCTTCCTTGCATGAAAGCGGTCTGCAAAGGACGAACTATATGGTTCGCCACCATGTTTATCCTCAACATTGTGGATTTGGTGAAGATCTTAAGAATAACATTAAGAAGCACTACAAAATAACTGCAAAGGTTGGTTACCCGGTAGATGAGCAATCGCATCACCATTTTAGGGTGGACACAGGAGAAAAGTAACTGCAAAAGTTGGTTACCCAGTAGATGAGCAATCGCATCATTATTTTGTCGCGGCGGCCATGTATACACCATGGGCGATGTGATACCGGCGGATTTTATTTTCGTGGTACGTGACCGGCAAGGCCGGCGCCATCCAATTCCGTATTAGATCGATGGAGGCAGTTAACATTGCGTTGTGGACAGTAAGTGTCGTACTGACTGGTCAAACACATCACATTGAGTGGTGAGACTCACCACTGCCAAGCTGTTGGACTAGACTGTTTACAATTTACAAAGTTTTTCTTAATCATAGACCTGGAGCGCAATATTTAAGTCCGGTCATGGTTTTTCTTTTTGAGGGATAAGACCGGTGATAGTTAGTGTCTCATAATCGTATTTTATTTTCCTCTTATGCAATTAAATCATGGCCATGCGCCTCCTCCCATCGTTCTCATGTGTGGTTACATAGAGAGGGAAATTGTTAAGAAATTTCTTTTTGGGCCCTTTGAGAAAATTCGGGCCAAAAATCTGGATTCCTGGACCGCGATTTGCTCAATGGCCTAGACTCCGCTCTCCACTCCCCATTCTCCATATAACAGAGCGAACCCTAGACTCACTTCCCACTACAACTATCCACCCGCCGCCCTCCAACTCTCCAGCAAAGCCAACATAGAAGAACCCTAGATCTCACCTTGTAGCTAGTAAGAAAAATCTATGCCGGATCTTGTGCTCCCCTAGCCGCGCCGGATCTTGGACGACCCATGAGGCCCAGCTGTACTCCTGTATTTGCGTGTCTAGTCCACGGGTTTGTCCGTCCTCCTCTATAGATCTCTGCTCGTATTGTTATTAGATCCACCCCTTCATTCTTCCTTCTCTTAATCATCTTCGTTTTTTTGTCTGCGGTTTCAAGCAAAGTTATTAGTGGATCAAGAGGGATCAAGTATAAGATAGAAAATAAGAAATGTTTCATAAAATGTTTTGAATGCGTGAAGGCATGCCAGACAGGGTTTCTAGAGGGTTGCAGGCCATACTTGGCAATAGACACAACTTCTTTAAGAGGAAAGATCATGGAATAGCTTGCCACATATTGGTGTAAATGCCCATAATTGGCCTTTTTCCTTAACTTACGTTGTTCTTAAGGGTGAATCTAACAAAAGCTATATATGTTTTATGGAGAGACTATATGCACTAATTGGTCACCTTGAAAGCTTGGTGCGGTGACCCAGCATACCACTGCAAGTGTAGTACACTATAGTCGTTGACATGACATCTACAGAACACCGTTCCGTAAATATCACATCCCTCAGAGTGGTACAACAGAAACATTGCGGGTCCATATTACAAAAGTACACACTTTATTATTATTACAATACCGAAAGTTCCAAACTTCCAAAAGATCCAACTTAAAAACCAAAATATAAAGCGTTCAGCGGAACTTTAAAAGTAACAACTCCGACTAGGAGTGGGGCTCAACAGCTTATTCTATAGAATTCATGCCGCTCAGCTCCATTAGTTACTATTAACTAGACACTTAAGTGGACTCGTCCTCATTGACACCGTAGCGGATCTCGTAGTCCACGCCTTCAACTCCTCCGGATAGATCAGGTTCCTCGTAGAACACGTCTTCTTGGCATTCGGCTGCATACATTGGCACGTTTTCGGGATCCTCAGAGTCTAAGCAAGGGATCAAAGGAAAGGATGAGTAACAGCGTTACCCAACAATTTCATTATATGCAAGGTGGGAAGTTTGATGCTCTAACTACCACTTGGATTATAAATCCTTGGCACTATGCAGTTTTTTGTAAATCTTTCTTCAAAGGTTGATTTTTATTCCGAAAAACTATGACAATCAGCCTTCACAGGTTGACCAGAACTTTCATGGAGTTCCTTTCCTGCCGCATTCGTAGCTCCTTCCCGGAATAGGGAGTAACAAGTTACAGTTCTTATACTCTGCAGAGGTGCGTTACTTTACCCATGAGAGATCAACTCCTTGTTGCACAACCGGGCGTACTTTCCCGTCCACAATTCCATGATCTGGGGCCCAGTAGTTGGTCCAAGCCAATCACTGCCCCCTTCGCGACCCCGCATGCCTCCTTGGTGTACACCATGCCCACATAATGAATTACGGCAATGGTTTGTACAAACCGTTAGATGCCAGAACTATCGTGGGACGTTGAGGGTTCCCACCCATATGCTGCATATCCTCTACGAATTACCAATTAATATGCACGCTACAAGGATAACAACCACGACCTGCACATCCGGCTTCATACGAGAGGAAGAATATACAACTGACTTCTCTGTCCCATTCCAAATCTCATGGCTAACGCGTAATATACGGCGCTAGAATCACTGATGTCAGGGGTTGTTAAGTCCCTATTTGATCATCATTGTTGCAATTAGAACTCTAAGTTCTATTGCTCCATTATATCACCACTTAGGATGATATCTATGATTTCTTTGTTTATGAAAATAATATTTTCTTTCTTTTATAGCATATATGATAACACACAATTTGCAAATACTTTGATAAAGACTCTTCAAAGGACATGAGCAAGTGATGAACTTGCCTTGTGATGGCAAGGTAGTGAAGTCTGATGCTTGCACTGGACCTTGAGCCTTTAGTTCTACAAAAACATCATTATTGCCCGGTAAGGACAATATTTAAAGAAGCAAAATGATTATGCAAGTAATGTAATGCATTCTTTAATTCTATATGCATTTTCCCTATATAAGGTGCCTTTTAATAAAGCATTTACCCCAAAAGTTCCTTTTTGAGTAATAAAGGATTTATAAGTATTTATTTTTAATATTTATAACATGTATTGACTTATTTTATTATATTTCCTTTTATTTGACGTTTATTGATTTAATAATTCTTTTAGGAATTATTAATTATACTTTAAAATTTATTATTAAATATTTATTTAGTATTTTTCAAAAATACTATAATATTAATAAATAATGAAAGTGATTTTTATTTATTTTTATCACTTTTCCATAATTTTGTAAAATTCCATAAGGAATATTTAAATTACAAAATTCTTATAAAAATTTAAGTGTTCAAAAATTTATATTATATTTTATTTGAACAGAGTGGATTATTATGAATCCAAAAATATTTTATTTATAATTTTTGGACTTTTATTTTATTTTCTATAATTTTATTGAGGTCAGGGGTATTTTGGTCTTTTCCAATTGATCAAAAAGATTTATTAAGCAACCTGGCTGGCTCCTTGGGATTATTGGGCCAAGGTGGCCCAATAGGGTAGGGTCAAATGACTACCCCAAAGGGTTTTGGCCCAACCAGCCCACTCTGCCTCCTCTCTCTTCCTCGACCTTATCTCCTCCTCCTCTGACTCGCCCCCGTGGCCGGCGATGCCGCCACCGTCGATTCTCGCCGTCGTCGGCCGTTCTGGCCGCCGCCGTGGTGTGAGTTGGGGTTGTCGACGATGCTCGTTCGTTCTATCATGTGGATTTGACTCTAGTGATTCCCCGTGGTCAGTTCCACCCCATTCCCGAACCCTAGGGTTCGGAAAAGATGCTGTCACCGCTGCCGCGATCCCGCCCGTGGTGGTGTGCTGGTCTCGTCTTGTTGCTATGGCCGCTTGCAGTGGCGAGTTGCAACACCTTTGGGTGCTCCCTGCGCTCATTAAATCGGCCCCTCTGCTTCCTCTTTGATTCATCAGGGAGGACCTCGGGTAAGTTATCTTTGTGGTGTTTGTCCATGCTACTGCCATGATTCTCCCTGTGTATCTAGTGGCTTTCATGTCAAGTGACTATGTGCTGGTTGAGTTCATCTCTGGATTAGAGTTCTTGCTCTGATTAGGGTTCATAATCCCCTGTTGATCATATCTATTATGCTTTAGATCTAGTGTTGATCATATTTGATCTTGGGAAAAGATTGTTTGTTGTGATTGATGATTAATAGTAGCTTTGTTGCTGCTAATTGCCTGTCAGATTAATTCTAGTGGTAATCCACCATGATTCATGCTAATGGTTCAATGAAATCCTTGATTGGATTATGCTGTTGATCTGAGAGTTTACTCTACTATCAGATTGCTTATCTTGTGATGAGTCGCCATCGCAATTATATTGTTGGCTTGTCTGAGATTATACTCACTAAATCAAATCATCGCTTGCAATGATTTCTGTGGATGTATAAATGAATTTAAGGTTGATTCCTGGCACTTGGCTTCAGGAAAATGATATGTAGTGGTTGTCCCTTTCTATCTGTGGAAGCTAAGTAAAGATTGGTTTTAGCTCATTAAGAACTTGTCCTTGTGATACCACTGTATTCTGGCACACAAGTGATTGGGTTTTTTATTTCTGGGCTTAGCTTGATGATGCTTGTGATTAAAACTGATAAGATGATATGGAAGCTTTTATTATCTTACCTGCCTATGATGTTGGTCTGAGGCTCTAGGATGTAATTCCTAGTTAGTTGGGCAATAGTTTGTTTGAAACTTATAGATTTAGAGGTGCTACTCTCTCTCTGAGAGATGTGCCTTGGTCTGTTAGGATCAAAAGAAAATGATCTAAGTTGTAAAAAAATAACACTGAACCCAGTGATGCTGGTCTGAGGGTTTAGTGTCTGTGGTTGAGCTTGATTTCTTATCCTTATACTTGAAATCTCTAGGATAGATTCACCCCTCTTGGGTGCATATTGAGAGATCATTATATAAAGCAACACATGCTTTTGTTTAGATGTTCTGATGAAAGCATGTGATGGTTTTATGAGACTCACCACAAGATTTGATATTGGTGTAGTAGATTGATGATGATCTTGATCTGCTTTTGTTGGGTTCCTGATCTTGCTCTTGAGCTTGCCTGCTCCTCCTAGCTCCTGGTCTTGACCTTGCTATCCACCAGATCCATCCCCCTCCTTATGTCACCATCCTGGTGATGTTTGGGTTGATCTGGGTGGTTGGTTTGGTTGCTGTTCACCCTGGTCGTGCTGGTGTGTTGTGTAGTGGAGAGATGCACTGATGTGCTTCCCCACGGCTTTGCTGTGGTTTTGTGATATTGGTTGTGCATTGTGAGGTCGACAGCACACCCATTGCAGGCTTGTGTGTGTGCAGCTTGTGTGCCTGCTATGCACATGTGGATAGGTTCAGAAAATTTGAACTTACTACTCCCTCCGATCCATATTACTTGTCACTAAAATGGATGTATCTAGACATGTTTTAGTGCTAGATACATCAATTTCAATGACAAGTAATATGAATCGGAGGGAGTATTACCAATCTACTTTTACCCTGGCTGGTGAATTGGTCCCTTTTGGCTGTCATTTGTATTCTAGCTTGAATTTATGAAAGATGAGACCTTTGAGATTGGTGAAACTTGCCCCTTCTTAACAATTCTCAATGATGATATTGTCAAGTGCACCTCACTGACATATCTGAGAGAAATATATACTAACACTAATCTTGTTTTATTTTCTATTTAATCTTTGTTTTGCAGGTACACAGATAAAGATGAAGATTTAGTGTAGTTTTAGATATAGGATAGTTAGTAGGTATATAAATGTAATTTTCTTAATCTTTTGTAATTTTTCCTTTATAATACTTGTAATCTTTATTTGGTTCATTTGTAATAAAGATTATATATTTATTAATAAAGAATATTCTTTTTGTAAATTGTGAAGTTTTGAATAACTTCAGTAAGTTCATTCTTTGTAACTTATTTATGTATATAAAATGAATTTCATATACAATATTGTTTTTAGATAAGACTTAAGTTATAATACCTTTTTATTAATTAATTTAAGATTCAAATCTTATATCAAAATCATTTAAATTATAAAACACTTAAGTTTTACAAATCCAAACTCATTTCAAAACACACATAATTCCTTTAATATCATATCAAAGTTTATAGCAATCGTCCTTTAAGACTAAACCTACTCTCAAAGTAAGAAAGAAACATTGATCACTCAAGGTTTTTATTTGGCGAAAATTTTACCCACATTTTTTCAAATGAATGCATGCAACAATACATATTCCTAAATCTACCCTTCGTTAGGTCCTATATGCTGGGATGTTACACTTGGTGATACACACTAATGCATGTAAGGGATAGATAATATGGTGGATGCTATATTTCCTAGGATTGAGGATATAGAATGCATGTGATACTTCACTACTAACTTAATGATAAAGTTGAAATGGAAGATCTTTGAGGACAACTGATGGCTAGCAACATGCACATACACCCCAAGCAGGCATGCTATTACATGCAAAACATGTACATAGTGCCAAAGGTGAAAGAATAATTTGGAAAATATCACAGCAAACTATGGGATAGAAGCAAGTTTGATGAGTTATGCAAAGTGGATTGTGTTTTTGACAATTTAATAGAGAGTTTCAATTTTGAGATTAGGAGACTTAAGTCACTTGCAATTATTATTTTCCTCGATGCAATTATACAATGCATAATGTCGAAGATATATTTTAGAGAAAAAGTTTGTGGAAAAATATTTGTAGTCCACAACTGATATAAGAGTCTTAACTAACAAGTCACGTTGATTATGAAAGAAGCTAGGAAGGTACAGTTTATTTTTAAATTGGCAAAAGAACTAGGGCTAAAACTCGTGCATTGCTTAGCAGGTTCATAGGCTCGTGTCACGGCGTGTATATCACGCTTCCTCTCTCACGCTTTAGGCCTGCCCAATGGGGATGACCTCTTCTGACCGCTCTCGTCCTCCCGACCTCTCCTTCTACCAGGATCCCCTAGATCCTAGCCGACATGCCCCTCCCCTTCTTCAGATTCTACAGGCGTCGAGATTGGGTGATGGACCCTCCCCCATGTTCAATAATAGCTAGGGTAGGATACGTTTGTTGTTTTCCCAAGTGGAGTCTTGCGATATGACATGTGGGATCTCATTGCTAGAGTCTTGGAGGTGCTCCTGGAGGCGGGTGGCGGCGGTGCTCCTGCTCGTGGCGCTCTAGTAGGAGCCGGAGGCGGGTGGTGGCGCTGCAATAATGTTCCCCCCATAAAGCTCGGGTTCTCCCTAGATCAAGGCGATGCAGTCAATGTTATCTTTTGTCCAGGACACTGTGGTGGTGGTGAGGATGAGGAACATCAATTTGCTGATGCCCTTTGCCAATATTGATGGGTTTCGCAGCATAGTAAATCAAAAAAATTCTATGGATGCGAACGGGAAAGCCAAGATCTAATCTAGGAGATGCAAACAACGAGAGAGATTAGATGATCTTCATACCCTTGAAGATTCGCACAGCGGAACGTTCGTCGTAACGTGGGTGATGTAGTCGTACTCGCTTCTCCTCCTCGCGATCCGCCCCGATCTAACACAGCAAGTGGCGATGCCTCCGAGAGATGCACATGTGCGGCACCTCGACGTCTCCTACTTCCTTGGTCCAGCAAGTATGGTGGAGAGACGGATTGGATCTATAGCACGACGGCGTGGTGCAAGTGGTGGAGAGTTTCTGCAGCAGGGCTTCGCCTACACGCAGTCGGGAGGGAGAGAGAGAGGAGGGCAGCAGGGCAGCTAGGCTTGAGGGGAAGGTGTTGGAGGGGTTGCGCCCCAGCCCTCTATATATAGAGGGGTGGGCGCCAGCCCTAGCCCCTCCCCCAAGCCTAGGCCGGCGACCAAAGGAGGGAGGAGTGGGGGGCAAGTTTCCCTCCCTCCTTCTAGAAGCTCCAATTAGGGTTTCCCCTTGTTTGGCCGGCTGGGCCCTATGGGGCCTTGTGCCCCTGGCCCAATGCGTCCAGGGCACTCCCTCATAGGCCCATGCCCCCTCCCGGCAGGTGGGGCCACGTTGGTCCCCCTCCGGAAGGTTCTAGAAGCTTCCGGTACAATACCGATTAACCCGAAACAATTCCGAACTCCAAAAACTGCATTGCCTTATATGAATCTTATTCTCCGGACCATTCCAAAACCTCTCGTGATGTCCCGGATCCCATCGAGACTCCGAACAAAAACTCATAAACCAATTATCCAATCTATCCTAGCGTCGAGACACGTTAAGTGTGTGACCCTTCCGGTTCGAGAACATGCAGACATGATCTTCTATCAATAATCAACGGTAGTGCTGAAACCCATATTGACTCCCACACATTCATCGATGATCATATCGGATGAACCACGATGTCAGGATTCAATCAATCCCATATATATATTCCCTTCGTCTCGTGATATTTTACTTGCCCGAGATTTGATCGTTGGTACCGTCATACCTAGTTCAATCTCGTTCACAGCAAGTACTTTACTCATTCCGTAATCCGATATCACTTTGTGATTAACTCCTTAAACACATGCTTGCAAGCGGTGTTGATATCGATTACCAAGTGGGCCCGAAGTATATCTCTCCGACTTGGGAGGGACAAATCCCATCTCGATACATACAACCCAACAGGTACTTTCCGATCACCTGAGAGACACCTTTATGATCACCCTCTCATAGGATGACGTTTTATGACCTCAAAGCTTTCTTCCGATACCAGGGAGTTGTATTATCTCATGGTCTAAGGAATACAATATTTGACATAAGAAAAGCTTAAAAAGATGAACACGATGACACGATCTAATTGCTTCGCTTAGTTTGTCATCCATCATATCATTCTCCCAATGATATGATCTCATTATTAATTGGCAACTCATGTCTATGGTTAGGAAACCTTAACCATCATTAATCAATGAGCTAGTCCTTAGAGGCATACTAGGGACGCGGTGTTGTTCACAAACCACACAAGTATTAAAGTTTCCGCTTAATACAATTCTAGCATGGAATATAAACTTTATCATGAACAAGAATTATAATAATAACATCTTTATTATTGCCTCTAGGGCATAATTCCAACAGTCTCCCACTTGCACTAGAGTCAATAATCTAGTTTACATTTGGTAACAATCTCACACCCATGGCACTAAGGTGCTGATCATGTTTTGCACGTGGAAGAGGTTTAGTCAATGGATCTGTGACATTCAGATCTGTATGTACTTTGCTAATCTTCAGATCTCCATCTGCTATATAATCTCGGATTATATGAAACTTGCGGTTGATATGCTTGGTCTTTGGATGATATCTTGGTTCCTTAGCGAGTGCTATGGCGCCAGTGTTGTCACACAATATATCTAGTGGGTCCAATGCACTTGGAACCACGCCAAGCTCAGTGATGAAGTTCCTGATCCAAACTCCTTCACTTGACGCTTCTGCAGCAGCCATGTATTCCGCTTCTACTGTAGATCCCGCGATCACGCTTTGCTTGCAGCTTCTCCAGCTCACAGCTCCTCCATTCAAAATATAAATGTATCCTGTCTGAGATTTAGAATCATCCTTATCGGTGTCGAAACTAGCGTCGACGTAACCCTTTACGACGAGCTATTCATCACCTCCATAGACTAAGAACATTTCTTTAGTCCTATTTAGGTACTTTAGGATGTTCTTCACGGCTGTCCAGTGTTCCACTCCTGGATCACTTTGATATCTGCTCGTCAAACTAAGAGCATTGGACACATCCGGTCTAGTACACAGCATGGCATACATGATAGAACCTATGACCGAGGCATAAGGCACTTTGCTCATAGCTTCTCTATCATTTACTGTAGCTGGACACTAAGCCTTGCTCAATATCTTACCTGACAACATAGGCACTGAACCTTTCTTTGCCTTATCCATTCTGAACCTTTTCAGAACTTTGAATAGGTATGTACTCTGGCTTAAAGCTATCAGGCGTCTTTGTCTATCTCTATAGATTTTGATGCCCAATATATAAGCAGCTTCACCTAGGTCTTTCATTAAAAAACACTTGTTCAAATAACTCTTCACATCGTTAAGCATGTTAATGTCATTTCCAATAATCAATATGTCATCCACATATAGTACCAGAAATGTCACCGAGCTCCCACTCACTTTCTTGTAGATACAAGCTTCATAGCAATTTGGAACAAATCCAAAGCTCTTGATCACTTGATCAAAACGAAGGTTCCAACTCCGAGATGCTTGCTTCAGTCCATAAATGGAACGCTGAAGCTTGCACACTTTATCATCATCCTTAGGATCGACAAAACCTTCGGGTTGCATCATATACAACTCTTCATCAATGTTTCCATTGAGGAACGCAGTCTGGACATCCATCTGCCATATTTCATAATCATGAAACGCAGCAATTGCTAATAAAATCCGAATGGACTTAAACATCGCTACAGGAGAGAAAGTCTCATCGTAGTCAACACCTTGAACTTGTCGAAAACCTTTTGCGACAAGTCGTGCTTTATAGACGGTAACATTACCATTCACGTCTGTTTTCTTCTTGAAAATCCATTTGCACTCAACGGCCTTTTGGTCGCTAGGAGGGTCCACCAAAGTCCATACTTGGTTTTCGCTCATGGATCCCAGTTCGGATTTCATGGCCTCTAGCCATTTCTCAGAGTCTGGGCTCATCATCGCTTCCTCATAGTTCATAGGTTCACTGTCTTATACCAATAAGACAGTCAAGACAGGGTTGCCGTACCACTCAGGAGGGGCACACGACCTTGTCGACCTGCGACGTTCGATGTGATCGTCCAAGCTTCATGATCCTTGTCATTAGCTTCCTCTATTGTTGGTGCGGTGATCGGAACAATTTCAGGTGCTGCGCTACCCTCCAACTCAAGAGAAGGTTCAACAACCTCGTCTAGCTCTACTTTCCTCCCACTCACTTCTTTCGAGAGAAACTCCTTCTCAAGAAAGGAACCGTTTTTTGCGACAAACACTTTGCCTTCGGTTCTGTGATAGAAGGTATACCCAATAGTTTCCTTAGGGTATCCTATGAAGACGCATTTCTCCGCTTTGGGTTCGAGCTTGTCCGGCATCAACTTCTTGACGTAGGCTTCGCATCCCCAAACTTTAAGAAATGACAACTTAGGTTTAGCACCAAACCACAGTTCATACGGTGTCGTCTCAACGGATTTAGATGGTGCCCTATTTAAAGTGAATGCAGCGATTTCTAATGCATAACCCCAAAATGATAACGACAAATCAGTAAGAGACATCATCGATCGGACCATATCTAATAGGGTTCGATTCCGGCGTTCAGACACACCATTGCGCTGTGGTGTTCCGGGTGGCGTGAGTTGCGAAACGATTCCGCTTGCTTTAAGATGCGTGAGAAAATCATAACTCAAATATTCACCTCCAAGATCGGATCGTAGAAACTTAATCTTTCTGTTACGATGGTTCTCCACTTCATTCTGAAATTCCTTGAACTTTTCAAATGTTTCAGATTTATGTTTTATTAAATAGATATACCCATATCTACTTAAGTCATCGGTAAAAATGAGAAAATAGCGATATCCACCGCGCGTCGAAACACTCATCGGTCCGCATACATCGGTATGTATGATTTCCAACAAGTCCGTTGCTCGCTCCATCATACCGGAGAACGGGGTTTT
The DNA here is from genome assembly GCA_023614405.1 of Avena insularis. Lineage (NCBI taxonomy): Eukaryota > Viridiplantae > Streptophyta > Magnoliopsida > Poales > Poaceae > Avena > Avena insularis. The sequence continues at coordinate 473,383,841 of CM042697.1, forward strand.
GATCATCTTGCCCATGAGGCATGGTTCGCATGTGTCAAATGATTCAAAATCAAGAGACTCCAAAAGTCCATCAGAATGGAGTTTCTTCATGCGCTTTACACCAATATGACCTGAGCAGCGATTGCCACAAATAAGTAGTATTATCACTATCTACTTTGCATCTCTTAGCCTCAATGTTATGGATGTGTGTTTCATCCCTTTCGAGATTTAGAAGAAATAAACCATTCACAAGAGGTGCGTGACCATAAAAGATGTTACTCATATAAATAGAACAACCATTATTCTCCGATTTAAATGAATAACCGTCTTGCAATAAACACGATCCAGAAATAATGTTCATGCTCAACGCATGCACATAATAACATATATTGAGATTTAAAACTAATCCCGAAGGTAAAACTAAGGAGAGCGTGCCGACGGCCATCACATCAACTCTTGATCCGTTGCCAGCAGCGCGCGTCACCTCATCCCTCATAAGCGCCGTCTATTCCGTAGCTCTGTTTGAGTTACAAATATTAGCAACTGAACCAAGATCAAATACCGGGCACTACAATGAGGGCTAGTAAGGAAAACATCAATAACATGTATATCAAATATACCTTTGATGGTGCCAGCCTTCTTGTCCGCTAAGTACTTCGGACGATTCGCTTCGTGACCCTTGTCCTTGCAATAGAAGCACTTTCGATTGTCCGGCTTAGGTCCAGACTTGAGCTTCTTCTCAGCAGGGGCAACGCGCTTTCCACCGCCTTTCTTGAAGGGCTTCTTTGCACCTTACCTTTCTTTAAGGTGGGGGGCTTGTTGACCATCAACACATGGTTATCCTTTTGATGTCCACCTCGCAGCCTTGACTTTGCGAAGAGCTCGGTGATCGTATCGATGGAACCAATCTGATTATGAGTCACTACAAAACTTTTATATGGGAGGGAGTGATTGCGAGAACCTGTCAATCTTGAGCTCCTCTGGAATCTTGATCCGATTGATCAAAGGCGTTGAGTTTAGCGACATCTTAATGGCGTGCTCACTAACGGAACTCCTTCCTCCATCTTGCGGTTAAAGAATTTCTCGGAGATCTCATATCTCTCGAGCGGGCTGAGTGCGAAACATGGTTTTCAGCTCCTCAAGAATCTCAAAGGGCCCGGGATAGTCTTCAAAACGATTTTGAAGGTCCGATTCCATAGCAAACAACATGGTGCTCTTAATCACACCATAATCATCTTTGCACGACTGATAGACAGCTTTCTCATCAGCCGGTGCATCTACAGCAGGGGCATCACCTAGCGCATTTTCAAGGACATAGTCCTTTTGACCGCCAGAGAGAATGATTCTCAGATTGCGGAACCAATTGGTGAAGTTAGACCCATTGTTTCTAAGCTTTTCCTTATCAGCAAAAACGTTGAAGTTGGACTTAGCCATTTGATCTACAATATTTGCTAGTACAAATTAGACTATGTTCATGATAACTAGTTCAACTTCTAATCAAATTACTAGATGAACTCCCACTAAATTCAACATCCCTCAAGTTGTTTAGTGAACATGAGCCAAATTCACCACACCTAATCCGATCTTCACGAGAAGAGATGTGGTTTCAATGGTGGACAACGAAGTGTCGATCATATCATTCATATGACTCATGCTTAACCTTTCGGTTCATGTGTTCCGAGGCCATGTCTGTACATGCTAGGCTCGTCAAGTTAAACCCAAGTATTTCCGCGTGTGCAAAACTGGCTTGCACCCGTTGTATGTGAACGTAGAGTCTATAGCACCCGATCATCACGTGATGCTTGGACACGACGAACTTTCGCAACGGTGCATACATGGGGAGAACACAGTTTTATCTTGATCTTTAAGTGATGAATCATCTTATAATGCTACCGTCGCGATCTAAGCATAATAAGATACATAAAAGGATAAACATCACATGCATATAACTTTATGTGACATGGTATAGCCAATCTTCGCGCAATGATCTCCATCTTGTGCGTGCCGGCATGATCTCCATCACTCCACCATGATTGCCTCCACCATGAATAGCAACTACAACTATTGCTAACTACTTAGCGATAAAGTGAAACTATTACATGGCGTATAAGAAGTTGACACACAGGTCATACACAATTATAAAGACAACCATATGGCTCATGCCGGTTGTGTACTCATCGACATGCAAGTCGTGAAACATTACAAAACATGATCATCGCATACAATATACACATCACATCTTGGGCCATACCATATCACAGAAAACACTCCCTGCAAAAACAAGTTAGACGCCTCTACTTTGTTGTTGCATGTTTTACGTGGCTTATGGGAGTAGCAAGCTAAGAACGATTCTTACCTACGGAGAGCCACAACGGTGATATTATGGTTGCCAAACTCCGGTGTTAATCCCATGACAACTATAGTGAGAGAAACTGGCATCCACCAGCCGCATGTGTGGAACAAGCCACACGTCAAGTGCGGAGCCGGTCTCGCGAACGACGTCGCGTAAGGTTGGCCTGGACCGCTTCAATCTCACTATCCCGCGTCATAAGAAGAACACAAACAAGAGGCTTGCAACAGAAAACATCAACGCCCGCAACTACCATGTTGCGTTCTACTCGTGAAACACATCTACGCATAGATCTAGCTCTGATACCACTGATGGGTTTCGCAGCATAGTAAATCAAAAAAATTGTACGGATGTGAACGGGAAAGCCAAGATCTAATCTAGGAGATGCAAACAACGAGAGAGATTAGATGAGATCTTCATACCCTTGAAGATTCAGACAGTGAACGTTAATTTAACGTGGGTGATGTAGTCGTACTCGCTTCTCCTCCTCGCGATCCGCTCCGATCTAACACCGCAAGTGGCGATGCCTCAAGAGATGCACACGCGGCACCTCGACGCCTCCTCCTTCCTTGGTCCAGCAAGTATGGTGGAGAGACGGATTGGATCTACAACGACGGGCGTGGTGCAAGTGGTGGAGAGTTTCTGCAGCAGGCTTCGCCACACGCAATGGGGAGAGAGAGAGGAGGGCAGGCGGCTAGGGCTTGAGGGGAAGGTGTCGGGGGGTTGCGCCCCAGCCCTCTATATAGAGGGTGGGCGCCAGCCCCAGCCCCTCCCAAGCCTAGGCCGGCCAAAGGAGGAGGAGTGGGGGCAAGTTTCCTCCTTCTAGAAGCTCAATTAGGGTTTCCCTTGTTTGGTCGGCTGGGCCCTATGGGGCCTTGTGCCCCTGGCCCAATGCGCCAGGGCACTCCCTCATAGGCCCATGCCCCTCCCGCAGGTGGGGCCACGTTGGTCCCTCCGGAAGGTTCTAGAAGCTTAGGTATAATACCGATTAACCCAAAACAATTAGAACTCCAAAACTGCATTGCCTTATATGAATATTATTCGGACCATTCGAAACCTCTCGTGATGTCCGGATACCATCCGAGACTCGAACAAAAACTCATAAACCAATTATCCAATCTATCCTAGCATCGAGACACGTTATGTGTGACCCTTCGGTTCGAGAACATGCATATGATCTTCTATCAATAATCAACTGGAAGTGCGAAACCCATATTGACTCCCACACATTCATCGATGATCATATCGGATGAACCACGATGCCAGGATTGATCAATCCCATATATATATTCCTTCGTCGCGATATTTTACTTGCCGAGATTTGATCGTCGCATGCGTCATACCTAGTTCAATCTCGTTCACAGAAGTACTTTACTCGTTCCGTAATCCGATATCACTTTGTGATTAACTCCTTAACCACATGCTTGCAAGCGGTGTTGATATCGACCGAGTGGGCCCAAGTATATCTCCGACTTGGGAGGGACAAATCCCATCTCGATACATACAACCCAATGTACTTTCCGATCACCGAGACACCTTTATGATCACCCTCTCATAGGATGACGTTTGATGACCTCAAAGCTTTCTTCCGATACCAGGGAGTTGTATTATCTCATGGTCTAAGGAATACAATATTTGACATAAGAAAAGCTTCGCAAAGATGAACACGATGACACGATCTAATTGCTTCACTTAGTTTGGGTCTGTCCATCATATCATTCTCCCAATGATATGATTTCATTATTAATTGACAACTCATGTCTATGGTTAGGAAACCTTAACCATCATTAATCAATGAGCTAGTCCTTAGAGGCATACTAGGGACACGGTGTTATTACAAACCACACAAGTATTAAATTTTCTGCTTAATACAATTCTAGCATGGAATATAAACTTTATCATGAACAAGAATTATAATAATAACATCTTTATTATTGCCTCTAGGGCATAATTCCAACAGATATGTGGAGTGGTAAGGCATGGGGACTGTGATGGTCTTCTGGAGCACATCCTCGATGGCCCTTCACCGGCAACTCGCTGGTCTGCTGCCGATTCCCATGGCCAAATGGCGGCCGCTCCAAGCTCTGGTGGTGTCGGATGTTGCCCGGTGCCATCTCCCTCTCTTAACCTCCCGGTCGTTGTTCCATTGAGGAGGCCCTGCATCTGCATCTGCTTTGACCCGGGGAGTTCCGTCTACATCACCCCAAGCAACCTAGTGCCCGAGATCTGAAGGTCAAGTCCGATTCTGGTGGAGGACCTAATGGTGATTGTCTTTTCTTTTTTTAGGTCCTAAATGCAAATTGGGAGGTTGTGCTCTATTTTCTGGTATTTTTTGGGGTCATCTATATAAATTGTAAGCCAACCGCTGAAGATTAATGCGATTGCTGGATCCTTCGAGACCCTTCTCATGTTCCAAAAAAAAAGTGGGAACAACTGGCAGGTGGGCCTGATCGACCTTGCAGTTGTAGACTGCCGCCCGCTCGGGCGTGCAACACGTCCCATCGTTTCCTCATGTTCTGTGTGAATCTCGGGACAAACTTCTACAGGAGAATTTTGTTTAGTTGCGCACGGTGCCACGGTGACCTTTCCTCGTGCCAAGCTAAGTTAGAGGGGGCTATTAACTTTCGGAAATCAACTCACATGTAACAGAATCTCAAAAAACCCTGGATTAGCAAAATTGACATGGATATATACGCTATCGCTTATGTACACTTGGGTGTCTTTTTCTTTTTAATTCCGCATATCTAGTTTTTCTTCGGTGTCCTCCTCCTTTTCCTTGACTTAGAAAAGTAAAAACATAGGAACAGATAAGATTGACCGATACCCTTCATGCCCTCTGAACCGAATAAGTATTATCGGTCAATCCTACCTCTCCTTATGTTTTCAGTTTTCTAAGTTTGGAAAAAAGGGAGATGACACCGGAGTACAAAGGAGCCCTAAAGGAATAAAAATTACAAATAAGTTATTGAACCGTCTAACGACACAGTAGCATGAGCAAAACTTGTCATGATAGAGCTCGTTGTAATAGACGGACGGGAAGTCGTCATGCTAAGACGCCAAAGGATCGGCACACCAGAGCAGCAACCATTGCCAAAAATAAAAATCGTAGGTCAGAAAATACTAGTCTCAATTCATACCAAATAATAAAAAAGATTCGTCAGACACACCCACGCGCCCTCTAATGACGCTAGTAGCATCACAAGAGAATTGATAGGACGGAAAGAACCTTATCTCTAACTTCACGACATAGCCTTCGCTCAGACACCGAAAACAAACACATCTCCAAAACTCCAAGGTCACCACAGATAAAACAAACTAGCGGTGTTGCCAAAGAGGGACAGAACCCTAGACAGATTTTGTTATGGCCGCCGCGATCGCCTATTTCTTTTCCAGGTTACGACTCGCTATATGGGCTTCGAATCTGATCTTGGGTGTTCTTTATTATTTAACGTCTAAACGACCGACATCGGCAATAAAACCTTGAAACTAATCCTGGCATGGCAGAAGTTCGCAGAGCGTAGCACGCAGGACAGGCAGATGGAAGCGTGTGATCCTCTGCCAGCCTTTGGCCATTTTTAGCATGCATGCATCGCGAGACACGTGCGTAGCCAGCCACGTCGGATCGGAGAGGCATGGTAATCCAGCGTCCCGCTTCCGACCGTACGGGCATTCACGCAAACCTGCAGAATTCAATGGACGCCACGCTGACATGTCCAGTGAACCGAGCGACACACGCATCTGCACGCCGTGTTGCTCTCTGTTGCATCAGACGGTATATATACTACTCTATACTGTGTGTATACAGTTGTAACTATTTCATATACTCTCTGTTCCAAAATAGATGTCTCAAAAATCTAAGACATCTATTTTAAAACGGAGCTAGTATATATGTACGCACTGCCATCGATCTACCGATGTGATCGTTCACTGCATATTCAGGTGGCGCAGACCGGAATTACCAGGCTTCAGTGTCATCTTTCGCCATCATTCTTCACTAAGATCGGATATGCCTTGCGGTCAATATACACTGTAGTACTTCCTCTGATAATAAGCTTATTATAAAATAAACGACACTTATTATAGATAGAAAAGAGTAACTTTTTTTCACGACGCAGTGAGACATGTAGATAGTTGTAATTCAATTTACTGGCCAAAGCAGCTAAACCATCTTTCTGTCTCTAGATCTTTCTCCCCCTCCACTGCCAGACCAGTTGGGGGTCACATGGGGGCCATTGCCATTGATGCCTTGTTGATCTTGAGCTAGTAACATGGTATCTATACGCTGTAATTTACAGTTTGAATCCTTCTCCTCGAGAGGTTAATGCGGATATAAACCAACAAATTAGTTAGCTCTACATCTTAACTACATATATGGACCAGCAGTACGTAGTCCTCTCATCCTCCCCTATGGGATCTATAGCTAGTACTCCCTCCCTTCCAAAGAATAAGGCGCACACCGATTCTAATGCAAAGTTTGATCGAATAAATAGAATAATTAAAATTTAATTATATTATGTAAAATTAGTATCGTTGAATTCGTATTGAAACACATTTTTCAATGATGCTAATTTTGTACCAACATTTTTTGTATATTTAGAGTAAATCTTAGTAAAAAAAATCACGCAAAACGAGGACGCCTTATTCATTGGAACGGAGTACTTAGATAGGAAGACAACTCTGTTCAAAAAAAAGATAGGAAGACAACATGGACAGCAGAGTGGTGTTTACTCCCAATTACTGTATGATCGACCCATCAATCAATGCATGTACTCCCTTTGTTCGGGATTATAGGTCCTATACGCATACCTAGGTTGTTAATTTCACCAACAAAATATAACTTATATCTCATAAAAGTTATATAATTAGAAAATATAACCTCTAAAGTTTCTCATGATATAATTTTTATACTATACTATTTATATTTTGTTGTCTAAATTGGCAACCTAGTTATCCGCGCGGACTTATAATCGCAAAACGGAGGGAGTACGAGCTAGGAGTACATTTTGAATTCGAAGTACATTCCCTCCAATTTTTGACGCATCCCTTGGCTTTTTGCCTGGGGAGAAAATGGGAAATGAGATGCATGGCCTCTCCTTGGATGGTTAATCAGCAGCCCATATGCCATAAATGTGTGTCCAGGATGGGATGCTTCTGTGGGTCAGGCCTCCATAAATTTGCACCATCATCATCATCATTGGGACCAAATCAATATCCACAGGGCAACCGCTGTGTATAGCTGCAGGATTGCCAACTAATCCACGTTTTTCTTTGATTGAACTTGCACCGGTGGACCACCTTCACAGGCCTGTTGCTGCCAAGATTCGTGCAGTAGCTGGTAGTACTACTCGAGTAAATTTGTGGCTGAATTACAAATCATGGTGCTCAATCTTTTTGAATTACATGCTGACACGATTTAATTGGTTTCAGTGTACCTTATCTTCTGACGAATGTCTTCACAATCATTACAAATATGAGATAAATATGCTTGGCAATTTATATCAAATGAACGTTCAAGATATAGTCAAGTTTAGTGAACGGATCTATAACCGTTGGATCTTCCAGTGGACAGTGGATCGCAACTGTCATTTTTCCTGTTCCATGTGGCAAGTTGCCATTGGGCCGCCTCCTAAATCTCCTCCCTATATTACGGTCCATATATCTATGTTCGCTATTTTTTACTTTACCGAGGAATGCTTGACCTTAGAGGGAAGGAACACAAAAAAGAAGGGTTTTTGTTTTCTGAGCATCAATTTATTCACCTTCTTGAACTTTAAAACACTAGCAATGGATTGGCAGGCAGAACCGATGCATAGCATACTAGGATCGGAGAAGAGAGGGGAGGCCTTGGAATGGGAATCGAGAGGTAAGGGAAAGATGTTGTCATTGGTTTGCAATACAATGGTAAAAACTATAAGGCTAAAATCCACCTTTTACTCCTTATTCGTGTCTGAGTTCTAACTTTTACAACATTTAAGAAGAAAAACCCCCAAAGTTACACGATCATTGAGCATAACACTATGCTTATGACAAGGCGACGCCACATGTCAGACCCATGTGCTTGGTGACAAAGACATCACATACTCCTTTTGTCTAAAAATAAGTGACTTGAATTTGTCTATAATTTGTATGTATCTATATAAAACGTGTCTAGATACATATGAATCAGGACAAATACAAGTTGCTTATTTTTGGACGGAGGGAGTAATGAAACGCATAAAAATAAGTATATAGTTAGAATTGAAGAATTCTGACCTCACTCATTTTAACTCGCAAACTAAGTGAAGTTTGTACCTATTTTCCGTAACATACTATGATCTACGCTTAAATGTATAACCGTTGGATCTTCCAGTAGACAGTGGATCACAACTGCTATATTTGATGTGCCATGTGGCAAGTTGCCATTGGGCCGCCTCCTAAATATCCTCCCTATATTAGGGTCCATATATCTATGTTGGCTATTTTTTACTTTACCAAGGAATGCTCGACCTTAGAGGGAAGCAGCAAAAAAAGAAGGGTTTTTGTTTTCTGAGCAGCAATTATGCATAGCATACTAGGATCGAAGAAGAGAGGGGAGGCCTTGGAATGGGAATCGAGAGGTAAGGGAAAGATGTTGTCATTGATTTGCAATTCAATAGTAAAAAATATAAGGCTAAAATCCATCTTTTACTCCTTATTCGTGTCGAGTTCTAACTTTTACAACATTTAAGAAGAAAAACCCCCAAAGTTACCCGATCATTGAGCATAATACTACGCTTATGACAAGGCGACCCCACATGTCATGACCCATGTGCTTGGTGACAAAGACACCACATACTCTTTTTATCTGAAAATAAGTGACTTGAATTTGTCTATAATTTGTACTTATCTATATAAAACGTGTCTAGATACATATGAATCAACATAAATACAAGTCGCTTATTTCTGGACGGAGGGAGCTAATGAAAAGCATAAAGAGTGAGTATACAAGTTACAATTGAAGAATTCTTACCTCACTCATTTTAACTCGCAAACTAAGTGATGTTTGTACCTATTTTCCGTAACGTACTATGATCTAGACTTAAATGGGTTGCTTGTATAATTTTTCTCATAAATAGGATAGAACCTTTTACCTATCATAAACGGTAAAAACAGAATTTACTGAAAAACAACATATGGCGATGTTCAAATTAATTAATCGGTCTCCTCATGGCAGCGGACCATATATATTTAGCTCATACCTGGGCCACGGGAATTCAATTTCTTCTGGTGACGATGATGTAACTATATCTCAACTGGAGAGAAATACTACTCCCTCCGTTTTAAAATATTTTTTTTTTGCGATAAAAAATATAATATGTTTTAGGTTTGTGAAAAAAATAAATCTAAACTTTTTTAGTGTATAAATTCATCTTAAAATTGAGTAAACCTACATATTAAAACGAGCCTAGATATATTTGCTTTACAAAACTAAAACATCTATATTTTAAAACGAAGAGAGTACTGCTATAGAATATTTATACGTCCACACAGTTCACTGCTGGCTGAGCTCGTATAATATGGAATTGAAGGTTGTGGGGCCGGCCTGTATGTACTACTGCTCGTGGTCCCGTATTCGTTTCATCTGGCCAAAGCAAACCACGTTAACTTTCTGCAAAAACCAGGTGGTACATACGTACATTTGAAGTCGCGTACGTTTTACATCACGTACGTACGTAGTACAGTCAAAGCTGCACGGTTCTGGTGGTCAGATGACAATTCAAGAATTTTCAGACGCATATGCACGGCGGTCGGCCCCCTCCTTTTTAGCTTCTTTACCAGCTTCTTGCAAAAGCTATCCTCGACTAGCTTTTTTCAGAATCTCATCTGTCAAAATCGCTTATACTTTTAAATTAATATTGAAACTATTAATTAAAAAGTTTAAACGAATTTTAAAGATGAGATTCTTGAGAAGAATTCTTGGACCAAGCTGGCCGAAACTGAAGGAGGCCGATGCCGGACAGACGTGCTCTCAACAAATTAATTGACCGCGGATGGACGGTCGTGTTACTGCACCACGTACATAGTCATGCTTGTCTGAGCCTAATTAATTACTTGGCGTGCCATCGTACATGTATGTTGGTTGGTTAGACGGATTTAAAATTTTCTTTCTCTTACGAAATATTAGCTAGAGCCAAATGTTGAAATATTCGTATAAATGTATGCATCACACTCGATCGGTAAACCGAGACGTGCAATAGCATGTGTTTCCACACTGAGATCAGATTGCATGGCTAAAATATGATATAGTACCCCCTTGTGAATAAACAATGCAATTATGCAATCCGACAGGGGTACAATCTCTAGAGTCACCGATAAACTATAAAATAGGATCAAGGTCATCTTTACTTAAAGCGCCCAATGACGAGACGCATCGTCTCACCTACTTTTAAACATAGATATACAAATGACCCGTAGTGCCATACTGATTTTTCTCATTTTCTTTAGCACAGGCTGGACGACACACATTTGTTTCCCGGCCGTCTTAAAATAAGCTGGATCGATACAGGGAAGTGTCTTTGGCTCTCGAGCACCAGTGCTTCTTATATTAAAAAAAATTAAAATATATTTATAGTTTTTAAAAATATCTGGAAATAATTCTGGATATGGTCATTGTTTTTTTTGACAAGTATGCAACATCATGGTGTAAAATTCTTTGTATTATGGTAAAAAAATAATAAATCTGATAAAATTTGGTGATTTGAAAATATACTTGTACAGAGCTACATTTTTGTTATTTTTGTATAGAGCAAAATATAAAGTATTTGAAATTGATATTTTACAAATTGAGATTTTACAACTTTGTGGGATAAATCCGGATTTTTTTTTAAAACACAAAAATATGATTTTGATTTTTTTTTAATATCAGGAGCACCGAGGATCTCGGGAGTAAAAAAATCTCATCTGGAGCGACACAATCAAGATTTGCACCGAGGATCTTGGTAGTAGTTGGACGCCATGATTTTGGTTTGCCACCATGCTTTTGTATCTTTAGTAGCATAGCGTGCATGGCAGGTGGTGACGCCTGCGGGCTCCACGTAGTGTGGTAAGATAAGAATAGGATGTACAGCGCCACATGCTACACGTACGTACGGTACGGGGGCTGCTCGTGGCCTGGTGGGTGTAACTCTACTCCCACTTGCACTCCCGCCACTGCACGTCGTACAGTCAATTTATATGTTTTGATTTATTGCATAGTATTACTCTTAGAGATGACACATATATATAATATATCCATGATAGCAAAAGGTTCAGAAACTAAATGTTGCATTCCACTTATGTCCACTTATACACGACGTTGGGTGTTCAAGACTCAAGTTAGAAATTTTGGGCATATATACTTGTGTAGCTATACTATGGCTTGACGACCTCTTGGTCTTGTACACAGCCTGTAATGTGAAGTAAGTACGTACTCCGTGTCTGCAGTTTATGAGGCTTGATTCATTTCAGAAATCATACAAGCAGAAGTAGCTAACAGTCAGCACTACCGCATCTAGCCATCTACGGTCTACTTATGGTAATTAGCATATACTCCGGTCGTTAAGGTTAAGGACGGTATCTCGCACCCAGCGGTAGGCTAAAACGCCCAAAACATCGGATACCTCCAACCTCCTCCCGATCGACCTGCCTGCGTGCGCGCGGCCCACAGAATTCAGAGTTCTGACAAGCTTAAACAGAAAACAGAGGCTGACAACTCCTGGTGCTGCTGCTTCCATGAGTTTGTTCCCTTCCCCTTTAATCCTTCCAACTCCTTCCGGATTAGTAATTAATAAGTTGTTTTATCATGCCAGGTCTCTTATTTTGAATTGAATTGTTAGTATTTCTTTCGACAAATTAGTTGACTAGATTTGTCTAGATTATACTGTATCTAGACATGACTTAGTATTAGATACATCTGTATCTTGATATATTTGAGTCGACTAATTTGAATTGGAGTGAATATCATAATTTTTGCGTAGAAAAACAGAGCGGCAGATGCATGGATCGACCAGCGGAAGAAGTAAGTAGATCTGGAACGTACATGGGCAGAGTGCGCCTATCATTACCACCATGCTTGTGTTCTGCCGACCCTGCTTTACTTACCCCAAAACAACTTACAGGATCCGCATAATTGTTCTTCCAGCCAACGATCCGGTACTTGAAAAAATTTGTAGTACTACTGGCGTGTCGTAGCACAAGGAAGCAACGCACATATATATGCGTGCAAAACTGGACAGCAAGGCGCGAGATCCGAGGCACGCACAAGCTTAGCAACTTCACTGATTCCACCGTCACTGAACTTAGCGAATTCTGGAGGGTTACGACATACGTGGAAATATACATGACATGCGATTTGGGCATTCAGATTTAATGTCGTGTCAGAAACCACCACCGTAAAATTAATCTTAAAAAAGTTAATGGAGCAGTACAATATTTAAATTTATCATCCGTACGCTCTTGGAGGTTAATTAAACTGAATGATTAGTTATTACTACTACTAGCATAATTAGGAGCCACCAAGAAACTTAGCACGATTGTTGGAAGAGCTGTGTTTCTATATGCGTTCGTGTGTTGCGATATGGTCAGAAACGCATTATGCCTACCAAGAAATGGAGATATATGCCGAAAAGGGAAATTGATTGTGTGATGAATCAATCACCGACGGAAATCCACTAATCGGTGGTTAGTTGCAAATATATTAAGGGTGTGGCCACTCACTAGTCACCACAAAGAGCCAAAATGTCCTGAAAGATCGTTGAAGATAAGATCGCTATCAATCATTAGTGGAACAGTCAATCACTAAAGCTAATTTTTAGGCCCCAAAAAGGTCATTTTAAATATCCAAGGACTTATTTCAACTTAACTTATTCGTGTGTCCGAAATCAATCACTTCAAGAGACCAGCTTAATCAGGTCGAGACCAACACTTTGCATAATTGTTTGGTGAACTCGTTCATTTCCAGATTTAGTCATCATGTATACATTAGGAGTTGACTAACTGTTTTGGTATTTGTGTGTGTGGGGGGTAAACGGTTGTATTTATTAAATTTCAGTGTCATCGACTCGTCTTGAAGGGGCAATACTACTATATATTGTAGGGGTTCGTAGCATGGAAAACAAAAAATTTCTACCGCATGCAAACAAACAAGTCAAGATCTATCTACTAGATTGTAGCAACGAGTCGATAGAGGAACTCACCCTCGAAGATTCTCATGGGTGATGTAGTCGTACACTTGCCGATCTCAAGATCGGCGAGCGATCCTTCCGTTCCCGCAAGCGCTCTGCAATCGGTCACACGTTCGATTTTCGATGAAGACCTTCCTCTCCCTTGTTCCATGAATGGAGGTTGTAGCACTCTCCTCGCGATTCCAAGTGACCTGACGGCATGGTACCGGAAGTAGAGGGGAGATCTCGCAGGGCTTCGCCTTAAGCCGGAGCGAGTATGGTGGAGTATGAGAGAGGCCTTGGTGATCTAGGGTTTAGAGGGCACCAAGGGGGCTTGGCCGATGGCTAGGGTTTGGGGAAACCCTAACTCGCCGAGTTAGAGGAGGCCCTAGGCGGCGGCGACTTGGAGGAGGCCGGCGGCTTGGGGCTAGGGTTTTGGGTGTGAGGGGTAGGGGGCGCCCTACCCCTCCTTATATAGGTGGAGGGTGGCTGGTTGGGAGGAGGGAGTCCTCCCCCAACTCAGCCTCCTTGGCCGGCGGGTGGAGGGAGGGGACTTCCTCCCCAAGTAGGTTTCCTACTCTCCCTCCACCAAGCAAACTTGCCGTTTGACTTTTTCAAATTGGCGTTTGACTTTCAAACTAGGATTTGATTTCTCTCTTTATTTTTCCTAGCCAAGTGACCTAGTACATGATGCAACCATTCCACATTGTCATGACACATTCATGTACCCTTCCCCTCCGGAGTGCCGGACCTTCCGGACCCTTCTAGAACATTCTCGGTGAAAACACCGGAATTATTCCCCAACTCCGAAATAAGACTTTCCTTATATGAATCTTATTCTCCGGATCATTACGGATCTCCTCGTGATATCCCGGATCCATCCGAGACTCCGAACAACATTCGGTCTCTTACTCATCATTCCATAACTACTCAACAACATCGAATCCTTAAGTGTGTCTCCCTACGGTTCGTGAATTATGCGGACATGATCGAGACACTTCTCCGATCAATAACCAATAGAGGAATCTGTAAATTCATATGGCTCCCACATATTTCTACGATTACTTTGCGATCGAATGAACCACTTACATATGATACCAATTTCCCTTTGTCTCATGATAGTTTACTTATCCGAGGTTTTGATCGTCGGTATCTCTGCATACCTAGTTCAACCTCGTTACCGATAAGTACTCTTTTCTTGTTCCCGTGGTATGTGATCCCTTATGAGCCAGTCACATGCTTTCAAGCTAATTGGATGACATTCCACCGAGAGGGTCCAAAGTATATCTATCCGTCATATGGATGGACAAATCCCACTCTTGATCCATGTGTCTCAACCCATACTTTCCGAACACTCAATGCCACTTTTATAGCCACCCAGTTACGGTGTGGTGTTTGATGTCATCAAAGCATCCTTCCGGTGATGGTGATAAGCATGATCTCATGGTCGAAGGAATTAGGTTACTATGTATCAGAAAGCTTATAGCAATTGAACTATTAAAATGACTTGATCTTTATGCTATGCTTATCTACAGGAGTATGTCCATCATATCATTCTCTTAATGATATGACCTTGTTATTAACAACATCTCAAATGTTCATGATCAATAAACCATGATCATCTATTAATCAACAAGCTAGTATTATAAAGAGGCTTTACTAGGGACTCTAATTTAGTTTACAAATCACACAAGTATTAATGTTTCTGGTTAATACTGTTATAGCATGAATGTAAATATTTATCATAAACACAAAGATATAATAATAACTACATTTATTATTGTCTCTAGGGCATATCTCCAACATATATGCATGACATAAATTTAGTTCAGTTAGCTAACAAGAGTAGGACAAGCATCGAACACAATAAACTAAAGCATATCAGATTATAGCATTCAGTAAATCCTGCAATTGACGAACTTATGAGCATCAACATGATGTTGACGACGACATGGCAAGAACATCTGCTCTTCGAAGAGAATGGACACTACACATAATACATCTGCTCTTCAGTACACAATTGCCATGTGTACGTGCGTGCGTGCGTGTATGTCTGTTTGTGTGTACAGCTGTACGCTATACAGGTGACATATCCATTGTCTTTGTAAAGTTGATGATACTAGTTACCATGATTAGCAACCACCAAGAAACTTAGCACGATCGCTGGAAGAGCTTTGTTTCTGTATGCATGCTGCGATATGCTAAAAAATGCATATATCTACCTAGAAATGGAGATACTGAAAAGCAAAATTAATTGTGTGATGTATCAATCACCAACGGAGATCCACTAATAGGTGGTTATTTGCAAATATATTAAGGGCATGGCCACTCACTAGTCACCACAAAGAGCCAAAATGTCCCGAAAGGTCGTTGAAGATAAGATCGCTAGCTATCAACCATTAGTGGAACAGTCAACCACTACAGCTAATTTTGAGGCCCCAAAAAAGTCTTTTTCAAAAATCCAAGGCCTCCTTCTTCATCTTAATTAATTTGTATGTTAAACATCAATCGCTTCAAGGACCCAGCTTAATTAGGACGGGACGACCAACACTTTGAATAATTGTATGGTGAACTCGCTCATTTCCAAATTAAGTCATGTATACATTAGGAGTTGACAACTGTTTTGGTATTTTTTGTGTAGGGGGTAAACGGTTGTATTTTTTAAGTTTCAGTGTCATCAACTCGTCTTGAAGAGGCAATACTACTATATATGGCATAAATTTAGTGTATTTAGCTAACAAGAGTAGGACAAACATCGAACATAGTAAACTAAAAGCAAATGAGATTATAGCATTCAGTAAATCCTATAATCGACGGAATTATGAGCATCAACATGATGGTGACGATGACATGGAAAGAATGCACACGTGTGCTATACACGGTCCTACACCCATGGGAGGGTAGTGAGACCACCAACAACACGATGTTGCAAAATTGGGCGGTAGTGCGGAGTTAGAAACATCAAGTTTCAAATCCATTTCTTCTTCTCCGTGCCGGTTAATGATAACATGAGAAAATCAGTTTAAAGTCTATAACAATGAAGAAAATGGGAAAATGAGAATAATTTATAATATTTAGTGCATGGTTTGACTACCAATACCAAGAATATGTACCCATAAGAACAAACATCAAGATAAAAGAGAAAATTAGCGTCTTGAGAAGAAAAGGTTCTAAATGACACTCCTGGTGCAATGTTGTTACATTAAGTAAAGCGATTTGTTTCCTATAAAAGATCAAATATTCACAATAGCACATGCAACATAGTCACTGGACAATCCTACCATATTTCAAGATCAACACACTTTAGATTTTGGTTGCCTTAATCACAAACTAAAGAAATAATTCCACTGATGATGAGAACTTTCTGCCACATCAAGAATGCAACATTAAATTAAAAAATTAAATAGCATACCTCTGGGAACTAGGTTTGTCTGCTACTTTAACCAACATTTGGTTATGCTATTTTTTAATTCTGAAGAACCGTTCGGAGTTGTGTCTGCTAGATGTGCCCCGGGGGGGGGGGGGGGGCGCAAAGAGGACTCTAGTTTAATCAAAAAACAACAAAACCACTTTTACTATTAGCAAACAAAAAAACCCAAAAAAACTCTTACTCTATTGTTTTTACTTTATTTCCTAGTTATAGATTGCTTTTACTTTTATTTATTTATAGTTTATTCCAGTTTTACAAATACGAAACCTTTTGCTTATCAACCATATGGTGGAGTTGGGAACACAAGAAAAATACTTTGTTTTCTTGAAAAAGAAAACAAGAGAAGTCTCTAGCGAATTTACGCATAGTTCGATATAAACCTTTGAGTCACCTTTGTGACGAAAATACGCTTGGTATAACACTCTACACTTGGAGTCCCAACGAGTTGATACACATGAAGTTGTTTGCATCAGTGGGCCACCATGGTTTTGAGTGGGCCGCCATTCACCTTGATGGATCACCCGATACCTCTAACATCAACAAAATGGAATTAGGAAAGGATGAAAAGAAACCATCGTGCATTTCTAAAATATAGATGATCAAAATCAGACATATTTGACAAGATGATTTCTACAAATTTGTATGTATGTGAACGGATATACTAAAAATTTAGGGCACCTGTAGTCTTGGGAAATTGGAGTAAATAACCAATATTTAGCTGCATTCTATCAGAAAATTTAGCAGTTAGTTAATGCATATAAATTCAGCAATCAATCAGAATAATTCAAGTGATTTATCATGAATTAAGTGGCACTATATACAGAACTTTAGCAGTTATTTAATGCACCTAAATTCAGTCTTGAATATATATAGGGGACTAAGGGGACTAATTGGAGAAAATAATCCTGAAATAAGATTAATATACTCCCTCCAATCCAAATTAATGACCTCATATTTATCAAGATTCGGATGTATCTATTAATGACCTAGATACATCCGAATCTAGACAAATCTAAGGTCATTAGATTGGATCGGACGGAGTATAAGAAAATTTAGTAGCTAGTTAATGCTAGTTAATTCCGTCATGACCGGATCTAAGCTAGGTTACTCCCTACGATCCAAATTAATGGCCTCAGATTTATCTAGATTCGGGTATACAGATATATCTGGATTTATACATCCGAATCTAGATAAATCTGAGGCCATTAATTTGGATTGGAGGGAGGCTAGTTAATTCCGCCATGACTAGATCAAGGCTAGGTTACAGGTTTTTTCTTGCTATATATTGCACGGAATCGAATAGATATCACCATCCGTCTCTCTATAAAGACACCTATAAAACAAGAATCAACAATGTCGTTCCATGCTCTCTCAATGTCTACTTTCTTCATCATCCTTCTTGTTGCTTATTCTTCCCCCTGGCTACATCTGACTACAATTGTAGCAAATCGTTGAGCACGGTGACACGATTTTGCAAGGATGAGCTCAGAAGGGTTATCTCTACCGGAGACAAGAGCCTTATTGCTAGTGACTGTTGCCAACAACTTGTTTGTATCAACGAAGATACATGTGTCCAATTTGTCTACTCGATATGTCAGGATAAGGAGCATGATTGTCCACGGCCTCCTTCGATGCCATAGGTGTTTATAGAACTAGGTAGCAAACCTTCACCTCCTTTACAGGCAGGTGGATGATAATAGTCTTGAATAATCTATATGTGTTGGCGTGGTGCATTTTGGGTAATGATCTTTTTCATGTTTCCTTATTTACAAATACCAATGTATCACAAACTATTGAATACAATGCCCATTTTATTTAGTTTTGAGTAATTTCCAAGTATAATTTTAGCCCATTTCTCTACCGCGGTATCTAACAAGACAACACTCATGTACTTCATCTGTCTATCTTTTTATACTATACTATATATATACTATAATTTCTCTAGGTTCGTCCGCACATAATTTTGGTTCCGATTTTTCATTGGACAGTTTTGCCCCTAATTTGTGTACATATTACATGTAGTGCCACCGCTAAGTCAAAATACACGGATCGTTTTATTCCTCCCTCCCATCGACGCCATCTCTCTCCAGCGGTCCAGTCTACGCGTCAGCGCAGGGACTTCCCCTATGAAATCGCCCCTCGCCACATCTCTCCCCTCCTCCTAGTAGCTATCATCGGTGCAGGTACACCGGCTTCTCCAACCGTCGAGTCTGGGCGCCGGCGGAGGGATGTAGGCCGCCTCTTCGTCCTACAGTGGGAAGGGAGTCCACAACACCGCTGCCTCCAGCTGTAAGATCTAGATGGCTTGGGGAGGGAGTCTGGCACCTCCAACCGTCGGATCTCGCTAGTGCAGGGAAGGAGACCGATTAGTCATGCAACGGGAAGGAATTTTTTTATGCAAGTTTTCTGTTGTCTCTCTCTCTCTCCAGATTCATGGATGCGATTTTATTCTGTTCATGTTCTTAGAACCGAAGAAATAGTAGCAGTATGCTGGAGATTTTGTGGTTAACTCTACTGAATGTTGATGTTCTCTGTCTGGAAATTGCTTATGCTTGCAGGAATTTGCGTTGGAGCTGCAGTGTTCACCTGGCTTGACCCAACTGGCTGGCTTCAGGTGATTAGTACTAATGTACACTTGATATGTTAAGTTAGTCCTCAGCTGGATTTATAGTGTGGCATATCATAAATGGCATCGTGATTCGACTTAAATCATTGCTTTCTTTCATATGTGCGTAGGATTTCATATGTTAGTTCACCGCTCTGATATATGTCGGCTCTTTATTCTGTAATAAAACAAAGCAACTCTTCTACTTGTTTTCATGTACGGAACATATTTAGCAACATGTAATGAAATGATTCAAAAGTATTAATTTTCATGTTGTTGTAGATCTTCAATGATTAATCTACGAAATTGTCTTTTCTTTGGCTCCAGCCGAACGTGGCAATGGTCATGAGAAAATGTTGGGGCTGCCCTCCGACAGCCCTTCTTCACTCTCGCTCTCGCTCGCGCAAAGGTAGAAGAAGACACACTGATTTTTCCGGCGACGAACGCCACAGCCACCGAACGGCATGTATCTTGGCTTTATTGCTAAAAACTCACTCAAATTGAGCGCATACCCCTTCACAACATACATGGAAGACTACCTTTTTTTCAAGGATACGTCCTAGGAGACGTATCGTTTTCATAGAAGGAGGACCAAGCGGCCAAGTTTTACAACACCCCGCGGCACAAGCGCCCCGAGCGCAACCACGCTACCTCAGGGTAGCACACAAACACTAGACAACTACTCGCGACATCTCCACCTATCTACCTGACTCAAACAGTCTCGAAAGAGCTGTGCAGCTATCCACAGGCTTGCCTCCTCGGAGATCTTCTGGATGACCGCTGCGGCCGAGGGAGAGGCACCCTCGAAGACGACGTCATTCCGGTGCCGCCAGAGCGTCCAACACACCAGAGAAACCCCCATCCAGAGATCACGTTTGCGACCTTTTCCACCACGCCTGCCCTGAAGCCAATCGACCAACTTTGTGTCATGCTCGGGCAGCCACTGACTCTTGCCCCACCAGCCAAGGCAGGTGTTCCACACCTCACGAGCAAGGACACAACCCATGAGGAGATGGTCAATGGATTCACCACATTGGTCGCAGAAAGGACATGCCGCTGGGTGTTGCAGCCCGTGGCGGCTCAACCTATCGGCAGTCCAGCACCTGTTTCTCACAGCCAGCCAAAGGGTGACCTTGCAGCTGGCTGGGGCTCGAGAATGCCAAATCTGTAGCGCGCCTGCCATCGATGTCCGACCAGCAAACATGGCCAGGTAGCAGGACTTTGCGGAGTAGCAGCCAGACGGGTCCCAGGCCCACTTGAGGATATCTCGTGTCCCCTCTGTCAGGGTGACCTCCTCAAGACGGTCAGCGACCTCGAGCAGTTCCCGGATAGCCGCAGCATTAAGGTCAGGAGGGATATCATGTAGCCAAGCCCCGGCCAGACCCTCGCGAACCCTGCGTGACATGGTTATACCCTACGGGTACGTAACTTCAGCATACCTAGTCCAGCCCAAGGAAGGCCCACGGCAGACATACGCTGGCCCATGAAGATTTTCGGGTGGCCAAGGCCCATGACGTCTTCGAATCCTTGAAGAGCAAGACTAGAGTTTGAATACAACTTGTAACATACTCGTATCGGCACCCGAGACCTAGCCTCCCCATATATAAAGGCTAGGAGGGGCCAACGAGGAGGGCACGTCCTAGATCCCTCGACTCATACTTTCACGCATCCACGCCAGATCGAATCTTCTGCCGCCGTAATCAAAGAGCAGACAAGCAGGAGTAGGGTTTTCCCTCCGGGGGCCTGAACCTGGGTAAATCTCGTGTCCCCTGGTTGCTTGTCTGTTAACCGTGCCACGATCTCCAGCATCCCCATCTTCTCCAAAACCCAAGTCCATAACAATGGGCATTGACGAGATTAAACCTCGTCACTGCGAGTTGCGACTGCAGCCGCCAGAACCATCGCGAATAAGTGCGGCGCAGCGTCCCGGAGCCTTCCACACGACAGCCACTTGTCCGTCCAGAAGAGCGTGTCGGCTCCATCCCCAAGCACAGAGGCCGTAGCCGCATCAAAAATCTGTTCAGCAAGCGCTGGTACCGGATCGAGATCGTGCCAGGGCCTATCCAACTCTATCCGCCTCAACCATAGCCACCTTGCCCTGAGAGCAATGTTTAGAAGACGCAGGTTGGGGATTCCCAACCCCCCAACTCCTTGGGCATGCATACTCTGTCCCATGCCACCAGACAGTGGCCACCATGAACGTCCTTTCGGCCCTTCCAGAGGAATCCACGAATGATCTTCTCGATCGCAATAATGATCTCAATCGGGATATCGAGGGACATCATGGTGAAGACAGGAATGGCTGAGAGGGTGGTCTTCACAAGCTCCAACCGCCCCCCCTCTGTTGAGCATAGAGGCCTTCCACGATGGCAGCCATCGCCACGATCCACAAGCGATCGGAGTTGCACTGCGGATGGTTTCCGCAGGGAAAGCGGCAGTCCCAGGTAGCGAAGAGGGAACTGAGAGATAGGACAACCCAGCTCCCGGGAAACCAGGTCACGATCTGCGGTCGAGCATCGGATCAAGTTTGCCGAGCATTTGTCAAAATTGGTCCGTAGACCCGATGCCACCCCGAAGTCCTCTATGATCCCAGAGATCACCTGGAAATCCACCACAGACGGCCTTAGAAAGGTCACCACATCATCTGCGTAGATCGAGGTGCGGTGCTGGAGCCCCGATGCCGCGAGTCTGGTGAGGAGGCCCAGACTTTCCGCCTCGACGACCATCAAATGAAAACCTCCATGATGAGAATGAACAAATGTGGGGAGAGGGATCCCTTGCGGGAGGCCTGTCTGCTTGCCACTTTAGAGCCTGGACATCCATTCAATAGGATGCGCAGAGTAGCCAGAGACGTGAAGACAAATGCAAGAGAGCAGCCGTCACGAAACCCATCTTTCTCAGGACCTCCAATAGGAAGGCCCAGTCCACCGTGTCAAACGCCTTGGTGATGTCAAGCTTCAGGAGCACTGGGGTCTTGCTGGTGTGAAGCTTACGAGCCGTCCCTTGTACCATCATGAAGTTATCATGAAGACACCTTCCACGCACGAATGCACTCTGGTGGGCACCCACCATCTGAGGGAGAATGGGCGCTACCCTGTTCGCTATCACATTGGCCACCCACTTGGCGACCCCGTGGATAAGGCTAATCGGCCTATAATCCCGTATCTCCTCCGCACCCGGCTTCTTGGGCAAGAGCCTGACAAGGGCACCGTTCACAGCTCCAAAGCCTCTCAATGATCGCACCTAGAAAGTGAGTTGAAGGCGTCCATAACATCATCCTTGATGATGCTCCAGCAAGTCACGAAGAAGCGGGCCGAGAACCCATCCGGTCCGGGGCACTTGTCCAGAGGCATGCCCCTGATGGCTGCCAGCACCTCCTGCTCCGTGAATTCGCCGTCAATGTGCTGCAGGTCCCTCGATGGTAGCCCTAGGAAGTCTAGGTCAAGCGAGAAAGGGCGATCCCCAGATTCTCCCAGCAGGCTCGTGAAGAAGCAATCCACGGCCTCAGCCTTATCATCATGGTCAGAGATTCTGACATTATCCACTAGGAGGTGACTGATGAAGTTCTTCCGCCTACGGTGACTCGCATGCGTGTGGAAAAAACGTGTGCATGCATCGCCCTCCCGGAGCCAGAGGAGCCGTGACCTTTGTCGTGCCAGCGTCCTCTCAAGGGAGGCAAGACCCAGGAGCTTCTTCTTCAGCAATCGACGAAGCCCACGCTCTGCTGGGGAAAGCTGTCTACTTTCCATAGCCACATCGAAACGAAGGATCAACTCAGTGGCCAAGAGGATTTGCGTCTTGACGTTTCCAATGAATCTGGTGCTCCAGCCGGACAACTTCTTGGCCACGGCTCTCAATTTAAAATCCAGCCTCTTGAACGGGTTAGGGTCCCATGGTGCGAGCTCCACGCCTCTTGAGCGACTTCCATAAAACCGTCCACTTTGGGCGGAAGGCTAACTGGAACCTATGGCCATTTGCAGTGCAGGTGAGGCAGAGCAGCAAGGGGCAGTGGTCGGACGGACCCGAGGATAGCGCAGATAGGAAGGCGTCCGGGTAGCGAGCATCCCAGTCTACTGTTATGAAGACCCTGTCCAGCTTCTCCAAGGTCGGCTGCGCTCGCTCGTTCGTCCAAGTGAATCTACGCCCATTGAGGTAGAGTTCCTTAAGTTCCAGGAGGGCGAGAGTGCGCCTGAATCTGGCCATCATGCGACGATGCAAGGGTCCTTGGTTCTTGTCCTCCAGGTTGGTGATGAGGTTGAAGTCACCTGCCACGATCCACGGACCAGCATGAAGGTCCCGAATATCTTGGAGTTCTTGGAGGAACGCCCTCTTATCGTCATCGCCCTGGGGTCCGTAGACACCTGTGAACCACCAGCTATGGTCCACGCCCGACGAGATACGAGCCGTGATTGCGTTGTTGGAGTAGTGGGGGTGAGTGACGGAGACCAGACAAGATTGCTGTGCCAGCGAGATCCCACCACGGGTCCCTCCACGGCGGAAGAAGAACTTGTCGAATGAGGGTCCGAGAGTTTCTCTCACCACGCGATCAGATATGACCGCCATCTTGGTCTCCTGCAAACAAACCACTGCTGCCCTGGAAGGGGACAAAACTCGCGAGAGCGCAAGGCGACGCGCCGAGGAGTTTAAACCACGCGCATACCAACTACCAATACAGAAGTCGGGGTCGTCCATTAGTACACAGATGCTAGGTGAAGCAAGTCTGAAACGAGCGGAGAAAAAAGAAAGTCCACTACTCAGACAAGGCACTCCACCGGTGCATCGTCCAACAAGGGTAGGGCCTCGGGCGTCCAGCCGAACAAGCGGAGGATCACGTCGATGTGCTGCTGCCAGAGAGGTCTTGCAAAAAGATCCAGGTAGGCGTCCAAGGCCTCGTCCCCAATGACCTCACCCTCTCGAGCAATCCCGAGCCTGGTAATGAGGGTGCGCTGCTGCTGGCGTATCGGCGTGCCGGCAGCAAAGCGTCCACGGAGCCTTCCACTTCTCTGACCGGGTCTGCATGCTTCCACGCTTGCGGCCGCCGGGCTGCAGACGGAGTTGACCGGCGTCTTGCAAAGGTCTCGAAGGCAGCCGAGTCTCGCACCTGTCGGCGTCGAGCCGGGAACCACGGCCTTGGGCCCATGTTGCTGATCCGAGCCATCGTCCACAAAGCGAGGTGAATCGGGAACACGTCCAGCAAGTCGAGGACCGATCTTGGGGACTCTGGCTGGCCCGAGGCCGCCATCGAGCCGACGACGGACGAAGCGCCGGAGAGCGCTGGCAGGAGACCGGGCGAGCCAAGCTGGCACGCATCGTCATGGGGCGTGCGAGAATCCTGACGCGGCCAGATTCAAAATGGATGGAGCCGGGTCTCCGCCCCAACCACGCCAGCTCCCATGTCACCAAAGTCAGCTGCCAGAGGCGTCCCCACCGGGTCAGTTGATCGCCCGAGACATTGCGGTGCACCAGCCCCACAAGCCAAAAAAATTCCCGCGCTCGGGCCACAGTGTGCAACAGTTTCCCGCCCAGGAAGGGACAACGTGGGCTCCACCTCTTTTCCACGTGGCGTGGCTGTGATGGGCGCCAGGTCAAAGGGCGGTTCCAGCGCCCCACTTTCCCGCGGCAAGCGATCAGAGTGGGCCTCCCCATCAACCTCATTGTCTCCTTCGTCCTCAACGTCCTCCTCGCTAACCTCAGGCCATGGCGCGACCTCCAGCGGGGCGTCAATGGCGATATCGGCTAAGCACCCAGTAGACGCCGCACGGTTCGGAGGAGGTTTCCACGCCTTCCATGCCTGAGGAATGTCATGGGCGCATCAGAACGGTTCCTCGGCCTCCCACTAGGCCCATCACCACGCCCACTGCGCCCTCTGTCGCGACCGCCTGGGCCGAGGCCACCATCTTCGCCGCCATCGTCATCTCCCGGATCAGAGCCAGATGCGGTCATGTCCTCAGCCCTTACCAGCCGAATCTTGATAACGTAGCGCAACATGATCTTCTCGAGGGGAATGAGAGCATCACCCGGGAGAACCAAGCCATCGTCCTCCTCCATCCTGTCATCCGGCTCCTCAATGAGTAGGGCTTTCTCCGGCGGTAACTGATCGGGGTTGTCGATCCATGCAATCACACGGAAGTGCCCCAGATCCTCCCGGCTAGCCGTTGCCGCACCTAGGCGCTCGACCCAGGCCGCCGAACCGAGCAGTGCAGTCACCGTGGTTCGGTTCCATGCATGCGCAGGGATGCCCGTCAGCTCGAAGACTACCTGAAGACGGACTCTGGCTACTACTCTCATCCATGGCTCACATGAGAGACCACCGAAGACTAATTTTTTTCTCCTAGCTTCTCTCTCTACACACAAACACGCAGCACACGCACGCACGCACGCACACCGTAGTCCCATGAATAGCCTCGCGCACGCACCCAGCGTCCAAGCAACAAGGTGCGACACTGACGGCACTAGGTCAAGCCACGAACACATGGCTACTTCATACGAGTACATATCCAGCTAACTAATTTGTGCATGCAAACCAACTCAGCTATTTTCTCTCGGCTTCCGAGGCACATACGGTCCCACGAATCTTGCGAGTCAGGATTATGGCCAACAATCTCTTCCAAATCTTGACTTCCCGTCGCCGGAGTGGTTGCAGCTCCCATCGTCATCGCCATGGCCGCCACTACAGCCTTTCCAGCTCCGGCGACACAGCCAAGAAACCTCCAGCGACAAAAGCCGGAAGGATGTAGCCACACACAGACAGAGACACGGACAGAGAGAGGAACTAGTAACCTCAAGTTTAAAGTAACCTCAAGTAAGAGGCTGGCGGGCCGGCGGCACGTACTAGCTTAACATGGATTGTCCATCCTGGCGGTGGCACGTCACATGGCGCTACGTTGGGGGAACCAGTTGCACGGGCCTTGGTCGTTGGGCTACGGGGGCTATGTAGCGGGAGACACGGCAGTAGCACTGAGGCGCCTGCTGCCTGGATCCTTGACATCGAATGGACGTACTACGTCACTGCATGTCGAATGCAAACTTTGCTTGCTTTTCATCGAATGCAAACAGAGCGACTCTCTTCCTAGGCCTGCTTATCATGGCCGTGGACCGAAACCTCGTGCTACTTTGCGGTGGGTCTTGACCTACGCCATGGGCTTCTCACTGAACTGGATGGAATTCAGAAACCCCCAGTAGAATCCAGCATGCGTGTGTGTGGCCTTGTTAAGCTGTTTGCCATTAGCGATAAGTCACTTCAGAAGGCGAATCCTATTTGCCGCCTTGGGCCAGCCCATTACCATGAAGACAATTACTTTTTTTTCCTTCTTTTTTTGTTTCTGTTTATTTTTTATTTCTTTTCATAAATATAGACAATTTATAATTTGATATCTTATTTGGATTGGAATCATTTTAAATTTCCAATATTTTAGATTTAAACTAATATCAAATTTAAATATATTTCCAAATCCTGTTTTTGGAAATCTAAAATATTAAATCTAAATATTTATCAAATTTGAAACTTTAAAATTATGACCATTTTTCAAAAAAATAATTCAAAATCTAGTCTTCCTAACTACTATAAAAGAAAAAACAAAAAAGGAACAAAATCTGGACTAGTTACTAGGACACACAATGGGGGCGGCCCATGAAGGGGACTCCTTTTCGGCTCTTAGGAGGGTTTCTCCTAGTCCTAGAAGTTACCCTCTCTTGGCTTCTCCTAAAGCCTTGTTTCCTATATTTGTTTAAATTTCTCACATAAGCTCGTCTATCCTGAAGAGCTGCTTCACGCAGAGCCCGCTGTAACCGGCAGAAAACGGGGAATAGGAGCTCCTAGTTTACAACTCAAATGACTATCGCCAAGAGAGAAAACAAGATTGGTCGGTTACTGTTACGACCAATTAGCACATTTTTTTTGTTATTAAAAAAAGTATGTTAATATATTTTTCAATATTTTCATTAATCACTTTATTAAAAGCTAAATTATGTAATAGATAAAAAAATATTTTTCATATCATTCTTGTTATTCCCTTGTGATATATATTCCTATGTATTAACTAAAACTTTCATGCCAACTCAGAATAGTGTCCTATATATATCATTGGGTATATTCTTTGGAAAATATAAATAGTTTTATTTTAAGTTTTAAATGTTCACGTCTTTCGAAACAAATTTTAGCGATTATCAAAAAATGTATTGTATCACATAAAGATGCTTATGTTTTTAGAACAAAATAATGCGTGTATGGAATTGACATATATCACTTCAATTTTTCTTCATATACTTAGAAAAGTCCATGGAGTTATCAAGACGAGATTAAAAAAACTAAACTGGAAAATATGGAAAATGAAAAGTAATAAAATAAAATAAATTATAGTTTGTCAAAGAATTATAGAAAGGGAAACAAACTAGATAAAGAAAACAAACTGAAATGGAAAACACAATAAGAAATAGATGAAAGCAAGCAAAAAAAAACTTGTCTATTTGGCCAGCCCTTCTACTCCCAGCATTCATGTGATACAAAAATATTTTCATTGCGCATATATGGACAACGACCACTCTTTTATTCTGGACTCAGTTTGTTCGTATTGTCCCCCACAGTCAACATTTCCATTTTTCTTTAGAGTCGCACCTTTCTAGAAATACAGGGTATATTGGACATTGTAATGATTTGAAGTACTAGTGTACATTCTTTTGAGAAACGGTGAGTACGACGTACACAACACCGATTGAAAAAGTTAGCACATCCATCCATAGTCCTCCGTCCTAAAAAGATGTCGCAAATTTATCAGATTTAGATATATCTATATACTCCCTCCATCTCAAGGAATAGGCCGTACTTGTTTTGTGTGTTTTTTTATCAAGAATTTCTCTAAATATACAAACAATGTTGGCACAAAATTAGTGTAGTTAGAAACTGTTTTTAATACGAATCCAACAGTACTAATTATGTATAATATGTTTTTTCCAGTCAAACTTTATCTTAAAATACGCGTATGCCTTATTCCTTGGAACGGATATAGTATTAAATAGTGTCTAAATATATTTAATTTTAGAAAATATGTGACATCTTTTTTAAAACGGATGGAATAGTATAATATGTACCTCAGGGCCTAAGTTACATATTAGGTAGGTGTGTTGCAATTTTTGCCTAAATAGGCCTAGCCCATTTATTATATGTCAATAAATTCTTGAAATCCTAAAGGCCCATTTGGCCTATTCATGCAAGACAAGAGCTGGGACAAATGTTTAGTTCCACATTGCTAGTTGAGTGAAAGTTGAATCAGCTTATAAGGTGAGCTCTCCTACCACTTGGTAAAAGGATGAGAAGGAGAAGGAGAGAAATCCACACGCGCGCTTTCCTAAATGGAGAGTTGGATGAGGAAATTTATATGGATCAAACAGATGGTTTTGTAGTAAATGGTCAAGAAAGAAAAGTGTGCAAGCTTCTGAAGTCTTTATATGGTCTTAAACAAGCACCTAAGCAGTGGCACGAAAATTTTGATAAAACCTTAACCGCTGCAGGCTTTGTTGTAAACGAAGCTGACAAGTGTGTATACTATCACCATGGTGGGGGTGAGGGAGTCATCCTTTGTTTGTATGTTGATGACATACTGATTTTCGGAACCAGCCTTAATGCAATTAAGGAGGTCAAAGATTTCTTATCTCGTTCCTTTGAGATGAAGGATCTGGGAGTAGCTGATGTCATCCTGAACATCAAGCTATTGAGAGATGATGATGGTGGGATTACACTGCTTTAGTCCCACTATGTGGAAAAGATTTTGAGTCGTTTCGGGTATAGCGACGTCAATTTTTCTCCTACACCGTATGATCCTAGTGTGTTGCTTCGAAAGAATCGAGGAAATGCTAGAGACCAACTAAGATACTCTCAAATCATTGGCTCGCTTATGTATTTAGCTAGTGCCACGAGACCTGACATCGCCTTTGCTGTAAGCAAACTCAGTCGATTTGTTTCAAATCCAGGAGATGATCACTGGCATGCTCTTGAGAGAGTTATGCGATATCTAAAAACCTTTCATGAGCTATGGCATACACTATACCGTATCCGAGGGTACTAGAGGGTTATAGTGATTCAAATTGATATCGATCTCGACGAGATAAAGTCCACGAGTGGATATGTTTTCACACTTGGTGGTGGCGCTGTTTCTTGGAAGTCTTGCAAGCAGACCATCTTAACGAGGTCAACTATGGAAGCAGAACTCACAACACTAGACACGGCCACTGTTGAAGCAGAGTGGCTTCGTGAACTCTTGATGGACTTACCTGTGGTTGAAAAACCTATACCCGCAATTCCAATGAACTGTGATAATCAAACTGTGATTATTAAGGTGAACAGTTCTAAGGATAATATGAAGTCCTCAAGACATGTGAAGAGGAGACTAAAATCTATTAGGAAAATGAGAAACTCCGGAGTTATTGCATTGGATTATATCCAAACATCTAAGAACCTAGCAGATCCCTTCACAAAGGGTCTATCACGCAACGTGATAGAAAATGCATCAAAGGAGATGGGTATGAGACCCACAATTTGAGCTTTTCACAGTGATAAACCACTCTATGTGATCGGAGATCCCGTGAATTAGAATTGGGAGACAAATTGTTGGTTAGCTGACAGGAAAGTATCCCTACTTTAATAAACACCACTCCATAAAGATGCAATACTTTCCTATTCTGCACGGCAGGTTGATTTATTATCTTAATGTGTTTTAAGTGGCTTATCCTAAGCAAAGATGTTGTCCTGCAGAACATCTTTTGAAGAACACACCTATATGAGTCTGACTGTTAAAACGTCGCAGTCTATGAGAGTAGCGTGCTCTCTAATAAACTCATGAAAGGTCATGGAGTATGACGTATAAGCTCCACCCGCGGGAAGTCCCACGGTAGCCTAGTATCAGTCAAGACTTTTTGTGAAGCTAGGTTCGCAGCAAACTTGCAGTTTAAGGCATAGTCCACTGTACAAGTTGCGGCCTAGTATAACATAAAGCTCTAGGTGGAAGTTCAACTTAACAGTCTCCACTACAGTACTGGTATATAAACAATGTTTTGGAACCAAAGGCAAACTTCATGTGCATCTGGGATCTGGTGGGGGATTGTTGGAATTTTTGCCTAAATAGACCCAGCCCATTTATTATATGCTAATAAATTCCTGAAATCCTAGAGGCCCATTTGGCCCATTCATGCAAGGCAAGAGCTGGGACAAATGTTTAGTCCCACATTGCTAGTTGACTGAAAGTTGGACCAGCTTATAAGGTGAGCTCTCCTACCACTTGGTAAAAGGATGAGAAGGAGAAGGAGAGAGTTCCACACGCGCTCTCCTCCTCCTCGCTCGCCTCGTCACGCCACGCCTCGCCTCGCCTCGCCTCATCTCGTCACAACGCGCGCGCGTCACGGGTTGCGGGAATCTCGCCGAGCCGAGATTTATTTTGCCACGCATGAATGGTATATGAACAGATGTACAGAAGCTGAAACGTTTGCTTTGAATGGACTTTTAATACGAGTTAAATGAATACGAATTGAGTGGAGGCTGTCCGATGGGCTGCCGCCTGTTTGCTTCATCTTCCGTCCATTCGTTTCATCTTCTGCTCCCCTCTGTGCCTATAAGAGAGAGAGGTCGCGCCTCCTCTCAGATACACTGTAACACATCCTTTGCGCCTCCAGTTCCAGAGCACTGCGCTACCTAGATCTTCCCCATCCCGTCTTGCGGTGTGTACCATTATCCGGGATAGTAGGCCTCCGAGACCCCGCTGCTTCGAGTCCTGTACGGGAGAAGGGCGATAAGGTTTTTGGGGAGCGCTATCAGCGCGACTACTGGCTTCGTCATGGACTCCCTCACAGATAGCGACTGCGGCGACGTATTCCCCGACGAGGACTTCTTCCCCGACATCAGCACCCTCTTTCTCGACGACATGGCCAACAACGGTTTCAACGCCGACGATTCTTCTTCTGCTACTGCCGTGTATATCTTCTTTCTCAATCTTGTTCTGATCATATCCAAAGTTTTATGCCTTGCAGTTTGTTTGGTTATATGCCTTAATATGTATTCGCTATTTCACATGATTAGTATATTGCCTATTATTCTAATCATGTTTTATCTAGCGTTTATTATGAATAATTCGCTTGGTAAATTGCTCTATTATTCAACAATCCAAAAACCTTATTTCAGGCAATTTGCCCCAAGTGGCTTTGTTGCTTCTATGAAGCCACCTGTGTTCTAAGGTGTGAATTACAAACGATGGCGTGCAAGAGCAGTGCTCTGGTTTCAGACCATGAGCTGCTATAACGCCATCTATGGTGCACCTGAGGGAGAACTTAATCCCGCTCAGGAAGAGGCGTTCCAAAAACTTGATACCACTTTCAAGGCTGCCTTGATCAGCATTCTTGGCGACAATATTGTCGATTCATATCTGTCATTTAGCAATGGCAAGGATATGTGGGATGCGCTTGAGAGAAAATTTGGAGTCTCCGATGCTAGCAGTGAACTGTATGTCATGGAACAATTCTATGACTATAAGATGGTTGATGACCGCTCCATTGTGGAGCAGGCTCATGAGATCTGATCACTTGCTGTGGAGCTTGAGCACTTCACTTGTGTGTTACCGGACAAGTTTGTTGCCGGAGGCATTATTGCCAAACTTCCTCAGTCATGGAGGAATTTTGCTACTTCTCTAAAGCACAAGAGACAAGAGTTCTCCGTGACAGATCTCATTAGGACTCTTGATGTGGAAGAGAAGGCGAGAGCAAAAGACACACGTGCTCGAGGTACCGAGGGAGGTTCTAATACCAATCTAGTACAAAAAAAGAATTTTCAGCCTCACAAGTTCAAGAACAAAGGCAAGTTTGATGACAAAGGAAAGTTCGATGGAAAGAACAAGGCCTCACAGTCCACCACTTCAAGAGGAAGACTGATAAGAGGAAAGGTGCTTGTCATGTGTGCGGTGATCCTAATCATTGGGCTCCTGCTTATTCCAACCGCTTTGACAAGCGCCAGCATGGGAAGGGAAGCAAGACTGCTAATGTTGTCATGGGCGACGTTGAGATGAAAGATGTTGGGTATGATATATTACCTACTGTTCTTTCATTATGTCATTCTCCTGATTGGTGGATTGACACGGGCGCTAATGTACATGTCTGTTCTGATATTTCCATGTTTTCTTCATATCAGGTTAGAGGGACTCAAACCGTGCTGATGGGGAACGACTCGCATGCTTCTGTTCATGGTGTTGGTACGGTCGATCTAAAGTTCACTTCGGGAAAGACCGTGCGCCTGAAGAACGTGCATCATGTTCCCTCAATAAATAAAAATCTTGTTAGCGGATCTCTTCTATGTCGAGATGGCTACAAGATTGTATTCGAGTCCAATAAATTTGTAATTTCGAAGTATGGAACCTTTGTTGGTAAAGGCTATGAGTGCGGAGGCTTGTTCCGCTTATCTCTGTCAGACATTTGTAATAAAGTTGTTAATCATATTTACACGAATTTTGAATCAAATGTCTGGCACTCTCGTCTTTGTCATATTAATTTTGGTTGTATGACGCGGGTAGCCAAAATGAATTTAATTTCTGATTTCACAACTGTTAAGGGATCTAAGTGCCAAGTCTGCGTGCAAGCTAAACAACCTCGCAAGTCACATACGACTGCAGAAGTGAGAAATTTAACACCACTAGAGCTCATACATTCTGATCTTTGTGAGATGAATGGTGTGTTGACAAAAGGTGGAAAGAAATATTTTATGACTTTGATCGATGTCTCTACGAGATATTGTCATGTGTATCTTCTGAAAAATCGAAAGATGAGGCTTTGAGTTTCTTCAAAATCTATAAAGCTGAGGCAGAAAATCAACTTGATCGAAAGATTAAGAGGCTTAGGTCTGATCGTGGTGGAGAGTATTTTTCCAACGACTTTGATTCTTTTTGTGCGGAACTTGGTATAATTCATGAGAGGACGCCTCCCTACTCACCCCAGTCAAATGGAGTAGCCGGAAGAAAGAACCGTACTCTAACAGATTTGGTTAATGCCATGTTAGACACATCGGGTCTCTCGAAGGAATGGTGGGGGGAGGCACTATTGACCGCGTGTCATGTCCTAAACAGAGTTCCCACAAAGAACAAAGAAATTACTCCATTCGAAGAATGGGAGAAGAAAAGATTAAAACTCTCTTACTTACGTACTCGGGGTTGTTTGGCAAAGGTTAATGTACCAATCCCCAAGAAGCGCAAGCTTGGACCAAAAACCATTGATTGTGTTTTTCTGGGCTATGCTTTTCATAGCATTGGTTATAGATTCTTGATAGTAAAATCTGAAGTGCCTGACATTCATGTCGGTACAATCATGGAGTCGACTGATGCGACTTTCTTTAAGGATATCTTTCCAATGAAGGATAAACCTAACTCATCAAATCCGGAGATACCTAATTCATCTAATCAGGAATTTGCTATATTCTCTGAACCTACCATTCCAATTGAACACTCTGAAAGTCCTAAGGAGGATGATAATGAAATTCCTAAAAGGAGCAAGAGACAAAGGACTGCAAAGTCTTTTGGTGATGATTTCATTGTGTACCTTGTCGATGACACTCCCACTTCCATTTCAGAAGCTTATGCATCTCCTGATGTCGACGACTCGGAAGGAAGCTGTTCATAGTGAGATGAATTCCATCTTAGCTAATGAAACATGGGAGATCACTGATCGTCCTTATGGGTGCAAACCTGTAGGATGTAAATGGGTGTTTAAGAAGAAACTAAGGCCTGATGGTACTATTGAGAAGTACAAGGCAAGACTTGTGGCCAAGGGTTATACCCAAAAGGAAGGTGAAGACTTTTTTGACACTTACTCACCTATAGCAAGGTTGACCACCATTCGAGTACTACTTTCTCTGGCTGTCTCACACGATCTTCTCGTTCATCAAATGGATGTTAAGACGGCTTTCCTAAATGGAGAGTTGGATGAGGAAATTTATATGGATCAACCAGATGGTTTTGTAGTAAATGGTCAAGAAAGAAAAGTGTGCAAGCTTCTGAAGTCTTTATATGGTCTTAAACAAGCACCTAAGCAGTGGCACGAAAAATTTGATAAAACCTTAACCGCTACAGGCTTTGTTGTAAACGAAGCCGACAAGTGTGTATACTATCGCCATGGTGGGGGTGAGGGAGTCATCCTTTGTTTGTATGTTGATGACATACTGATTTTCGGAACCAACCTTAATGCAATTAAGGAGGTCAAAGATTTCTTGTCTCGTTCCTTTGATATGAAGGATCTGGGAGTAGGTGATGTCATCATGAACATCAAGCTATTGAGAGATGATGATGGTGGGATTACACTGCTTTAGTCCCACTATGTGGAAAAGATCTTGAGTCGTTTCGGGTATAGCGACGTTAATTTTTCTCCTACACTGTATGATCCTAGTGTGTTGCTTCGAAAGAATCGAGGAAATGCTAGAGACCAACTAAGATACTCTCAAATCATTGGCTCGCTTATGTATTTAGCTAGTGCCACGAGACCTGACATCGCCTTTGCTGTAAGCAAACTCAGTCGATTTGTTTCAAATCCAGGAGATGATCACTGGCATGCTCTTGAGAGAGTTATGCGATATCTAAAAGGCACTGCGAGCTATGGCATACACTATACCGGGTATCCGAGGGTACTAGAGGGTTATAGTGATTCAAATTGGATATCTGATGCTGACGAGATAAAGTCCACGAGTGGATATGTTTTCACACTTGGTGGTGGCGCTGTTTCTTGGAAGTCTTGCAAGCAGACCATCTTAACGAGGTCAACTATGGAAGCAGAACTCACAGCACTAGACACGGCCACTGTTGAAGCAGAGTGGCTTCGTGAACTCTTGATGGACTTACCTGTGGTTGAAAAACCTATACCCGCAATTCCAATGAACTGTGATAATCAAACTGTGATTATTAAGGTGAACAGTTTTAAGGATAATATGAAGTCCTCAAGACATGTGAAGAGGAGACTAAAATGTGTTAGGAAAATGAGAAACTCCGGAGTTATTGCATTGGATTATATCCAAACATCTAAGAACCTGGCAGATCCCTTCACAAAGGGTCTATCATGCAACGTGATAGAAAATGCATCAAAGGAGATGGGTATGAGACCCACAATTTGAGCTTTCCACAGTGGTAAACCACTCTATGTGATCGGAGATCCCGTGAATTAGAATTAGGAGACAAGTTGTTGGTTAGTTGAGAGGAAAGTATCCCATACTTTAATAAACACACTCCATAAAGATGCAATACTTTCCTATTCTGCACGGCAGGTTGATTTATTATCTTAATGTGTTCTAAGTGGCTTATCCTAAGCAAAGATATTGTCCTGCAGAACATCTTTTGAAGAACACACCTATATGAGTCTGACTGTTAAAACATCGCAGTCTATGCGAGTAGGGTGCTCTCTAATAAACTCATGAAAGGTCATGGAGTATGACGTATAAGCTCCACCCGCGGGGAAGTCCCACGGTAGCCTAGTATCGGTCAAGACTTTTTGTGAAGCTAGGTTCGCAGCAAACTTGCAGTTCAAGGCATAGTCCACTGTACAAGTTGCGGCCTAGTATAACATAAAGCTCTAGGTGGAAGTTCAACTTAATAGTCTCCACTACAGTACCAGTATATAAACAATATTTTGGAACCAAAGGCAAACTTCATGTGCCTCTGGGATCTGGTGGAGGATTGTTGGAATTTTTGCCTAAATAGGCCCAGTCCATTTATTATATGCCAATAAATTCCTGAAATCCTAGAGGCCCATTTGGTCCATTCATGCAAGGCAAGAGCTGGGACAAATGTTTAGTCCCATATTGCTAGTTGAGTGAAAGTTGGACCAGCTTATAAGGTGAGCTCTCCTACCACTTGGTAAAAGGATGAGAAGGAGAAGGAGAGAGTTCCACACGCTCTCCTCCTCGCTTCGCCTCGCCACGACGCCACAGCACTGCTGGGTTGCGGGGTTGAGTTATGGGAATCTCGCCGAGCCGAGCTTTATTTTGCCACGCATGAATGGTATATGAACAGATGTACAGAAGCTGAAACGTTTGCTTTGAATGGACTTTTAATACGAATTGAGTGGAGGCTGTCCGGTGGGCTGCCGCCTGTTCGCTTCATCTTCCGTCCATTCGTTTCATCTTCTGCTCCCTTCTGTGCCTATAAGAGAGAGAGGTCGCGCCTCCTCTCAGATACACTGTAACACATCCTTTGCGCCTCCAGTTCCAGAGCACTGCGCTACCTAGATCTTCCCCATCCCGTCTCGCGGAGTGCACTGCTAGCTGGGACAGTAGGCCTTCGAGACCCCGCTGCTTCGAGTCCTGTACGGGAGAAGGGTGATAAGGTTTTTGGGAAGCGCTATCAGCGCGACTACTGGCTTCGTCACGGACTCCCTCACAGATAGCGACTGCGACGACGTCTTCCCTGACGAGGACTTCTTCCCCGACATCAGCACCCTCTTTCTCGACGACATGGCCAACGACGGTTCCAACGCCGGCGGTTCTTCTTCTGCTACTGCCGTGTATATCTTCTTTCTCAATCTTGTTCTGATCATATCCAAAGTTTTATGCCTTGCAGTTTGTTTGGTTATATGCCTTAATATGTATTCGCTATTTCACATGATTAGTATATTGTCTATTATTCTAATCATATTTTATCTAGCGTTTATTATAAATAATTCGCTTGGTAAATTGCTTTATTATTCAACAAGGTGTACATGTAAACACACGCAGGCTCTGCATTGGCACGCTAGAACGGAGCTGTGCATGTCGGCATGGGCCGCGCGGCGGCGGACGATATCTGCTGCAGCAAGGACTAGGGTGTCAAGTGGGATCTCATCAAAATTCCACTTTAAGTTTATTTATTAAAAATTAGTATAAATTTTTGCTTAAAATTAGATTTTAACAAATGAATTAAAGACACCCTATGAAGGACACGGCCTGCACCGAGAGCCCGCGGTGTCCGGCGTTTGCCCGGCATGCCGTCGTTATACTAAGAATCCTGGCAGCTGCTAATTGGCTGGTTTGACCAGAGGCCAGACGTGCTTGGTACGGTGCTATTGGAGGTCAAACCAGGGTCCCATCCAATGAAGCGTGGATTCGATGGTATCCATTCTGCCTTACATTGTCGATCTCAACGAAACATTGAGCTATTTTGTTGATGCATCCTCTTATGTTATCGAGAATATGCAGTGTAATCCAGGTCATATGTATTGGATTTGGTGGAACGATTAGTCCCTAATGTTGATCGGTTGTGCGTGTTATATATGGTAGAGAAAAGCCCTCCATATACTAGTATAAAGGGGTAGTGTTGGTGTTTGGAGAAAACGATCTACCCTGTTGAGGGGATCGGTTACATGTTATATAGGATGGAAAAAACCCATTAGTGATACTTACTTGAAAGGTATTAAACCGGTGCTGTTGGAGGTCAAACCAGGATCCCATCCAGTGAAGTGTTGGATTCGATGGTGCCCGTTCTGCCTTACATTGTCGACCTCAACGAAACATTGAGCTAGCATTTTGTTGATGCATCCTCTTACGTTATCGAGAATATGCAGTGTAATCCAGGTCGTATGGAAGAAGAGAAAATGCAATACTAGCTACACAAGAGGGTACCTTCACATCTTAATTTACTGGCTCAAATAGATTCGGGAGACATGGACCACGTGTATGTATGTAGATGGTTGATCCCGTCCCCGTTGACAAAACCAGCTGCTCAATAACGGCAACAAAGTGAACACTAATTATCATGCTCAAAGCACCACTTGATTAGATTAATCACCGTAAGGAAAGATGCGATCTCTTTCTTACCTTGAGTGCCTTGATCAAAAGGTTCCTGTGGCCGGCGGTTGTCTGCGAGCAGAACAAGGACCCTCTGCCAGTCTAACCTCGTGAAAGCCACAAAATGTCGGGGGTTTTCTGCGCGTGTTAATTATTTCGTTGTATCTGCGTGCGTTGGCTGTATCACTCTAACAATTTGCAGCGGCAGGTCTGATGTGCTCATGTAAATACCCGCAACTAGTTTGATTCAACCGGAGAGAAGATTAAATTTGGGCAACAAGAAGACGGTCACCAGTACGTACCGGACACCGTCTATTCCAGCGTGCGTCTCGACAGCACTGAAGTTGGGCGGTGGCCGCTGGCTTTGGTGGTTGCGGAAAACCCTAGGGATCATTTTGTATGTTTTGGTCTCTTAAGATTTTATCTGCATTGTTTTCAGGATAATCATTTTATCCCAGTCTATTTTTTTAGTTTTCACATGTGTTGCTTCATGTAACTTGATTTTCGATTAATAAAATATGTGGTTGCTCTTAAAAAAATAGAAGAAACCGAGCAAATAAACTTGTTTATTGGGCGAGCCCATCTACTCCCAGCATTCATGTGATGCAAAAATATATTCATTGACCACGAAGACTCTTTTACACACTTCCATTTTTCTTCAGAGTCGGACCTTTCTAGAAATATTGGGGTATATTTGGACCTTCTAATGATTTGAAGTACTACTAGTGTACATTCTTTTGGGAAACGGTGAGTACGACGTACACAACACCGACGGAAAAAAGTTCAACACATCCATCCATTGTATAAAACTCCTGATCAGGGCCTTAATTATATACAGATACTTGTACATGTAAACATACGCAGGCTAGAACGGAGCGGTGCATGTCTGCAGGGGCCGGCCGCGCGCGGCAAGGACGACACTGCCTGCACCGAGGGCGTGCTGTGCCCAGCGTGTGCCCGGCAGCATGCCGTCGTTATAGTACTAAGAATCCTGACAGCTGAAATTACTTG
Source organism: Avena insularis (assembly GCA_023614405.1). Lineage (NCBI taxonomy): Eukaryota > Viridiplantae > Streptophyta > Magnoliopsida > Poales > Poaceae > Avena > Avena insularis. Next base: position 473,423,141 of record CM042697.1, read on the forward strand.
GCTGGTTTGACACCTTCCCATGTGTGTATGTAGCCGTGCTTGCTACGCTTGCTGTTGGAGGGTCAAACAATCTAGAATGAACATTGTCGATCCAGTGTACTGAGGATTCGATGGTGCCCGTTCTGCCTTACATTGTCGATCGAGTCAACGAAACATGGAGCTATTTTGTTGATGTTATCGAGAATGTAGTGTAATCCAGGTCGTATGGAAGAAGAGAAAATGTGATAGCTACACAAGAGGGTACCTTCACATCTTAATTTACTGGCTCAAATAGATCCGGGCCGGAGACATGGACCACGTGTATGTAGACAGGGTTGATCCCGTTTCCGTTGACAAAACCAGCTGCTCAATAACGGCAACAAAGTGAACCAGCATGCTCGAAGCCGTGTGCGTTGGGTTGTCATCAGATCGACCACACTTGATTAGATTAATCACCGTAATAAGGAAGATGCGATCGCTTTCCCTTTACCTTGAGTGCCTTGATCAAAGGGTTCTTGTGGCAGTTGTCTGCGAGCAAATTGTTGAGTATCTAGACAATATTTTAATTATCTTAATTAAGAAATAAATTATAAACAAGACATGCACATACTGATATTTGGTAATGAAGCCATGTAGTACTAGACTAATCGATAGAATCATCTATAAAAATTACTAGTACTATGCATACAGAAATAAGTAAGAGAGAGATTAGCTTATTGTACCAACGGTAGGCCAATTGGCCATAGCAGCAGCGCAGGCGGCCGACTCGTCGGCTGTCCTCTTGGAAGCAGCAGCCTGTTCAGGTTCGGTGGCCATGGTGATGACGAAGGCGTGAAGGTAGTGGATGCGGTTGATTGAAAGCGAGTAGTCACGTAGAAGACGCTCCCCCAAAAACGTAATCACCCCTCTCCCGTACAGGATCTCGAGAGGCGGGGTTTCGGATGCTTGCTCTTCCGTTAGCCGTGTACACGGTGGATGGAATGGGATCACCCAGAGCGGCAATAGTAGAGGAAACAACAGTAGCAATCACACGTCTCGGCTTGTATTCATTCTCATTAACGTCTCATTTGCAACCGTTTGTATCTCGTTTCTGAGCGACAAAAAGAACACATCGGCTCGGCGAGATTCTCGCAACCCGCAACCCGTGGTGTGCGCTCGCGTTGTGACGCGACGGGCGACGGAAGAGGAGGAGCGCGCGTGCGGAACGTCTCTCCTCACTTTACACCAAGTCATACTAGTTGGAGGAGAGCGCACCTTATATGTTGATAAAAATCTCTCTCAACTAGCCATGTGAAAATCTCTCACCACTCATTTTGCCATGAATGGGCTTTAGAGATTTTTCTAAAACTATTAAATGGACCTAAAGCCCACCTAATATTTCAACACACGTGACCCTAGAAGAGCAGAACAAGGACCCTCTACCAGTCTAACATCGTGAAAGCCACAAAATGTCGGGGATTTCTGCGTGTCAATTCGCTGTATCTGCGTGCGTTGGCTGTATGCAGCAGATCCACTGCGCTCATGTTAATGACTGATGCTTTTCATGCTAAGATCTCTGCCCATTCCAATGCCATGTGTGTGGCTGCACAAATGGGAGTTGGCAGGGTGATTTTTGAGACGGACTAACTCGACCTGAAGCAAGCCATGACTTCGTCGGACTATGGACTGGCTCCAATTGGCTAAAAAAATGGACTGGCTCCAATTGGTGGTGCTATTATCAGGAGTTAAATACAGTAACAGTCCTTGTATTTGTCAAATTGCTCGATTTAGTCCGTCAGTTTGCTCGATTTAGTCCAAAATCAGAATCGCTAGCGAATTGTAGCCGACGTGGACATCCACGTGGCATGGAAATTTGCGAGGAAACCCTCCCGCATCTGGAATAATAATTTATAGGCATGTAATATTACAGCTACCCCCTCACTTGCTCTCCATTATCCAGCGCCCCCCTGGCGTTACAGTTTCTCCTCTTCTCCGTAGTGTTTGAGGGAGGAAAACAGGGGCGGCGAGGGAGGCGACTGGGGTGGCGATCGGCCCACGGGGAGGAGCTGCGAAGGTTGGAGGAGGGGAGACACCGTCGAGGCTACGCCGGAGATCAAGTTGTTCGCGGCGGCAATGGCCCCCATCCGCCGCCATGAAGGGGAGCCTCCACCCTGTTTCGGTAAGTTTGGCCTCACCTAGAATCATCTGCCTCCGATTCTTGTCCAGAAAATCCTATCGTAGATGATAATATCACAAAATAATGAACATATACATGACATCTGCGTGCAATTTGAGTACAAATCCCAATTTTTGGGGAAATAAAGTAAGGGTTTTTCGAGGTTTTTGGACTACGAATCCTCATTTTTCACCGATTGTTTTAGGTGGAAACAACAATCTATTCACTATTATGCTGTTGCATGGGGGATTTTTTGTTGAGGGTTCTGAGAACCAAGGCTATGTTGATGGTAAAGCTGCTTGGTTTGATTACTGTGATGTGGGTTCTCTGACACTTTCTGTGTTGAATGACATTGTCGAAGAACTGGGTAATGAAGCTGGAGGTAGGGTGAAGCTATACTGGTGTTTGCCTGGAAAGATGATAGGTGACAATGGTGCTCTTCGATACATCTGGCAGGAGCATGACATTGTAGCAATTGTTGACAGTGTGCAGTCTGGCAACAATTTCGTGGTCATTTACATTCACCATGATGAAACTCTGGGTGCATTTGATCTTGATGATGTAGCAACATTCTCATCTGCTGAGCTCCCTGATGTTATCCTCAGTCCACACAAGAGGACTAGTGGGGAAGTGTATGATGTGCCAATTGATATTGATGCTGCTCCAATGAATTTCAGAGACACAGTGCCCATTGATGTTGATGCTGCTCTAGTGAAAAGATCAACCAGAAGCAGTGCCCCATAGTAGTTGATGATTACAGCAGTGAAGCTGAGACAGATACAGAAGATGTGGACTATGTGCCAGAGATTGTTGACAGTGATAATGACATTTCTAGTGGTGATGATGACTTGCTAGAGGACCAGCTCATGGCAGAGGAAAAGAAGAAATGCAAAACTGTGGAAATTGGATTGAAGGAGAAAGGCAAGCAGATTAAGGATGATTCATAAGAAGAAGAAGAGCAGCTACAAGAACCAGACTCAGATGATGATGCTGTGAATTACAACTTTCATGCATTTGGTGAGGAAGACATGGCAGATCCCACATTTAGAATTAAACAATCTTTTCCCACTATTGACATTCTAAGGAAAGCAATAAAAGAGTATAGCTGCAAGCAAAGATATAAAATTAAGATGCCCGAAAATGATAAGACAAGGATAGTAGCTATTTGTATTAGAAATTCTGAGGAAAAGAATAAAGCTCCTTGTACTTGGAAGTTGAGGGCATCTTATGATTGCAGAGCCAAGTGTGTGGTTGTTAATGACAGCACAACACACTTCCTCCAGGAAGTGGAAAGTGCCAGCATTTACTTCTACTTTTCTTGCTGAGAAGTACCTTAAAAGTTTTAGGGCAGATGATAAGATGACTATGAAGAACTTTGCAAGAACAGTAAGAAAAGATTGGAACATGACACCATCTAGAGCTCAGCTAGGAAGGGCTAAGAGGGCAGCATTGCAGAAGATACATGGGGATGGGGTACAACAGTACAATCAGTTATGGGATTATGCAGCAGAATTGAGAAGATGTATGTGCTAGTACTGGTCTATGTATGTACTGGTCTATCTATCTATGCAAGTAAATTTTAGTGAATTTTCAGTGATTGTTCCAGTAAATGTATGTGCTAGTACTTTAACAACAACACAATTATTTCACATATAAATTGGCAGAAATCACAGTAACATTCCATTCAGTAGGACACAATCCCATTGTGACATAATTATTACATTGCTCACTAATGCCTAACAAGGCTCATGATCTGAAGTACAACCACAAGTCTTAACATATAGAAAATCATCTTCAATACTCCTAACATATCCTTCCCTATAGCAAGCACAGACACAATCAGCATACAAATCTTCTCTAAATCTTCTGCACCTTTTGAAATTTCTCCTTTTTCTTCGTATTTGATCTTCGGCTGCTGCATTTTTGCATACTCATTCAGAGGAGGCAACACACCATTGTCCACCAAAAAATCTTCATATTCATCAGACCACCTCCAGAAATCACAACCTCCAGGCTACATTACAAATTACTAGAAAAATAAATTCAGCTGAAATTCGCTAAGAACGACAGAGAATTGGAGGGGAACTAAATCCAGAAACACAGAAGTGAACCCACTAACCTTGTGATTAGGACACTTGTAGAAATCTCTGTTCAAGTTGCCATGGATGTTGGTCTGCGTGGTGTACTTCTTCATGAATCGGATGCAACATCCATCGCACTTGACAATGGGAAGCTCCCTCTTGGGCACACGGTATCCCTTCCTCGAGCTCGAGCTAGACCCACCCGAGCCGCTCGCCATTCTTGAACCAGACACGGGCGTCGCTCGCCGGAGGAGGTCGGGACAGAGAAAGGGGATTGGACGAACTAGGGTTAGGGATTGGGAGAGGGGCCTACATATATGCGACTAATAACAAACTGGGGGGTTATTGCATAATATAACTGGCGGGAGATTAACCTACCGTCATAGAATGTCATGGGAGGGATTGAAGGGTTTCGCAGCATAGTAAATCAAAATTTTCTACGGATGCGAACAGAGGGAAGCCAAGATCTAATCTAGGAGATGCAAACAACGAGAGAGATTGGATTAGATCTTCATACCCTTGAAGATTCGCATAGCGGAACGTTCGTCGGAATGTGGGTGATGTAGTCGTACTCGCTTCTCCTCCTCGCGATCCGATCCGATCTAGCACCACAAGTGGCGATGCCTCCGTGAGATGCACACGTGCGGCACCTCGACGTCTCCTCCTTCCTCGGTCCAGCAAGTGGGGTGGAGATATGGATTGGATCTACAACGCGACGGCGCGGTGCAATTGGTGGAGAATTTCTGCAGCAGGGCTTCGCCTACAAGCAGTCGGGAGGGAGAGAGGAGGGCAGCAGGGCGGCTAGGGTTGGAGGGGAAGGTGTGGGGGGGCGGTGCGCCCCCAGCCCTCTATATATAGAGGGGTGGGCGCAGCCCTAACCCCTCCCCAAGCCCTAGGCCGGCGGCCAAAGGAGGAGGAGTAAAAGGAAACCCCCCTTCTAGAAGCTCTATCTAGGGTTTTACCCTAGCTGGGCCCTATGGGGCCTTGTGCCCTGCCCAATGCGGCCAGGGCACTCCCTCATAGGCCCATGCCCCTCCCGGAAGGTGGGGCCACGTTGGTCCCCTTAGGAAGGTTCTAAAGCTTCGGTACAATACCGATTAACCCGGAACAATTCCGAACTCCAAAAAATGCACTGCCTTATATGAATCTTATTCTCCGGACCATTCCGGATCCTCTCTTGATGTCCCGGATCCCATCCGAGACTCCGAACAAAAACTCATAAACCAATCATCCAATCTATCCTAGCGTCGAGACACGTTAAGTGTGTGACCCTGCGGGTTCGAGAATATGCGGACATGATCTTCTATCAATAATCAACAGTGGGGTCTGGAAACCCATATTGACTCCCACACATTCATCGATGATCATATCGGATGAACCACGGTGCCAGGATTCAATCAATCCCATATATATATTCCCTTCGTCTCGCAATATTTTACTTGCCCGAGATTTGATCGTCGGTACCGTCATACCTAGTTCAATCTCGTTCACAGCAAGTACTTTACTCGTTCCGTAATCCGATATCACTTTGTGATTAACTCCTTAACCACATGCTTGCAAGCGGTGTTGATATCGATTACCGAGTGGGACCGAAGTATATCTCTCCGACTTGGGAGGGACAAATCCCATCTTGATACATACAACCCAACAGGTACTTTCCGATCACCTGAGAGACACCTTTATGATCACCCTCTCATAGGATGACGTTTGATGACCTCAAAGCTTTCTTCCCATACCAGGGAGTTGTATTATCTCATGGTCTAAGGAATACAATATTTGACATAAGAAAAGCTTCACAAAGATAAACACGATGACACGATCTAATTGCTTCGCTTAGTTTGGGTCTGTCCATCATATCATTCTCCCAATGATATGATCTCATTATTAATTGACAACACATGTCTATGGTTAGGAAACCTTAACCATCATTAATCAATGAGCTAGTCCATAGAGGCGTACTAGGGACACGGTGTTGTTCACAAACCACACAAGTATTAAAGTTTCTGCTTAATACAATTCTAGCATGGAATATAAACATTATCATGAACAAGAATTATAATAACAACATCTTTATTATTGCCTCTAGGTCATAATTCCAACAGTCTCCCACTTGCACTAGAGTCAATAATCTAGTTTACATTTGGCAACAATCTCACACCCATGGCTCTGAGGTGATGATCATGTTTTACACGTGGAAGAGGTTTAGTCAATGGATCTACGACATTCAGATCCGTATATACTTTGCTAATCTTCAGATCTCCATCTGCTATATAATCTCGGATTATATGAAACTTGCGGTTGATATGCTTGGTCTTTGGATGATATCTTGGTTCCTTAGCGAGTGCTATGGCGCCAGTGTTGTCACACAATATCTCCAGTGGGTCCAATGCACTTGGAACCACGCCAAGCTCAGTGATGAAGTTTCTGATCCAAACTCCTTCACTTGACGCTTCTGCAGCAGCCATGTATTCCGCTTCTACTGTAGATCCCGCGATCACGCTTTGCTTGCAGCTTCTCCAGATCACAGCTCCTCCATTCAAAATATACACGTATCCTGTCTGAGATTTAGAATCATCCTTGTAGGTGTCGAAACTAGCATCGACGTAACCTTTTACAACAAGCTGTTCCTCACCCCCATAGACTAAGAACATTTCTTTAGTCCTATTTAGGTACTTTAGGATGTTCTTTACGGCTGTCCAGTGTTCCACTCCTGGATCACTTTGATACCTGCTTGTCAAACTAAGAGCATTGGACACATCCGGTCTAGTACACAACATGGCATACATGATAGAACCTATGGCCGAGGCATAAGGCACTTTGCTCATAGCTTCCATATCATTTATCGTAGCTGGACACTGAGCCTTGCTCAATATCTTACCTGACAACATAGGCACTGAACCTTTCTTTGCCTTATCCATTCTGAACCTTTTCAGAACTTTGTCTAGGTATGTACTCTGGCTTAAAGCTATCAGGCGTCTTTGTCTATCTCTATAGATTTTGATGCCCAATATATAAGCAGCTTCACCCAGGTCTTTCATTGAAAAACACTTGTTCAAATAACTCTTCACATCGTTAAGCATGTTAATGTCATTTCCAATAATCAATATGTCATCCACATATAGTACCAGAAATGTCACCGAGCTCCCACTCACTTTCTTGTAGATACAAGCTTCGTAGCAATTTGGAACAAGTCCAAAGCTCTTGATCACTTGATCAAAACGAAGGTTCCAACTCCGAGATGCTTGCTTCAGTCCATAAATAGAACGCTGAAGTTTGCATACTTTATCAGCATCCTTAGGATCGACAAAACCTTCGGGTTGCATCATATACAACTCTTCATCAATGTTGCCATTGAGGAATGCAGTCTTGACATCCATCTGCCATATTTCATAATCACGAAACGCAGCAATTGCTAATAAAATCCGAATGGACTTAAACATCGCTACGGGAGAGAAAGTCTCATCGTAGTCAACACCTTGAACTTGTCGAAAACCTTTTCCGACAAGTCGTGCTTTATAGACGGTAACATTACCATCCGCGTCCGTTTTCTTCTTGAAAATCCATTTGCACTCAACGGCCTTCGTCGCTAGGAGGTCCACCAAAGTCCATACTTGGTTTTCGCTCATGGATCCTAATTGGATTTCATGGCTTCTAGCCATTTCTCGAGTCTGGGCTCATCATTGCTTCCTCATAGTTCGTAGGTTCCTTTGTCCTCTACTAACAAGACAGTTAAGACAGGGGTTGCCGTACCACTCGGGAGGGCACGCGACCTTGTCGACTGCGACGTTCGATGTGACATCGTCCAAGCTTCATGATCCTTGTCATTAGCTTCCTCTATCGTTGGTGCGGTGACCTGGAACAATTTCAGGTCTGCGCTACTCTCAAATTCAAGAGAAGGTTCAACCTCGTCTAGCTCTACTTTCCTCCCACTCACTTCTTTCGAGAGAAACTCCTTCTCAAGAAAGGAACCGTTCTTTGCGACAAACACTTTGCCTTCGGTTCTGTGATAGAAGGTATACCCAATAGTTTCCTTAGGGTATCCTATGAAGACGCATTTCTCCGCTTTGGGTTCGAGCTTGTCCGGCATCAACTTCTTGACGTAAGCTTCGCATCCCCAAACTTTAAGAAACGACAACTTAGGTTTAGCACCAAACCACAGTTTATACGGTGTCGTCTCAACGGATTTAGATGGTGCCCTATTTAACGTGAATGCAGCGGTTTCTAATGCATAACCCTAAAATGATAACGGCAAATCAGTAAGAGACATCATCGATCGGACCATATCTAATAAAGTTTGATTCGGGCGTTTAGACACACCATTACGCTGTGGTGTTCCGGGTGGCGTGAGTTGCGAAACAATTCCGCTTGCTTTAAGATGCGTGACAAAATCATAACTCAAATACTCGCCCCCACGATCGGATCGTAGAAACTTAATCTTTCTGTTACGATGGTTCTCCACTTCATTCTAAAATTCCTTGAACTTTTCAAATGTTTCAGATTTATGTTTCATTAAATAGATACCCATATCTACTTAAGTCATCGGTAAAAGTGAGAAAATAGCGATATCCACCGCGCGTCGAAACACTCATCGGTCCGCATACATCGGTATGTATGATTTCCAACAAGTCCGTTGCTCGCTCCATCATTCCGGAGAACGGGGTTTTGATCATCTTGCCCATGAGGCATGGTTCGCATGTGTCAAATGATTCAAAATCAAGAGACTCCAAAAGTCCATCAGAATGGAGTTTCTTCATGCGCTTTACTCCAATATGACCTGGACGACAGTGCCACAAATAAGTAGTATTATCACTATCTACTTTGCATCTCTTAGCCTCAATGTTATGGATGTCTGTTTCATCCCTTTCGATATTTAGAAGAAATAAACCATTCACAAGAGGTGCATGACCATAAAAGATGTTACTCATATAAATAGAACAACCATTATTCTCCGATTTAAATGAATAACCGTCTTGCAATAAACACGATCCATAAATAATGTTCATGCTCAACGCAGGCACATAATAACATTTATTAAGGTTTAAAACTAATCCCGAAGGTAAAACTAAGGAGAGCGTGCCGACGGCCATCACATCAACTCTTGATCCGTTACCAACGCGCATCGTCACCTCATCCCTCGCAAGCCGCCGTCAATTCCGTAGCTCCTGTTTCGAGTTACAAATATTAGCAACTGAACCAGTATCAAATACCCAGGCACTACAATGAGGGCTAGTAAGGAAAACATCAATAACATGTATATCAAATATACCTTTGATGGTGCCAGCCTTCTTGTCCGCTAAGTACTTCGGACGATTCTTCCGGTGACCCTTGTCCTTGCAATAGAAGCACTCAATGTCCGACTTAGGACCGGACTTGAGCTTCTTCTCAGCGAACAGCAACGCTTACCGCGCCGCCTTTCTTGAAGGGCTTCTTTGCACCCTTACCTTTCTTGAAGGTGGGGGCTTGTTGACCATCAACACATGATTATCCTTTTGATGTCCACCTCCGCAGCCTTCACTGCGAAGAGCTCGGTGATCGATCAGTGGAACCAATCTGATTATGAGTCACTACAAAACTTTTGTAGCTGGGAGGAGTGATTGTAGAACCTGTCAATCTTGAGCTCCTCCGGAATCTTGCGATCCAGTTGCTCACATGCGTTGAGTGTAGCCGACATCTTAATGGCGTGCTCACTAACGAAACTCCCTTCCTCCATCTTGCAGTTAAAGAATTTCTTAGAGATCTCATATCTCTCAGAACGGGCCTGAGTCTGAAACATGGTTTTCAGCTCCTCGAGAATCTCAAAGGGCCCGGGATAGTCTTCAAAACGATTTTGAAGGTCCGATTCCATAGCAAACAACATGGTGTCTTAATCACACCATAATCATCTTTGCGCGACTGATAGACAACTTTCTCATCAGCCGGCGCAGTTGCAGCAGGGGCGTCACCTAACGCTTTCTCAAGGACATAGTCCTTTTGACCGCCAGAGAGAATGATTCTCAGATTGCGGAACCAGTTGGTGAAGTTAGACCCATTGTTTCTAATCTTTTCTATCTCAGCAAAAACGTTGAAGTTGAAGTTGGACTTGGCCATTGGATCTACAGTATTTGCAAGTACAATTTAGACTATGTTCATGATAAATAGTTCAACTTAATCAAATTACTAGATGAACTCCCACTAAATTCAACATTCCTCAAGTTGTTTAGTGAACATGATCCAAATTCACCACACCTAATCCGATCATCACGAGAAGAGATGTGGTTTCAATGGTGGACAACGAAGTGTCGATCATATCATTCATATGACTCATGCTTAACCTTTCGGTTCATGTGTTTCGAGGCCATGTCTGTACATGCTAGGCTCGTCAAGTTAGACCCAAGTATTTCCGCGTGTGCAAAACTGGCTTGCACTCGTTGTATGTGAGCGTAGAGTCTATAGCACCCGATCATCACGTGATGCTTGGACACGACGAACTTTCGCAACGGTGCATACATGGGGAGAACACAGTTTTATCTTGATCTTTAAGTGAGGAATCATCTTATAATGCTACCGTCGTGATCTAAGCATAATAAGATACATAAAAGGATAAACATCACATGCATATAACTTTATGTGACATGGTATAGCCAATCTTCGCGCAATGATCTCCATCTTGTGCGTGCCGGCATGATCTCCATCACTCTACCATGATTGCCTCCACCACAAATAGCAACTACAACTATTGCTAACTACTTAGCGATAAAGTAAAGCTATTACATGGCCTATAAGAAGTTGACTCGCGGGTCATACACAATTATAAAGACAACCATATGGCTCCTGCCGGTTGTGTACTCATCGACATGCAAGTCGTGAAACATTACAAAACATGATCATCGCATACAATATACACATCACATCTTGGGCCATACCATATCACAGAAAACACTCCCTGCAAAAACAAGTTAGACGCCTCTACTTTGTTGTTGCATGTTTTACGTGGCTTATGGGAGTATATGCTAAGAACGATTCTTACCTACGGAAAGCCACAACGGTGATATTATGGTTGCCAAACTCCGGTGTAGATCCCATGACAACTATAGTGAGAGAAACTGACATCCACCAGCCGCATGTGTGGAACAAGCCACATGTCAAGTGCGGATCCGGTCTCGCGAACGACGTCGCGTAAGGTTGGCCTGGACCGCTTCAATCTCACTATCCCGCGTCATAAGAAGAACACAAACAAGAGGCTTGCAACAGAAAACATCAACGCCAGAACAACCATGTTGCGTTCTACTCGTGAAACACATCTACGCATAGATCTAGCTCGATACCATTTGAAGGGTTTCAGCATAGTAAATCAAAATTTTCTACGGATGCGAGCAGAGGAAGCCAAGATCTAATCTAGGAGATGCAAACAACGAGAGATTGGATTAGATCTTCATACCCTTGAAGATTCACACGCGGAGCGTTACCGGAACGTGGGTGATGTAGTCGTACTCGCTTCTCCTCCTCGCGATCCGATCCGATCTAGCACCACAAGTGGCGATGCCTCCGTGAGATGCACACGTGCGGCACCTCGACTTCTCCTCCTTCCTCGGTCCAGCAAGTGGGGTGGAGAGATGGATTGGATCTACAACACGATAACGCGGTGCAATTGGTGGAGAATTTCCGCAGCAGGGCTTCGCCTACAAGCAGTCGGGAGGGAGAGAGGAGGGCAGCAGGGCGGCTAGGGTTGGAGGGGAAGGTGTGGGGGGTTGGTGCGCCCCCAGCCCTCTATATATAGAGGGGTGGGCGCAGCCCTAACCCCTCCCCAAGCCCTAGGCCGGCGGCCAAAGGAGGAGGAGTGGGGGGCAAGGAAACCCCCCCTTCTAGAAGCTCTATCTAGGGTTTTACCCTAGCTGGCCGGTTGGGCCCTATGGGGCCTTGTGCCCCTGGCCCAATGCGGCCAGGGCACTCCCTCATAGGCCCATGCCCCCTCCCGGAAGGTGGGGCCACGTTGGTCCCCTTCCGGAAGGTTCTAGAAGCTTCCGGTACAATACCGATTAACCCGGAACAATTCCGAACTCCAAAAAATGCACTGCCTTATATGAATCTTATTCTCCGGACCATTCCGGATCCTCTCGTGATGTCCCGGATCCCATCCGAGACTCCGAACAAAAACTCATAAACCAATCATCCAATCTATCCTAGCGTCGAGACACGTTAAGTGTGTGACCCTGCGGGTTCGAGAATATGCGGACATGATCTTCTATCAATAATCAACAGCGGGGTCTGGAAACCCATATTGACTCCCACACATTCATCGATGATCATATCGGATGAACCACGATGCCAGGATTCAATCAATCCCATATATATATTCCCTTCGTCTCGCGATATTTTACTTGCCCGAGATTTGATCGTCGGTACCGTCATACCTAGTTCAATCTCGTTCACAGCAAGTACTTTACTTGTTCCGTAATCCGATATCACTTTGTGATTAACTCCTTAACCACATGCTTGCAAGCGGTATTGATATCGATTACCGAGTGGGCCCGGAGTATATCTCTCCGACTTGGGAGGGACAAATCCCATCTCGATACATACAACCCAACAGGTACTTTCCGATCACCTGAGAGACACCTTTATGATCACCCTCTCATAGGATGACGTTTGATGACCTCAAAGCTTTCTTCCGAAACCAGGGAGTTGTATTATCTCATGGTCTAAGGAATTTGACATAAGAAAAGCTTCGCAAAGATAAACACGATGACACGATCTAATTGCTTCGCTTAGTTTGGGTCTGTCCATCATATCATTCTCCCAATGATATGATCTCATTATTAATTGACAACTCATGTCTATGGTTAGGAAACCTTAACCATCATTAATCAATGAGCTAGTCCATAGAGGCGTACTAGGGACACGGTGTTGTTCACAAACCACACAAGTATTAAAATTTCCGCTTAATACAATTCTAGCATGGAATATAAACATTATCATGAACAAGAATTATAATAATAACATCTTTATTATTGCCTCTAGGGCATAATTCCAACAGGGATTTAGTGCAAAATTAGCGCCCACGTGTCGTCCACGTCAACGCTAATTCGTTAGCAATTCTTGCTTTGGACTAAATTGTGTCAAATCAGCAAGTTCCTAACAATGATTCTGCAAATTGACAGTACAAGGACTAAATCGAGCTGGACGGACAAGTACAAGGACTGTTACTGTATTTAACTCCTATTATCAGTGATATGAAGTTTAGGCTTCGTATGGATTTTACTGATGCTAGAGTTGTGTATGTTTCTATATCTTGTAACAAGCCGGCTCACAAGCTAGCGGCTTGGGGTGTTCGCGAAGGCCACACGAACCATGTTATTTGGTCGTCGGACCTACCGATTTCTGTAACCCGATTGATGACCGACGATTTGGCTGTTTTCTTAATGGAATAGGAGGCTTTAAAAAAACATAATGATATTGTACTTAAGACTAACGACAAACTTAGGATAACATGTGGCGGCAAACCGAAAGCATATAAGGATGTGCAGGCCAGCCACATGACAGCCCTAGCAGGCCGGCCATGTGGCTGTCCACTAACAACCCATTGGTTTAGACATGTCGACCAATGTCGTGGCCTAGTATGGGCCCATGGAGCATGAAAGGCTGACAACATTATATTTTATCATAAGCCTATTAAGATAGCATGCCAGAGGCGTCGCGGCCCAATAAGTGCCATTAAGATCGGCTATATGGTGGTCCAGCGTAGGCCCTTCACGCTAGCAGGACTGCCACATGACGAGCTACAACGGCCCATTCAACTGGCAGCCCGGCTAGGAGGCGACCACGAAAATCCCATAAAGTATGGCATGCCAACCAAAATAATAACTGGGTATCCAAATTCACAGTATGTTTCATATTCCGTCATTTCGATCCATGTTATCACACGGGTGAGAGTTTGGCCACACTGGCCACTTTGGCAGAATGGCCAAGGAATATCAAGAAGGTTGATTAATTAATATTTGAAATTTAAACTAATTATTACACAATAATAAAAGTTTGCTACACACATCACAACAAATTCTCTCTGAAATCTAAATCACAACGAATCACCAAGCAAGATCTGCATTTTAAAAGATCACAAAAAGACTTGGCATCATTTATACAAGATATGTACGTGACTATGTGTTTCATAGTATCATCAGTCCTCTTCTTTAATATTTTAGCTAAAGATTTTATAGTAGCTACACCACGCCTCTCTGCATGCAATACATTATTTATATATTTATTATCATCTACATGAGTTGTTTTAGGTGGATTGTTTGCTTTAAAAATGTAAATGGGGGACGAATGAAAAAACAGATCACAACTTTCGGTCCCTCTTTCTTACAAATCCTGCTTGGTTTTAACTGTAGTCTTGTAATAGCGCGAAGAAAGTTACAATAAAGAACCATAAAAATATGTATTAATCAATGTAGAGATCAGATCAGCGCACAACCTTCTTTGTGAAAAATGTAATTTAGCATGGACTTAAAGCAGTGCGTTGTTTAGACGCACAATAGGTCTTTCTCTTGCTGGCGACTCCTAGTCAATCTTCCAATCGTATCAGAATCAAGCATCTGGAATTCTAGTTCTTATTTTCCATTGTCATTTTCTCTATGTTTAAGTATCACATTTAAAATCAAGTTAGCTGGTTTGAAATAATGAAAGCAGTTGAACTTAAAAAGATAACGTTAGCTAGATGTATAATTCAAATCAGATGGATATTTTCTTAAAACCAGCTGGAATTTTTCTGTATTACTTAATTCACGGATAGAAACATATATGAAATTGTTATGGCAAGGTTTTAAGTATCATTATTGTCAAAAAGGTATCATGCGCACCAAAGGTAGTCTTATGGTCCATAAGACTACATGTCGCCGCGTCCCCTGCATCTGCCCTCGTGTCAGCCACTGTATGACGTGTGTTGTTCTTGGTGCTACATGTTGTTTTGTGTCTCTTTGGTATTTAGCTGACGTCTTCATTCTTTGTCAATCTAGGCCTCGCGCGAGGGTGTGGTGTGGGTTCACAATGGTTCTTCTTAGCTATCATAGCATTGTCACGGCAGCGTCGGTCCCGTTTTGTGTTATACCGGGTTTTCACCATCGACTATTCTTGTGCGACCATGACATTGAGTGTCCGTCGGCGCATTGCTACCAGGGCTACACATGTGGACCTTTACATTGTTGTCGATGATGTTCCTTCTTCGACCTAGGTTTTCGTTCATGTACTTGTGTCTATCTATTATGTGCTTTAAAAAGGGGCCCAGATCCAATCGAGACGAGCTGCGCGTCAGGAGGCGCGGCAGGGAGCCAGGCGCGTGGGCAGGGAGGTTGCAGCCCGCGCGGCAGGGTGGCGTCAGGGGCAAGCGGTGCGCCAGGCGCTGCACGCACGTCACGCGGCATGGCGCTGGGGCTGGCGTCGAGGGCCCAGCGTGGGCAGGAGGTTGCAGCCAGCAGCGGGTGGCGTCAGGGGCAAGGGACCCCGCGCGGCAGGGCGTCAGGGGCGTCAGGGAGGTTGCAGCCCGCGCGTGGGCAGGCGGGTGCAGCAAGGAGATTCCTGGTCCCGCGCGTCAGTGACCGGCGACCGATGCGGGTCAATTTTCTGGTGAGAACGGGCGGCGGCAGGAAGTGTATGTATGCCAGATGAAGGACGGCAGGAGTGTATGTGTGTCAGGGAGGTGACCGCGATGAGGACGGAGGACGGCCAATAAACAAGCAGAAGTGATCGGATCGGGGACGGGGCGACGAAGCAGAGCAGGACGACAACCGATTCAGGAGAAAGAGGTGGCAGCGGCGACGGACGCCAAGGAGAACTCAAGGGCGACGGCGCAACGAGAGGAGAGGAGCGAACCCTAAGGCTCTGATACCATGTTAGGAATAGACAAGTTATATTCCTCTGGGGGCCAAAGGCCACAATATATAGTACAGGTACAGGGCAAATATGCAGGAAGCCCCCTAACATATGGGGGAAATACAATATACAGATATATACATCTAACAACATCCAATAGATACACTTCTCGAAAATTTTCTTTGCTTGTACGGGAGAGGTTCTCTCCGTATTCCTGCAATGGTGATACACATGTAATTTTAGGTTACATTTACACTGTAGCATATTCAAAAGAATTGCATTTCCCTCTAAAGAATATATCCATGGATCTCAAAGAAAATAGACATATCAAATGGACATAAGTGTACATGTACCTGCATATACATGTATATTTCCTTTTTTGAACTTGAAATTATGGCAAAACGTTCTTTTAAAGGCAGACGGAAAATCTAGGGCGAGACAAACGTACCCAATCGTTTTAATAGTATAGATACACTTTTTTGGAGAAAGACACAAGGAACCAAACTAGTAGAATTTTTGGATGTTGCATATGCATAGCTCCGTGAAGGCCTCGGTGCAACGAAACAAACCCACCCCCTTAATGTTCGTAGGACTATAGTACGTATCTAAGGCAACCAGCTGCCTATCTGCCCAAGTCTTTGCCAGGCAAGTATCTAGTTGCTTCAATTTTGTAGGTATGCATACACATATGCAGCTTGGCTCCAACAAGCAGGCCTATTTTCTTCAGGTCTCCTAATGCAGCTTGTCACCGCAAGAGCAAAACGAATTTGCTAAACAAAAACCAATTGAATGCGTGCAAGTGTACGCAGTGTGTCCCCTTGGAATCTTTCCCCGCACACATGCATCATGGTTAACTTAATCTGACACAGTGTACTAGTACTAGTAGTTATTAACAAACCACTTGATCTCGATCGCCTCCTATATAACGATCCTTCCACTTCTCTTCGCACTATTAACGTCACCTCGATCCATCGAGATCGCCAGAGATCCCAAAGGAACTGGTTGGAATCTAGCTCGTCGATCTCGGCGGTCGCGATGATCACCTGGAAGGACATCTACGACGTGCTCGCGGCGGTGGTGCCGCTGTACGTGGCCATGTTCATGGCGTACGGCTCCGTGCGGTGGTGGGGCATCTTCACCCCGGACCAGTGCTCCGGCATCAACCGCTTCGTCGCCGTCTTCGCCGTCCCGCTCCTCTCCTTCCACTTCATCTCCACCAACGACCCCTACGCCATGGACTACCGCTTCCTGGCCGCCGACTCGCTCCAGAAGCTCGTCATCCTCGCCGCGCTCGCCGTCTGGCACAACCTCCTCTCCCGCTACCGCTGCCACCGCGGCGGCGTGGTGGGCGCCGGGGACGAGGCCGCGTCGCTCGACTGGACCATCACGCTCTTCTCCCTCGCCACGCTGCCCAACACCCTCGTCATGGGCATCCCGCTGCTCAGGGCCATGTACGGCGACTTCTCGGGCTCACTCATGGTGCAGATCGTCGTGCTGCAGAGCGTCATCTGGTACACGCTCATGCTCTTCCTCTTCGAGTACCGCGGCGCCAAGGCGCTCATCTCCGAGCAGTTCCCGCCGGACGTCGGCGCCAGCATCGCCTCCTTCCGCGTCGACTCCGACGTGGTCTCGCTCAACGGGCGTGAGGCGCTGCATGCCGACGCCGAGGTGGGGCGCGACGGCCGCGTGCACGTCGTGATCCGGAGATCGGCGTCCGGGTCCACCACGGGCGGCCACGGCGCCGGGCGCTCCGGTATTTACCGTGGCGCGTCCAACGCCATGACGCCGCGCGCGTCGAACCTGACGGGCGTTGAGATCTACTCGCTGCAGACATCAAGGGAGCCCACGCCGCGCCAGTCCAGCTTCAACCAGTCCGACTTCTACTCCATGTTCAACGGGAGCAAGTTGGCCAGTCCCAAGGGGCAGCCGCCCGGTGTCGTCGCCGGTGGTGGTGCACGCGGGCAGGGGCTTGACGAGCAGGTGGCCAACAAGTTCAAGGGCGGCGAGGCCGCGGCGCCGTACCCCGCGCCCAACCCCGGCATGATGATGCCGGCGCCAAGGTACGTGTCCCTTGCACCTTAACACTATACTCTTTACTAGGTTATTATCAGTAGTAGTATAGTCTTGTCATGTTAGATGGACAACTCAAGATTCCTAATTAGCAAGCACAAGAATCGAAATATGCTATGGTCAATGGATAGATGAGAGGCCATTGGTGTGAGTTCGGAACTTCGGATCTTGCGTTAAATCTTGAGTTTGACTGTACATGTTTGTAATAATATAGGAAGAAGGAGCTCGGGGGTTCGAACTCCAACTCGAACAAGGAGCTGCACATGTTCGTGTGGAGCTCCAGCGCGTCGCCGGTCTCCGAGGCCAACCTACGGAACGCCGTCAACCACGCCGCCTCCACCGACTTCGCCGCCGCTCCGCCGGCAGCAGCCACGCCTCGCGACGGCGCCACTCCCAAAGGTACGTATTACCTAAGCTGCAATCATGCATCACTCTATGCTTTAGCTTGACACTCACTGTGTACGTACGTCCCTTCAGGTGTGAGCGGGAGCGTGACGCCGGTGATCAAGAAGGACGCCAGCAACGGCGAGGTCGGGGTGGAGATCGAGGACGGCATGATGAAGAGCCCGGCGACGGGTCTCGGCGCCAAGTTCCCGGTGTCGGGTTCCCCCTACGTGGCACCCAGGAAGAAGGGCGCCGACGTGCCCGGGTTGGAGGAGGCGGCGCACCCGATGCCGCCGGCGAGCGTGATGACGCGGCTCATCCTGATCATGGTGTGGCGGAAGCTGATCCGCAACCCCAACACCTACTCCAGTCTCTTCGGCCTCATCTGGTCGCTCGTCTCCTTCAGGTACAAGCATCGACCTTGCACATCTCCATTACTTCGTTCGATCGTGCACACACATCACATTTCCATCAATCCAGTTAATTGCTTATAAACTGGATGCCAGTCCAGATTGACATTGCTCTTAATTACTTCATCATACTCTACTAGCTAGATTACTTATGAATGATTGCCCCCATGCATGTGAGAGCACATGAAATTCACGTCGGTCTTGGATCTGGTCCGTCCTGCGGCACATGCATTAGCACTGCAGATGCAGGTCTTATGCAAGACCTGGAGCTCTGTAGCAGACCAAATCTACAAAATCAGCTGCATGCTAGCTAGCTAGATGCCGTCTTACTTTGTCTGTCTCCACCCAACACATGACACGACCTGACAAACAACAAATATGTACTCTCTCATCTCGTCCACGGCTGATGAACGACGACACATCGTCGTGTGCACTGTACAATGATGAGCATCCATCATTGTACTACTGTTTAGTATACACAAGATCGGTGACACATCGGGAGGAAGCTTCAGGGAAGCACAGTGGGCACATGCAAGCATCTTCAGCTTCGGTTCTATCACCACATTATTCATGGTGCAATGCAGTAGATGCTAATTACTAACCTTGTTTTCTCTTCATTAAATTACAGGTGGAATATTCAGATGCCAACAATAGTCAAAGGCTCCATAACTATCCTGTCTGACGCAGGGCTGGGGATGGCCATGTTCAGCTTAGGTACAGCTACCGTTGACATCTTCATGTCTATTCATATAATCTGTACCTTTATCTTTCACACTTGCTCCGAGAAATCCTAACGGTAACATATGCAATTGATCCAGGTCTGTTCATGGCTCTGCAACCGAAGATCATCTCCTGCGGCAAGTCCGTCGCCACCTTCGCGATGGCGGTGAGGTTCTTGACAGGCCCGGCAGTGATTGCCGCGACCTCCATCGCTGTCGGGCTCCGAGGAGTGCTCCTACATGTTGCCATTGTTCAGGTTGGCATGGAAACCTTACCACTAATCTAAATTTACCTCAATGGCCATAGCCAATTTAGTTATTTGATAACAATGATTCTGATAAATGTGGATTCTATTGATACGATGACCTTATTTTGAATATGTTATTAATCCACAGGCAGCACTTCCACAAGGAATTGTCCCATTTGTGTTCGCAAAGGAATACAACTGCCACCCTCAAATACTTAGCACAGCGTAAGCAAGCCATTGCACCCTATAACTTTGCCAATATCTGAGTACTACGACTTGTCCTTCTTTTCTCATTTTTCTATCTATGTTTCTCAAACTTTTCAGGGTTATTTTTGGAATGCTCGTCGCGCTCCCGATCACCATACTCTACTATGTTCTTCTTGGGATATAGAGATGCAACCTTGAAGAACTAAGGCTGCAACTTAATGTGTAGGGAAGAGTAGACTTCTAGACAGAACTTTAAAATGAATATGTGAGCTGTCTTGAATATCTGAAGATACACGACATCGAGCAGATGGATAGGGAAAGCTAGCTAAGTAGGACCCTAGACAGGAATGCAAAGGAGAAACAAAAATATATCCTTGATTCCATTTTTTATTTCTTTAATTTGTTGCTACTGTTTTAGATCTAAAGTAAAGGCTAGGGGCTTTGAGTATGATGAGTTCAACCCTTACACCGACAATTTGCTGCTAAACCAAGATTCCACTAGTTGATTCTTCTATCCAGTGACACTTGATCTGCACAGTTTTTGTCTGATTTGGCCACAAGTGCATGCAAAGGTAAATGTAACTTGCAATCCCACCATTGGATAAACTAGTACATGCGGTTCCCACATTGGTTGGCAAGATCACTCTGATGCTCTGGGGGCAAGCGCTAAGATGCTTCAGTGTACTGCCACTCTGGACATATCTCTGCACTTTTATTCAGATAAACTCTGAACACTGAATCTGCATCTCATGCATGACAAATCATCTAGTTTACTGCATTGTTAATTTATTGAAGTGTAAAGGCGTTATGTAGCTTGCATTGATGAGTCCAAGGCAGTGCATCCATGGATGCAAAGTGCTAGCTTCTAGGGATTTAACAGAGATCTGATCTGCATCAAGCAAAGGAGAGAGAGAGAGAGAGAGAGAGAGAGAGAGAGAGAGAGAGAGAGAGAGATGGTATCTTGTGACTTTTTTCTACAACTATATATCTTCTTGTCTGCTGCCTAACAGTGTGATTGATTGATAATCAATTAGTTTTCAAGGGTCAAATGTTGGCTACTAGATGCTAGTTGTCTGTGCTAGCTCACAGTCACATGTGGAGGTTCTGTAGTTTTTCTGCTAGTGGGTTGTCCTTCGCTGCATAGAACATGAAACTGACGACCTAGAGTACTGAAACTCTGAATTGTTTATGTAGATGACTGGTATTATTCAGTTTGATCAGCTCATGGTCATGAAGGTTGGTTACTTCTTTATGTTCTGAATCATCCCTGACGTATGCAACCCATTTTTATCGCCATATTCCATTCTACCAGCTGAGTTTGTTCAATCTACAACCTTAACTTCTGGTAAAAGTTTGTATACTACTAACAAATGATGCTTGCTAACAGTAGTTGGCTGCTTTGAAAAGAGATTAATACTATTAGTGCGGTAAGCAGCAGGACGACATAACAGGCAGAATTCAGAGTGAATGGGCCAATTGTCAACGGCATCTAGTCAAACAAGGGAAACTGAACATAGTTAATCACACAGACAAGCACACAGGCTGTCTGAGGAGACAATCACAAAGCCCTCTCTGGAGTCAAGCAGTGCACACCATCTTGGAATCTCGAGAAAGATAGGCATCACACACCGAAAGATTGCCTATCTGACTCCATGATCACGCAATGGATATCTCCTCTAAAACTCATCTTCAGTTTTCCGAGGAGACGACTTATTCTTCTATCTCTGGTAAAAAGTCGCAGCAATGTTTGTGCTCACTTTGAAAAAGAAGAAAAGGAAACATAAATTCTGGCCGACACAAAAACGTTCTAGGTGCAAGCTGCAAAGCCTGATGTTTGCCTAGAAGAGCAACTTTTCACCGCTACGTGGAACTTTTAGAGGCGTCAACTGGTTGGACGCACCAAAAATGAAATCGGTCACAGTTTGGCCCATGCACCGTAAGTTCCTTAATTATGTCTTTTTTTTTACATACGGGAAAGGGAGGCGTTAAGCTCGGGTAAGCTGGTTTCAAACTGTTGGCCTTTGACTTTGATTATCAGTGGGCGGGCCCTTGATCTCCTTCCTCCATTCCTCGCTCTCGAGGTTGGAGCAGAGTATGATGTCTCCACCTAGTGGTCTTATTTGCGCAAAATAGATACATCGACGCCATTGACCGTAACGGTATTATTGTTACTCCCTCCGATCCATATTACTTGTCGTTGAAATGGATGTATCTAGCACTAAAACATGTCTAGATACATCTATTTCAGTGACAAGTAATATGGATTGGAGAAAGTATTACGATAGGAAATGGTCGAGGGCGAGGGACTCTTCCTCGACGTGTCATGATCTCTCACAGTGAGAATCTCACATGTGCGGTCCCTCATACATGCAACCTTGTACAAATCAGAAGGACCGGCCCGACCGATGCCCAAGATCCTGCCTCTCCCACACAAATCATAACCATCCACCTGGTGGCAAGATCCATCTCTTTGCCCGGGCTCGAAGCCGGTGCTTGCAGGCACTCCATCTAGGTCCTAGGTCGACATATGTAGCTGAAACTTCAAAAATCTACTGAAAAAATAGGTATATCACCGTTAGCTGGCTAGCTTGGGCCCATTTTGTTCCAACAGTCCATGCCTAATCTATAGATGGCACAACCGAGGTCACCTAGCGGGGCGCTTATTATGCACTGCCCTTTGTGGCGCTTTACGGGAGCGCCGCGCACCCCACGCACGTGCGGCGGTAAGCTGAGCCGTGGCCCAGCAGTCACTCTTTTCTTTTTTTCTTCTCTTTTTTTCTGCTTCATTTTTGTGCTTTTCATTAAAAAAATTAAAATCTAAAAGGCTTTTCAATTTTGAAAATAAGATCTAAATATTTTTTTCAATCTGAACACCTTTTGAATCCAAACAATTTTCAAATCTGAATAAATTTGAAATCTAAACAAATTCTAAAATTATAAGAAAATTTAAATCAAACAAATTCGAAATGTTAATAAATTCCAAATTAAGCATATTCAAAACTAAAGAAAATCAAATCTGGTTATTTAAAAAAATGATAAAAGCAAAGTAAAAGTAAAAAAAAAGGAAAGAGAAGGAAAATAAAACATAAACCATAAAACTGGGTCTGGCGCATAATCCAAAGGGAAATGATTCCCCTCCCCGGGAAATCTGTTTTTCATGATCCCCTGGGTCGTGCATCCGCACGGAACCTTGCTTTTCCTGCCCACAACAAAGGACCACGATCTTTCCGGTGCGTCTGTGTGCAGTTTGTCTTCTCCACGAATCACGTCATCTCGCTGCTCCCGCCGCCATAGCTCCCCATCTCCACGTCTCTAGAGCCATGGAGGCATCTGGCCGCCGTGCCCGCGCCTGGCCGTATGT
The DNA here is from genome assembly GCA_023614405.1 of Avena insularis. NCBI lineage: Eukaryota > Viridiplantae > Streptophyta > Magnoliopsida > Poales > Poaceae > Avena > Avena insularis. The sequence goes on from CM042697.1 coordinate 473,446,599, forward strand.
AACATCCCAATATTAGATCCTAGAAATAAGCTAAACCCCGATGTGTGCATTGCATTCATGCATAGAAAATCCAAATAATTTCCGCGCTTTTGAACAAAACTTGTCAAAGTGATTGAAGCTTCTCTTAACTTGATAGAGTTGAAGTAGATCATCAAGTTAACTGCGATAAGTTTCAATATGACCTTTGCTAAACCTTATTTTGGGTAAGGTAGATTTGATCTAAGGGTAGATCAAATGTAATAAAAGTTAAACCCTAATACATTATAATTTATATTTGATCCCTAGGTGATCATATCATAATATTAATTATAATCACTCATGAGTACCAAGTTAAGGATATAACATAAATAATAAGAATGTAACAACTATATCTTAATCTCATGTGCTTGTACCATGAGTATCATGGTAATACCTAACCATACTTCTTAAGAAACATTGAGTAGAAAAGAAACTAAGTTTAGATCATTCACCATATATCTTCTTTCCATATCAATCCTTATCATCTCTATTGAGTTATATTCCAATATCTGTTGATCAATGTTGAAAAAATAACTATTGATTCACCAATTTTCAATCTATCAACTCTTGACCAGAACATAGCTTACATTTAAGTGCCTATAAAGAAACAACTAAGAAGAGGAAAATAGTTAATGCTAGTTTTAGATATCATTTATAGAATGGGAATGATTGAAGAGAATCAAATCAATAGGATAATTGATGGAGTTAAATCACTCCTAAATAAATAGAAAAATTATTTATATTATCTAATTATATGGTAGTTAAGAAGATTACAAGGATGAACCATGAAGATAGTTACCAGTAGTAATTCTATTGGATCAAGTGGGCATAGTCCATGAATAACAGCCTTAATCCAATTAATGATACTAAGAAGATAATTCTAATACAATTGTAAGGTTGTATTGATAAAGCCTTGCTTAGCCAACTAAATAGCTAAGCTATAAATGATTAAAGGATTATAATGATCATGCCTTGCTCACCAGGGTTGTATACTTATATCTTGTTTAAGTGATATTGGTGGGTAGAACATAATTGAAAACCTAGTATAGATAAGTGATCCTAGAGTAGTTAGTACAGGTCACATAAATATAATGTGAGGTTGGAGTATGAGTTATTAGAGTAAATGTAAGACGGTATGATTCAATTAAAGCTAGTGTAGCATAGAGATATGGAAGGATAGTAAGCTTTAAAGAAAGGTAGATGGATGATTAAGGAAGATTATGAGTGGAGTTTGAAAGAACTACTTGTTGGATTGAAGATTATCAACAGTAGAGTAGTGGGTATAACCAAGCAAAGATATGAGAAAACTATGAAATGCTTTAGTATCAAACTCATTAGATTCATCCATGAGTTTAGAAAAATAAAAGGTGAATAATAACATTCTTGTGAAGTGAAGCTCATCATGTTAATCATGATGATAGATAAGAAAAGGTAGTATATCTAGGAAAAGAATTCCTTAATTAGAAATCCAGGATTGTGAATTATGAAAAATGGACATTCTTGAAAAACATCCAACTCTAAATCTTAAACCAAACATAATATCCATTTTAGGTTATTGATCCATCATCTTATGTCTATATCACTTTATAGGAATATTCTCCTATAGCAAATCACATAAGCACATCTCTATCAATTCCAACCATCATAATTATATGTGCTTAAGAGTATCTTTATCAATTCCTTTTTATAAAACATTCTAGATATAAATTTTTATTTTAAAAAGGTGATGTCATCAAATATCATAAACAGAAAACTTGTAGTTCAAGGCATAGTCCACTATTCAAGTTGCTAGCTAGCGTAGCATGAAGTTTAACGTGAAAGTTCAACTTAACAGTCTCCACTACACACCGTTATATAAAACAATGTTCTCGAATAAAAGTGATGTGATGTGCCAATGAGACTTTGTGGGGGATTATTGGAATTTGATGAGTTTTGGGCTGTTGGCCCATTAGACAAATTCTGAAATTCTCTTTGGCCCACTTGTGCATGTCAGCATATGGCTGTGCTAGTGGTGCTAAAGTTTAGTCCTACATTGCTAGTTGAAGGGGAGTTGGACCACCTTATATAGTAGAGTGTTGCACCACTCACTAAGGTGTGACAAGAAGAGTAGCCCTCGCGCACTCCTCCTTCGACTCCGTCCGCCTCGCCTCGCCTCGACGCGCGCGTGCCGCGGGTTGCGGGAATCTCGCTGAGTCGAGCTTTATTTTCGTAGTTGGGAAAACAGATTATGAGTCATTAACGGACGCGTTAATTACAGTTGTTTCTAGGTTTTATGGACGTGGACTGTTACCGACTCGAACGTGGGCTGAGCCCACGATCTCCCTAACCTGATAAGCGTGTGCGCTGAACCTAATCGGGGAATCAATCCATACACGCGCCTACCTCCAGAACCTTGCGCCGCCGCTTTCGTCTTCCCCATCCCGGCTTGCGGCGTGCACCGCTGATCGGGCAGTAGGCCTCCGGAACCCTGTCTCTCGTGAACCTGTACGGGTGAGGGGCGATCAGGTTTTTGGGGAGCGCTCAAGCGCGACTACTGGCAACCACGACGTCGTCCGACGACGAGTTCCCGAATGACGACTTCTTTCCGGACGTCAATGACCTCTTCGGCAACCTCAACATGGGCGACAGCTCTGCCACGGCTACTGCCGCAACTGCATCGTACGTGATCTCAATCTCTCTCTTCCGGATTATGCTAGAGTTTCTAGTTCTAGCATTTAGCGTATATGTGATAGGTTTGTCTCCTATAGATGTAATCTGTTCATCTACTTTGTTGATCTGCATAATTGGTTTTATACCGTTTGTATGATCATGCTTTATCAGTTTATTATTCGGATTAAATCATATGGATTGTTGCTTATATTTCCAACACATGGCTGCTACGAGCGCGACACGACATGCTACAAGTGGCAGGCGGTTTTGCCCCCGGTGGTTTCTAGAGATGGTACCGTGCTACGAAGGCGATGCTACCATGATACAGCAGTGGCATAAAACTTATGCTATATCGGTTTTGCGATTTTACTATAATAGTACTCCCTTCAACCCAAATTAGTTGACTTAGATCTGTCTAGATTCAAGTGTATCTAGATATGATTTAGTATTAGATATATCCGTATCTTGACAAATTTGAGTCAACTAATTTGGGTCGGAGAGAGTACAAACCTTTTGCAAAATTATCTCAGGCAAGTCTCCATTTATGTATGTGGTGAAATCAGTTTTGCTACACTAGGACGTACGTTTTGCTACAACCGCTCTATGTTTTTGCTATAATAGTATAAAATGTTTGCTACAACATTTTCGACCATTTCACGATGTCTCCGGCGAGATTTTCGACGGGATCAATTTTCTATAATAAGACTTTTTTTTTGCTACATACGTGTAGTTTTGCTACAATAGCGTAAAATGTTTGCTACACGGTCTCTGCGAGGTCTACAAGCGAAAGTCTCTGGTAAGGTCGGATCTGCTAGATTAGTATTTTTTTGCTACAAAGTTTTCGATAAAGTCTTCGACGAAGTCTCTGACGAGACAGTCTTTTTTATTATATTTTTTTAAAGTGAATTGTCTTTTGCTATGCGTAATAAAAACGGGTTTTTTGTACTAGCAAAAACAGTAATTTTATAGAAAAAAAACGGGATTGGGATATTTTTCGGAGGACACGATGTGTCAGGCTGTCCAACAGAGGGATTGGAAACTTTTACCTCCAAAGGACGCATAGTAGATGTTTTTAATTCCGGAACCACGTTTTCAGCGCGTACGTATCAGCCCAGTCAGCAATTACGGGCTCAATGAGGTGCAGTAAAGCCCAACTAATGGATCCATTCCATACGGTTGGCCAGTGTGGCAACGACGTAATTTCGTCTGCACGGCCGCATCTACATACCCCGTCCCCTTCTCAACCCTACCGCGCCGCCGCCCACAAAGCTACCCGCCTCCTCCTGCCGCCCTGCCAGTCGCCTGCCGAGGTTGGTCGCCGGACGCGATGTCTCCAACCAAGGAGAGGGTACGGTGCGCCCCGCTTATCGCACAACTTCCAAATGAGGCAACAACCAGCATTGCCGAAGGCGACGCCGCCGCTGCTGTCTCGTTGCCAGGAGATGCCATCTTTGACATCCTCTCCTCGGTGCCGGTGAAGTCCGTGTGTGTCGTTTCCGCTGCGTGTGCAAGGACTGGGTAGCCCTCATCTCCGACCCGGCCTTCGTCGTCAAGCACAGGAGGTCCCGCGCCGCACCGGAGCAGGTCCTCGTCAGTAGCTACTTCGAGGTAAATCGGCCCCCCTACAACAGTGGCATGCTTGTGATGGACATGGAGTGCAACGTGCTGTGGACTATCAAAGGCTTAGATACGATGTTGCCTATTGTTGTATCGAGTCTAGACAAGTTCGTCTGCATCTCTGACCCTGAAGGCGTCACCGGCGTGGTCGATGTCACCACGGGTAAGGTTCTCGTCACCTGCCGGAGGAAACTGGGTGAGTTCAGCAACAGCAGAGCCTACGCTATGTCTATCAGCCTTGGCCGTGCTGCCGCCGCTGTGTCCAACTCTACCATGCAAGGTGGTCCGCCTCACCGAATACTCCACGGATCAGCCTCAGCAGACATGTGAGGTTCTCACATTGGGAGTTCATGATAGCATATGGATGCAGGCACGATCGCTCCCAATAAGCACTGTCAATGTGTTCTCTGCCGAAAGCTCCAGTGCCACCGTCAATGGTGTTGTGCACTTCCTCTCTTGCAGTTACGGGATACCCCCGCGGAAGCCTGCAGATAGTGTTCTCTGTTTCGACCTCGCGACGGAGGAGTGGGGCAAGATGATCTTAGGCCCACTGAATGAAGACAGGAAGACAGATCGATCGAGTTCGCCTATCAGAGCACAAGGAGACCTTGTGTATGATTCAAACAGAGGAATGCCAGACCAACCAACTATGCGCCAATATATGGCTCCTTGCTGATGCTGACAAGAGCATCTGGGTCAAGACGTACACGTCACCTGCTTTTCATATAAACACAACTCCTCAGATGATTATAGAGAAAATTAGTGCAATTTTTAGTTTCTCCTGAAAGTTTCTTAGAACAATGATGGTGTATTTCTCCTTTTCTGACATGGTTGTATTTCTCCTTCTGGTTGTTAAGGAAGATGACATACAGCGGATTAACCATGACGATATAGCGAAAAAATTAATGGTTACAAAGGGCGAAAACGAAAAGAATAATCCACAAGGATACAAAGACCCAGTTTTGGTGCTTTTTCTACAAAGAAAAGTTCTACAATTTCTCAATTTCACATGAAGAATGTCTTGGTCAGAATATTATATTCATTTAGGATAGCACGATAAGCGTGATAAGCTATCTACAAATCTCGGATTATATTCAATCAATAAGGCCGACATGGCGACTATCGGGAAAACATGATTCTCCGTGATACTAAAGAATTATTTTGGTACGTTCGGTATACATTTTGCATCATGGCTTATTCATTTTGACAATGATGCTTCGTTATTTGGATCTAAAATTATAGCCCAACATGTCGGTTGGGGAAGATGGCAATGAAGAGCCCCTAACAATTTGCATTCTATTATTGACGGTTCTTTATTTGCAGCCGTAGAACTCTTTTTTGTTTGTTTTTCATACAACTAACCCATCATGTTTATTAGTTGGGGCGGCCAACCAAGAAGCCCGGCGGCGACGTGTGTAGCTTTTAGATTGCATGCTTGCGTATTTGGCTACTAATTGTCTTCATTTGTAGAATTAGGTTTTGTGGGATGTACAAAGTGATAAAAAAGGTTTACGATGACCGAGCTAGGGATGGGGGCATATGCCCCCCCCCCCCCCCACACACACACAACACCAACACCACACTGGCCGAACCCAGGTTCGCGAGGACTTCCGGCCGAATCCAATCGCTGGTCGCGTCAGCGTCCGCATGCGGGTATAAGAGCATCTCCACTCGCCTATACAGGAAGCCGATCCAGACATTGATTTTAGGTCGGATGCCGAAAATCGGTCCAGTCGTGTATCCAGGAACATGTTTTTGTTTGGATTTGGGCCAACTTTGGTCCGGACTACCTAGTGTAGGGGTTCGTAGCATGGAAAACAAAAAAATTCTACCGCATGAACACACAATCAAGATCTAATCTATGATCAAGCCAAGATCTATCTACTAGATTGTAGCAACGAGTCGATGGAATACTAACCCTCGAAGATCCAAAGCGGTTAACGAGAGCAGATTCTCGTGGGTGATGTAGTCATACACTTGTCGATCTCAAGATCGCGTGGACGATCCTTCCACTGCGTTCGGCAGCGCTCACATCGCTCAATTTTCGATGAAGACCTTCCTCTCCCTTGTTCCAGCAGGCAGCGGAGGTTGTAGCACTCTCCTCGTGATTCCGGCAGCACGACGGCTAGGGTTTAGAGGAGAGAGGTGTGTGGCTAGAGGAGCACCCCTGCCCCTCCTTTTATAGGTGGGAGGGCGCCGGCCAGGGGAGGAGAGTCCTCCCCCAAGTAGGCCTCCTTGGCCGGTGGGTGGAGGGAGAGGAACTCCTCCCCAAGTAGGTTTCCTACTCTCCCTCCACCAAGCAAAACTGCCGTTTGACTTTTCAAATTGGCGTTTGACTTTTCAAACTAGGATTTGATTTATCCCTTTATTTTGCCCAGCCATGATACCTAGTACATGATGCAACCATTACACATTGTTATGACACATTCATGTACTCTTCCCCTCCGGACTGCCGGACCTTTCAGACCCTTCTAGAACATTCCCGATGAAAACACCGAAATCATTCCCCAACTCCAAAACAAGACTTTCCTTATATGAATCTTATTCTCCGGACCATTCCGGATCTCCTCGTGATATCCCGGATCCCATCCGAGACTCCGAACAACATTCGTCTCTTACTCATCATTCCATAACTACTCAACAACATCGAATCCTTAAGTGTGTCTCCCTACGATTCGTGAATTATGCGGACATGATCGAGACACTTCTCCGATCAATAACCAATAGAGGAATCTGGAAATTCATATGGCTCCCACATATTTCTATGATTACTTTGCGATCGAATGAACCACTTACATACGATACCAATTTCCCTTTGTCTCACGATAGTTTACTTATCCGAGGTTTTGATCGTCGGTATCTCTGCATACCTAGTTCAACCTCGTTACCGATAAGTACTCTTTTCTCGTTCCCGTGGTATGTGATCCCTTGTGAGCCAGTCACATGCTTGCAAGCTAATTGGATGACATTCCACCGAGAGGGCCCAGAGTATATCTATTCGTCATATGGATGGACAAATCCCACTCTTGATCCATGTGTCTCAACCCATACTTTCCGAACACTCAATGCCATCTTTATAGCCACCCAGTTACGGTGTGGTGTTTGATGTCATCAAAGCATCCTTCCGGTGATGGTGATAAGCATGATCTCATGGTCGAAGGAATTAGGTTACTATGTATCAGAAAGCTTATAGCAAATGAACTATATTAAATGACTTGATCTTTATGCTATGCTTAACTATAGGAGTATGTCCATCACATCATTCTCCTAATGATATGACCCTGTTGTTAATAACATCTCTATGTTCATGATCAGGAAACCATGATCATATATTAACCAACAAGCTAGTTTAACAAGAGGCTTTACTAGGGACTCTTTTATGTTTACAAATCACACAAGTATTAATGTTTCTTGTTAATACAATTATAGCATGGTATGTAAACATTTATCATAAGTATGAAGATATGATAATAACCACTTTATTATTGCCTCTTAGGCATATCTCCAACAGTCTCCCACTTGCACTAGAGTCAATAATCTAGTTTCAAACCTTTGTGTATTCAACGCCTATGGCTTTCTGGTGTCGTATGTACACGATTGCTAGTGGTCAACTGATCTCCGGATCTAACACTTCCAGGTCCGTGTGTAGTTGCATGTCTTTGCGTAGAGTCTCTACGCATCACTCATTCTCTAATGAGATGGCTTTGTACAAATTTGGTCCTTTGGTGTGACATTTAGTTTTTTGGGGTTAAAACATGTTGATAATATTGTCGTACAATATATCTTCATAGTATTATCTCTGCTGTGAACTACACTTAGTTTGATAACAAACTACTTGACACAAATGCCCTCTTTTGCTGCTATAACAGCAGTTATATACTTAGCCTTTTGTTGTAGTATCTGTCACAATGTCTCAACTTTGAAACTCATCCAAATCCATTATGGAACTTACTTTCCATCATATTGTGCCACCCTTAGTTTAGATTGAGATAAACTTAATTTGTACTTTGTGACAAAACTAGTATCAATGTAATTCATTTACAATGAACTAACCATCTATTTGTCACTTCTACAAAATAATATATTCTTATTTCTTTTACAAGATCATAAGAATATCTTTACTATTGTCCAATAACCATCTTATGAATCATTCTGGTATACGCTCATAACATTTAGAGCATAGGACATATCTGGATTTATACACATCACAACATGATTGATAAAATACTCTTTGTAATTTTATACATCAAGTATCAATCTATACTTGAATCTTTGTTTCACTTACCAAGTGTCAATACACTTGAATATATCATCAATATTGAACTCATTCAATCCTTTCTGTGCGACAGGAACCTTTCCTATAGTTTCTATATTGAACTCATTCAATATATCATCTATGTACTTTCGACACAACCATATTAGCGTCTATTGATGCCAAATATTTGGGTTTTGCCTAAGTCTTCCATTGAGATGAAATTCTTATCCTGTGTTAATAAAAGATACATTATTTCCAATCAACAATATTCCTTCCACACAATGTATTAGAAACATGTCTTAGCGCTCCCACTTAATTTCTTGCAAATGCAAGCATCTTCATCGTCTCCGATGAAATTAAACTCTTTTAACAGTTTCATCATAGTGAAGATTCCAACTCCGCGATGCTTACTTCAACCATCGAAGTTTGTATATGCTTTTAGCATTCTTTGAATTAACAAAACCCTTTAGACCGTGTCATGCACACGTCCTTGGTAACCATTCTATTAGAAGAACTTGTTTTGTTTATTCAACACATAACAAAATTATATGTCGTGGTTGCTACATTAATCCGTCTAAACTAAATATCGCTATGAAAGATCAGATCTTGTCATAGTCAACCTTTGAACATTGTTGTGAACTCTTTCCCAACATGTCGACTATTTCATAGATGTGAAACATCCATGTCTATTTCTTTATAGATCCAAATACTACTTTAAGGTCTTGTACCTTTCCAGAGGGTCTTTTAAGTTCAAAGCTTGATCTCTCGTATATGGAACTATCACGGATTTTATGGCTTCAAGCCATTTGACGGAGTCAGGGCCCATCATCGCTTCTTTGCATGTAGTCGGATCATTATCGTCAAATAATGATTTAACTCTCAAATCTTGGTATTTGATTGTTTACCCGACCTACTTGTTTTAATAGGAACTTAGATCTCCGTGACCACAATCTTTGAGGCATGTGAGCCATGAGCATTGTTGCTGCCTCCGGAACACTTTTCGGCGCTGCACAACTTTGCACATATAGCTAAGGTTCTTTTAACCTTATCAAAGTTCTATTGTCCTCCCACTTAACTTTTCACGAAAAATTCCTTCTCTAAGAAACTTGACGTTTTAAGCGACAAACATTTTTGTCTCTGATGTTATGGAGGAACAGTTATTCGAAATAACATACAAAGACAGGTTCATCCGACTTTGGTTGCAAACATCTTTCTTATGCATAGCATACCAATGTTTAAGAAAGGACAACTTGGGTTTTATCCCAAACCATAACTTTATATGGTGTCAATTCAACGGATTATGATGGAGCTCTTTTCAGTGGAAAAACGGTAGTCTCTAAAGCTTTTAATCTTTAAAATATAATGGCAGTTTTATGAATTACACCTTTGATCTTACCATGTCAAACAAGGTTTAATTACAAATCTCGAACGCTCCATACTTTTATGGTGTTTTGGAAAATGCAAATCCATGGAACGATTCCTTAAATATTAGGTATTATGCTAAACTTGTAACTCAAATATATTCCTTTATGATCTTATCATAAACTATTTATATTCTTGTTACAATGATTTTGCACTTCATCTTGAAAATCTTTGAACTTTTCAAATGTTTCATACTTCATCCTTATTAAGTAAATATTCATATATTCACTCAAATTCGGAGAAAACATATGAAGTTGAAATCCATCACTCTTGACTACACATAATGGACTTCATACAACAATATGTACAACTTCCAATAAGCTAGTCATTCGTTCCCTTTTGGCCTATGAATGAAGTTTTAATTATCTCTAGGAAAGTTTCACAAGCGTCATTTGATCAAAAATCAAAAGGACTCCAAAATTCCATCCACATGGAGTTTCTTCATGTTTTCTTTCCAATATAATTTAAACGGCGATGTCACTTCCTAAATGATCTTTCAATCAATTTGTCTTTCGACATTTTTAGAACTAGTTTTATGGATGTGATTTCTCCAACGAGATTTGTAAATCATCCATCTTTTATGGATTACGGCAATTATTTGAACAACCCTTTTGTTCTCATAATACCTGATAAAACAAATCTTGAAGGCAAGCTTTTAACGAGCAACACAATAACCCTTTATTTGTTCTCGATGAACATCATCACATATTCTTTTGCTAGTTACTTAGGCCATTGTAGTTCATGAATTCTGTTGTTTCGTATGACGATTCATACCAACAAATTCAGTATCAAATACTTAAGAACCACATTGTTTAACAAACAAAGAATATAGCCATAACACGTATATCCTTTATATACCTAAACTAAACAATTCTAGTCTTTTCTTTTCTGCCATATATTTATGAGATTCTCTTTCAGTATTTCTTTTTCTGTTTGAAAGAATCTATCAACATCAATAGTGGAGCCATACACATGACACATAGTCCAAAGCGTGTATAGTTAAATACCAATGTCTTTGGACTTGCACTTTGAAGTAGATTACCATCATCAAATGTTTGGTGTTCTTTCAAATTCCTTTCTTTAGTAATCTCTTGGTGTAGTAAATATTTTACCTACATCAAATATTCACCCTTATCATGGAATCATCCATGATCAAGCTACTTTTAGCTTATAACGGTGAATCACGAGTATAATGTTGCTCTCCAAAACCTTTTGGAGGTTTAGGACAACTAGTGTCTCCAACCATTTGCAAATTCTCATCAAATATGAGAACATGACTTTTGCCATATTATACTCTATCATGTTGCAACCAAAACTTCATTTCAGATATCACAATACCTTCCACACATCATGGTTTCTAAAACAACTCTTTCAGATCCTAGATAACCTTGATATTAAGACAATCCTTTGAATATCAAGAATCATGAAGATAAACATGATACTTATATACTAACACTGGAATTGTTACTCTTGATTTAATACCAACTATTAAATTTCACGGAGTAATCGAAACTTACTGAAAGTTTACAATGGGACTTTTAAACTTTAGATTAACACTTCAAAACAATACGATACCAGTTCGTAAAGTAACTAACCAGAATTCTATAGTTCTATCATCTCAATTATAACTAAGCGCAAGGTGATAAACGGATGCCAATGACTACAACAACTATGCAAATTCACTTTGATTTAATTTATGATAAATAGTGTTCAACTTTTAATCATATTGCCGTTGAACTCCCACTCAAAACAATATCCCTCACATTGTTTTAGTGATCACACGAACCAAATTCACCACATCAAAACCGATCATCACGAGAGTTGATGTAGCTTCAATGGCGAACAATCAACATGTTCATCATATCTACTATATGACTCATGCTTTACCTTTCGGTGATCCGTGTTCGAGACCATGTGCGTACATGCTAGGCTCAAGATCAAACCTTAGCTTCGCATGAGCAAATCTGGCTTGCTCACGTTGTATACACTCGAGAATCTAACACCCGATCATCACGTGGTGCTTCAAAACAACGAGCTTTAGCAACGGTGCTTACTAAGGATGAACACTTTAAAACTTGAAATTGTGTGCTTGAGGGATCATCTTATAATGCTACCGTCGTGAACTAAGCAATACAAGATGCATAAAAGGATTAACATCACATGCAATTCATAATATGTGATATGATATGGCCTTTCTTCTTTGTGCTTCCGATATCCATCTTCAAGCACGAACATGATCTCCATCACCACCGGCATTGCATCAAGGTCAATGACGCCGCTCCATGGTTGTCGTCCACCAGCTTCAACTATTACAACTACTTTGAATAGACACGCGGGTCTTAACAGAATTTAAATACAACCATATGGCTCCTGCCGGTTGCCAACTTACAATAAGGAACATTGCATACATCAAATATAATCACAATCATGGCCATATCACATCACAACACACCCCTGCAAAACAAAGTTAGATGCCTCTAATTTTCTTTGCATGTTTTACGTGGTTTGGGGCTTTCAATAAGTGTCGTTCTAACTTACGAACAAGAACCACAACATTGATACTAGTATTGTCAATCACCCGTTGTAAATTGAATCTTAACTATGTTGGGAGAAACAGGCACCCACAAAGCCACTTATGCAATACAAGTTGCATGTCAAGCGTGGAGCAAGTCTCATGAACGATGTCATGTAAGGTTAGCCCGGACCGCTTCATCCCACCATACCGCAAGATGCAAAGTACACAAGAACCAATCGACAACAAAAGCATCAACGCCCACAATGACCATTGTGTTCTACTCGTGCAACAGATCTACATATAGACACGGCTCTGATACCACTGTAGGGGTTCGTAGCATGGAAAACAAAAAATTTCTACCGCATGAACACACAATCAAGATCTAATCTATGATCAAGCCAAGATCTATCTACTAGATTGTAGCAACGAGTCGATGGAATACTAACCCTCGAAGATCCAAAGCGGTTAACGAGAGCAGATTCTCGTGGGTGATGTAGTCGTACACTTGCCGATCTCAAGATCGCGTAGACGATCCTTCCGGCGCTGCGTTCTGGCAGCGCTCCCGCAGTCGGTCACACGTTCGGTACTCAATGAATACCTTTCTCTCCCTTGTCCCAGCAGGCAGCGGAGGTTGTAGCACTCTCCTCGTGATTCCGGCAGCACGACGACATGGTACCGAAAGTAGAGGGGAGATCTCGCAGGGCTTCGCCTTAAGCCGAAGCGAGTATGGTGGACTATGAGAGAGACCTCGGTGATCTAGGGTTTAGAGGCACCAAGGAGAGAGGGCTAGGCCGGCGGCTAGGGCAAGGGGAGAGCCCTAACTCGGAGGCTAGGCAAACCCTAGGGGCGGCGGCGACTTGGTGGAAGTCGGCGGCTAGGGCTAGGGTTTAGAGGAGAGAGGTGTGTAGCTAGAGTGGCACCCCTGCCCCTTTTTTTATAGGTGGGAGGGCGCCGGCCAGGGGAGGAGAGTCCTCCCCCAAGTCGGACTCCTTGGCCGGCGGGTGGAGGGAGAGGAACTCCTCCCCAAGTAGGTTTCCTACTCTCCCTCCACCAAGCAAAACTGTCGTTTGACTTTTCAAATTGGCGTTTGACTTTTCAAACTAGGATTTGATTTATCCCTTTATTTTTCCCAGCCATGATACCTAGTACATGATGCAACCATTACACATTGTTATGACACATTCATGTACCCTTCCCCTCCGGAGTGCCGGACCTTCCGGACCCTTCTAGAACAATCCCGATGAAAACACCAGAATCATTCCCCAACTCCGAAACAGGACTTTCCTTATATGAATCTTATTCTCCGGACCATTCCGGATCTCCTCGTGATATCCCGGATCCCATCCAACACTCCGAACAACATTCGGTCTCTTACTCATCATTCCATAACTACTCAACAACATCAAATCCTTAAGTGTGTCTCCCTACGGTTCGTGAATTATGCGGACATGATCGAGACACTTCTTCGACCAATAACCAATAGAGGAATCTGGAAATTCATATGGCTCCCACATATTTCTACGATTACTTTGCGATCAAATGAACCACTTACATACGATATCAATTTCCCTTTGTCTCACGATAGTTTACTTATCCGAGGTTTTAATCGTCGGTATCTCTGCATACCTAGTTCAACCTCGTTACCGATAAGTACTCTTTTCTCGTTCCCGTGGTATGTGATCCCTTGTGAGCCAGTCACATGCTTGCAAGCTAATTGGATGACATTCCACCGAGAGGGCCCAGAGTATATCTATCCGTCATATGGATGGACAAATCCCACTCTTGATCCATGTGTCTCAACCCATACTTTCCGAACACTCAATGCCATCTTTATAGCCACCCAGTTACGGTGTGGTGTTTGATGTCATCAAAGCATCGTTCCGGTGATGGTGATAAGCATGATCTCATGATCGAAGGAATTAGGTTACTATGTATCAGAAATCTTATAGCAAATGAACTATATTAAATGACTTGATCTTTATGCTACGCTTAACTATAGGAGTATGTCCATCACATTATTCTCCTAATGATATGACCCTGTTGTTAATAACATCTCTATGTTCATGATCAGGAAACCATGATCATATATTAACCAACAAGCTAGTTTAACAAGAGGCTTTACTAGGGACTCTTTTATGTTTACAAATCACACAAGTATTAATATTTCCTGTTAATACAATTATACCATGGTATGTAAACATTTATCATAAGTATGAAGATATGATAATAACCACTTTATTATTGCCTTTTGGGCATATCTCCAACACCTAGGCCGAACCCAGGTTCTCTGGTACGCCCTGGGAACGCCAGACGCAGCAAACTCGGCGAAAAAAATGAAACGACGCGTGGACCCGCCGAGTCAGCGACGGAAGCCGAGTCGTCGTCATCCTTGGAAACACGCGGCGACCACCGGACATTAACTGTCCGTCGCGTCGGCCACGCGTTGCCGAATTGTCGCGCCACCGTTGTCGCCTCAGCTCCCGCGACAGACCGGCGGGCACTAACTTCCAGATGTTTCCGTTTTCCTGCCCTCGCTGCTATACCCCTCCCGCCCTCGCCGCCCACCTCGGCCTATATAAGCCGTACCTCTCGCCGGAGTTCCTCACACTCTCTCACAGCTCCCCTAGCCCGCCAGCCCAAAACTCCAGTGAACACTCTCACTCACCCCTCCCCACTTTAGCCATGGCCGAGCGATACCCGGCGACGGTGCGGCTGCGAACGACGTTGTCCGGCGCACCCTCTAGGCTTGGGAGGCGCGACTGCTTTACGAGGCCGGCTATATGGCATCGCAGGCCACGCGGAACCCTCCGGGGTGGAAGCTAAGTGTCGGCGGCATCCCTATCCCACCGGCGTCGACGCCGGAGGAGATGCCGTACGAGATCCAAGAGTACATCGGCGCCATGGATGACCCCTTCGCCGCCGAGAGCCCCAACAACCTCCTGTACTGGGAGCAGTTCTTCGAGGACCGCCGCGCCCAGGAGCTCGCTCGCCACGAGGGGCCGCCGAACGAGTCATCGCCGAAGTGCAACGACTCGGCCGGTCGCCGGCGTTTCTGGAGCACGCCAGGCCGGACGCTCAAGGCGGTGCTGGAGCACATCAATGCCGGGAACACGCCACGCCTCGGCTTCCCGTGCACACCCACGCCGACGGCCAGGTCGGAGCAGCGCCCTCCGGCAAACTTGATGCCGAGGAGGATGGCCAGCTTGAGCTCCTCCTCCGCCTCGGCCTCCTAATCCTCGGGATCCACGCCACTCCCTACGCCGACTAGGCCTTCACTGGGGCTGCGCCCAGTCAAGCGCGAGGCGGGCTCGCCTGTGCGCTCGCCGCCGCGGAAATGCTCGCGCGACATCGTCATCAACGAGCCCCGCGTGACAGCGTTGCCAACTGGCCACCTTCGCCTTCGCCGCCCAAAGATTGAAGGCTCGTCGTCGCCCGAAGACAACGCCTTGAGGATGGCGCTGGAGCAGTCGCTCCGCGACTCGGCGTTGCAGCCGCCGTTGGTGGAGCCCTCCTTGCCGGACATCCTGGAATGGTCCAGGGCGGACTGGGAGGAGACGGAGCGGCAGGGCATCCGTCGCCTGTAGCAGCAGGCCGAGGAGCAGGCGACCCGGCGACGGGCGTTGTCCGGGTGCGAGCTCGCCTACCAGGACGCCCCGCTCTTCGTCCTCGACGACGACAAGGAGGAAGACCCTTCCTACCATCAGACGTAGAGGTGCGGCGACCTAGGCCAGGGGAGCGCTTGCCCGCCCAGCCGCCGAGCGACGACAACGGCGGCGGCGGCAAGGATGATGGCAGGGCCGATCCCGGCTACACAGCGTTCTACAGCAACTTCGGCATATAGAACGACGATGAAGTCAGCGAAGGCCATGGCGGCGCCCTTTTAATTTTTTTTTAAGTTTATTATGTACTGCTTTAGTTTAAATTCGATGTAATCCGCCTATATTCGCCACCTTTAATGAAATTCGCCCATCTTTAATGAAATTTAGCCGAACGTGGAAACTCGGCCTGGGTACGCGAGTGGAAAACTCGGCGTTCACATGCCGAAAACTTGTATCGTCCGGCAAAAAAAATCCGATTTTCGGCCTGGGTTCGCCCAACGAGTGAAGATGCTCTAACCAGCAACCCTAAGCCAGCTCCGAGTGCTTGTGATCAGATTGCCAGCAGCAAACCTCGCGCTTGCAAAACGAGCTAAGTAGGCCACACGTCCTCAAGAAGACAAAGCAAGGTATATATACATGCGAAGATCTCATGTACTTCTGCCAGCTGCCACATGGAGCCGGTCCGTCCGGAAGCAAATCTGGATCAACTCCGAAGCGCGAAGATACCAAATCGACGACAATGGCACCACCTGCTCGCAGCGTGGGACACCGGAGGGTCCGTGCGTCTTCGTCAACTCCAGGTACGCGCTCGGACACGATCTCCATCAAGCCGAGTATGTGAATTACACCACGCTCCGGAAAATTTCGTCTACATCGAGTCGCTAAGATCTACATTGCATCAAGCCGGACTACATTAATTCGAACATCTATGTCAAGTTTCTATGTCAAGTTGTATGATTACATCAAGATTTTCGTCGACTTCTACATCGCCGACAAAATCGTCGCCAAGGTCTACATCACGTGGTCGTACGCCGCCGCCGCAGCCCGCGCTCTGCTAGGGTGATTGCATAATCGCCTCGCCCGCCTGGTCAAAAACTGCCGCCGCCGCCGATCCTATGCGATCCACCGCTGCCATAAAAAAACCTTGCTGCTGCCGCTTGCTTTGTGCACCTGCCGCCGCCTACAAAAAAACCTACAACCAAAAACCCGTCGCCGCCGATCCTATGCTATCTGCCGCCGCTGCCATAAAAAAACCTTGCCGGTGCCTCTTGCTTTGTGTCCTGGCCGCCGCCTACAAAAAACCCTACAACCAAAAACCCGCCACCGCCGCAGATCCCTGCCGCCGCCGCATATAAAAAACCTAAAATCCTACATCCCAAACCGTGCAAATTTTTTGCGCCTTCGGCACGGCTATCTCGACATCGACATCAAGAACAACGTCTACAGCAACTCAAGAACTTCAGTCAACAGCATTCACGTCGTCACTTGCATCCACGCCACTCCCGCTGTGACTGCGGGAGGGAAGAGAGACACTAGAAGGGGACGCAGCCACCGTCCCTAGGTGTCAGCCATGATCATGTCCACGCGGGTGATGATGACAAGGAGACAAAGACGACGAAAGCGCAAGACTTCAAATCTAGTCGCAAGCGTCCGCTTAGAGTACGTATACATGTATGGCTAGAAATAGACTAGGACTTTACAACTTGTACTCCAAGTCTCCGCCTAACCCCGTGTAACTCTATATAAACCTCCAAACGGGTTAGATCAATACAACACTATATTCTAGGGATTCAATATTTTCCACAGATAACATTACTAGAAGATACACCGCGCATTCCGGTTAGATCCTCTACAACTTTATAGGCAGAGCAAAAATTTGGGGGAGAAGCAGAACATGGCGGTGAGCTGCGTCTGGAGCGCGAAGCGCACGCGGCTGAGCGATGCCATGCCTCATCGGTGGGAAGCTTTCAGCATGATTCGAGAGGTGGCGGCAGCGCGATTCGAGACGGGGCAAACCCCGGCGACCATGGCAGGGAAGGACGCCGGCGACAGCGTGCCCTCGGCGAGCATCCTGGTGGCTGCGACGGGCCGGCCGGTGCGTTTTGCCTCGTCGGAAATGGTGATGATGCAGTTGAGAAATTATACTCATCGGCCTCGCGGCCAAGCAAATATAGGAGAGGAGGAGGAAATTATAGGAGTCATTATCCTATATTTGCTCCTCTAAGGGCATCTCTAGCCGATCCCCAAAATTTTAGAGGAGTAAACCGACTCCTAAAACTTAGAGGAGTAAAAGTACTCCTCTAAAAGAAAGCGGTACCAAATTGTTCCTCAAAATTTAA
This sequence comes from Avena insularis, assembly GCA_023614405.1. Taxonomy (NCBI): domain Eukaryota; kingdom Viridiplantae; phylum Streptophyta; class Magnoliopsida; order Poales; family Poaceae; genus Avena; species Avena insularis. Next base: position 473,465,013 of record CM042697.1, read on the forward strand.
CTCCCTAAAACTAAAATTTGGCTCATACATTTCGTCGAACACTTCCTATACACCGGCAGGGAGTCGACCAAGGTGGCGTACGAGTCGGCTGGCAAGAGTGGCGCTGCCAAGCGCGCCGTGCTGCTGTTCCGTGCATCGTCGACTCGCGCACGCATCGTGTCCTTCAGAGCGACGACATGAGCTCGCTCTACGGGCTGGTGATCTACGACGTCGCCGTCGTGTGCGCCGAAGCGCGCCTAGAAGGCTAGAGATAGTTGGTCGACCAGGCGATCGATCGAGAGCGTGCGTTGGGCACACACGGTGTTCTTGTTGTGGCATGGGTGTGCAAGACCAAGATATGTACCTTGTTGTTACTGTCAGGCGATGCGGTGGGTGACCTCGAGGTCCTGCCAGTGCTCGTCGGGGTTGAAGTAGGTGCGCACTAGCAGCGCGTTCACCGCGTGGAACGCCAGCACCCACCGCCCCGGCCATGGCTGAAGCCTCCGCGCCTTCCCCGGCAAAGGATGCGAGAAATCCCCTGCTTCCTCTTCCGAATAAGCACAGAAATCCTCGGCGAAGGAGTAGGCGGCCAACGCGGTGCTTCCCCTCCCACTCCACGGCAGTGGAGCCTCGCGTCGCGCGCGTCTCCTGTGGTCGTGGACAGATACGGGGAGGTCGCGCACGTCTCCTCAAACGGCGACGGAGGCCGAATTGGAAGGAATCGGGGAGGCGGCCGAGAAAACTCTATCCCCTTGTCGATTATAGCGACGCTGAGAAGCGGCGACCGACAGAGGGGTGGCCTGGAGGGCGGTGCAGGGACCGGGGTGGCGGCGGCGGGGTACGATGGTCACCGTCGGCGACACCGGCAAGAATGGGTGTGGCGTGGTGGAGACCGGAGTTTTTCTCTAAATTGGTTTTTGACTCCTAAATTTACTCATTGAAGGCCAGTTTTACTCCTCCGATAAGTAAAATTTTACTCCTCTAACCGTTTTGGGGTCGGTTAGGTACGTCTCCTGCGATTTTTACTCCTCTAACCGTTTTTTAGGATCGGTTAGAGATGCCCTAACCGATTTTAGCGTTTCGGTTAGAGTTATTTTTGGCTGGTAGAGATAATTTTGACCGTTAGAGAAACAAATTTGCTCATCCGGGCCGCGAAAAGGAAATGGGTTAGAGATGCTCCCACACGGTAGAGTTGCTGGGTATATATATCTACATGCATCACATCTATCAGAACAGTACAATACGACAGAACAAATCATCAGTCAGTTGGGCGATGCCAGCAGAAATCACATCAGTCGGCCGCTCTCACAAGTTAGACCTGTTGGCATTGCAATACTTCCTCTTCTTCCTCCTCCTTGATCCATTTAATCCGTCTGCTTTGGATGAACTCCTCAAACTTCCTGTTGAGCTCATCGATCTCTAGCTTCTCTAGCTCCTGGGTCACTCCACTGCAAGCTGGCTCCTCGACATCGACGACGATTGTCTCCGAGAAGGTTACACTGTTTCCTTGGGCTCCCTCGAGCCTGCAGAATGGCTCAGGCGTCGAGGAGGACACCGGCATGTATTGCCGTTTCTCTTGCTCCTCGGACCAATTCTCTGGTGCACTACTTGTGGTTTTGCTACCGTGGTAATAAAGGCTTCCTGAATAAGAGCCACACGGTTGCGTGACTTGAACCAGGGCACATGGTTGCGGTTGAGAGGCCGAGTGATGATCATCGCTCTTTGTCGGGGCCATCATGCAGATGCCGAAGAAGCTGCTGCAATCGGCGGCGAGGAAGAGGAAGATGGCGTTGGAGAGGATGAATAGCGCCTTCTTGGTCGTGACAACGCCGCACAACGCCGCAAGGAGCTGCCGAGTAGCAGATATGGCGGCGCCGGAAAAAGCCCCCAAGGAGAGGAAAGCAATTGCGGCGAGCACGAAGGTGACTCGCGAGACGTTGACACTACTACTGACAGCGTCTCGTTGGAAGTGGCATTGCTCCTTCAGGTTATCGTGGTGCTGGTCTACTACATGCATCATTATTTTTCTTTCTTGCTTGGAGAGCAGATGCAGAAGGGAAGGGAAAGAAGGCTCTAAGTGTGATGGTTTTGCTCGATCTGCTCCTGTGGGGGAATCGGGTGTATGTCATTTATACTGACTGTGGTACAAGTCGTGAAGCAATGATACATGTCTGTTGGCTGGTTTCCTGTGTCCCAAACAGAGAGCAGTTTCAGATGTATGTCGTCGGTGTACTTTCCTTGCAATAGTTTAAGCAGCCTTGCCACCTAAGACCTTGTCATCTCGTTAGATCTGGAAGTGTCACGGAACTTGCTCATGCTTAGGTGTCTGGTACTCCTTAGGAAGTACTCCCTCCGTTTAAAAATATTAGATGTTTTAAGTTTATGAAACAAATATATATAGACATTTTTTAGTGTATAGATTCATTTGAATCTATGTATTAAAAGGTGTCTAGATACATTAGCTTCACTAACCTAAAATATTTTATATTTCTAAACGGAGTGAGTAATTAATGAATACATAGCTGACAGTAGATGCACTGAAGCGGAGTTCACAATTGACAGGGACCTCTGAAACTCAGCTACATGCTCCTTTTGCTGACACGGTTATCACTCCCTTTGAATTTCAATGCAAAGACTTGCAAGTCATCCACCAGTGTAGTAGTCTAGTAAAATTGCACAAATGCGGCGCCTTCGGAATTCCATCGGCAGTGATGTTCCGGTGAGCCTTCCGAGTGATGATGGACCACGAAATTGCAAGGAACATACAGACCACCAACCTGTTAGGAATAGTAATCCTGATAGGACACTAAACGGTGTCGTGTGCGTGTGTGTTCCGAGTAGGACTAGTAGTCCAACACCTAATCGTATTAACGCTGCGTCTTGCCGGATATATATACACCCATGTAGTAGCCTTGTAAGACAACCGTGAGATTCAATACAAATAACAGGACCGAGAGGGCCCTGTAGCCATCAACATTGTTTTTCCTGGTACGTACTCGTGTGAGTTGAGAGAGCTAGTTCTTTTGATCAGGCTAGATAGCTAGCTTGCTGATCGTTGTTAGCTGGTTCTTATACGTGCGTGCAACTCGCTGGAATACTTCGCCGTCGTCACGCCGGACTGCACTTGGCGTTTGGGGCTGGGCCAACAATTGGTATCAGAGCCTCGCGGAGGATCTCCTAGTAACGGGAGGTCATGACGGGCAAGGAGCAAGACGAGTACTCCGGTGCGGCTGCGGGTGCATCAGTGTCGTCGCAGTACCCGCGGTATGATCGCGGCAACTACACGACGTGGGCGAAACGGATGGAGTGGGCCATGGAGGGAAACAACATCTGGGAGGCTGTCGATCCCGGCGGCGACGAGTTCAAGAAGGACGCGTCGAAGTACCGCAAGGACCAACAGGCACTCACGGCCATCGGCTCCGTGGTGCCGACGGACGTGATGCAGCACCTGATCTCGAAGGATTCTGCAAAGGCGGCGTGGGAGACACTCAAGACGTTGAATCTTGGGAACGAGCGCGTCCGCAGGGCGACCCTACAAACCTTGCAGAAGAAGTACGAGAACCTGGAGATGGAAGGAGATGAGACGCTGGACGCTTTTGCCTCGAGGGTAGCCACAATTGTCAACGGATTCGCGATGTGGTGAGAAGTCTGGAAGATATCTCCAGAATGTCGTTTCTTCAAGCGCGCCGCCAGTACATATCTGTGGTGTCGGCAATCGAGCAATGCGTTGATCTCACCACCCTTACGATGGATGACCTGGTTGGACGGTTCAAGGCGCATGACGAGCGGATGAAGATCACCTACGGCAACGCGAATCAAGATGAGCACCTCATGCTTACACGTGCCCAGTGGCAGGCAATGGTCGCCAAGGAGAGGAGCGATAAGGCATCTGGCAGTGGCGATGGTTCGGTCCCGGCGAAGAAGTCGGACAGCAAGCCGAAGAAGCCAAAGAAGAAATTCGACAAGAAGAATCTTCACTGCCATAAGTGCAATCAGCTCGGGCACTTCAAATCGGAGTGTCCCAACCGTTCAAAGGAGAAGGCTCTCATGGCGAAGGAAGGAGATGATGGACCGATGATGCTCATGCTCGAAGCTTGCGAGTTAATGACCACCAAGGAATCAACTCCTCAGGAGTCCGCTACGGAGATCGTCACGCTCGTGGAAGAAAAGGTCTTCCCGCGGAGGATGCAGACGGCTCACGACGTTTGGTACCTCGACACAGGCGCTAGCAACCACATGACCGGCGACAAGGCTCAGTTTTCTAAGTTGAACCTCACGTTGGAGGCTCCGTTCGATTCGGCGATGGGTCGAAGATGGAGATTGCAGGACGAGGCACTGTCCTGTTTGAGTTGAAGGATGGAGGTCACAAGGTACTCACTGACGTGTACTATATTCCCAAGCTTAAGACCAACATTATCAGTCTTGGTCTGCCATGAGCGTGGATGCAAGATCGTGTTGGAGGACGAGTTCCTGTGGGGATATGACCGCCAAAGGCAGCTCATCATGAAGGTGGAGAGGTCGAAGAATAGACTCTACATCCTCAATCTCAATCGGGCGGATCCAGTATGTTTGATGACAAGCATGGAAGACTCGGCGTGGAAGTGGCATGCACGCTACGGACATCTAAATTTCCAAGCTCTACGACAACTTGGACTGAAGGAGATGGTACGTGGCTTACCGTGTGTTGATCATGTTGAGCAGGTGTGCGACGGTTGTCTCATTGGGAAGCAAAGGCGAGCCCCGTTTCCAAGGGAGGGACAATATCGAGCAAGTAAGGTTCTTAAGTTGGTGCATGGAGACTTATGCGGACCAATCACGCCGGCGACCCTTCGCCGAACAAGTACTTTTTGCTCATCGTCGACGACTTCAGTAGATACATGTGGGTTGTGTTGCTGAAGAGTAAGGATCAAGCTTTGCAAGCGTTCAGGATTGTGAAGATGGCAGCCGAGGTGGAGTCCGAGGCAAAGTTGAAGGCCCTCCGTACCGATCGGGGTGGGGAGTTCAAATCCAATGAATTCAAGGCGTTTTGTGAAGCTCATGGGATCTGGCGGTATCTCACCGCACCATATTCACCGCAGCAAAACGGTGTTGTGGAAAGAAGGAACCAAACCGTGGTGGCCATGGCACGCAGCATGATGAAGAGCAAAGGCATGCCAGGCAGGTTTTGGGGTGAGGCAGTTAGTACAGCTGTCTATTTGCTGAACAGGGCGCCAACTAAGAGTGTAGTTGGTATGACGCCGTACGAAGCATGGTACGGGAGCAAGCCCTCGGTTGATCATCTTCGCACTTTCGGGTGGGTGGCGCATGTGAAGACGGTGACCGGGCATACTAGCAAGTTGGCGGATCGAAATACTCCAATGGTCATGATGGGCTATGAATACGGTTCAAAGGAGTATCGCGTGTACAATCCAGTGAACAAAAAGTTGGTGGTGACACGCGACGTCGTCTTTGAGGAGGAGAAATCATGGAATTGGGGCTCTGCGGAACCGGTACAATCAATTTCTGATGAAATATTTACTGTAGTCTACAGTGATTCGCATGCAGATGATCAAGAAACGGCGTCCCGTGGCGTTACGGATTTAGGCGCTTCAGAAGATGGAAGTCCGGAAGTGAGCAGCAGCAGCGCTTCGCCTGGAGAGGTATCTCCACGTGGGAGTCCCGGCACGAGCAGCAGCTCACGCTCTGCACCTGGAGGCTCGACGTCGCCATCCAGTCCACGCGCGGTCGAGAGCCCTGGCGCAAGTGGCCCATCAGCTTCACACTCCCGTCCAGGAGGGACTAGCGGCAGTCCAGAAGTGGACGCGGGCGACGATATCACGTCGCCAAGATGCAGTACACCGACAGAAACTGCAGGAAATTCAGTAGACGCTGAAACAAGTACTACGTCAGCTTCCACGTCTCCTCCAAGTGCACGGGAAGAAAGGAGACGGCCACCTACTCCAGAAAAATTCCGAAGTGTCTTCGGAGTTGTATCCGCGGAGACCCTTCAGACAGTAGCGGCGCGAGGGAGACGACAAGGTCGGTGTTTACTCACCGAGGAGCCGACGAAATTCGAGGACGCTAATACGGAGGAGTGTTGGCGCCGTGCTATGGATGAGGAGTTGGGATCGATCAAAGACAACGATACATGGGAGCTTGTCGATCTACCCAACAATCACAAGGCCATAGGGCTCAAGTGGGTGTACAAGATCAAGAAGGATGCCGAAGGGAAGTTGGTGAAACACAAAGCTCGGCTAGTTGCCAAGGGGTATGTGCAAGCGCAAGGTGTGGATTTCGAAGAAGTGTTTGCTCCCGTTGCAAGGATGGAATCGGTGAGATTACTTATCGCTCTTGCAGCTCAAGAATCTTGGAAATTGCATCACATGGATGTGAAATCCGCGTTTTTGAATGGGGAGTTAGAAGAAGAAGTTTATGTGAAGCAACCACCGGGATACATCAAAGAGGGAGAAGAACACAAGGTTTTGAAGCTACACAAGGCGTTGTACGGGCTACGGCAAGCCCCTCGGGCGTGGAACATCAAGCTTGATCGTACATTGATCTCTCTCAGATTCGAGAAGAGCCCACTGGAGCATGCGATGTATAAGCGAGGTAAAGGATGGGATCATCTACTAGTTGGCATCTATGTTGATGATCTATTGATAACTGGAGCGGATGAGAAGGAGATTGCAAAGTTCAAGCTACAGATGAAGGAGTTATTCAAGATGAGTGATCTAGGCTTGTTGAGCTACTACCTTGGGATCGAGGTACATCAAAAGCTGGGTGAGATCACGCTATGCCAAGAGGCATATGCAAAGAAGATACTCGAGAAGTGTGGCATGGAAGAATGCAATCCAACTCATGTTCCGATGGAACCTCGTCTTAAACTGAGCAAAAGGAGTGAAGCACCTGCGGTTGATGCAACGGAGTATAGGAGCGTTGTCGGAAATTTAAGGTATCTCATTAACACAAGACCCGACTTGGCCTATTCCGTTGTCTATGTGAGTCGCTTCATGGAAGCACCCACAATGGAGCATTGGACAGCCGTGAAACATATACTCAGGTATATCAAAGGTACTACAAACTTTGGTATTGTCTACTCGAAAGAGAAGGAGGAGGTGAAGCTACTTGGCTACAGTGATAGCGACATGGCAGGAGATATAGACGACCGTAAGAGTACCTCGGGCGTGGCATATTTCTTGGGAAGAAGCATAGTAAGTTGGCTATCACAAAAGCAAAAAGTGGTGAAACAGTCATCCTGTGAAGCTGAGTATATTGCGGCTGCAACTGCAGCGTGTCACGGTGTGTGGCTAAGGAGTCTACTTGGTGATCTCACCAATAGGGAGGCGGAACAAGTGGTGCTCAATATTGACAACAAGTCTGCAATTTCATTGTGCAAGAATCCGGTGCATCATGACAGGAGTAAGCACATTGATACGAAGTATCACTACATACGGCAGTGTGTAGAGGAGAGCAAGATTGAAGTCAACTATGTTTGCACCAATGATCAGCTTGCGGATATCCTAACTAAATCTTTGGGACGAGTGAAGTTTGCGGAGATGCGAGGAAGGATCGGCGTCCAAGCTGTGAAGATGGGCACATCGTGCTTAGGGGGGTGATTGTTAGGAATAGTAATCCCGATAGGACACGGAACGATGTCGTGTGCGTGTGTGTTCCGAGTAGGACTAGTAGTCCAACACCTAATCGTATTGACGCTGCGTCTTGCCGGGTATATATACATCCATGTAGTAGCCTTGTAAGACAACCGTGAGATTCAATACAAATAACAGGACCGAGAGGGCCCTGTAGCCATCAACATTGTTTTTCCTGGTACGTACTCGTGTGAGTTGAGAGAGCTAGTTCTTTTGATCAGGCTAGATAGCTAGCTTGCTGATCGTTGTTAGCTGGTTCTTATACGTGCGCGTAACTCGCCGGAATACTTCGCCGTCGTCACGCCGGACTGCACTCGGCGTTTGGGGCTGGGCCAACACAACCAGCACACGAGCAGAGCAAATACTAGTAGGAATATATATATTACTTCCTCTGTCCTAAAATAGATGTCTTAGATTTGTCAAAATTTGGACGAACCTATATTCTAAATAGTGTCTAGATTCATTCAAATTTTGATAAATCTGAGACATCTATTTTAGGACGGAGGGAGTACATAAGACAAACGGCTGTCTGTTGGAAATCATGCGCGCGGCTCCTCTACTTGCCGGATCAAGATCCGGATCCAGGAACCGGACGCACGGAGGAGGATTGTTAGCTTAATAGTAACCCCTCTGGTCACGCAACAACTCGCTAAGAGGCATTACACTTTTCGAGGGTTCAGGTTGTGTTTGATTCTCTGTAGCGTTTCAAGGGTTCAGGCCGTGGTTGATCGATCTTGGATCGAGCTCTCTGTGACACGTACGTGGTGGTGTTGGATCGGCCACGCAGGAGACAAGAGAGACAGAGACAGGCAGTATCTGAGAAGGATTTCCTGTCTAATCATCGTCGGGATGCAGTAGGGTGTGTGTGTGTGATGCAGGGAAGAAGCCCAACAGACCATGATCATCCGTGTCTTGTTTCCGTGCAGGAGGTCAGGTAAGTCGCGTTAGGCCATCATCTTTGTTAGGTGTTCTTTCTTGCATCTAGTAAGACGTTTCTCCAAAGGAATATTACTGTCGAGCAGGTCAATTTTTGCTCTGTTGTGCAAACCAGTCAACAAAGTATTATATGTAAGTGCAAAAAATCACAAAACTGATGAGAAAGCGCATCAGAAACGCGGCAATCGTAAGTTTCAAAGAACGATCGTGCCGGTTAACCCGGTCGCCGTCCCGATCACGTCCGTGCATGTCTCGTCAGGGAGATCATATATTTGCATCACCGGAGGCGAGTTCTCCTTACTGTAGTAGAAAAGCAGCTTGTGGGTCCGAGTGTATGCCTCTCCACCCGGAGTTATTATCTCCTAACGTTAGAACCTCGCAAGTCTACAAACGGTGATGGGGCGAGATCGAGAGGGACTCGGTTCAATCTAGGATAAGCTAGTCGGGAAGGAAACCTCGTTACATAACAGTTCACATCATATATTATTAACGATTCGCTAAGGAACTGTCTTGTACTTTAGATAAAGAGTTGGTTGCCAAAAAAAATCATCAAATCCTAGTTTTGGTTGGTAATGTTTGCACTGCTCTTCTAATATGTAAGTCAGTGATAATATTAGATCTACATGTGCGAAACTAAAATAAATCATACCATCTTCTCATGTACTTTTGAAGCAAACACTCAGACGATTTGACCTTCTTAACTGACAAACAGGTTAAAGAAGCTAAACATCCACCAGCCACGCACAGTCAAAAGACAATATTTCACTGCTCCATAGAAGAAGAAAAAACATCTCATAAAACAAAACCATAGGAATGCGTTACAAAACAGTCACAGGAAGTTCGAACTGCATTTGCCAGCTCCACGCTACATAATCTCAGACTAAATAGGCAAGGCCCTCTTCACTGGGCGGCGCCAGGAGCGGTGGTGATGATGTCCGAGTCACCTGGATCTAGGATGCTCAGACAGCACACCCGGTAGTACTTGCCGCAGGCAGTTCCAAGATCAACATTGTCTGAAACAACAAAGGCGCGTTTAGAAATATATATTACAACCATAAACTATTTCAGGTGGAGATATAGTTCTGATACAAGAGCTAAACCACATGCATCAAACAAAGCATTGGGGAAATGGTTCAGAATAGGATCAAAGGATCTTACTTCCATGGAAATGGTGCACGCTGATCTTTGCCAACATGGCGTAGTACTCAATCTCAGACTTCCTGAGCGGAGGGCAGTTGTTGGCGAGGATAATCAACTTCCCTGAACAAAGAAGCAAATTAGACTACTTAGACAAAGTTACATGCAACAGATCACACATATTGCAAGAGAATCCATCAGAAGTTGCAACGAAAAATTATAAAGACTATCACAACCAATACACAGACAATGTAATCATAGAATGCAGCAGCTGACCCATAATATAGATTATGTGGGGCCCAGTTCAACATCACAAGAACCTACTAACCTGAATGTGGTCAAATTTTAATATTCAAAATTATACATACATCCAACATAAATCAATCTGTTTCACCTAAGAAACAGAAATCTGGGGGGATAATGTATCCATGTCCATCCGCTCAGGATAAGAATTTGGTTGAATCACAAGGAGACTCTGCACAACTATGCAATAATAAACGATCACAAACACACAATGAACCTACAAATTATACATCACCGATACAGAAATATCCTGAAATTGGACTAAAGAGCACAGATCTCACAATGAGAACAAATGTCAGCAAACAATTATCCCTGTCTCCAGTGTCAACCAGATTTGGAAGAGATCTTGAAGAAGTGTTACTGAAGAGCCTGGTATTATTCTAGGGCGCTGTATTCATCTCTAGGGTACGGCAAAAGCAAGCCAAAGAGGTAAACTTCAGTCCCATTCTAGAACCTAAATTCCCAACACAAAAACAAAGTGAATACCATCGCATAATCTTAGATCTATTGTCAAGGAATATTTGACCGAGTCTACCATCATTGCTCTAGGGCGCTGCAGCAATCACTTCAAAAGAGGCAAAAGCAAGCCTAATGATTCTGCATTTCTGATAGTAGGATCCAGTAAACAAACAGACAGACTAACAAACCATTCACCACAGGATATCAGACCAACCAAGACAACAATTATTCCAGCCTCCATTGTCCCCCAGATATGGAAGAGATCTTGAAGAAGTATTAATCAAGAGGCTGGTATCATTCTAGGGAGCTGTATTCATCTCTAGGGCACCGCGAAAGCAAGCCAAAGAGGTAAACTTCAGTCCCATTCTAGAATCTAAATTCGAAACACAAAGAAATTAGTAACATCATAGCATGTAGTTGCATTTGGTCATAACAAATATGGGGCACCGCATTCATCACTTAAAAGAGTGGTAAAAGCAAGCCTACAAGCCAACCTTTAGCCAGTGTACAATCAAAAACCAACACTAGAGTCTACAACACTAAATTGAACATCCTAAGATTTAGTGCATGGCATTGTAACTCAACTCCCAATCTTCAAACCGTTTCCACAGGAAAGTAACACAAATATAATCTAGGTAGAGATAAAGCTAGAGGTCAACTTTTGAAGGGCTCAAAGTTCCACACAAGCAACCACACGGCATACCAAATGACTAAGCAGCAGTACACTCTACACCACCGCCAAGCCACAGATCTGTATGCAGATCGATTTTGCATTTCTGCTATAAGGATCCAGCGACCGAACTGACTAACCAACAATTCACCACAGAGGATCAAACCAACCGGGAGAAGCGGCGTTAGATCAGAGAGGCGATCCATACCCTTGGAGCTCCGGAGGGTCTTGAGGACGGTCTTGTAGCCGAGCGTGTACTTGCCGCTCTTCATCACCAGCTGCAATTTGTTGTTGATGTTCTCCGTGTTCTTCTTCTGCAAACCGAATCCAATACCAGTCAGGTGACCACCAACGCATCAACTCGGAAGAGAATCAGCTGGCAACAGAGAGGGAAAGGGGAGGGGTCGAGAGAGGGTTCGTAACGTACCGTCTTCTTGGTGGGAGCCATCGCGTCCGGCGACCAACCTCGGCAGGCGACGAGCGGGGCGGCAGGAGGAGGCGGGTGGCTTCGGGGGCGGCGGCGGGGTAGGGTTACGAGGGAGAGGCAGTATATAGGTGCGGCCGTGCGGACGAAATTACGTCGATACCACTGGGCCTAGGGTGTGGAATGGATCGATTTGTTGGGCCTTTCTGGACCTCGTCGATCTGAAATCGCTGAATGGGTAAACATATATCCTCTGTACATTTATACGCTGTAGTTTTTTTCCTGCTGTACTTTTAATTTTTTTTCCAAAAATCTACAAAAGGGTTTTCTAATCATCCCTTTTAGCTGATATTCCTGCACAAGGACTCTTTTTTTTTTGCGAAGAGGGTGATATTGATATTAACCAAGCATCTTACAGATAAACCCAGGAAAACACGAAAAATACAAATAGGTCCTTGTCCTGGATCCCAACTTCTTCTCCGACGAGATGCACGCGTCGCCGGCATGGGCCTCCGCTGCTCCACCACATAAGCCTTGGACTGGGTGGGATCCCCAAACGAAGGGGGGGTCGACGAACCTCGGCGCCACCGCGCCTCCATCCACCCCGACGAGATCAGCCGGCTTGATCAACAGCAACATCATCCCCAAATTCGTCAACGCCGACGCCGCCATCACGGCCACCGGCGAGGGGATCACACGAGCCGCAACTCCCCGAGCTGCAGACACACAGAGGATGACGGATTCGGCCTGGAACTCCATCGGAGCCGCCAGATCGAAGAAGAGTGCCGCCGTCTTCAGAAGGCTCTCCGGCCACGCCACCTCCTCCATAGCGCCGCCAGCAGCCACCCCACGCACACCTAGACTATGTACACGGGATCGTTGATTCTCGTCCTCCCGCCACGGGCCGGGCCGAGGCGAGGAATCCGACGAATCGCCGGCGGCGAGCTGGTCCGCACGGGTTCGCCCAAAAACGCCTCCTTTCACTGTAGATGGGGAAAGGAAAAAGATGACTCTAACCCCGTTGTTTGATTAATGATTTGCAAAAAAGAGTCTCTATATCGGAAAATGGCTTTAGCACCCGAGCTCCATGGAGGACTCTATTTTAAAAAATTGAAAACATGATTTTGAAGTCTCAAAAAAAAATATTTAAAAAATACATGGATGTAGTAAACTGTGTACACTATAGGAGTGAAAAAATTCAATATAAAATAGTTTGTATTTTAGGTTCAATAAAAAAGACAAATTGGACAATTTTTGGATGATTCAAAAGTTGCACTGTTCATGCTCCATGGATCTACATATTTGTCATTTTTTCCTAGGATAGAATATTTGGTATTTTTTATTGAAATTTTTACATACTGGTAGAATAAATCATTGACTGCAGACTGGCATTTTTTATAAAAATTTTGAAGCTCCAAATTTGAACTTTTTGAAGATTTGGAAAAAGTCCTCCGTGGGGGACACGTGCCAAAACGACTCACTCGTCACTATACCTCCTTTTCTTGAAAAGGGATTAATATGTCATAATCGAGGTTCCAACTGCTTTTGTACTTGCACTTCAAAAACAACAATTTTACGGATTCCAACATTCTCCTTGCAAAAACCATCCCCATCCATTCTTTTCTCTTCCTTTTCTCATGATAAAAACAAAGAACAGAAAAAAGAGGTCGGCAGCACCAGGACCTAAAAGAGAACGGGCAAAACCGTGAATGCTTGTAGACGGAAGAGGGTGTCCATTAGAGGCCGTGGAGGCAGGTTAGGGCTATAGTGGAAGACTCGGAGGAGTTGCTTGAGACATCGAGCTAGAAAGCGTACCCTCCTCCCTAGCGTTTATTCATCACCCTGCCACGTGCACTCATGATTCAGATAATTATTTTCTTTCGAATACTCACTCTGTTATGAAACAATGACGTTTCAGATATACACACAGCCTCCTTGATGCAACTTTGATTTTTTTCATTGTATTATGCGGTTATGTTAGAAACAATTACACATTTTTTATAAAGGGCTTTTTATTACTCAAAAGTTTAAGTATTACACCCGGTCTCTGCATAGCTAGAATGCACACAGTCGACACAAGTCCATCAAATCCAAAAGATAGATAAAAACAAAGCAACGGATTACATATCGTGATGAGAAATTGTAATAATGCCTAAGGTGCTGAAGACGGGTCTATCCGAAGATTATGCTGTCATCCATGTGAACCATGTCAGGTAAAGCAATCGCGTGTCGTATCCTGCATTCGCGTACACACCTCCATAAAAAGGTCGCGATGATCCACACGATGTAGTGCCGATCAAGATCGAACGATGTTGGTGCATCTGTAAATAACCTGCAAGAGAGAACAATTTATATTATTAAACACCTTATCATTTTTACACAGCGCTCCAACCCGAAGAAGTAACTGTAGGGTTTCGTAGCATGGAAAACAAAAAATTTCTATCGCATACAAACAAACAAGCCAAGATCTATCTACTAGATTGTAGCAACGAGTCGATGGAATAACTCACCCTCGAAGATTCCAAAGTGTTTAACGAGAGCGGATTCTCGTGGGTGATATAGTCGTACTCTTCCCGATCTCAAGATCGCGTAGACGATCCTTCCGACGCTGCATTCCGGCAGCGCTCCCGCAGTCGGTCACACGTTCGGTACTTGACGAAGACCTTCCTCTCCCTTGTTCCAGCAAGCAGCGGAGGTTGTAGCACTCTCCTCGCAATTCCGGCAGCACAACGGCGTGGTACCGGAAGAAGAGGGGAGATCTCGCAGGGCTTCGCCTTAAGCCGGAGCGAGTATGGTGGAGTATGAGAGAGACCCACGATGATCTAGGGTTTAGACACGCCGAGGAGGGGTGCTAGGGCCGGCGGCTAGGGCTTGGGGTTTGCCCAAGTCGGCGGCTAGGGGAGAAACCCTAGGTGGCGGCGGCTATGGTGGGCGGCGGCTAGGTTAGGGTTTAGAGGGGTAGGGAACTTGTGTGTCTAGGAGGGCACCGCCTCCCTTTATAGGTGGAGGCGCGGCCAAGGGAGGAGTCCTCCCAAGTCGGCTTCAAGGTGGAAGCGGTGGGAGAGGAACCTCCCCAACTCGGTTTCCACCTCCCTCTCCACTTCCCAAAATAGCCGTTTGACTTTCAAATTGGCGTTTGACTTTTTCAAACTAGGATTTGATTAAACCCTTTATTTTGTTCAGCGATGACACTAAGCACATGATGCAATTATACCAACTTGATATAACACATTCATGTACCCTTCCTCCGAGTGCCGACATTCCGAACCTTCTAGAACATTCCCGGCGAAAACACGGAACCATTCTCCAACCTCAAACATGACTTTCCTTATATGAATCTTATTCTCCGACCATTAGGATCTCCTCGTGATATCCCGGATCCCATCCGAGACCAACAACATTCGGTCTCTTACTCATCATTCCATAACTACTCAAACAACGTCGAATCCTTAAGTGTGTCTCCTACGGTTCATGAATTATGCGACATAATCGAGACACTTCTCCAACAATAACCAATAGAGGAATCTGAAAATTCATATGGCTACATATTTCTACGATTACTTTGCGATCGAATGAACCACTTACATACGATACCAATTTCCCTTTGTCTCACGATAGTTTACTTATCCGAGGTTATGATCGTCGGTATCTCGCATACCTAGTTCAACCTCGAATTCTTGATAAGTACTCTTTTCTCGTTCCGTGATATGTGATCCCTTGTGAGCTAGTCACATGCTTGCAAGCTAATTGGATGACATTCCACCGAGAGGGCCCAGTATATCTATCGTCATATGGATGGACAAATCCCACTCTTGATCCATGTGTCTCAACCAATACTTTCCGAACACTCAATGCCACCTTTATAGCCACCCAGTTACGGTGTGGTGTTTGATGTCATCAAAGCATCCTTCCGGTGAAGGTGATATGCATGATCTCATGGTCGAAGGAATTAGGTTACTATGTATGAGAAAGCATATAGCAATTGAACTATTAAAATGACTTGATCTTTATGCTATGCTTATCTATAGGAGTATGTCCACCATATCATTCTCCTAACGATATGATCTTGTTGTTAATAACATCTCAATGTTCATGATAGGGAAACCACAATCATTTATTAACCAACAAGCTAGTATTATAAAGAGGCTTTACTAGGGACTCTATTTTAGTTTACAAATCACACAAGTATTAATGTTTCCTTGTTAATACTATTATAGCATGAATGTAAACATTTATCATAAACACAAAGATATAATAATAACTACATTTATTATTGCCTCTAGGGCATATCTCCTGATCTCCCACTTGCACTAGAGTCATCTAATCTAGATTACATGGTAATATACCGAACACCCATGGCAGTTTGGTGTTGGTCATGTTTTGCCCTCGGGAGAGGTTTAGTCAACGGATCCGCCACATTCAGATCTGTGTGTACTTTGCAAATCTTTATGTCCCCATCTTGGACATGTTCTCGAATAGCGTGAAAACGTAGCTTGATGTGCTTCAGCTTTTTGTGTGACCTTGGTTCTTGCGCATTGGCTATGGCGCCCATGTTATCATAGTAGATAAACATTGGGTCCAGCGCACTAGGGACCACACCCAGCTCTGTAATGAACTCTTTCATCCATATTGCTTCTTGTGAAGCCTCTGAAGCAGCCATGTATTCTGATTCAGTTGAAGATCTCGCCACAACGCTTTGCTTTGCACTCCTCCAGCTAACTGCTGCACCATTCAAAATAAATACCTATCCAGATTGTGATTTAGAATCATTCGGATCGGTGTTCCAACTAGCATCAGTGTAACCATTAACAACGAGTTGTTCATCACCTCCATAAGAAAGAACCATATCCTTAGTTCTTCTCAAGTACTTAAGGATGTTTTTGACCGCTATCCAATGATCCACGCCTGGATCACTTTGATATCTGCTAGTTAAACTAACAGCATATGCAATGTCGGGTCTAGTACATAGCATGGCATACATTAGAGATCCTATGGCTGAGGCATAGGGAGTCTTACTCATCCTTTCTCTATCTTCTGCTATTGTTGGACTTTGAGTTTTACTCAACGTCAGATATAAACATGGGCAAGAACCCTTTCTTGCTATCTTCCATTCCAAACCTCTTTAGAACTTTGTCCAAATATGTACTTTGTGACAATGATATTAGGCATCTCGATCTATCTCTATAAATCTTTATGCCTAATATGTAAGCTGCTTCGCCAAGATCCTTCATTGAAAAACTATTATTCAAATATTCCTTGACACTATTAAGAAGGTCTACATCATTCCCAATCAACAATATGTCATCTACATATAGTATTAAGAATGCTACAGAGCTCCCACTCACTTTCTTGTAAATACAAGCTTCTCCATAAGTTTGTATAAAACCAAAACTTTTGATTACCTTATCAAAACGTTGATTCCAACTTCGGGATGCTTGCTTCAATCCATAGATGGACCGTTGAAGTTTGCATACCTTGTTAGCATCTTTAGGATCGACAAACCCTTTGGGTTGCATCATATACAACTCTTCATCAATGTCTCCATTGAGGAACGCTGTTTTGACATCCATCTGCCATATTTCATAATCGTAATATGCAGCGATTGCTAACATAATCCTGACAGACTTTAGCTTCGCTACCGGTGAGAAAGTCTCATCGTAGTCAACTCCTTGAATTTGTCGAAACCCTTTTGCGACAAGTCGAGCTTTATAGACAGTAACATTACCATCAGCATTTGTTTTCTTCTTGAAAATCCATTTGTTCTCGATGGCCTTCTGGCCATCCGGTAAGTCCACCAAAGTCCATACTTGGTTTTCGTACATGGATCCAATCTCGTATTTCATGGCTTCTTGCCATTTATTGGAATCTGGGCTCATCATCGCTTCCTCATATGTCTCAGGGTCATCGGTGTTATCCACCAACATGACATTCATAACGGGATCATACCAATCAGGAGTGGTACAAGTTCTCGTTGACTGAGGCTCAGAGCAACTTCAACCAAGTTTCATGATCATCATCATTAGCTTCCTCTTACTAGTGCAAAGGCCACAGAACTACTTCCGGTGCTGCGCTACTCGCAAGTTCGAGAGAAGGTTCGACAACCTCGTCGAGTTCTACTTTCCTTCCCCACTTCTTTCGAGAGAAATTCCTTCTCTAGAAAGGATCCATTCTTAACGAAGATTTTGCCTTCGGATCTATGATAGAAGGTATACCCAATAGTTTCCTTCTGTATCCTATGAAGACGCATTTTCCGCTTTGGGTTCAAGCTTGTCCGGCTGTAACTTCTTTACATAGGCTTCGCATCCCCAAACTTTAAGGAACGACAATTTAGGTTTCTTCCCAAACCATAATTCATACGGTGTCGTTTCAACGGATTTAGATGGTGCCCTATTTAAAGTGAATGCGGCTGTTTCTAATGCATAACCCCAAAATGATAGCGGTAAATCTGTAAGTGACATCATAGAACGAACCATATCTAAGAGAGTTCGATTACGATGTTCGGACACACCATTACGCTGTGGTGTTCCCGACAGTGTCAATTGTGAAAGTATTCTGCATTTCTTCAAATGCTCGCCAAACTCGTAACTTAGATATTCACCTCCACGATCAGAACGTAGAAATTTAATCTTCTTGTTACGTTGATTCTCTACCTCACTTTGAAACTCCTTAAACTTCTCGAAAGTTTCGGACTTATGTTTCATGAAATAGATATACCCATATCTACTCAAGTCATCCGTGAAGGTAAGAACATAACGATAACCACCGCGCGATGCTACACTCATTGGACCACACACATCGGTATGTATGATTTTCAACAAGTCCGTAGATCGCTCCATCATACCAGAAAATGGAGTCTTAGTCATTTTACCCATCAGACATGCTTCACATCTTTCAAGTGATTCGAAATCAAGTGATTCAAGAAGTCCATCGGAATGGAGTTTCTTCATACGCTTCACTCCAATGTGACCAAGACGACAGTGCCACATATAGGTCGAGTTATCGCTCGATTTCAAACGTTTAGCTTCAATGTTATTAATATGTGTATTTCCACTATCGAGATTCAATAAGAATAGACCATCTATCAAAGGTGCATGTGCATAAAACATATTACTCATATAAATCTAACAACCATTATTCTCGGATTTAAACAAGTAACCGTCTTGCAATAAACAAGATCCCGATATAATGTTCATGCTTAACGCAGACACCAAATAACAATTATTTAAGTATAAAACTAATCCCGATGGTAGATGAAGGGGTAGCGTGCGACGCGATCACATCAACCTTTGATCCGCTTTCCAACACGCATCGTCACCTCGTTCTTCGCTAGCTTCCGCTTATTCGCACCACATTTGAGTTACAAATATGAGCAACCGATTATCAAATACCCGTGCACTACTAAGTACTAGTGAGATACACATCAATAACATGTATATCGGATATACCTTTCTTCTTGATGTTGCCGTTCTTCAAATCCGCCAAGTACTTTGGGCAATTCCGCTTCTAGTGACCTTCTCCTTGCGGAAAAGCACTCAAGATCGTGCTTGGGTCCAGCCTTGGTCTTCTTAAATCGACACGGTAACTTTCTTACCACCCTTCTCGAAGTGTCCCTTTTGCTTAGACTTGCCTTTCTTGAATTTGGTGGTCTTATTGACCAACAACACTTGGTGCTCTTTCTTGATCTCCACTTCTATAGATTTTAACATGGCGAAGAGTTCTGGCAACGTCTTGTTCATGTTCTGCATGTTGTAGTTCATCACAAAGTTCTCGTAACTTGGTGGTAGTGATTGGAGGACACGGTAAATCCCCAAAGCATTAGGAATCACTATACCCAAGCTTTGAAGTTTGTTTGCGTGCCCAGACATCTTAAGCACATGCTCCTTGACGAGTGCCTCTTCCATCTTGCAGTTAAAGAACTTTTCAGAAGCCTCATAGCTCTCAATTGCCGCATGAGTCTCAAAGATCAATTTGAGATCACGGACAATATCATGTGGGTCTGAATTCTCAAACCTTTTATGAAGCTCCGATTCTAAACCATACAAGATAGCACACTGAACTGTGGAGTACTGAGTCTTCCGAGTGAGGTAAACATTCTTTACTTCATCGGTAGCAGTGCAGTGGGTCACCCAGCGGTGCATCCAGCACATAGGTCAAATTACCAGCTGTGAGGACAATCCTCAAATTGCGGAACCAATCCGCAAAGTTGCTTCCATTGTTTTTCAACTTTTCTTTCTCTAGGAACGCATTGGTAGGGGCTGCCATTGATCTACAACATATTTGCAATAGTTTAGACTAAGTTTATGACAAATTGAGTTCTAATTAATAGTAAGATTAATCTAGGTGAACTCCCACTCAAAACAACATCCCTCACATTGTTTTAGTGATCACACGAACCAAATCCACCACATCAAAACCGATCATCACGAGAGTTGATGTAGCTTCAATGGCGAACAATCGACATGTTCATCATATCTACTATATGACTCATGCTTTACCTTTCGGTGATCCGTGTTCCGAGACCATGTATGTACATGCTAGGCTCGTCAAGATCAAACCTTAGCTTCCGCATGAGCAAATCTAGCTTGCTCACGTTGTATACACTTGCGGAATCTAACACACCCGATCATCACGTGGTGCTTCGAAACAACAAGCTTTAGCAACGGTGCTAACTAAGGGTGAACACTTTATGACTTGAAATTTATGTGCATGAGGGATCATCTTATAATGCTACTGTCGTTATCTAAGCAATACAAGATGCATAAAGGATTAACATCACATGCAATTCATAATATGTGATATGATATGGCCTTTCTTCTTTGTGCTTCCGATCTCCATCTTCAAGCACGAACATGATCTCCATCATCACCGACATTGCATCAAGGTCCATGACGCTGCTCCATGGTTGTCGTCCACCGGCTTCAACTATTACAACTACTTTGAATAGACACGGGTCTTAAGAATTTAAAGACAACCATATGGCTCACGGTTGCCAACTTACAATAAGGAACATTGCATACATCAAATATAATCACAATCATGGCCATATCACATCACAAGACACCGCAAAACAAAGTTAGACGCCTCTACTTTCTTTGCATGTTTTACGTGGTTTGGGGCTTTCAATAAGTGTCGTTCTAACTTACGAACAAGAACCACAACATTGATACTAGTATTGACAATCACCCGTTGTAAACTGAATCTTAACTATGCTGGGAGAAACAGGCACCCGCAAAGCCACTTATGCAATACAAGTTGCATGTCAAGCGTGGAGCAAGTCTCATGAATGATGTCATGTAAGGTTAGCCCGGGCCGCTTCATCCCAACATCCCGCAAGATGCAAAGTACACAAGAAGCAATCGACAATAAAAGCATCAACGCCCACAATGACCATTGTGTTCTACTCGTGCAACAGATCTACATATAGACACGGCTCGATACCTTTGTAGGGTTTCAGAGCATGGAAAACAAAAATTTCTATCGCATACAAACAAACAAGCCAAGATCTATCTACTAGATTGTAGCAACGAGTCGATGGAATAACTCACCCTCGAAGATTCCAAAGTGTTTAACGAGAGCGGATTCTCGTGGGTGATGTAGTCGTACTCTTCCCGATCTCAAGATCGCGTAGACGATCCTTCCGGTGCTGCGTTCCGGCAGCGCTCCCGCAGTCGGTCACACGTTCGGTACTCGACGAAGACCTTCCTCTCCCTTGTTCCAGCAGGCAACGGAGGTTGTAGCACTCTCCTCGCAATTCCGGCAGCACAACGACATGGTACCGGAAGTACAGGGGAGATCTCGCAGGGCTTCGCCTTAAGCCGGAGCGAGTATGGTGGAGTATGAGAGAGACCCACAACGATCTAGGGTTTAGACACGCCGAGGAGGGGTTCTAGGGCCGGCGGCTAGGGCTTGGGGTTTGCCCAAGTCGGCGGCTAGGGGAGAAACCCTAGGTGGCGGCGGCTATGGTGGGCGGCGGCTAGGTTAGGGTTTAGAGGGGTAGGGAACTTGTGTGTCTAGGAGGGGCAGCCCTGCCCCTCCCTTTATAGGTGGGAGGCGCGGCCAAGGGGAGGGGAGTCCCTCCCCAAGTCGGCTTCAAGGTGGGGGCGGTGGGGGAGAGGAACTCCTCCCCCAACTCGGTTTCCACCTCCCTCTCCACTTCCCAAAATAGCCGTTTGACTTTCAAATTGGCGTTTGACTTTTTCAAACTAGGATTTGATTAAACCCTTTATTTTGTTCAGCGATGACACTAAGCACATGATGCAATCATACCAACTTGATATAACACATTCATGTACCCTTCCCCTCCGGAGTGCCGGACATTCCGGAACCTTCTAGAACATTCCCGATGAAAACACCGGAACCATTCTCCAACCCCGAAACAGGACTTTCCTTATATGAATCTTATTCTCTGGACCATTCCGGATCTCCTCGTGATATCCCGGATCCCATCCGAGACTCCAAACAACATTCGGTCTCTTACTCATCATTCCATAACTACTCAAACAACGTCGAATCCTTAAGTGTGTCTTCCTACGGTTCGTGAATTATGCGGACATGATCGAGACACTTCTCCGAACAATAACCAATAGAGGAATCTAGAAATTCATATGGCTCACACATATTTCTACGATTACTTTGCGATCGAATGAACCACTTAAATACGATACCAATTTCCCTTTGTCTAACGATAGTTTACTTATCCGAGGTTATGATCGTCGGTATCTCTGCATACCTAGTTCAACCTCGATACTGATAAGTACTCTTTTCTCGTTCCCGTGATATGTGATCCCTTGTGAGCCAGTCACATGCTTGCAAGCTAATTGGATGACATTCCACCGAGAGGGCCCAGAGTATATCTATCTGTCATATGGATGGACAAATCCCACTCTTGATCCATGTGTCTCAACCAATACTTTCCGAACACTCAATGCCACCTTTATAGCCACCCAGTTACGGTGTGGTGTTTGATGTCATCAAAGAATCCTTCCGGTGAAGGTGATATGCATGATATCATGGTCGAAGGAATTAGGTTACTATGTATCAGAAAGCATATAGCAATTGAACTATTAAAATGACTTGATCTTTATGCTACGCTTATCTATAGGAGTATGTCCACCATATCATTCTCCTAACGATATGATCTTGTTGTTAATAACATCTCAATGTTCATGATAGGGAAACCACAATCATTTATTAACCAACAAGCTAGTATTATAAAGAGGCTTTACTAGGGACTCTATTTTAGTTTACAAATCACACAAGTATTAATGTTTCCTTGTTAATACTATTATAGCATGAATGTAAACATTTATCATAAACACAAAGATATAATAATAACTACATTTATTATTGCCTCTAGGGCATATCTCCAACAGTAACTTATACTTGTTATATATACCATGTAACCAATTCCCAAAAATGTTGGCAATACTACGTGGTGGATACAAACCTGAAGCTGTTTGGGTGACTGACCATATAGATCGGGTAAAACTATATTAGAAAAACAGGTGTTTGATTGTCTCATTTTGATGACAAAACACGTACCCAGGATTCCCATGCAGTTCCGCTTAATATGTTTATCTTTTGTAAGGATAATCCCTCGACGAAGATACTGTTGGCGTGTTATTGACGCCTTGTTGGGAGACCCCAAGAGCAAGGTGTGATGAGCACATCAGCAAGTTTTCCCTTAGTAAGAAATCGAGGTTACCAAACCAGTAGGAGGAAGGAAACGACTCAAAGGTGTTGCTAGCAACTTGGAGACTTGCATAACACAAACTCAAGATTTTACCCCAACAAACAGTGAGATTGTCAATCTCATCGGTTGACGAGGTTTGATCTCGTCAATGCCCATTGTTATGGACTTGGGTTTTGGAGAAGATGGGAATGCTGGAGATCACGGAACGGTTAACAGACAAGCAACCAGGGGACACGAGATTTATCCAGGTTCAGGCCCCTAGAGGGAAAACCCTACTCCTTGTCTGCTCTTGATTACGGCGGAACCGAAAGTTACAGGGGTGCTCAGATGCAATCTGGCGTGGAGGTGTATATGAAAGGTGAGAGAGAGCCTCCTCGTCGTGCCCTCCTAGCCTTTATATAGAGATAGGTAGGTCCCAGACATAGATCGAGTCGGTTACAAGTTTAGGGTTTGCCCCTTTGAATATTCTATCTTTTCTAGTCTTGCTCTCCAAGGATCCAAAGGCGTCATGGGCCCAGGCCACCCGAAAAGCTTCATGGGCTGGCGCATATTCTTGTGGGCCTTCCTTGGGCTGGACCAGGCATGCTAAGGTCGTGTACCCATAGGGTATAACCATGTCAGTAGCCCCCGAGTGTTCAGTCGAATCGTAGATTCGGCTGAGGACTCTTCAATCTTTCGGGTGCAGCTATCTCTGTTTGCTAGAGAATGATTTGAGTGTGTAGGGATTGTTGATGCGTGTGCCTGACTCTCCAGACGGATCAGGGTCAGTTAACTGTCTTAGGACAAAACAACACGATCTTCTTCAGATTCGAGTCCCTCGACTCGAACCCGGAACATATGCTGGCGTAATTCGACTCAGGCTGCTGAGGACTTATAGGCGTGGAATCCCAGTAAATTTTGAATGATGTACCCAACGCGTCCATCGGGATTTTTCATCGCGCCTGCTGGCACGGATTTTTACTAGCAGAGCACAGTCGTGTGCGTTGTGAGGCCATCAGATGATATCTGTAGGTCTTATCTTTGTGCCACAGACACAGCATTCGAATGTTTATCACCGCGGAGGTGTTTCAGGTGGCCAAGGAGGATGTTGCTCACTTAGCATTTAACTGGGGCAGAGTTGCCGAAAAGTTTTTGCATGCTGATCCGAAGGATCGCAATCGAAGAATTCATAGGGTGCGCGACTAGCGCTCCCTATGGGAGTAGCCCCCGAGTGTCTGTTCGAGTCGTAGACTCGAGCGGAGACTTTAATTCAGCTATTGCTTACTTTAGGTCTGTAGGACACAAATTTTTTCGGATGCTTGAATCAGTCCTCCCTATGCGGGTAGCCCCGAGTCCGTAGTGGAGTCATAGACTCGACGTAGAACTCGAAGAAATAGTTCAGTGGTGTAGTACCTTAATCATACTTCGGGTGCGCGGCTAGCGCTCCTGATAGGAGTAGCCCCCGAGTAGTTACTCGAATCATAGATTCGGGTGAATACTTTAGCTATGTAGCCGAAGATTTGTAATCGTTTCTAGTATAGCCTTGATGACGTCAGTGCTGACGATCGGTGACCTCAAGCGTATGTAGCGCCAGAGGTGACGTGACTGGACGAACGTGGGTCCCACCTTCTGACTTTGAATTGACTGTTCACGCGTGGCGTGGAGATAATTACGGCGTCGCCTTGGTTTCTGTGCGTAGTGGACGGCATGTGAGCAACGGTTCGCTGTTGTGCTGACACGTGGACGGTTGGATTTTGATGTTGTCTCTAGGGCTTCCCAATGAACGGTCCCCGTTCGTCGTCTTCGTCCTTATAATCTGTGGGGGAAAAGTTTGTTTATTTTCAGCGCAGCCATTTTCCTTTCACTGCTTCCACCTTCTTGAGTTTTTCTTCGGCGCGCGCTGGAAGTTCTTCGATCTTTCCCATCTTCTTTTTTGCGCTCACACCGCCGTCTTCGCCGCACTGCAATGGGGAAGTCAAAGAAGGCCTCCACCACAGTTGGCACTAGCGCTGCTACCGGCGGCAAAAAAGGTACCGCCGCCACTCGCGTCATGGATGGTGGTTGGCGGCGATCAAAGACGCGCGAGGGCGACCTACGCAAGCTTCGTGAGCGGGGTCTGATCCCGCAGGACAAGGAGGCCGTCAAGATTCCTGGCGACGAGGTAATTCCCCGTCCACCCGCTGGGTTTCGGGTCATGTTTGTCGCTTTTGTCCTTCGGGGCCTCTGTCTCCCAGTTCATGATTTTCTCCGTGCATTGCTTTTCTTCTATGGCATCCAACTCCATCATCTGTCGCCAAATACCCTTCTCCACATCGCCTATTTCATCACCTTCTGCGAGTGATGCCTCGGTATCGAGCCGCACTTTGGCCTTTTTCGGAAGCTCTATTCCGTGAAGAGGCAATCTGGATCCGATGGCGTTTATCCCATCGGCGGCTGCATCATTTCCCTTAAATCCATTTTTCTCTTCTTCTCTTTTTCTATGTCCGAGTCTGCCCAGTACTGGCGGAGGCGATGGTTTTACATCCACGACTCCCCAATGGACGGGCAAAATTTTGGCCTTGCTCCTTTCAACCCCTCCTAGAAAATCCAGCTGAAGAGGTCCTGGAAGAACCACATTTTTGATGGTGAGGTGGCAGAGATAGATGAGCTCTATCGTCGGGTGGAGGACCTCCAGGTGATTCCGGATAAAGAGGTGAACAGTGTGGATATTATTCACACCTTCCTCAAACGTCGGGTGCAGCCGCTCCAGGCTAGGGCGCACCCGACGTTCCTTTATTCTAGCCGCCAAGATCCGACTAGGTTTCGACTGAGGAACTCTCCAAGGGGGATCTCGATAGAATCCTTCGGCCGCTGCTGAAGTTCAAAGATGAAGAGGATCTTCCGGGGAAGTCGTTGACCCCTCCGTTCACTGCCTCTCGTCCGGTTCCGTAGGTGTAGATCTGGGGCGTGCGCGTAGCGCTATTTTCGAGTGCGTTTTTCTTGTACTCGTTTGTACTGAAAGTTTGCTTTTATTTGTGCAGGGATTCAAGGTGCCGGGCATGGTGCCTCCGCTACCCGAACGTTTTCCGTATGCGCCGGACAATGAGGTAGTGGACTCCATGTCGGGCAGCTGCGTCACGGAGCTCGAGCAAATCATCGGATACCTCGACTCCGCCGACGCCTAGGAACCCGCCGTGCCTTGCACGCCACAGTGGAGGGATGGTGTCTCTTCCTCCCCTATTCTGGTCGTGCCTGTGCGGGCTGTAGCACCGTAGCCGCCGGCGAAGCAGAAGAAGGAAGAGAAGAAGGGCAAGAGGTCCTTGCCTGTCTTCAATTTGAGAGATATGGAATCGTAAGTTCTTTCGGTTGCTTTTTTGCTATCCTTCATTGCTGCTTGATTGTCTTCGACTGATGTTTTTTCTTTGCAGCCACTCCTCTGATGGCTCGTTTAGTGATGCCACTCAGGAGATAGTAGGGGAGTCGAAGATGACGCCTCCTCCTTCGCAGACGGTGGCCACCTCTGGGGGCGTTGCTCCGAACCCTTCTCCGCAGGAGGCTCGGGTGATTGTCTCCCAGAAGACTACACGGACCTTCGGAGTCGCCGTCTGGTCATGTAAGTGCTTTCATTCTTGTCGTGGGGGGAGCCCCCGAGCATTTTTCGTATAATCTGCTGATCATTGCTTCTGTTTTGTGCACGTCTGGGGGGAGCCCCCGAGCGCTATTTTCGTATGCTTGATTTATTTTGCTCGTTTCTTAGGCGCAGCCCCCGAGCCCTTTTCCTGATAAGCTGCTTCTTCTCGCAGCCTTTTGTGCAAGGCGCCAACCAGCTGGTAAAGCAGCATCTAGCGTTGAAGGCCAGCCTCCAGCGGCTTCAAGGTTCACCCGAAACTGGGTCTTTCACTTCTTCATCTGCTTACTAGCTTATGATACTCACACATGTACTTCTTGCTTTTTGCAGATGAGAATAATACTGCCCTCCACGAGCTTGATGCTCTCAAAAAGAGCCTTGGGCGAGCGGAGAAAATAGCTGAGGATGCCGTCGGTGCTAAGGAGCGCCTTGAGCAGGAGCTAGCCGACGCAGCTGTGGCCAAGGAGCGCCTGCAGCAAGAGGCTATGGACCGCGAGGAGCAGCTTTCCACCACTGCGGCCTCACGCGAGAAGGAGGTAGCCGAGAAGCTGATGGCTGCTGCCAAGGCTATTTCAGGTGAGTGGTTTCGCCTGCTTGGTTTGTTTCGGCTGCCCTGGCTCCGTACCTTTGTCTAATTTTTACTGTGCCCTTATCTGTTTTCTAGATGCCATTGGCATTGAGTTTGACCGCGGTGCCCTGGAGCACGGTAGTGCTCTGGATGATGCCACTGCGGCGGTCGAAGACCGTTGCAGCACCGTGGTCGGCTCACTTGCCAAGGCCAAGGAGGTTCTTGGACGCTTCTACAAGGAGATCGTGCCCAAGGGCGTTGCCCTGGACAATGTCGAATTGTTGGCGGATGCCTTGTCAGGCGACACGCCTGCGGCATACAAACGCAAGCAGAAGGGCATCGGTGCATCCATGGGGTTGGCAATGGCCATGGCGTCTGGAGTGGAGCTGGATCTTCACCAGGTCACCTCCCAGATGCCGACGACTCCCGACGGATCCGAGGTAGCTTTTGCCCTCTATGCTGCCCGTTGTAAACGCTATGGGCCGAAGCTGATTGACCTGTTGGCAGAGTACACGGTGAGGCAGCAGGGAGAGTCCAAGAGCAGGCAGTCTGGCTCCGAGGCCACTCAGGATGCAGCTGCTTAGGCCCTGTAGTTGTAGTGTAGTAGTTGTCTTCTTTTGTTGTAATATATTTATGAACACTCCTTGTGACACGCAGTGGCTTTTGTATATAATGAATCTCCGAGCTGCTTGCCCATTCGTGTGTTTGTTCATATCCTTGTATCTTTTCCTTTAGGGACCTTCGAGTGATGACCACGACATCTGCTTTGTTTAAGCCGCGACCATCCTTGGATGATGCGTCCAGACTTGTGTTCTCCTTGACCGTCCATGATCTTGAGAAGGAGTTGCTTGGCACCCGAGGTCATGCGGACGTTTGGAAATCGAAAGCAGAGCGAGGCGCCACCAGAGAGGAGTATTTGATGGGAGAGTTGTAGCGTTTAGCCGAAGAGCTACAATGTGAGTTTCTTCGAGCTGCTGCTCATTTTCGGATGTGCATGTTGGCTTGTCATCTTACTTTGTAGGTGTTGCAGGTGCTAACCTTGTTCCTCAGGAGGAGAAGGAGGGTGTTGCAGTTCGAGTCAACTGCTTGACCCAGCAAGATATGGAGGCTGGTGGCTTTTTCTAGATGGATTGCGACCATGCCATGATCCTTGCGACTGTGCAGGTTCGTGTTCACCAGGTATCGCGAGTGTTGCGGCAGGTGAAGACTTCCTTGGCGTTGATGCTGCATGTCATGTTTCCTCTGGATGAAGCGCCATCGGCTCTCTGGGGCTTGCTGGTGAAGTTTCGAGATGTGTGTCACGTCAAGGAGCTGGTGCGGCACCAATTGGTTACGGGGGTGAAGGCAGCGCTTTCCCTCGTATGGCTGCATCA
Source organism: Avena insularis (assembly GCA_023614405.1). Classification (NCBI taxonomy): domain Eukaryota; kingdom Viridiplantae; phylum Streptophyta; class Magnoliopsida; order Poales; family Poaceae; genus Avena; species Avena insularis. The sequence continues at coordinate 473,493,768 of CM042697.1, forward strand.
CCCTGACGTGGACCTTTATGTCGTTGTGGCTGGACCGCCTCCTCGGCCAGATGGTGGCATGTGGGACATGCGTCCGCAGTACGCGGCTGTAAGGCAGTATGCCGAACAAGTTGTAGATCTTTTTAAGCATCGTGTGTAGGTGATTCTTCAGAATAGCTAGGACCTGAAAAAAAGATAGATGTAAAACTTGTATGTTTTCGACTGGGCGTGCTATGCCCTTTGTTGTAAAGGTTGATTGTATGTGCATGCCCTTTTAGTTAGCCTGACGTGATCAGCTACTCAGGTTTACATGCATTATCCTCAGTCGACGAAGTCGTGAGGTGAGGGGAGCCCCCGAGTGTGTTTGTAGAATAAAGAAATGCTAGTAATAGATAAATTTGGGGCGAGACACTTAGCTTTATTCATATCGTAATGAGGAGGTACATTGTTCGGCTGGGGTAGCCTTGGCTGAATAGCCTTATTGAAAGTAAAAAGGGTGGGGGTAGCTAGGGGTAGAATCGTCACAGTTGTGTGACATTCCATGGGTTGGAGTATGCGACTCCAGACTCCACGTGCTTGAGGCGATAGGCGCCACCTGGGATTACTTCGGTGACAACGTAGGGTCCTTCCCAGGGTGACTCGAATTTCTTCGGTCGCTCTTGCTTGAGTCGTAAGACTAGGTCTCCTTCGACGAAGGATCTGTTGGTAGACCGCTGATCATGCTGCGGCGATGTCGCGTGCCTTGTCGAGTATGTCGACAACGTCTTTGAGTGCGGCCGTCAATTCGGCTTTGCTGTAGGCGACGACCCATGGGGCCTTATGTCGTACTTTGGAAGGTAGCACGGCTTCGGCTCCGTGCACCATGAAGAAAGGCGTGTAGCCCGTTGAGCTGTTTGGAGTTGTGCGCAGGCTCCAAAGGACGGAGGGTAGCTCTTCTGTCCATGCTCCCGTAGCTCGCTCGAGTGGGCTCATTAGGCGTTTCTTGATGCCGCCGCCGATGAGGCCGTTGGCCTTTTCGACCTGCCCGTTCGTTTGCGGGTGCATCACGCAGGCGTATGTTATGTTGATCCCGAGGCCCTCGCAGAAGTCCTGGAATTCTTTGGAGATGAAGTTGGACCCGTTGTCGGTGATGATGTTGTGTGGCACGCCGAACCTGTAAAATATGGATTCGAAGAACTTTACTGCTGCTTTACCCGTTTGGTTGGTGACGGGCATTGCTTCGATCCACTTGGTGAACTTGTCGACTGCGACCAGGAGGTAGACGTGGCCTCCTTTCGAGGAATTGGGCAGTTTGTCGATCATGTCGAGGCCCCATTGGGCGAAGGGCTAGGCCAAAGGTATGGGCCTTAGCTCCGATCCGGGTGCGTGCGGTTTATCTGCGAACCTCTGGCACCTGTTGCATCTTCGGACAATGTCCTTGGAATCGTTCATGGCCATTGGCTAGTAGAATCCATCTCGTAGAGCTTTGGCGACGAGGGAGCGGCTGCCCGCATGATGGCCGCAGATGCCTTCGTGGATGTCTTGGAAGATAGTTTTGCCGTCAACGATGGTGACGCACCTTTGGAGTACACCCAAAATGTTGCGCTTGTACAGCTCGCAATTGATGATGGTGAAGGCCTTGGACCGACGAGATATGCGTCGGGCATCTGTCGGGTCATCAGGCAGTTCCTTGTCTATCAGGTACTTGAGGTACGGCTGTGTCCATGTTTCTTCGACTGCCATGACCTACATCAGGTTGACCACTGCGACCTCTGTGTCGAGTTTTTCGGGTCCTTCCTATCCTTCGGGTGATCCCTTGGGGAATTTCCTTTTGATGGATGGCACGCAAATCTGTTCGAGGAACACACCTGGTGGCACCCGTGCACATGTGGAGCTGATATTGGCGAGCCTATCGGCTTCTTTGTTGCTTTCTCTTCCAACGTGTCGAAGTTCGCAGTCGTCAAAGTCTCCTTCGATCTTCTTGTAGAGTGCACGGTACGCGATCATGTTTGCGGCGTGTGCATCACACTCGTTCATCGTTTGCTGGACGACGAGGTTCGAGTCACCGTAGATGACTAGGCGCGTTGCGCCGCAAATCTTGGCCATCCTCATGCCGTGGATGAGGGCCTCGCATTCGGCTTCATTGTTGGAAGCTCGAAATTTCATCCGGAGGACGTACTTCATCTTGTCGCCCTGCGGGGATGTCAGTATGACCCTGGCTCCTGCTCCAGCCTCGCGCTTTGAGCCATCGAAGTGCATCGTCCATGACTGAGACATATCTGGGGTGTTGGGCAGCTGCAGCTCCATCCAGTGGACGAGGAAATCCGGTAGGACCTGGGACTTGATCGCATGGCGCTTCTCGTAGATTATGTCTAGAGGAGACAACTCGATTCCCCACAGGGCCACGCGTCCTGTGGCTTCCGGGTTGTTCAGGATGCTGTTCAGGGGTGCTTCGTCGACGACTATCACCTGATTCTCCTGGAAGTAGTGGCTCAGTCGATGAGCCGTCATGAACACGCCGTAGGCGAGTTTCTGGTAGTGAGGGTACGTACCTCTGCTTTGTTTGCGTCAATACCTCGCCGAGGTAGTAGATTGGGCGTTAGACCCCATGGGTCTTGCCATCTTCGGGTCGCTCGACCACAAGCACAGTGCTCACCACCTGGTGCGTGGCTGATATGTATAGCAGGAGGGGCTCGCGTTCCTTTGGCGTGACCAGGACGAGCGAGGTGGAGAGCAATCGCTTCAGATCTTTGAATGCATCGTCCGCTTCGGGCATCCACTCGAATTTTCCTGCCTTGCGCAGCAGCTGATAGAAAGGCAGGGCCTTTTCTCCCATGCGGCTGATGAACCTGCTCAGCGCCACGATGCACCCAGCGAGTTGTTGGATACCTTTGAGGTTCTTCGGTTTCTCCATGGCCAGTATGGCCCGGATTTTCTTCGGGTTCGCCTCAATTCCTCTCTGGGAGATGAAGTAGCCGAGCAGTTGGCCAGATGGGACGTCGAAGGCACACTTTTCTAGGTTCAGCTTGATCTTGTAGTGATCAAGGTTGTCGAAGTCTTGCGGAGATCGTCGATCAGTGTCTTGGCCTCCCTTGTCTTGATTACTATGTCGTCGACATAGACTTGTACATTGCGGCCGATCTGTCTCTTCAGGCATGTCTACATGCACCACTGGTACGTAGCACCTGCGTTCTTCATCCCGAAGGGCATTGTGTTGTAGCAGAACAATCCGAACGATGTGATGAACGCTGCTTTATCCTGATCTTCGACCTTCAGTCGAATCTGATTGTAGCCTGAGTTGGCGTCGAGGAAGGAGAGTTTCTCGCATCCTGTAGTCGAATCGATAATCTGATCGATCCGAGGGAGAGGGAAGTGATCCTTCAGACAGTGCTTGTTCAGTGATGTGAAGTCCACGCACATCCGCAGGATGTCCGTGTCCTTTTTAGGGACCATCACGGTGTTGGCTAGCGACTCGCTTTCCTTGATCTCCCTGATGAAAGCAGCGGTGAGCAGTCTGTTGACCTCAACTCCGATGGCTTCGACCCGTGGCTCGGACAGTCGTCCGATGGACTGTTTGACGGGCTTGGTATCTGGGAATACATTGAGTGCGTGCTCGGCGAATTCCCTGGGAACTCCTGGCATGTCCGCAGGACACCGGGCGAAGATTTCCCAGCGCTCATGGAGGAATTCGACGAGTGCGCTTTTCTATGCGGGGTTGAGGTCGTTGGCGATCAGCGCCGTCTTGGAGGCGTCCGTCGGGTGGACCTGCACCTTCTTCGTGTTGACTGTTGAGTCGAATGACATGTCAGGTGCGTTTTGCCTTGAAACTGGGGGTGCCCCGTTGTCCGTCACTTCTCGGAGCCTTATGAGCTCCTCCTGCATGCCGAATGAATGGGAGATTCTGTTGAAGTCCCTGTCGCAGTGGTCCAATCGGGTGAAGCTCCTGTGGACAGTGATGACGCCCACTGGGTCCTGGCATCTTGAGTAGCAGGTAGGCATAATGCGGTACTGCCAGGAACCTTGCGAATGCCACGCGCCCGAGGATGGTGTGGTATTGTGATGGCCAGTCCACCACTTCGAACTTGAGTCGCTCACACTGAAAGTTGTCAGGCTGGCCGAAGATGACGTCGAGCCATATCTTTCCCAGGGGAAATATGTCCTTCCCTGGGACGATGCCGCGGAACGTTGTGTCGGATTGTTCCAGGCTGCACAGCGGGATCGGAATTGCTGCTAAGGTGCTAGCAAACATCAAGTTGATGTCGCTGCCGCCGTCCATGAAGACGCGGCTCATACCGAACCCTCCGATCTGCGCCTCAAGCACCAGGGCAACATGACCTGGGCGAGGGATCTGGCGGGGGTGGTCCGAACGGCTGAACGTGATGCAGGACTCCGAACCGCTGAGGTACTCAGGGATGGCTGGTGGAGCAGTCACATCCAAGCTGACTTGGCGGGTGATTTTCTTTTGCACCCTGTTTGTTGGGCCCCCCTTTTGGATCATCAGTGATCCCTTCGGCGCGAGGTACCCATTTCCACCGTTGTTCTGCGTAGGTGCGATTGGGTGATTCAAAGGTCCCGCGGGTGGTGGTGGAGGATCTCCGTGGGCGATCTCACCTGGCGCGGGTGCGTGCCCGTACCCAGGGTTCGGGGCTTGCTGCCTCATGTGGGACATGCTCTCGCTGAGTTTCTGGAACTCGCGGCAATCCTTGAGCATGTGGCTTGCCTTCTTTTTGCCATCCTGCTTGTCGATGTAGAAGTGGATGGTACATGGGCCCGATAATTTGTCTAATCTTTGAGAGGCTCGTCGCGTGATTCTTGAGTTGCCACGATGTGTTGGGCGCCCTCCATCGCAGGTTGTTTCATGTATCCGCCGCTGTTGCGGCTGCCCTCGTTGCGGCGGTCGGCGTAGCCAGCCGCGACCATGTCGGGTCCGTCACGATCGTCGAAGACGCGCGATCTTCGTTTGCTATGGCACTCGTGTCGGCGACCGTAGTCATCTTCCTCCTCTGAGTGTGCTCGGTGGACGGAGTCCTCACCATCGGCCCATCTGTTGGTGATGTCCATGAGGTGGTCGAGTGTCTTGGGCTTGACGTGCCCAAGTTCTTCCTTGAAGTCCCGGCGTTTGACGCCATCCTTGAAGGCGTCGATCGCTCTTTCCTTAGAGATGTGCGTCACGGAGTTCTTGGTGTTGGACCAGCGTAGTATGTACGAGCAAATGGATTCGCCCGTTTGTTGGGTGCAGGACCGTAGCTCCTCGATCGAGGTTGGCCTCTTGCTGGTGCCCTTGAAGTTTCAGATGAAACTGTACGCCAGTTCCTTCCAGCTTCGGATGGATCCCGAGGATAGGCTGAGCGAGATCGGTACTTTGTCACCGCAGTTGAAGGCATTGCAGGGCGGTGTTCTTGTTTCCGCCGTGCAGTTTTACGGATGACAGGTGGTCGCTGAGCCACACCTTAGGGTCCTACGTGCCGTCGAACTTCGGAGTATCCGAAGGAAGCTTGAAGTTCCACAACATCCGCGTCCGCCGAACGGATCTGGTGAAGCATCGGGCTCTGTAGAGTTCTCCTTCATCGTCGTCCTCTTCAGATTTAGATGAGCACACGCGCTTGGCGCGTGCCTTGTCGATCTTGCGTTGGGTGAGCTCGCTTCTGGCGTCATAGTCGCGGCTGCGATGCCGCGAGCTCTTATGCCGTCGAGGCGGGTCGTGCTCTTCCTCGTCGAATGAGGGTGTAGGATTGCGGTTGAACCTAACTGCGGCCTTTTTCTTCGGCTCCTGAGGAGCTTCCCCATGGAGCGCATCTCCCACGAGTCCAAGTCCGGCTAGTGCTGAATTGTGCATGGCCCTCTTCGGGTCCCCCACTGGAGGTGGATGGGACGCGAGGTATGTGGTGGCTGTCATGATCGTAGCTTGCGGCGTCTTTGGGATGACATTGTTGTTGGCATCCATCTCCATGAAGGATGTGTTGAGAGTTCGGGTTGCCTCACGACGCGCGGCGGGGTCCATGTTCTCTACGCGAGAACGGTGCTTGTTGCCTTGGTTGCCGTGTGAGCTGGAGCTGCCGATGGCAGAGAGCGCAGCTCGCCGTGCACTGGACTCCGAGGCTGCTTGCTTGCGTTTGTCAAGCACCTCTTGCATCTTCACCTGCTTCTTGTGCTCTTCAATGAGGAGCAGGTGGTATGCCATTAGTAGGTCTCGCGAGGCACCCACAGGCAGGATCTTGTTGCCCGCTACGGCTTCGCGAGCTTGGTTCCATCCTTCCTCGCTGAGGTGGATTACCCGATTGGCATCGGTGTCGTCCCCGTTGGGCGGGGGGATGATTGTCTCCAGTTTTCCCCGTTTTTACCCTACGGGTTGGGTGGCAAGTTGGGCGCGTGCTGGTACACGTCGCTCTGGATTACCACGACGCATTGGTATCGTCCGTAGGGTAGATCGCTGCTGCCGTAGCTTTCGGATCCAAAACCGTAGGTTCCTTCATCCGATGGCGGATCGCACAGATCTGAGTTGCAGCTGCTGCTGTCATATGACTCATCTGTCGATGGTGATGTGCGTAGCACGGGATGCAGGGCCCACGAGGCGGGCCTGATAGATGGCATGGGCACCTGCTCTGGGAGGCGGAGAGTGCCGGTCTACCCCACCTGGAAGCAGAAGCTCCCGAACAGGATCTCGAGCCCGTCGAACGGGCTCGAAGTCCATCAGGGTGGCTAGCGAGTGGGCGGTGAAGTCGAAAGCGCCAAAGAGGAGATGGCTCTCCGTTGCCGAGGAGTTGTAGATCGCTTTGGTCGGGACTGTCACGATCGCACAATCAGTGTCCCCAGTTCCCACAGACGGTGCCAATTGAAGAGGTTTTATCTCGTCAATGCCCATTGTTATGGACTTGGGTTTTGGAGAAAATGGGGATGCTGGAGATCACGGAACGGTTAACAGTCAAGCACCAGGGGACACGACATTTACCCAGGTTTAGGCCCCCAGAGGGAAAACCCTACTCCTGCTTGTCCGCTCTTGATTACGGCGGAACCGAAAGTTACAGGGGTGCGCAGATGCAATCTGGCGTGGAGGTGTATATGAAAGGTGAGAGAGAGCCTCCTCGTCATGCCCTCCTAGACTTTATATAGAGATAGGCAGGTCCCGGGCATAGATCGAGTCGGTTACAAGTTTAGGGTTTGCCCCTTTGAATATTCTATCTTTTCTAGTCTTGCTCTCCAAGGATCCAAAGGTGTCATGGGCCGAGGCCACACGAAAATCTTCATGGGCTGGCGCATATTCTTGTGGGCCTTCCTTGGGCTGGACCAGGTATGCTAAGGTCGTGTACCCGTATGGTATAACCATGTCACCGGTTTGCTATAACAAAGGATTAACTGTATGGCGTGGAAGGTAATGGTGGTTTAAAGCAAGTAAACAGTAACAGTGAAAGATGTATTAATGATAAAGATTGGACCGGGGTCCATAGTTCACTAGAGGTGTTCTCCTTAAGATAAACAAACATGGCATGCTAGGTAAACAAATTACAGCAGGGCAATTGACAGGACTGAGCAAGGCATAACAATGCAACACTAGACATTCATGATCCTATGAGATTCGATTGGGCACTACAACAAGATACATAGACGCCATCCAACTGCATCTATGACTAGAAATGCACCTTCAGGTTATCATCCGAACCCCCTCCAGTATTAAGTTGCAAGTAACAGATAACTGCTTTAAGCAAAGTGTGTAAGGTAAACAATCCACTTGTTCCATGAACAAGAGACCGTTGTTTTCTCCCTAGTGGCAACAACACATCTACAACCTTAGAGATTTCTATCACTTCCCTTAGATTAAATAGAGGCATGAACCCACTATCTAGCATAAATACCCCCTCTTGGAGTCACTAGCATCTACTTGGCCAAGATAGCTACTAGAAATGGAGAGCATGCAAGATCACAAATAACACAGACATGATAGAATCAAATAGAGAAAACCATTAATCAATCTGACATAGTAATATCAATATCCATCGGATCCCCGCAAACACAACATGCATGATTACAAATAGATGATCCTGATCATGAACGGAGCTCACAAGATCTAAACATGATAGCACAAAGGAGGAGATACAACCATCTACCTACTACATGGACCCGTAGTCCAAGGTGGAACTACTCCGCTTCATACCGGAGGATGGCATGTTGAATAAGAAGGCCTCCGAGATGATCTCCCCTCCAGCAGGGTGACGAGAAGAGCTTCAGATCCCCCCAATCTAGGGCGATGGTGGCGGCGGCTACAGACGGTTTCGTGGAATATTGATCGGGTACTTAGGGTTTATGCATCGGGGGTCTTTATATGTGAAGTGGCTAGGCAGGGGGCCGCCAGGGCGGCTGCACCCCCCAGACGCGGGGTGGGCCCACCCGCATGGTCATGGGGTGTGGCCCCTTGGTGACTCTTCTCCGTCTCATACTCCGGCTTCGTGTTCCCCACGGTAAAATATTTACTTTGGCTTTTGTCCCGTCCAATTCCGAGAATGTTGATTTTCTGCCTTTCTGGAGCCAAAAACAGAAGAAAACAGGCAACTGGCACTATGGCATCTTGTTAATAGGTTAGTACCAGAAAACATATAAAAACACCTCAAAGTGTAGACAAAGCAAAGCAAAGTAGATACTAAACAAGCATGGAACATCAAAAATTATAGATACGTTTCCAACGTATCAAGCATCCCCAAGCTTAACTCATGCTCGTCCTCGAGTAGGTAAGTGATAAAAAGAATAATTTTTTTGGTGACATGCACCATCAAAATCAAGATCAAACCATTTGCAAGCATTGAAAGTTGGGATCAAAGAACTCTAAACATGAGCATGAAAGATGGAGTTATAACAGTAAGACAAAGTAACTATGCATGCAACATGAAACGTTACAAACAAAGATCATGAATAACATGCATTGAAAAACGTTTGTTTGTTTCACATACAGAAAACATGGCATAGTGGCATTCAGCTTGTCCCTCATGGAGTAGCAAATAGATGCATAGGACACCTTCAAAGTTCATAAGAGTGACTAGATACAAATAGCACAAGAACAAGTAATATCAACAATATGCATCAATCAATAAGTTTTGGGATAATGCACATAGAACTAAGAATGGTAACTATGCTCTCTTAACTGGTGCCTAAAGGTAGAAGGTGGACACTCAATATAATAGTGGAAGAAAGGCCCTTCATAAGGGAAGCAGGGATTTAAAGTTTCAAAAAGAGCTTCCAAAATTATGGTACTTGTTAGCTTTCAGCTCTCATTGCCCCTATCATAAGCATATTGAAGTAATTAAAGTTAAAGTGAACAAACTATCGAGTATATGCTTGACAAAGTATAAGTTGGCAATCTTATGTCCCTTGAATACGAGGGCCGCTCCTCATGCTACTCAACTTTAGTCACATGTAAGTTCTTGTCAGAGTAAGTACATCTGTATCATAGAGAACCGCCAATGGGATACCCCTTACACATGATACAAGAGCTATCCCATAATCAAAATGACAAGGCAAGCAGACAATGAGCATCTCAGCAATCTTCTTATTTACCATGGGAAAATGGTGCTTTTTTCTCTCTTTCCTCTTTTCAATATGTCACTTTTTTATAAGAAGAAAGCTTCATAGATGTCATTATGGTGATGCTGCAAGTTTCCACCATGATTAGGCATGGCTTAGGCTAGCGGACCAGGCATTTCTCTAATACACATACATAACTCCATGGACTTACAAGCTCCCCTTTTATTTCACACCGACGACTGATACGTCCAAAATGCATCTACTTTGCTGAACACTTTTGCTATTGTTTCTCCTCTAAACTTGTGTGATTTGGATACAACTAACACAGACCGACGTTGTTTTCAGCAGAATTACCTTGGTGTCTAGTTTTTGTGCAGAAAATCAACTATCAGGAAAAATCCCGAAAAATATGCCAAAAATCCTATTTCACCGTAAGATTGGGCCACGGCGCAATCGGTGGAGGCACGAGGGCCCACCCTGCCGCACGGGTGGTCCCAAGCCGTGCCTAGAGGGGGTGTGGCCGCTTCAGGCACCCCCGGCCTCCCTCTTCACCTATAAGTTACCTCTTGACCTAAAAACTCAGGGGGTTTGACGTTTTTCTAGAAAGAGTTCCGTTGCGCTGCCACCACCAGAAATCGCGATTCGGAACCAGAAACTCCGTTCTGGCACCCTTCTGGGACGAGGAATTTGGAGAGGATCATCGCCATCATCAACAACAACGTCTCTCCATCAACCATCCATGTTTCCCTCATCCATGAGTGAGTAATCCCCCGCTGTAGGCTATGGGTATGGTAGGGATTGGATGAGTTCTATCATGTAATCGAATAAGATTGTTAGGGCATGGTGCATAGTATCTCTATTTGTGCTATTTGACTTTGTTGCAACTTGTTATGCTTAATCCTTGTCACTAGGGCCCGAGTGCCATGATCTCAGATCTGAACTTATTATTGATTCATGATGATAGTATTGTTTGTGATCTTACCTGCAAGTTGTGTACACATATCATTGTCTGGATCCAAAGGCCCCGAAGTGACAGAAATTGGGATAACTGGAGGGGATGGATGTGATGTGAGGATCACATGTGTTCATGGAGTGTTAATACTTTGCTTCGGTGCTCTATTAAAAGGAGTGCCTTAATTGCCAGTAGTTCCCTTGAGTCCCTGCTGCAACGGGCTGGCAGGACAAAAGATGGCGTGTAAGTTCTCATTGCGAGCACGTATGACTATATATGGAGCACATGCCTATGATTGTTTAGTACTTGGATGCTTATTCTTATTTATCTGCAATTGCCATAGATCTTGAAGTTACATGTTTAGACTTGTCCATGCAACGCCCGTCCATCCATCCCTATGCCTACCGCACTCATATCCTACTGTTTGCCACTACTGTTACTATTGCTCTTGTTTTACTGTTGCTGTTGCCTTATTGTTGCTACTACAAAATTGTTGCTACTGATAAACTTCTATGAGCAAGAACTATTTCTAGGTGCAGCTGAATTGACAACTCAGTTGTTAAGGCTTGCAAGTATTCTTTGGCTCCCCTTGTGTCGAATCAATAAATTGGGTAATACTAACCTCGAAGACTGTTGCGACCCCCTATACTTGTGGGTCATCAAGACTATTTTCTGGCGCTGTTGCCGGGGAGCATAGCTTTATTTGTAAGTTCACTTGGATCTATTATTGTTCACTGCTATTCCTTTCATCATGGGGAAGTCTCGTGATGGAAATTTTCCTATTTTACCATCCAATATAAGAAGAGGTACAGTTCTAAACAACTCTGCTACTCTTGATTCACCGTCTATTATATGTAAGCTTGTTACACCACCACCACATACACATGCTACACACGCTTCTACTACTGCTGAATCTGAAATTGCTTCTGATACTCATGATGTTGCTTCTACTGTGTTGGATGCGAGTGGTTCATTAGGTCCTTTCCTAGATGCTACTATTGCTAGAACTATTTTGGGAAACACTGAAACTCCTAGTGAATACACTATTACACCTGTTAGCTCACCTGAGTCTATAGAGAGATATGATATTAGTGAAGGTTACATTGAAATGACTGATGATTTTATTGAAGAGTACCAAAATACACATGGTGCTAGTGCTATGTCACATCCCAAGATTTTCCAAATCTTGTAATGTGAAAAATAAATAAACAAAATAAATAATTGTTGAATTTTAGGGTGAAAAGAAACTTTTGTTTCTAAATGGAAACTTAAAATCTCATCTTGAACAAACTTTGGTTTAAGTTTGAATCCAACAAAATCCAAATCAAGTGAAATGCATTCCTCAATGAATGTATCTTGAAATTTAAACCCTTGGAAAATAAACCAAAACCCTAAAACTCTAATGGAAGAAAATCATTTCAAAAGATATTTCTAAGACCATGGATTTGATCCAAATAAAAATTTGTCAACAAACATTTGTAAATGATCAGTAATGACAAATAGAAATATTATAAAACCATAGAAATTGATTTCAATCAATTTGGAACCAAAGATAAAATCTTATGAACTTAGTAAGATAAAGAAATTAAATTTCCAAAGCTAATAAAGCACCTATCTAAAAATCCATACCAAATGGTGAGCAAATAATCCTAAAGACATTTAAAAGGATAAACAAATGTTTAATAAGATTTTACAAATTGGAATCACCAAGTTTGGACCTTTAAATAAAAAGATATGGATTTTATAAGATAAAGAAAGAAATATTAAATCAGGAATATTTAAAGACCAAATTAAATCTTGGCCTAATCCATAAGCAAATGGAATAATTATAATCCAAATCCAAATAAAATAATGGATAAAGAATTTTCAAATTATTTAAAAGGGCATTAACCAAATCCTATTCTATTTGAATAAAGATAAAATCCCTATTAGAAATGATTAATTAAATCTGGGAAAATAGAATTTGGAATTTACCCAAGTGGAATAAAAGTTGTTTAATTAAGTTAAATGGGATCAAAGAAATCAACTAAATAAATTTATGGAATTAAACCCATAATTATTTTCATTAGAATAAAGACAAGTACCCAAATTAAAATGATTAATAAATCATATTAAAAATATTCCAAATAATTCAAAGTGAATTATTTGACACCCTATTAAATAAATAAAACCTACTGAAAAGATTTGGAAAGATTTAGAATTCAAATGGAGTTTGAAATCATTATTAAATCTTATTTGAATAAATGCAAGGGCCTATTTTAAATAATTAAAAGACCCTAAAAAGAATAAAAGAAATATTCTAATTTTGACTTTAAAATGTATTAATAAACAATATTAGAATATACACAAAAGTTTGGTTGAAGTTTGAAATCAAATTGTTGTTTGAAAAGTTTAAACAAAATCAAAACAGATAAATAGAAAAAGAAAAGGGAAAAAGATTCTGTATAAAAAAATAAAAACAGAGAAGCCCAACCAGACCTGGCCCACTAAGCCCAACATCAGCCCACTCCCTCTCTCCCTACGGAAAACGCTTCGCACCAGAGAAACGACCCCTTGCTCGCTGACTACCTGGACCCACCTCACCTCTCTCTCTCTCTCTCTCTCTCTCTCTCTGTCAAGCAGACCCCACCGCCCAGCTTTCTTCCTCACCCGCGACGACCACGCCTAGCTGGCCGTTTCTGCCTCGCGTTAACTCGTTTCAATTCGCGTAAATGGCTCGCTTAAACCTCGCCGTGACCGCGTGTACTTAATCTCCAGGCTTCCCTCTTCCTTTCCCCCCAATCATCGCCCCACCAGAGCCCCCAGGCTGTCCTAATTCATCCACACACCGCCATTGTTTCCGGCAAGCTCACGATCAAATTCTGGCCACCACTACCAGCCCCACTGCCTCCTGAGCAAAAGAGATTGATACTCCTATGCGCGCCACGACCTTGTGCATCTGACCGTGTCGTCCACTCATCTTAGCACACTCTCAATCCTCGCCTTCGTCAAGACCAGCACGAGCCCGACGCCAGGCAGAACTCCGGCGAGAAATTTCGGTCAACCTCGTGCGCCCCTGTCCAGGAAAATACTATGTCGAGCTTCCCCATGACGCTGCGATCGCTGTGAGCCATCTCTCTCTCTCGACTTTTGAATCACTGGCAACCTCGCCGCCAGAGCACGCCGCCGCCACTCGCCGCCGCCAGCACCGCTCACTCTAGGTCAAACGCGCAGCAACCATTAGATGTAGATCCATCGGCTAAGATAGAGTCACTTATCGAAGAGGTATGAGAGCATCTACGCCGTGCGATTTGATTTAGATCCAGCGGCCCATGTTAGTCAATCCACACGAACTGTTTTCAACCAATCAGAACATTCCACGTGGCCATGTCTATTTAATAAAAACCAGAATAGATTCTATTAGATGTTCAAACTTGTAAATTGCATAAATTTTATTCCACACGTCCAAATTTTGCAAATTTTATATCAATGGAATCAGCAAGACAAATCCTACCCAACCATGCACTTTGTTTAGTGATTTGCTTCTGGTAAAATGGCTGTTTTTGCATAAACTTGTGTAAGCATATTTTGAATATAAAATTCTTTCTAAAATTATTTTGGTGATAAATCTTTGGCAAATGGTTTGTTTTGAATCTACTGACCATAGAAATCAATTGGTGGTTTCAAAAACATATTTGGTGAAGCAAAAGAATAAATCTTTGATTTAAAACATTTCTAGTCAAATAAAAATAATGTTTATGTGTTAAAAATGCTTTTGGAAGAAAACCTTTGGGAAATGTTTTGATTTAATCTCTCTGACCCTAAACACAAAGTTTTATGATTTGAAAACATATTTGGTGAACCCTATAAAGATTGTTACTTTGCTAAAGGCATTTTCAACCACATAAAATATTGATTTGGTTTAAAAATGGTTTATAGATAAAATCATTTGCAAATGGTTTTGACACTTTTATAAAATGACCAATAGGAGTTTTAGAATGTTTATAACCTATTAGAAACCACTTTTCCAAATAAAACAATCTTTGGCATGCTTGCATGCATTGCCTTGTTTCTATTATTTTATGTGTTGTTTGCTTGAATGGTAGATTGAATTATTGCTTGCTTGATTGAATTGTGGTGATTTGAAGAGTGTGAATATTGCAAGATCAAGGAGTGAACTTATATTCTCTACCAAAAGGCAAGTGATGCTTCATACCTTTGTCCCATTATTTTCACTATGCATTAGTGATATTTCTAAGTAGGACTTGCATGGAATTTTGCTAAGTGTAAAATATGCCATGGGAAAACCTAGTAGATGAAACCTTAGTAGACATTTCCTAAGTTAAGATTCCTACTACTATCATGCTTAGCTTAGCTAGTAGAAAACAAGGGTGGATTATATTCATGCTATGGAATATTTCTAAGTCAAGGACTTGTGTTTTTGTTTAATAAAACAACTAAGTGAATGAATCACCTGGGTGGAATGGAAGGAATGGTTTGTGTTGAGTGGTTATACAAGGCCCATTTCTATGGTTTACCTTGTGTATCTCACTTGTGGAATGCCACCCAGGAACAAAGAGATTTGAGATGTCAAATGTTGAGAAGCTTCAAGTGCAGCCACTTGGCATTATGGGCTCTGCCTGGATCATATAGGTTGCAATAACTTAGCCAAATGGACAGTTGGCGGTAGGGGATGATAGGTTGGAACGCGTCCATTCTGGTCTAAGGGAAGGCTTTGGAAAGATCTTGTCTTGGTGAAACCAAGTCTTGTGGGGAAAGTGCACCACCTCTGCAGAGTGTAAAATCTAAGTACTTATCCATGTCCCTCGTAAAGGAAAATTTGAGCATCAAGACATGCAAGCTATCAAGAATCTCCTCATCCAAATTTCTAAGTTAAAAACTTGTGGTTGAACAAGGGTTGAAGGATCACCAATTTCTATTGGGAGATGCCTTGGGTGATTTTGTTAAGCAAAAACTTAGTGTTTTCAAATGATAAGGAAATCTATTTCGAGCAATGCAAGCCTAAGCTCCACTTAGCCAAATGCATATAGATGATAGACTCCACTATACTACCATAGTATCACTTCCCAATACAATTCAAGTGTATTGACCATTGTGGCTGTAACTTGTTATGTTGCAGGTTTGTTTGATGTTAGTGAAGTGTGTTGATTAGGATTACAAGTCTACAACCAACATGTTTGCCTGTGGCACTTTGAAGATGAAGGACCCCATGCTATAATTATTTCTGCTGCATTGTAATGAGATAGCCATATGAGCTATGTAAGATGTAATGAATTATTTTATTCCTGGTTATAAAGTTGTATTATGACCTTTGTTTCTTGATATTACATCTTAACTGTGGATGCTAGCTATTGATCCAGGGACTAGCATTGTAAACATAGGGATCTCTACCTTATTAAAGGTTGGGGACTCTGCAGATGGTATCAGAGCACTGTGTTGCCTGTAGGATTTGTAACCCTAGGATTGGACAAAACCCCTTAGAAAAATAGGAGTTGTATTTGTTCCAAAACTTATTTACAAACAATCTTGTAAACTCTTTCCTCAACCATTTTTGGTTTTGATTCTACATCTTGCCTATTTCAACTTGATGGATAAAGCCTCCTCCATGACCAAAGACTTCAACTTTATTTTCACCAAGGACTTCAACTTGGATATCACTAAGGACTACAAGTGAGACAAGAAATGTTACTCAAGAATTGAAGACTAAGGAAATACAACTTAGAAGGAACCATCATCACCTTTGAAGATTGTGACCAAGACACAAAAAAATTCTCCAAGGATACAAAGATCTTGTTCAAGAAGAACCAACTAAGAAGGATGGAATGCTCTCAAGTGAACCATATAGTTGGACCACCATATTAAGTTTAAATCAAACCCACCAACTTATGTGGTGTAGCAAAAATATTTTATTGCCTAAAAATGTGCTTGAAACTTGTTGTTTGAGTGGAAAGTTTGTTTGTGATTGCTTGCATTACTTGTGTGAATTGTGATGTGTGTGATTAGAACTATTTCCCTTAGAAATCTTTTGCCTATTCTAATCCCAATCCAACACAAACAGATGACTACTCCAAGAAATTCCAACATCCAGGATGGTGACAACAACAACAACCAAGAGGCCAACATGAGAGAACTCATAGTAACCCAAACCCAGTTGAACCAAGTGACAGCTCAATTTTGGGCCAACAACAATGAGTTAGATCCAACCATGCAAAGGTTTTTGGAAACTCAACCCCAATTGTTGCATAAGGTGACAAATCAAATGATCAACATAGGAGACAACCCTTCCCAAGGAGTTTGTGATAACAATGATGTCAAGGATGATATTATAGAAGGAACTCAAGATTGCAATGTTTGTGGAGACAAGGATCACACTTCCAAAGAGCATGAAGATCAATGCCCCAATTGTGAAGAGAAACATCCAACTAATCAATGCCCCACATCTCAAGCTACTTGTTTCCTATGTGAAGGAAATAATCATGTCCCTATCCAATGCCCCGTCTATTCCATAGTTCAACAAAGGAAACAAGGTGGAGTGCAACAACAGATTGTAGACTTCCATGAGGGAACAACTTCTATCAAGAAGGATGATGACAAAGGAAAATCTCAGCTTTCACCTCCATGCAATATGACTCAATTTGATGGACCAAAGAGGAGACATATGTATTATCCAAGGAAAAGGTCAAGGAGACCAGGAAACTTTCCTACCTTTGAAATAATATATGAAGAGCATGAACTAGAAGCACTCCTAGCTTTGGAGAAACCCAAGAAGAATAAAGAAAAATGCCAAGTGCAATGTTGTCATTGCAAAGAGATGGGACACTATGCCAATGAATGTCCTGAGAAGAAACAAAAATATAAGGAGATTAGCCAAGTATGGTGCAACAACTGCAAAGAGCTAGGCCATTATGTATCAACTTGTCCACAGAAGATACGTGAAGAACTCAATCTTGTCACATGTTACAATTTTGGTAACCAAGGACATTATGCAAGCAATTGTCCAGAAAAGATGAAGCACAAGATAAAGCCTATGAAGGATCTCAGCCTTGTCACATGTTTCAAGTGTGGAAACAAAGGACACTATGCAGATGTTTGCCCAGAGAAGTATCATCAAGATCCCTAGCAAGCCAAGATGTAATCTAGTTGGAATTTTTTTAAGGGTGGTAGTACCCTAGTTGCTTTGAGCCAACTTGTAACCCCTATCTTTCCCCAAATCTCGAGACGAGATTTATTTTAAGGGTGATAGCCTGTCACATCCCAAGATTTTCCAAATCTTGTAATGTGAAAAATAAATAAACAAAATAAATAATTGTTGAATTTTAGGGTGAAAAGAAACTTTTGTTTCTAAATGGAAACTTAAAATCCCATCTTGAACAAACATTGATTTAAGTTTGAATCCAACAAAATCCAAATCAAGTGAAATGCATTCCTCAATGAATGTATCTTGAAATTTAAACCCTTGGAAAATAAACCAAAACCCTAAAACTCTAATGGAAGAAAATCATTTCAAAAGATATCTCTAAGACCATGGATTTGATCCAAATACAAAATTGTCAACAAACATTTGTAAATGATCAGTAATGACAATAGAAATATTATAAAACCATAGAAATTGATTTCAATCAATTTGGAACCAAAGATAAAATCTTATGAACTTAGTAAGATAAAGAAATTAAATTTCCAAAGCTAATAAGGCACCTATCTAAAAATCCATACCAAATGGTGAGAAAATAATCCTAAAGACATTTAAAAGGATAAACAAATGTTAAATAAGATTTTACAAATTGGAATCACCAAATTTGGACCTTTAAATAAAAAGATATGGATTTTATAAGATAAAGAAAGAAATATTAAATGAGGAATATTTAAAGACCAAATTAAATCTTGGCCTAATCCATAAGCAAATGGAATAATTATAATCAAAATCCAAATAAAATAATGGATAAAGAATTTTCAAATTATTTAAAAGGGCATTAACCAAATCCTATTCTATTTGAATAAAGATAAAATCCCTATTAGAAATGATTAATTAAATCTGGAAAATAGAATTTGGAATTTACCCAAGTGGAATAAAAGTTGTTTAATTAACTTAAATGGGATCAAAGAAATCAATTAAATAAATTTATGGAATTAAACCCATAATTATTTTCATTAGAATAAAGAAAAGTACCCAAATTAAAATGATTAATAAATCATATTAAAAATATTCCAAATAATTCAAAGTGAATTATTTTACACCCTATTAAATAAATAAAACCTACTAAAAAGATTTGGAAAGATTTAGAATTCAAATGGAGTTTGAAATCATTATTAAATCTTATTTGAATAAATGCAAGGGCCTATTTTAAATAATTAAAAGACCCTAAAAAGAATAAAAGAAATATTCTAATTTTGACTTTAAAATGTATTAATAAACAGTATTAGAATATACACAAAAGTTTGGTTGAAGTTTTAAATCAAATTGTTGTTTGAAAAGTTTAAACAAAATCAAAACAGATATATAGAAAAAGAAAAGGGAAAAAGATTCTCAGAAAAAAAAAAAAAAAAAAGCCCTGGACCCACTGGCCCACTAAGCCCAACATCCGCCCACTCCCTCTCTCCCCGTGGAAAACGCTTCGCACCAGAGAAATGACCCGCTCGCTCGCTCACTACCTAGACCCACCTCACCTCTCTCTCTCTCTCTCTCTCTCTCTCTCTCTCTCTCTCTCTCTCTCTCTCTCTCACCATGACCACGCCTCACGCCGTTTCTGCCTCGCGTTAACTCGTTTCAATTCGCGTAAATGGCTCGCTTAAACCTCACCGTGATCGTGTGTACTTAATCGCCAGGCTCCCCTCTTCCTTTCCTCCCAATCATCGCCCCACCGGAGCCCCCAGGCTGTCCTAATTCATCCACACACCGCCACTGTTTCTGGCAAGCTCACGATCAAATTCCGGCCACCACTACCAGCCCCACTACCTCCTGAGCAAACGAGCTTGATTGCCATCATCTCCTGCACCTGCCAGTGCCTTTCCCTCACTCGCGAGCGCCTCAGACGCTCGGCAACAACCTCAACTAAACTCCGCCACCGTCTGCCTCGACTTCGGCGACTCCACACGGTGAGCTCTGACCTCCTTTTCCCCTCTTTTTGATACTCCTGTGCACGCCACGACCTTGCGCATCTGACCGTGTCCTCCACTCGTCTTAGCGCACTCTCAATCCTCGCCTTCGTCAAGACCAGCACGAGCCCGACGCCAGGCAGAACTCCGGCGAGAAATTTTGGTCAACCTCGTGCGCCCCTGTGCAGTAAAAGACTACGTCGAGCTTCCCCACGACGCTGCGATCGTTGTGAGCCATCTCTCTCTCGCCTTCTGAATCACCGGCAACCTCGCTGCCAGAGCGCGCCGCCGCCACTCGCCGCCGCCAGCGCCGCTCACTCTAGGTCAAATGCGCAGCAACCGTTAGATGCAGATCCATCGGCTAAGATAGAGTCACTTATCGAAGAGGTATGAGAGCATCTGCGCCGTGAAATTTGCTTTAGATCCAGCGGTCCACGTTAGTCAATCCACCTGAACCGTTTTCAACCAATCAGAACATTCCACGTGGCCCTGTCTGTTTAATAAAAACCAGAATAGATTCTATTAGATGTTCAAACTTGTAAATTGCATAACTTTTGATCCACACGTCCAAATTTTGCAAATTTTATATCAATGGAATCAGCAAAACAAACCCTACCCAACCATGCACTTTGTTTAGTGATTTGCTTCTGGTAAAATGTCTGTTTTTGCATAAACTTGTGTAAGCATATTTTGAATATAAAATTCTTTCTAAAATATTTTGGTGATAAAATCTTTGGCAAATGGTTTGGTTTGAACCTACTGACCATAGAAATCAATTGGTGGTTTCAAAAACATATTTGGTGAAGCAAAAGAATAAATCTTTGATTTAAAACATTTCTAGTCAAATAAAAATAATGTTTATGTGTTAAAAATGCTTTTGGAAGAAAACCTTTGGGAAATGTTTTGATTTAAACTCTCTGACCCTAAACACAAAGTTTTATGATTTGAAAACATATTTGGTGAACCCTATAAAGATTGTTACTTTGCTAAAGGCATTTTCAACCACATAAAATATTGATTTGGTTTAAAAATGGTTTATAGATAAAATCTTTTGCAAATGGTTTTGACACTTTTATAAAATGACCAATAGGAGTTTTAGAATGTTTATAACCTATTAGAAACCACTTTTCCAAATAAAACAATCTTTGGCATGCTTGCATGCATTGCCTTGTTTCTATTATTTTATGTGTTGTTTGCTTGAATGGTAGATTGAATTATTGCTTGCTTGATTGAATTGTAGTGATTTGAAGAGTGTGAATATTGCAAGATCAAGGAGTGAACTTATATTCTCTACCAAAAAGGCAAGTGATGCTTCATACCTTTGTCCCATTATTTTCACTATGCATTAGTGATATTTCTAAGTAGGACTTGCATGGAATTTTGCTAAGTGTAAACTATGCCATGGGAAAACCTAGTAGATGAAACCTTAGTAGACATTTCCTAAGTTAAGATTCCTACTACTATCATGCTTAGCTTAGCTAGTATAAAACAAGGGTGGATTATATTCATGCTATGGAATATTTCTAAGTTAAGGACTTGTGTTTTTGTTTAATAAAACAACTAAGTGAATGAATCACCTGGGTGGAATGGAAGGAATGGTTTGTATTGAGTGGTTATACAAGGCCCATTTCTATGGTTTACCTTGTGTATCTCACTTGTGGAATGCCACCCAGGAACAAAGAGATTTGAGATGTCAAATGTTGATAAGCTTCAAGTGCAGCCACTTGGCATTATGGGCTCTGCCTGGATCATATAGGTTGAAATAACTTAGCCAAATGGACAGTTGGTGGTAGGGGATGATAGGTTGGAACGCGTCCATTATGGTCTAAGGAAAGGCTTCTGAAAGATCTTGTCTTGGTGAAACCAAGTCTTGTGAATTAGGATTACAAGTATACAACTAACATGTTTGCATGTGGCACTTTGAAGATGAAGGACCCCATGCTATAATTATTTCTGATGCATTGTAATGAGATAGCCATATGAGCTATGTAAGATGTAATGAATTATTTTATTCCTGGTTATAAAGTTGTATTATGACCTTTGTTTCTTGATATTACATCTTAACTGTGGATGCTAGCTATTGATCTAGGGACTAGCATTGTAAACACAGGGATCTCTACCTTATTAAAGGTTGGGGACTCTATAGATGGTATCAGAGCACTGTGTTGCCTGTAGGATTTGTAACCCTAGGATTGGACAAAACCCCTTAGAAATATAGGAGTTGTATTTGTTCCAAAACTTATTTACAAACAATCTTGTAAACTCTTTCCTCAACCATTTTTGGTTTTGATTCTACATCTTGCCTATTTCAACTTGATGGATAAAGCCTCCTCCATGACCAAAGACTTCAACTTTATTTTCACCAAGGACTTCAACTTGGATATCACTAAGGACTACAAGTGAGACAAGAAATGTTACTCAAGAATTGAAGACTAAGGAAATACAACTTAGAAGGAACCATCATCACCTTTGAAGATTGTGACCAAGACACAAAAAAATTCTCCAAGGATACAAAGATCTTGTTCAAGAAGAACCAACTAAGAAGGATGGAATGCTCTTAAGTGAACCATATAGTTGGACCACCATATTAAGTTTAAATCAAACCCACCAACTTATGTGGTGTAGCAAAAATATTTTATTGCCTAAAAATGTGCTTGAAACTTGTTGTTTGAGTGGAAAGTTTGTTTGTGATTGCTTGCATTACTTGTGTGAATTGTGATGTGTGTGATTAGAACTATTTCCCTTAGAAATCTTTTGCCTATTCTAATCCCAATCCAACGATGACTACTCCAAGAAACTCCAACATCAAGGATGGTGACAACAACAACAACCAAGAGGCCAACATGAGAGAACTCATAGTAACCCAAACCCAGTTGAACCAAGTGACAGCTCAATTTTTGGCCAACAACAATGAGTTAGATCCAACCATGCAAAGGTTTTTGGAAACCCAAACCCAATTGTTGCATAAGGTGACAAATCAAATGATCAACATAGGAGACAACCCTTCCCAAGGAGTTTGTGATAATAATGATGTCAAGGATGATATTATAGAAGGAACTCAAGCTTGCAATGTTTGTGGAGACAAGGATCACACTTCCAAAGAGCATGAAGATCAATGCCCCAATTTTGAAGAGAAACATCCAACTAATCAATGCCCCACATCTCAAGCTACTTGTTTCCTATGTGAAGGAAATAATCATGTCCCTATCCAATGCCCCATCTATTCCATAGTTCAACAAATGAAACAAGGTGGAGTGCAACAACAGATTGTAGACTTCCATGAGGGAACAACTTCTATCAAGAAGGATGATGACAAAGGAAAATCTCAGCTTTCACCTCCATGCAATATGACTCAATTTGATGGACCAAAGAGGAGACATATGTATTATCCAAGGAAAAGGTCAAGGAGACCAGGAAACTTTCCTACCTCTGAAATAATATATGAAGAGCATGAACTAGAAGCACTCCTAGCTTTGGAGAAACCCAAGAAGAAGAAAGACAAAATCCAAGTGCAATGTTGTCATTGCAAAGAGATGGGACACTATGCCAATGAATGTCCTGAGAAGAAACAAAAATATAAGGAGATTAGCCAAGTATGGTGCAACAAATGCAAAGAGCTAGGCCATTATGTATCAACTTGTCCACAGAAGATACGTGAAGAACTCAATCTTGTCACATGTTACAATTTTGGTAACCAAGGACATTATGCAAGCAATTGTCCAGAAAAGATGAAGCACAAGATAAAGCCTATGAAGGATCTCAGCCTTGTCACATGTTTCAAGTGTGGAAACAAAGGACACTATGCAGATGTTTGCCCAGAGAAGTATCATCAAGATCCCTAGCAAGCCAAGATGTAATCTAGTTGGAAAAATTTTAAGGGTGGTAGTACCCTAGTTGCTTTGAGCCAACTTGTAACCCCTATCTTTCCCCAAATCTCGGGACGAGATTTATTTTAAGGGTGATAGCCTGTCACATCCCAAGATTTTCCAAATCTTGTAATGTGAAATAAATAAACAAAATAAATAATTGTTGAACTTTAGGGTGAAAAGAAACTTTTGTTTCTAAATGGAAACTTAAAATCCCATCTTGAACAAACATTGATTTAAGTTTGAATCCAACAAAATCCAAATCAAGTGAAATGCATTCCTCAATGAATGTATCTTGAAATTTAAACCCTTGGAAAATAAACCAAAACCCTAAAACTCTAATGGAAGAAAATCATTTCAAAAGATATCTCTAAGACCATGGATTTGATCCAAATAAAAAATTGTCAACAAACATTTGTAAATGATCAGTAATGACAATAGAAATATTATAAAACCATAGAAATTGATTTCAATCAATTTGTAACCAAAGATAAAATCTTATGAACTTAGTAAGATAAAGAAATTAAATTTCCAAAGCTAATAAGGCACCTATCTAAAAATCCATACCAAATGGTGAGAAAATAATCCTAAAGACATTTAAAAGGATAAACAAATGTTAAATAAGATTTTACAAATTGGAATCACCAAGTTTGGACCTTTAAATAAAAAGATATGGATTTTATAAGATAAAGAAAGAAATATTAAATGAGGAATATTTAAAGACCAAATTAAATCTTGGCCTAATCCATAAGCAAATGGAATAATTATAATCCAAATCCAAATAAAATAATGGATAAAGAATTTTCAAATTATTTAAAAGGGCATTAACCAAATCCTATTCTATTTGAATAAAGATAAAATCCCTATTAGAAATGATTAATTAAATCTGGGAAAATAGAATTTGGAATTTACCCAAGTGGAATAAAAGTTGTTTAATTAACTTAAATGGGATCAAAGAAATCAATTAAATAAATTTATGGAATTAAACCCATAATTATTTTCATTAGAATAAAGACAAGTACCCAAATTAAAATGATTAATAAATCATATTAAAAATATTCCAAATAATTCAAAGTGAATTATTTGACACCCTATTAAATAAATAAAACCTACTAAAAAGATTTGGAAAGATTTAGAATTCAAATGGAGTTTGAAATCATTATTAACTCTTATTTGAATAAATGCAAGGGCCTATTTTAAATAATTAAAAGACCCTAAAAAGAATAAAAGAAATATTCTAATTTTGACTTTAAAATGTATTAATAAACAGTATTGGAATATACACAAAAGTTTGGTTGAAGTTTGAAATCAAATTGTTGTTTGAAAAGTTTAAACAAAATCAAAAAAAATAAATAGAAAAAGAAAAGGGAAAAAGATTTTGTATAAAAAAATAAAAACAGAGCAGCCCAACCAGACCTGGCCCACTAAGCCCAACATCAGCCCACTCCCTCTCTCCCCGCGGAAAATGCTTCGCACCAGAGAAACGACCCGCTCGCTCGCTCACTACCTAGACCCACCTCACCTCTCTCTCTCTCGCTGTCAAGCAGACCCCACCGCCCAGCTTTCTTCCTCAGAATCCTCACCCGCGATGACCACGCCTCGCTGGCCGTTTCTGCCTCGCGTTAACTTGTTTAAATTTGCATAAATGGCTCGCTTAAACCTCGCCGTGACCGTTTGTACTTATTCGCCAGGCTCCCCTCTTCCTTTCCCCCCAATCATCGCCCCACCGGAGCCCGTAGGCTATCCTAATTCATCCACACACCGCCACTGTTTCCGGCAAGCTCACAATCAAATTCCGGCCACCACTACCAGCCCCACTGCCTCCTGAGCAAACGAGCTTGATCGCCATCATCTCCTGCACCTGCCAGTGCCTTCCATCACTCGCGCACGCCTCAGACGCTCGGCAACAACCTCAACTGAACTCCGCCACCGTCTGCCTCGACTTCGGTGACTCCACACGGTGAGCTCTGACCTTCTTTTCCCCTCTTTTTGATACTCCTGTGCACGCCACGACCTTGCGCATCTGACCATGTCCTCCACTCGTCTTAGCACACTCTCAATCCTCGCCTTCATCAAGACCAGCACGAGCCCGACGCCAGGCAGAACTCCGGCAAGAAATTTCGGTCAACCTCGTGCGCCCCTGTCTAGGAAAATACTATGTCGAGCATCCCCACGACGCTGCGATCGCTGTGAGCCATCTCTCTCTCTCGCCTCGACTCACCGCAACTCGCCAGAGCGTCTGCGCCGCCACTCGCCGCCTTAGCTCACTCTAGGTCAAACGCGCAGCAACCGTTAGATGCAGATCCATCGGCTAAGATAAAGTCACTTATTGAAGAGGTATGAGAGCATCTGCGCCATGCGATTTGCTTTAGATCCAGCGACCCACGTTAGTCAATCCACATGAACCGTTTTCAACCAATCAGAACATTCACGTGGCCCTGTCTGTTTAATAAAAAACAGAATAGATTCTATTAGATGTTCAAACTTGTAAATTGCATAACTTTTGATCCACACGTACAAATTTTGCAAATTTTATATCAATGGAATCAGCAAGACAAACCCTACCCAACCAATCACTTTGTTTAGTGATTTGATTCTGGTAAAATGGCTGTTTTTGCATAAACTTGTGTAAGCATATTTTGAATATAAAATTCTTTCTAAAATTCTTTTGGTGATAAAATCTTTGGCAAATAGTTTGTTTTTAACCTACTGACCATAGAAATCAATTGGTGGTTTCAAAAACATATTTGGTGAAGCAAAAGAATAAATCTTTGATTTAAAACATTTCTAGTCAAATAAAAATAATGTTTATGTGTTAAAAATGCTTTTGGAAGAAAACCTTTGGGAAATGTTTTGATTTAAACTCTCTGACCCTAAACACAAATTTTTATGATTTGAAAACATATTTGGTGAACCCTATAAAGATTGTTACTTTGCTAAAGGCATTTTCAACCACATAATAGATTGATTTGGTTTAAAAATGGTTTATAGATAAAATCTTTTGCAAATGGTTTTGACACTTTTATAAAAATACCAATAGGAGTTTTAGAATGTTTATAACCTATTAGAAACCACTTTTCCAAATAAAACAATCTTTGGCATGCTTGCATGCATTGCCTTGTTTCTATTATTTTATGTGTTGTTTGCTTGAATGGTAGATTGAATTATTGCTTGCTTGATTGAATTGTGGTGATTTGAAGAGTGTGAATATTGCAAGATCAAGGAGTGAACTTATATTCTCTACCAAAAAGGCAAGTGATGCTTCATACCTTTGTCCCATTATTTTCACTATGCATTAGTGATATTTCTAAGTAGGACTTGCATGGAATTTTGCTAAGTGTAAACTATGCCATGGGAAAACCTAGTAGATGAAACCTTAGTTTACATTTCCTAAGTTAAGATTCCTACTACTATCATGCTTAGCTTAGCTAGTAGAAAACAAGGGTGGATTATATTCATGCTATGGAATATTTCTAAGTCAAGGACTTGTGTTTTTGTTTAATAAAACAACTAAGTGAATGAATCACCTGGGTGGAATGGAAGGAATGGTTTGTGTTGAGTGGTTATACAAGGCCCATTTCTATGGTTTACCTTGTGTATTTCACTTGTGGAATGCCACCCAGCAACAAAGAGATTTGAGATGTCAAATGTTGAGAAGCTTCAAGTGCAGCCACTTGGCATTATGGGCTCTGCCTGGATCATATAGGTTGCAATAACTTAGCCAAATGGACAGTTGGCGGTAGGGGATGATAGGTTGGAACGCGTCCATTCTGGTCTAAGGGAAGGCTTCTGAAAGATCTTGTCTTGGTGAAACCAAGTCTTGTGGGGAAAGTGCACCACCTCTGTAGAGTGTAAAATCTAAGTACTTAGCCATGTCCCTGGTAAAGGACAATTTGAGCATCAAGACATGGAAGCTATCAAGAATCTCCTCATCCAAATTTCCAAGTTAAAAACTTGTGGTTGAACAAGGGTTGAAGGATCACCAATTTCTATTGGGAGATGCCTTGGGTGATTTTGTCAAGGAAAAACTTAGTGTTTTCAAATGATAAGGAAATCTATTTTGAGCAATGCAAGCCTAAGCTCCACTTAGCCAAATGCATATAGATGATAGACTCCACTATACTACCATAGTATCACTTGCCAATACAATTCAAGTGTATTTACCATTGTGGCTGTAACTTGTTATGTTGCATGTTTGTTTGATGTTAGTGAAGTGTTTTGATTAGGATTACAAGTCTACAACCAACATGTTTGCCTGTGGCACTTTGAAGATGAAGGACCCCATGCTATAATTATTTCTGCTGCATTGTAATGAGATAGCCATATGAGCTATGTAAGATGTAATGAATTATTTTATTCCTGGTTATAAAGTTGTATTATGACCTTTGTTTCTTGATATTACATCTTAACTGTGGATGCTAGCTATTGATCCAGGGACTAGCATTGTAAACACAGGGATCTCTACCTTATTAAAGGTTGGGGACTCTACATGCTATTAGGAGTCTCCTTGAGATACGTACCATTATCCCTAAACTGTCTTCTGATCCTAAGTTTGCCACCTCTCCCATAGATATTAAAGATGAAGATTATGATTTCTCTCTTGATTTATCCTATATAGACATTGTTGAGAAAGAAACTTTTTGTGGGACTAAGAGTGATAGTGTTGTGGCACATATGAATGAGCTTTCCATTATGAGTGCTTTATTTTCTGATGATTTTAAGATGCGCAAGTACTTTGTTACAAAGATCTTCCCTTTTTCACTAAAAGGAGAAGCTAAAACTTGGTTTAATTGATTACCTCCTGGATCCATTGATAGTCTTGATTGTTTGATTTCTTCTTTCTTCCAGAAATATTTTTGTCCCAGTGCTAGACATGCTGCTTTGCAGAGACTTTTTTATTTTAAACGGGGAGAAGAAGAGAAATTGCGTAAGTCTTGGACAAGGTTCTGTGCATTGATTTGCATTGATTCATGCACATCCAGGATGTCCATTGCCTAAAAATGAGCTTCTTGATATTTATTATAATGGAATAACTGATGATTCTAGGACATACCTAGATAGTTTTGTTGATTGTGTTTTCAGGAAAAGAACTCCTATAGATGCTTAAGAATTAATGGCTAAAATAAGCAAGAATTATGAGGATTGGACTTCAACTGAGCTAAATACACCAGAGCCGATTACTCCTGAACCAATTATGCCTGAACCAGTTCCAACACCAAAGAAGAGGGGAGTGACTGCATTAAATGATGAAGTGATGAAGGAAGCTAAGAAATGTCTTAAGGAGAAAGGTATTAGAGCTGAAGATGTGAAGAATCTACCTCCTATAGAAGAACTATGTAAGACAATTCCCCACTCATCTACTATTGAGGTACACTCTCTCCACTTTAATGAAGGTGATATTCCCTATGGTAAGCCTCCTGATCAATGCTTAGATGAACTTGACACATTTATTGTTAAATAAGGTAATTTTAATAAACAAGTTTAGAATCATTTATTGGAAAACTATAGAGCTATTAATGAGTTGAAAGATATTGTGGAAAGAACTGCTAATGATGTTAAAATGCTTTGTAAACACTTTCAAATGGTTCAAACCCAAATTTATCAACTTTCTAAGGTACAAAAAGATATGCTAGTTAATGCCTCAGGAGATAAACATGCTTATGGAATTAGAACTAGGAGTGGTATAGCCACTCAAGATCTTTTATATCTTGAAGGACACCCTAAAAGAATTGAGCAGGATTCTCAACAAGTTGAAAGTAGTGGTAGTCCTCATAAGAGAAAGAAAAAGAAACACAAAATTGTTGAGGAACCGCCTGAACCTGTTGTAGATCCTAATAGTATATTTGTCTCTGATGCTGAAACTGAGAGTGGTAATGATAAAAATGATGCTCTTGATAAGGAGGAAGTTGAGGATGAACCTGAGAAGCACACTAAGAACACTAGGTACACTAAGGAAGATTTCATTGCTAATAAACATGGTAGAGAAAGAGAACCTTGGGTGCAGAAACCTATGCCTTTTCACAATAAGAAACACAAGTCAAAGGAGGAAGAACACTACAAAAAGTTTTGTGAGTGGATGAAACCTTTATTTTTGCAATTTCCTTTGACTGATGCTATTAAGTTGCCTCCTTATTCAAAGTATATGAAGGATATTGTCTCTAATAAAAGGAAGATTCCTAATGAGGAAATTTATACTTTGCTTGCTAATTATTCCTTCAATGGTAAGGTTCCAAAGAAACTTGGTGATCCGGGTATACCAACTATTCCTTGCTCTATTAAGAATAATTATGTTAGAACCTCTTTGTGTGATTTGGGAGCTGGAGTTAGTGTTATGCCTTTTTCTCTCTACAAGAGACTCTAGCTAGAAAAGTTAATACCAACTGATATATCTTTGCATATGGCTGATAAGTCTACTACTATTCCTATTGGTATATGTGAGGATGTTCCTGTTCAAGTGGCTCATAATTGCTTGGTTTTAACTGATTTTGTTGTTCTTGAGATGCCTGAAGATGATAATGTGTCTATTATTCTTGGGAGACCTTTTCTTAATACTTCAGGTGCTGTCATCAATTGTAATCAAGGAAAAGTAACATTTAATATTAATGACAAAGAGCGTACTATCTATTTCCCCAAGAAGATTGATAAGAGCTATTGCCTGAATTGCATTGAAGATATTGAGAGCATCAAAGTTGGAGAAATATATTGTCCCATTCCACAAAAAAGTTATAAAACTATTATGATTGGGACTATTGCTATCAAGTTTGAGGTAACATAATCACTTTGTGGAATACAAAGTTTTGTTTCATATAAGATTGTTTTGGTAACAAGACTTGATCAACCTTGTTAACAAAAGGATTTTAATGAACAAAACAATGCTTTCACAGTGTTTATACTTGCTCACTTTTATTCTTCTCCTTCCTAGTCTTTGCTCTTTCTCTTGTTAGATTTAGTTTTGCTAGTTGTTTGCTTGTTAGAGTATCTTAGAAATTCTGTAGTTTTGGTTTTTGTTTGCTTTTGCTTCTACTAAAAAAGTCTTTTCTGCGAGAAAATCAATTTTCATACCCTGAAAATTGGCCAAAAATAAAGTTTCCCGAAAAATCCCAGAAAATTCATATTAATTTTTTCCTAGAAAAAAGGGGCTGAGGGACACCTGGTGTGGCCCAGGGGACCCACCAGCACACCCCTGGTGGCGCGGCCAGCTCCTAGGGCGCGCCTGGCCTGGGTGGGGCCCACCTGTGGCTCTCCAAGTTGCCTCCTCCCAGCCACTTCTTTTTCTCTCCCGAAAAACACCGGAAAACTTTCCCAAGATCGAGTTCCTGCTGTTCTTGCTCCCGATTTTCGATCTCCTTGCCCAGCCCATCTTTGTTGCTGATTTTTGGAGGGATTGCTCCTTGGTATGTGCCTCCTCCGCTTGTCCAATTAGATTTTTGATTGGTATATTATATCTTGAGTATTTTGCTGCTATAGGTGTGAGGTTGTGTGAGCTTGCATGCTTGTTCTTTGCTTATAGATTTCATTTTGATGCGTGTTTAGCCCTCTAGCAAGTTCCTATAGTAGTTCCTCATCATTTATCAACTTGGAAATCACTTAGTTTGATTTTTATCTAAATTTTTTAGAAAGGAAGATGAGTGCATACCCACTGAATCAACGTGATTTGATGGTACCTGAGCCAATGAAAGTCCATCATGAGGAAGGAGTCTTCCCTTCCATATATCCATGCCCCGAATTTATGAGAGCCGCGGGAGTCTTCCAGGATTTCCAAACTATGATTACTAATGCAGGGTTGGAACACTTTGTTGAAGAAGAACCATCTCAGTATGTTAAGGTAACCATGGCTATGGTGTAGGACTTCCGTTTTATTTGGTCCTCATCTAATCCCATGGTCCATTATAAAATCTACAATATAGCTATCGACCTGCCTTTTGCTAATTTCTGTGCAGCTATTAGAGTGCCTCATTGGGGATCTTGTGAGAAGATCAAGGAGAGGCCTTAGTCACTTATGGATTTATATGCTGAAATTTGCCAAGGTTTCGACTTCTTGAAGGAAAGTGATAAAATTTGGAACATTCAGTTTCCATCCATTAGATATTTTGCCTATTTCATTACCAAGTGTGTTCTTGCTAGAAATATTGCTAGAAAGTTATCTTCATTTGATCTAGCTTTTATCTCAACTGCTTTGAATAGGGATAGGTCTTATAACCTGGGTGCTTTGATAGCTTATCGTCTTACCACTAACCGTGAGAAGGGTGGAATTTGTGGATATCTCATTGCCTCTAGATTGCTAGCTTTCCATGGTTTAGAGCCTCACCATTCAGATTATCGGTTCCCCATAGAGATACTTGATCTCGATTCCATGGTTCGACATAATTTTGTTTATTCTTGGGCTACTGTGAGAAGTTTACCGTATGAGTTATCCTTTGTCAAGTGTGGTTGGAGAGGGGGTAGGACTGATAAAGTAGTTTATTTTCCTACACCTGCTTTGTTTAATTTTCATAACAGACAAGGATGGTCGCTCACGGAGGAGGAGGAGTTTGACACATACGTGGCGGATCTCTCCCGGCAAGAGGAGAATGTTGGAGAGGATGCCAAAGATGATTTGGTTCAGCCCTCCAACATAGGAGAGTCTTCATACCAGCAGCCCTCCTATGATTGGAGCGCGTCTTCTTCTTCATCGCGAGGGCTTGATTATGATCATTTCTATGATAACCCACCGGCTTGGGGTTATTACCCGCGCTATTGATCCCCACTTAGGACAAAAGCCTAAGCTTGGGGGGAGGTACACCGACATCACACTCATCTATATATCATGTTTCGTCGGTTCTTTGTATATCCATGTTTCGCTTTATTTTTGTTTCTTGTTTCTGCTTTCCCAAAACACAAAAAGACAAAAAATATTTTTGTTGTTTCTCTTGGTTTGTTTCTTTGCTTTTTAGCTTTGGTTTGCCTTAAAGAAAAATCCAAAAATATTTTGCTTTGTTTGTTTTTGCTTTGTGTGCTTGCTTTAAAAAAATCGAAATCACCAAAAATATTTGTTCTTCTTCTTTGGTTTTGTGAAGTTCTTTGTAGGGTTCAACAGTCCTCGGCGGAGTTTGTTTTCATGCTATTATTCAAGCCACACAAGTGAAGGGCAATAATGAAGATTAAGACAACTTGAGGTGTGGTAAGAGGCTGGTAACAAACTCTATTTGTTTTCATTTTTTACATATACTCATCATTGTGAGCATGCTTAGTCTGTCCATGTAAGGTGTATGTTATTTATGGATGCTTAGTACTTCTTGCTCTCTTGTGATTAGCTCCAGCTTGCTAATAGTTTGTAGCATGTCATATGAATGTTTGCTTGTATTTTTTTATTCATAACTTGGTATGATATTGTGGTATCCTCCTATGAATGTTTCATGTGAATCGACTTGGCACATGCTCACGCATGCATATGACTGAATAATAGTCAGTAAGCCTCGATGATTTATTTTGCCTAAGAGTTCTTGTATCACTTTCATGCCATAATTAGTCATGTTTTGTTACAAGCATGATTATGACAGTTATTGCTCTCTCGTTTGTCGCTCCCTTACTTTTGCTAGCCTTCACTTGCACTAAGTATGCTCTACTTGTGCATCCAACTCCCCAAAACCAATATTGCCAACAGTGTCCACCATACCTACCTATTAGCATCATTTGCAAATTCTGTGCATATTCATTATGCCTTGTTTTCTTCCAAATAGAATGTTTGACTGTTTTGAGAAAGTTAGTTAGTAAAGCTCTCACGAACTTGATGGCACACTTTATTTCTTGCACTTAATAAACCCGAACCATTGTGATTGTCCATGAAAGTTATATGCTTGCAAATTATAGGCTGGGAGTTAGCAGAGTCGTGCTGTCATGGGGAACGCTTTCAACACTTGTGGATATATATCCAGTTGATATCATGCTCTTTTGTTTACGGATGTCATAGGTGTGAAATAAAAGGGGAGCTTGTAAGTTCATGGAGTTATATATATATGTGTTAGAGAAACGCCTGGGCCGCTATCCTAAGCCATGCCTAATCATGGTGGAAACTTGCAGCATAACCATAATGAGCAATCTGTGAAGCATCCTCAATAAAAACCTATGCAAATAGCAAATAAAAAGATTGCTGAGATGCTCATTGTCTGCTTGCCTTGTAATTTTGATTATGGGATATCTCTTGTATCATGTGCAAGGGGTACCCCGTTGGCGGTTCTCTATGATACACATGTATTTACTATGACAAGAACTTACCGGTAACTAAAGTTGAGTAGCATGAGGAGCGGCCCTCGTACTCAAGGGACATGAGATTTACAGTTTACGATCTATCAAGCATATAACTCATATTGGACCTCACTTTCACCTTAACCATCTAAAGATTTCCTATGATAGGGGCAATGAGAGCTCAAAGCTAATGAGTACCTTACTTTCAGCATTT
Source organism: Avena insularis (assembly GCA_023614405.1). NCBI lineage: Eukaryota > Viridiplantae > Streptophyta > Magnoliopsida > Poales > Poaceae > Avena > Avena insularis. The sequence goes on from CM042697.1 coordinate 473,527,585, forward strand.
GGAAGCCTTTCAAACTTTTCAAAACCTTTTCACTTCCTTGTTGAGTCACCACTTATTCTATCAGCACCTTCTTGAGATCATAATTGTCATTCTTAGTGTAATGTGCTTGTCTCGAAACTTGGTTAATTCTGTCATGACTTTGATGCTTGTATATCTGATATCTTTACTTCTAGTCTTCACTTGAACTTCAGAGGTGCCTTGGCATTTATTTTGTGCTCTATAAACAAAGGCAAGCGAGATACCACTTTATCATACCTTCTTATGAGCATTGCAATATTGCTTATGTTTATGTTTCATGCTGCTTATTATTATTGAGTTGGAATCTCTTCATAGCTTGCAATAACTATTAAGTAGACTTAGTTGCATACTCCTATTATGAATTGTCTAAATATCTACTCTTGTGCTTAGAATATTTACATCATATGAAGCAAATGTGTTCGTGAAAGTTCTTTTATCGCACTCAGTTTTCAACTGAATTGCTTCAGGACAAGCAATAAGCTAAGCTTGGGGGAGTTGATACGTCCAAAACGTATCTACTTTCACGAACACTTTTGCTATTGTTTCTCCTCTAAACTTGTGTGATTTGGATACAACTAACACGGACTGACGCTGTTTTTAGCAGAATTACCTTGGTGTCTAGTTTTTGTGCAGAAAATAAATTATTAGGAAAAATCCCGGAAAATATGCCAAAAATCCTATTTCACCAGAAGATTCACAGAGCCAGAATACGAGACAGAGTGGAGGCCTGAGGGGCCCACACCCCCTGCCGCGCGGGTGGGCCCAGGCCGCGCCTGGAGGGGGTGTGGCCGCCTCAAGCACCCCCTCGGCCTCCCTCTTGACCTAAAAACTCAGGGGGTTCGATGTTTTTTCAGAAATAGTTCCGCTATGCCGCCGCCACTAAAAAACGCGATTCGGAACTAGAAACTCTGTTCTGGCACCCTGCCGAGATGGGGAATTTGGAGAGGATCATCGCCATCATCAACAACAACGCCTCTCCATCAACCATCCATGTTTCCCTCATCCATGCGTGAGTAATCCCGCGCTGTAGGCTATGAGGGTGGTAGGGATTTGATGAGTTCTATCATGTAATCGAATAAGATTGTTAGGGCATGGTGCCTAGTATCTCTATTAGTGCTATTTGACTTTGTTGCAACTTGTTATGCTTAATGCTTGTCACTAGGACCCGAGTGCCATGATCTTAGATCTGAACTTATTATTGATTCATGATGATAGTATTGTTTGTGATCTTATCTGCAAGTTGTGTACACATATCATTGTCCGGATCCAAAGGCCCCAAAGTGACAAAAATTGGGATAATCAGAGGGGATGGCTATGATGTGAGGATCACATGTGTTCATGGAGTGTTAATGCTTTGCTCCGGTGCTCTATTAAAAGGAGTGCCTTAATTGCCAGTAGTTCCCTTGAGGCCCCGCTGCAACGGGCTGGCAGGACAAAAGATGTTGTGCAAGTTCTCATTGCGAGCATGTATGACTATATATGGAGAACATGCCTATGATTGTTTAGTACTTGGATGATTATTCTTAATTATCTTCAATTTCCATAGATCTTGAAGTTACATGTTTAGACTTGTATATGCAATGCCCATCCATCCATCCCTAAGCCTACCGCACTCATATCCTACTATTACTATTGCTCTTGTTTTACTGTTGCTATTGCCTTGTTGTTGCTACTGATAAACTTCTGTGAGCAAGAAATATTTCTAGGTGCAGCTGAATTGACAGCTCAGTTGTTAAGACTTGCAAGTATTCTTTGGCTCCCCTTGTGTCGAATCAATAAATTGGGTAATACTACCCTCGAAGACTGTTGCGATACCCTATACTTGTGGGTCATCAACGATATCCATAGAAAAAAGAGCATGATATCAATGTAGGGGTTCGTAGCATGGAAAACAAAAAATTCTACCGCATGCACACAAACAAGCCAAGATATATCTACTAGATTGTAGCAACGAGTCGATAGAAGAACTCACCCTCAAAGATTCCAAAGCGGTTAACGAGAGCAGATTCTCGTGGGTGATATAGTCGTACACTTGCCAATCTCAAGATCGCGTAGACGATCCTTCCGGCCCTGTGTTCCGGCAGCGCTTCCACAGTCGGTCACACGTTTGGTACTCGATGAAGACCTTCCTCTCCCTTGTTCCATCAGGCAGCGGAGGTTGTAGTTCTCCCCTTGTGATTCCGGCAGCACGACGGCGTGGTGTCGGAACTAGAGGGAAGATCCCGCAGGGCTTCGCCTAAGCCAGAGCGAGTTATGGTGGATCTAGGGTTTTCAGCGATCTAGGTTTAGAAGGACGGAGGGGAGGAGGAGGTGTTGGCGGAGGCTAGCGTGATGGCGCAAGGCGGCGGCGGCTGGCGGCGCGGCGGCGTTGGCAGCGGCAGCGGCGGCGCACGGGGTGGGGAAGGCTGGCTCTTGTGGTGTTTGGGGCAGCCCTCCCCCTCTATTTATGAGAGGAGGGCAGCCTTGAGAGAGGGGAGTTTGAATCCACTTCCAAACCCAAGTTGGAAGGACTCTTTCCTTCTTCCATTAGGAAACCATTGTTCCAGTTTGACTTTTCAAACCTCGTGTTTGACTTTCAATTTAGAGCTTTAATTCTCTCTCACAAATGCCCAAACCAAGTGACCTAGGATATGATTCAATCATTCCACTTACCCATGGCACATTCATGGACCATTCCCCTTCCGATCTGGTGAACCTTCTAGAATCTCTCCGATGAAAACATCGAAATCATTCCCGAACTCTGGAATCGGACTTTCCTTATATGAATCTTATTCTCCGGACCATTCTGGATCTCCTCGTGATATCCCGGATCCCATCCGAGACTCCAAACAACATTCGGTCTCCCTACTTACATTCCGTATCTACTAAACAACATCGAATCCCTAAGTGTGTCTCCCTATGGTTCGTGAATTATGCGGACATGACCGAGACACTTCTCCGATCAATAACACATAGAGGAATCTGGAAATTCATATGGCTCCCACATATTTCTACGATTACTTTGCGATCGAATGAACCACTTACATACGATACCAATTTCCCTTTGTCTCGCGATAGTTTACTTATCCGAGGTTTGATCGTCGGTATCTCTGCATACCTAGTTCAGCCTCGTTACCGATAAGTACTCTTTTCTCGTTCCCGTGATATGTGATCCCTTGTGAGCCAGTCACATGCTTGCAAGCTAATTGGATGACATTCCACCGAGAGGGCCTAGAGTATATCTATCCGTCATATGGATGGACAAATCCCACTCTTGATCCATGTGCCTCAACCCATACTTTCTGAACACTCAATGCCACCTTTATAGCCACCCAATTACGGTGTGGTGTTTGGTGTCATCAAAGCATTCTTCCGATGATGGTGATTAGCATGATCTCATGGTCGAAGGAATTAGGTTACTATGTATCAGAAAGCTTATAGCCAACGAACTATTGAAATGACTTGATCTTTATGCTACGCTTATCTATAGGAGTATGTCCATCATACCATTCTCCTAACAACATCTCAATGTTCATGATCGAGAAACCACGATCATTGATTAACCAACAAGCTAGTATTATAAAGAGGCTTTACCAGGGACTCTAATTTAGTTTACAAATCACACAAGTATTAGTGTTTCCGGTTAATACTATTATAGCATGAATGTAAACATTTATCATAAACACAAAGATATAATAATAACTACTTTTATTATTGCCTCTAGGGCATATCTCCAACAGTCTCCCACTTGCACTAGAGTCAACCAATCTAGATTACATGGTAATATACCGAACACCCATGGCGGTTTGGTGCTGGTCATGTTTTGCCCTCGGGAGAGGTTTAGTCAATGGATCCTCCACATTCAGATATGTGTGTACTTTGCAAATATTTATGTCACCATCTTGGACATGCTCTCGAATAGCGTGAAAACGCAGCTTGATATGCTTCAGCTTCTTGTGTGACCTTGGTTCTTGCGCATTGGCTATGGTGCCCATGTTATCACAATAGATAGACATTGGGTCCAGCGCACTTGGAACCACACCGAGCTCTGTAATGAACTCTTTCATCCATATCGCCTTTTGTGAAGCCTCCGAAACAGCTATGTATTCTGATTTAGTTGAAGATCTTGCCACAATGCTTTGCTTTGCACTCCTCCAGCTAACTGATGCACCATTCAAAGTAAATACGTATCCAGATTGAGATTTAGAATCATCCGGATCGGTGTTTCAACTAGCATCGGTGTAACCATTAACAACGAGCTGTTCATCACCTCCATAAGAAAGAACCATATCCTTAGTTCTTCTCAAGTACTTAAGGATGTTTTTGACCGCTGTCCAATGATCAACTCCTGGATCACTTTGATATCTGCTAGTCAAACTAACAACATATGCAATGTCGGGTCTAGTACATAGCATGGCATACATAAGAGATCCTATGGCTGAGGCATAGGGATTCTTACTCATCCTTTCTCTATCTTCTGCCGTTGCAGGACTTTGAGTTTTACTCAAGGTCATATTGGGCAACATGGGCAAGAACCCTTTCTTGCTATCTTCCATTCCAAACCTCTTTAGAACTTTGTCCAAATATGTACTCTTTGACAATGATATTAGGCGTCTTGATCTATCTCTATAAATCTTTATGCCTAATATGTAAGCTGCTTCGCCAAGATCTTTCATTGAAAAACTATTATTCAAATAATCCTTGACACTATTAAGAAGGTCTACATCATTCCCAATCAACAATATGTCATCTACATATAGTATTAAGAATGCTACAGAGCTCCCACTCACTTTCTTGTAAATACAAGCTTCTCCATAAGTTTGTATAAAACCAAAACTTTTGATTACCTTATCAAAACGTTGATTCCAACTCCAGGATGCTTGCTTCAATCCATAAATGGACCGTTGAAGTTCCTTGTTAGCATCTTTAGGATCGACAAAACCTTTGGGTTGCATCATATACAACTCTTCATCAACGTCTCCATTGAGGAACGATGTTTTTACATCCATCTGCCATATCTCATAATCATAATATGCAGCGATTGCTAAAAAAATCCTTACAGACTTTAGCTTCACTACCGGTGAGAAAGTCTCATCGTAGTCAACTCCTTGAATTTGTTGAAACCCTTTTGCGACAAGTCAAGATTTATAGACAGTAACATTACCATCAGCATCTGTTTTCTTCTTGAAAATCCATTTATTCTCGACAGCCTTCCGGCCATCCGGTAAGTCCACCAAAGTCCATACTTGGTTTTCGTACATGGATGCAATCTCGAATTTCATGGCTTCTTGCCATTTATTAGAATTTGGGCTCATCATCGCTTCCTCATATGTTGCAGGGTCATCGGTGTTGTCTACCAACATGACACTCATAATAGGATCATACCAATCAGGAGTGGTACGAGTTCTCGTTGACCTACGAGGTTCTGTAGTAACTTCAACTGAAGTTTCATGATCAACATCATTAGCTTCCTCTCTTATTGGCGTAGGCATCACAGGAACCACTTCCGGTGTTGCGCTACTCGCAAGTTCGATAGAAGGTTCAACAACCTCGTTGAGTTCTACTTTCCTTCCAGTCACTTCTTTCGAGAGAAACTCCTTCTCTAGAAAGGATCCATTCTTAGCAACGAATATTTTGCCCTCGGATCTATGATAGAAGGTATACCCAATAGTTTCCTTCGGGTATCCTATGAAGACGCATTTTTCCGCTTTGGGTTCAAGCTTGTCGGGCTGTAACTTCTTTACATAAGCTTCGCAACCCCAAACTTTAAGGAACGACAATTTAGGTTTCTTCCCAAACCATAATTCATACGGTGTCGTTTCAACGAATTTAGATGGTGACCTATTTAAAGTGAAAGCGGCTGTTTCTAATGCATAACCCCAAAACAATAGCGGTAAATCTGTAAGTGACATCATAGAACGAACCATATCCAAGAGAGTTCGATTACGACGTTCGGACACACCATTACGTTGTGGTGTTCCCGGCGGTGTCAATTGTGAAAGTATTCCTCATTTCTTCAAATGCTCGCCAAACTCGTAACTAAGATATTCACCTCCATGATCATATCGTAGAAATTTAAAATTTAATCTTCTTGTTATGTTGATTCTCTACTTCACTTTCTCGAAAGTTTCGTACTTATGTTTCATGAAATAGATATACCCATATCTACTCAAGTCATCTGTGAAGGTAAGAACATAATGATAACCACCACATGATGCTACACTCATTGGTCCACACACATCGCTATGTATGATTCCCAATAAGTCCGTAGCTCGCTCCATCATACCAGAAAATGGAGTCTTAGTCATTTTACCCATCAGACATGCTTCGCATCTTTCAAGTGATTCGAAATCAAGTGATTCAAGAAGTCCATAGGAATGGAATTTCTTCATACGCTTCACTCCAATATGACCAAGACGATAGTGCCACATATAGGCCGAGTTATCGCTCAATTTCAAACGTTTAGCTTCAATGTTATTAATGTGTGTATTTCTACAATCGAGATTCAATAAGAATAGACCATCTATCAAAGGTGCATGTGCATAAAACATATTACTCATATAAATCGAACAACCATTATTATCGGACTTAAACAAGTAACCGTCTCGCAATAAACATGATCCGAATATGATGTTCATGCTCAACGTAGGCACCAAATAACAATTATTTAAGTATAAAACTAATCCCGATGGTAGATGAAGAGGTAGCGTGCCGACCGCGATCACATCAACCTTTGATCCATTTCCAACGCGCATCGTCACCTCGTTCTTTGATAGCTTCCGTTTATTCTGCAGCACCTGCTTCGAGTTACAAATATGAGCAACCGAACCAGTATCAAATACCCAGGCACTACTACGAGTACTAGTGAGATACACATCAATAACATGTATATTGGATATACATTTCTTCTTGATGTTGCCATTCTTCAAATCCGCCAAGTACTTAGGGAAATTCCGCTTCCAGTGACCCTCTCCCTTGCAGTTAAAACACTCAGTATCAGGCTTAGGCCTAGCCTTGGTCTTCTTCGCTGGCGCGGTAACTTTCTTACTGCCCTTCTTGAAGTTTCCCTTTTTCTTAGACTTGCCTTGCTTCCTGAATTTGGTGGTCTTATTGACCATCAACACTTGGTGCTCTTTCTTGATCTCCACTTCCGTAGACTTTAACATGGAGAAGAGTTCGGGCAACGACTTTTCCATGTTTTGCATATTGTAGTTCATCACAAAGTTCTTGTAACTTGGTGGTAGTGATTGGAGGACACGGTGAATCCCCAAAGAATTAGTAATCACTATACCCAAGCTTTGAAGCTTGCTTGCGTGCCCAGACATCTTAAGCACGTGCTCACTAACGGAGCTGCCCTCTTCCATCTTGCAGTTAAAGAACTTATTAGAAGCCTCATAACTCTCAACTGCCGCGTGAGCCTCAAATATCATTTTGAGTTGACGGACAATATCATGTGGGTCATGGTTCTCAAACCTTTTCTGAAGCTCCGATTCCAAACCATACAATATAGCACACTGAACTAAGTGTCCAAGAAAACATTCTTTACCTCATCGGTAGCATCAGATGCAGGTGGATCACCCAGCGGTGCATCCAGCACATAGGTCAAATTACCAGCATTGAGGACAATCCTCAAATTGCGGAACCAATCCGCGAAGTTGCTTCCATTGTTTTTGAACTTTTCTTTCTCTAGGAACACATTAAAATTGATGGTAGGGGCCGCCATTGATCTACAACATATTTGCAATAGTTTAGAGTAAGTTTATGACAAATTGAGTTCTAATTAATGTTTAAATTAATCTAGGTGAACTCCCACTCAAAACAATATCCCTCACATTGTTTTAGTGATCACACGAACCAAATCCACCACATCAAAACCGATCATCACGAGAGTTGACGTAGCTTCAATGGCGAACAATCAACATGTTCATCATATCTACTATATAACTCGTGTTTTACCTTTCGGTGATCTGTGTTCCGAGACCATGTCTGTACATGCTAGGCTCGTCAAGATCAAACCTTAGCTTCCACATGAGAAAATTTAGCTTGCCCCCATTGTATATACTCGTAGAATCTAACACACCCGATCATCACGTGGTGCTTCGAAAAAACGAGCTTTAGCAACGGTGCTATCTAAGGATGAACACTTTATAACTTGAAATTTTATGTGTGAGGGATCATCTTATAATGCTACCGTCGTGAACTAAGCAATACAAGATGCATAAAAGGATTAAAATCACATGCATTTCATAATATGTGATATGATATGGCCTTTCTTCTTGTGCTTCCGATCTCCATCTTCAAGCACGAACATGATCTCCATCATCACCAGTATGGCGTCAAGGTCAATGGCGCCGCTTCATGGTTGTCGTCCACCAGCATCAACTATTACAACTACTTTGAATAGACACACAGGTCTTAACGGAATTAAAAGACAACATATGGCTCCTGCCGGTTGCCAACTTACAATAAGGGACATTGCATACATCACATATAATCACAATCATGGCCATATCACATCACAGCACACCCATGCAAAACAAAGTTAGACGCCTCTAATTTTCTTTGCATGTTTTACGTGGTTTGGGGCTTTCAATAAGTGTCGTTCTAACTTACGAACAAGAACCACAACGTTGATGCTTGAACTATCAAGTGCCCGTTGTAAATTGAATCTATACTATGATGGGAGAGACAGACACCCGCAAAGCCACTTATGCAATACAAGTTACATGTTAAGCGTGGAGCAATTCTCATGAACGATGTCATGTAAGGTTAGCCCATGCCGCTTCATCCCATCATACCGCAAGATGCAAAGTACAAAAAAAGCAATTGATAATAAAAGCACCACCGCCCACAATGACCATTGTGTTCTACTCGTGCAGCAGATCTACATATAGACACGGCTCTGATACCACTGTAGGGGTTCGTAGCATGGAAAACAAAAAAAATCTACCGCATGCACACAAACAAGCCAAGATCTATCTACTAGATTGTAGCAACGAGTCAATAGAAGAACTCACCCTCGAAGTTCCAAAGCGGTTAATGAGAGCAGATTCTTGTGGGTGATGTAGTCGTACACTTGTCGATCTCAAGATCGCGTAGACGATCCTTCCGGCACTGCGTTCCGGCAGCGCTCTTGATCGGTCACCGTTCGATGTCGATGAAGACCTTCCTCTCCCTTGTTCCAGCAGGCAGCGGAGGTTGTAGTTCTCCCCTTATGATTCCGGCAGCACGACGGCGTGGTGTCGGAAGTAGAGGGAAGATCCCGCAGGGATTCGCCTAAGCCAGAGCGAGTTATGGTGGATCTAGGGTTTCTGATGATCTAGGTTTAGAAGGTCGGAGAGTAGGGGAGGTGTCGGCGCAGGCTAGGGCGACGACGACGAGGCGGCATTGGCAGCGGCAGCGGCGGTGCATGGGGTGGGGAAGGCTGGCTCTTGTGGTGTTTGGGGCAGCCCTCCCCATCTATTTATGAGAAGGGGGCAGCCTTGAGAGAGAGGAGTTTGAATCCACTTCCAAACCCAAGTTGGAAGGACTCTTTCCTTCTTCCATTAGGAAACCATTGTTCCAGTTTGACTTTTCAAACCTCGCATTTGACTTTCAATTTAGAGCTTTAATTCTCTCTCACAAATGGCCAAACCAAGTGACCTAGGATATGATTCAATCATTCCACTTACCCATGACACATTCATGGACCATTCCCCTTCTGGTCCGGTGAACCTTCTAGAACCTTCTAGAACCTCTCCGATGAAAACATCGAAATCATTCCCGAACTCCGGAATCGGACTTTCCTTGTATGAATCTTATTCTCCAGACCATTCCGGATCTCCTCGTGATATCCCGGATCCCATCCGAGACTCCGAACAACATTTAGTCTCCCTACTTACATCCCATATCTACTAAACAACATCGAATCCTTAAGTGTGTCTCCCTACGGTTCGTGAATTATGCGGACATGACCGAGACACTTCTCCGATCAATAACACATAGAGGAATATGAAAATTCATATGGCTCCCACATATTTCTACGATTACTTTGCGATTGGATGAACCACTTACATATGATACCAATTTCCCTCCGTCTCGCGATAGTTTACTTATCCGAGGTTTGATCGTCGGTATCTCTGCATACCTAGTTCAGCCCCGTTATCGATAAGTACTCTTTTCTCGTTCCCGTGATATGTGATCCCTTGTGAGCCAGTCACATGCTTGCAAGATAATTGGATGACATTCCACCGAGAGGGCCTAGAGTATATCTATCCGTCATATGGATGAACAAATCCCACTCTTGATCCATGTGCCTCAACCCATACTTTCCGAACACTCAATGCCACCTTTATAGCCACCCAGTTATGGTGTGGTGTTTGGTGTCATCAAAGCATTCTTCCGGTGATGGTGATTAGCATGATCTCATGGTCGAAGGAATTAGGTTACTATGTATCAGAAAGCTTATAGCGAACGAACTATTGAAATGACTTGATCTTTATGCTACGCTTATCTATAGGAGTATGTCCATCATACCATTCTCCTAATGATATGACCTTGTTGTTAACAACATCTCAATGTTCATGATCGAGAAACCACGATCATCGATTAACCAACAAGCTAGTATTATAAAGAGGCTTTACTAGGGACTCTAATTTAGTTTACAAATCACACAAGTATTAATGTTTCCGGTTAATACTATTATAACATGAATGTAAACATTTATCATAAACACAAAGATATAATAATAACTAATTTTATTATTGCCTCTAGGGCATATCTCCAACAATCAACTGTGTACAAAGTACAAGTGCAATGTTGAAAGCGTTCGCCATGACAGCACGGTTCTTCTATTTCCACAAAACTTCCCTTCATACAAAACTTCACACAATCTTCATTAGGAATATTAGTATATTGAAAAGGTAATAGACCCTTGGGTTTAGCTTTAAAACAACAAAACTTTCACTAAAAACACAAGCTACTATAGCAATTCCCTCAAAAATCTAAAATTCGCAAAAATAACCCAATAAGGAATCAATAAGAAGCAAATGTGCATTTTTAATGACAGAAATCTGTCAAAACAGACCAGCGGGTAGAAACCGATTTTTCGAAGACCTTTTGTTGCTCAAATAAAAAAGTGTTGAACTAACAAAAGTTAGTTAACATACTCTATGATTTATTTGCAAAATATCATCTCAATACGACTTACAGAGATTCCTCACGAATTTTTACGGTGGAGCACAAAAATCTGTTTCGGGACAGCAACTCCCCAAATCTTACTTCCCTCTCATTAGTGGTTATTCTTGGCACAAAAAGCAAACAAAAAGGATAAGGAGAGGTCATTACTGAAGTAATAACTTCCAAGACTCAAGAAAACTCTTGGGTTATCTCCCAACAAGTACTTTTCTTTAATGCCTTTAAGTTAGGCACAAGAAGCAAGAATCAAGTATTTTAAAATAAAGAAGCATTAACATCAAACCTTGCTTTCAAAGGAGGAGCAAAAATAAACTTATCTCTCCTCATAGGGAAGTGTTCAATGCCTTTCTTGAATGGAAAATGATATTTAATGGTGCCTTCTTTCATGTCAATGATGGCACCAACAGTTCTAAGAAAAGGTCTTCTCAAAGTAATAGGACAAGAAGCATTGTATTCAACATCCAAAATATAGAAATCAACAGAGACATAAACATTGTTAAACATAATAAGAGCATCATTAACACTCTCCATGAGTTTCTTTTTAGCATTATCATTAAGTGGGACATCCAAATAACAATCTTCCAAAGGTGGCAAATCAAGCATTTCATAAATATTTCTAGGCATAATAGAGACACTAGAACCAAGGTCACGTGAAGCTTTGAGATCAAAGTCATTCACTTGCATATTTATAATGGGTTCCCAACTATCTTCTACTTTCCTAGGAATAGAGGCTTTGTGTTTCAAATTCTCTTCCTTAATTTTAATGAGAGCATCTGTAATGTGTTTGGTGAAGGCCACATTCATATCACTAGCATCAGGACTTCTAGCAAGCTTTTGTAGGAACATAATCACTTCAGAAATATTGCAACCATCAAGATCAAAATCAAACTTAGCATCACTAGTAGTATGCTCATTGAGTTTAGGCATTGTGGTAGGAGGAATAGGGACTTCTTGTGGTTTAGTGGCCTCCATATTGGTGGTGATAGTGCACACACTATTGTTTCTAGCAATTTCAGCTTCTCTTTCCCACTTAGCATGTAGTTGGGCTAACATTTTTACATTTTCATTAGTAGTAACTTGTATGGCATGAGTAGCAGCAAAGGTACTTTCCAAATTTTCAGGTTTAGCTGCCATTTTATTAATCAAGGAGGACTATGCTTCAGACAAAGAGGAAATATTTTTCTCAACATTTAAAAGCTTTTCCTCCACTGTCTTGTTGAAAGTGGTTTGTTTACTAATAAAGTCTTTGAGCATGACTTCAAGTTCAGAAGGGGCACTTCTAGTATTGTTGTAGGAGTTTCCATATGTATTGCCATTATTAGGAGGATACGGCCTATAATTGTTGTTACTACCAAAATTATTCCTATAGGCATTGTTGTTGAAGTTGTTGTTTCTAATGAAGTTCACATCTACTTGCTCTTCTTGCGCAACCAAAGAGGCTAAGGGAACATTATTAGGATCTAAAGGAGCTTTCCCATTAACAAGCATAACCATGATAACATCAATCTTATCACTCAAAGAGGAGGTTTCTTCAACGGAATTTACCTTATTACCATGTGGAGCTCTCTCAGTGTGCCATTCAGAATAATTAACCATCATATTATTAAGGAGTTTTGTTGCAGCACCCAAGGTGATGGTCATAAAGGTACCTCCATCAGCTGAATCCAATAGGTTTCTTGAAGAGAAGTTCAAACCTACATAAAAAGTCTGGATAATCATCCAAGCAATGAGTCCATGAGTGGGACAATTCTTAACAAAAGATTTCATTCTTTCCCAAGCTTGAGCAACATCTTCATTATCAAGTTGTTTAAATTTCATAATATCACTTCTCATAGATATAATCTTAGCAGGAGAGTAGTACTTTCCAATAAAAGCATCTTTGCACTTAATCCAAGAATCAATACTATTTTTAGGTGATACGTTGGAAACGTATATATAATTTTTTATGCTCCATGCTTGTTTAGTATCTACTTTGCTTTGCTTTGTCTACACTTTGAGGTGTTTTTATATCTTTTCTGGAACTAACCTATTAACAAGTTGCCACAGTGTCAGTTGCCTGTTTTCTTATGTTTTTGGTTCCAGAAAGGCAGAAAATCAATATTCTAGGAATTGGACGGGACAAAAGCCAAAGTCAATATTTTACCATGGGCGTCACGAAGTCCACAGGATAGACGGAGAGGTGAGCCAGGGCCTCCACCCCCTAGGCATGAGTGGGCTCACCCCGCGCCTAGGTAGGGTGTGGGCCCTCTGACCACCTCCTAGCCTCGCCTCTTTGCCTATAAGAAGCCCCCGATGCATAAACCCTAGGCACCCAATCAAAAACTCCATGAAACCTTCTGTAGCCGCCGCCACCATCATCACTAGATCAGGAGGATCTAAAGTTCTTCCTGACACCCTGCTAGAGAGGAGATCATCCTGGAAGCCTTCTTCTCCGGTATGAAGCATGAGTAGTTCCACCTTGGACTACGGGTCCATGTAGTAGCTAGATGGTTGTATCTCCTCCTTGTGCTTTCATGTATAGATCTTGTAAGCTCCGTTCATGATCAAGATCTAATCTATTTTTAATCATGCATGTTGTGCTTGCAGGGATCCGATGGATATTGAGATTACTATGTCAGATTGATTTATGGTTTGTCTATTTGATACCACTGTTCATAAAAAGTCCGATATGCCGATTTATCGCTTATCACTTGGTGACCGATAAGTCGATTACTCAATTTATCGCCCGATAAATCTGCCGATACACCTAAAAATCATTAATTTTGGTATGACCGATAAGTTAACAATAAACGATATCCTCAGCATTGTTTGATACTATCATGTTTGTGTTGTTTGTGATCTTGCATGCTCTCCGTTGTTAGTAGATATCTTGGCCAAGTAGTTGCTAGTGACTCCAAGAGGGGGTACTTATGCTCGATAGTGGGTTCATGCCTCTAGTTTCCAAGGGAAGTGACAAAAATCTATTCGGTTGTAGATGTGCAGTTGCTACTAGGGAGAAAACAATGGTCTCTTGTTCATAGAACAAGTGGATTGTTTACCTTAAACACTTTTCTTAAAGCAGTTGTCTGTTGCTTGCAACTTAATACTAGAGGGGGTTCGGATGATAACCTGAAGGTGGACTTCTAGTCATAGATGCAGTTGGATGGCGGTCTATGTATATTGTTGTATTGCCCAAAATCTCATAGGATATTTTTGTCTGCTATTGCATTGTTATGCCTTGCTCAGTTCCTGTCAATTGCCCTGCTGTAATTTTTTTACCCTTCATGCCATGTTGTTTATCTAAGGAGAGCACCTCTAGTGAACTATGGAACCCGATCCAATCTTTACCATTGATACATCTTCTACTGTTACTTGTTTACTTCTTGCAAACCATTACCTTCCACACCATACGTTTAATCCTTTGTTACAGCAAACCGGTGAGCTTGACAACCTCATTGATTCATTGGGGCAAAGTCTTGAGTTTGTGTTGTGCAGGTTTCCACGTTGCTTGCAACACCTGTGTGACGTTTCCTCCCTCCTACTGGTTCGATAACCTCGGTTTCTTACTGAGGGAAAACTTGCTGCTGTGATGCTTCACACTTTGCTCTTGGGGTTTCCTGACGAAGCACTGCAAGTTGACGCAGTGCCATCAAGCTCTTTCTGGCGCCGTTGCCGGGGAGGCTAAGGAAGTCTTCACAAGGGGATCAGAGTCCTTCTCAACCTTTCTCTTTACTTTGTTTTTAGTTTGCTTAGTTTATTTTGCTTGGTTTTGTTTGCCTCTTTTTACCAAAAACTCCAAATAAAACAGTCTAGTTTGGTTTGCTTTCTTTATTCAAAAACACAAAAAAATAGTTCCTACTCTAGTTGCCACCTTGTTCTAGCTCACCTTGTTGCTCCCCAAGTTCACCCTAAAGAACCTCTCTATAGGTAGTGGGTCCATAATTGGGAAAGACAAAATTGAAGAATTCTTTAATCATGTTAGCAAACATGAGGATATTAAGGATAAATCTATAGCAGAACTTGCTCCTAATTATGAAATTGCTGCAGCTTCTTTAGTTCATATGTTGGAGGCTAGGTTTGTTAGCCTTAACCCCATGATGCAAATTTTGTTCCTAAAACTAAAAGAAGAAAAGAATGCTGAAAAGAGAGAGTTTATTATTGAAACTTTACTCAAAGAGTTCCATGATGTGTAGATCTTTGAGCATTTTAATATGCTAGGCACATGTGTAGATGTTGTGGGTACTTCAGATAAAACCAAGCCTAAAGATGAATTTAAGATACCCATACCCTTTAAGCTTGTTGGAATGCATCAGGCCTTTGAAAAGAATTTTGATTCGATTGTTCCTGAAAATCCTTTTGATGGAAGTAGAAAACTAAAGAGAAATGAGAAGGGATACACCAATACTCATTTGGATGAGATACCTCTCATAGTTGAAGATTTTTCAAGTATTGATCTCAATTCTTCATTTGAAAATACTTGATTTCTTACTTCTTGTGCCTAACTTAAAGGCGTTAAAGAAAAGTACTTGTTGGGAGATAACCCAAGAGTTTTCTTAAGTCTTGGAAGTTATTACTTTAGTAATGACCTATAATTATCCTTTTTGTTTGCTTTTTGTGCCAAGAATGACCTCTAATGAGAGGGAAGTAAGATTTGGGGAGTTGCTGTCCCGAAACAGATATCTGTCCTCCACCATAAAAATTCGTGAGGAGTATATGTAAGTCGGATTGAGCTGAAAATTTACGAATAAATCCCACAGTATGTTATCTAAGTTTAGTTAGTTTAACACGTTTTGATTTGAGCAACAGAAGATTTTTGAAAAAATCGTTTTCTACCTGCTGGTCTGTTTTGACAGATTTCTGTCATTATTTGTATTTGCTTCTTATTGATTCCTTTTTGAGTTCTCTTTAGGTGAATTGAGCTTTTTGAAGGAGTTTCTACAGTAGTTTGTGTTTTTAGTGAAATTTTTTGCTGTTCCAAAGCTAAACCCAAAGGTCTATTATCTTTTGAATACACTAATGTTGCTAATGAAGATTGTGTGAAGTTTTGTATGAAGGAAAAATTTCAGGTGTAGAGAGAGAATGATGTAATGATATAAAGAATGGACAAAAGCTTAAGCTTGGGGATGCCACCCTAGTGTCACCCCAAGAAATATCCAAGAGGTACAAGTGTCAAAGATTGGGGATGCCCAAGGCATCCCCTTCTTCATCAATAAAAAGCTCAGGTCTGTCTAGACACTTCATTTTTATTGTTTCATGCACTGTTGCGTCTTAGTTTTTGTTTGGTTTGCTTAGTTTGTTTAGTTTGCTTGAATAAAGTAGTTTGGACCCCATTATCGTTGTGTTGTTTCAAATAAGTTGCTTGGTGTTGGAAAGGAGTAGGAAGTTCCTGTTTGAAAGTGCAAGAGGAGCTTGCATTAACTGTGACTTAGACTTTAGCATGACATGCTAGGTGTTGTTTTGACCTTATGTTTAGTGATTATTGCTGTAGCATGTCTTGTTCCAAACAATTGCGATTTCTTAGTGTGCATTGAAAGAATTATGCGTTGTTTTAGCATGCAAAAGCATAGTATTGTGGTATTCTCCTTTGATGCTTTGTTTGGGTTGACTTGGCACATGCTCACACCATGTTATGACTATGAACAAGTCACCATAGCCTCTATGATCATTTAATACTTGACTTGTAGTATCACTCTATGCTTTGGTTAGTAATGTTTTGTTGCTCTGCATGATTATGGCCATTATTGCTCTCTTAGTTGGTTGCTCCCAGTCTTTTGCTAGCCTCCACTTGTATGAGTAAGCTCTACTCATGCTTCCAACTCCCAAGAAACCAAGTTATTCCAAAGTGTCCACTATAAACTCCTATGCATGGTGTGTTACACCATTCCAAGTATATTCTTGTTTTCAGCTATCTTCCAGTTAAAAAGTCCCTTTGTTATGTGAAAACTTAGTGATTAAAGCCCTCACAAACTTGATGGCACACTTTATATTCTTTGCCTCTAATAAACTTGAACCATTATGTCGTCTATGTTGTATATGCTTGCACTTATACGTTGGAATTAGCAGAACCGTGCTGTCACGGGGAACGTTTTCAACATTGCACTTGTACTTTGTACATAGTTGATATCATGCTCTTTTGTCTATGGATGTCACCGGTGTAAAATAAAGAGGGAGCTTGTAAGTCCATGGAGTTAAGTATTTTGTGTTAGATAAACGCCTGGGATGCTAGCCTAAGCCATGCCTAATCATGGTGGAAACTTGCAGCATCACCATAATGAGCATTCTGTGAAGCATCCTCAATAAAAAGCTATGCACATAGTAAATAAAAAGATCAATGAGATGCTCATTGTCTGCTTACCTTGTCATTTTAGTTATGGGATAACTCCTGTACCATGTGCAAGGGGTACCCCGTTGGCGGTTCTCTATGATATGCATGTACTTACTATGACAAGAACTTACAGGTGACTGAAGTTGAGTAGCATGAGGTGTGGCCCTCGTATTCAAGGGGCTTGAGATTGCCAACTTATACTTTGTCAAGCATATACTCCATAGTTTGTTCACTTTAACCTTAATCACTTCAAGATGCTTATGGTAGGGGCAATGAGGGTTGAAAGCTAACAAGTACCATAATTTTTGGAAGCTCTTTTTGAAAATTGAAATCCCTGCTTCCTTTATGAAAGGCCTTTCTTCCACCATTATTTGAGTCTCCACCTTCTACCTTTAGGCACCATTAAGATAGCATAGTTGCCATTCTGTGTGCAATGTCTCAAAACTTATTGATTGATACATATTGTGATATTACTTGTTCTTGTGCTACTTGTATCTAGTCACTCTTATGAACTTTGAAGATGTCCTATGCATCTATTTTCTACTCTATGAGGGACAAGCTAAATGCCACTATGCCATGTTTTCTGTATGTAAAACAAAAAATCGTTTTTCAATGCATGTTATTCATGATCTTTGTTTGTAGCCTTTCATGTTGCATGCATAGTTACTTTGTCCTATTGTTAGAATTCCATCTTTCATGCACATGTTTAGAGTTCTT
Organism: Avena insularis; assembly: GCA_023614405.1. Taxonomy (NCBI): domain Eukaryota; kingdom Viridiplantae; phylum Streptophyta; class Magnoliopsida; order Poales; family Poaceae; genus Avena; species Avena insularis. Next base: position 473,545,778 of record CM042697.1, read on the forward strand.
TGATCCCAGCTTTCAATGCTTGCAAATGGTTTGATCTTGGTTTTGACGGTGCATGTCATCTAAAAAATTATTCTTTTTATCACTTACATACTCGAGGACGAGCAGGAGTTAAGCTTGGGGATGCTTGATACGTCGGAAACATATCTATAATTTTTGATGCTTCATGCTTGTTTAGTATCTACTTTGCTTTGCTTTGTCTACACTTTGAGGTGTTTTTATATCTTTTCTGGAACTAACCTATTAACAAGTTGACACAGTGCCAGTTGCTTGTTTTCTTCTGTTTTTGGTTCCAGAAAGGTAGAAAATAAATATTCTCGGAATTGGACGGGACAAAAGCCAAAGTCAATATTTTACTGCGGGCGTCATGAAGTCCAGAGGAGAGACGGAGAGGCGAGCCAGGGCCGCCACACCCCCCTAGGCACGGGTGGGCCCACCCTGCGCCTAGGTAGGGTGTGGGCCCTCCGGCCGCCTCCCAGCCTCGCCTCTTCGCCTATAAGAAGCCCCCGATGCATAAACCCTATGCACCCGATCAAAAACTCCACGAAACCTTCTATAGCCGCCGCCACCATCGTCCCTAGATCGGGGGGATCTAAAGTTCTTCCGGACACCCTTCCGGAGAGGAGATCATCCTGGAGGCCTTCTCCGGTATGAAGCGTTAGTAGTTCCACCTTGGACTACGGGTCCATGTAGTAGCTAGATGGTTGTATCTTCTCCTTGTACTTTCATGTATAGATCTTGTGAGCTCCATTCATGATCAAGATCTAATCTATTTGTAATCATGCATGTTGTGTTTGCGGGGATCCGATGGATATTGAGATTACTATGTCAGATTGATTAATGCTTTTGTCTATTTTATACTATCATGTCTGTGTTGTTTGTGATCTTGCATGCTCTCCGTTGTTAGTAGCTATCTTGGCCAAGTAGTTGCTAGTGACTCCAAGAGGGGGTACTTATGCTCGATAGTGGGTTCATGCCTCTAGTTTCCAAGGGAAGTGACAAAAATCTATTCGGTTGTAGATGTGCAGTTGCTACTAGGGAGAAAACAATGGTCTCTTGTTCATAGAACAAGTGGATTGTTTACCTTAAACACTTTGCTTAAAGCAGTTGTCTGTTGCTTGCAACTTAATACTAGAGGGGGTTCGGATGATAACCTGAAGGTGGACTTCTAGTCATAGATGCAGTTGGATGGCGGTCTATGTATATTGTTGTATTGCCCAAAATCTCATAGGATATTTTTGTCTGCTATTGCATTGTTATGCCTTGCTTAGTTCCTGTCAATTGCCCTGTTGTAATTTGTTTACCCTTCATGCCATGTTGTTTATCTAAGGAGAGCTCCTCTCGTGAACTATGGACCCCGGTCCAATCTTTACCATTGATACATCTTCCACTGTTACTTGTTTACTTGCTGCAAACCATTACCTTCCACACCATACGTTTAATCCTTTGTTACAGCAAACCGGTGAGCTTAACAACCTCACTGATTCGTTGGGGCAAAGTCTTGAGTTTGTGTTGTGCAGGTTTCCATGTTGCTTGCAACACCTGTGTGGCGTTTCCTTCCTCCTACTGGGTCGATAACCTCGGTTTCTTACTGAGGGAAAACTTGATGTTGTGCTGCTTCACACCTTGCTCTTGGGGTTTCCCGACGAAGCACTGCAAGTTGACGCAGTGCCATCACTAATCAAGGATAGCAACCATTCTTTAGATTTTCCTCTCAAAGAGAAAGGAAATAACTTGAGCTTAATAATATCTCCATCTACATCCTTATACTTTTTCATCTCACAAAGTTCAACAAAGTTATTGAGGTGGGCAGTAGCATCATCAGAACTAGCACCAGAAAATTGCTCTCTCATCACAAGATTCAACAAAGCAGGCTTAATTTCATAAAAGGTAGCACCAGGAGCAGGTGGAGCAATAAGAGTACTTAGGAAATCATTGTTGTTTGTGCTAGTGAAGTCACACAACTTGGTGTTCTCAGTAGAGTTTGTTTTGGCAAAAGTGGAGCACGCCAACAGCAGCAGCAACTAGGGAAGGAACTAATTTTTTTGTGTTTTTTATAAGAGAAAGCAAAGCAAACTAAACTATTTTTTTTGGGAGTTTTTGATAAAAAGAGGCAAACAAAACCAAGCAAAATAAACTAAGCAAACCAAAAACAAAGTAAAGAGAAAGGTTGTTAATGACTCCCCTTGTGAATACGCCGTTAGCCTCCCCGGCAACGGCGCCAGAAAAAGCTTGTTGGCGTGTTATTGGTGCCTTGTTGGGAGACTCCAAGAGCAAGGTGTGATGAGCACAACAACAAGTTTTCCATCAATAAGAAACCGAGGTTATCGAACCAGTAGGAGGAAGAAAACGACTCAAAGGTGTTCCTAGCAACTTGGAGACCTGCACAACATAAACTCAAGACTTTGTCCCAACAAACAGTGATGTTGTCAATCTCACTGGTTTGTTGTAACAAAGGATTAACTATATGGTGTGGAAGGTAATGGTGGTTTGCAACAAGTAAACAGTAACAGTGGAAGATGTATCAATGGTAAAGATTGGACCGGGGTCCATAGTTCAGTAGAGGTGTTCTTCTTAAGATAAACAAACATGGCATGCTGAGTAAACAAATTACAGCGGGGCAACTGATAGGACTGAGCAAGGCATAACAATGCAATACTAGACATTCATGATCCTATGATATTCGATTGGGCAATACAACAAGATACATAGACTGCCATCCAACTGCATCTATGACTAGAAAACCACCTTCAGGTTATCATCCGAACCCCCTCCAGTATTAAGTTGCAAGCAACAGATAACTGCTTTAAGCAAAGTGTGTAAGGTAAACAATCCACTTGTGCCATGAACAAGAGACTATTGTTTTCTCCCTAGTGGCAACAACACATCTACAACCTTAGAGATTTCTGTCACTTCCCTTAGATTAAGTAGAGGCATGAACCCGCTATCTAGAATAAATACCCCTCTTGGATTCACTAGCATCTACTTGGCCAAGATAGCTACTAGAAACGGAGAGCATGCAAGATCACAAACAACACATACATGATAGAATCAAATAGATAAAACCATTAATCAATCTGACATAGTAATCTCAATATCCATCGAATCCCAGCAAACACAACATGCATGATTACAAATAGATGATATTGATCATGAACGGAGCTCACAAGATCTAAACCTGATAGCACAAATGAGGATATACAACCATCTAGCTACTACATGGACCTGTAGTCCAAGGTTGAACTACTCACGCTTCATACCGGAGGCTGACATGATGAAGAAGAAGGCTTCCGGGATGATCTCCCCTCTGGCAAGGTGCCGGGAAGAGCTTTAGATCCCCCAATCTAGGGACAATGGTGGCGGCAGCTACAGACGGTTTCGTGGAATATTGATCAGGTACTTAGGGTTTATGCATCAGGGGGTCTTTATACGCGAAGAGGCGAGTCATGGGGCCGCCAGGGCGGATGCACCCCCCAGGCGCGGGGTGGGCCTACCCTCGCATCCAGGGGGTGTGGCCCCCTGGTGACTCTTCTCCGTCTCGTAATCCATCTTCGTGTTCCCCACGGTAAAATATTGACTTTGGCTTTTGTTCCATCCAATTCCGAGAATATTGATTTTCTGCTTTTCTGGAACCAAAAACAGAAGAAAACAGGAAACTCGCACTATGGTATCTTGTTAATAGGTTAGTACCAGAGAACATATAAAAACACCTCAAAGTATAGACAAAGCAAAGCAAAGTAGATACTAAACAAGCATGAAACATCAAAAATTATAGATACGTTTCCGACGTATCAGATACCAAGCAAAAAATATATTTTTAGGTGGTATCTTCATCTTACAGATCATCTTATTATCTAAAACCGATGTAACTGGCTAGACTAAAGCATTGTATAAGGAGCTAACAGAGAAAGAACCATTCTCAGTTAAATTCCATCGAAATTCATCAGGCTCATCTGACAATTGGACATGTGCTAACCGTTGTAGCAATATGATCCAAGAGTCAAGTCTAGCACCAATCAAATCTCTCATAAATGTCATATTGGGTGGAAATGATTCCAACATATTGGGAATTGACTCCTCCTTATAGCGGACAATGGCATACAATGCAGGATATTATTCTCAGAGTGTAGCATTACCAAGCCACTTATCCTCCTAAAACCTTATCTAAGATTCTTCCTTCATATAAAATGTGCCAAAGCGGAGGAAATGTTTCTTCGTCACCATCAAGCCAGCCCAAAAGTGAGAGTTACTAGGTTTCCAAACCATTTGGGCCAGTGCTTTTGAACCAACATATTTTCTTTTAATAAGAGTTTGCCATATCCCTTCTTCAGTTAATATATAACTTGAAGACCCATTTACTAAGTAGGGCTGTATTCTTAATCTCTAGATCATGAATACCTATACCTTTCTGTTCTTTGGGTCGACACAACACACTTCATTTAGCCAGTCTATATTTCTTTTTCTCATTATCTCTCTGCCAAAAGAATCTTGATCAGAAATAATCCAACCTTTTGAAGACACCTTTTGGTAGTTTAAAGAAATATATCATATACAATACCATGTTACTGAGTACTAAATTACTAAGTACCAATATTCCTCCTATAGAGAGCAATTTACCTTTGCAGCTACTCAAACATAGCTGTAGTATTTGCTTGACGATTTTCCATTTAGCATTTGTAAGCCTTCGGTAGTAAATCGGAATGCCCAAATATCGAATCGGAAAGACACCCTGACTACATCCGGAAAGGTCATTATAAAGGTCAGTCGCATCCTCAGCCTCACCAAAACAAAACAATTCTATTTTATGGAAGTTTATTTTAAATCCTGAAAGTTGCTCAAAAGCTAAAAGTATGAGTTTCAGGTTCTTGGATTTTTTGAGATCGTGTTACATAAAATGTATTGTATCGTCGGCATTTTGAAGTATGGATAAACCGCCATTGACAAGGTGGGGAATCACACCTTAAATTTGGCTCTCTGACTTTGCCCGCTCAATCAAGATAGGTAACATATCAGCCACTATATTAAATAGCATTGACGATAATGTATCTTCCTATCTTAGCTTTTTTTGGTCTGGAAGTATTTGCCAACATCGTCATTGACTTTGATGGCAACACTACCCCCGCCACAAAGCTATTGATTAAAGCATGCCATTCAGTTGAAAAACCTTTCATTCTAAGAGATTGTTGGAGAAAAGGCCATTTAACTTTATCATAGGCTTTCTTGAAATAAATTTTTAGGATTACCCCGTTCAGTTTCTTTCTATGTAGTTTATGAACTATTTCATGTAAGGTATCACACCATCAAGTATGTTGCGAACTTGCATAAACACAGTTTGCGATGGGCGAACTACATGATCAACCACTGAATTTAACCTGATAGTAGCTACTTTGGTGAAATTCTTAAAACTAACATTAAGAAGATAGATCAATCTATATTGTTGGATCTGTTCTGCTTCATTAACCTTAGGTAATAAGATAATCTCTCCAAAATTCAACCGAAACAGATCTAATTGACCCGCGTGCAAAGCACTAACAGTACTAGGAAAACAATTATAGGTAGATTTTAATTCGGTGGCGCATATAGGAAAAATGCTCCACTAAAATTAATTTTGTGGCGCATATAGCAAATGCTCCATAGAATTCTTGCAATTCTGTGGCGCATATAGCTATATGCGCCACAGAAAGTGAGAATTCGCCATAGAATTCCTGTGGGCCCCATGTGGGCCTAACCCAGCACATGGGCAGAACAGAATTCTGTGACGCATATGGCTATATGCGCCACAGAATGTCAAAATTCTATGGCACATATAGCATATGCACCACAGAATTCTCACTTTCTGTGGCGCATATAGCTTTATGCGCCACAGAATTTTGACATTCTATGGAGCATTTGCCATATGCACCACAGAATGTGTGAAATAGATCTAAAAAAGGTGGCATCCTCTCTCTTTTATTTAAAATCAAAATGCCGGTGTTTTCGGATATCTCTATTTATCTAAAAACGATTTACAAAAGACTTTTGAAATAAAATATATAAAACCCTTAAATATTTTGTTGCGGGGAGGAAGTCCATCCGGTCAGGCCCAAAGGCCCAACCAGACAAACCACCTACTACCCCAGAAAACAAAACCCTAGTCCCACATGAAACCCTAACCCTAAAACCCCCACCTACCACACCCCACCCCGCCGCCGGTTGCAACCTGTACCCACCATACCCACACGACCGGTTAGCACAGACCCGACCCACACCACACAGCCGAAATAGAACACTCAACACACACAACCCAAGTCCAACACGCACGCATGCCACCCCGCATCACCAATCGCTCGCTCGCATTTATCTCACGCAAACCCCGCCCTCGCGTCGCTCTTCCACGCGACCCTGCCACATCGCGCGTCCTGTCTGGCCGCTTAGCGCCGCCGCCCCTCCCCAGTGCTCTGGCCGCAGATCCTGCCGCCCTCGTCGATCCCCCACCTTGTTTTCCCATAAGCTTCCACGTCCACAACTCCTCCCCCAGCCGCGTACGTCGCATGTCGTCCCGGCCGTGGCCCGTCTTGCCCTCCGCCTCCAGTACCGCCGGCCATGGACGCCGCCGCCGTCGCCTCACCATGACACGCACGTCACCGTCACCCTGCGCCCGCCTCTTCCTCGCCATGCTTGTCGTCGTGGTTCCCCTGCGGCCATCCGCTCGTTTGCGCCCTCCTCTTTCCTGAGCCCGGCCGGCGCTCGCCCGCAGCTTCCTCGCGCTGACCTGCCTCACCTTAGTCCCGCGCCCTGCTATTGGCCTGCATCTGTAGCCGCCGTCAGCACGCGTCGCTGCCTCTCTACTCCGTTCCTCACAGCCGCCTCAACATCCGGTGTCGTCTTTCCATCGCCATTGTCTCGCATCCTCCTGCCGTGGACGCTGCTCGGGCCGCCGCTGGCTGTGTTTCTTGCTGGCTATTTTTGCCTTTCTGCAGCACAAGCACGATTCCCTCCCCACAAGTTGTTCGAGCCAGTGAACATATGGGACATGCCCCATTTGTTTGTTCTGCCTTCGGTGTCTTTGCCCCGTGTCCGTCTTGTCGATGGTTTGTCGTAATTGAGATGGCCCATGGATCCACAAGATCTGCCCAATGATTTGAAGTGGATGTCAGTGAGATAAACACTTGTGAATTGTACTTGTACACTTATTCGGTTTTAAGTGATGTGATTGATGAACACTTGTGAACATTCGTGCTTGTTGATGTATTATATGTGAAGTGGAACATTTGTACTGCTGTGTGCAGCTTTTCTGTGTATTTCTGTCATTTTGTGTGTATTTCCTATAATATACCTATTATATACCTGTATTTATACCAGATTCTAGAAAATTTCAAATTCTGAAAAAAGGATTATGTGGCGCATATGTCCATATGCGCCACAGAACTGGGACGGAATTCTGTGGCACATATGTCCATATGCGCTAATTTTTTTTGAGAATTCTGTGGCGCATATGCATATGCGCCACAAAATTCTAATTTTAGTGGCGACAATTTAGTGGCGAAGGTTAGATGCGCCACAGAAATCATTTTTGGTGCGTCACCGATAACGTTTTTCCTAGTAGTGTAAACATGTAAAGGAGATATGTTTTGATGACATCCCAAAAGGTTTGATAAAACTCAGCTAGGAAACCATCAGGAGCAGGGGCCGTATTGTGTTCCATCTAGAAAATAGCTATTTTGACTTCCTCCTCGGTATAGGGAGCGTTCAGAAAAATGTTTTCCTCATTAGAAACCTGGTGTACATCGTCTATTTGGGAATCATCCATTGAGAAGGATCCTTCTTATGGTTCCCAAATAAACCCTTATAGTAATTAGTAATGTAAGACTTCAACTGCTCATGTCCCTCAATTGTTTCACCATTATGCATTAAGGAATGAATAAGTTTCTTCTTGTGTCTGCCATTTGCCACACTATGGAAGTATCTAGTATTCAAATCTCAATGCAAGATAAACTAAGATTTAGAATGCTGGTACCATTTGAGTTCCTCTTCACGTAGTAACCAGGCTAACTCCGCATTCGATTGGATTTTAAGATCAATTTCCTATGGAGTTAGCAATCGGGTTTCTGCTAAAGCTTCGAGTTCATCAATAGTAGCTGAGACCTGAGAGTCTATATTTTCTTCTTTAAGTAATACCGGTTGTGTGTCGCGCCCAACCCCCAAGGTGTTTTCGTGTTATACGAACTTTATTATTTTACCTTTGGATTGGGGTATCTTCAACAACCGGTCTTTTCCAAATTGCTTTCACCATATCCTGGAAACCATCCAAATGTAACCATCCAAGTTCAAATTTGAATGGACCAGAACAACGGGGCCGAGGTAACCCGGTGGTAAGAAAAATGGGGCCATGATCTGACAGAGCCTCAATATGTTCAAGGGCACGTACTAAGACTAGAGAGCACGTACCGAGACTAGAGGGAAGTGGTCTTCCCAATCTAAGTCCATCATTACACGATCAAGTTTTTCGTATGTGGGTTCCAACAACTAATTATCCCAAGTAAACTGTCTTCCACTGGTGGAAAAAGGGCCTCCAGTCCCGGGACGCAACGGGCTCTAGTCCCGGTTTTGGGCCCGGGACTACGAAAACGGGACTAGAGGCCCCCCTCTAGTCCCGGCTCGCAACAGCCCGCGACTGATAACAGCCACGTGGCTGTTTCAGCGCCGCGGGGGGCGGAAACCCTCTAGTCCCGGGCTGTAACACCACCCGGGACTAAAAGGTTTCCTGCCGTGGCAGAGAAACACCATATTTCTCTGCCGCGACAGAGATTGTGTATTTCCTTTTTTTTGCCATTTTGTTCCTTTTTTGTTTTGTTTTTCACTATAACAAACATATATTTCAGTATACATATTATACGCTACTACATACACACTACACGTCGATGCATTTATATAATTAATCGATCCCTTGCAAGCATACATATAATCAATCATATCAAAAGGAAGAAATGTTTTGAAATTACATGGTCATTGATGAATCTATATATCATATGAGCTACATGGATATGACTAAGGCAAATCGAGTTCCACGTCATCCGCATAACGCTCTCCATGTACATCAAGGACTTCCTTCATCATAAATCCTGCCAGCTCCTCTTGAATTGCTCTTATGCGTTGGTCTGGCTCTAGTTTCTCTCGCAAATCATAAATATAATGTGAGTCAACTTTCCGCTCCTTTGGTCAACTCATGGATGTACTGCAGACGTAGTATCCACATAAATGAGTTCCGGTGGCTGCTGTAAACTCTTCGCCATTTTATAAGTTAGCTCCTCTTTGAATGGACCTGGTATTTTACATGCGAATCGTGTCCAACACCGCCGCAAAGAAAATGAACAAAGGAGTTATTAGTTACTTGATATCAGGAAATGAATGAAAGAGGACGATATAATGCGATAATGATTGAAATTACTTATGGAGCATTGCTTTCATGTCGCTCCACTTCTCTTGGTCCCAACTTAATGAGTTGTGGACTTCAACTAGGGAGTTGTCAACTTGAATGTTTAGCAAGATCCAGTGGAATCTGCGGACATTTACATAAGCATACATACATATATAGCTCATCGAGTAAGAAAAAATAAAATGTGTATAAGATATAAACACTCACTTGAAGTTGTAAGGAAATAGTATTTCCTTAACAAAATTATTCTCGGTTAAGAACCTGGACAGGTCTTCCTCCACGTCTTTGGGGTGATTCTTTAACGTATATTCATTAATGATATATGGGTCAATGAACCCAACATCGTATCTTCTAGCTCTTTTGCATTCAAGCATCTTCATTCTGCAGAATATAATATCATCATACAAAATGATATATATAGTTAGGATAATATATTAAATGCAATGAACGAGCTAAAGCTACAAACTTAATTATAGAAATAAATAACTTACAGACAGTAGCAACCAATGATAGATTTGTCGAGGGAGCGCTGGTTGTATAACCTAAAAGATTCGGTCATTTGAACCTGTATCGAGTATGGTTTGAAGTGATGCTCCATTCTAACGTCCACCGGAAACCAATCTTTCTGATGCTTTTTTTGTGCTTGCGACATATACCATTCGTGCAGATTTCGCATATGTGTGGATAGACGCGTGAGCTCCTCATTACTGACTAGAGGCTCCCCTTGGACATACTGTCGTACTATCTGACCCACTAGCGTATCTTCATAGTCTAAATATTGACCAAGAGACATATTTGCTTCGTTAGCAAGTGCTTTGGCCTGCGATACAGTGATTCCCATAAGTGCAGCACTATTACGGGCTCTAGGGTCCATTATTTGCATGTCCATATCCATTTCAGCTCTGAAGGCCTTGTCGAGGTCTGAAATGACTTTGAGCGGGGCGACCGGTTGATTCTTCTGTGCTCCGAGCTGGGCAACTTGCTTCCCTCTTTTTGCACTTGTGATTTTTTTCTTATGTGCTTGCTTAATAATCTCCCGGTCATAGTCTGATTCCAGATTCATCGATATCTGGGATGGTTGCTCAAGAAAGGACTTAGCCCACTTTTTGGTTTGTTCGTTATATACCGACTTTGGCTCAGGCTTTTTGGGTGAAAAATGCACCTTAACTTGGGCAGCCACATCCGCGTTAGTTTCCTCATCGGTCTTGTCATAAGGTCTCTTTGGAAGAGCCAGCGGGATATCGACTATCTTCGACGTTTAACCTTTCTTCGATGTGGGGCGCGGGGGACCGTCGAATTTCCGTTTCTTTGATGAGGTAGTAGTATTGCATGGAGGCGGAGGCAGAGATCGAGTTGATGTACTCCTGCTACGGCGATCCTCAGCGGGGCGGGGTGGACTTGGAGGTTGGCGATAATCGGGTTGGGGTAGACTTGGAGGTTGGCGATAATCGGGTTGGGGTGGACTTGGAGGTTTACGATATTCGATGCGGGGTGGATTTGGATTCCTTGGAGTCGGTGGCCTTGGCGCCGAGCCTGGAAACTTGATGTACTTCTTATTCCATAGAATGATGTTGTGCTTGACATCTCCTAGTTTCATAAGGCCTTCAGGCATAGCGATTTCAATCTCTAGGTCCGCAAAATCCTCCACTATGTCATCCACCGTTACACGAGCATAGCCTGGTGGAATCGGAAGTGAATGGTGGAGTGCTCCAGGTAGACAAGGTAAAGCAGTGCCGATCGCCACCTTGAAGGACATGTTGTTCATTGGCTGATGTATCTCACATTGTGCCATCTCTCTGACATCATCCACGGGGTAGTGAGGAGTTGGTGCATCATCCAGCAGTGCTTGATCATCAGCACGGACCTCCGTGGAAGCCACGCTGCTTCTCTGTTGGCTAAGATCCAATGCAGGATCATCAGACCGCGGGTGAGTTGACGACGGCGGCCTTTGGCTAATTTCATGCATGAGGTTCTTCAGGTCAGCTAGGTCCTGCTCTACCCTGAAGATCCGGTCTGCCTCCCGGTCCTTCTTTCTCTGACGGCTTTTGTAACTGGCATCGTACTGAGGAAACCCTTTCTTCCACGAGACACCGACGCCTTTGCCTCGTGTTCGTCCTCCCTTTTCAGGATTCCCTAGGGCGCGTGTCAGCTCGTCGTTCTCTCTCTCGGGACGGAACAATCCCAATTGAGCATCGTTCATTGCTTGAATAAGGTCTTGGGTGGGTTTTAGAATTTTATCATGAAATAATGTCTTCCCTGTTTCTGGGTCCAAGGATCCCCTATGCCCGTACCACCAGTGCTTTGACCTCTCGGGCCATCTATCTGTACCAGGAGTGACGCCTCTAGCCCTCATATCCCTCTCCATAGTTTCCCACTTAGGGATGGCACTCTTGTATCCACCTGTCCCCATTTTATGATGGTATTTCTTGTTGGCAGCATTTAACGCGTTCTTTGCCGACTTTGCCTTTGCTTTAGTAGATTGCTTGTACTGTACAAAATCGGGCCACTGTTCTCTCAACTTCTCGTTTACTCCTTTGAAGTCTGGAGTTTCTTTTTCGCGACATATTTCGCGTATAAACTTTTCTTGTGGTTCCGGTACAGTTCAGCCATCTTGCTTAGTGCCCACTCCTTGACTTTCGCTCTATTTTCAAGCCCACCCGGCCTTGGGGTAATACCATCTACCTCAAATTCCTCATACTCTAGAGATAGTATGAAATGCGCTATGAGCTTCTGCCAAAGGTCATCTTTGGCATCATCGGTGACATAGCTGTTGGATTCTTCACCGGATTTCTTTGACTTATTCCATTCTTGGATGGTGATCGGCAGGTTGTCCCTAACAAGCACCCCGCATTGATTTATAAACATCCTCCGGTGCTTCTCTGGAGCAATCGGTTCGCCATCATCATCTATTTCTTCGATGGTGAACCTCTGATTACCATCCAACTTTTTTTTTGGCCCTCGTTTCGTTTGAGCTGTCGATTGCTTCGATCCGGTGGGCTAAAAGAAGAAGAGAGAGTGATTAATATATATCTAGATCAGTTAATGAATAGAGGTAACACGAGACTTTATACATATATATATATGTACCTCGCCGGATCCTGTCGAGGGGCCATCATTATTGTTGTTATTTGTTTGCCCTTTGTCCATCTGTTCTTCCCCTTGGTACATTAGGTTTTCCTCTAGTCCATCACCGGATGGATTCAGATATGAGGATATCTCTTCCTCGAGCAAAATATCTTCGGCGCCGGTAGTAATAAGAGGAATTTCACCTCTTATCATGCCCTGAAGAAAACCTTCACCGATGCGACCAGGATCTTCGGATGGATCCATGACTTAATTATCTATAACAAAAAGAGAGTTAAATAGGTTAAAAAAATCCTAATAACTAAAACAATATAATCCTATTTATAATAATCCTAATCCTAATAACTAAAACAAAAAAATAACCCTAATCCTAATCCTAATTCTAATCTTAATAAATAAAACAAAAAAATCACTAAAACAATAATACTAATCCTAATTCTAATATTTTAATTAAAACAATAATCCTAATACTAAAACAAAAAACCCTAATATAAAAAAAATATAAAAAACTATAGAAAAAAACTATAACATTTCCTAACATTTCCTAATATTAATTATGGTAAAACCTAATATTATTTGTGGTAAAACAATAATCCTAATATTAATTGTGGTAAAACAATATAATCATAGCTAATAACTAAAACAAAAAAAATAACCCTAGCTAATTATAATTAAAATAATAATTAAAAAAATAACCCTAGTTAATTATAATTAAAATAACCCTAGCTAACAATATAATTCTAATCCTAGCTAATTATAATTAAAACAATAATTAAAAAATAATATAAAACAGATTTGTATTTAAAAATACAAAGAGAAAAGGAAAAACAGAAAAAGAATTTTTTTTGAAAAAAAAACAGTAGCCCGACCCAACCAGGCCGGCCCATCTCTCTCCTCTTCCTTTCCTGTTGCCGGCCGTCCTTCCCCCAACCAGCAGCCCAACACGGCCCACCTCGTCGGCCGTCCTTCCCCCTATCGTCCTCTGGCCAAGCGTCGGTGTGGCGCGCGACGCCCTCGCCGCTCGTGTCCGTCGTATCCATGGAGCATCTTCATTCATTAACATGATGCTTGGGTCATCCTTCACCGCGAAGGGCGGAATTTCATGAAACTTATCACAATCTTCTGACATGTCTGTCTTGTCCTCCACTGCCACGATATTTCTTTTTCCTGAAAGAACTATGTGGCGCTTTGGCTCATCGTCTGATGTATTCTTTTTCTTATTTTTTCGTTTTCTAGGTTTGGTAGACATGTCCTTCACATAGAAAACCTGAGCCACATCATTGGCTAGGACGAATGGTTCGTCTAAGTACCCAAGATTGTTGAGATCCAACGATGCCATTCCGTATTTCTTGTATACCTCAACCCCTCCTCCTGTCAGCTTGACCCATTTGCACCGAAACAAGGGGACCTTAAAAGTAGGTCCATAGTCAAGTTCCCATATCTCCTCTATGTAACCATAATATGTGGTCTTTGACCCATTATTGCCTGTTGCATCAAAGCGAACACCACTGTTTTGGTTGGTGCTCTTTTTATCTTGGGCTATCATGTAAAATGTATACCCATTTATCTTGTACCCTTGGAAAGTCGATATAGTCGAAGATGGTGACCTAGACAACAAGTATAACTGATCTCCAAGAGTGTTGTTTTTGATGAGATGTTGCAACCAACCGCCGAAACTCTTCATGTGTTCATCTCTAATCCAAGAGTCATGCTTTCCAGGGTTGTTGGAGCGTAAGATTTTCTTGTGTTCCTCGATATATGGGGCTGCCAAGATAGAATTTTGTAGAACGGTGTAATGTGCTTTGGTGTAAGAATGTCCGTCTCTACATATTATTGATTTCCTTCCTAGAGTACCCTTTCCACTCAGTCTCCCCTCATACCACGATTGAGGAAGACCAATTGGCTTAAGGTCAGGAACAAAGTCAACACAAAATTCAATGACCTCCTCTGTTCCATAGCCCTTGGAGATGCTTCCTTCTGGCCTAGCATGGTTACGAACATATTTCTTTAAGATTCCCATGAACCTCTCAAAGGGAAACATATTGTGTAGAAATATAGGACCGAGAATGGAAATCTCTTCGACTAGGTGAACCAGCAAAAGGCCATAATATTGAAGAAGGATGGTGGGAACACCAACTCAAAACTGACAAGACATTGGACCACATCATTCTGTAACCATGGTAGATCTTCAGGATTGATTATCTTCTGAGAGATTGCATTGAGAAATGCACATAGCTTCACAATGTACTCGAACATTATCTGGTAGAAGCCCCCTCAATGCAATCGGAAGCATTTGCGTCATAATCACGTGGCAGTCATGAGACTTTAGGTTTTGGAACTTTTTTTCTGCCATATTTATTATCCCCTTTATATTCGACAAGAAGCCAGACGGGACCTTAATACTGCTTAGGCATTCAAAAAAATTTCCTTCTCTTGTTTGGTAAGAGCGTAGCTGGCATGACCTTGAAACCATTCTGGATGCATGCCATCTGGGTCTTTCATACGTTGATGGTCCTTTCGTGCTTCTGGTGTATCTTTTGTCTTCCCATACACGCCCAAGAAGCCTAGCAGGTTCACGCAAAGATTCTTCGTCACATGCATCACATTGATTGCAGAGCGGACCTCTAAGAATTTCCAATATGGTAGCTCTCAAAATATAGATTTCTTCTTCCACATGGGTGCGTGTCCTTCAGCGTCTTTCGGAACAAATTTTCCTCCAGGACCCTTTCCAAAGGTTACTAGTTGATCCAAATCTTTGACCATATCAAATATATCAGCACCAGTACGCTCCTTAGGCTTCGTCTGGTGACATGCCAGACCGTTGAAATGCTTGCCTTTCTTTCTTAAGGGATGCTTGGCCAAAATAAATCGACGATGCTCATTGTATACATTCTTCTTACAATGTTCCAAATATATACTTCCAGTCTCATCTAAACAGTGTGTGCATGCATTGTATCCCTTGTTTGACTGTCCTGAAAGGTTACTAAGAGCAGGCCAATCATTGATTGTTACGAAAAGCAATGCTCGGAGGTTAAATTCTTCCTGCTTGTGCTCATCCCACACGCGTATCCCGGGTTCGTGCCACAACTGTAAAAGTTCTTCCACTAATGGCCTTAGGTACACATCAATGTCGTTGCCGGGTTGCTTCGGACCTTGGATCAACACTGGTATCATAATGAACTTCCGCTTCATGAACAACCAAGGAGGAAGGTTATAGATGCATAGAGTCACGGGCCAGGTGCTATGACTGGAGCTCTGCTCCCCAAAGGGATTCATGCCATCTGTACTTAGACCAAACCTTAAACTCCTTGCGTCATCTGCAAAGTCCGGGTACTTTCTATCAATTTTTCTCCATTGCGACCCATCAGCGGGGTGTCTCAACATCCCATCTGACTTACGTTCCTCTTTATGCCATCGCAACAACTTGGCGTGCTCTTTGTTTCTGAATAAGCGTTTAAACCGTGGTATTATAGCAGCATACCACATCACCTTCGCAGGAACCCTCTTCCGGGGGGGCTCGCCCTCAACATCACCAGGGTCATCTCGTCTAATCTTATACCGAAGTGAAGTGCATACCGGGCATGCATCTAAATTCTCATACTCCTCACCGCGGTAGAGGATGCAGTCATTAGGGCATGCATGTATCTTCTGAACCTCTAAACCTAGAGGGCAGACAACCTTCTTTGCTTCGTACGTACTGGCGGGCAATACGTTATCTTTTGGAAGCATATTCTTCATCATTTTCAGCAACTTTTCAAATGAGGAGTCAGGTATAGCACACTCAGCCTTCCATCGCAGCAATTCCAGTGTGCTGCCCAGCCTTTTCAGACCATTTTCGAAATTTGGGTACAACAACTTTTTGTGATCCTCTAGCATGTGATTGAACTTCTCCCTATCCTTTTCAGTTTGACAATCTCTTCGTGCATCGGCAATGGTCCGACCAAGATCATCAGCGGGTTCATCATGTGTCTCTTCTTCATCCTCCCCTTCAGCATCCCCCATGGAAGTATCTTCGTACTCAGGGAAACCATGATAGTTGTCATCCTCCTCCTCTTCTTCATTGTCTTCCATTATAACCCCTCTCTCTCCGTGCTTGGTCCAACAATTATAACTGGGCATGAAGCCGGACTTCAACAGGTGGCTGTGAAGGATTTTTTAGTCAGAGTAATCCTTCTGATTCCTACATCCATTACATGGACAGAATACAAAACCATTGTGCTTGTTTGCATCAGCAACACGGATGAATTCATGCACGCCATTAATGAACTCGCCAGAGCGTCAGTCAGTACCGTACATCCATTCCCGGACCATCTGCATTATAGTAAAAGTATATCAAAAACCATTACACAACATGATAAAATTATTACAAGTTATATTGAGAGCTTCTAGAGCATTAATTTTGAATTTTGAAAAATTTACATGCACCAATTTGTGAATTGGAGAAAACAATCAACATGATAAATGTGGAGTTTTTTATTATTGTTCTATCAGTGAAAACCTCATTCCATTCTAAGCTCTGAAACTCTAAAATTACACATTTCAATTTTCAGTAACTATGTGCCTAATCAAAATTTGTTACACATATATATCAAAATCCTTCTAGCTACTTCTAGAGCATGCATGCATTTGATCCATATCTCTATACTTCTAGAGCATTATAGAGCTAAAGTAGCAATAAGAGATGAAAGAATGAAGTTCTAACCTTTTAAAGCTTTGGATTTAGGTGTTGCAAACTAAATCTTGACAAATCTTGAGAAAAAAATGGCATGAACTCTCTTGCTTCTTTGAGAAAAATGGCCACCATATGCTTTAGGGAAGCTGGCCAGGGAGCTGTATATATAGTGATGGACAATTAGTCCCGGGCCGTGATACGACCCGGGACTAATAGTCCCCGAAAAGAGCTGTTGTCCCGCTCCAGCTTATTAGTCCCGGGCCGTATTACAGACCGGGACTAATGCTCTGGTCCGGCCCGGGACTAGTTCTTATGGCCATTTCTAGCCGTTGGAGGCCTCACGGCCCAGGACTAGTGCTAGCACTAGTCGCGGTTCGTGACGGGCCGGGACTGGTGACGTTGTTCAGATCGAACCGAAGGCTTGTTTTCCAGTAGTGTTCCAATCATGGTTACTTTCTTTAAAATCAAGACTGTCAATGACAACATTAAAAAGGTATGGCCAATGATTATCAAACCGGCCTTTACTCTTCTCATATGGAAACCGAAACAAATTGAAATCACCCCCTATAAGAATAGGGTACGAATTATCCTTTGCTAAGTTCATTAATTCTTGAAGAAAAACAACCTTGAACGTCTCTTGGGTAGCACCATACACTGCGATAAGACTCTATGTGAAATTATCAACTTTGTAACGGATGTGAAGTTTAATATGAAACTCCACTTCTGAAACAGCTAAAATATTCATGGTATCCGCCCGAACGCCGAGTAAAATGCCCCAAGACCGTCCCCTAGATGGATGGGAATGCCAAACAAAGTTTATGGCACCCGAAAGGTGGTCAAGTATAATCTATGAGAATTCCCGTCTATCCATTTCTGAGATAGCCACAAAATCTAAATTGTGTTCCCTAAAACAAAGTGCAATGTGTAAATGTTTACCCAAAACACGAAGACCTCTGCTATTTAAAAACATGTCATTCATTAAGAAACAATAACAAATTTAGGAGTGATTATATTTTCCACGTCCAATCTAATGGTACATCTTCAACATAAGATCTCTAAATATATATTTTAATGAAGTTTCACCATGTGTTTTTTTTTAGACTCTCACACGAGAAGATAATGAAGTTTCACCATGTGTTTTGTAAAAAGTCCAAATTGATCAAAACAGGCATGTTTGTTGGAACCTAGATAACTTTACAGAAGGCCCAAACGAATAAAAAATACACCCTCTATTCTGCAAGATGGATTTTCTCGTGTTAGCTACGGCCCAAAGGAATTAACAAACCTATCTCTGCACGTATATCGGCAACGACATCATCGACCGCCTCCCCTTATCTTAGCCCGTCCAATCCCTTGGTGCGTAACCTAGCCAACAAGATCCCTTCGTGCGTAACCTAGCCAAGCTAGGTCGCAGCCTCGCAGGGCCGTCTCCACCAGCGGTACGGCGCCTGCACCGCCGACCGAGGTTGCCGCCGCCATGCCTAAATTTAGGG
Organism: Avena insularis; assembly: GCA_023614405.1. Classification (NCBI taxonomy): domain Eukaryota; kingdom Viridiplantae; phylum Streptophyta; class Magnoliopsida; order Poales; family Poaceae; genus Avena; species Avena insularis. The sequence goes on from CM042697.1 coordinate 473,564,439, forward strand.
TCTCTAAACGACGCCACGTCGATCTTGGCTCTGCCTATGTCGCCGTCCCCGCTGCAGCCAGCGAGATCGCGTCCACCGCTGCCGCCACCGCTGTATCGTCATGACGGACATCATCTTCGAGATTCTCTCCAGGCTGCCGGTCAAAACCCTGTGCCGGTTCAGGTGCACGTGCAAGCAGTGGTACTCTCTCGTCTCCGAACCGGCCTTCGTCGCCGCGCACGAGTCCCGCGCGGAGCCGCTCCTCGTCGGCAGATTCCCTGGCGCGTCTCTGCGGCTGATGGACATGGACGGCAACGTGGTGAGGACGACGGAAGGCGTGCATCCTCCTCGGATGTTCTGCACTAGCCACGACGGGATCGCCTGTTTCGCTTTCCCCAACCGTTCCGCCGGCCTCCAGGTGATCGACATGGCCACCGGGGAGATGCTCCTTACCAAATCAAACCAGAGAACACACCCGGACCGACGACCATCGTACGGTCCTAGGAAGTGCAGCTTCGGCTTTGGCTGCACCGCCGTGTCCCAAGTGTATAAGGTGGTTCGTCTCATCGGAAGCTACCGGTGTCAGGTTCTCACGTTGGGTGGTGACGGCGCCAGGTGGAGGCAAGCACAGCCGCCCACAGCTCCGGTCAGACGCACCGATTCCCAGACGACATCCGTCACGATCCAGGGTGTTCTGCATTTCTTGGTGCCGGACAAGAACATGGTGCTCTGCTTCGACCTCGAGAGCGAGGAGTGGACAAAGACGATCAAATGCCCGGGACAGGGCATGGACGACAGCCTCAAGACTAGCATCCTAGTTAGGCTCAACGGTGCATTCTGCATAGCTCAAACCGATCCAGGAGAGGGCATGGGCGACAACCTTAGGACTAGCAAGACCATCATAGCCGAGCTCAATGGTGCCCTGTGCTTTGCTCAAACCGATCTGTACATCGACAGGTATTCATGCACGGACATATGGCTCTTGAACGGTTCTGACAACGAGGACATCTGGTCCAAGGCGTACACCATCCGGATAGGCAGAACCGTCGATCTCGTGAAGCCATTGAGAGTGATGCGTGATGGTAGAAAGCTATTGTTCTGCTACATTCACTTGGAAACAAAACTGCCCGTGTTGCAAGTGTACGATCCCCTTGCCAACACGTGCAGGGAGGTGATGGTGACGACGACCGGCTGCACCGACATAATGGGCATTTGCAAGTTGCCCTTGGATCGTTTCATCTAGCAGCTTCCTCGTCGCTTGTGTAATCTGCGTAGTTATATATATTTGTGTAAGTTTATTTCCTTAGTAATGATCCAACACACCCTGGAACGGTTTCTCCTCGTAGCTTGAGGTGTGGAGTCTTGTTATCGAGTTGCCGCGCGCAGCTGGATATAGTGTGCAAACTATGCACGGCTAGTTTGTAAGGTATTGGCTGGTGTTTCCGTCGTAAGAGAGCGTCTTCACTTCTTAGGCGAATCCAGGCCGAAATCCGGATTTTTTTTGGCCGGACGAAACACGTTTTCGGCCTGGGAACGCCGAGCTTCCCGCTCGTGTTCCCAGTTTGGCGAAATTCAGTTAAACTCGGCGAAATTTGGACGAATATAGGCGGATTTCATTAACTAGGACAAGGACGCACATATTACATCGAATTTATTAATAACTAGGAAAAGGCCGCCGCCGCCGTGGTCGATGCCGGACGCCACATCTACAGGCCGAGGCGGGGGTTGTGGCCGGCCTGGATGTGCTCCATGACGGCGGCGAAAGTTCGCCCTGGAACGCTCCACCAACGACGGTGAAAAGCCACATTGTGATGCGACGGCGGCGAGCCCGACGGTCCCTCGTGTCGGGCGAGTTCCTCGAGGCGCCTGTCGGCGAAGAACTGCCTCCAGAAGACCAGGTTGCCAGGATCCTCGGCGAGATCCGGGTCTTGCATGGCGGCGATAGCCGCCTGGATCTCTCCGGCGAGGTCCTCGTCGGCCGGCACCGGCGGAATAGGGATCCCGCTGACGCTGAGTTGCCAGGCGAAGGGGAGACGAGTGTCCGGCCGCGCCGTATAGCCCGCCTCGTAGAGCAGCCGGGCTTCCCACATCTGCATCGTGCGTCAGCCGGAAAATCCCTCGGCCATGACGAGTGTCTGGATGCCATCCTAACAGTAGATACACGGTTTCTTAGTACCGACACACCTTGCACCGGCTTCTTCTTCTTCTTCGGCGCCGGCACCGCCGACGAAACAGCCCCTGCAGTAAAGGAATTCGGCGGAAAGTTTCCCTGCATGTTTCCTCCAGGCGCCGGCCCTTGACTGCCAGCAAACTGCGGCATCGGTCCCTGATACGGAGGTTGAAGCGGCTGCGGCTGGCTCCCTTGTGAAGCGGCATAGTACGTCGCCGGAGGCCTGAAGACAATGCCCGGCAGAAACCCAACAAACGGCGGCGGCTGCCGAAGAGGAAAAAGAAGAAGCCGGTGCAAGGTGTGTCGCAACCTCAGTTTGCGCCTGGAACTAATCTTCACTAGCCTCTGAATTTTCAGCAGCCTACGATGGCTGGACAGCAGCAATTCGGGTATCCGCATGGTACGACTGGTTTTGTTTCACCATCTTTTCCCTCTACGAGTCAGTTTCAAGGTAATATGCCTGGTAATCAGATGCAATATAATTCTGTTGTGATCGAAGCACCTGCTGCTGCGGATGTTGTGCCTGTACCAAAGAAAAATAAGAAACCGGTTAGGTGTTGGAAGTGCGCTATGGACATTCACGTTGGGTGGTGACGGCGCCAGGTGGAGGCAAGCACAGCCGCCCACAGCTCCGGTCAGACGCACCGATTACCAGACGACATCCGTCGCCATCCAGGTGTTCTGCATTTCTTGGTGCCAGACAAGAACATGGTGCTCTGCTTCGACCTCGAGAGCGAGGAGTGGACAAAGACGATCAAATGCCCGGGACGGGGCATGGACGACAGCCTCAAGACCAGCATCCTAGTTAGGCTCAATGGTGCATTCTGCATAGCTCAAACCGATCCAGGAGAGGGCATGGGCGACAACCTCAGGACTAGCAAGACCATCATAGCCGAGCTCAATGGTGCCCTGTGCTTTGCCCAAACCGATCTCTACATCGACAGGTATTCATGCACGGACATATGGCTCTTGAATGGTTCCGACAACAGCAGGGACATCTGGTCCAAGGCGTACACCATCCGGACAGGCAGAACCGTGAAGCCGTTGAGAGTGATGCGTGATGGTAGAAAGCTATTGTTCTGCTACACTCACTTGGAAACAAAACTGCCCGCGTTGCAAGTGTACGATCCCCTCGCCAACACGTGCAGGGAGGTGATGGTGACGACGACCGGCTGCACCGACATAATGGGCATTTGCAAGTTGCCCTTGTTAGAATACGTGTACGTACACAACTAGAGATAGACTAGAACTTTAGAGATCATCTTGTAATCCAAGTCATAGGCTTCTTGCCCTCCAAGTTTGTACGTATATATATATTCCCCATGAGGGTCAAATCTATACATCACAGCCCTTGGATCGTTTCATCTAGCTTCCTCATCGCTTTTGTAATCTGCGTAGTTATATATATTTGTGTAAGTTTATTTCCTTAGTAATGATCCAACACACCCTGGAACGGTTTCTCCTCATAGCTTCAGGTGTGGAGTCTTGTTATCGAGTTGCCGCGCGCAGCTGGATATAGTGTGCAAACTATGCACGGCTAGTTTGTAAGGTATTGGCTGGTGTTTCCGTCGCAGGAGCATCTCCACTCCTTAGGCGAATCCAGGTCAAAATCCGGACTTTTTTTTGGCCGGACGAAACGTGTTTTCGGCCTGGGAACGCCGAGCTTCAATTCTCACTCGCGTTCCCAGACCGAGTTCCCAGGTTCGGCGAAATTCAGATAAACTCGGCGAAATTTGGACGAATATAGGTGGATTTCATTAACTAGGGCAATGACGCACATATTACATCGAATTTATTAATAACTAGGAAAAGGCCGCCGCCGCCGTGGTCGATGCCGGACGCCACATCTACAGGCCGAGGCGGGGGTTGTTGTCGGCCTAGATGTGCTCCATGACGGCGGCGAGAGTTCGCCCTGGAACGCTCCACCAACGGCGGTGAAAAGCCACATTGTGATGCGACGGCGGCGAGCCCGGCAGTCCCTCGTGTCGGGCGAGTTCCTCGAGGTGCCTGTCGGTGAAGAACCTCCAGAAGACCAGGTTGCCAGGATCCTCGGCGAGATCCGGGTCTTGCATGGCGGCGATAGCCGCCTGGATCTCTCCGGCGAGGTCCTCGTCGGCCGGCACCGGCGGAATAGGGATCCCGCCGATGCTAAGTTGCCAGGCGAAGGGGAGACGAGTGTCCGGCCGCGCCGTATAGCCCGCCTCGTGGAGCAGCCGGGATTCCCACATCTGCATCGTACGTCGGCCGGGAAATCCCTCGGCCATGACGAGTGTCCGAATGCCATCCTAACAGTAGATACACGGTTTCTTAGTACCCGCACACCTTGCACCGGCTTCTTCTTCTTCTTCTTCTTCGGTGCCGGCACCGCCGACGAAACAACCCTGCAGTAAAGGAATTCGGCGGAAAGTTTCCCTGCATGTTTCCTCCAGGCGCCGGTCCTTGACTGCCAGCAAACTGCGGCGTCGGTCCCTGATACGGAGGTTGAAGCGGCTGCGGCTGGCTCCCTTGTGAAGCGGCATAGTACGTCGCTGGAGGCCTGAAGACAATGCCCGGTGGAAACCCAACAAACGGCGGCGGCTGCCGAAGAGGAAAAAGAAGAAGCCGGTGCAAGGTGTGCTGCAACCTCAGTTGCGCCTGGAACTAATCTTCACCAGCCTCTGAATTTTCAGCAGCCCACGATGGCTGGACAACAGCAATTCGGGTATCCGCATGGTACAATTGGTTTTGTTTCACCATCTTTTCCCTCTACGAGTCAGTTTCAAGGTAATATGCCTGGTAATCAGATGCAATATAATTCTGTTGTGATCGAAGCACCTGCTGCTGCGGATGTTGTGCCTGTACCAAAGAAAAATAAGAAACCGGTTAGGTGTTGGAAGTGCGCTGTGGATGCTCATGCATCCAAGGATTGCAAAGCTGCTCATTACTGTTATATTTGTGGTGTCTCTTCTCACCCAACTTTGAGGTGTCCTGTGTTGAAACAGCCGAGACCGAATGCTTTCATGACTGGGATTGGACATGACAAGACTCTGTTTGCTCAGATTCCCAACAGTGTGGTCCGTAGGAATTTGGAAACTGCTCAGACGCCTATTGCTTTGGTCAAGGTTACAGGAGATGCAGTCTCAGCAGAAGTTGTACAACAACAGATTGCTAGAAGGTGTCCGTTGCAATCACCGTGGAAGTGGGAAGCTTTATCTTATGGGAATAATGATTATTTGGTAAGCTTTCCTTCGTTTGACGTGCTAGATAGGGTGGATGGCAGCCAGTTCTCGATGCCCTTGGGTAAGGCACAGCTTGCCGTTTCTGTTTACAAGACTCAGGAGGTTCCGCATAAGCTAATCCTTGAACAAGTTTGGGTGCATGTTGAGGGGGATCCGCATTCTCTGCGGACTTTTCTTGGGCTTTGGGTTGTTGGTTCTCTTATGCGTACTACCTTGGATATGGATCTTCTGATCCTCCGTCGGCGAGGAGTAGTCCGTATCTTCGTTGCTATGTGTGATATTTCTGTTTTCCAGAAGAAGGATGCTATAGGTTTCTTCCTAACCTCTGACGTTGTGGTTGATCTGAAAGGATATGAGTTGCGCTTCAGATTGGAACCCGCTGATTATGTGCCTGAACCTGATTTTTCGGCACTCCAGTGGAGAAAGAATAAGGATGACTCCGAGGAAAATGGCTCTGGGAAGAATGGAGATGATGCCATGGATACTTCTGGGCCAGCGGATGACACTGCTGCTCTCACTTCGGCTGGGTCGTCAGGTAGTCAGGTTACTGAGTAGGGTGCACCATCTTCTTATACTCGCCAGGTTCCAGTTCCGGTTTATGCGGTGACCCCCTTTAATGCTACCCCTACTACTCCGCGAGGTAGAGAGCTGTTGGACGCACTTCCAAGGGATTCTCCACTTCGCAGGACGACTGGTGGATCTCCCAGGGTTTCTCCTTCTCAGTTACTGGTTGCGCTTCAGGCATCGAGCAATTTTGCTGGACGGTCTTCGTGTTTTGCTGGGACGGTGTCGCCGCCGGGTCGCTCAGTGGCCCAGGTGGAGCGGTCGTGCGATGTGGTGTCCCAGGGGGGTCGCCGTTTGATGCTTCGACGCTGGCGTGGCTGCCTGTTGGATCGGCGATGGCCCAGGAGGGGCCGTCATTTTCTGCGGCCCAGGAGGGGCTGTCCACTGTCTCGACCCAGGATGAGCTGCCCGCTGCTACGGCCCACGATGGGCTGCCCACTGCTGCGGTCCTGGAGGGGCCAACCGATGCTGCCCAGGTGGGGTGGTCGGCGGTGGGTAGGGCCCAGGAGGGTCTGCCCTCTAGCGATGGTACCGTGGCCCAGGCGGGGCTGCGGGTTTCCGCTGAGGCTCAAGCCCAGGAGAGGCTGGACGATGGACTTGGACTCGTGGCCCAGGAGGGGCTGCGGGAGGGTGCTGTCTCAGCCCAGGAGGGGCGACCATCTGGGGGAAATCTAGCCCAGGCGGGGCTGGGTGTTCCCCTAGAGTTGGTCGTGACGGTTCAGGAGGCCCCGGCGCGACGTAGTTCGCGCCACGGGGTCGATGCTCTTGGGGCGTCAGCTACAGATGAGGACTCGATGGTCAAGGCAATGCGCAGGAAGGCGGAAATAAATCTTGATTCTGATGGTATGAAGTCTTCAAAATCGTTTCTTTCTTTTTCTACACCTGTAATGACTAAAAAACTAGAAAAAGTTGGTGTTAGTCTGGGTTATTCTGTCAAACAGGTTAATTTATCTAGTAATGTACTTAGGCATATGGAGGTTGACCGTTTGACGGTTACTCCTAAGGCCTCTTTTTTTCCTGAGTCTTTATCATTTGAGGAGGAGGAGTTGCATGCCACAATAGATGGTCAACTGCTCTCTCGCTTAGTTGGTGAAGTATCGAAGGTGGGCTTTGATGAGACGGAGCTGTGTTAACTGTTTGAACTAAAAGCTTCCGGTCGTAAATCAAAGAGCCAAAGGTCTCGGAAAAGGACCCGTGTATCCAAAAGCATTGTCTTCGTGACTTGGCTAAACATTTATTCTTTGCTGATTGTGTGAGAGAACATAATTTGGATTTTTTGGGTATTTCTGAAACTGGTAGACGTGATTTCTCACAAGCTCTGCTCAATCGCCTTTCTGGTAGAGTGGACTTTACGTGGCTGTCACATCCTCCACGTGGTAGATCCGAGGAGATCCTGTTAGGTGTCAGAGATGAGATTATGGAAGTCTTGGCCAGTTCGGTTGGAGATTTTTTTATTAAACTCCATATCCGCAACAAGACCGATGATTACACATGGTCTCTAGTCGCTGTCTATGGGGCTGTCCAGGATGTTTATAAGGCTGACTTTCTGCGTGAGTTGGTAAATCTGGCTAAGGATAACCTTTACCCTATTCTTATAGGTGGGGACTTTAACTTGCTAAGATTCCCTCATGAGAAAAGTCGGGGCAGGTTCGATGAACATTGGCCTTTCTTATTCAATGCTGTCATAGATAGCTTGGATTTAAGAGAGGTTACTATGATTGGGAGACAGTTTACTTGGGCTAATAGTCTCCCAGAGCCGACTTATGAGAAATTAGATAGAGTACTTATGGATACACTATGGGAAGATAAGTTCCCATTGGTAACTGTTCGGGCTCTAGAGCGTATTAAGGCTTTGTTGGACCATGCTCCAATACTTTTATCTGTTGGAACACCATCACAAAGATCCAAATCTAGCTTCAAGTTTGAACTTGGATGGATTGAAAGAGATGGTTTTTTTGATTTAGTGAAAGACGTGTGGGAAAAACCGGTGGTTGGTCAAACGCCTATACAGCGGTGGAATAATAAAATGCGAGCTCTTGTAAATTCCTTCATGGTTGGGCCAGACATACTGCCGGTATCCTGAAAAAATAAAAAATACGTCTTTCATCTATTATTGATGATTTGGAGGCTTCTGCGGAAATAAGGCTTTTAACTGCATCTGAGATTGAGCTTAAGAAGCAATCGAATGCAGAAATTGCTAGAATTCTTCACGAGGAAGAACTCAAGTGGTACCAACGCTCTAAAGCAAAATTCATCCTTGAAGGAGATGCGAATACAAGATACTTCCATGCTATTGCCAATGGCAAGCATAAGAAGAAACTTATTCACTCTTTAATTCAGGATGAAGGTATGATTGAGGGACATGAGCAACTAAAATCTTACATTACAAAGTATTACAAATCATTGTTTGGGATACCACCATAAAATTCCATATCACTGGATGAATCCCAAACGGATGATATTCCTCAGGTTTCTACTGATGAAAACAACTTTCTAACCGCCCCTTATACGGAGGAAGAGGTCAAAAAAGTTGTTTTTTCAAATGGAACACAATAAAGCACCAGGACCTGACGGCTTTCCAGCTGAATTTTATCAAAAATTCTGGAAAGTTATTAAGGATGATCTGATGCATTTGTTTCATGATTTGCACGAAGGTCAGCTTGATATTTTTAGACTAAACTTTGTCAACATTATTTTACTACCTAAAGTTATTAATGCAGAGCGAATACAACAATACCGCCCAATCTGTCTTCTTAATGTAAGTTTTAAAATCTTTACAAAGGTGGCTACGATTAGGCTAAACTCAATAGCTGATAATGTTGTGCGGCCTTCTCAAACCTCTTTTATGCAAGGAAGAAACATCTTAGACGGTGTAGTAATCCTGCATGAGACAATCCATGAACTACACTCAAAGAAATTGAATGGAGTATTGTTCAAGATTGACTTTGAGAAGGCGTATGATAAAGTAAATTGGTCTTTCCTTCAGCAAACACTCTGTTTGAAAGGTTTTTCTGAGGAGTGGCGTGCTCTCATTCAGTCTTTTGTTTCTTGGGGTAGTGTTGCTATAAATGTCAATGATGACATAGGCAAATACTTCCGGACAAACAAAGTATTAAGACAAGGGGATCCACTTTCGCCTGTATTATTTAATATAGTGGCGGATATGTTGGCAATCCTTATTGAGAGGGCTAAGGCTGATGGCCAAATTGAAGGATTAGTTCCACATCTGGTAGATGGTGGACTATCAATCCTTGATACAATATTATTTATGGAGCATGATCTTGAGAAGGCTAAGAATCTGAAGTTAATACTATCAGCTTTTCAGCAAGTATCAGGATTGAAAATTAACTTCCATAATATTGCTTTGGCGAGGCTAAAAACGAGGCCCATCTATATGCTGAGTTATTTGGCTGTGGCCATGGGCTCTTTCCTATTAACTATCTGGGAATATCGATACATTATCGACGTCTCACGATAGCTGAATGGAAAGTTGTTGAGGAAAGGCTACAAAAACGTCTTAATAGTTGGAAAGGAAAACTTTTATCCCTTGGTGAAAGACTTGTAATCATTAATTCAGTACTTACTAATATGGTACTATATATGATCTCATTTTTTCAAATACCGAAAGGGGTCTTGAAGAAAGTGGATTATTTCCGCTCAAGATTCTTTTGGCAAGGGGATGAGGTGAAAAATAAATATCGACTGGCCAAATGGAATGTGGTTTGCCGACCAAAAGAATATGGTGGGCTTGGCATACATGATTTGCAAGTCAAAAACACTGCACTCCTAGGTAAATGGCTGTTCAAACTTCTCTCGGAAGAAGGAGTCTGGCAAACCATTTTGTGGAGAAAGTATATTGGATCCAAAGCTCTGTCTCAAGTGGCCTGGAAGCCAGCTGATTCACACTTTTGGGCTGGGCTAATGGCATCCAATTTTTTTTTCTACGCTTTGGTTCGTTTAATATTAAGGATGGATCACACATTAGGTTCTGGGAAGATAGATGGCTTGGCCAAATGTCCCTTAGAGAACAATATCCTGCTCTATATTCGATAGTTAGACATAAAAGGGATACGCTTTCCAGGGTAATGGAATCTAATCCTCCTAATGTCTCTTTCCGAAGAAGTCTCATAGGTCCTAGACTACTATCCTGGAACAATCTCTTATTGAGACTGTCTACGATAAAGTTGTCGGAGGGTGTGGACGAATTTAGCTGGAAGCTATTACAGAATGGTAAATTTTCTGTTGATTCTTTTTATAGAGCTTTGATCCAACCAAATATTCCAGTTGATGATAATAGTAGAATTTGGAAAATGAAAATACCCCTGAAAACGAAAGTATTTGCTAGGTATCTTCGAAAAGGGGTAATTCTTACAAAAGATAATCTTGTTAAGAGGAATTGGCATGGAAGCAAACAATATGTCTTCTGTCATCATAACGAGACAATTAGACACTTATTTTTCCAGTGTAAATTTGCTCGTGCTATATGGTCAATCATCCAAGTGGCCTCTGGTTTATCTCCCCCTTCATCAGTTGCTAATGTTTTTGGCAATTGGTTGAATGGGATTGATGATAAATATGGGACTGTGTTTAGGGTGAGAGCGCTTGATATTATTTGGTCGCTATGGCTATATAGGAATGACAAGATTTTTAATAATATGGTGTCTTCTCTATTGCAGGTTATCTTCCGAGCCACGACGATCCTACGATCATGGGCAACTCTTCAACGTATGGAGTTTCGCGATTTGTTTGCGGAAGGGTGTATGCGTTTGGAGGCCACGACGCGGGATATTTCCTCTAGACATGGATGGCAGCATGACCTACGAATAGAAATATCATAGTCACAGTCCATTGTGTTATCTACATGTTTTGTACTTTTTATACTTTTCCTACTGGTTGTAAGTTGTGAAGATCTTCGGCTGTGTGCATCCTAGTTATGCAGAGGCCGGGTGTAAACATTGCTTTGAGTAATAAAACACCCATTTTTAAAAAAAAAATTGCCCCGTGCAATTCTCCGTGATGTGAAACCCTGGCAAAGAATTAATCAGATATCTGGTCGATGCATCATCATGTTTGTGATTAGTGCATCATGTCGGCGGAGTAAACAAATGGACGTACCAGGGGATACAAAACTGGTGTGTTAGATTGAGTCGGTTGTCCATTGGAAACAGCAGATGTACCTTTCTTCAGCTGTCGGGCCTCACGCCTCTTTTTGTTTATCTCTTCTTTGTTTCGTGCATACCTCTCCCTGTCTCTTTGTCTTTTCAATTCTTTTGGATCTGTTGTTTGTCCTAGAAGGAAAAAAAACTATATTTAGGATGTACAAGGTACATGTAGGTAAGATTGGTTACATATTTACCTGAATTACCGTCATTACGAAACGCGTCAAGGTACATGTAGGTAAGATATATCAACTGTTATGTTGGCTTAAAACTATTCACTATAGGAAACGCATCAAGGCCCGACGGCCAGACCTCGTCGGCGTAGGCTACGCCGACGGCTACCATTGGCGTAACGGCGTCGACGTACTCCCCGGTCGACGTAACGACAATTTAGGTTTCTTCTCAAACCATAATTTATACGGTATCGTTTCAAAAGATTTATATGGTGCTCTATTTAAAGTGAATGCGGTTGTTTCTAATCCATAACCCCAAAACGATAACGGTAAATCTGTAAGTGACATCATAGAACGAACCATATCTAAAAGAGTTCGATTACGACGTTCAGACACACCATTACGTTGTGGTGTTTCTGGCGGTGTCAATTGTGAAAGTATTCCGTATTTCTTCAAATGCTCGCCAAACTCGTAACTTAGATATTCACCTCCACGATCAGATCGTAGAAATTTAATCTTCTTGTTACGTTGATTCTCTTACCTATTCATAGTACATGAGTAGGGATGAGTAGGGATGACAACATAGTACATGAGTTACCTATTCATAGTATCACACCATCATGATATGTAGACAGTACAAGTTCTTTAGTTGTTATGCTTTTTACTAGTGATAGATATGCAAGTATGGATGGGATATACATTTCCACATGTATGCAATCATGCTATCATGGGTTTAACATGGGGTATAATTGGGGTTGCTCTTCATCCTTGTTTCTACTTAGCAGTCAGGAGCTTAGTATTCATTGCACACTCAGTGTTGAGATTCTTCCATATTGTCCTAAAAAAATTATATTTATGCATTTTAAGAGTATTCACCCTACTTAACTATCTTCAACTAGAGAAAAAGTGGTGAGCGCGTCGAGGCTATTGACGACTGTGTTCAGTGCTATAGTTGTCGTAAATGGAGAATGCTGAGCGACAGCTTCAGTATAGAGTAAGTATCTACGGTCTAAATGGTTTGTATGCAATCAATCTCACATTTATCATAAAGATGTACATCCATTGATGAAAATTCATTGATTTTAATAATTGTGTTTAGTGACCCACCGTTTAGTTGGCATCTTTAAAGTTTTCAGCTAGGAACATTTAATTGATGTGCAAAATTTCGAAATTTTTAGCTTGCCACATATCATTGGTGCCCATCTTGGCCACCGTGATCAGGGTCTAATCTTTTGCACGAATGGTTTCCCCAGCCTTATCCGAGAGCGGGTACAGACCAAAAGGGAAAGTTGCCATGACCAAAAATCAAATTTATCCAATTTTTCTTTGGAATTCTTTAGCATCCTCAACTTCAAACAACTTGCAAAATCTCATCGCTTACCATGGGAAATAGACTTCTTGTTTATCTTGCTAATTTTTGAGCATATTGGATGATTGTTCATGTTACCATTTAGTATCATAAGTTTTCGTCTAAATACTATTTTGCCCGTTAAATCTATTCACTAATAAACCAAGTTATTTACGAACTAGCCCTGTATAACCATAGTTATAGTGCTTCCATCAGGTACTTCATAATATTTATTTTAATAGACAACATAACTTAAATATAATTTTGACAGGTCTGAAGAGTTCACGTTGTGAAATTTCAGGTTTTGCCAGTTGCCACCTTTCAATGGGAGATTTGCGATTCCAGAGAAACAAATTGAAGGTGGTGTGATCACCGTTGCCGAGAAGAGATATGGACGCAATAAGGCAGCCAGTCGGAGGTTCAAAGATCTAGGCAAGATGAAGATGCAAAGGTAACCAGAAATCGAAAGCTTATGTGTAGTTCATCTTTTTTGCATGCCAAAAGTCATTGTGTGTAAATGGTTAATAATCTTGTTGTGTGTTCAGAATGTCAGGTTAATTCAACCAACTGCCAACAAGGGAAAGAGAGCTTCAGACGCCACGAGCTCAGTTATTCTATTGTGTAACACAACATAAGCTCTCAATAGATTTTCTTACGCGAACTTATGGCATGTGATCTGACGGTTCTGAAGACGATACCTAACAAGCTAAGTTGGGCACCGTTCATCCCCCTCTGAAGAGGCGGTCAAGGGGCAGCAGAGCAATTGTAAGCGACAATAGCGAATGAGTGTGCGATAACTATCGTGATTTTTTTGTTTCTTTAATTTACAACCAAGGAAGATTGCATGTGTCATTTGGCTGAAACCCTTTTTCTGTTGTTATCCATCTGAAGCATGTTGTAGTGCTTCTGTGTAGATAGTTAGATCCACCGAGAAAAAATCTTGCAATGGTATTTATTTAGTACTAGATTTGTAGTGTTGTTATGCAGACTGTTCAATCCATGTAAAAGGATTGTTTGGGCCAAGATGGTAGGTATGTCAGAGGGTGAAGTCCAAGATGGTTATAGTGGTAGGGAGTTGCAAGGGGCAACACTATGACAAATTCTCTCTTGTCGGTGCGATGTTGGCCGACTCGAGACTGGATTTGGATGCAATCTATATCCTAGTTGTACCAACTTCAAGAATGTCTCTTGTATCCGGTTAAACCTAAATGATGCCCAAAATTCTCATCTAAGTTGTATATATATGTTATAGAAGATATTTTCTATTATCTTAAACCTCATCCTTAGGTTATTTATAGGTGTCTTACAATTTCAATATTTGTTGTTGAATGATAAGCCCAACTACGACATATTCGTCCCTGGGGTGTTTATTTATCCTGGCATGTGAGGGCGCTTGTGCGTTATGTGAGGGTGCTTGTGTGTTTCTGCTCCAAAAAAGGATGGTATCTTTGATTCATTTTCTATGCTAGAAAATGCTTTATCAAGTTCTTATTTAGTTTTGAGTAATGAATATTATTTTTGTATAGTTAAGGGTTAGTATTTGATATTTCAATTCCTCATGTTATTCTGATCCTATGCTTGGAAATTTTCTGCCGAATGTTCATAGATCCAGGTTAATACAAAGCTAGAATAAGTATGGAGGATTTGTCTGATTGCAACGATTATGGTTGTGTCTTTTATGCCGTTCTTGGTTGTGAATTCTTAAAGACGCCTTCTATGTACTATAATTGTTATGATAGCTTTTTATTTGTTTTGATTGTCTTTTATGCTCACATGGCCAATTAATTTACTTCCTTGTCCTCCTGGTGCTCACTTTGGACTATACTATTTGTGTTTTTCTTTTTCCGCAGGGATCTATGCTCCTTTTGCTTCTAGAATGATGCCAAATCTTCTCTTATAAATATTGAGTACAATTGATGCCCTAACACCCGTAAATATGATGTGACAAATTAAGTTAATGTCATCTACTTCGAGACTTGATCTGTTACATGAGAACTTCTACTTTGTTCACCTCCTCTTGTATTAGTTTTGCGATCTCAAATAAGGTGTTAAATTAAGAGTTCTCATTGAATCAGTCAATGGTAGAAGTAAGCATATGTTAAAGCAATGTACTGTAGTACTTAACAAAGTTGCTAAGAGTAATCCAGTGTTGAGGTCAGCAATATATCCATGGTTTTGAGCTAAGTGATTCTTGGGTAGCCAATGAGAAATGTCAGTTGCTACAATTTTGTAGAACGGTTCTCTTATGTAGCTTTTGACTAGAGTTCTACTTGAACTAAACTATTTCAGAAATTCACTATCACTATGCAAGCCCCCTTTACTAAATCTTTTTCATTGTTTTTTCTCTAACAAGGTGCTAGCATACGTACATATTTCACCATTCATCGTCATTAGGTTGTCTCGAGCTATATTTTTGGACAGAAAGTAATCAAACTGAGTTCGGCGATATGAGAATTTCCAACAGGTTAAATTTACTGCTCGGTATGTTTTTCTATACATTTAGTACTGCACAGCTTTCAACGCTAGGTTTTGGCAACAAAATGTATATAAAAGTTCTCATATTAATAATTAATTTGTCATCTGAATCGTAGAAGAAAAATCATTGGATGTGTTTGATGCGGAAGAAGGTATGCTTTGCACTACTTACACCCATTTGTACATTCCTTTAGTTTGCAGCAGCTCTACATGATCTGTAGATTCTAAATTACAAATACAATGTGCCTGCTAACTATTGATTTTTTGTTTTCCAGGATCCCCATCTTCCATGTCCAAGTTACCTTTATGTGTCTATCACCGGTTACCCAGGAATAATGTTTTTCTCGATCTATTGTCTTCTATGCACATTGAGTGTGTATATCTATAGACTTGGGACAAGAATTAATCTTAAATCTGACTGCATATTTACATCGGTTCTTCCAACCTATTTGCCCGCCGTAGGCGAGCAAGCCGCACGTTCCTACCTAGTATCAAACACCTACGACATGCAAGTATATTTCATGATTCTTTCACGTAGTATATGTTGATTCTTTTTTCCTATCTATCTACTTGGTCAAGGTCCACGATGTCAAAACAAAGTGCACTGCGAGGTTTTAGCATATAAGGGGTATATCAACTTGCATCGCTTCTTCAGACATGCCAAAGACCCACCTAGACCCATGGATTGGCACACGGACTTGGCCTGCTCACATTTGAATGCTGAACATCATCGTATATACTAGTACGAGGCAAATGCCTTTCAACGAAAGATATCAGTAATCTAATCATTAATTTGTTGCTGCCGTTCTAAGAAAAAAGAACATCATAAATAAAAAATTGAGTTTCCGGATGGACCAGTCCAGTCTCATGGTGGAAAGTCAAAACCCAAGGATGACGGAGCCGTGTCAACCATTTAAACTGCTGGCGGAAAGTCAAAACCCAATATATAGTTCAACCATATATAGGATAATAGGAACTCGCTGGCGCCGCAGAAATATACTCAACCGCCTGCCAATACTATATATATACACACGTACAGGACGTTGGCTCCATCCTGAGAACAAGCAGAGCAAAAGAGTTTCTATTTTGGCAACCATGGGAAGTGTTCCGGCAGCCACCACCGCCACCACCGGCGAGATCCGTCGTGCGCAGCGCGCAGACGGACCTGCCGCCGTGCTCGCCATCGGCACGGCGAACCCGGAGAACTGCGTGCCGCAGGAGGAGTTCCCGGACTTCTTCTTCCGTGCCACCAACAGCGACCACCTCACGGCCCTCAAGGACAAGTTCAAGAGAGTCTGTAAGCATGCAAAGCTCCACTCCAGCAGCTCGCCTGGTCTTCCTCCATTCTGTCGATCGTTTCTCTCTTAGTCAACTGTTAGTTTTACATGGTGTCTCATGCACTCACAGGTCAGAAGCTAGGCGTTCAGAAACGCTATCTGCACCACACGGAGGAGTTGCTACGCGCCCACCCAGAGTTCCTCGACCCCGACTTGCCGTCCTTGGACGCGCGCCTAGACATCGTCGCCACTGCCGTGCCGGAGCTGGCCGCACAAGCCTCTAAGAAGGCAATCGCCGAGTGGGGCCGGCCAGCCACCGACATCACCCACCTCGTCGTCACCACCAACTCCGGTGCACATATGCCAGGTGTCGACTTCCGCCTCATCCCGCTCCTCGGGCTCCGCCCCTCCGTGCGCCGCAGCATGCTCTACCTCAACGGCTGCTTCGCTGGCTCCGCCGCTCTGCGCCTCGCCAAGGACCTCGCCGAGAACAACCGTGGCGCACGCGTCCTCGTGGTCTGCGCCGAGCTCACCATCATGGTCTTCGACGGCCCCAAGGAGGGCCGCTTCCAGACGCTCGTCAACCAGGGTCTCTTCGGCGACGGGGCGGGGGCCGTCATCGTCGGCGCCGACCCGACCAGCCCGGTTGAGCGCCCGCTATTCGAGATGGTGTCCGCCGCGCAGACGGTGGTGCCAAACTCCGACCATGCCATCACCATGCACCTCGCCGAGGCCGGATACGGTGGGAACATCTCCACTAGGGAGGTCCCGGTCTTCATCGAGAACAACATCCAACAGTGCCTCCACGACTCGTTTGGGCCGCTCGGGATCGCCGCCAAATGGAACGACCTTTTCTGGGCGGTACATCCCGGATCGTCTGCCATCTTGGACCACATCGACACGGTGCTCAAGCTCCAGCCCCAGAAGCTGGCGGCGAGCCGCCGGGTGCTCAGCGAGTACGGGAACATGTACGGCGTCACCATCATCTTCGTATTGGACGAGCTGAGGCGGCGCCATAAGGAGCAGCCAGGGAATTTTTTTTCGTTCGGCCCAAAAATTCGTGGACCAACGAAATTCACCAAATTTCGCAAATTTCGTGAATTTCGTAAATTCATTTCGTGCAAATTTGCAAAATTCGAATTCAAATTTGAACAAAATAGACAGCAATGATTTAATAAGATGTATTAAAATACAATCAACTCTGGTAGAATTTAAACACAAAAATAAGACCCCAAGTTCTAACAGGCATACAAAAGAGTGTATCCTAACATTTGTAAACTACGGATTCTAACAGACACAGTGGTTCCTGATTCCTGATTCCTCTTCTTGAATAGATACTTCACATATTTGACAGCAAATTGCCAAGTGGATAATTCCTCCAACAAAAATGTACATGTTATGGATTAGCTATAGCAGGAACAAAATGTACATGTTGAGATATATAAGATAACAAGTAACTAACTGTGGTTAATAGTAGTGGCTATTGGGGTCCTTCCTCGGCACATTGCCTCGTTTTGAAACCCGACGTGGTATAGTCGACGTGTTCACTTCTTGCTGCTCACCACCTCTTTCTTTGGCCGCTTCAGTATTTTCATGCGAGTGCATCTCATCATCTTCATTATGTTTTTCACCAAGTGACTTGTTTTCAAGTTCAGCACCAAGATTTTCATCATCTTTGTCACTTTCAGCAAAATCCTCCTCTTCCTCCTCCTCCCCCTTCTCCTCGTCCTCCTCCTCCTCCTCCTCCTCCTCATCATCATCATCATCATCATCACACTCCTCTTCATCCTCATCCTCATCTTCGGTTTGCATGACTTTCTTTCATTTTCCCGAGATAATCTTTTTTGCAAGAACAGAGAGTTTCTTGGTCTTCCTCTTTCCCTTCCTTCCCACACGACCAAGCTTCCTCTTTATACTTTCCCGGCGTATTTCTTCAATAACAAACTGAGATGGACTGCCATCTTCATCCAAAACTGGGCTAGATTCACTCATTGAATTATTCAGCCAATCCATTATTGGGTTATCTTGCTCAAATAGTGCTGCATCATTAATCATGGAGATAGCATCAAGCTCCCTTTCCTCCCGTTCAATCTCTCTTTGTTGGATACGCAGCCTCAGGTTGTAGCGCACGGTCACAAGATCATTCAGCTTCTCAAAACAAAGTCTGTTTCTTATCGTTGTGTGAATCAACGCAAACGTACTCCAGTTGCGTTCACAGCCGCTGGATGACACACATTGCGACACAATCCGAAGAGCATATTTTTGCAACAGTGGAACATCTCCTCCATACAACAACCACCAAGAAGCTGTAATAAATATAAAGAGAAAATACATTGAATGGTCATTTTGTGAACAGTACCAAGCAGTAAAATATGTTGCACAATTGAAAATAACCACAACACTAGAAAACTATATGTTAACTCACATGCTGTCATGTTGGATGCTGCAAGGCGAGCCATTGTTCCACTGAACATTCCTCTGTTAGCACGGAAGTCCAAAAAGTGCTTCATTACCATCATTGCTTCTTGGCTAGATTCTGCTATCTGTGATATCACACATGTTAATTTATCTGCGGCATCAGGAGATTGACTTCTCTTGAATTTATAGTGGCCTTCAGGATCAAGAACATTAGCTGCAAGATATGATATTAGATATGTAATAATAATTGACAATTACCTAACTCGAAATTTATAGTCGTACTAGCACATTACCTGCATTGAGGAGTGTGTCTGTGTAAAGATGGCTAACTCTGGGAGCCACCTTATCCATGTGTAAAGATGCCTATCTACTTTTGTTTTGTCAAAAGCATGAGCAATCTTTGGTTGGAAGGTCACTTTTCCAATGCCAACTGAAGGTTTTTTAGCACCACTAGCACGACTAGTAGTATGACTATGGCTACCAGATGCAATGTCACCATTCCTCTCCACCTCACGCCGAAGCTCCAAATCTTTCATTGCTCTTCCGATTGCTATCTGAGTTCGGGCATCACAATCACCATCTTCATTCATGTCAAAATCCCCCCGCATCTCTTGCACAAGTTCTTCTTCAATCCTGTAAGCACGCTGCTCATCTTCCTTTCTCTTTTTCATTTTTTCAAGTCGCTTCTTCCTCAATGCAGCGCGCACCTCTTTAGGAACGCTGTCACATGGTCTGATCTCCTTTCCCAAAGCTGCTAGATGATCAGTCAAGCGGGTTGCCAATCCACTTTCATATTGACGTCCACAATAAAGACATTTAAATCCTTGTCTGCCTTGGCGGACGCCATGATTCCATACATAGTTAATATCCCCAGTGTACATAAAGCCTGTGTATGACAAAATTATATAGTCATTTGACTGTTTCTACATATATCCAATTTGGCAGCATGTATGTGAACAGAACATAATCAATAAGCTAAGAACATCATGCTATACTATATATACGTACAGGAAAATCTATTACATAATAAAAAAAGGAGGCAAACTAGGCACCAAATTAAAATAATCGCATATATATAATGCCTAAACGTATCATAGAAGAACTGGAGGTATTCACTCGATGCATGTCTGATGATCTGATCCAACACATATAAAAAAAATAAGGTAATGATTAAAAGAACTTAGTATCAATCCAACACATGCATTGAACTTAGTATCAATGCATCATAGTTTTACTATAACTTAATCTACTTAACATTTTTCTGCCAAAATACAAGATTAAAACAAACTGTAGCACTATTTAATCTACTTCCTCCGACCCAAATTAGTTGACTTGGTTTTGTCTAAATTCGGATGTATCTAGACTAAAATAAGTCTAAATACATCCGAATCTAGACAAATTTGAGTAAAGTAATTTGGGTCAGAGGGAGTACTTAATCTATTTGGCATCATGTATGTTTGCAGCACTATTTTCTACTTTTGAAATTTTACTCAAGAAGACAGAGGCAACTAAGATATAATACAATACAAAATTAAAATTTACAATGTCAGTTAGGCTAGCAAGACATAGCATCCACAGAACGGATCACAAGATCGAACTTGCAACTGAATAAAGGAAGATTTCACCTGTTCGGGCAGGTGGAGATTGTGTGGCTGATGCACTTGGTGTGGCTTCATGTGTGGTGGCGCCATCCATGCCAAGACCACTATTCCTTTCACGCCTCCCATGCTGGTCACTTGGAGGAGGCCGTGGAGCCATGAGAGAGCCTCACGGTGGAGGTGCAGCCAAAGGAGCTGGGGAATTTTTTGGGGATTGGAGAGTGCGGCGGCTAGGGCATGCGGAGCTCCTAGGTGAGTATAAATACTGAATTGTGATGGTGGTATATTGGCTATTGGGGTCTCTCACGGCCCAGGCCTGGTAGAGTAGCGGTACATTTTAAACGGGGCGTAAAAAATCGTGGCCCAACGAAATTTACTAAATTTCGCCAAATTTCGTGAAATTTCGTCGAATTTTTTTCCCTAGGAGCAGCACGGGGTCGGGGTGCCTGACTGGGGTGTGATGATGACCTTCGGGCCCGGGCTCACCGTGGAGACAATGGTGTTGCACGCCATACAGCATGAAGAAATACTTGCTTAATGATCACTTGTGTACTACTACCAAGAATATCCTTACTTCAGGCTTACCAAGAATATCCTTACTTCAAGTGTGCATAATAAAATCAATGTTCAATTGCTAGTTCCAGCATTCCTTTGTTTTGACTTTGGTAGTACTCATAGATTGATCAAGTTGCAAAAGCAACCGCGTCCCCAAAATCCCGACAGCACTCCTCCTATAGTGAGCATACAGAAATTGCTAGACGTATGGAAAATTTCTTACGGATCAGCTTTACGGGATGAGGTGGAGGAAGCGGGCTGGTGCATATCTTTCGCCTCCCGTGAATTCGGAACTGCAATGGCTCCATGATCTCCCATGTCATCCCGTAAGTTTGATTCCGTAAAAACTAGTCCATATGTGTAGCATTATTGATGAGCATATCATACCCTACTTCCTTCAGTTCACAAATAGATAACACCCAAATTAATTTAAAAAATATATTACTTCTATGTTTAACTAAATCTATGGATTGTTGAATAGATACATAATGAAAATATATTTTATAATAATTCTAATATTGATGATTTGGTATTACAAATATTTATATATTAGAAATGGTTAATCTTTTAAGTCATCTATACGCCATGTCAGAGGATAAGAACATATCTTTGCACAATATTCACCAAACCACACATGCCATAAGCTCACCTTGAAAAAAACGACACATCTGTAAGAAAGCAAGGATCAAATCATTTAGATGGAGATGGCCGCCCCTGCACGTGACAAAACACATTGTACACACATCATTATGCAATTGAATTGGTAGATTGTTCCAATTTGATGAAACACTTGGACTGGATGCAGGAAGACTGAAACTGTTTCTTCTAACATCACATATTTCAATTTTCTATCAAATTTACAGAATAAGGACAGAACTATGTCGAAGGAGAAAAAGTCATGTTTTATCTAAAGAAGACCCGTAAAATCAATTGCAAAAAGTTATAGATCTGACTGTTGGAAGCACCCTCTTTACCTCATGCTTACCGGCCACAGGGCTGGTGAATCCCATGGTATCGGCGAGACGATCTAGCTAAGGGAGCATACTGGATCCAGCCATGGTAGTGAACTCATCAATGTTAGATGTATATATCTGTATTGTATTTTCTTCATATGTTAGCGGGCTTCCTGCATATTTTCCCTGTACCTGTACTATATATTGTGGCCTTTGGCCCCAGAGGAATACATGTTGCATATTCCTGACATGGTATCAGAGCTAGGTTAGACAAATTTTCTGCAACATCGTCACAGCCGCCACCGTCCCTGTCGTCGTCGTTTTTCCGACGTCGCCGCCGCCGGTTGCCGCTGTCTCCGGACATCTCTCCGGCCGCCTCCTCCTCGTCATCTGCTTGTCCCGCTTCGTCTGCTGATTTCCCGATCGGATCTGGGCGAGATCGATTGGATCTGGGAGATCTGAACCCGTCTCCAGCTTCGGTCTCGCGCCCGTGTCTACGCACCGTCGCCTGGCCACGTCCGCCTGGAAGCGTCGGCTCCGGCAGCGCGCCCGCCAGCGTCTGCGCACCTCGCCTGCTTTCGTGTCGTGCGCCTCGCCCGCCTGTCACGTCTGACGTGCAGCGCCTGCTCCCGCCCGTGTATGTACGCCCGCGTGTAGATCTCCACCAACCCCACGCGCGTGCACATCTCCAGCTTGCCCGCCAGTATACGCCCAGCTCGCCGGATTTCTGCCGCCCCCGGCCGTCCTCACCGCCGGGAATCGATCCCCGGTGGCCTCAATTGGCCTCCCGACGCCCGACCGCGTCCGCCTCTTGCTCTGACTAGCCGGATTTCGGCCGCCTTCTGCCTGATTTCGGGTCGTCTAGATCTGAAAAAAAAGAGAGATAAAAAAAAGAGAGAGAGATTAAAAAGAAAAGGAGAGATGTCTACTTCATCGGGTTATGTTGCGATTCCTCGCTGCCTGATGATCTTCGATGGCGCGAATTACCCTGATTTCGCTGCCTTTATGCGCGTTCACATGCGCGGTCTCCGTCTTTGGGGTGTGCTCTCCGGCGAGGTCTCCTGTCCGCCGTGCCCCCTGCTCCTGTGGCTCCTCTTCCGCCGACGTCGATTGTCCTCGGTATTGATGCTTCTCAGGAGGCCAAGGATGCTGCTCAGAGTGCTGATGATAGTGCTGTTGCTGCTTATGACCTGAAGTTCAAGCAGTACTCTTCTGATCTCGAGGCCTATCGACATGCTCTGACCGCTTACACTCAGTGGGTCGATGAGAATGCTCGTGCTGCTGATGTTCCCACCTCCAGTGTTCTACCCCAATATGCTGCTGAGTTTATGAGTCTTCCTACTGTTTCCGCTCAGTGGGCCCATCTTCGTCAGCGCTATCGGCCGTCTGGGGATGCTCTTTACTTGTCCGTGGTTCGCCAGGAGCATGCTCTTCAGCAGGGTGATTCTACTATTGATGAGTTCTATACTCAGAGTGCTGCTATCTGGCGTCAGCTTGACTCTCTCCGTACTGCTGTTTGTGGCACATACTCGTGCTGCCAGATTGTGCGCTCGGATTTGGAGTTTCACCGTATCTATGAGTTTACTCGGCCGCCAGAGTTTGAGCCCCGGCGTGCTCAGTTGAATGCTCGTGGTCGTGTTCCGCTCTCTGAGGTGTTGTCTGAGCTTCGGGCTGAGGAGACCCGTCTCCGTGGTGCTGGTCTTCTTGCGGTTCCGTCTGTGCTTGCTACTCGTGGTTCTCCCTTGCCGTCTGCTCCCTCGACTCAGCTGCGGTCCCCTGTGCCGCCGCCGCCGATCCTACCCACTCCTCCAGTTCAGGGTCAGCTTCAGCACCAGCAGCCTCAGGGTCAGAGTCAGCACCAGCAGGCTCGTGGTCAGGGTCGCCGTGGTTCTCTTCGTCACTGCTCTTACTGCAACAGGGATGACCACACTTGGGCCACCTATTACACACGGGACCCCAGTTTACGTCAGCAGCACCAGGCTCGTGGGCAGTCGGCTCCTTCTGGGTCTTCAGCAGTTGCTCTCTGTGATCAGGATATTATCAGGAGTCTTGGCAGTGCGCTTGCTGCTCTGAGCTCTTCTTCGACGGGCCCTACTGGTTCTGTGACTGATTCTTCAGGCCTTGTGCGACCACCATCTTCCACACAGTCAGGTACGTCCCCGTGGTATCTGGATTCTGGAGCTTCTTTTCATATGACCTCTGAGTCTTCTTTTTTGTCCGCTCTTCATTCTCTTCCTTCTCCTGTCCGATTTTTCACGGCTGATGGTACCTCTCTTCCTGTTTCTAGTCGGGGCACCCTTTCTACTTCTTCTTTTTCTGTTCCTGATATTTCTCATGTCCCTCTTCTTAAGATGAATCTGTTCTCTGCTAGCCAGCTTTCGACGGTTGTTGTCGCGTCATTCTTGATGCTGATTCTTGTGTTGTTCAGGACCGTCGCACACAGGCCCTGGTTGGAGCTGGCCCTCGCAGCCGTGATTCTTCAGGGCTTTGGGAGTTAGACTGGCTTCGTGTTCCTTCCGCTGCCACTTCATCTACCAGTTTTTCTCCGGTCGTCGCCTCTGCTACCAGCTCCTTTCAGTAGTGGCATCATTGTCTTGGTCACCTTTGTGACTCTCGCCTGTCGTCATTAGTTCACCGTGGTCTTCTGGGGTCTGTCTCAGGCGATGGGTCTTTACATTGTCAGGGCTGTAGGTTGGGTAAACAGATTCAGCTTCCCTACCCTACTAGCGCGTCTGTATCTCAGCGACCTTTTGATTTAGTTCATTCCGATCTTTGGGGTCCGGCTCCTTTCGCTTCGAAAGGGGGCCATCGCTATTATATTTTATTCATCGATGATTTTTCTCGGTACACTTGGTTGTATTTTATGCGCTCTCGTAGTGAAGTGCTCTCCATATATCAGCATTTTGTGGCCATGGTCCGCACTCAATATTCTTCCCCCATTCGCGTGTTTCATGCTGATTCTGCTGGTGAGTATATCTCCCAGATGTTGCGTAGTGTTCTTGCTTAGCAGGGCACCCTTGCTCAGTTCTCCTGTTCTAGCGCACATGCCCAGAATGGCGTTGCTGAGCGTAAGCATCGCCACCTTCTTGAGACCACTCGTGCCATGATGATTGCTTCTTCCCTTCCTCCACATTTCTGGGCTGAGGCTGTCGCTACGTTAGCTTATCTCATCAATATTCAGCCTTCTGCTGCTCTGCAGGGTGGTATCCCTCTTGAGCGCCTATCTGGACAGTCTCCAGACTACTCCATGCTTCGCTTGTTTGGTTGTGTTTGCTATGTTCTCCTCGCTCGCATGAACGCACCAAACTGCTGCTCGATCTGTTGAGTGTGTCTTCCTTGGATCTGATGATGAGCATAAGGGCTATCGCTGTTGGGACCCCGTTGGGTCGTCGGATCGCGTCTCTCGTGATGTTACTTTTGATGAGCGATCCACCCCCACCGCTGGTACTACCCGATGGAAGATATCTCCTTTCTTCTCTTTCCTGACACATCTCCTTCTACACCTATTATGTCTTCTTCCGGATATCCTCCCCCTTATGTCTCTTCTTCGACACCGTCCTCCTCTGCTCCGTCTAGTTCTCCTAGTTCTCCTCGTTCTCCGGAGTCTTGCTCTACTATTCCCTCTTATTCTTCATCATCTCCTGCGTCGTCTTCCTCTGATGATCTTCCCTCTACTGCCCGTTTGTTTGTGTGTCATCCCCCCAACCTACTTCTCCTAGTCAGTATGGTCTTTGAGCATCATAGATTGCTGCGCTTAGCACCTGGGATCTTGTTTCTCCCCCTCCTGGTGTTCGTCCTATCACGTGTAAGTGGGTCTATAAGATTAAGACTCGCTCTGATGGATCTCTTGAGCGCTATAAAGCGCGTCTTGTGGCTCGTGGTTTTCAGCAGGAGCATGGTCGTGACTATGATGAGACCTTTGCTCCTGTGGCTCATATGACAACTGTGCGTACTCTTCTTCTTGCTGTTCATTGCGTCACCAGTGTGTCCCAGCTTGATGTTGAACGCCTTTCTTAATGGTGAGTTGAGTGAGGAGGTTTATATGCAGCCTCCTCCTGGGTATTCTGTTCGAGGGATGGTTTGTCGTCTTCGACGTTCTCTTTATGGCCTCAAACAGGCCCCTCGTGCCTGGTTTGAGCGCTTTGCTTCTGTAGTGACTGCTGCTGGTTTCTCCCCTAGTGCTCATGATCCAGCGTTGTTTGTTCACACTTCTCCTCGTGGACGCACTCTTCTTCTTCTCTATGTTGATGATATGATCATTACTGGTGATGATCCTGAGTATATCGCCTTTGTTAAGGCTCGTCTTCGTGATCAGTTTCTTATGACTGACCTTGGTCCTCTTCGATACTTTCTTGGGATTGAGGTTTCCTCCACTTCTGATGGCTTTTATATCTCCCAGGAAAAGTACATTCAGGATCTTCTTGCTCGTGCTGCTCTTGGGGATGAGCGCACTGTTGAGACCCCTATGGAGCTTAATGTTAAGCTTCAACCTACTGATGGTGATCCTCTTTCTGATCCGACGCGTTATCGTCATCTTGTTGGGAGTCTTGTTTATCTTGCTGTCACTCGTCCTGACATCTCTTATCCTGTTCACTATAGTCATCTTCTTCGTGTTCTTCGTTATCTTCGTGGTACGATCACTCGTCGTCTTTTCTTTCCGCGTTCTAGCTCCCTCCAGCTCCAGTGCTATTCGAATGCTATGTGGGCGAGTGATCCTTCGGATCGCCGATCCCTTTCTGCTTACTGTGTGTTTCTTGGTGGTTCGCTTATTGCTTGGAAGACGAAGAAATGAGGCGTTTTCGTTCGAGTGTCAAGGCTGAGTTGCGTGCTATGGCCTTGTTGACTGCTGAGGTGACCTGGTTACGGTGGTTACTTGCGGATTTTGGGGTCTCTATTACCACACCCAGTCTGGTTTTGTCTAACAGTACAGGTGCTATTAGTGTTGCACGTGATCCGGTCAAGCATGAGCTTACTAAGCATATTGGTGTTGATGCTTTCTATACACGTGCTCAGGTGCAGGCTCAGGTTGTTGCGCTTCAGTATGTGCCTTGATTCTGATTGGTGGATTTCTTCACGCCTGAGAGGACGGCGCGACATGATTTCTTACTCTCCAAACTCAGTGTTGTGGATCCATCATGAGTTTGAGGGGGGGGTGTTAGATGTATATATCTGTATTGTATTTCCCCCATATGTTAGGGGGCTTCCTGCATATTTGCCCTGTACCTGTACTATATATTGTGGCCTTTGGCCCCCAGAGGAATACATGTTGCATATTCCTGAAAATCAACTCATCTGAGCTTTCGATGGTGTCGGCGGCACCCAAGCTCTCGATGTAGGGAGAGATGGCAGCTCATAGACATGGCTGGAGAGAATCTCAACATCTCGCCCGTGAGGAGGATGTGTCCGGAGATGTGAGACTGAAGGAAAACCTACGGGCGATTAAAAAGAATGAATTCATTTGACAACTGTGAAAAACAAGATGCTAGCCAAACAGATGAGTAGGGATGGCAACATAGTACATGAGTTACCTATTCATAGTATCACTGTTTGACACGAAAAAAACGTTCTAGAGAAGTAGAAGGATGCTACTTGAGGAGAGAAGGATGGTAGCGTATTTTTTTCATGCGCCGGGTAAAGAAAAAAAGAAATACGGGCGTGCTAGTGTACCGTGATACACACAAAAAAGATACGTGCCCAGCAGCCTTGGTGGCATCATTTTCTTGCGGGGGTGTAGAGGGTGTTGGGCTACACGCTGGCAGCCTCGTCGCCGTCATCTGCGGATAGGTCATCATGAGTGGAGATGGCATTGTCTGGCACGCCAGCGGCTCTATGGGAGAGGAAATGCCGCCGTGTCGGTTGCCCGGTGTCGTTATCTATGGCGTTGTGGCGGCTCCGGGGGAGAGGAAATGGCGCCACCGCGTGCCGGTTGCCCCGGTGCCGTTATCTATGGCATTGTGGCGGCTCCGGGGGAGAGGAAATGGCGCCACCGCATGCTGGTTGCCCCTGTGACGTTATCTATGGCGTTGTGGTGGCTCTGGGGCGTCGTGTTGTGCCGGTCGCTACACGCCTTTGAGGCCATCGACTTGGGCGTGGCTCATGGTGGTGAAGATGGCACCGGACTTGGCGCGATGCACACGGGACTTGGCTGGGAGAGGTCAGCAGGAGTGGAGATGGCGTCGTCTTGCACGCCGGCGGCTCTATGGCACCCTTTGATGAAGAAGGCGGCCGTCGTTCGCCTTTGAGGCCGTCTTCTTGGCGCCGGGCTGCACTTCGGAATCCTCGACGCCGCTCGGGTGAAGTGGAGGAGCGTTGGGATGCATGCCGGTAAACCCCGGCACCACCATCTTGCAACCGTTATTTGGAGGTGGAGTGGAGGTCGGGCACCCTGCCGGAGGGGAGATCATCCCGAAGGCCTTCTCTCTAGTATGATGCGTGAGTAGTTCCACCTTGGACTATGGGTCCATGTAGTAGCAAGATGGTTGTATCTCCTTCTTTGTGCTTTCATGTATAGATCTTGTGAGCTCCGTTCATGATCAAGATCTAATCTATTTGTAATCATGCATGTTGTGTTTGCGGGGATCCGATGGATATTGAGATTATTATGTTGGTTTGATTAATGATTTTGTCTTTATGATTCTATCATGTCTGTGTTGTTTGTGATCTTTCATGCTCTCCGTTGTTAGTAGCTATCTTGGACGAGTAGTTGCTAGTGACTCCAAGAGGGGGTATTTATGCTTGATAGTGGGTTCATGCCTCTAGTTTCCAAGGGAAGTGACAATAATCTCTTTGGTTGTAGATGTGTTGTTGCTACTAGGGAGAAAATAACGGTCTCTTGTTCATGGAACATGTGGACTGTTTACCTTACACACTTTGCTTAAAGCAGTTGTCTGTTGCTTGCAACTTAATACTGGAAGGGGTTCGGATGATAACCTGAAGGTGGACTTCTAGTCATAGATGCAGTTGGATGGCGATCTATGTATCTTGTTGTATTGCCCAATAGAATCTCATAGGATCTTGCTAACTAGTAATTGCGTTGTTATGCCTTGCACAGTTCCTGTCAATTGCTCTGCTATAATTTGTTTACCCTTCATGCCATGTTGTTTATCTAAGGAGAGCACCTCTAGTGAACTATGGACCCCGGTCTAATATTTACCATTGATACATCTTTCGCTGTTACTTATTTACTTGCCGCAAACCACCATTACCTTCCACACTATACATTTAATCCTTTGTTACAGCAAACCGGTGAGCTTGACAACCTCACTGATTCGTTGGGGCAAAGTCTTGAGTTTGTGTTGTGCAGGTCTTTGTGTTGCTTGCAACACCTGTGTGACGTTTCCTTCCTCCTTCTGGTTCGGTAACCTCGGTCTCTACTGAGGGAAGACTTGCTGTTGTACTCATCACACCTTGCTCTTGAGGTTTCCAACAAAGTACTCCACGTCAAGCACCATCAACAAGTTTTCGGCACGTTGTCGGGAGGATAAGGACGTCTTCACTAGGGGAGTCCTTCACTTCCTTTCTCTTTACTTTGTTTTTAGTTTGCTTTGTTTCTTTTGCTTGGTTTTGTTTGCCTCTTTTCAAAAACTCCAAAAAAATAGTCTAGTTTGGTTTGCTTTCTTTATTCAAAAACACAAAAAATAGTTCCTACTCTAGTTGTCACCTCGTTCTAGCTCACCATGTTACTCCCCAAGTTCACCTTGAAGAACCTTTCTATAGGTAGTGGCTCCATAATTGGGAAAGATAATATTGAAGAATTCTTTAATTATGTTAGCAAGCTTAATGATATTGAGGATAAATCTATAGCAGAGCTTGGTCCTAATTATGAGATTGCTTCAGCTTCTTTAGTTCATATGTTGGAGGCTAGGTTTGTTAGCCTTAACCCCATGATGCAAATTTTGTTCTTAAAACTAAAAGAACAAAAGAATGCTGAAAAGAGAGATTTTATTCTTGAAACTTTACTCAAAGAGTTTCATGATGTTGCTAGGGAAGCCAAAAAGGTCTTTGAGCGTTTCAATATGCTAGGCTCATGTGTAGATGTTGTGGGTACTTCAGATAAAACAAAGCCTAGAGATGAATTTAAGATACCCATATCCTTTAAGCTTGTTGGGATGCATGAGGCCTTTGAAAAGAATTTTGATTGGATTATTCCTGAAAATCATTTTGATGAAAGTAGTAAACCAAATAAAGATGAGAAAGGATCCTCCAAAACTCATTTGGATGAGATACCTCTCATAGTTGAAGACTTTGCATGTATTAATCTCAATTCTTCATTTGAAAATACTTGATTCTTCTTGCTTCTTGTGCCTAACTTAAAGGCGTTAAAGAAAAGTACTTGTTGGGAGATAACCCAAGAGTTTCCTGGAGTCTTGGAAGTTATTACTTCATTAATGAACTTTCCTTATCCTTTTTTTGTTTTGTTTTTTGTGCCAAGAATGACCTCTGATGAGAGGGAAGTAAGATTTAAGGAGTTGCTGTCCCGAAACAGATTTCTGTCCTCCACCATAAAAAATCGTGAGGAGTCTCTGTAACTCGGATTGAGCTCAAAATTTACAAATAAATCCCCTAGTGTATTAGATAACTTTCGTTAGTTCAACACTTTTTGATTTGAGCAACTGAAGATGTTTGAAAAAATCGGTTTCTACCTGCTGGTCTGTTTTGACAAATTTCTGCCATTACATGCATTTGCTTCTTATTGATTCCTTTTTGAGTTATCTTTAGGTGAATTGAGATTTTTGAAGGATTTGCTACAGTAGCTTGTGTTTTTAATGAAAAGCCTTGATGTTCCAAAGCTTTGCCAGAGGTCTAATATCTTTTGAATAAACTAATGTTGCTAATGAAGATTGTGTGAAGTTTTGTATGAAAGAAAATTTTTAGGTGTAGAGAGAATGATGTAATGAGATGAAGAATGGAAAAAAGCTCAAGCTTGGGGATGCCAACATGGTGTTACCCCAAGAAATATCCAAGAGGTACAAGCGTCAAAGCTTGGGGATGCCCAAGGCATCCCCTTCTTCATCAATAAAAAGCTCAGGTCTGCCTAGACACTTCGTTTTTATTATTTCATGCACAGTTGTGTTGTTCTTGGAGCATCTTAGTTTTTGTTTGCTTTGCTTAGGTTGTTTAGTTTGCTTGAGTAGTTTGGACCCCCGTTCTCGCTGTGTTGTTTTGCAAATAAGTTGCTTGGTGTTGGAAAGGAGTAGTAAGTTCTTGCTTGAAAGTGCAAGAGGAGCTTGCATTGACTGTGACTTAGACTTTAGCATGACATGCTAGGTGTTGTTCTGACCTTATGCTTAATGATTATTGCTGTAGCATGTCCTGTTTCAAACAATTGGGATTGCTTAGTGTGCCTTGAAGAAATTATGTGTTGTTTTAGCATGCAAAAGCATAGTATTATGGTATTCTCCTTTGATGCAATGCTTGGGTTAACTTGGCACATGCTCAAACCATGTTATGACTATGAACAAGTCACCATAGCCTCTATGATCATTTAGTCCTTGACTTGTAGTACCACTCTATGCTTTGATTCGTAATGCTTTGTTTCTCTGCATGATTATGGCCATTATTGCTCTCTTATTTGGTTGCTCCCAGTCTTTTGCTAGCCTCCACCTATGCTTCGGTATCCCCCTGAGGGCAATCGAAGAGAAAAACCAGGTCTGGGTGGGGTTCTGGGTGGCTGCTGGTTCGGCACGGACCGGTGGAAGTCGTATTAGCCGGGGTGTGGGTATACGATCACGTGTACGCACGAGTGTATCCATGTACGGTACGGTTGAGACGTCATCCTCACCCTTCGTATATAAGCAACACCGAATCGTCCGCCCCCCTTTGATGTTTCATTCCCCACCTAGATTTGGCAAAAGATCTCACCAACCACCCACTCCCACCGCCCACACCCAGCACTAGCCACCGGGGTCGCCTCGCCGCATCGGCTTCTCTCCAACTAGGATGACGATGGAAGGCCACGGCCGTGCGTGTCCGCCATGGATCTGTAGTAGAGGGAGGAGAAGGGCGAGGCCGTGGTGCACGAGGTGGAGGTGGCCGTGGCGGTTGCGGAGGAGAAGGAGGCGGGGGTGGAGGTGATGGCGCCCGCTGCTGATCTGGAGCGGAAGTGGACGAGGGAGGAGGATGTGGGGGGGCTCTTCTTCTTCCATCGGAGCCCCGCCATCGTGGATCTGGTGGTGAGCCTCGGGTGAGTTAAAATTGACGTCGATCTCTTTGATTGTAGGATGTGGGTTAAGTTAGGGTTTTGATTTGTACTTAGGGTTTGTGGTTAGGTTTTTGATTTGTACTTAGGGTTTGTACTTAGGCAGGGCGAATCTACCGGCTATGCTTCGTTAGTCTAGAGTGATTGAAACCAGAGTTTTTTCCCTTCATCTTGTATTTATCTATAAGCCGCGGGATCCGGAATCGGTGATCTTTTAGATGATGGAATTTCCTATTGTAAGGAAAATGGTTGGATTGGATCAAAGGCAGATTTTTTAAATGATGTAATGTTATCTATTTATCATTTTGGAGTTCATAGTAATTCTTAAAAATAGCGTTTGAAGCCCACTTTAGGCTATCTCTGCATCGTCAGAGGAGCAAATCCCACTATTGAACCATCACTAATCATACTTTTCTAAA
Source organism: Avena insularis (assembly GCA_023614405.1). Lineage (NCBI taxonomy): Eukaryota > Viridiplantae > Streptophyta > Magnoliopsida > Poales > Poaceae > Avena > Avena insularis. Next base: position 473,596,943 of record CM042697.1, read on the forward strand.
TTACCCGAACAAAAACTTTTTGATTATCCTATTATAGATAGCGTTTGAAGTCATCCAAACTAAATCGTTCGGTATGAAGAAACGTGATATTGTCATGGTTAAGTCAAAGGACATAAGTGTACAACCACGACGTTATGGTAAAACTAACAACTTTGTTATGATGTAATCACGTATTCTATCATAGAGAATGAGTCTCTTTAGTATATTTGTTCTCCTAACAATACATTATCGTTGTTGTTGAGATCCTTATTATAATAATTATGTCATGATGAGAAAAATGTGATCATCAAACTACACATGAGCTAGTCCTAGAGATGGGACTAGGAAGAACTTGGTATTTATCTCTTTACATGTGCATGTAAGTTTTCCTTTGAATATCATATTCAATATCCATAGAAGTTATAGCATAAAGATATAAACATTAATAATGAACATGTAAATACATAATAACATTCATTATTGTCCCTAGGATATTGATGGTGCATAAGTGTTATGACATGATCTTCTAGATTTATTCCATCCTATTTCCATATGTTGCTAGCTATTGTAACATCCCAAAAATATCAAACTTAGATCATCAAGACACTAATCATCAAGTTTAGGGTTAACAAAAAAACTTTTCTAAATGAATTCATGAATGCATGTATATGTGTATGCATGAATTTTGAATTTCTTTAAAAACCACCTTGTTTGTGTGAACCATTGCTTGTAAAATGTTTCTAAGGTGAAAATAACATCATCTAAAACATTTCCCACACTTTTCCTAAAGACAAGTAAATCAAAACAAATATATTAAGTGAATGGTCATTTTGACCAATTTAACTCCCATGCCTACTTTGGCTGTCTCAAACTTTCAAAACCTAACAGAAACTTTTCTGGATCTTTGCACCCCTTAAATGTACTCATAACAGAGTATCAAGGCCCACTTTGTGATCATCTAGAAACTTTCAAATGCATAGTTTAAATGACATTTCAAAATTGAATCTTCTTCATATGGGAAGATCCCACTTCTTCAAAACCCACTCAAACAAGCTCAATTTTCAAAACCCAAGCATCTGCAGACTCACCAGAACCAATCTAGCAAACCCACCAAAAATCATTTCAAAATTCAAAACTTGATTTCATGCGGCCATTTCATCAAACAGGTTGCAGACACAAATCAAACAAAACATCAAACAGTATAGTGTGAAGTGATTCTTGCCTAACTTGTTCCCTAGTTAGCTCACACACAGCTCAGTAGATCATCTAGAAAGATTAGCCCAACACTAGCACCCCTGTGAGCTTGCCATTGCCATTAATGGTGAACAGCCGAGCAGCCCCATGTCACCCCATTGTGGACAGCAGGCTAGAGGAAGAACTAGCCGTGCCAACCTTGTCTGGGAGGCAGCCCACCGTCCACCGCCACTGCCTGTCCCAGCCGCGAGCGTTGCCAAGCCCTGGACCACGCGCACGAGACCATGCCTCGCGACCATGCCGTTGAGCATCGCCAGGAGACACAGCACCGTCCCCTACCTTGCGCCCACCGCGCCCAACGATGCACCGACGAGAACCGCGCGAGACACCCCGTTTGCCGCCTATGCCAATAGCCACCCCCGCACAAATTCATCACACCATCTCACTCCCCTCTCCCCACTGACCGTGCCACACCATCCTCAGAGCAAGGCGCGCACCACCTCACCGGAATTTCACCGGAGCCTGCCGCTGCCAGAGAAGAAAGGAGCCAGCGATTGGAGCCGCCCCAGGAGAAGCCACTGGTACCAGGATCTTCGCCGTCGTCGACTTCGTCGTTCGCCCGCCTCGCCGACCCTCGCCCGTACCCCGGTGAGCCTCCAGCACCCCCCACTGGCCGCGCTAGGTTTAGTTCTCGCCGGAGCTGTCTCGTGTCGATGATGACCCACAGCCGTTGGATTAGAGCTAGATCGAACGATCCACATCACCCCATACTGCTTCGCCCAGCCCGTGTCAGCGGCAGTGGGGACACCCACTTACAGCCAGCAGAGCACTGTGCTTAACAGGCGGCCCGTTAAATTTCCGCAGCAACAGCAATTCAAATTAAACCTTTTTCTTTTTCTTTTCAAACACACTTCAGCACCCAACTTCAAAAATCAACCCAGATCGATTCAGTGCACCAAATTGGATGAAACCAATTTTGTTGGAAAGGTCTGTGAATGCTTAATCCAAGCTCGTTGGATTCAAGTCATTTGGATCAGTAGATCAACCATAGCAAAAATAACAAGGCAGAAGCTTTTCTGCATTCAAACATTTTTCAAATTTAAACCATAAAATCTTTTGAGTTGATTCCAACTCTCAAAAATCACATTTTACAAGACATTTCAGAATATATAAAAATATCTAGGTTTACTTACAAAAATAATGTTCAAGCAATAAAAGAATGCCCCATAGGCATTTCTAGTCACTTTAATTAATTAAAATAAAAAGGTTAAACCTTATTAAATTGTGACACCACTTTAAATCACATTCCCATGGACTACAATATGTGGTGATGACATGTGTCAAGATGATCCCATGTTTAGTTTGGAGAATATTAAATCTTAAGTAGTTTTTCAATGAGTAGAAATTACTTTTCTAAAATAAAAAGATTTAAACCAAGCCTTAACCTTGTAATGTTAGAGATGATGCTAGATCATCTATAGGACCCTTGTGTGTATTGATTGCAAGTAATTAAGTATTGTTTGGTGATTGTGTACCTCGTATTTATTCATAGACGCTAGTACCGACCAAGGATACTACGAGGAAGAAGGAGGATACTACGAAGAGGAAGCCGAGGAGAACTTCAACCACTGCTCTGCACAAGGCAAGCTAACACTTGCAAGATACTATACCTATGCAAGCTTATATTGACATTGATGCAAGCTAACCCTTGCAAAATACCCTATTGTTACCACAAACCCATACTTGTGATATGAATACTATATGCCTTAAGCATGAGTGATCATACCTACTTGCTAAACCAATCCTAGTTTTATGGCAAGCTTGTTACTTTATTTCTTTATCAAAGCTTACTTAGAGTCTACCTAAGAGTTTGGTAGATACTAGGCAGTTGTGCTGAAGGTTGCTTAAAGAGCATGAAATTTGGCCTAAGCTAGAAACCTTGATCTCAGTCTAAGATATAATGTTGGACTTAGTGAAACTCCACTAGTACCACCCCTCATCATTACTACCCCACTTATAGATGCTAGTGCTAAGCATAAAACTTAATCAACCTTAGATGGGAATACTTGGTGGAAAAATGGTTATGAAAACCTTGGAATGATGGATCATTCTATTGAAATGTTTTGGACATGTGTTTCCGAACACTTGATGATTTTGGTGATGAAAATGATGAGGCATGAGCCTTAGCCCTTTATAAAACTGATGGTTGTCTGGATGCGATACCATTCCAATTTTATCGTACAACCACAATACCCGAATTTTGGGTAGGGCTTGACTGGAAACATATATTCCTTAGTATTAGTTCCCTCACGGCCAAGGTCTGAGCTGAGGCTACCTTGTGAAGATTGTCCACCTGTGCAGTACCCAAGATGACAGTTGGTCATGGTTGGGAGGCCAAACTCACAGGAGAGGTGCTTATACTAGGGTGTGTAATCGAAAGGTTAGGATTGATTATCCGCATCGAGTATGGTGAATTCAGGATTTGTTCTGACGGATGTATCGAATGTTGTGGTGAAAGTGTACAATCTCTGCAGAGTGTCAAACTATTGAATAGCAGCGTCATGATTATGGACGATTAGAGTGGCCATATTGTTCCCCCGTCAGACTCTTTTTGAAAATGACTTGTGAAATGAAGTGAGACTTTGACTTGACCACAACAGAGTTGTGACCTGAATTACAAGATCCCACTTAGGAGTTATAAAATTGTGACTAGCTTTGGAACTTAGTAAAGATAAACCTGGCTTTTTGCAAAATAACCCTAGAGCCTAGTGTCCTATTATCCAAAAACCCCTTACCTGTTAGTATTAGTTTGCGAGTACTTAAAGAGTACTCATGGCTTTGTCCCTGGCTATTCCCATGACCAGACTATGAAGAGGAGTACCTGGAGGATGGACCCCGGAAGGTTACGACAACTAGGATCATCTCCATCGTCGACATTGCTGTGACCACGAAGATGGAGCTTTGCCTACGCCATTATTATTATTACGTATTCCGCTTGATGTTGTATTGAGAACTGGATCATGAGATCCCTATTTGTGTAAGAACTTATGTATCGTTTGTAATGGATGAAGTACTATGGTATCCAATTCTGTTATGTCTACATAAAAATGGTAATCACAGGATTGTGATGTATGGCATAACAGGCATCTAGGATTGAAAAATCCGGGTGTTGACAAGTTGGTATCAGAGCCATCCTGACCATAGGAGACCCTAGTTAGGTTGGACGTTGAACCAAAAACTTAGTTTCAAAAACCAAAGAAAACAAATATTTATGAAAACTTATTCTCATTCTTACCTCTTTAATTCTTTAATAAAACTTCATGTTCCCCAAAAACTCTTGCAAAATAGATAAAATTTTGACACACTTGATCACTCTGCTAATCTACTCATCCTCTATTTTTATATATGGACGTGAAGTACAGCAAGTTTTATCAACTCGGGAATGGAGGAGACCTTATCTTTGAGAGGGATCTGGATCAGCTTCGGAACTTGGGCGTCGCACTTTTGAGTTCTTGAACTCAGCTCAATGATCAAGGAGGAGAAGATCTGCGGTGGCTAATTGTTGCAAGTCTCAGGAAAGATTGAACCTCCCACAGCGGAGGAATTCAGTTCACCTTAAGAGAACAAGCGGCTCGATGGACTTGCCGGTATAATGCAGAATCTCTTTCCCGTCGTGTGGGCGAGCATCAATCGATCAAGGGTACTCGCTTTGTGTTTTTCCCATGTCGTTATGGAAATGGACAAGCTCTGGAAGCCTTACCACCCGAGCTGAAGACTCAATTGGACCACCTTAGCTTCATGATGTATGATCGTCAGCAGGAGTTGGACAACTGCCGTGACTATTGCAACCACAAGTCTGCCATCATCAAGACGAAGGATCAAACCATCGCCATGCTAGCAAAGGATCGCAAGTCTCGCCGCTGTCAGCTCGACAAGAAGGAGCACATTATTGCCCGTCTTCGCCATCGCATCTCATCTCTGGAAGAGACCATCCACGAGAGGGACATGCAGTTGGAGGAAAGGGAGAATGCCGGAGAAGATCTTCATGGAGACCCTTACTCCTAGCGCAGCGTGATGGCGATGATTTTACGGAGGATCAGGCCATGGACTTCTTCACCGATGAGGATGATTTCGCCTTCATCGATGATCCTGAAGATGATGAAGCCACAGACTCCAAGGAGTAGTAGCACTGAGCACTAGCATAGTGAGTAGTAGTCGGTCCCACTGTATCATAGATTCCAGAATGGTTCTTAAAACCATCTATTTTCCTTGTTGTGGTGTGTGTTATACTGTGTGCTATGAATGAATGAAAAAGCAAGTTGCTAGAAAACTTGAGTCAAACTCCAAAAACTTTTCAAAGACCCAAAACCTTAGCAATTTCCCTCTTTTCTCATGATCTATCTAAATCTTCAGATGCCACGTAGAGGAAGTGGTTCAGCCCCGGACCCAATGTTGCAGATCCTGCAAATGTTGACTTCGACCATGAAGCTGAAAGAAGCGGAACGTCAAGCCAACCTAGCCACTCTGCAGCAGATAGCCCAGCTAGCCCATAACAACCAAGGCCATGGAAACCAGGACAACCACGGATCTAAGCTCAAGAATTTCGAATACCAACCCACAGTTTCACCAAGTCGGAAGAACCCTAGATGCGATGATTGGCTGCAAACCATGGAAAATAACTTAGAAGTAGCGGAGTGGAAGCCAGCGAGAAAGTCTTGTTAGCCACCCATTATCTAGCCGGAGATGCGGGCATGGTGGAGCAGTGTTTGTGCAATGACCGGAGGCGGATGATGACACAGGAGAATTCAAGGTCAAGTTTAGCAGAACCCATGTGCCACCAGGTTTAATCAAGAGAATGAGAGACGAGTTGAGAGTTGAAACAAGGAAGGATGGTAGTGGAATACCGTGACAAATTTTGTCATTAGCTAGGTATGCCGGACGAAATAGACACGAAGCCAAGAAGAAAAAGATTCTGAATAGTGCATGGCGAGATGCAGACGGTGTTAGTCAATATCCCCTTTGTTGATATTGAAGCCCTTGTCGACTCTGCTATCCAAATGGAAGGAAAGATCAACCAGGCCAATGAGAACCGCAAGCGTCGCATGATGCATCAACCAGGAACCCATCAGACCCCAAAGTATCGCCCCAACCCATCTCCAGGATTTGCCCCAAGAACCAACAGACCCCCTATGACCCGTCCGTCCTATCCCAACCGTGGAAACCCTAGACCCGGAGGAAATCACAACAACCCCGGCAACTCTAGCAATTTCACCCGTGCCCCACCCAAGTTCAACACCAACAATACTACCACCAACCCCAACACTGCCCCAAGGACTGGAAGCAATGTTGTGCCTATCGCAGCCAAGGACAAGTCACAAGTGACCTGTTATGACTGTGGAAATAAAGGCCACTATTCCAACGAGTGTCCCAACAAGAAGAATGCTACAACCCCTAATACCCATGTCCCAGCTCAGCAGCAGCGTCGTGTCCAGCCAGGGAGAAGATTTGCCCTAGGGAATTCACTCAACCGCAATGGCCGTCTTTTTCTCATGCATGCTGAAGAAGCTCAGGAAGCGCCAGACGTCGTGCTGGGTATGTTTTCTGTTAATTCAGTACTTGCAAGAGTGTTGTTTGATTCTGGTGCATCGCATTCATTTGTCATCGAAGAATTTGCCTGCACTAGTAAAATTCAACCAACCAAATTGAAGCATGTGATGATTGTACAAATTCCTGGATCAACCACCAAGGCTAGGCAAATTTGCAAAGCCGTCCCTATCCGAATCCATGGCATAGATTTTTATGCTAACCTAATAGTACTCGGTACTAAAGGTTTGGAAGTAGTACTAGAAATGGATTGGATGTCCAAGCATAAAGGATTGATTGACTGTGCCAAGAAATCCATCACCATGACCAGTACCACCGGAATATCAGTCGAACATATATCTGAAACCTTACCTCGCCAATTCAAGTGTAACAAGAGTCTAGCCCAACCTACCATTGACCAAGTTCGGATAGTCTGCGAATACCCCGATGTATTTCCAGATGTTTTGCCCGGTATGCCCCCAGATCGGGATATCGAGTTTATCATTGAACTAATCCCCGGAACAGGACCCATAGCCCAGAGACCCTATAGTATGAACCCGTCGGAACTAGAAGAACTGAAGAAGCAACTGGATTCCATGTTGTAAATCGGATTGATTCAACCAAGTGCGTCACCATGGAGATCACCTGTCTTGTTTGTGGACAAGAAAGATGGAGGTAACAAATACGTATGCGGATTATCGGAAGTTGAATGATGTCACCATCAAGAACAAGCACCCCTTGCCCAAGATAGAAGATTTGTTTGATCAGTTGACTGGTGCCCAAGTGTTTTCTAAGATTGATCTTAGAAATGGCTATCATCAACTCAAAATTCGTGCAGAGGATATTCCAAAGGCGCCTTTACCACCCGATATGGATTATGCAGTATCTGATCATGTCTTTTGGATTAACCAATGCCCCGCTTATTTCATGAATCTCATGACTAAGATTTTTATGGACTTCCTGGATAAGTTTGTCGTTGTTTTCATCGATGACATTCTGATTTATTCCAAATCAGAAGAAGAACATGAGCTACACCTAAGGACCATTCTTGGAACCCTTAGAGAGCATCAGTTGTATGCAAAGTTTAGCAAATGTGAATTCTGGTTACAGGAGGTAGGATTCCTCGGTCACATTGTATCGTAGGAGGAATTGCCGTTGACCACCAAAGTGAAAGATGTAGAAGATTGGCAAGCCCCAACCACTCAAACCCAAGTTCGTGCTTTTCTCGGATTGGCGGGATATTACCGCAAATTCGTAGAAGGATTCTCAAGTATAGCCCGAACCATGACCCAATTGCTTTGAAGAAGGACAAGAAGTTTGAATGGATCGACAAATGTGAAGCGAGTTTTCAAGAACTCAAGAGGAGATTAATCTCAGCCCCCATCTTGATTATGCCGGATATCACGAAGCCCTTCGATGTGTATTGTGATGCATCCAAGATTGGTCTCGGATGTGTGCTAATGCAAGAGGGCAAAGTTATATCTTATCTATCGCGACAATTGAAGCAACATGAACAAACTTACCCAACCCATGACCTCAAACTCGCAGCTGTAGTCCTAGCCCTAAAGACATGGAGACATTACCTAATGGGAAACCATTGTGAGATTTATTCGGATCACAAGAGCCTAAAGTATATATTCACTCAGAAGGAGCTGAATATGAGGCAGAGACGATGGATTGAGCTAATCAAGGATTACGACATGGACATTCACTATCACCCTGGAAAAGCCAATGTGGTAGCCGATGCCCTTAGCAGATTGCCGTGCCGCTTGAACTCCATGATTTTGAAGGAGCAACCAAGTTTGCACAAAGAGATGGAAGATTTTCGAGTGGAATTAGTAAGTGAAGGATTTTTGGCTAGCATCGAACTTCAGCCCACTTTGATCAGTCGGATCAAAGAAGCGCGAAAGGAAATGCTAGTATCGGCGGAATCAAGCGTCGTGTCGGTATGAGCAAAGTACCGGATTCACCGAGGGGCGAAGAAGGAGTTTTGTGGTACAAAGGACGCCTTTGTGTACCAGCAGATTCGGAGTTGAAAGAAGTTATCTTGAAGGAGGCTCACGATACTCTTTATTCTATCCATCCCGGAGGAACTAAGATGTATCAAGATTTGAAAGAGCAATTTTGGTGGCATAAGATGAAGAGAGAAATCGGAAGCTATATCGCCAAGTGTGACATATGTCAGCGAGTCAAGGCAGGACATCAAAGACCCGCTGGATTGTTGCAACCTTTTCAAATTCCGGAATGGAAATGGGATTCTGTAGGAATGGACTTTATCCTTTGGACTACCTACTTCTAGTAGGGAAATGACTCTATTTGGGTCATAGTGGACAGATTGTCCAAAGTAGCCCATTTCTTGCCCGTCAAAACCACCTATCAGAGTTCGAAGCTAGCGGAGTTGTACATCGCTAGAATCGTTAGTTTGCATGGAGTCCCCAAGAACATAGTATCAGATCGAGGAACTCAGTTTACCTCGAGATTCTGTAAGAAAGTTCAAGAAGGTTTAGGAACCCGCCTAGATTTTAGTACCGCGTATCACCCTCAGACCGATGGACAAACGGAGCGAGTAAATCAAATACTCGAGGATATGCTGAGAGCATGTGTGCTAGAATATGGATCCAAATGGGAAGACTGTCTGCCTTTTGCAGAATTTTCTTACAATAATAGTTACCAAGCCAGTTTGCAAATGGCCCCATTTGAATTTATGTACGGGAGAAAGTGCCGCACCCCTTTGAACTGGTCGGAAGTAGGAGAGAGTCAGATTTTCGGACCCGACATCCTACGAGAAGCAGAAGAGAAGGTTCACAAGATTCGTGAGCACCTCAAGACAGCCCAATCCCGACAAAAGAGTTACGCCGACAAGAGACGTCGAGACCTCGCCTTCAACATCGGAGATTTTGTTTATCTGAAAGTGTCGCCATTGAAGGGAATGCAACGTTTCCAACTCAAAGGAAAGTTAGCCCCCAGATATATCGAACCTTTCAAAATTTTGAACCGTCGAGGAGAAGTATCGTATCAACTAGAACTACCTGAAGAGATGTCAGTGGTGCACAATGTGTTCCATATCTCGTTACTTCGCAAATGTCTCGAAGTCCCCGAGAAGACCGAAGTGTTCAAGAATATCGACCACCGGACCATAGAGATCAACGATGACCTGACCTATCCCGAAGTGCCCATCCGTATATTGGAGGAAGCCTTTCGAACCACCAGAACCCGGAGCATCAACTTTCTCAAGATTCAATGGAGCAATCACACAGAAGAGGAAGCTACCTGGGAACGCGAAGATCACATCAGGACGGAGTTTCCCGCTCTCTTCAAATCCTAGGTAATCTTTTCGTCCTTTTTCAAATCTCGGGACGAGATTTTGTTTAAGGGGGGAAGGTTTGTAACATCCCAAAAATATCAAACTTAGATCATCAAGACACTAATCATCAAGTTTAGGGTTAACAAAAAACTTTTCTAAATGAATTCATGAATGCATGTATATGTGTATGCATGAATTTTGAATTTCTTTAAAAACCACCTTGTTTGTGTGAACCATTGCTTGTAAAATGTTTCTAAGGTGAAAATAACATCATCTAAAACATTTCCCACACTTTTCCTAAAGACAAGTAAATCAAAACAAATATATTAAGTGAATGGTCATTTTGACCAATTTAACTCCCATGCCTACTTTGGCTGTCTCAAACTTTGAACCTAATGAAACTTTTCTGGATCTTTGCACCCCTTGAATGTACTCATAACAGAGTATCAAGGCCCACTTTGTGATCATCCAAAAACTTTCAAATGCATAGTTTAAATGACATTTCAAAATTGAATCTTCTTCATATGGGAAGATCCCACTTCTTCAAAACCCACTCAAACAAGCTCAATTTTCAAAACCCAAGCATCTGTAGACTCACCAGAACCAATCTAGCAAACCCACCAAAAATCATTTCAAAATTCAAAACTTGATTTCATGCGGCCATTTCATCAAACAGGTTGCAGACACAAATCAAACAAAACATCAAACACTATAGTGTGCAGTGATTCTTGCCTAACTTGTTCCCTAGTTAGCTCACACACAGCTCAGTAGATCATCTAGAAAGATTAGCCCAACACTAGCACCCCTCTGAGCTTGCCATTGCCATTAATGGTGAACAGCCGAGCAACCCCATGTCACCCCATTGTGGACAGCAGGCTAGAGGAAGAACTAGCCGTGCCAACCTTGTCTGGGAGGCAGCCCACCGTCCACCGCCACTGCCTGTCCCAGCATGGCGTTGCCAAGCCTGGACCACGCGCACGAGACACGCCCAGACCATGCAGGCGTGCGCGAGCGCCACCGCGACCAGCGTCCACAGCAGCCGCCCTCACCGCGCGCACCACGATCACCACCGACCAGACAGACACCCCCGTTTGCCGCCCCGTGCCATACAGCCACCGCCCGCCGTCGAAGACGCCGCCTCTACCGCGCAGAGCATCGCCCGTTCCAGACCAAACCACACCGCCCCATGCCTCACGACCATGCCGTTGAGCATCGCCAGGAGACACAGCACCGTCCCCTACCCTTGCCCATGCCATTAGCCGCCTGTAACGTCGCCCCCGACGAGCTCACCTTGCGCCCCGACGGTCCCCTCGCTCGACTATAAATAGAGGCCACCCCCGCACAAATTCATCACACCATCTCACTCCCCTCTCCCCACTGACCGTGCCACACCATCCTCAGAGCAAGGCGCGCACCACCTCGCCGGAATTTCACCGGAGCCTGCCGCTGCCAGAGAAGAAAGGAGCCAGCGATTGGAGCCGCCCCAGGAGAAGCCACTGGTACCAGGAGGTTCGCCGTCGTCGACTTCGTCGTTCGCCCGCCTCGCCGACCCTCGCCCGTACCCCGGTGAGCCCCCAGCACCCCCCACTGGCCGCGCTAGGTTTAGTTCTCGCCGGAGCTGTCTCGTGTCGACGATGACCCACAGCCGTTGGATTAGAGCTAGATCGAACGATCCACATCACCCCATACCGCCCAGCCCGTGTCAGCGGCAGTGGGGACACCCACTTACGCAGCCAGCAGAAGCACTTTGCTTAGCAGGCCGGCCGTTAAATTTCCCGCGCAACCCAGCAATTCAAATTAAACCTTTTTCTTTTTCTTTTCAAACACACTTCAGCACCCAACTTCAAAAATCAACCCAGATCGATTCAGTGCACCAAATTGGATGAAACCAATTTTGTTGGAAAGGTCTGTGAATGTTTAATCCAAGCCCGTTGGATTCAAGTCATTTGGATCAGTAGATCAACCATAGCAAAAATAACAAGGCAGAAGCTTTTCCGCATTCAAACATTTTTCAAATTTAAACCATAAAAGCTTTTGAGTTGATTCTAACTCTCAAAAATCACATTTTACAAGACCTTTCAGAATATATAAAAATATCTAGGTTTACTTACAAAAATAATGTTCAAGCAATAAAAGAATGCCCCATAGGCATTTCTAGTCACTTTAATTAATTAAAATAAAAAGGTTAAACCTTATTAAATTATGACACCACTTTAAATCACATTACCATGGACTACAATATGTGGTGATGACATGTGTCAAGATGATCCCATGTTTAGTTTGGAGAATATTAAAACTTAAGTAGTTTTTCAATGAGTAGAAATTACTTTTCTAAAATAAAAAGATTTAAACCAAGCCTTAACCTTGTAATGTTAGAGATGATGCTAGATCATCTATAGGACCCTTGTGTGTATTGATTGCAAGTAGTTAAGTATTGTTTGGTGATTGTGTACCTCGTATTTATTCATAGACGCTAGTACCGACCAAGGATACTACGAGGAAGAAGGAGGATACTACGAAGAGGAAGCCGAGGAGAACTTCAACCACTGCTCTGCACAAGACAAGCTAACACTTGCAAGATACTATACCTATACAAGCTTATATTGACATTAATGCAAGCTAACCCTTGCAAAATACCCTATTGTTACCACAAACCCATACTTGTGATATGAATACTATATGCCTTAAGCATAAGTGATCATACCTACTTGCTAAACCAATCCTAGTTTTATGGCAAGCTTCTTACTTTATTTCTTTATCAAAGCTTACTTAGAGTCTACCTAAGAGTTTGGTAGATACTAGACAGTTGTGCCGAAGGTTGCTTAAAGAGCATGAAATTTGGCCTAAGCTAGAAACCTTGATCTCAGTCTAAGATATAATGTTGGACTTAGTGAAACTCCACTAGTACCACCCCTCATCATTACTACCCCCACTTATAGATGCTAGTGCTAAGCATAAAACTTAATCAACCTTAGATGGGAATACTTGGTGGAAAAATGGTTATGAAAACCTTGGAATGATGGATCATTCTATTGAAATGTTTTGGACATGTGTTTCCGAACACTTGATGATTTTGGTGATGAAAATGATGAGGCATGAGCCTTAGCCCTTTATAAAACTGATGGTTGTCTGGATGCGATACCATTCCAATTTTATCGTACAACCACAATACCCGAATTTTGGGTAGGGCTTGACTAGAAACTTATATTCCTTAGTATTAGTTCCCCCACGGCCAAGGTCTGAGCTGAGGCTACCTTGTGAAGATTGTCCACCTGTGCAGTACCCAAGATGACAGTTGGTCATGGTTGGGAGGCCAAACTCACAGGAGAGGTGCTTATACTAGGGTGTGTAATCGAAAGGTTAGAATTGATTATCCGCATACTGAGTATGGTGAATTCAGGATTTGTTCCTGACGGATGTATCGAATGTTGTGGTGAAAGTGTACAATCTCTGCAGAGTGTCAAACTATTCGAATAGCCGCGTCATGATTATGGACGATTAGATGGCCATCTTGTTCCCCGTCAGACTCTTTTTGAAAATGACTTGTGAAATGAAGTGAGACTTTGACTTGACCACAACAGAGTTGTGACCTGAATTACAAGATCCCACTTAGGAGTTATAAAATTGTGACTAGCTTTGGAACTTAGTAAAGATAAACCTGGCTTTTTGCAAAACAACCCTAGAGCCTAGTGTCCTATTATCCAAAAACCCCTTACCTATTAGTATTAGTTTGCGAGTACTTAAAGAGTACTCATGGCTTTGTCCCTGGCTATTCCCATGGCGGACTATGAAGAGGAGTACACGGAGGATGGACCCCGGAAGGTTACGACAACTAGGATCATCTCCCATCGTCAGCATTGCCTGTGACCCTGAAGATGGAGCTTCGCCTACGCTACCATTATTATTACGTATTCCGCTGCTTGATGTTGTATTGAGAACTGGATCATGAGATCCCTATTTGTGTAAGAACTTATGCATCATTTGTAATGGATGAAGTACTATGGTATCCAATTCTGTTATGTCTCGCAAAAATGGTAATCCTGGGATTGCGATGTATGGCATAACAGGCATCTAGGATTGAAAAATCCGGGTGTTGACAGCTATCTAGAGTAGATCCTTGTGATCTGTCTATGTAAACTTAGATGAACTGCTGCTACAAACTTGATCTAGCTAATCAACCTGTTGTTGAATTGTACCTTGTTATTTTGGATGTTGAATAGCCTACTTCTTAAGGTTATTGTACTTCCCCTAGATATTTGGCATGTTTCCAAGTTTCTCTAGCTCACCATCTTGCTCTAAATCAATTCTTGGGTGTTCCTAGTGTTCTTGTTGGTGTGTAGATGGGAAACCTTGCTTTCGAAGTCTCCTGTATGGACAGTGTTGCTTATATGTTGTTCATGATGTTTTATCTAGGTTGATGCCTAGATAATTGCATGGTGCTTGTGTGTTTCTACCACGTGGTCCCATGTGATGCAAGTTACCACATGTCCTAGTTTACTCTCCCCTAGTGGTTTGTTTCATATGATGCATGTTTATCCATGTTCAGCTAAATTTTGTGGGTTTTGAAGTGGAATATGTGATTGGTTTATTGCTTATAACCTCTGATTTTATCTATGGGCTTGTCAATTATCCTTTGATAGGAAATGCATATTATTGACCAATTATGTCCATATAGATTAGTGTTATCCATTTTTTTTCATATATATAGTTTATTCCAAAGTGTAAAACAATTAACTTTGCATCTGTTTGTTTTAATATGAAGGAGGTAGAGTACATTGATCCATATGAGTTCCAGGAGGATGGAAGCCCACTTTCGGTGATACATTCAACTTTTTCCATATTACATTGCACATTCATTTTGTAATATTTGTTTTTTTGCATTTTGTAAGATTGAATATTTGTTGTGTGCATTGTAGTTTGACTCGCAGGACAGTGCTGAGTCTGTGGACAAGAGGAATTAAAATTCCTTCATTGAGAAGGAAGTGATCCAGCTGCAAGCAAACAACCGTGGCCCATATGTGGTCAACAACATGTACAGGTGCCCATACCATCCAAGGAAGCCTAGGGGTGGGAATCTTGAGAACCTCTGCTGACACGTTCGATGCTTTCGCCCACAATTGTTAGGATGCTCGTGAGAAGGCTCAACATAAGGCTCTGTGGGAGGTGCTTGTCCAGGCAGACTTGGTGTAGTTGAAGTTATTGAATATTTGGAATGTTATATATGGTATGTAAGAACATCTAGGCTATGTTTGTTAGTTTTGGACATGGCATTCATGATCTTTTGGTGCACTTTCCTGTGATGAAGGTGCTCTTTTGCTCTGGATGTTGTGAACAATCTAATCTTTTAGTTATCTATGTCAGTCTGAATCTGTCCTTTTAAAATGTGTGTGAAAATACCTGTTATTTTGCACTTTTGCCATCATGTTTGAATTTTTTTTTGAAAAATATATTATGTTTTTTGTGAATCACACATGACGACCTTGTTGCATCCTAGTAGCGGAACGAGGTAGCATATTATCTTCCGAGCGACAGACCACACCAGCATCCTAGTAGCAGAACGAGGTAGTAATAGTCACAACCGAGGCTCCAGGAATAAACCCACGAGTTAGTAATAGCCACAGCCGAGGCTCCAGGAATAAACCCTTGTTAGAGCAACAAACCACACCAACTTGCCCTTTGGTCGCTGAGGAAGGTGTTATCTGAATTGAATGGCGATTTGACCTTTGTTTGAAGGACGCAAAGGGGCCACTTATTTCATATATAATTTTTTTCAGATTGAAAAGTAGGTGTATGTAGAATAATGAAAAATCAGTTAGCTAGAACCATCAAATAGTTTTGCAAATATAGTGATGAAAATTCAGTTATAGAATTAGAGAGTTGTGTTTGTCAGAATTGCATGAGGTTAGGTAGATGAAAATTCAGTTATAGAATTCAGCTATATTTTGTGAAGGAAGTACAAAATTTAGAGTTGAAACCTTTGTTTCACCAGCATGGTTAGGTAGATGGGGAAATTTTGTGGGAACATAACCACTTTGTTGGTCTTTAATTTCTATTTTGCTCAATTTGTACCACAAGTCAAAGTTTGGTCAAATATGGTAAAAACGTGGAAAATTTGAACTAGATCTACACAATTGGAACCTCAAATTTTTTGGGAAAAATCATTTTTAGGCCCACAAGATGTGGTTTAACCATGGACCTATTGGTAGATCAGCTAGGTTCATCCATATGGCTCCTCGGTGTTCGACGCAAATTTTGACCAGGCTTTGACCTGGCAGTACAAAATCACAGAAAATCAAAAAATAGTGAAACATTGGCCATTGGTCTTAGATTGTACCCTAGTTTGAAGGAAAAATAATAAACCTTGAGTTTGTGGAAGCAAAGATGAGTTTGCTCTCTCACTCTTGGTTCCCAGTGTGAGTCTCATGGGTGTGTACCCAAATTTCATAGGACATGACCAGCTCCATGTCATACTTTCTCAGAATTGACTCAAACTTGGCAGGAAGGTGTGTCTTGGCATGGCACACATTTCATCTTTTGGTGTCTTTCAGCAAGTATGCTTTCAAATACCATTTTCTATTTTAAAATTTCAAATTCAGCTATATTTTGTGAAGGAAGTACAAAATTTAGAGTTGAAACCTTTGTTTCACCAACATGGTTAGGTAGACGGGGACATTTGGTGGGAATATAACCACTTTGTTGGTCTTTAATTTCTATTTTGCTCTATTTGTACCACAAGTCAAAGTTTGGTCAAATATGGTAAAAACATGAAAAATTTGAACTAGAGCTACACAATTGGAACCTCAATTTTTTTTGGGAAAAATTATTTTTAGGCCCACAAGATGTGGTTTAACCATGGACCTATTGGTAGATCAGCTAGGTTTATCCATATGGCTCCTCGGTGTTCGACGTAAATTTTGACCAGGCTTTGACCTGGCAGTACAAAATCACAGAAAATCAAAAAATAGTGAAACCTTGGCCATTGGTCTTAGATTGTACCCTAGTTTGAAGGAAAAATAATAAACCTTGAGTTTGTGGAAGCAAAGATGAGTTTGTTCTCTCACTCTTGGTTCCAAGTGTGAGTCTCATGGGTGTGTACCCAAATTTCATAGGACATGACCAGCTCCATGTCATACTTTCTCAGAATTGGCTCAAACTTGGCAAGGAGGTGTGTCTTGGCATGGGACACATTTCATCTTTTGGTGTCTTTCACCAAGTATGCTTTCAAATACCATTTTTCATTTCAAAATTTCAAATTCAGCTATATTTTGTGAAGGAAGTACAAAATTTAGAGTTGAAACCTTTGTTTCACCAACATGGTTAGGTAGATGGGGACATTTGGTGGGAACATAACCACTTTGTTGGTATTTAATTTCTATTTTGCTCAATTTGTACCACAAGTCAAAGTTTGGTCAAATATGGTAAAAACATGGAAAATTTGAACTAGAGCTACACAATTGGAACCTCAAATTTTTTGGGAAAAATCATTTTTAGGCCCACAAGATGTGGTTTAACCATGGACCTATTGGTAGATCAGCTAGGTTCATCCATATGGCTCCTCGGTGTTGGACACAAATTTTGACCAGGCTTTGACCTGGCAGTACAAAATGACAGAAAATCAAAAAATAGTGAAACATTGGCCATTGGTCTTAGATTGTACCCTAGTTTGAAGGAAAAATAATAAACCTTGAGTTTGTGGAAGCAAAGATGAGTTTGCTCTCTCACTCTTGGTTCCAAGTGTGAGTCTCACGGGTGTGTAACCAAATTTCATAGGACATGACCAGCTCCATGTCATACTTTCTCAGAATTGACTCAAACTTGACAGAGAGGTGTGTCTTGGCATGGCACACATTTCATCTTTTGGTGTCTTTCACCAAGTATGCTTTCAAAATTATAAGGGTTTGAATCATATTTAATTTTATTTAAAAAAGACAAAATACCTAATCATAAATAAATATTAAATGACAAGAAAATTATAATTGAGTGGATTAAACAACATAGTAAAAAATAAGATAAAACCTACTGAAAAGGTTTAGTAAAGGTTTGAAATTAAATTGAGTTTTGAAATCATTTGATTTGAATTGAAACAGAAATTAGAAATGGAAAAATAAAAAGAAATAAGAAGAAAAAATAAAGAAACGAACCTGCCAACTAGGCCCTAGCGATACGACCTAACCCACTGGCCCAACTTCCGTGCCCGTTGTAGCGCCGCATCCTGGTGGGCCGGGAGTAAAATCGGCCGATCTCACAGCGTGTCTCAAGCACGAGGTAGGAGTTTTAGTCCCACCTCGCTAGTTGGAGGCGAGGAACACCAGCTTATATACCCCGTCCCATGCTCACCCTTGAGCTCCTCTCAAAAAACACATCTGCCGAATTCACTCTCCTATTGGTCTGACCTCTGGGGCCGCTAGGCAGTATTACTCTGGTCTAGTTCGCCTGTAATGGGCTTGAGCTAGGCCCGTGTATGGAACCCAACCTCCAGAGTGTCAGGTTCTTTTTCACTTGATTTTTTTGCCAATATTCTGCATTTACGAATATATCATTTTTGTTATGTTATCGAGGAGTTCTAATTTTATTTAATGAAATTTTGCGAATTTTATTAATTTCAACATTCTTTCTATTGTACTGTATGGAAGAAATTTTTACACAATTAAAAAAAAGAGTTAATTGGGCCGATGAATCTATTGCATACCTCGGCCTAAACTGGGCCTTTAGGGTCATTTCCACATAATTTTTTAGTCAAACGCGCAGCGACGTGGTGGGTTCAGATAGGCACGACCGCGTCATGGCTACATCGTCGCCCTACCGCCGCCTTCTCTGTCCCAGTTTACAACCCCCTTTCGAGTTGACTCCTTCGAGGTGTGACGGTCTCAACCTTGTGGCGACTCTGTAGACGCCGCGTATCGACGACGTGATCCTTCGGCGGAGAGCGCCATTCATATAGCGGCGGCGCACGGGAGTAGTACTGCGGCGGCCCATCAGGTATGTCCACCATCTGATCGCATGGATCTATGATCGCATGCACCGTATCTCTGTGTACATAGATCTATGATTGTATGTAAGTACCATTGATTTGTGGACGTCGCGGATGCAGAGAGGGGTAGTGGCGGGGGCAGGTGGGACGTTTTGAGGTGTTGTTGCGGAGGTAACAGGGTAGAGTGCAGTGGTGGTGGGGATTACAGGGAGAGAGGCGGGCAGTTCGTTTTCGAACAGGCCATCGCCGTGTGCAGGGGTTGGATGTGCCCTTGGCCGGAGGGGTTGGCGCTCGGCGAGAGGCGTAAGAGTGTGTCTAGAGGGGAAGAGAAAGAGTTCATGGCCGGCGCCGATGAGGATGAATTTGGATCGGCCGTGGAGGGAGAGAGTCGAGCTCGAGGCTCAATGACTACGCATGCTACGCTACTGATCCTATAGATCAGGAACAGGCCAATGACTAGATAAGCTGATACAAATGTTATGTTACAATAGTAAAATAATGTAACGTGTCAACAGTGTGCAGTGGCGAATCTAGGATAAAAATCGAGGGTGGGCTCAAAACTAACAATTTCCTTTATATATGCATTTGTTGATCTGTAATATATACATTATATATATGCCACCATTTTCCTTTACATAGTATAAACACATGCATGCACTAACATTACACTTGGTTCACATGCGTCCCAGCTAGATGTTAGATGGGCTCTAATAAATATGGTAATTTAGTGCTTGCACTACACACATACATGCAGCTTCTGTTCGCACTGCTTTGTTTGCTTACTTCGCATGTATTAACTTTGTCTAACTTAGTTCACATTGTTTATTTTTGTCATGGTGATTTTTCTTGCAGCGTGATGGAACTGGATGGTGATATTGCTTGCTCTATTGAAACATGGTATAGACTTGTGGGCAATTTTACAAGTCAATAACGCAGCAAATTTATGAAATCAAATATGCGAAGTATGTTGCAAATTCCTGTCTGGATGCGAATTGTCTTGCTGCAGTACATGTTTCACATTTATGATCATGAGTCTAGCACTTTTGTCCTGCCTAATAAAGGCAAATTTGCATTGACTGCACAAGATGCAGAGTGCATTTATGGATAACGAAACTATGGTATGTCTGCTAATCGTATAATTGATGAGGAAGGTGAAGACGGAAAGTCCCGTATTCCACCATATTTTCTCAGCGCAACTACTGGCAACATTGTTATTGAAGATTTAATTGTTGATATTGTCATGAATAAAGCTGCGGACGATGACTTTCTCCGCAGATCTGCCCTTGTTCTCCTTGGGATAGTGCTGGCGCCTATGACTAAGAGGATTGTACCGAAGGATTATTGGGTACTAGTGAAGGACCTAGACCGTATGTCCACCATTAATTGGAGTGAGTTCACGGTAGATCATCTTATTCTATACTTCAGGCTTGTAACTAGATATAAATAAATTAGGCAGTGGCCTAAGGGAAATTTGTCTTTAATACAGGTATTAAATATTTTATCTATATTATTTTCATTAAACGTTTTTTATGATGCACTATCATTACACTTGGTTCACATGCAGTATGTTTATTGGGAGAAGGTCAAGCATGTAGATGATCCTTATAAGATAAATCCAAGTTTGTCCTTGAGACCACTTATACGTAATTGGACAGATGATGCTGCTAGGATTAGGGATACAATGGACTGTGAACAAGGTCAGGGTGAAGGCCTTATTCTGGTAATGATCCATGTTTCTAATATCATATGTATATATATCATCTGGTTATTTTAAAAAACTTACGCCTATACTGTGATCAATAACATTGAGTTCTACTAATATGTATGTATTAGGTTGAAGATAATATAACGTTGCAGTATAGGATTGAAATGCTAAATAAACCGGCTCCTGTTCTCAAACCAAAGGCAAGTTCAGCTAGGAAGGCTGTAGCCGGAAATTCAAACAAAAAAACTACTAAAAACGTGAAGGAGGTAGTGACGGAGTCTATGATGGAGCGAGTGATGGATCGAGTGATGGAGCGAACAATGAATAGGATGGAGTCAACAATGGAGAAAACCATCAAGAAAATGATGGACTCATACGCACAGGTAATCACCGTGTTATTGCATGTACTATAGGGAGTTTTTATTTTTATATCTGATAGCCTACGAGTACATTATCTATTTCCATTTAATTTTTCAGGAAATAATTGTCAAGTTGAATAAAAATGGCATTATGTACAAAAGCAAAGAAGTTGAAAATGGAGATGACAACCTATCATTGAATAATGGATCCTCTTTTCCGGGAAAAGAATTTTGGTATGGGAAAGAGAGTGTCTGTTCTTATGCTGATCAGATTATTAAGAAAACTATTGATTCCATGAAACACACTGGGTTGAATGGTAATGCAACGCCCGAAGATGGCGCACATAAGGATGCTTGTAAAGACGCAATAGGCAGCACACCTTTCAATCCAGAGTTAGTGCTTGATGTTTCTACAAATGCCGTGTCAGACCTTCCATCGGAAATGTACGGAATTAGCAAAAATGGGAAAGAGCTGGATGGAGCAACTGCGTTAGACGATTCCAATAGCATCGATAGTAAGTTGGACGTTAACAATGAGCTGGAACAAGGTTTGGGGAAACGTAAGCGCAAAATTTCTACAAAACTTGAAGGTTCCGTGGGATATGAGCCCCCGAAACGTCTTGCACTTAAAAAAGGTACTACAAATCGATTGACAATTATTTCATGTGTACCTAATATTTACGTATTTATGTAGTTATAACTAGTTTTTTTTACCATTTTATTAGGATTGTTTGTAAACCAAGATGACATTCCAGGTGTCCTGACTGCTCAGCAAATACAAGCAGCCGTGACATTGGTTGAAAACGCATGTAAGGATGAATCAAATGGTAAAAAGATTGTTTACCAACATACAAATGGAATTATGTTGAATTCATTAAAGCTTAAAGATGTGTTGGACCATGAGTGGGTTAGCGATCGTGTAAGTTGTACTGTGTTATGATTATTTTATATCATGCTAATACATAATAATGTTACCACTCTGATAAAATTAATTCCTCTTGTTATTACAGCTAATAGACAGTTACATTGGAGATTTGTCACTTCGTGTGGGACATGATGGGAACTTTTCAGTGCATTAAGAACAATATTCCTTCTAAAGCATGGTACAACTTGGAAACAAGCGAAAAAATCCAAGCATAACATGGAGTTCACTATATCCAAAAGTGGATCAATTGGAAGAGTCATGGATGAATATTTCTTGCGAAATAAGGTAATTACAACGTACATCATTTTTATGTTGAAAAGTGTTATGTTGATTACATTCTTCAATTTCTGTAGGTATATTTCCCTCTAAATATAAATGACGCGCATTGGACGACAGTTGTCATGCACATACCGAAACAAGAATTTCAAGTTCTAGACTCTTTGTACTCTTTATCTACAACGAATAAAATAATTGAAACAATGGTAATTTAATCTCTTAACTTTATCATGTACTATCTTAATACTTATGTACATTACACTAATTTTTCCATTTTTCAGAGATATCAAATAGCGTATGACATAAAACAAACTAACATGATTACAAAAGCACAATACCCCGACGTATCAAAATGGCATATAAAACGTTATGAATTGGCTCGGCAAAGAGATGGGTGAGTTTAGTTTACTTTTTTTTGCCTTGTATATTTCATGTTATCCAACATGCAAAATAAAATTAGTTCTTGTCCTGTGCCTCAGAAATTCATGTGACTTATTTGTGTTGGAGTGTATGGAACACTGGGATGACGATAAAATGACTAGAGAAATTTCGCAGGTTTGCATATATTATTTTAACTATCACTACCCGACCAGCTGTAGCAAAAATATTTGTACTTACCTAGATTTGTCAATGCAGTCCACAGTGAATGATAATAGAAGACTGAAGGTTTCTCAGGTTGTTCTGTCTCCTTCAAACATCAGTAGTGTCAAAGCCAAGGTTCTTGAGGCGGCGAAGCACATGAAAGCCTGAGGAACGAATCATGGCTTGTAGGTTGAGTTTTAGTACCGTAAAAGGTTTCCCACCCTAGGTTTTTTTGTTCCTATGTTACCATGACATGCTTGTAAAATATATTGAATATTTTGTGTTTATTACTCCTGGTGTGAACGTACTCAATATTTTGTGTTTATTAGTCCTACTTTACTCTTGGTTAATTTGGATTAAAAAATCATTCTTTGAGTCCTAGTCTGCATGGGAGAAACATCCAGTTTTCTGCATGACAGTGCAGCGAGACATTTTTTTCTGCCGCGACACAAAAAAGGCCGTTTTTTCTGCCGCGGCGGGGCTGCCAGATTTCTGCCACGACACGATTTTACCCTCTGTGGAGCTCGCTGTCGTCGGTCAGTGGTTCATCCTCCGCCCTCCGGGGATAAAATCTTGATGGGTGTACGCCTGCCAAAGGCCAGAGGTTTGTATGCTTGGTACGAAACCTTTCTGTTTCTGACGGTCGGTAGGAGAACGGAACCGATCAGTATCATGGCAGTGCAAATCTCCATGCCTCCATCTTCTATTTCCACAGGGCTAGCTACTTAATTTTGGCAGGGATTTGGGCACTTGATTGCTTGCACATCAGCGACAACAAAGTGGTGGTAACAACGACATCGTGTAGAAGGAGAAAAGGGATTATTAGTGGAGTATTTATCCATGAAAATTTTCATTTTGTGCCACTACAACTTTTGATCATTGTTTGAGTCTTGGTCTGCCGCGGCACAGAAACACCCACTTTTTCTGCCGCGACAGGTCCTGGCCGCTCAGCCCAGGCGACAATTTTTTTCTGCCACGGCACAGAAAAGGCTATTTTTTCTGCCCCGACAGGGCTGCCAGATTTCTGCCGCAGCACGATTTTGCCCTGTTTTTCTGCCGCGACAACTTTACACATCAACTTTTCATCATTGTTTTTTTTGCGAACTTTAGCCACATCCATTAATATTCATACATAGCCATTGTTTTCTTCAAAACAGATTGCAGTCTCAATCCAGCTTAATTTCATGCAATAACCAATCAAGATAACCAAACATGATACCCACATGTCGCTATTATGTCCCTAATCAAGCCTTACATACCGCTATTCAGATAACCAATCAAGATAACCAAACAAACTTCTCATAAACAAAATAAAATTCTCAAATACTAATTATGATCTATTCCACTTCCGGATAATCATGATGATGAGCTCCCTCTCGTCAGCATACTATGTTACTGCTGCTCACGACGAACTAACATTTCTGCAAGATACCTGCAGTTTACAAACAAAAAAATCATAAATAACTACATTACAATAATTAATGCTGAAATTAAATATAGCGGATACCTGTGATGGAGTTTGCATTTCACACTATTTTTGTTGTGTCCAGGCGTTTTGCAAGCGCTACACAACTTTAACCGCTTTTTCTCATCATACCCGAGTGGTCTACCGTTTTTACTCACAAGATTGCTCTTCCCTTTCTTCTTTCTCTTCGGAGCACCTTTTGTGTTGACTTTAGCAGGATCACCTATTGAAGTAGTTGCACTTGCAGAAGGTCCTCCATCAGTATTAATGGAATTTCTTGGACCACGTACTCCTGTATCGTACGCCACTTTTTTCGATATAATTTCCTGGTAAAAGGTCTTTACTTGTTTGTACAACTAAGGATTATTGCAGGCTACATGTAATGCTTCAGACGACATCACATTAAGCTCGGAATACCGACTTCGCTCCTCTGCCCCAGCAAATTCCTAGCCAAACAGATCGCTCGTGCGCCTCGAAGGTTACCCACTTCTGGCATTTTTTGAGAATCGTGGAAGAACAATACACCTTGGTAGTTCAACCAATTTCAGCTTTATCAACACAAACAGAATATGCTTGCAAGGAATGCCTCTACGTACCATCCTTCGGCATGTGCAATCTATACTTTGTGCTGGATTGTTTGGTGTATAGTCCACAGAAAAATTATGGCGTCGGTTATTTGACCATGCCACAAGATACCTTGCCGAATCTTCTATTCCCACTTTTTTCTATAGTCATCATGCCTTCAATCTTACGAAGATCATCCTGCAACATATAAAAATTCGATGGGGTGAATGTGCTGGCCATTGCTATCTCAACTTGCTGCCATTTGGTAACAATCACAGGCATAGTCTGTAAAGCCGTGCAGTCATCTCGCGCCTCTGTTTCCCGGATACGTACAATGGCATTCTCATAGTTCACAATTAAATCCACAAGCGTCATCCCATAATCGAGGTGAAGATGAAGGGACGAGTTGAGACTTTCACTGCGATGGTTGCTTTTCATCCCTAGCCAAAATCCATCTGCGAGGTAAGCAGCCTCCCACATGTGCTTCTTCTTGTACATTCTACTTAGCCACGGTTTTGTCTTATCTGTCTGCCATTTTCTCACATATACGTGCCATCCTTCCTCAAACTTGGCCTTCGTGGTGGAGTAATATAATAGAGACCGAAACTCTGGCAATGATTTGGAACTTAGGTGCTTGCACATGTTCTTTTCAATGTGCCATGTAAAAATACGGTGCCACACATCTGATAATACACTTCGTATCGTTCTGATCATCGCAGCATCCGCATCCGTGATTATAGACCGTGGCCTCTTTTGACACATTGCTTTCAAAAATGTTTTCAGGAGCCAAGCATAAGTATCCTCGGTCTCGTTTGATATGATGGCACACCTGAATACGGTAGTCTTCCGGTGATTGTTCAGGCCGACAAACGGAACAAAAGTCATACTGTATCGATTCATCTTGTAGGTGCTATCAAACACCAAAACGTCACCATAATCTTGGTAGTCCTGACGTGACTGAGAATCGCACCAGAAGAGACATTTCAAACGTCCCTTATCGTCAAGCTGATGATCATAAAAAAAGTCAGGGTCCTTTTCCTTCCTGCTTTGCATAATGCTGATGGCCGTGGCCGCATCGCCGCTTGAAAGTAGCTTCCTTTTCTCTCTGGCACACATGTTATACAAATCCTTCCTCGTGAATCCAACTTGATTGTATCTATCGTACTTGCTGATGAAAGAACTCATGATCATATGCTTTCTAATCCCACTAGCTGCCATTGGTAATATCTCTGCTCTTTGTAAATCTTTGATCTTCCTGTGAGACCAAAGAAAAGGCACCTCATCAGGTCTAGCTAAAATATGATTGTGCTTGTCATCAAACTTCTCAACACACCAAACACCTTTCGATTTATCTAGCTTCACGACCAGTTGCGCTGTGCATCCACAACGAGACTCTGCTCTTGGCTTATATTTTCTGCCTTTTAAAGGCAAGTATTTGCTACTACGTTTCCCTTCCCTGGAGCATACGAACTGCCTCTTACGTATATCATGCGATGCCTTTTTGTTTTCCTTATACCTGTCCTTTCTTATGCTGAATCCATGGTCTTTAGCATAGCTGTTGTAAAAATAATATGCCACAGGTTCAGAAACAAAAGTCATATCCATTATTTTCCAATACTTCTCCCGCTCTTCACCTGGATGCCCAATATCCCTGTCACATTTCCCCTTATATTCTTTCTCTTTAAAAACATTCCCAACCACCTACAAATCCATAACATATAACACATAAGTTATTAGTACAATGGTACAGCTTGGGTATATATATCACATAAAATATAAAACACATACCTCAACATTATCACATGTCTCCAAGTCTGAATCACCATGGTAGTCAAAACTTTTATCACTCCCAACTATTAACTGAACAATTCAATACGAAAATAATAGTAAGTTATATTTCCATGCAACTAATTTCATCCACATATATACCTATAATAATGCACATACCTTATTCACGTACTCACTGTCCAATACCTCAGAATCGTTCTCCTCATTAGCAACTTCTAACTCAATCTACACAACACAAATGAAAATGTACATAAATTTATTTTGTTGACTTTATTGCAATTTCTAGTACACCACATAAAATCAAGGCCACTCACATTTTCGTATGATGCATCGTTAGGATGGACGTGCCCATCTACATGAGAATCTGATCCATGGTGGTGAGAGGACTCGGCCTCATTGTCCATGTATATTTCATGATTCTTCCATGTAGTATATGTTGATTCTTTTTTCCTATATATCTACTTGGTTAAGGTTCACGATGTCAAAACAAAGTGCACTACGTTTTAGCATAAGGGGTATAATATCAACTTGCACCGCTTCTTCAGACATGCCAAAGACCCACCTAGACCCATGGATTGGCAGTTGGCACACGGACTTGGCCTGCTCACATTTGAATGCTGAACATCATTGTATATACTAGTACGAGCCAAATGCCTTTCAACGAAAGATATCAGTAATCTAATCATTAATTTGTTGCTGCCGTTCTAAGAAAAAAGAACATCATAAATAAAAAATTGAGTTTCCGGATGGACCAGTCCAGTCTCATGGTGGAAAGTCAAAACCCAAGGATGACGGAGCCGTGTCAACCATTTAAACTGCTGGCGGAAAGTCAAAACCCAATATATAGTTCAACCATATATAGGATAATAGGAACTCGCTGGCGCCGCAGAAATATACTCAACCGCCTGCCAATACTATATATATACACACGTACAGGACGTTGGCTCCATCCTGAGAACAAGCAGAGCAAAAGAGTTTCTATTTTGGCAACCATGGGAAGTGTTCCGGCAGCCACCACCGCCACCACCGGCGAGATCCGTCGTGCGCAGCGCGCAGACGGACCTGCCGCCGTGCTCGCCATCGGCACGGCGAACCCGGAGAACTGCGTGCCGCAGGAGGAGTTCCCGGACTTCTTCTTCCGTGCCACCAACAGCGACCACCTCACGGCCCTCAAGGACAAGTTCAAGAGAGTCTGTAAGCATGCAAAGCTCCACTCCAGCAGCTCGCCTGGTCTTCCTCCATTCTGTCGATCGTTTCTCTCTTAGTCAACTGTTAGTTTTACATGGTGTCTCATGCACTCACAGGTCAGAAGCTAGGCGTTCAGAAACGCTATCTGCACCACACGGAGGAGTTGCTACGCGCCCACCCAGAGTTCCTCGACCCCGACTTGCCGTCCTTGGACGCGCGCCTAGACATCGTCGCCACTGCCGTGCCGGAGCTGGCCGCACAAGCCTCTAAGAAGGCAATCGCCGAGTGGGGCCGGCCAGCCACCGACATCACCCACCTCGTCGTCACCACCAACTCCGGTGCACATATGCCAGGTGTCGACTTCCGCCTCATCCCGCTCCTCGGGCTCCGCCCCTCCGTGCGCCGCAGCATGCTCTACCTCAACGGCTGCTTCGCTGGCTCCGCCGCTCTGCGCCTCGCCAAGGACCTCGCCGAGAACAACCGTGGCGCACGCGTCCTCGTGGTCTGCGCCGAGCTCACCATCATGGTCTTCGACGGCCCCAAGGAGGGCCGCTTCCAGACGCTCGTCAACCAGGGTCTCTTCGGCGACGGGGCGGGGGCCGTCATCGTCGGCGCCGACCCGACCAGCCCGGTTGAGCGCCCGCTATTCGAGATGGTGTCCGCCGCGCAGACGGTGGTGCCAAACTCCGACCATGCCATCACCATGCACCTCGCCGAGGCCGGATACGGTGGGAACATCTCCACTAGGGAGGTCCCGGTCTTCATCGAGAACAACATCCAACAGTGCCTCCACGACTCGTTTGGGCCGCTCGGGATCGCCGCCAAATGGAACGACCTTTTCTGGGCGGTACATCCCGGATCGTCTGCCATCTTGGACCACATCGACACGGTGCTCAAGCTCCAGCCCCAGAAGCTGGCGGCGAGCCGCCGGGTGCTCAGCGAGTACGGGAACATGTACGGCGTCACCATCATCTTCGTGTTGGACGAGCTGAGGCGGCGCCATAAGGAGCAGCACGGGGTCGGGGTGCCTGACTGGGGTGTGATGATGACCTTCGGGCCCGGGCTCACCGTGGAGACAATGGTGTTGCACGCCATACAGCATGAAGAAATACTTGCTTAATGATCACTTGTGTACTACTACCAAGAATATCCTTACTTCAGGCTTACCAAGAATATCCTTACTTCAAGTGTGCATAATAAAATCAATGTTCAATTGCTAGTTCCAGCATTCCTTTGTTTTGACTTTGGTAGTACTCATAGATTGATCAAGTTGCAAAAGCAACCGCGTCCCCAAAATCCCGACAACACTCCTCCTATAGTGAGCATACAGAAATTGCTAGACGTATGGAAAATTTCTTACGGATCAGCTTTACGGGATGAGGTGGAGGAAGCGGGCTGGTGCATATCTTTCGCCTCCCGTGAATTCGGAACTGCAATGGCTCCATGATCTCCCATGTTATCCCGTAAGTTTGATTCCGTAAAAACTAGTCCATATGTGTAGCATTATTGATGAGCATATCATACCCTACTTCCTTCAGTTCACAAATAGATAACACCCAAATTAATTTAAAAAAATATATTACTTCTATGTTTAACTAAATCTACGGATTGTTGAATAGATACATAATGAAAATATATTTTATAATAATTCTAATATTGATGATTTGGTATTACAAATATTTATATATTAGAAATGGTTAATCTTTTAAGTCATCTATACGCCATGTCAGAGGATAAGAACATATCTTTGCACAATATTCACCAAACCACACATGCCATAAGCTCACCTTGAAAAAAACGACACATCTGTAAGAAAGCAAGGATCAAATCATTTAGATGGAGATGGCCGCCCCTGCACGTGACAAAACACATTGTACACACATCATTATGCAATTGAATTGGTAGATTGTTCCAATTTGATGAAACACTTGGACTGGATGCAGGAAGACTGAAACTGTTTCTTCTAACATCACATATTTCAATTTTCTATCAAATTTACAGAATAAGGACAGAACTATGTCGAAGGAGAAAAAGTCATGTTTTATCTAAAGAAGACCCGTAAAATCAATTGCAAAAAGTTATAGATCTGACTGTTGGAAGCACCCTCTTTACCTCATGCTTACCGGCCACAGGGCTGGTGAATCCCATGGTATCGGCGAGACGATCTAGCTAAGGGAGCATACTGGATCCAGCCATGGTAGTGAACTCATCAATGTTAGATGTATATATCTGTATTGTATTTTCCCCATATATTAGGGGGCTTCCTGCATATTTGCCCTGTACCTGTACTATATATTGTGGCCTTTGGCCCCCAGAGGAATACATGTTGCATATTCCTGACATGGTATCAGAGCTAGGTTAGACAAATTTTCTGCAACATCGTCACAGCCGCCACCGTCCCTGTCGTCGTCGTTTTTCCGACGTCGCCGCCGCCGGTTGCCGCTGTCTCCGGACATCTCTCCGGCCGCCTCCTCCTCGTCATCTGCTTGTCCCGCTTCGTCTGCTGATTTCCCGATCGGATCTGGGCGAGATCGATCGGATCTGGGAGATCTGAACCCGTCTCCAGCTTCGGTCTCGCGCGAGCCAGTCCCGCCCGTGTCTGCACCCGTCGCCTGGCCACGTCCGCCTGGAAGCGTCTGGCTCCCGACGCCGCCCGCCCGCGTACGCGCACCTGCGCCTGCTCGTGTACGTGCGCCTGCGCCCGCCCGTGTACGTACGGCCGCGTGCAGCGCGCCTGCTCCCGCCCGTGTATGTACGCCCGCGTGTAGATCTCCACCAACCCCACGCGCGTGCACATCTCCAGCTTGCCCGCCAGTATACGCCCAGCTCGCCGGATTTCTGCCGCCCCCGGCCGTCCTCACCGCCGGGAATCGATCCCCGGTGGCCTCAATTGGCCTCCCGACGCCCGACCGCGTCCGCCTCTTGCTCTGACTAGCCGGATTTCGGCCGCCTTCTGCCTGATTTCGGGTCGTCTAGATCTGAAAAAAAAGAGAGATAAAAAAAAGAGAGAGAGATTAAAAAGAAAAGGAGAGATGTCTACTTCATCGGGTTATGTTGCGATTCCTCGCTGCCTGATGATCTTCGATGGCGCGAATTACCCTGATTTCGCTGCCTTTATGCGCGTTCACATGCGCGGTCTCCGTCTTTGGGGTGTGCTCTCCGGCGAGGTCTCCTGTCCGCCGTGCCCCCCTGCTCCTGTGGCTCCTCTTCCGCCGACGTCGATTGTCCTCGGTATTGATGCTTCTCAGGAGGCCAAGGATGCTGCTCAGAGTGCTGATGATAGTGCTGTTGCTGCTTATGACCTGAAGTTCAAGCAGTACTCTTCTGATCTCGAGGCCTATCGACACGCTCTGACCGCTTACACTCAGTGGGTCGATGAGGATGCTCGTGCTGCTGCTGTTCTCACCTCCAGTGTTCTGCCCCAATATGCTGCTGAGTTTATGAGTCTTCCTACTGTTTCCGCTCAGTGGGCCCATCTTCGTCAGCGCTATCGGCCGTCTGGGGATGCTCTTTACTTGTCCGTGGTTCGCCAGGAGCATGCTCTTCAGCAGGGTGATTCTACTATTGATGAGTTCTATACTCAGAGTGCTGCTATCTGGCGTCAGCTTGACTCTCTCCGTACTGCTGTTTGTGGCACATACTCGTGCTGCCAGATTGTGCGCTCGGATTTGGAGTTTCACCGTATCTATGAGTTTCTGTCTCGGCTTCGCCAGGAGTTTGAGCCCCGGCGTGCTCAGTTGAATGCTCGTGGTCGTGTTCCGCTCTCTGAGGTGTTGTCTGAGCTTCGGGCTGAGGAGACCCGTCTCCGTGGTGCTGGTCTTCTTGCGGTTCCGTCTGTGCTTGCTACTCGTGGTGCTCCCTTGCCGTCTGCTCCCTCGACTCAGCCGCGGTCCCCTGTGCCGCCGCCGCCGATCCTACCCACTCCTCCAGTTCAGGGTCAGCTTCAGCACCAGCAGCCTCAGGGTCAGAGTCAGCACCAGCAGGCTCGTGGTCAGGGTCGCCGTGGTTCTCTTCACGCTCTTCTTCCGCAAGGGATGACCACACTTGGGCCACCTATTACACACGGGACCCCAGTTTACGTCAGCAGCACCAGGCTCGTGGGCAGTCGGCTCCTTCTGGGTCTTCAGCAGTTGCTCTCTGTGATCAGGATATTATCAGGAGTCTTCGCGGTCTGCTTGCTGCTACAGGCTCTTCTTCGACGGGCCCTACTGGTTCTGTGACTGATTCTTCAGGCCTTGTGCGACCACCATCTTCCACACAGTCAGGTACGTCCCCGTGGTATCTGGATTCTGGAGCTTCTTTTCATATGACCTCTGAGTCTTCTTTTTTGTCCGCTCTTCATTCTCTTCCTTCTCCTGTCCGATTTTTCACGGCTGATGGTACCTCTCTTCCTGTTTCTAGTCGGGGCACCCTTTCTACTTTTCTTTTTCTGTTCCTGATATTTCTCATGTCCCTCTTCTTAAGATGAATCTGTTCTCTGCTAGCCAGCTTACTAACTCTGGTTGTCGCGTCATTCTTGATGCTGATTCTTGTGTTGTTCAGGACCGTCGCACACAGGCCCTGGTTGGAGCTGGCCCTCGCATCCGTGATTCTTCAGGGCTTTGGGAGTTAGACTGGCTTCGTGTTCCTTCCGCTGCCACTTCATCTACCAGTTTTTCTCCGGTCGTCGCCTCTGCTACCAGCTCCTTTCAGCAGTGGCATCATCGTCTTGGTCACCTTTGTGACTCTCGCCTGTCGTCATTAGTTCACCGTGGTCTTCTGGGGTCTGTCTCAGGCGATGGGTCTTTACATTGTTAGGGATGTAGGTTGGGTAAACAGATTCAGCTTCCCTACCCTACTAGCGCGTCTGTATCTCAGCGACCTTTTGATTTAGTTCATTCCGATCTTTGGGGTCCGGCTCCTTTCGCTTCGAAAGGGGGCCATCGCTATTATATTTTATTCATCGATGATTTTTCTCGGTACACTTGGTTGTATTTTATGCGCTCTCGTAGTGAAGTGCTCTCCATATATCAGCGTTTTGTGGCCATGGTCCGCACTCAATATTCTTCCCCCATTCGCGTGTTTCGTGCTGATTCTGCTGGTGAGTATATCTCCCAGATGTTGCGTAGTGTTCTTGCTGAGCAGGGCACCCTTGCTCAGTTCTCCTGTCCTGGCGCACATGCCCAGAATGGCGTTGCTGAGCGTAAGCATCGCCACCTTCTTGAGACCACTCGTGCCATGATGATTGCTTCTTCCCTTCCTCCACATTTCTGGGCTGAGGCTGTCGCTACGTCAGCTTATCTCATCAATATTCAGCCTTCTGCTGCTCTGCAGGGTGGTATCCCTCTTGAGCGCCTATCTGGACAGTCTCCAGACTACTCCATGCTTCGCTTGTTTGGTTGTGTTTGCTATGTTCTCCTCGCTCCTCGCGAACGCACCAAACTGACTGCTCAGTCTGTTGAGTGTGTCTTCCTTGGATACAGTGATGAGCATAAGGGCTATCGCTGTTGGGACCCCGTTGGTCGTCGGATGCGTATCTCTCGTGATGTTACTTTTGATGAGACGCGTCCTTTCGATCCGCGTCCCACCGCTGGTACTTACCCGATGGAAGATATCTCCTTTCTTCTCTTTCCTGACACATCTCCTTCTACACCTATTATGTCTTCTTCCGGATCTCCTCCCCCTTATGTCTCTTCTTCGACACCGTCCTCCTCTGCTCCGTCTAGTTCTCCTAGTTCTCCTCGTTCTCCGGAGTCTTCCTCTACTATTCCCTCTTCTTCTTCATCGTCTCCTGCGTCGTCTTCCTCTGATGATCTTCCCTCTACTCGTCCTGTTCGTCAGCGTCGTGCCCCCAACCGTTACTCTCCTAGTCAGTATGGTCTTTCTGTTGCCTCCGAGCCGACTTCTTATCGGGATGCTGAGCATCATCCTGAATGGCAGCTGGCCATGGCTGAGGAGATTGCTGCGCTTGAGCGCACTAGCACCTGGGATCTTGTTTCTCCCCCTCCTGGTGTTCGTCCTATCACGTGTAAGTGGGTCTATAAGATTAAGACTCGCTCTGATGGATCTCTTGAGCGCTATAAAGCGCGTCTTGTGGCTCGTGGTTTTCAGCAGGAGCATGGTCGTGACTATGATGAGACCTTTGCTCCTGTGGCTCATATGACAACTGTGCGTACTCTTCTTGCTGTTGCTTCACATCGTCTGTGTCCCAGCTTGATGTTCAGAACGCCTTTCTTAATGGTGAGTTGAGTGAGGAGGTTTATATGCAGCCTCCTCCTGGGTATTCTGTTCCCGAGGGGATGGTTTGTCGTCTTCGACGTTCTCTTTATGGCCTCAAACAGGCCCCTCGTGCCTGGTTTGAGCGCTTTGCTTCTGTAGTGACTGCTGCTGGTTTCTCCCCTAGTGCTCATGATCCAGCGTTGTTTGTTCACACTTCTCCTCGTGGACGCACTCTTCTTCTTCTCTATGTTGATGATATGATCATTACTGGTGATGATCCTGAGTATATCGCCTTTGTTAAGGCTCGTCTTCGTGATCAGTTTCTTATGACTGACCTTGGTCCTCTTCGATACTTTCTTGGGATTGAGGTTTCCTCCACTTCTGATGGCTTTTATATCTCCCAGGAAAAGTACATTCAGGATCTTCTTGCTCGTGCTGCTCTTGGGGATGAGCGCACTGTTGAGACCCCTATGGAGCTTAATGTTAAGCTTCAACCTACTGATGGTGATCCTCTTTCTGATCCGACGCGTTATCGTCATCTTGTTGGGAGTCTTGTTTATCTTGCTGTCACTCGTCCTGACATCTCTTATCCTGTTCACTATAGTCATCTTCTTCGTGTTCTTCGTTATCTTCGTGGTACGATCACTCGTCGTCTTTTCTTTCCGCGTTCTAGCTCCCTCCAGCTCCAGTGCTATTCGAATGCTATGTGGGCGAGTGATCCTTCGGATCGCCGATCCCTTCGCTTCTTGTGTGTTTCTTGGTGGTTCGCTTATTGCTTGGAAGGCGAAAAGCAGCATGTTTCTCGTTCGAGTGTCGAGGCTGAGTTGCGTGCTATGGCCTTGTTGACTGCTGAGGTGACCTGGTTATGGTGGTTACTTGCGGATTTTGGGGTCTCTATTACCACACCCAGTATGGTTTTGTCTAACAGTACAGGTGCTATTAGTGTTGCACGTGATCCGGTCAAGCATGAGCTTACTAAGCATATTGGTGTTGATGCTTTCTATACACGTGCTCAGGTGCAGGCTCAGGTTGTTGCGCTTCAGTATGTGCCTTCAGATTTACAGTTGGTGGATTTCTTCACGAAGGCACAGACCAGAGCGCAGCATGATTTCTTACTCTCCAAACTCAGTGTTGTGGATCCATCATGAGTTTGAGGGGGGGTGTTAGATGTATATATCTGTATTGTATTTCCCCCATATGTTAGCGGGCTTCCTGCATATTTGCCCTGTGCACATACTATATATTGTGGCCTTTGGCCCCAGAGGAATACATGTTGCATATTCCTGACAATCAACTCATCTGAGCTTTCGATGGTGTCAGCGGCACCCAAGCTCTCGATGTAGGGAGAGATGGCAGCTCATAGACATGGCTGGAGAGAATCTCAACATCTCGCCCGTGAGGAGGATGTGTCCGGAGATGTGAGACTGAAGGAAAACCTACGGGCGATTAAAAAGAATGAATTCATTTGACAACTGTGAAAAACAAGATGCTAGCCAAACAGATGAGTAGGGATGGCAACATAGTACATGAGTTACCTATTCATAGTATCACTGTTTGACACGAAAAAAACGTTCTAGAGAAGTAGAAGGATGCTACTTGAGGAGAGAAGGATGGTAGCGTATTTTTTTCATGCGCCGGGTAAAGAAAAAAAGAAATACGGGCGTGCTAGTGTACCGTGATACACACAAAAAAGATACGTGCCCAGCAGCCTTGGTGGCATCATTTTCTTGCGGGGGTGTAGAGGGTGTTGGGCTACACGCTGGCAGCCTCGTCGCCGTCATCTGCGGATAGGTCATCATGAGTGGAGATGGCGTCGTCTGGCACGCCAGCGGCTCTATGGGAGAGGAAATGCCGCCGTGTTGGTTGCCCCGGTGTCGTTATCTATGGCGTTGTGGCGGCTCCGGGGGAGAGGAAATGGCGCCACCGCGTGCCGGTTGCCCCGGTGCCGTTATCTATGGCATTGTGGCGGCTCCGGGGGAGAGGAAATGGCGCCACCGCATGCTGGTTGCCCCTGTGCCGTTATCTATGGCGTTGTGGCGGCTCTGGGGCGTCGTGTTGTGCCGGTCGCTACACGCCTTTGAGGCCATCGACTTGGGCGTGGCTCATGGTGGTGAAGATGGCACCGGACTTGGCGCGATGCACACGGGACTTGGCTGGGAGAGGTCAGCAGGAGTGGAGATGGCGTCGTCTTGCACGCCGGCGGCTCTATGGCACCCTTTGATGAAGAAGGTGGCCGTCGTTCGCCTTTGAGGCCGTCTTCTTGGCGCCGGGCTGCACTTCGGAATCCTCGACGCCGCTCGGGTGAAGTGGAGGAGCGTTGGGATGCATGCCGGCAAACCCCGGCACCACCATCTTGCAACCGTTATTTGGAGGTGGAGTGGAGGTCGGGCACCCTGCCGGAGGGGAGATCATCCCGAAGGCCTTCTCTCCGGTATGATGCGTGAGTAGTTCCACCTTGGACTATGGGTCCATGTAGTAGCAAGATGGTTGTATCTCCTTCTTTGTGCTTTCATGTATAGATCTTGTGAGCTCCGTTCATGATCAAGATCTAATCTATTTGTAATCATGCATGTTGTGTTTGCGGGGATCCGATGGATATTGAGATTATTATGTTGGTTTGATTAATGATTTTGTCTTTATGATTCTATCATGTCTGTGTTGTTTGTGATCTTGCATGCTCTCCGTTGTTAGTAGCTATCTTGGACGAGTAGTTGCTAGTGACTCCAAGAGGGGGTATTTATGCTTGATAGTGGGTTCATGCCTCTAGTTTCCAAGGGAAGTGACAATAATCTCTTTGGTTGTAGATGTGTTGTTGCTACTAGGGAGAAAATAACGGTCTCTTGTTCATGGAACATGTGGACTGTTTACCTTACACACTTTGCTTAAAGCAGTTGTCTGTTGCTTGCAACTTAATACTGGAAGGGGTTCGGATGATAACCTGAAGGTGGACTTCTAGTCATAGATGCAGTTGGATGGCGGTCTATGTATCTTGTTGTATTGCCCAATAGAATCTCATAGGATCTTGCTAACTAGTAATTGCGTTGTTATGCCTTGCACAGTTCCTGTCAATTGCTCTGCTATAATTTGTTTACCCTTCATGCCATGTTGTTTATCTAAGGAGAGCACCTCTAGTGAACTATGGACCCCGGTCTAATCTTTACCATTGATACATCTTTCGCTGTTACTTATTTACTTGCCGCAAACCACCATTACCTTCCACACTATACATTTAATCCTTTGTTACAGCAAACCGGTGAGCTTGACAACCTCACTGATTCGTTGGGGCAAAGTCTTGAGTTTGTGTTGTGCAGGTCTTCGTGTTGCTTGCAACACCTGTGTGACGTTTCCTTCCTCCTTCTGGTTCGGTAACCTCGGTCTCTACTGAGGGAAGACTTGCTGTTGTACTCATCACACCTTGCTCTTGAGGTTTCCAACAAAGTACTCCACGTCAAGCACCATCAACAAGTTTTCTGGCACCGTTGCCGGGGAGGATAAGGACGTCTTCACTAGGGGAGTCCTTCACTTCCTTTCTCTTTACTTTGTTTTTAGTTTGCTTTGTTTCTTTTGCTTGGTTTTGTTTGCCTCTTTTCAAAAACTCCAAAAAAATAGTCTAGTTTGGTTTGCTTTCTTTATTCAAAAACACAAAAAAATATAGTTCCTACTCTAGTTGTCACCTCGTTCTAGCTCACCATGTTACTCCCCAAGTTCACCTTGAAGAACCTTTCTATAGGTAGTGGCTCCATAATTGGGAAAGATAATATTGAAGAATTCTTTAATTATGTTAGCAAGCTTAATGATATTGAGGATAAATCTATAGCAGAGCTTGGTCCTAATTATGAGATTGCTTCAGCTTCTTTAGTTCATATGTTGTAGGCTAGGTTTGTTAGCCTTAACCCCGTGATGCAAATTTTGTTCTTAAAACTAAAAGAACAAAAGAATGATGAAAAGAGAGATTTTATTCTTGAAACTTTACTCAAAGAGTTTCATGATGTTTCTAGGGAAGCCGAAAAGGTCTTTGAGCGTTTCAATATGCTAGGCTCATGTGTAGATGTTGTGGGTACTTCAGATAAAACAAAGCCTAGAGATGAATTTAAGATACCCATATCCTTTAAGCTTGTTGGGATGCATGAGGCCTTTGAAAAGAATTTTGATTGGATTATTCCTGAAAATCATTTTGATGAAAGTAGTAAACCAAACAAAGATGAGAAAGGATCCTCCAAAACTCATTTGGATGAGATACCTCTCATAGTTGAAGACTTTGCATGTATTAATCTCAATTCTTCATTTGAAAATACTTGATTCTTCTTGCTTCTTGTGCCTAACTTAAAGGCGTTAAAGAAAAGTACTTGTTGGGAGATAACCCAAGAGTTTCCTGGAGTCTTGGAAGTTATTACTTCATTAATGAACTTTCCTTATCCTTTTTTGTTTTGTTTTTTGTGCCAAGAATGACCTCTGATGAGAGGGAAGTAAGATTTAAGGAGTTGCTGTCCCGAAACAGATTTCTGTCCTCCACCATAAAAAATCGTGAGGAGTCTCTGTAACTCGGATTGAGCTCAAAATTTACAAATAAATCCCCCAGTGTGTTAGATAACTTTCGTTAGTTCAACACTTTTTGATTTGAGCAACTGAAGATGTTTGAAAAAATCGGTTTCTACCTGCTGGTCTGTTTTGACAAATTTCTGCCATTACTTGCATTTGCTTCTTATTGATTCCTTTTTGAGTTATCTTTAGGTGAATTGAGATTTTTGAAGGATTTGCTACAGTATCTTGTGTTTTTAATGAAAAGCCTTGATGTTCCAAAGCTTTTCCAGAGGTCTAATATCTTTTGAATAAACTAATGTTGCTAATGAAGATTGTGTGAAGTTTTGTATGAAAGAAAATTTTCAGGTGTAGAGAGAATGATGTAATGAGATGAAGAATGGAAAAAGCTCAAGCTTGGGGATGCCAACATGGTGTTACCCCAAGAAATATCCAAGAGGTACAAGCGTCAAAGCTTGGGGATGCCCAAGGCATCCCCTTCTTCATCAATAAAAAGCTCAGGTCTGCCTAGACACTTCGTTTTTATTATTTCATGCACAGTTGTGTTGTTCTTGGAGCGTCTTAGTTTTTGTTTGCTTTGCTTAGGTTGTTTAGTTTGCTTGAGTAGTTTGGACCCCCGTTCTCGCTGTGTTGTTTTGCAAATAAGTTGCTTGGTGTTGGAAAGGAGTAGTAAGTTCTTGCTTGAAAGTGCAAGAGGAGCTTGCATTGACTGTGACTTAGACTTTAGCATGACATGCTAGGTGTTGTTCTGACCTTATGCTTAATGATTATTGCTGTAGCATGTCCTGTTTCAAACAATTGGGATTGCTTAGTGTGCCTTGAAGAAATTATGTGTTGTTTTAGCATGCAAAAGCATAGTATTATGGTATTCTCCTTTGATGCTTTGCTTGGGTTAACTTGGCACATGCTCAAACCATGTTATGACTATGAACAAGTCACCATAGCCTCTATGATCATTTAGTCCTTGACTTGTAGTACCACTCTATGCTTTGATTCGTAATGCTTTGTTTCTCTGCATGATTATGGCCATTATTGCTCTCTTATTTGGTTGCTCCCAGTCTTTTGCTAGCCTCCACCTGTGCTTCGGTATCCCCCTGAGGGCAATCGAAGAGAAAAACCAGGTCTGGGTGGGGTTCTGGGTGGCTGCTGGTTCGGCACGGACTGGTGGAAGTCGTATTAGCCGGGGTGTGGGTATACGGTCACGTGTACGCACGAGTGTATCCATGTACGGTACGGTTGAGACGTCATCCTCCCCTTCGTATATAAGCAACACCGAATCGTCCGCCCCCCTTTGATGTTTCATTCCCCACCTAGATTTGGCAAAAGATCTCACCAACCACCCACTCCCACCGCCCACACCCAGCACTAGCCACCGGGGTCGCCTCGCCGCATCGGCTTCTCTCCAACTAGGATGACGATGGAAGGCCACGGCCGTGCGTGTCCGCCATGGATCTGCAGCAGAGGGAGGAGAAGGGCGAGGCCGTGGTGCACGAGGTGGAGGTGGCCGTGGCGGTTGCGGAGGAGAAGGAGGCGGGGGTGGAGGTGATGGCGCCCGCTGCTGATCTGGAGCGGAAGCGGACAAGGGAGGAGGATGTGGGGGGGGCTCTTCTTCTTCCAAGAGGAAGAAGGATGCGGGAGACAAGATGGAGGTGGTGCCGAAGGAGGGCGGTGCCGAGTCCGCTCTCGGTGCTGATCTGGAGCAGGTGGTGTCGGAGGAGGCCCGAGCGATCGTGGATCTGGTGGTGGGCAACGATATCCTGGCGGGCGTCGATCTCGTTGTGGAGGATGTGGGGGCGCAAGTGGCGGTGCAGGACGTGGCGGAGGATGCCATGGAGGTCACTTCCGTGGTGGTGGCTGCCGTGGCTGCGCCTGTCGTAGAGGTGCCTGGCGTAGCGGAGCCTGCCATCGCGGAGCCTGTAGTGCATGTTGGCGAGCCTCAGGTGAGTTAAATTTGACGGTCTCTTTTAGATTGTAGGGTTCGTAGTTAGGGTTTTGATTTGTACTTAGGGTTTGTGGTTAGGGTTTTGATTTGTACTTAGGGTTTGTACTTAGGCAGGGCGAATCTACCGGCTATGCTTCGTTAGTCTAGAGTGATTGAAACCAGAGTTTTTTCCCTTCATCTTGTATTTATCTATAAGCCGCGGGATCCGGAATCGGTGATCTTTTAGATGATGGAATTTCCTATTGTAAGGAAAATGGTTGGATTGGATCAAAGGCAGATTTTTTAAATGATGTAATGTTATCTATTTATCATTTTGGAGTTCATAGTAATTCTTAAAAATAGCGTTTGAAGCCCACTTTAGGCTATCTCTGCATCGTCAGAGGAGCAAATCCCACTATTGAACCATCACTAATCATACTTTTCTAAATTACCCGAACAAAAACTTTTTGATTATCCTATTATAGATAGCGTTTGAAGTCATCCAAACTAAATCTTTCGGTATGAAGAAACGTGATATTGTCATGGTCAAGTCAAAGGACATAAGTGTACAACCACGACGTTATGGTAAAACTAACAACTTTGTTATGATGTAATCACGTATTCTATCATAGAGAATGAGTCTCTTTAGTATATTTGTTCTCCTAACAATACATTATCGTTGTCGTTGAGATCCTTATTATAATAATTATGTCATGATGAGAAAAATGTGATCATCAAACTACACATGAGCTAGTCCTAGAGATGGGACTAGGAAGAACTTGGTATTTATCTCTTTACATGTGCATGTAAGTTTTCCTTTGAATATCATATTCAATATCCATAGAAGTTATAGCATAAAGATATAAACATTAATAATGAACATGTAAATACATAATAACATTCATTATTGTCCCTAGGATATTGATGGTGCATAAGTGTTATGACATGATCTTCTAGATTTATTCCATCCTATTTCCATATGTTGCTAGCTATTGTAACATCCCAAAAATATCAAACTTAGATCATCAAGACACTAATCATCAAGTTTAGGGTTAACAAAAAAACTTTTCTAAATGAATTCATGAATGCATGTATATGTGTATGCATGAATTTTGAATTTCTTTAAAAACCACCTTGTTTGTGTGAACCATTGCTTGTAAAATGTTTCTAAGGTGAAAATAACATCATCTAAAACATTTCCCACACTTTTCCTAAAGACAAGTAAATCAAAACAAATATATTAAGTGAATGGTCATTTTGACCAATTTAACTCCCATGCCTACTTTGGCTGTCTCAAACTTTCAGAACCTAACAGAAACTTTTCTGGATCTTTGCACCCCTTGAATGTACTCATAACAGAGTATCAAGGCCCACTTTGTGATCATCTAGAAACTTTCAAATGCATAGTTTAAATGACATTTCAAAATTGAATCTTCTTCATATGGGAAGATCCCACTTCTTCAAAACCCACTCAAACAAGCTCAATTTTCAAAACCCAAGCATCTGCAGACTCACCAGAACCAATCTAGCAAACCCACCAAAAATCATTTCAAAATTCAAAACTTGATTTCATGCGGCCATTTCATCAAACAGGTTGCAGACACAAATCAAACAAAACATCAAACACTATAGTGTGCAGTGATTCTTGCCTAACTTGTTCCCTAGTTAGCTCACACACAGCTCAGTAGATCATCTAGAAAGATTAGCCCAACACTAGCACCCCTGTGAGCTTGCCATTGCCATTAATGGTGAACAGCCGAGCAGCCCCATGTCACCCCATTGTGGACAGCAGGCTAGAGGAAGAACTAGCCGTGCCAACCTTGTCTGGGAGGCAGCCACGCCCACCGCCATCGCCTGTCCCAGCATGGCGTTGCCAAGCCCTGGACCACGCGCACGAGACACGCCCAGACCATGCCGAGCGTGCGCTAGAGCGCCACCCGCGACCAGCGTCCACAGACCGCGCGCCGCCCTCACCGCGCGCACACACGATCACCACCGACCCAGGACACCGCCAGACACCCCCGTTTGCCGCCCC
Source organism: Avena insularis (assembly GCA_023614405.1). Classification (NCBI taxonomy): domain Eukaryota; kingdom Viridiplantae; phylum Streptophyta; class Magnoliopsida; order Poales; family Poaceae; genus Avena; species Avena insularis. The sequence goes on from CM042697.1 coordinate 473,639,519, forward strand.
GTGCCATACAGCCACCGCCCGCCGTCGAAGACGCCGCCTCTGCCGCGCAGAGCACCGCCCGTTCCAGACCAAACCACACCGCCCCATGCCTCGCGACCATGCCGTTGAGCATCGCCAGGAGACACAGCACCGTCCCCTACCCTTGCCCATGCCATTAGCCGCCTGTAACGTTGCCCTCGACGAGCTCACCTTGCGCCCCGACGGTCCCCTCGCTCGACTATAAATAGAGGCCACCCCCGCATGAATTCATCACACCATCTCACTCCCCTCTCCCCACTGACCGTGCCACACCATCCTCAGAGCAAGGCGCGCACCACCTCGCCAGAATTTCACCGGAGCCTGCCGCTGCCAGAGAAGAAAGGAGCCAGCGATTGGAGCCGCCCCAGGAGAAGCCACTGGTACCAGGAGGTTCGCCGTCGTCGACTTCGTCGTTCGCCCGCCTCGCCGACCCTCGCCCGTACCCCGGTGAGCCCCCAGCACCCCCCACTGGCCGCGCTAGGTTTAGTTCTCGCCGGAGCTGTCTCGCGTCGACGATGACCCACAGCCGTTGGATTAGAGCTAGATCGAACGATCCACATCACCCCATACCGCTTCGCCCAGCCCCGTGTCACTGACGAGTGGGGACACCCACTTACGCAGCCCGCGGGAGCACTGCGCTTAGCAGGCCGGCCCGTTAGAATTTCCCGCGCAGCCCAGCAATTCAAATTAAACCTTTTTCTTTTTCTTTTCAAACACACTTCAGCACCCAACTTCAAAAATCAACCCAGATCGATTCAGTGCACCAAATTGGATGAAACCAATTTTGTTGGAAAGGTCTGTGAATGCTTAATCCAAGCCCGTTGGATTCAAGTCATTTGGATCAGTAGATCAACCATAGCAAAAATAACAAGGCAGAAGCTTTTCTGCATTCAAACATTTTTCAAATTTAAACCATAAAATCTTTTGAGTTGATTCCAACTCTCAAAAATCACATTTTACAAGACCTTTCAGAATATATAAAAATATCTAGGTTTACTTACAAAAATAATGTTCAAGCAATAAAAGAATGCCCCATAGGCATTTCTAGTCACTTTAATTAATTAAAATAAAAAGGTTAAACCTTATTAAATTGTGACACCACTTTAAATCACATTCCCATGGACTACAATATGTGGTGATGACATGTGTCAAGATGATCCCATGTTTAGTTTGGAGAATATTAAATCTTAAGTAGTTTTTCAATGAGTAGAAATTACTTTTCTAAAATAAAAAGATTTAAACCAAGCCTTAACCTTGTAATGTTAGAGATGATGCTAGATCATCTATAAATACCTTGTGTGTATTGATTGCAAGTAATTAAGTATTGTTTGGTGATTGTGTACCTCGTATTTATTCATAGACACTAGTACCAACCATGGATACTACGAGGAAGAAGGAGGATACTACGAAGAGGAAGCCGAGGAGAACTTCAACCACTGCTCTGCACAAGGCAAGCTAACACTTGCAAGATACTATACCTATGCAAGCTTATATTGACATTGATGCAAGCTAACCCTTGCAAAATACCCTATTGTTACCACAAACCCATACTTGTGATATGAATACTATATGCCTTAAGCATAAGTGATCATACCTACTTGCTAAACCAATCCTAGTTTTATGGCAAGCTTGTTACTTTATTTCTTTATCAAAGTTTACTTAGAGTCTACCTAAGAGTTTGGTAGATACTAGACAGTTGTGCTGAAGGTTGCTTAAAGAGCATGAAATTTGGCCTAAGCTAGAAACCTTGATCTCAGTCTAAGATATAATGTTGGACTTAGTGAAACTCCACTAGTACCACCCCTCATCATTACTACCCCCACTTATAGATGCTAGTGCTAAGCATAAAACTTAATCAACCTTAGATGGGAATACTTGGTGGAAAAATGGTTATGAAAACCTTGGAATGATGGATCATTCTATTGAAATGTTTTGGACATGTGTTTCCGAACACTTGATGATTTTGGTGATGAAAATGATGAGGCATGAGCCTTAGCCCTTTATAAAACTGATGGTTGTCTGGATGCGATACCATTCCAATTTTATCGTACAACCACAATACCCGAATTTTGGGTAGGGCTTGACTGGAAACTTATATTCCTTAGTATTAGTTCCCTCACGGCCAAGGTCTGAGCTGAGGCTACCTTGTGAAGATTGTCCACCTGTGCAGTACCCAAGATGACAGTTGGTCATGGTTGGGAGGCCAAACTCACAGGAGAGGTGCTTATACTAGGGTGTGTAATCGAAAGGTTAGGATTGATTATCCGCATACTGAGTATGGTGAATTCAGGATTTGTTCCTGACGGATGTATCGAATGTTGTGGTGAAAGTGTACAATCTCTGCAGAGTGTCAAACTATTCGAATAGCCGCGTCCGCGGTTATGGACAGTTGGAGTGGCCATACTGTTCCCCCGTCAGACTCTTTTTGAAAATGACTTGTGAAATGAAGTGAGACTTTGACTTGACCACAACAGAGTTGTGACCTGAATTACAAGATCCCACTTAGGAGTTATAAAATTGTGACTAGCTTTGGAACTTAGTAAAGATAAACCTGGCTTTTTGCAAAACAACCCTAGAGCCTAGTGTCCTATTATCCAAAAAACCCTTACCTGTTAGTATTAGTTTGCGAGTACTTAAAGAGTACTCATGGCTTTGTCCCTGGCTATTCCCATGACCAGACTATGAAGAGGAGTACCTGGAGGATGGACCCCAGGAAGGTTACGACAACTAGGATCATCTCCCATCGTCAGCATTGCCTGTGACCCTGAAGATGGAGCTTCGCCTACGCTACCATTATTATTACGTATTCCGCTGCTTGATGTTGTATTGAGAACTGGATCATGAGATCCCTATTTGTGTAAGAACTTATGTATCGTTTGTAATGGATGAAGTACTATGGTATCCAATTCTGTTATGTCTCGCAAAAATGGTAATCCTGGGATTGCGATGTATGGCATAACAGGCATCTAGGATTGAAAAATCCGGGTGTTGACAAGTTGGTATCAGAGCCATCCTGACCATAGGAGACCCTAGTTAGGTTGGACGTTGAACCAAAAACTTAGTTTCAAAAACCAAAGAAAACAAATATTTACGAAAACTTATTCTCATTCTTACCTCTTTAATTCTTTAATAAAACTTCATGTTCCCCAAAAACTCTTGCAAAATAGATAAAATTTTGACACACTTGATCACTCTGCTAATCTACTCATCCTCTATTTTTATATATGGACGTGAAGTACAGCAAGTTTTATCAACTCGGGAATGGAGGAGACCTTATCTTTGAGAGGGATCTGGATCAGCTTTCGGAACTTCTGGAGCGTCCGCACCCCGAGTTCTTCGGAGCTCAGCTCAATGATCAAGGAGGAGAAGATCTGCAGTGGCTAATTGTTGCAAGTCTCCGAGGAAAGATTGAACCTCCCACAGCGGAGGGAATTCAGTTCACCTTAAGAGAGAACAACTGGCTCGATGGACTTGCCAGCGCAATGCAGGAATCTCTTTCCCGTCTGTGTGGGCAGAGCATCAATCAGATCAAGGGTACTCGCTTTGAGTTTTTCCCAAGACGTGATGCAAATGGACAACCACTGGAAGCCCCTTACCACCCCGAGCTGAAGACTCAATTGGACCACCTTAGCTTCATGATGTATGATCGTCAGCAGGAGTTGGACAACTGCCGTGACTATTGCAACCACAAGTCTGCCATCATCAAGACGAAGGATCAGACCATCGCCATGCTAGCAAAGGATCGCAAGTCTCGCCGCCGTCAGCTCGACAAGAAGGAGCACATTATTGCCCGTCTTCGCCATCGCATCTCATCTCTGGAAGAGACCATCCACGAGAGGGACATGCAGTTGGAGGAAAGGGAGAATGCCGGAGAAGATCTTCATGGAGACCCTTACTCCTATCTCAGCGATGACGATGATTTTCTGGAGGATCAGGCCATGGACTTCTTCACCGATGAGGATGATTTCGCCTTCATCGATGATCCTGAAGATGATGAAGCCACAGACTCCAAGGAGTAGTAGCACTGAGCACTAGCGTAGTGAGTAGTAGTCGGTCCCACTGTATCGTAGATTCCAGAATGGTTCTTAAAACCATCTGTTTTTCCTTGTTGTGGTGTGTGTTGTACTGTGTGCTATGAGTGATTGAATGAAAAAGCAAGTTGCTAGAAAACTTGAGTCAAACTCCAAAAACTTTTCAAAGACCCAAAACCTTAGCAATTTCCCTCTTTTCTCATGATCTATCTAAATCTTCAGATGCCACGTAGAGGAAGTGGTTCAGCCCCGGACCCAATGTTGCAGATCCTGCAAATGTTGACTTCTGACCGCGAAGCTGAAAGAGCGGAACGTCAAGCCAACCTAGCCACTCTGCAACAGATAGCCCAGCTAGCCCATAACAACCAAGGCCATGGAAACCAGGACAACCACGGATCTAAGCTCAAGAATTTCCAGAATACCAACCCACCAGTTTTCACCAAGTCAGAAGAACCCCTAGATGCCGATGATTGGCTGCAAACCATGGAAAATAACTTAGAAGTAGCCGGAGTGGAAGCCAACGAGAAAGTCTTGTTCGCCACCCATTATCTAGCCGGAGATGCCAGGGCATGGTGGAACAGTGTTCGTGCAATGACCGGAGGCCAGATGATGACCTGGGAGGAATTCAAGGTCAAGTTTAGCAGAACCCATGTGCCACCAGGTTTAATCAAGAGAATGAGAGACGAGTTCAGAGAGTTGAAACAAGGAAGGATGACTGTAGTGGAATACCGTGACAAATTTTTGTCATTAGCTAGGTATGCCCCGGACGAAATAGACACCGAAGCCAAGAAGAAAAAAGATTCCTGAATGGTCTGCATGACGAGATGCAGACGGTGTTAGTCAATATCCCCTTTGTTGATATTGAAGCCCTTGTCGACTCTGCTATCCAAATGGAAGGAAAGATCAACCAGGCCAATGAGAACCGCAAGCGTCGCATGATGCATCAACCAGGAACCCATCAGACCCCAAAGTATCACCCCAACCCATCTCCAGGATTTGCCCCAAGAACCAACAGACCCCCTATGACCCGTCCGACCTATCCCAACCGTGGAAACCCTAGACCCGGAGGAAATCACAACAACCCCGGCAACTCTAGCAATTTCACCCGTGCCCCACCCAAGTTCAACACCAACAATACTACCACCAACCCCAACACTGCCCCAAGGACTGGAAGCAATGCTGTGCCTATCGCAGCCAAGGACAAGTCACAAGTGACCTGTTATGACTATGGAAATAAAGGCCACTATTCCAACGAGTGTCCCAACAAGAAGAATGCTACAGCCCCTAATACCCATGTCCCAGCTCAGCAGCAGCGTCGTGTCCAGCCAGGGAGAAGATTTGCCCTAGGGAATTCACTCAACCGCAATGGCCGTCTTTTTCTCATGCATGCTGAAGAAGCTCAGGAAGCGCCAGACGTCGTGCTGGGTATGTTTTCTGTTAATTCAGTACTTGCAAGAGTGTTGTTTGATTCTGGTGCATCGCATTCATTTGTCACCGAAGAATTTGCCTGCACTAGTAAAATTCAACCAACCAAATTGAAGCATGTGATGATTGTACAAATTCCCGGATCAACCACCAAGGCTAGGCAAATTTGCAAAGCCGTCCCTATCCGAATCCATGGCATAGATTTTTATGCTAACCTAATAGTACTCGGAACTAAAGGTTTGGAAGTAGTACTAGGAATGGATTGGATGTCCAAGCATAAAGGATTGATTGACTGTGCCAAGAAAGCCATCACCATGACCAGTACCACCGGAATATCAGTCGAACATATATCTGAAACCTTACCTTGCCAATTCAAGTGTAACAAGAGTCTAGCCCAACCTACCATTGACCAAGTTCGGATAGTCTGCGAATACCCCGATGTATTTCCAGATGTTTTGCCCGGTATGCCCCCAGATCGGGATATCGAGTTTATCATCGAACTAATCCCCGGAACAGGACCCATAGCCCAGAGACCCTATAGTATGAACCCGTCGGAACTAGAAGAACTGAAGAAGCAACTGGATTCCATGTTGTAAATCGGATTGATTCAACCAAGTGCGTCACCATGGAGATCACCTGTCTTGTTTGTGGACAAGAAAGATGGAGGTAACCGTCTGTGTACGGATTATCGGAAGTTGAATGATGTCACCATCAAGAACAAGCACCCCTTGCCCAAGATAGAAGATTTGTTTGATCAGTTGACTGGTGCCCAAGTGTTTTCTAAGATTGATCTTAGAAATGGCTATCATCAACTCAAAATTCGTGCAGAGGATATTCCAAAGACTGCCTTTACCACCCGATATGGATTGTACGAGTATACAGTCATGTCTTTTGGATTAACCAATGCCCCCGCTTATTTCATGAATCTCATGAATAAGATTTTTATGGACTTCCTGGATAAGTTTGTCGTTGTTTTCATCGATGACATTCTGATTTATTCCAAATCAGAAGAAGAACATGAGCTACACCTAAGGACCATTCTTGGAACCCTTAGAGAGCATCAGTTGTATGCAAAGTTTAGCAAATGTGAATTCTGGTTACAGGAGGTAGGATTCCTCGGTCACATTGTATCAGCCGGAGGAATTGCCGTTGACCCTGCCAAAGTGAAAGATGTAGAAGATTGGCAAGCCCCAACCACTCAAACCCAAGTTCGTGCTTTTCTCGGATTGGCGGGATATTACCGCAAATTCGTAGAAGGATTCTCAAGTATAGCCCGACCCATGACCCAATTGCTGAAGAAGGACAAGAAGTTTGAATGGATCGACAAATGTGAAGCGAGTTTTCAAGAACTCAAGAGGAGATTAATCTCAGCCCCCATCTTGATTATGCCGGATATCACGAAGCCCTTCGATGTGTATTGTGACGCATCCAAGATTGGTCTCAGATGTGTGCTAATGCAAGAGGGCAAAGTTATATCTTATCTATCGCGACAATTGAAGCAACATGAACAAACTTACCCAACCCATGACCTCAAACTCGCAGCTGTAGTCCTAGCCCTAAAGACATGGAGACATTACCTAATGGGAAACCATTGTGAGATTTATTCGGATCACAAGAGCCTAAAGTATATATTCACTCAGAAGGAGCTGAATATGAGGCAGAGACGATGGATTGAGCTAATCAAGGATTACGACCTGGACATTCACTATCACCCTGGAAAAGCCAATGTGGTAGCCGATGCCCTTAGCAGATTGCCGTGCCGCTTGAACTCCATGATTTTGAAGGAGCAACCAAGTTTGCACAAAGAGATGGAAGATTTTCGAGTGGAATTAGTAAGTGAAGGATTTTTGGCTAGCATCGAACTTCAGCCCACTTTGATCAGTCAGATCAAAGAGGCGCAGAAAGGAAATGCTAGTATCGACGGAATCAAGCGTCGTATCGGTACAGGCAAAGTACCCGGATTCACCGAGGACGAAGAAGGAGTTTTGTGGTACAAAGGACGCCTTTGTGTACCAGCAGATTCGGAGTTGAAAGAAGTTATCTTGAAGGAGGCTCACGATACTCTTTATTCTATCCATCCCGGAGGAACTAAGATGTATCAAGATTTGAAAGAGCAATTTTGGTGGCATAAGATGAAGAGAGAAATCGGAAGCTATATCGCCAAGTGTGACATATGTCAGCGAGTCAAGGCAGGACATCAAAGACCCGCTGGATTGTTGCAACCTTTGCAAATTCCGGAATGGAAATGGGATTCTGTAGGAATGGACTTTATCACTGGACTACCTACTTCTAGTAGGGGAAATGACTCTATTTGGGTCATAGTGGACAGATTGTCCAAAGTAGCCCATTTCTTGCCCGTCAAAACCACCTATCAGAGTTCGAAGCTAGCGGAGTTGTACATCGCTAGAATCGTTAGTTTGCATGGAGTCCCCAAGAACATAGTATCGGATCGAGGAACTCAGTTTACCTCGAGATTCTGGAAGAAAGTTCAAGAAGGTTTAGGAACCCGCCTAGATTTTAGTACCGCGTATCACCCTCAGACCGATGGACAAACGGAGCGAGTAAATCAAATACTCGAGGATATGCTGAGAGCATGTGTGCTAGAATATGGATCCAAATGGGAAGACTGTCTGCCTTTTGCAGAATTTTCTTACAACAATAGTTACCAAGCCAGTTTGCAAATGGCCCCATTTGAATTTATGTACGGGAGAAAGTGCCGCACCCCTTTGAACTGGTCGGAAGTAGGAGAGAGTCAGATTTTCGGACCCGACATCCTACGAGAAGCAGAAGAGAAGGTTCACAAGATTCGTGAGCACCTCAAGACAGCCCAATCCCGACAAAAGAGTTACGCCGACAAGAGACGTCGAGACCTCGCCTTCAACATCGGAGATTTTGTTTATCTGAAAGTGTCGCCATTGAAGGGAATGCAACGTTTCCAACTCAAAGGAAAGTTAGCCCCCAGATATATCGGAACTTTCAAAATTTTGAACCGTCGAGGAGAAGTATCGTATCAACTGGAACTACCTGAAGAGATGTCAGCGGTGCACAATGTGTTCCATATCTCGTTACTTCGCAAATGTCTCGAAGTCCCCGAGAAGACCGAAGTGTTCAAGAATATCGACCACCGGACCATAGAGATCAACGATGACCTGACCTATCCCGAAGTGCCCATCCGTATATTGGAGGAAGCCTTTTGAACCACCAGAACCCGGAGCATCAAGTTTCTCAAGATTCAATGGAGCAATCACACAGAAGAGGAAGCTACCTGGGAACGCGAAGATCACATCAGGACGGAGTTTCCCGATCTCTTCAAATCCTAGGTAATCTTTTCGTCCTTTTTCAAAACTCGGGACGAGATTTTGTTTAAGGGGGGAAGGTTTGTAACATCCCAAAAATATCAAACTTAGATCATCAAGACACTAATCATCAAGTTTAGGGTTAACAAAAAACTTTTCTAAATGAATTCATGAATGCATGTATATGTGTATGCATGAATTTTGAATTTCTTTAAAAACCACCTTGTTTGTGTGAACCATTGCTTGTAAAATGTTTCTAAGGTGAAAATAACATCATCTAAAACATTTCCCACACTTTTCCTAAAGACAAGTAAATCAAAACAAATATATTAAGTGAATGGTCATTTTGACCAATTTAACTCCCATGCCTACTTTGGCTGTCTCAAACTTTCAGAACCTAACAGAAACTTTTCTGGATCTTTGCACCCCTTGAATGTACTCATAACAGAGTATCAAGGCCCACTTTGTGATCATCCAAAAACTTTCAAATGCATAGTTTAAATGACATTTCAAAATTGAATCTTCTTCATATGGGAAGATCCCACTTCTTCAAAACCCACTCAAACAAGCTCAATTTTCAAAACCCAAGCATCTGCAGACTCACCAGAACCAATCTAGCAAACCCACCAAAAATCATTTCAAAATTCAAAACTTGATTTCATGCGGCTATTTCATCAAACAGGTTGCAGACACAAATCAAACAAAACATCAAACACTATAGTGTGTAGTGATTCTTGCCTAACTTGTTCCCTAGTTAGCTCACACACAGCTCAGTAGATCATCTAGAAAGATTAGCCCAACACTAGCACCCCTGTGAGCTTGCCATTGCCATTAATGGTGAACAGCCGAGCAACCCCATGTCACCCATTGTGGACAGCAGGCTAGAGGAAGAACTAGCCGTGCCAACCTTGTCCGGGAGGCACCACCGCCCACCGCCATCGCCTGTCCCACCATGAAGCGTTGCCAAAGCTCGACCACGCCAAGACGAGACACGCCTAGACCATGCCGAGCGCGCCAGAGCGCCACCCGCGACCAGCGCCACAGCATCACGCCGCCCTCACCAGACACACGATCACCACCGACCCAGACACCGCCAGACACCCGTTTGCTTACCCGTGCCATACAGCCACCGCCGTCAAGACGCCGCCTCTACCGGCAGAGCATCGCCTGCTCTGCACCAAACCACACCGCCCATGCCTCGCGACCATGCCGTTGAGCATCGCCAGAGACACAACACCGCCCCTACCCTTGCCCATGCCATTAGTCACAGTAACGCCGCTCGACGAGCTCACCTTGCGCCCCGACGGTCCCCTCGCTCGACTATAAATAGAGGCCACCCCCGCACAAATTCATCACACCATCTCACTCCCCTCTCCCCACTGACCGTGCCACACCATCCTCAGAGCAAGGCGCGCACCACCTCGCCGGAATTTCACCGGAGCCTGCCGCTGCCAGAGAAGAAAGGAGCCAGCGATTGGAGCCGCCCCAGGAGAAGCCACTGGTACCAGGAGGTTCGCCGTTGTCGACTTCGTCGTTCGCCCGCCTCGCCGACCCTCGCCCGTACCCCGGTGAGCCCCCAGCACTCCCCACTGGCCGCGCTAGGTTTAGTTCTCGCCGGAGCTGTGTCGTGTCGACGATGACCCACAGCCGTTGAATTAGAGCTAGATCGAACGATCCACATCACCCCATACCGCTTCGCCCAGCCCCGTGTCACTGACGAGTGGGGACACCCACTTACGCAGCCCGCGGGAGCACTGTGCTTAGCAGGCCGGCCCGTTAGAATTTCCCGCGCAGCCCAGCAATTCAAATTAAACCTTTTTCTTTTTCTTTTCAAACACACTTCAGCACCCAACTTCAAAAATCAACCCAGATCGATTCAGTGCACCAAATTGGATGAAACCAATTTTGTTGGAAAGGTCTGTGAATGATTAATCCAAGCCCGTTGGATTCAAGTCATTTGGATCAGTAGATCAACCATAGCAAAAATAACAAGGCAGAAGCTTTTCTGCATTCAAACATTTTTCAAATTTAAACCATAAAAGCTTTTGAGTTGATTCCAACTCTCAAAAATCACATTTTACAAGACCTTTCAGAATATATAAAAATATCTAGGTTTACTTACAAAAATAATGTTCAAGCAATAAAAGAATGCCCCATTGGCATTTCTAGTCACTTTAATTAATTAAAATAAAAGGTTAAACCTTATTAAATTATGACACCACTTTAAATCACATTCCCATGGACTACAATATGTGGTGATGACATGTGTCAAGATGATCCCATGTTTAGTTTGGAGAATATTAAATCTTAAGTAGTTTTTCAATGAGTAGAAATTACTTTTCTAAAATAAAAAGATTTAAACCAAGCCTTAACCTTGTAATGTTAGAGATGATGCTAGATCATCTATAGGACCCTTGTGTGTATTGATTGCAAGTAGTTAAGTATTGTTTGGTGATTGTGTACCTCGTATTTATTCATAGACGCTAGTACCGACCAAGGATAGTACGAGGAAGAAGGAGGATACTACGAAGAGGAAGCCGAGGAGAACTTCAACCACTACTCTGCACAAGGCAAGCTAACACTTGCAAGATACTATACCTATACAAGCTTATATTGACATTGATGCAAGCTAACCCTTGCAAAATACCCTATTGTTACCACAAACCCATACTTGTGATATGAATACTATATGCCTTAAGCATAAGTGATCATACCTACTTGCTAAACCAATCCTAGTTTTATGGCAAGCTTCTTACTTTATTTCTTTATCAAAGCTTACTTAGAGTCTACCTAAGAGTTTGGTAGATACTAGACAGTTGTGCCGAAGGTTGCTTAAAGAGCATGAAATTTGGCCTAAGCTAGAAACCTTGATCTCAGTCTAAGATATAATGTTGGACTTAGTGAAACTCCACTAGTACCACCCCTCATCATTACTACCCCCACTTATAGATGCTAGTGCTAAGCATAAAACTTAATCAACCTTAGATGGGAATACTTGGTGGAAAAATGGTTATGAAAACCTTGGAATGATGGATCATTCTATTGAAATGTTTTGGACATGTGTTTCCGAACACTTGATGATTTTGGTGATGAAAATGATGAGGCATGAGCCTTAGCCCTTTATAAAACTGATGGTTGTCTGGATGCGATACCATTCCAATTTTATCGTACAACCACAATACCCGAATTTTGGGTAGGGCTTGACTGGAAACTTATATTCCTTAGTATTAGTTCCCCCACGGCCAAGGTCTGAGCTGAGGCTACCTTGTGAAGATTGTCCACCTGTGCAGTACCCAAGATGACAGTTGGTCATGGTTGGGAGGCCAAACTCACAGGAGAGGTGCTTATACTAGGGTGTAATCGAAAGGTTAGAATTGATTATCCGTGACATCGAGTATGGTGAATTCAGGATTTGTTCCTGACGGATGTATCGAATGTTGTGGTGAAAGTGTACAATCTCTGCAGAGTGTCAAACTATTCGAATAGCCGCGTCCGCGGTTATGGACAGTTGGAGTGGCCATACTGTTCCCCCGTCAGACTCTTTTTGAAAATGACTTGTGAAATGAAGTGAGACTTTGACTTGACCACAACAGAGTTGTGACCTGAATTACAAGATCCCACTTAGGAGTTATAAAATTGTGACTAGCTTTGGAACTTAGTAAAGATAAACCTGGCTTTTTGCAAAACAACCCTAGAGCCTAGTGTCCTATTATCCAAAAACCCCTTACCTGTTAGAATTAGTTTTAGTACTTAAAGAGTACTCATGGCTTTGTCCCTGGCTATTCCCATGGCCAGACTATGAAGAGGAGTACCTGGAGGATGGACCCCAGGAAGGTTACGACAACTAGGATCATCTCCCATCGTCAGCATTGCCTGTGACCCTGAAGATGGAGCTTCGCCTACGCTACCATTATTATTACGTATTCCGCTGCTTGATGTTGTATTGAGAACTGGATCATGAGATCCCTATTTGTGTAAGAACTTATGCATCATTTGTAATGGATGAAGTACTATGGTATCCAATTCTGTTATGTCTCGCAAAAATGGTAATCCTGGGATTGCGATGTATGGCATAACAGGCATCTAGGATTGAAAAATCCGGGTGTTGACAGCTATCTAGAGTAGATCCTTGTGATCTGTCTATGTAAACTTAGATGAACTGCTGCTACAAACTTGATCTAGCTAATCAACCTGTTGTTGAATTGTACCTTGTTCTTTTGGATGTTGAATAGCCTACTTCTTAAGGTTATTGTACTTCCCCTAGATGTTTGGCATGTTTCCAAGTTTCTCTAGCTCACCATCTTGCTCTAAATCAATTCTTGGGTGTTCCTAGTGTTCTTGTTGGTGTGTAGATGGGAAACCTTGCTTTCAAAGTCTCCTGTATGGACAGTGTTGCTTATATGTTGTTCATGATGTTTTATCTAGGTTGATGCCTAGATAAGTTGCATGGTGCTTGTGTGTTTCTACCACGTGGTCCCATGTGATGCAAGTTACCACATGTCCTAGTTTACTCTCCCCTAGTGGTTTGTTTCATATGATGCATGTTTATCCATGTTCAGCTAAATTTTGTGGGTTTTGAAGTGGAATATGTGATTGGTTTATTGCTTATAGCCTCTGATTTTATCTATGGGCTTGTCAATTATCCTTTGATAGGAAATGCATATTATTGACCAATTATGTCCATATAGATTAGTGTTATCCATTTTTTTTCATATATATAGTTTATTCCAAAGTGTAAAACAATTAACTTTGCATCTGTTTGTTTTAATATGAAGGAGGTAGAGTACATTGATCCATATGAGTCCAGGAGGATGGAAGCCCACTTTCGGTGATACATTCAACTTTTTCCATATTACATTGCACATTCATTTTGTAATATTTGTTTTTTTGCATTTTGTAAGATTGAATATTTGTTGTGTGCATTGTAGTTTGACTCGCAGGACAGTGCTGAGTCTGTGGACAAGAGGAATTAAAATTCCTTCATTGAGAAGGAAGTGATCCAGCTGCAAGCAAACAACCGTGGCCCATATGTGGTCAACAACATGTACAGGTGCCCATACCATCCAAGGAAGCCTAGGGGTGGGAATCTTGAGAACCTGCAAAGACGCTCAGTAGCTCGCCATGCATCGCTCAGATGCTCGTGAGAAGGCTCAACATAAGGCTCTGTGGGAGGTGCTTGTCCAGGCAGACTTGGTGTAGTTGTTAGTTATTGAATATTTGGAATGTTATATATGGTATGTAAGAACATCTAGGCTATGTTTGTTAGTTTTGGACATGGCATTCATGATCTTTTGGTGCACTTTCCTGTGATGAAGGTGCTCTTTTGCTCTGGATGTTGTGAACAATCTAATCTTTTAGTTATCTATGTCAGTCTGAATCTGTCCTTTTAAAATGTGTGTGAAAATACCTGTTATTTTGCACTTTTGCCATCATGTTTGAATTTTTTTTTGAAAAATATATTATGTTTTTTGTGAATCACACATGACGACCTTGTTGCATCCTAGTAGCGGAACGAGGTAGCATATTATCTTCCGAGCCAGACCACACAGGCATCCTAGTAGCAGAACGAGGTAGTAATAGTCACAACCGAGGCTCCAGGAATAAACCCACGAGTTAGTAATAGGCACAGCCGAGGCTCCAGGAATAAACCCTTGTTAGAGCAACAAACCACACCAACTTGCCCTTTGGTCGCTGAGGAAGGTGTTGTCTGAATTGAATGGCGATTTGACCTTTGTTTGAAGGACGCAAAGGGGCCACTTATTTCATATATAATTTTTTTCAGATTGAAAAGTAGGTGTATGTAGAATAATGAAAAATCAGTTAGCTAGAACCATCAAATAGTTTTGCAAATATAGTGATGAAAATTCAGTTATAGAATTAGAGAGTTGTGTTTGTCAGAATTGCATGAGGTTAGGTAGATGAAAATTCAGTTATAGAATTCAGCTATATTTTGTGAAGGAAGTACAAAATTTAGAGTTGAAACCTTTGTTTCACCAGCATGGTTAGGTAGATGGGGAAATTTTGTGGGAACATAACCACTTTGTTGGTCTTTAATTTCTATTTTGCTCAATTTGTACCACAAGTCAAAGTTTGGTCAAATATGGTAAAAACGTGAAAAATTTGAACTAGATCTACACAATTGGAACCTCAAATTTTTTGGGAAAAATCATTTTTAGGCCCACAAGATGTGGTTTAACCATGGACCTATTGGTAGATCATCTAGGTTCATCCATATGGCTCCTCGGTGTTCGACGCAAATTTTGACCAGGCTTTGACCTGGCAGTACAAAATCACAGAAAATCAAAAAATAGTGAAACATTGGCCATTGGTCTTAGATTGTACCCTAGTTTGAAGGAAAAATAATAAACCTTGAGTTTGTGGAAGCAAAGATGAGTTTGCTCTCTCACTCTTGGTTCCCAGTGTGAGTCTCATGGGTGTGTACCCAAATTTCATAGGACATGACCAGCTCCATGTCATACTTTCTCAGAATTGACTCAAACTTGGCAGGAAGGTGTGTCTTGGCATGGCACACATTTCATCTTTTGGTGTCTTTCAGCAAGTATGCTTTCAAATACCATTTTCTATTTTAAAATTTCAAATTCAGCGATATTTTGTGAAGGAAGTACAAAATTTAGAGTTGAAACCTTTGTTTCACCAACATGGTTAGGTAGATGGGGACATTTGGTGGGAATATAACCACTTTGTTGGTCTTTAATTTCTATTTTGCTCAATTTGTACCACAAGTCAAAGTTTGGTCAAATATGGTAAAAACGTGGAAAATTTGAACTAGAGCTACACAATTGGAACCTCAATTTTTTTTGGGAAAAATTATTTTTAGGCCCACAAGATGTGGTTTAACCATGGACCTATTGGTAGATCAGCTAGGTTTATCCATATGGCTCCTCGGTGTTCGACGTAAATTTTGACCAGGCTTTGACCTGGCAGTACAAAATCAAAGAAAATCAAAAAATAGTGAAACCTTGGCCATTGGTCTTAGATTGTACCCTAGTTTGAAGGAAAAATAATAAACCTTGAGTTTGTGGAAGCAAAGATGAGTTTGTTCTCTCACTCTTGGTTCCAAGTGTGAGTCTCATGGGTGTGTACCCAAATTTCATAGGACATGACCAGCTCCATGTCATACTTTCTCAGAATTGACTCAAACTTGGCAAGGAGGTGTGTCTTGGCATGGCACACATTTCATCTTTTGGTGTCTTTCACCAAGTATGCTTTCAAATACCATTTTTCATATTAAAATTTCAAATTCAGCTATATTTTGTGAAGGAAGTACAAAATTTAGAGTTGAAACCTTTGTTTCACCAACATGGTTAGGTAGATGGGGACATTTGGTGGGAACATAACCACTTTGTTGGTATTTAATTTCTATTTTGCTCAATTTGTACCACAAGTCAAAGTTTGGTCAAATATGGTAAAAACATGGAAAATTTGAACTAGAGCTACACAATTGGAACCTCAAATTTTTTGGAAAAATCATTTTTAGGCCCACAAGATGTGGTTTAACCATGGACCTATTGGTAGATCAGCTAGGTTCATCCATATGGCTCCTCGGTGTTGGACACAAATTTTGACCAGGCTTTGACCTGGCAGTACAAAATGACAGAAAATCAAAAAATAGTGAAACATTGGCCATTGGTCTTAGATTGTACCCTAGTTTGAAGGAAAAATAATAAACCTTGAGTTTGTGGAAGCAAAGATGAGTTTGCTCTCTCACTCTTGGTTCCAAGTGTGAGTCTCACGGGTGTGTAACCAAATTTCATAGGACATGACCAGCTCCATGTCATACTTTCTTAGAATTGACTCAAACTTGACAGAGAGGTGTGTCTTGGCATGGCACACATTTCATCTTTTGGTGTCTTTCACCAAGTATGCTTTCAAAATTATAAGGGTTTGAATCATATTTAATTTTATTTGAAAAAAGACAAAATACCTAATCATAAATAAATATTAAATGACAAGAAAATTATAATTGAGTGGATTAAACAACATAGTAAAAAATAAGATAAAACCTACTGAAAAGGTTTAGTAAAGGTTTGAAATTAAATTGAGTTTTGAAATCATTTGATTTGAATTGAAACAGAAATTAGAAATGGAAAAATAAAAAGAAATAAGAAGAAAAAATAAAGAAACGTACCTGCCAACTAGGCCCCAGCGATACGACCTAACCCACTGGCCCAACTTCCGTGCCCGTTGTAGCGCCGCATCCTGGTGGGCCGGGAGTAAAATCGGCCCGTCTACGCGTGCTGCGCGCGGTGCCGACGAGGGTAGGAGTTTTAGTCCCACCTCGCTAGTTGGAGGCGAGGAAGACCAGCTTATATACCCCGTCCGATGCTCACCCTTGAGCTCCTCTCAAAAAACACATCTGCCGAATTCACTCTCCTATTGGTCTGACCTCTGGGGCCGCTAGGCAGTATTACTCTGGTCTAGTTCGCCTGTAATGGGCTTGAGCTAGGCCCGTGTATGGAACCCAACCTCCAGAGTGTCAGGTTCTTTTTCACTTGATTTTTTTGCCAATATTCTGCATTTGCGAATATATCATTTTTGTTATGTTATCGAGGAGTTCGAATTTTATTTAATGAAATTTTGCGAATTTTATTAATTTCAACATTCTTTCTATTGTACTGTATGGAAGAAATTTTTACGCAATTAAAAAAAGAGTTAATTGGGCCGATGAATCTAGTGCATACCTCGGCCTAAACTGGGCCTTTAGGGTCATTTCCACATAATTTTTTAGTCAAACGCGCAGCGACGTGGTGGGTTCAGATAGGCACGACCGCGTCGTGGCTACATCGTCGCCCTACCGCCGCCTTCTCTGTCCCAGTTTACAACCCCCTTTCGAGTTGACTCCTTCGAGGTGCGACGGTCTCAACCTTGCGGCGACTCTGTAGACGCCGCGTATCGACGACGTGATCCTTCGGCGGAGAGCGCCATTCGTATAGCGGCGGCGCACGGGAGTAGTACTGCGGCGGCCCATCAGGTATGTCCACCATCTGATCGCATGGATCTATGATCGCATGCACCGTATCTCTGTGTACATAGATCTATGATTGTATGTAAGTACCATTGATTTGTGGACGTCGCGGATGCAGAGAGGGGTAGTGGCGGGGGCAGGTGGGATGTTTTGAGGTGTTGTTGCGGAGGTAACAGGGTAGGGTGCAGTGGTGGGGATTACAGGGAGAGAGGCGGGCAGTTCGTTCTCGAACAGGCCATCGCCGTGTGCAGGGGTTGGATGTGCCCTTGGCCGGAGGGGTTGGCGCTCGGCGAGAGGCATAAGAGTGTGTCTAGAGGGGAAGAGAAAGAGTTCATGGCCGGCGCCGATGAGGATGAATTTGGATCGGCCGTGGAGGGAGAGAGTCGAGCTCGAGGCTCAATGACTACGCATGCTACGCTACTGATCCTATAGATTAGGAACAGTCCAATGACTAGATAAGCTGATACAAATGTTATGTTACAATAGTAAAATAATGTAACGTGTCAACAGTGTGCAGTGGCGAATCTAGGATAAAAATCGAGGGTGGGCTCAAAACTAACAATTTCCTTTATATATGCATTTGTTGATCTGTAATATATACATTATATATATGCCACCATTTTCCTTTACATAGTATAAACACATGCATGCACTAACATTACACTTGGTTCACATGCCGTCCAGCTAGATGTTAGATGGGCTCTAATAAATATGGTAATTTAGTGCTTGCACTACACACATACATGCAGCTTCTGTTCGCACTGCTTTGTTTGCTTACTTCGCATGTATTAACTTTGTCTAACTTAGTTCACATTGTTTATTTTTGTCATGGTGATTTTTCTTGCAGCGTGATGGAACTGGATGGTGATATTGCTTGCTCTATTGAAACATGGTGTAGACTTGTGGGCAATTTTACAAGTCAACAACGCAGCAAATTTATGAAATCAAATATGCGAAGTATGTTGCAAATTCCACCAATACGGATGCGAATTGTCTTGCTGCAGTACATGTTTCACATTTATGATCATGAGTCTAGCACTTTTGTCCTGCCTAATAAAGGCAAATTTGCATTGACTGCACAAGATGCAGAGTGCATTTATGGATAACGAAACTATGGTATGTCTGCTAATCGTATAATTGATGAGGAAGGTGAAGACGGAAAGTCCCGTATTCCACCACATTTTCTCAGCGCAACTACTGGCAACATTGTTATTGAAGATTTAATTGTTGATATTGTCATGAATAAAGCTGCGGACGATGACTTTCTCCGCAGATCTGCCCTTGTTCTCCTTGGGATAGTGCTGGCGCCTATGACTAAGAGGATTGTACCGAAGGATTATTGGGTACTAGTGGAGGACCTAGACCGTATGTCCACCATTAATTGGAGTGAGTTCACGGTAGATCATCTCATTCTATACTTCAGGCTTGTAACTAGATATAAATAAATTAGACAGTAGCCTAAGGGAAATTTGTCTTTAATACAGGTATTAAATATTTTATCTATATTATTTTCATTAAAACGTTTTTTATGATGCACTATCATTACACTTGGTTCACATGTAGTATGTTTATTGGGAGAAGGTCAAGCATGTAGATGATCCTTATAGGATAAATCCAAGTTTGTCCTTGAGACCACTTATGCGTAATTGGACAGATGATGCTGCTAGGATTAGGGATACAATGGACTATGAACAAGGTCAGGGTGAAGGCCTTATTCTGGTAATGATCCATGTTTCTAATATCATATGTATATATATCATCTGGTTATTTTAAAAAACTTACGCCTATACTGTGATCAATAACATTGAGTTCTACTAATATGTATGTATTAGGTTGAAGATAATATAACGTTGCAGTATAGGATTGAAATGCTAAATAAACCGGCTCCTGTTCTCAAACCAAAGGCAAGTTCAGCTAGGAAGGCTGTAGCCGGAAATTCAAACAAAAAAACTACTAAAAACGTGAAGGAGGTAGTGACGGAGTCTATGATGGAGCGAGTGATGGATCGAGTGATGGAGCGAACAATGAATAGGATGGAGTCAACAATGGAGAAAACCATCAAGAAAATGATGGACTCATACGCACAGGTAATCACCGTGTTATTGCATGTACTATAGGGAGTTTTATTTTTATATCTGATAGCCTACGAGTACATTATCTATTTCCATTTAATTTTTTAGGAAATAATTGTCAAGTTGAATAAAAATGGCATTATGTACAAAAGCAAAGAAGTTGAAAATGGAGATGACAACCTATCATTGAATAATGGATCCTCTTTTCCGGGAAAAGAATTTTGGTATGGGAAAGAGAGTGTCTGTTCTTATGCTGATCAGATTATTAAGAAAACTATTGATTCCATGAAACACACTGGGTTGAATGGTAATGCAACGCCCGAAGATGGCGCACATAAGGATGCTTGTAAAGACGCAATAGGCAGCACACCTTTCAATCCAGAGTTAGTGCTTGATGTTTCTACAAATGCCGTGTCAGACCTTCCATCGGAAATGTACGGAATTAGCAAAAATGGGAAAGAGCTGGATGGAGCAACTGCGTTAGACGATTCCAATAGCATCGATAGTAAGTTGGACGTTAACAATGAGCTGGAACAAGGTTTGGGGAAACGTAAGCGCAAAATTTCTACAAAACTTGAAGGTTCCGTGGGATATGAGCCCCCGAAACGTCTTGCACTTAAAAAAGGTACTACAAATCGATTGACAATTATTTCATGTGTACCTAATATTTACGTATTTATGTAGTTATAACTAGTTTTTTTTACCATTTTATTAGGATTGTTTGTAAACCAAGATGACATTCCAGATGTCCTGACTGCTCAGCAAATACAAGCAGCCGTGACATTGGTTGAAAACACATGTAAGGATGAATCAAATGGTAAAAAGATTGTTTACCAACATACAAATGGAATTATGTTGAATTCATTAAAGCTTAAAGATGTGTTGGACCATGAGTGGGTTAGCGATCGTGTAAGTTGTACTGTGTTATGATTATTTTATATCATGCTAATACATAATAATGTTACCACTCTGATAAAATTAATTCCTCTTGTTGTTACAGCTAATAGACAGTTAAATTGGAGATTTGTCACTTCGTGTGGGACATGATCGGTACCTTTTCAGTGCATTAAGAACAATATTCCTTCTGAAGCATGATACAACTTGGGAACAAGCGAAAAAATCCAAGCATAACATGGAGTTCACTTATCCAAAAGTGGATCAATTGGAAGAGTCATGGATGAATATTTCTTGCGAAATAAGGTAATTAGAACGTACATCATTTTTATGTTAAAAAGTGTTATGTTGATTACATTCTTCAATTTCTGTAGGTATATTTCCCTCTAAATATAAATGACGCGCATTGGACGACAGTTGTCATGCACATACCGAAACAAGAATTTCAAGTTCTAGACTCTTTGTACTCTTTATCTACAATGAATAAAATAATTGAAACAATGGTAATTTAATCTCTTAACTTTATCATGTACTATCTTAATACTTATGTACATTACACTAATTTTTCCATTTTTCAGAGATATCAAATAGCGTATGACATAAAACAAACTAACATGATTACAAAAGCACAATACCCCGACGTATCAAAATGGCCTATAAAACGTTATGAATTGGCTCGGCAAAGAGATGGGTGAGTTTAGTTTACTTTTTTTTGCCTTGTATATTTCATGTTATCCAACATGCAAAATAAAATTAGTTCTTGTCCTGTGCCTCAGAAATTCATGTGACTTATTTGTGTTGGAGTGTATGGAACACTGGGATGGCGATAAAATGACTAGGGAAATTTCGTAGGTTTGCATATATTATTTTAACTATCACTACCCGACCAGCTGTAGCAAAAATATTTGTACTTACCTAGATTTGTCAATGCAGTCCACAGTGAATGATAACAGAAGACTGAAGGTTTCTCAGGTTGTTCTGTCTCCTTCAAACATCAGCAGTGTCAAAGCCAAGGTTCTTGAGGCGGCGAAGCACATGAAAGCCTGAGGAACGAATCATGGCTTGTAGGTTGAGTTTTAGTACCGTAAAAGGTTTCCCACCCTACAGGTTTTTTTGTTCCTATGTTACCATGACATGCTTGTAAAATATATTGAATATTTTGTGTTTATTACTCCTGGTGCGAACGTACTCAATATTTTGTGTTTATTAGTCCTACTTTACTCTTGGTTAATTTAGATTAAAAAATCATTGTTTGAGTCCTGGTCTGCCGCGGGAGAGAAACATCCAGTTTTCCTGCCGCGACAGGTCTGGCGAGACATTTTTTTCTGCCGCGACATAAAAAAGGCCGTTTTTTCTGCCGCGACGGGGCTGCCAGATTTCTGCCACGACACGATTTTGCCCTCTGTGGAGCTCGCTGTCGTCGGTCAGTGGTTCATCCTCCGCCCTCCGGGGATAAAATCTTGATGGGTGTACGCCTGCGAAAGGCCAGAGGTTTGTATGCTTGGTACGAAACCTTTCTGTTTCTGACGGTCGGTAGGAGAACGGAACCGATCAGTATCATGGCAGTGCAAATCTCCATGCCTCCATCTTCTATTTCCACAGGGCTAGCTACTTAATTTTGGCAGGGATTTGGGCACTTGATTGCTTGCACATCAGCGACAACAAAGTGGTGGTGACAACGACATCGTGTAGAAGGAGAAAAGGGATTATTAGTGGAGTATTTATCCATGAAAATTTTCATTTTGTGCCGCTACAACTTTTGATCATTGTTTGAGTCTTGGTCTGCCGCGGCACAGAAACACCCACTTTTCCTGCCGCGACAGGTCCTGGCCGCTCAGCCCAGGCGACAATTTTTTTCTGCCACGGCACAGAAAAGGCTGTTTTTTCTGCCGCGACAGGGCTGCCAGATTTCTGCCGCAGCACGATTTTGCCCTGTTTTTCTGCCGCGACAACTTTACACATCAACTTTTCATCATTGTTTTTTTTGTGAACTTTAGCCACATCCATTAATATTCATACATAGCCATTGTTTTCTTCAAAACAGATTGCAGTCTCAATCCAGCTTAATTTCATGCAATAACCAATCAAGATAACCAAACATGATACCCACATGTCGCTATTATGTCCCTAATCAAGCCTTACATACCGCTATTCAGATAACCAATCAAGATAACCAAACAAACTTCTCATAAACAAAATAAAATTCTCAAATACTAATTATGATCTATTCCACTTCCGGATAATCATGATGATGAGCTCCCTCTCGTCAGCATACTATGTTACTGCTGCTCACGTCGAACTAACATTTCTGCAAGATACCTGCAGTTTACAAACAAAAAAATCATAAATAACTACGTTACAATAATTAATGCTGAAATTAAATATAGCGGATACATGTGATGGAGTTTGCATTTCACATTATTTTTGTTGTGTCCATGCGTTTTGCAAGCGCTACACAACTTTAATCGCTTTTTCTCATCATACCCGAGTGGTCTACCGTTTTTACTCACAAGATTGCTCTTCCCTTTCTTCTTTCTCTTCGGAGCACCTTTTGTGTTGACTTTAGCAGGATCACCTATTGGAGTAGTTGCACTTGCAGAAGGTCCTCCATCAGTATTAATGGAATTTCTTGGACCACGTACTCCTGTATCGTACGCCACTTTTTTCGATATAATTTCCTGGTAAAAGGTCTTTACTTGTTTGTACAACTAAGGATTATTGCAGGCTACATGTAATGCTTCAGACGACATCACATTAAGCTCGGAATACCGACTTCGCTCCTCTGCCCCAGCAAATTCCTAGCCAAACAGATCGCTCGTGCGCCTCGAAGGTTATCCACTTCTGGCATTTTTTGAGAATCGTGCAAGAACAATACACCTTGGTAGTTCAACCAATTTCAGCTTTGTCAACACAAACAGAATATGCTTGCAAGGAATGCCTCTACGTACCATCCTTCGCCATGTGCAATCTATACTTTGTGCTGGATTGTTTGGTGTATAGTCCACAGAAAAATTATGGCGTCGGTTATTTGACCATGCCACAAGATACCTTGCCGAATCTTTAATTCCCACTTTTTTCTATAGTCATCATGCCTTCAATCTTACGAAGATCATCCTGCAACATATAAAAATTCGATGGGGTGAATGTGCTGGCCATTGCTATCTCAATTTGCTGCCATTTGGTAACAATCACAGGCATAGTCTGTAAAGCCGTGCAGTCATCTCGCGCCTCTGTTTCCCGGATACGTACAATGGCATTCTCATAGTTCACAATTAAATCCACAAGCGTCATCCCATAATCGAGGTGAAGATGAAGGGACGAGTTGAGACTTTCACTGCGATGGTTGCTTTTCATCCCTAGCCAAAATCTATCTGCGAGGTAAGCAGCCTCCCACATGTGCTTCTTCTTGTACATTCTACTTAGCCACGGTTGTCTTATCTGTCTGCCATTTTCTCACATATACGTGTCATCCTTCCTCAAACTTGGCCTTCGTGGTGGAGTAATATAATAGAGACCGAAACTCTGGCAATGATTTGGAACTTAGGTGCTTGCACATGTTCTTTTTAATGTGCCATGTAAAAATACGGTGCCACACATCTGATAATACACTTCGTATCGTTCTGATCATCGCAGCATCCGCATCCGTGATTATAGACCGTGGCCTCTTTTGACACATTGCTTTCAAAAATGTTTTCAGGAGCCAAGCATAAGTATCCTCGGTCTCGTTTGATATGATGGCACACCTGAATACGGTAGTCTTCCGGTGATTGTTCAGGCCGACAAACGGAACAAAAGTCATACCGTATCGATTCATCTTGTAGGTGCTATCAAACACCAAAACGTCACCATAATCTTGGTAGTCCTGACGTGACTGAGAATCGCACCAGAAGAGACATTTCAAACGTCCCTTATCGTCAAGCTGATGATCATAAAAAAAGTCAGGGTCCTTTTCCTTCCTGCTTTGCATAATGCTGATGGCCGTGGCCGCATCGCCGCTTGAAAGTAGCTTCCTTTTCTCTCTGGCACACATGTTATACAAATCCTTCCTCGTGAATCCAACTTGATTGTATCTATCGTACTTGCTGATGAAAGAACTCATGATCATATGCTTTCTAATCCCACTAGCTGCCATTGGTAATATCTCTGCTCTTTGTAAATCTTTGATCTTCCAGTGAGACCAAAGAAAAGGCACCTCATCAGGTCTAGCTAAAATATGATTGTGCTTGTCATCAAACTTCTCAACACACCAAACACCTTTCGATTTATCTAGCTTCACGACCAGTTGCGCTGTGCATCCACAACGAGACTCTGCTCTTGGCTTATATTTTCTGCCTTTTAAAGGCAAGTATTTGCTACTACGTTTCCCTTCCCTGGAGCATACGAACTGCCTCTTACGTATATCATGCGATGCCTTTTTGTTTTCCTTATACCTGTCCTTTCTTATGCTGAATCCATGGTCTTTAGCATAGCTGTTGTAAAAATAATATGCCACAGGTTCAGAAACAAAAGTCATATCCATTATTTTCCAATACTTCTCCCGCTCTTCACCTGGATGCCTAATATCCCTGTCACATTTCCCCTTATATTCTTTCTCTTTAAAATCATTCCCAACCACCTACAAATCCATAACATATAACACATAAGTTATTAGTACAATGGTACAGCTTGGGTATATATATCACATAAAATATAAAACACATACCTCAACATTATCACATGTCTCCAAGTCTGAATCACCATGGTAGTCAAAACTTTTATCACTCCCAACTATTAACTGAACAATTCAATACGAAAATAATAGTAAGTTATATTTCCATGCAACTAATTTCATCCACATATATACCTATAATAATGCACATACCTTATTCACGTACTCACTGTCCAATACCTCAGAATCGTTCTCCTTATTAGCAACTTCTAACTCAATCTACACAACATAAATGAAAATGTACATAAATTTATTTTGTTGACTTCATTGCAATTACTAGTACACCACATAAAATCAAGGCCACTCACATTTTCGTATGATGCATCGTCAGGATGGACGTGCCCATCTACATGAGAATCTGATCCATGGTGGTGAGAGGACTCGGCCTCATTGTCCATGTATATTTCATGATTCTTCCATGTAGTATATGTTGATTCTTTTTTCCTATATATCTACTTGGTTAAGGTTCACGATGTCAAAACAAAGTGCACTACGTTTTAGCATAAGGGGTATAATATCAACTTGCACCGCTTCTTCAGACATGCCAAAGACCCACCTAGACCCATGGATTGGCAGTTGGCACACGGACTTGGCCTGCTCACATTTGAATGCTGAACATCATTGTATATACTAGTACGAGCCAAATGCCTTTCAACGAAAGATATCAGTAATCTAATCATTAATTTGTTGCTGCCGTTCTAAGAAAAAAGAACATCATAAATAAAAAATTGAGTTTCCGGATGGACCAGTCCAGTCTCATGGTGGAAAGTCAAAACCCAAGGATGACGGAGCCGTGTCAACCATTTAAACTGCTGGCGGAAAGTCAAAACCCAATATATAGTTCAACCATATATAGGATAATAGGAACTCGCTGGCGCCGCAGAAATATACTCAACCGCCTGCCAATACTATATATATACACACGTACAGGACGTTGGCTCCATCCTGAGAACAAGCAGAGCAAAAGAGTTTCTATTTTGGCAACCATGGGAAGTGTTCCGGCAGCCACCACCGCCACCACCGGCGAGATCCGTCGTGCGCAGCGCGCAGACGGACCTGCCGCCGTGCTCGCCATCGGCACGGCGAACCCGGAGAACTGCGTGCCGCAGGAGGAGTTCCCGGACTTCTTCTTCCGTGCCACCAACAGCGACCACCTCACGGCCCTCAAGGACAAGTTCAAGAGAGTCTGTAAGCATGCAAAGCTCCACTCCAGCAGCTCGCCTGGTCTTCCTCCATTCTGTCGATCTTTTCTCTTAGTCAACTGTTAGTTTTACATGGTGTCTCATGCACTCACAGGTCAGAAGCTAGGCGTTCAGAAACGCTATCTGCACCACACGGAGGAGTTGCTACGCGCCCACCCAGAGTTCCTCGACCCCGACTTGCCGTCCTTGGACGCGCGCCTAGACATCGTCGCCACTGCCGTGCCGGAGCTGGCCGCACAAGCCTCTAAGAAGGCAATCGCCGAGTGGGGCCGGCCAGCCACCGACATCACCCACCTCGTCGTCACCACCAACTCCGTGCACATATGCCAGGTGTCGACTTCCGCCTCATCCGCTCCTCGGCTCCGCCTCCGGCGCCGCAGCATGCTCTACCTCAACGGCTGCTGGCTCCGCCGCTCTGCGCCTCGCCAAGGACCTCGCCGAGAACAACCGTGGCGCACGCGTCCTCGTGGTCTGCGCCGAGCTCACCATCATGGTCTTCGACGGCCCCAAGGAGGGCCGCTTCCAGACGCTCGTCAACCAGGGTCTCTTCGGCGACGGGGCGGGGGCCGTCATCGTCGGCGCCGACCCGACCAGCCCGGTTGAGCGCCCGCTATTCGAGATGGTGTCCGCCGCGCAGACGGTGGTGCCAAACTCCGACCATGCCATCACCATGCACCTCGCCGAGGCCGGATACGGTGGGAACATCTCCACTAGGGAGGTCCCGGTCTTCATCGAGAACAACATCCAACAGTGCCTCCACGACTCGTTTGGGCCGCTCGGGATCGCCGCCAAATGGAACGACCTTTTCTGGGCGGTACATCCCGGATCGTCTGCCATCTTGGACCACATCGACACGGTGCTCAAGCTCCAGCCCCAGAAGCTGGCGGCGAGCCGCCGGGTGCTCAGCGAGTACGGGAACATGTACGGCGTCACCATCATCTTCGTGTTGGACGAGCTGAGGCGGCGCCATAAGGAGCAGCACGGGTCGGGGTGCCTGACTGGGGTGTGATGATGACCTTCGGGCCCGGGCTCACCGTGGAGACAATGGTGTTGCACGCCACACAGCAGAATGGACACGAAGAAATAATTGCTTAATGATCACTTGTGTACTACTACCAAGAATATCCTTACTTCAGGCTTACCAAGAATATCCTTACTTCAAGTGTGCGTAATAAAATCAAAGTTCAATCAGAGGCGGCGTGTAGTGGAGGCCATACCGGGCCATGGCTCACCCTTATTTCTCACTTTTTCCTTAAGATTTGGTAATAAATTGGCCCAGTCTATGTGAAGCCGGCCCATCCTGTATTTAGTGCCACGCTCCGCCACTGAGTTCAATGGCTAGTTCCAGCATTCCTTTGTTTTGACTTTGGTAGTACTCATAGATTGATCAAGTTGCAAAAGCAACCGCGCCCCCCGAAATCCCGACAACTCCTTCCATAGTGAGCTTTATCATACCCTACTTCCTTCAGTTCACAAATAGATAGCGCCTAAATTAATTTAAAAAATATATTACTTCTATGTTTAACTAAATCTACGGATTGTTGAATAGATACATGATAAAAATATATTTTATAATAATTCTAATATTGATGATTTGGTATTACAAATATTGATATATTAGAAATTGTTAATCTTTTAAGTCATCTATACGCCATGTCAGAGGATAAGAACATATCTTTGCACAATATTCACCAAACCACACATGCCATAAGCTCACCTTATAAAAACGACACGTCTGTAAGAAAGCAAGGATCAAATCATTTAGATGGAGAAGGCCGCACATGTACGTGACAAAACACATTGTACACACATCATTATGCAATTGAATTGGTAGATTGTTCCAGTTTGATGAAACACTTGGCTTTAGTCGTTGTTCAGGCTTACCAAGAATATCCTTACTTCAAGTGTGCATAATAAAATCAAAGTTCAACGGCTAGTTCCAGCAGTCCTTTGTTTTGACTTTGGTAGTACTCATAGATTGATCAAGTTGCAAAAACAACCGCGTCCCCGAAATCCCGAGCATACAGAAATTGCTAGACGTATGAAAAATTGCTTACGGATCAGCTTTATGGGATGAGGTGGAGAAAGCGGGCTGGTGCATATCTTTCGCCTCCTGTGAATTTCGGAACTGCAATGGCTCCATGATCTCCCACGTCATCCCGTAAGTTAGATTCCGTAAAAACTAGCCCGTATGTGTAGCATTATTGGTGAGCATACCCTACTTTCCACTAGTGCAAACCGCCCCATGTGTTTCGGTTGGTAAGGGCTTTTAGTCCCGGTTCCTCAACCGGGACAGGACAACCAGGACTAAAGCCCCAACCTTTAGTCTCGGTTGCCCCACGAATCGGGACAAAAGAGCGTACACGTGGCCGCTGTACGAACCGGGACAAATAACCCTCTGTTGCGGCAGAGATTTGGCACATTTCTCTGCCGCGGCAGAGAATTCATTTTGGCACCTTATTTTGCTGCGGCAGCATTTTGCCCACTTTTTGTGCCGCGGCAGAAAATTCATTTATGTTGTTTTATGTTTTATTTTGTGTTTTGCACTTATCAATAAAGGAACCATTATATTACACAAGATCATCATGACAATATAGATCCAAGTGTCGAACATATTACATTCGATACACGGATTTCATGCACTATATACAAAATAAGCTCTTTGTACAATCCCTATTGCCTATACACACCCGCATAGTATTCTCCTTTTGGGTTTAGGACTTCTGTATCCAAGAATGCCGCCAATTCCTCCTGAATTGCTCATACGCGATCTTTTGCCAGAAGACCGTCCCATAGACGTTCGAGCTGATTTAAAAAAGGAGTCAACCTATATGAATGAAACTAAACACAATTTGATAGTAATAAAAAACTATAAAAATTGTTTACCTATGTGGAGTTGCTCTAAATTTCTACCCTTCTCACAACACGTCTGACGGATGAACTCGCAAACATAGTATCTACATAAATTGTTCCCTGGTCCCTGCGTCAGGCACTTTACGAGAACAGAGTTCAATCAAAATAATAATCAAGCATGATAATAACGGTATCAAAACTAGAATCAAAGAGATGTGCGGATATAACTAGTGGTGCTTACATCTAGTGGTTTAAATGTAAGCTCCTCTTTCCAAACACTCCTAGCCTTGTTGGTGAACCGTTTTCAAGCGCTGTCCGGCGAAGAAAACAAATAAAAAAAGTTATTAATTACTTGATATCATAAAATTCACGAACATTGCCTATATAGTGTCGTAATGATTAGAATTACCGCTGGAGAATCATCTGCATGTCCTTCCACGTCTCAAGGGGTTTATGTTTTAAGTCCATGACTAGTACCCGCCCTTTGTCAGGTTGAATGATTAACAAAATATAGTGAAAGTTGTGCATGCATAACTCATCAATTATATACTTAACGTCGAGTAAGCGAAATAGAAAGTGTATACAAGACAATAACACTCACTCGAAATTGTAAGAAAATAGTATTTTCCTTCTGGTTTCTTGAAACCTTAACGCATGTACGATATTATCCTCCGTATCCTTGGGTTTTGTTTTGAGATTAGCTTGATGAACCCAATATGGGTCAACGAACCCAATGTCATAGATTTGTCCTCTGCTGCATTCGAGAATCTTCATTCTGCATATTATAGTATGATTATATACATGCAATAAACGAGGTGAGATAGCTAGAGACTAAATTAATTATAGAATTAGTACTTACAGACAATAGGCACTGATGATCGATTTGTCTAAGGCGTCTTGATTGAATAATTGAAATAGTTCAACAAATTCAATGACTATCATGTCATATACTTCTTTTCCATAATGCTTTTTTGTAACCCTCAGCATTATCCAGTTAGCCCCGGCCTTTGTGGCATGCATGTACTAGTTATGCAATCTTCGCATTTTTGTTGGAAGATTATTTACCTCCTCAGGTTTGATGAGAGGTTTGTCGTACTGGTATTTGTATGCTACTTCACCCACGGGAAAGTACTGTAACTGGGATAAGTAGTGGGCAATACTCATACCTTGAGCAGCGACAGCTTCTCCGTATAGTGCAACTACATCTGGATCATACTGCTCTTCGGCCGCATATTTGCTCGACCCCACATTGGTATGGGAAATCACCTTAAGAGGGGCGCAAGATTGTTTTGTTTGTTCTCCGAGCTGGCAACAGATTTCCCGCTTGCACCAGTACTGCTCTTTGACAGTTGTTGTGTCGCATGTGACTTGAGAATAGAGCGCTCATAGTCTGATGACAGCTTTGGCTCGGGTTGGTGAAGGCCATTTAGCATTTTGAACACTCGGGCTTTTTCTTCTTTGGTGCTGGGGAACTCTGGCTCTTTCGGCCGCCTCAGGTTAGCGAAAAACTCTGTCGTTTGCGCCTCAACGATCGTCGTAGTCTCCTCTTCAGTACAGTCATAAGCTCTCTTGGGAGGAACCTTTGGTACTTTTGGAAGAGGCTCCTGTTTACGTGTCGGCAATCGCTTACCACTCTGCAGAGTAGCGGCGGTACGCTTACGCTTTTTTTCCTGAGTCACCGGCGATGGCTGTCGCGGCGGCGATGGCTGCGCCGGAGACTGTTGAGGCGACGGATATGGGTGAGGCGACAAAGACGGCTGCCGCGGGGGCGACAACCGCGCTGGATACGGGTGAGGCGGCGGCGAAGATGGCCTTGGCGTGTGATTTGGAAGCACGATACATTCCTTTGGCCATAGAATGGTGACGTTTGTTGCTTCTCCCAGTTCAGTCATATCCCCTTCACCTGCAGGGTAGTCAAGCTTCAAACCTTGAAATGTGGGCATGATTTCATCCACCCCAACAATAGCGTACCCCTGTGGAACCGGATGACAATGGTAAGTTGGTGTGAGTCCAATTGGTAAGGCATAGCCGACCACCACCTTCATTGATATGTTCACAACTTTGACATGTAGCTCGCAGTGTGTCATCTGTGTGATATCATCCACTGGGTAGCCAACACGAGCCATCGTCGGTGCACCATCGTCATCGTCATTATCATCACCCGAGACCTCGGTGGAAGCCACACTGCTTTTTCGATTATTCGATAGGCCGGTAGCATCGAATGTAGGTTCTACCACCATGTGCTGCTGAGATGGGCCTGTAGTACCTTGCTGGCTAAGTGCATTAATTTTATCTTGTTGTTGCTTTATTCGTTCTTCAATTATACGCATTCGCTCTTTCTGAATATCTGCTTCAACTTCCGCCTTGTCCTTTCTCCTCTTACGGCTTCTATCAAGATATTTCTTCCTCTCTTCGGGAAACCCAGTGCTCCATGGTTGGGAGCCGATTGTGCCTCGTGTTCATCCATCATGTTCCTTATTCCCAAGGGCGAGTGTGAGCTCATCATTCTCTCTATCGGGAATGAAGTCCCCATCTTTAACAGCCTTTAGTGTTTTTCTAATATTCTCGATTGGCAAGGGGTCTTTTTTATGTCGTATGTTATATATACACTTCCCTTCCGAGTCCAACGTGCCCCCATGCCCGTAAAACCAATTCGTTGCACGTTCGATCCAATCGTCTATCTCTGGGATGATCTTTTTACCATGCAGTTCATCCTCAAGTTTCTTCCACTTAGGAATGCCAACCATGTAGCCACCTTACCCCATAGTATGGTGATACTTCTTGTTAGCAGCATTTAGCTTATTCGTTTCAAACATTTTCTTAGATTTTTCTGATGTCTTGTAATTCACAAACTCAGCCCAGAATGGTTTTAACTTCTGATACTGAATCTTCTCGAAATCCGAAGTCTTCTCTTTCACGACATAGTCAAGGTGCAATATTTTCTTCTAGTTGGTGAAACACTAGGCCATATTCTTCGTAGCCCACTCCCTGACCTTCATTTGCATGGCTTTGGCATGTTCTAAGGCGTCCTTAACTGGATCCTCCGCATTTGGATGCAGCTCTACCTTCGGTAGTTTGAAATTAAGCATGAGCCTCTTACACAGTAAATCTTTGGCCACGGTAGGGAGAAATAAAGACGTTCCCTCTTCTTCCGCATTAGCAGGCCTATTCCAATTTTGAATGACGATCGGGACGAAGTCCCTGACGATTACTCTGTATTGTGCCACAAATTTGTTTGCGACAACAAGGGGAGCCGTCGGTTTGCCGTTGTCACTGATTTCTTCGATCCTGAACCTCTCATGGTAATCCAACTTTTTGGTTGGGCCTCGTCCGCTCTTTTTAGTAGATTTGTTCGATCCGGAGGGCTAAAAGAAGAAAGATCTTCGTTAATATTTCTATATTGACATCAGATGATTAATTAATGAATTAATTATATTGCATGCACCTCGTCGGAGCGGTCGTCTTCTCGATCACACAAGGCATCGCCTTCTCCCTCGCGGAAGGCATCACCTTCAACCTCAAACAAGTCGTCTCTTCCGGCAAAAAGAGGATCACGCTCATCGAAGTTGTTCAGAAACGTCGATACATCTATATTTTCTTCCCCGCGGATCACACCTTGGATCAACTCTTCCTTTTCTTTGTCTTTGTTGTGTGGTTCCATATTTTCTGCATAGGTGGAAAAGCGAATAAGTCAAAACAGCTAAGGGAGAATGTTAGGTAGGGTGTTGAGAGATAAAAACCCTAATTTTGAGAAACCCTAATATATACATACACAATAATAAAAATTAATTTACAATATCAGAAACCCTAATTTAGAGAAATCCTCGGGCTCAGATCCTATCGCGAAGAACCAATACCGGAAAGAAAGGCGGCAATCAATACATGGCATAATGCAATGCACAATCAATATGTATGACATGTCAGATTTAGAGATCCTACACTAACCCTAGGTGCAACATCGATTTAAAAGGGTTTGGGATGCCCTAGGGAGGACACACCGGCGAACCCACATGTACCTAAGGGGTGTCGATGTTTCTTTAACTAAACTAGGGTTTTAAGTTTCTTGACAATGTATTATGATTGCTTAGATACATAGCTCTTAATTTTCTGAACATTTTGATATATTATTTGTATTTTTCTGACTTATAAATCATTAGTTATTGAATTTACAAGTTTATATTAATTTCTGAAAATATTAAACCATTTTAAAATAGTTACTGCGTCACTGTGACATCAGCACAGGGGGAAGTTTTTCACCGGGTCTGGGGCTACCCACAGTGACTAACCAGTGGGGACGAAGACACATCGGCATGCCACACGGGCGGTCAAAGGTCAGTGGGATCCGCGGACACGTCAGGACCACGCCAGCGTGACGTCATCACGACGGCCACCGTCGGATGGTCACCGGCGACGGCGAAGGAGGGCGAGTGGGGCGGTGAGATCTAGCCTACTCGAATGAGGCGAGCAAGGCAAGCCTACTGGTGGCAGCGCCGCTATGTTTTGGTCACCGGAGCAGGGAGAACAGCGGCGAACGGTGGCCGAACACACGGGTCGACGGCGAGCAACGACTACAGAGGGAGAGGGGGTCGAGGGAGAGGTCCTAGGGGACCAGCAGATCACCGCGGATCGGACGAAGGGCTCGGGGACGCCACGCGAGGTCTAGATCAGAGGCGATGTCGACGGCGGCGGTCGTCGGTGACGAGGAAGATGGCGTCGATGGCAACGATTGTAGACGCCCCTCTTTGATTCCTTTTGCAGGGAGATAGATGGCAATGAGGCCGAGCTGGCGAAGGCGGTAAAGGCGGCTCGGGCTTTGGCGTCGTGGTGGCGTCTCTGTGCTGGTCGATGAAGCAGAGAAGTGTGATGGGGAAGAAGAAGAACAGGCGCGCAAGTTATAAAGGAAGGACCTTTTGTCCCGGTTGGTGGCTCCAACCGGGACTAAAGGGTCATACGTCCCGGTTCGTGGCACCAACCGGAACGTATGCTCCACTTTTTTTCATATTTTGGGCTGAGCGCAACTGGCACGCGAAGGGGCCTTTAGTCCCGGTTGGATCCAAAAACCGGGACTAAGGTCCTGTTTTCAAAAAAAATCCCAAATTATCTCTATGTTCCTCCCTTATATTTTATTTTGGGGTTTTAATTTGTAATGTTTTTTAAATGATAATTAATTTGCAATTCAGAAAAACTTTAAACATAAAAAGTGTTTGAATTTGAATAACTAATTAAAAACCATTTTCTGTTTTTGAAAAGAATTAATGTAACCATTTAAACTATGAACCATTTAAAATTAAAAATGAATTGACTTATATTTTTTGCATATTAATTTGGACTTTAGAAATACTTTAAACATAAAAAGTGTATGAATTTGAATAATTAATTCAAAACCATTTTCTGTTTTCAAAAATAATTAATGTAACCATTTAAACTATGAACCATTTAAAATTAAAAATGAATTAACTTATATTTTTTGCATATTAATTTGGAATTTAGAAAAACTTTAAACATAAAAAGTGTATGAATTTGAATAACTAATTCAAAACCATTTTATGTTTTTAAAAATAATTAATGTAACCATTTAAACTATGAACCATTTAAAATTAGAAATGGATTAACTTATATTCTTTATATATTAATTTGGAATTTAGAAAAACTTTAAACATAAAAAGTGTATGAATTTTAATAACTAATTCAAAACCATTTTATGTTTTTAAAAATAACTAATGTAACCATTTAAACTATGAACCATTTTAAAAGTGTTTGAATTTGAATAACTATGAACCATTTAAAATTCTCCGAGTTGGGCAGAATGCACGGGAGGAAAAGGGCGGGAAGAAAAGGGCGAGAAATAATGGCGGTAAGAAAATTTTATTACGATAGAACTGGAATTAAAGTACATAACGCAACTAACACTAAGTTACATAAAGCACGACTGAAAATTAAGATACATAGAAGAACTGAAAATTAAGATACATGGCCAGATTAAGTCACAATCGGCCGAACTTGTTTTGGAATGTTAGAGTGATTCAATCATGCTCCTGCTTACACCTGTAATACTCGCCACTGTAGTCGTCATACTTGCCACGGCCGTCGTCGCTGTCGTCGTCGAGGTCGCCGTAGTTGTGTTGGAGATATGCCCAAGAGGCAATAATAAAGTGGTTATTATCATATCTTCATGCTTATGATAAATGTTCACATACCATGTTATAATTGTATTAACCGGAAACATTAATACTTGTGTGATTTGTAAACATAAAAGAGTTCCTAGTAAAGCCTCTTGTTAAACTAGCTTATTGGTTAATATATGATCATGGTTTCCTGATCATGAACATAGAGATGTTATTAACAACAGGATCATATCATTAGGAGAATGATGTGATGTACATACTCCTATAGTTAAGCATAGCATAAAGATCAAGTCATTTAATATAGTTCACTTGCTATAAGCTTTCTGATACATGGTAACCTAATTCCTTCGACCATGAGATCATGCTAATCACCATCACCGAAAGGATGCTTTGATGACATCAAACACCACACTGTAACTGGGTGGTTATAAAGGTGGCATTGAGTGTTCGAAAGGTATGTGTTGAGGCACATGGATCAAGAGTGGGATTTTTCCATCCATATGACGGATAGATATACTCTGGGCCCTCTCGGTGGAATGTCATCCAATTAGCTTGCAAGCATGTGACTGGCTCACAAGGGATCACATATAACGAGAACGAGAAAAGAGTACTTATCGGTAACGAGGTTAAACTAGGTATGTAGAGATACTGACGATCAAACATCGGATAAGTAAACTATCGCGAGACAAAGGGAAATTGCTATCATATGTAAATGGTTCATTCGATCACGAAGTAATCGTAGAAATATGTGGGAGCCATATGAATTTCCAAATTCCTCTATTGGTTATTGATCGGAGAAGAGTCTCGGTCATGTCTGCATAATTCACGAACCGTAGGGAGACACACTTAAGGATTCGATGTTGCTTAGTAGATATGGAAAGTGAGTAAAGAGACCGAATGTTGTTCGGAGTCTCGGATGGGATCCAGGATACCACGAGGAGATCCGAAATGGTCCGGAGAATAAGATTCATATAAGGAAAGTCCAAATCCGGAGTTCGGGAATGGTTCCGGTGTTTTCATCGGAATGTTCTAGAAGGGTCTAGAAGGTTCACCGATCCAGAAGGGGAAGGGTACATGGATGTGTCATGAAAAAGTGGAATGGTTGCATCATGTCCTAGGTCACTTGGCTGGACACTTGGAAGAGAGAAATCAAACTTTATTTTGAAAGTAAAAAGTCCAGTTTGAAAAAGTCAAACCGGGACAATAGTTTCCAAGTGGAGGAAGAGAAGGAAACCTTGGGAGAGAAGGTTTCCCTTCCCTCCACCAAACCGCCGGCCAGCAAGGGAGTTTGGGGACGACACGGCTAGCCCTATCCGCCTCTCTCCATACACCTTGCCCCTTAGCCGGCGCCCCCCTCTAAAACCTAGGCCAGCCGCCGCCCCCCTTCTAGATGCGGCTGCCCTAGATCTCCTCTAAACCGCCGTCTAGCTAAACCCTAGCTGCCGATTACTCTAAACCTCTCGGCCCTCTAAACCCTAGATCGCCGAGGCCCTCTCTACTCCACCATACTCGCTTCGGCTTAGGCGAAGTCCTGCGGGATCTCCCCACTACTTCCAACACCACGCCGTCGTGCTGCCGGAATTGCGAGGAGAGAGCTACAACCTCCGCTACCTGCTGGAACAAGGGAGAGGAAGGTCTTCATCGAGTACCGTACGTGTGACCGACTGCGGGAGCACTTCCGGAACGCGGCGCCGGAAGGATCGTCTACGCGATCTTGAGATCGGCAAGTGAACGACTACATCACCCACGAGAATCTGCTCTCGTTAACCGCTTTGGATCTTCGAGGTTTAGTACTCTATAAACTTGTTGCTTCAATCTAGTAGATAGATCTTGGCTTGTTTGTATGCATGCGATAGAAATTTTTTGTTTTCCATGCTACGTATCCCTACAGTGGTATCAGACCCGTGTCTATATGTAGATCTGTTGCACGAGTAGAACACAATGGTCATTATGGGCGTTGATGTTTTTGTTGTCGATTGCTTCTTGTGTTCTTTGCATCTTGCGGGATGGTGGGATGAAGCGGCCTGGGCTAACCTTACATGACACCGCTCATGAGACTTGCTCCACGCTTGACATGCAACTTGTATTGCATAAGTGGCTTTGCGAGTGCCTGTTTCTCCCAACATAGTGAAGATTCAATTTACAACGGGTAATTGACAATACTAGTATCAACGTTGTGGTTCTTGTTCGTAAGTTAGAACAACACTTGTTGAAAGCCCCAAACATGATCTAAAAAAAGCCCCAAACCACGTAAAACATGCAAAGAAAATTAGAGGCGTCTAACTTTGTTTTGCACGGGTGTGATGTGATGTGATATGGCCATGATTGTGATTATATATGATGTATGCAATGTTCCTTATTGTAAGTCGGCAACCGGCAGGAGCCATATGGTTGTCTTTTAAATTCTGTTAAGACCTGCGTGTCTATTCAAAGTAGTTGTAATAGTTGATGCTGGTGGAAGACAACCATGAAGCGGCGCCATTGACCTTGACGCCATACCGGTGATGATGGAGATCATGTCCGTGCTTGAATATGGAGATCGGAAGCATAAGAAGAAAGGCCATATAATATCACATATTATGAATTGCATGTGAGGTTAATCCTTTTATGCATCTTGTATTGCTTAGTTCACGACGGTAGCATTTTAAGATGATCCCTCTAGCACAAAAATTTCAAGTTATAAAGTGTTCATCCTTAGTTAGCACCGTTCCAAAAGCTCGTTGATTCGAAGCACCACGTGATGATCGGGTGTGTTAGATTTTGTGAGTGTATACAATGGGAGCAAGCCAGATTTGCTCACGCGGAAGCTAAGGTTTGATCTTGACGAGCCTAGCATGTACATACATGGTCTCGAAACACGGAATACCGAAAGGTAAAGCATGAGTCATGTAGATTGTTCGCCTTTGAAACTATATCATGTCACGTGATGATCGGACTTGGTGTAGTGAATTTGGTTCGTGTGATCACTAAAACAATGTGAGGGATCTTGTTTTGAGTGGGAGTTCAACAGCAATATGATTAAAAGTTGAACACAATTTATCATAATTTAAATCAAAGTAAATTTGCATAGTTGTACTCATTGGCATCTGTTTACCACCTTGCGCTTAGTTATAATTGAGATAATATAACTATAGAATTCTGGATAGTTACTTTACAAACTGGTATCGTATTGTTTTGATGTGTTAATCTAAAGTTTAAAAGTCCTATTGCAAACTTTCAGTAAGTTATGGTTACTCCATGAAGTTTAATAATTGGTATTAAATCAAGAGTAACAATTCCAGTGTTAGTATATAAGTATCATGTTTATCTCCATGATTCTTGATATTCAAAAGATTGTTTTAATATCAAGGTTATCGGGGAGCTGGAAGAATTGTTTAAAAAACCATCATGTGTGAAAGATATTGTGATATCTAAAACAAAGTTTTGGTTATAACACGATAGAGTATAATATAGCAAAAGTCATGTTCTCATATTTGATGAGGATTTGCAAAAGATTGGAGATGATGGTCGTTCTAATCCTCCAAAAGGTTTTGGAGAGCAACATTATACTCGTAATTCACTATTATAATCTAAAGTAGCTTGATCATGAATAATTCCATGATAAGGATGAATATTTGATGTAGGTAAAATGTTTACTACACTAAAAGATTACTACATAATGGAATTTGAAAGAACACCAAACATTTGATGCTGGTGATCTACTTCAAAGTGCAAGTCCAAAGACATTGGTATTTAACTATACATGTTTTGGACTATGTGTCATAAGTATGGCGCCACTTTTGATCTTGATAGATTCTTTTTGAAAGGATAAAGAAATACTGGAAGATAAATCTAAGAAATATTTGGCGGAAGGGAAAAGACTAGAATTGTTCATCTTAGGTATATAGAAGATATACATGTTATGGCCATATTCTTTGCTTATTAAACAATGTGGTTCTTAAGTATTGAATACTAAATTTGTTGGTGTGAATCGTCATACGAAACAACACAATTCATGAACCACAATGGCCTAAGTAACTAGCAAAAGAATATGTGATGATGTTCATCGAGAACAAATAAAGGGTTATTGTGTTGCTCATTGAAATTAAAACTTACCTTCAAGATTTGTTTCAATAATTGTTATTTCGCTCATGTATTATGAGAACAAAAGGGTTGTTCAAATAATTGCCGTAATCCATAAAAAATGGATGATTTACAAATCTCGTTGGAGAAATCACATCCATAAAACTAGTGCTAAAAATGTCGAAATACAAATTGATTGAAAGATCACTTAGGAAGTAACATCGCCGTTTAAATTATATTGGAAAGAAAACATGAAGAAAATCCATGTGGATGGAATTTTGGAGTCTTTTGATTTTGATCAAATTACGCTTGTGAAATTTTCCTAGAGATAATTAAAACTCTGTTCATAGGCCAAAGGGAACGGATGACTAGCTTATTGGAACTTGTACATATTGTTGTATGAAGTCCATTATGTGTAGTCAAGAGCGATAGATTTCAACTTCATATGCTTTCTCCGAAAATTTGAGTGAATATACGAATATTTACTTAATAAGGATGAAGTGTGAAACATTTGAAAAGTTTAAAGACTTTCAAGATGAAGTGCAAAATCAATGTAACAAGAAAATAAAGAATTTATGATAGGATCATAAAGGAAGATATTTGAGTTACTAAGTTTAGCATAACACCTAAGATTTTAGGAATCGTTCCATGGATTTGCATTTCCCGAAACACCATATGAGTATGGAATAATCGAGATATGCAATTAAACCTTGTTTGACATGGTAAGATCAAAGGTGTAATTGATAAAAGTGCCATTATATTAAAGATTGAAAGCTTTAGGGACTACCGCTTTTTCACTGAAAAGAGCTCCATCATAATCCGTTGAAATGACACCATATAAAGTTATGGTTTGGGATAAAACCCAAGTTGTCCTTTCTTAAATATTGGTATGCTATGCATAAGAAAGATGTTTGCAACCAAAATCGAATGAACATATCTTTGTATGTTATTTTGAATAATCGTTGAGTATTCCTCCATAACACCAAAGACAAAAATGTTTGTCGCTTAGAATGTCAAGTTTCTTTGAGAAAGGAATTTTCCGTGAAAAGTTAAGTGGGAGGACAATAGAACTTTGATAAGGTTAAAAGAACCTTAGCTATATGTGCAAAGTTGCGCAGCGCTGAAAAGTGTTCCGGAGGCAGCAATAATGCTCATGGGTCACGTGCCTCAAAGGTTGTGGTCACGGAGGTCTAAGTTCCTATTGAAACAAGTAGTTCGGGTAACCAATAAAATACCAAGATTTGAGAGTTAAATCATTATTTCATAATAATGATCCGACTACATGGAAAGAAGCGATGATGGGCCCTGACTCCGTCAAATGGTTTGAAGCCATAAAATCGGTGATAGTTCCATATACGAGAGATCAAGCTTTGAACTTCAAAAACCCTCTGAAAAGGTGCAAGACCTTACAGTCGTATTTGGATTTATAAATAAATATACATGGGTGTTTCACATCTATGAAATTATCGACATGTCGGGAAAGAGTTCACGACAATGTTCAAAGAGTTGACTATGACAAGATCTGATCTTTCATTAAGCGATATTTAGTCTAGATGGATTAATGTAGCAACCACTACATATAATTTTGTTATGTGGTGGTTGAATAAACAAAACAAGTTCTGCTAATAGAAATGGTTACCTAGGACGTGTGCATGACACGGTCTAAAGGGTTTTGTTAATTCAAAGGATGCTAAAAGCATACGCAAACTTCAATGGTTGAAGTAAGCATCGCGGAGTTGGAATCTTTACTATGATGAAACTGTTAAAAGAGTTTAATTTCATCGGAGATGATGAAGATGCTTGCATTTGCAAGAAATTAAGTGGGAGCGCTAAGACATGTTTCTAATACATTATGTGGAAGACATATTATTGATTGGAAATGATGTGTCTTTTTATTGACACAGGTTAAGAATTTCATATCGATGAAAGGCTTAGGCAGAACCCGAATATTTGGCATCAATGTCTATATGGATAAATTGAGACGCTAATATGGTTGTGCCAGAAGTACATAGATGAGATATTGAATGAGTTCAATATAGAAACTATAAGAAAGTTTCTTGTTGCACAGGAAGGATTGAATAAAGATTCAAGTATTTTTGATACTTGATATATAAAATCACAAAGAGTACTTTATCAATCATGTTGTGATGTGTACAAATCCAGATATGTCCTATGCTCTAAATGTTATGAGCATATACCAGAATGA
The DNA here is from genome assembly GCA_023614405.1 of Avena insularis. Taxonomy (NCBI): domain Eukaryota; kingdom Viridiplantae; phylum Streptophyta; class Magnoliopsida; order Poales; family Poaceae; genus Avena; species Avena insularis. The sequence continues at coordinate 473,681,397 of CM042697.1, forward strand.
TTCATAAGATGATTATTGGACGATAGTAAAGATATTCTTATGATCTTTTAGAAGAACTAAGAATATATTATTTTGTAGAAGTGACAAATAGATGGTTAGTTCATTGTAAAAGTATTACATTGATACTAGTTTTGTCACAAAGTACAAATTAAGTTTATCTCTATCTAAACTAAGGGTGGCACAATATGATGGAAAGTAAGTTCCATAATGGATTTGGATGAGTTCCAAAGTTAAGACATTGTGACAGATACTACAACAAAAGGCTAAGTATATGACTGCTATAATAGCAGCAAAAGAGGGCATTTGTGTCAAGTAGTTTTTTATCAAACTAGGCGTGGTTCACAGCGGGATAGTACTATGACGATATATTGTACGACAATATTATCAACATGTTTTAACCCCAAGGAACTAAAGGTCTCACCAAAGGAACAAATTTATACAAAGCCATCTCATTAGAGAACGAGTGATGCGTAGAGACGCAAAGACATGCAATTACACACGGACCTGAAAGTGTTGGATCCGGAGATCAATTGACCACTAGCAATCGTGTAAATACAACACCGGAAAGCCATAGGTGTTGAATGCACAAAGGTTTGAAACTAGATTATTGACTCTAGTGCAAGTGGGAGACTGTTGGAGATATGCCCAAGAGGCAATAATAAAGTGGTTATTATCATATCTTCATGCTTATGATAAATGTTTACATACCATGCTATAATTGTATTAACCGAAAACATTAATACTTGTGTGATTTGTAAACATAAAAGAGTCCCTAGTAAAGCCTCTTGTTAAACTAGCTTGTTGGTTAATATATGATCATGGTTTCCTGATCATGAACATAGAGATGTTATTAACAACAGGGTCATATCATTAGGAGAATGATGTGATGGACATACTCCTATAGTTAAGCGTTGCATAAAGATCAAGTCATTTAATATAGTTCGCTTGTTATAAGCTTTCTGATACATAGTAATCTAATTCCTTCGACCATGAGATCATGCTAATCACCATCACCGGAAGTATGCTTTGATGACATCAAACACCACACCGTAATTGGGTGGTTATAAAGGTGGCATTGAGTGTTCGGAAGGTATGTGTTGATGCACATGGATCAAGAGTGGGATTTTTCCATCCATATGACGGATAGATATACTCTAGGACCTCTCGGTGGAATGTCATCCAATTAGCTTGCAAGCATGTGACTGGGTCACAAGGGATCACATATCACGGGAACAAGAAAAGAGTACTTATCAGTAACGAGGTTGAACTAGGTATGCAGAGATACCGACGATCAAACATCGGATAAGTAAACTATCGCGAGACAAAGGGAAATTGGTATCGTATGTACATGGTTCATTCGATCACGAAGTAATCGTAGAAATATGTGGGAGCCATATGAATTTCCAGATTCCTCTATTGGTTATTGATCGGAGAAGAGTCTCGGTCATGTCTGCATAATTCACGAACCGTAGGAGACACACTTAAGGATTCGATGTTGTTTAGTAGATATGGAAAGTGAGTAAAGAGACTGAATGATGTTCAGAGTATCGGATGGGATCCGGGATATCACGAGGAGATCCGGAATGGTCCAGATAATAAGATTCATATAAGGAAAGTCCAAATCCGGAGTTCGGGAATGGTTCCGGTGTTTTCATCAGAATGTTCTAGAATGGTCTAGAAGGTTCACAGATCCGGAAGGGGAAGGGTGCATGGATGTGTCATGACAAAGTGGAATGGTTGCATCATGTCCTAGGTCACTTTGCTAGACACTTGGAAGAGAGAAATCAAACTCTAGTTTGAAAATAAAAAGTCCAGTTTGAAAAAGTCAAACCGGGACAATAGTTTCCAAGTGGAGGAAGAGAAGGAAACCTTGGGAGAGAAGGTTTCCCTTCCCTACACCAAACCGCCGGCCAGCAAGGGAGTTTGGGGAGGACACAGCTAGCCCTAGCCGCCCCTCCCACCTATAAAAGAAAGGGAGGGGCGCCCTCTCTACCTACACCTTGCCCCTTAGCCGGCGCCCCCTCTAAACCCTAGGCCAGTCGCCGCCCCCCTTCTAGATGCGGCTGCCCTAGATCTCCTCTAAACCGCCGTCTAGCTAAACCCTAGATGCCGGTTACTCTAAACCTCTCGGCCCTCTAAACCCTAGATCGCCGAGGCCCTCTCTCTACTCCACCATACTCGCTCCGGCTTAGGCGAAGCCCTGTGGGATCTCCCCTCTACTTCCGACACCACGCCGTCGTGCTACCGGAATTGCGAGGAGAGAGCTACAACCTCCGTTACCTGCTGGAACAAGGGAGAGGAAGGTCTTAATCGAGTACCGGAAGTGTGACCGACTGCGGAAGCGCTGCCGGAACGCGGCGCCGGAAGGATCGTCTACGCGATCTTGAGATCGGCAAGTGAACGACTACATCACCCACGAGAATCTGCTCTCGTTAACCGCTTTGGATCTTCGAGGGTTAGTACTCTATCAACTTGTTGCTTCAATCTAGTAGATAGATCTTGGCTTGTTTGTATGCATGTGGTAGAAATTTTTTGTTTTCCATGCTACGAATCCCTACAAGTTGAACCTTGAAGGCTGAGTAGTCGGGGTCGCCGTAGTGGGCTTTAATTGAGGGTAGCGCAGGTGGGGGTTAGAGTCGGCGGCCGTGTCGTAGGCCATGACACTCTGGAGAGTCCGGCCGTGCCACCACAGCCTCCGGCCGGCCTCGTTGAAGTTCAGAGGAGGTGGGCCATCCTCCTCGTGCCTGGCGAGTGCCCTCTCACGCCGATCCCCGAAGAAGGCTTCCCAAGTCGGGAAATAGTCGGGATGCCAGTTGGGTTTCCTCTGCTGCTCCGGTGTGAGCTCGAAGTAGTAGTGGTTCGTGATGGCCATCCGGCGCGCCACACCTAAAGGGACAGGAGGAACCAGCATGCCTCCAGCGCTCAGCATCCAGCCGACAGGGACGCAGTAGCCCGGCGGGCAAGGGTAGTTCGAGGCGTAAAGCGCCTCCGCCTCCCTGGGGGTTAGTCGTACTGTGGAAGCCATCGGAAAGAGTGATGAGGTTGTAGATATGAGTCTAGAGATGTGCAATGACAATGGAGGCCAATCCTACATTTATGTAATGAGAAATGGCGGGAAGAAAACTGCGGGAATAAATGGCGGGAAGAGAAATGGCGGGAAGAAAACTGCGGGAAGAAATGGCGGGAAAACTTCCTCCTGCACATTGTTCTCCATCCCAATTTCGACATGCATGCATAATATGGGCACAGCATCACAAACTATGCCGCGATTCAGCACATAACATCGGTCATTTGGACCGAAAGCCATGAAACCTCGAACATGATAGGTCATTTTGTGAAGATTTTTTCGAGACATGATCAATATACCAAGTATGGTATTTTTCCTTGCAACTATGTCACATAATATGACACCACGCGAAGTATTTTCATTGTTAGGACTTTTTTGAATTTCTTATGCCCGTTTTGAATTTTTCCCTTTTCGAACTATGGTCGAACCGGCGTGCATGAAGATAGGGGATGAGCATCGTTAGAACTTGCATTGGATCTTTGAAGAAACTACATATTGCGAGTCTAAAAATGATTTTTTCAAAAAATCACGGGCGTTAGATCATGTACCTGTAGTACAAACCGGACCCACTTCCTACCGATTCGGCAGACATTTGTCCTTTTTACCCGGGATGGACGGAAAGGTTTGAGATATCCCGGTTGGGAGATAGTCCATGTAAGGTGGTCTAGTATTTTATAAAAATGGGACGGTAGCATTCTGAAACAGCATTTTGGTGGTTGCTTCACAAAACGACCCGTTTTTTGCGCTCGGAAAATGGAAAATGGCTTTTCCGTGCGACGAAAAGGAAAAATTCCTCCTGCAACATTGTTCTCCATCCCAATGTCCACATGAATGCATAATATGGGCACAACATCATAAACTATGCCGCGATTCAGCACATAACATCCGTCATTTGGACCAAAAGCCATGAAACCTCGAACATGATAGGTCAGGCTGAGGTGGGCAGCCTATAAATAGAGGGAAAGACCTATAAATAGAGGGAAAGGGTTCATCTTTATTCCCGGTTGGAGGGATTTCGGCAGGCTGGGCCAGGCAGCACTAATAATAGGGGTGAGTGTCGACATTATGTCGTGCGGCTTGTACCTTGTCCCGGATGGTGTCACCAACCGGGACTAAAGATGAACCTTTAGTCCCGGTTGGAGACACCAACCGGGACAAAACACAAGTCAACACTAATAATAGGGGTGAGTGTCGATATTATGTCGTGAGTGTCGACACTATGTTGAGCTGCTTGTACTATAAATAGGCATCCTTGTGAGTCAGTCCTCCAGCCAGATTGAGGCATCTCCAAGATGGTTTTCGAGAGAAGGGACACCACTACGACCAGTTTCAGGGATATGTCTCCGGATCCCAGTCCTCCGGCATCTCCAAGAAACTGGTCATAGAGGCACTCCCTAATATGTGAAATTAGTTAGCTCCTAGGCGTATTGATCTAGTTAGAGAAGTTACAAGCTGTAAGATGGTGTGTGAGAGCAGGGACACCACTACGGCCAGTTTGAGGGAGATGCCGCCGGAGCCCAGTCCTCCGGCATCTCCAACAAACTGGTCATATAGGCACTCCCTAATATGTGACCACGCATGTTTGGAGATCATATCTTAATGGTAAGTACAAATCGGGACAACTTCTTCATAGTTCGGGAAAGTCGTTCTACGAATCGGGACTAAAGGCCCCCTTTAGTCCCGGTCTAGCCACAAAACGGGACTAACACTCAAGACATTTATTAATATTAAAAACCAAGACTACAAAATTGGGACTAAAGGCCCCCCTATATATAGTCCCGATCAAGCCACAAACTGGGACTAACACTCAATACATTTATTAAACTTGGAAAATTGCAAACATCATAAAATATCCTTCACAAAATGAGCTATCATGTCTCATGGCATTTAGGTTCACAATATGCAGCCGATCGGCCAGACATGAACTAGAGGTACACAATATGAGCATGAACTTCTTGGCGTATGTCCTTCCTTATGATCGCTTCAGACGTAATCATGGAGCATCTTCTTTACTTAAAGGAATGCTTGGGTCAGTTTTCACTCTGAAGGGCAGAATTTCATCAAACTTATTATAATCTTCTGGCATGTCTGTCTTGTCCTTGATTCCCACGATGTTTCTTTTCCCTGAAAGAACTATGTGACGCTTTGGATCATCATATGATGTATTCGTTTGCATTTTTTTTATTTGTTTTGGTCTAGAGGACATGTCCTTCACATAGAAAACCTGAGACACATCATTGGCTAGGACGAATGGTTCATCTCTATAACCAAGATTGTTGAGATCCACTCTTGTCATTCCGTACAACTAGTCTATCTTTACCCCTTCCCCATTCAGGTTGACCCATTTGCAGCGAAACAAAGGGACCTTAAAAGAGACTCCATAGTCAAGTTCTCATATCTCCTCTATGTAACCATAGTATGTGTCCTTTTGCCCATTCTCGTCCGTTGCATCAAAGCGAACACCACAGTTTTGGTTGGTGCTCTTTTTATCTTGGGTGATCGTGTAGAATCTATTCCCATTTATTTCGTACCCTTGGAAATTCAATATAGTAGAAGATGGTGACATGGCCAACAAGTATAGATGATCTTCAACAGTGGTGTTATTCAAGAGATGTGTCTGCATCCAACCGCCGAAAGACTTCATGTGTTCATCTGTAATCCATGAGTCAGGCTTCCCTGGGTTTTTGGAGCGTACAATATTCTTGTGTTCCTCGATATACGGAGCTGCCAAGGTGGAATTATGTAGAACTGTGTAGTGTGCTTTAGTGAAAGAATCCCCGTCTCTACATATCATTGCTTTCTTTCCCAGCGTGCCTTTTCCACTTAGTCTTCCCTCATGCCGCGAGTCAGGAAGACCAATCGGCTTAAGGTCAGGAATAAAGTCAACACAAAACTCAATGACCTCCTCTGTTCCATATCCCTTGGATATGCTTCCTTCTGGTCTAGCACGGTTATGAACATATTTCTTTAAGACTCCCATGAACCTCTCAAAGGGGAACATATTATGCAGAAATACAGGACCAAGAATGGCAATCTCTTCCACTAGGTGAACTAGGAGATGCGTCATAATATTGAAGAAGGATGGTGGGAACACCAACTCAAAACTAAAAATACATTGTACCACATCCTTCTGTAACCTTGGCAGAATATCTGGATTGATTACCTTCTGAGATATTGCATTAAGGAATGCACACAGCTTCACAATGGGTACTCGAACATTTTCTGGTAGAAGCCCCCTCAATGCAATCGGAAGCAACTGCGTCATAATCACGTGACAGTCATGAGACTTCAGGTTTTGGAACTTTTTCTCTGTCATATTTAGTATCCCCTTTATATTAGATGAGAAGCCAGACAGCACCTTGATACTATAAAGGACTTCAAAAAAGATTTCCTTCTCTGCTTTGGTAAGAGCATAGCTGGCACGACTTAAGTGACGCCCTTTATCCGTCTTGTTCTATGTATGCATGTTCTTTGGGTCTTTCATAATTTGCTGGTCCTCCCGTGCTTCTGGTGTATCTTTTGTCTTCCCATACACGCCTAGGAATCCTAGCAGGTTCGCGCAAAGATTCTTCGTCACGTGCATCACGTCGATTGAAGAGCGGACACGTAGGACTTTCCAATATGGCAGCTCCCAAAATATAGATTTCTTCTTCCACATGGGTGCGTGTCCGGTAGCGACGTCATTCGGAACTTATTGACCACCGGGACCCTTTCCAAAGATTACTCCTATGTCCTTGACCATACCAAATACATCATCACCAGCAGGGAGTTCAGGCTTCTTCCGGTGATCTGCCTCACCTTTGAAATGCTTGCCTTTCTTTCTTACGGAATGATTGGTCGGAAGAAATCGTAGATTCGCCAGGTACACAACCTTCTTGCATTTATGCAAATATGTACCTTCAGTCTTATCTAAATAGTGTGTGTATGCCTTAAATCCCTTGTTTGTCTATCCTGGAAGGTTACTAAGAGCAGGCCAATCATTGATGGTTACGAAAAGCAACCCTCGTAGGTCAAATGGCTCCTGTTTGTTCTTATTCCACGCATGTACACCTAGTTTGCCCCACAGATGTAAGAGTTCTTCAACTAATGGCCTTAGGTACACATCAATGTCGTTGCCCGGTTGCTTCGGGCCTTGGATGAGCACTGGCATCATAATGAACTTACGCTTCATGCACAACCAAGGAGGAAGGTTGTAGATACATAGAGTCACCGGCCAGGTGCTGTGACTGCAGCTCTGCTCCCCAAAAGGATTCATGCCATCTGTACTTAGACCAAACCATAAGTTCCTTGCGTCACCTGCAAAGTCCGGGAATTCTCTCTCGATTTTTCTCCACTGCGACCCATCAGCAGGGTGTCTCAACTTCCCGTCTTTCTTACGGTCTTTTTTGTGCCATCACAACAACCTGGCATGCTCTTTGTTTCTGAACATGCGTTTCAACCTTGGTATTATAGGAGCATACCACATAACCTTAGCAGGAACCCTCTTTCGGAGGGGCTCTCCCTCAACATCACCAGGGTCATCTTGTCTGATCTTATACTGCAATGCATTGCATACCGGGCATTTATCTAAATTCTCATACTCCTTACCGCGGTAGAGGATGCAGTCATTAATGCATGCATGTATCTTCTGCACATATAATCCTAGAGGGCAGAGAGTCTTCTTTGCTTCGTACATACTCTCGGGAAGTTTGTTATGTTTTGGAAACTTCAGCTTCATTATTTTCAGCATCTTTTCAAATGAGGAGTCAGTTAGACCACACTCTGCCTTCCATCGCAGCAATTCTAGTGTGGTATCGAGCTTTGTGCTCCCATCTTCATAATTTGGGTACAACAATTTTTTGTGATCTTCTAACATGCCCTCCAACTTCAACTTCTCCTTTTCTGTTTCACAGTCTCGCTTTGCATCAGAAATGACCCTGCCATGTTCATCAGCGGGCTCATCTGATGCCCGTTCTTTACCTCCTTCCTCTTCATTATCTTCCATTGCAGTATCACTGTATTCAGGAAACATATGATGATAGTTGTTATCATCATCTTCTTCTTCATTGTCTTCCATCATAACCCCTTTTTCCCCGTGCTTGGTACATCAATTATAGTTGGGCATGAAACCTTTCATAACCAGGTGGCCGCGAATGATTTTCGAGGAAGAGTACCCCTTGTTGTTCTGACATTGAACACATGGACAACGTATAAAACCATTCTCTTTGTTTGTCGTAGCCACATCGATAAATTTATCCACGCTTTTAATGTACCCGGATACACGTCGGTCACCGTGCATCCATTTCCGACCGTTCATCTGCATCATATAATTAAGTTTATCAAAAATGAAACATCATAAATAGTGAAATGACCAATTCACATCGACACATGCATTGTATCAATGACAGAGAAAAGATAAGATTGCTAACCTCGATCGAGGAAAATAAAGAGGAGAAAGCTCAAGTGCGTCTCGGACACCTCCTATATTTTTGTTTTGTGATAAATTGAACGGGATCATTCACTCAAACATTTCATCAAACACCTTGAATGCACGCATAGGAAAAAAATAAACTAGCACACCTCTCACACCTTCCACCAAGAAAAAACAGAGAGGAGGCAGAGGGCTGGGGCGTCGTATTTATAGAGGGCGGAATCATACGTCCCGGTTTGTAACACAAACCGGGACTAAAGGTGTGTGGAAGGCCACGTGTCTGGAGCCCAACCTTTAGTCCCGATTTGTGTTGTAACCGGGACGAATGACCCCTGACGAACCGGGATGCATGCCTCCGGCCATCGTGCCCGCTCGAACCGAATCAGCGTGCAGCGTTAGGCATATGCTGTATGGATAGCCTGTTTTCTACTAGTGAGAGAGAGACGAAATGGATAGAACATAGAAGTGTGCATTGCATTCATGAATGTAAAATCCAGGAAAATTCAAAAAAAAATTATTAGAACTTGTCAAAATGATTGAAGTTTCACTGAAGTTGATGAGTTAGACTTAGGTCATAAAGTTGAGCGTTGATGGGGATATGTCAATCGAGATATGCCTAGGAGACGGATTTGACTGGCCCACGCATACAACGAGTGGGCTTGTTGGCACGGTGACAGGAAAAGATGCGACCTATAAGCATGGCGACTGGAAGCTGGAGGCCCAAAAGCGTAGCTAGACCTAGTCGGATTAGGTCAACTCCACTGAAACCTTAACTGACTCGGTGCATATCATGTAAACCCTAGCGAGATAGTGCTATATAAGCATCCCTAGGGTGCTCTGAGCAAGGATGCTCTATTAGACACCCCATTGAAGCGACTCGCTGCCGAGCTCATCACCCCTTGTAAACTTATACAGATCAATACATCTAGCAGGAAGTAGGCATTTTACCCTGGGGGGCTGAACCTGGGCAATCCCCTCGTGTGCTCCTAATCTCGATCCGCAGATGGCTAGCTTGCCCTTGCCCAAACCAATCAAATCGCTATCCCTGGTAGCGAATGCCATGACCATTCCCTTGACAGTGGCGACCACCGTGAGGCTTGGTCAGCCAAACCACATATCTGCGGTGAGACCCAATGGACAAGTGTTGAAGATGGTAATTTTGCAGTTTTATGTGAATTGGTAGGAGGATAAAACGGTCAAAAAAGTTAGATGGCAATTGTGCAGGATATATATTTCTTTGTGGCTCGGCTTGTCTTAAGATTTTTTTTGCGGGGAATATCATAGCTTTATTAAGCAACACCCGATCCTGTCTGCTCAATCAAGAGGGGTACATCCAGCCAACCGTTCATCAACATCAGTGTGCAAACATAGATGCGCCGACAGATTAGCAGTTCTAGCAACATGTTGAATAACAAAAGAAGAAACACTACTAGGTAGCTCTCCAATTTCTAATAGAATCAGTGTCACGACAGATCGCCCACCTCGAAACAGGCATACGCCCAGCTATATAAATATAGCAACCACAATTGAGACCGCTGCTGGGCCAGACAGCACAACGTCCAAAACAAACAACAAAGAAAATATAAGAAGAAAAAAGAAGAGAAAGCAAAGCCGACAATAGTGACTCGACGAAAATCGAGGATATCCCACAACCGTTGCACCCTTCGTGAATTACCACCATGCTTCTAGCACACCGATGCATCACGTATCAAGCAGCACCTCCAAGAAGGAAAGCGACGACCACGACGCTGCTGTCCGGACTAGTCCTAGGGTTTTCCCCGGTACGCTACAGGAGGTGGAAAAGAGATACACCCAACGCCCTTCAGGAAGGATGGCGATATCCGCAGGCGTCACCACGTCGGTGTCAAGATGACAAGGATTTCTCCCGACCCCTCAAAAAAACCACACTCCCGGATGCTTCGGGAAGCTCCACCATACACGTCATCCACCAGCACGCGCCACCACGGTCTTGGAGGTACCATCGTCATCTCACCGCAGGGGTGGGAATAAAAACCCGAAACCGAACACCAAAACCGAATTAACCGGAACCAAAACCGAATACACCGAAGCCGAATTAGCCGAAACTAATTTCAGTTAGTAAATATGATTAACCAAATTTATAAATATTAATTCGGTTTTGACTCTCTATTAACCGAAATAACCGTACAAACCGAAAATATACGTGATAGAGCTAAATATATTTGTGATTCTGTCTCAGGCGTCCATTACTGTACGTAGATACTAACTCATGCGACAAAAAGACATACATGCAAAAGCTGTCAGGCAACCCATGCATGTACGTATGTCTCCAGCCAATGCACGTACATGTTCGTGGTTTAACTATCAATTGTGTCTATGAATTTTGTTGGAAGTCTTTCAATTATTTTCCTGTTTCGGATATAATCATGTAATTTAGTTAAACTCTCAATACATACAATTTCTTAAATGTATACGGCTTGGAATATAGACATCATTTTTTAAAATGAGCAAGATAGACATCATGCTTATTATGTTCTTTTTCTACACATGCGTTCAAGACATCAGCTAGCCATGTATTGCTTCATGTACTCGTCAACCTGGAGGTTGCTTCCGATGCGCCGACGAGTGGTTTAGCTCGTATGGATCTGACATAAATTATGGCACGGTGTTGTTATTTTCAGAAGTTTGGTTAAAAACCGAACACCGAACCGAATTGTCCAGTAACCGAACTATCAATTAATTAGAAAACCAAAATAATTATGGTGTCTATTTTGTAGAAACCGAATTATAGAAAAATCCGAAAAACCGAACCGAATTAACCGAAAAAACCGAATGCCCACCCCTCACCGTGACCCACGTTGTGAGGCTGGTAAAACCGAAAAGAGGGACCATCGGCGAAGGTCGGCGGTACAGCAGCACGCGGGAGGGAACTGCCTCCACCGCCTGCAAGCGGTAGCCGGCCGGATGCAGCAACAGGGGCAAACCAGGCCCTTCCTGACCTGGACGAGCCCGCATGGGCGCGTGAAGCCCCGCCGCCGCACTGCAGCAAGGGTGCCACCATCATCGCCAGCCCCGGCCCTAGTCCCTACTCCTCCGTTCACCAGAAGCTCCACCCACTGCAGATCCCCGCCGCCAAGAGGCCGCACTGTCACCATCGTGTTCACCTGGGCATGCCGGACCATCGTCGGTCTGAGGTACACCGCGTCGCGCACCGGAAAGGCACCCAACAGTGCGCCGATGGTTCAATCGAGGAAACTAACACCCGGTCTAGACCCGCCTGATCTAGACCCCGCCGAGGAACGGGATGTAGGGCGGGATGAGCCATGGTAGGGGGTGTCGGAAGTCACCGGATCTCGGCCCGCCTGGCCTAGATCTAGAGTCAACAGAACCCTACAGGCCCAGATCAGGCTCGAATGGACCCAGATCTGGGCCACACTACCCATGTCTCCTCCACGCCGAACCGGCCGCTGCCTCCCACGCCCAAGCCGGCGAGCTCCTCCATCGACCCTACTCCGCCCACCGCCGGCGCGCCTCACCTCCGGCCGACGGGGGAAGCTCCACCCCACGACCGCGCCGCCCCTTTACCCATCACTGCAAAGAGAGCCGCCCGCGCCAGCAGCCGCCAGCCCAGGCACGACCGCCACCACGCCGCACGTCGCACCGCCGCTGCAAGCAGCGCCGCCGCCATGGCCCCCGACGCCAACGCCATGCCCTGGCCCAGAGGGACGCCCCCGCGTGCACCCCGCCGAGAGAGAGGACGAGAGGGCCTCGCCGCCGCCGGCGCCGGCCGGGCTTCGCCCAGGCGCGCCCTCCTGGCGGCGGCGAGGGAGGGGAGGGGAGACGGAGGCGGCGTCCGCAAGGGAGTTGGGTTCCCCCTGTCGCCACGCGGGGGCGACCAGGTGGTAATATTTGACCTGGGCCTTGCTTGTATTTTGGGTTTTCTCCAACAGATCGCCCACCGTAACGAGTGTTTCAGAGATTTACAATATCCATGCAATCAACCTCCATTATCACCTTTTAGAAGCCTCGAAGGCGAGCAAAAATAACAACATATATATCGCAAGTACAAAGCCTCAATAATAAGAGAGTCGGTAACTCTTGCCCTGGGGTATGGTTTGCTCCATGCTCGATCGTGTGCAATGCCACCAGCGCCACCCTTCTGTTCCGAATTCCATCGATAGGCCAGCATCAGTATTAATTTTAACAGCATCATCTTGACGGGTCAAATGCACACGGCCGGCCTTTTTATTACTATTATTATAGAAAATGATACTGTGCCCCCGGGGGATCGAACGATCTGATCCCCCGGGTCGTCGATCACTTGCCCGCCTAATACGCGTGGAGAGAGGCCCTATCATGTATGGTAGCCCGCCTAATACGCGTGGAGAGAGGCCCTACCATGTACGGTAGCTGCTTCCTTATCTCATCTTAGAAACCGCATCTTCCTTTGCTGTAGCTCCTTCCTGCCGCCCCGCGCGCCGTCCTCTCTCGTTCCTGCTGCCGTGCCGCCATGCCGGACACCGCTGCTGCCGGAGCTCCGCCGCGCTGGAGGACCGCCGCGTCGCCGTGCTGCTGATGGAGCGCCGTGGCGCCGCTGTACTGGGGCATCGTCTAGCTGCTGGAGCACCATCTGGCCGCCGTACTGGAGCACCGTCTGACTGAGCCGCATGTCTGGCTGCTGGAGCACCGTCATGTCGCCGCGCTGAAGCATAGCCGCGCTGCCGGGGCGCTCTGCTGCTCCTCCCTCCCGGATCAGATCTCCGGTCGTGGTTGTGCCTCCAAATCTGCAACCGGCGACGAGAGGCTCTCATAAGCCGTCGGGCGTTGCTACCACCGACGATGGCGGCTCTATCATGGACGACGGGCAGCGCTACCATCGGTGAGGGGCGGATGCTACAATCTCGCCGGTGAATTTTTGCTACACCCGTACAAATTTTTGCTACAAGATCTACCGGTGAAAATCTCCGTGAAACTCCGGCGATATGTAGATGAAGTCAGCTCCGGCGATATCGATTGTTGCTACATTAGTATACATTTTTCACTACAAGTGTTCTCTAATTTTGCTACAATAGAGCAAATGTTTTGCTACAAGGTCTCCGGTGTGGTCTCCCGTCAAAAGTCTCCGACGAGGTGGGATATGCTACAATGTCACATTATTTTTGCTACAACTATTTTATGATCTTGCTACAATAGTACAAAAATGTTGGTACGTGATCTCCGACGTGGTATCTGGGGAGCTCTCCCAGCAAAAGTTCCCGGCTTGTCTCAGACGAGGTCGGGTTTCTGCTACATTAGCACATTTTTTCTGCTACCACCGTTATCTGGTTTTGCTACAATAGCGTAAAACTTTTGCTACGAGGTCTCCGACGAGATTTTTCCCGGCGAGTCTCCGATGATATTTTCCGGCGAAGTTGGTTTTGCTACATTAGCATATTTTTTTCCTACAAGGTCGTCGACGAGGTCTTCGGCGAACTCTCCGGCGAGGTCTGATATGTCTGTTTTTTTTTCTAGACCGAACCGTTTTCTGCTACAATGTAGCAAAAGCGAGGCAAATGTAGCAAAAGCGGGGCAAATGTAGCAAAAGCGGGATTTTGAATCCAAAAAGAGAACACGTGGTTGGCTGGGGACCGGGGGATGAAAACCACAAATCCCCCGGGGCACGCCTAGCACTGTTCTATTATTATTGAGGGAGTACACGGCCCGTATTTAGAAGAAATGCTGCGACCCGTCTTAGTTCTGAGCTCTGAACTTGTGATTCCTCGAGCAGACACGATTTCTGAAGCACAAGAGAGGCAACTGACGCCCGCGCGCGCTTCCCGCCACGCCCGTCGCCGCCGGATCCACCGCCACCTTCGCATCACGTCGCCACAGTCACACCACTCCGGTGAGGCGGCGACTCAGCTGCCGTCCTCGATCGATCCATGCCGTCCGCGCCGCCTCTCTCGTGGCGCCTGGCCCTCCCGCTCGTGGCCTTCGTGTCCGTCCCCTTCCTCCTCCCGCTCACCCTCCCCATCCTCCTCCTCCGCCCCTCCGACTCCTCCCCGCACCCTCTCTCCTCCCACCGCCTCATCTGGCTCCCGACCCTCCACATCGCGGTTCCATCACCACCGCCGACGCCACAAACGACACGAAAGCCATCGCTGCCGGCGCTGGCACAAACGACGTCATCACCTTCTCCACCACCACCGGCACAAACGACATCATCACCTTCTCCAACGCCGGCAGCAAAGGTGGCGTCCCCACCGCCGCTGCCCAAGGCGGACGCACCCGAACGGTGCGACATCTACGACGGGACGTGGGTCCGGGCCGACGAGGATGAAGAGCCGGTGCGGCCGCTGTACGAGCCGGGCACGTGCCCGTACGTGGACGAGGCGTACGCGTGCGCGTTCAACGGGCGCCCCGACGCCGGGTACACGCATTGGCGCTGGGCGCCCCGAGCGTGCCGCCTCCCCAGGTTCAACGCGACGGACCTGCTGTCGCGGCTGCGGGGGCGGCGGCTGATGCTCGTTGGCGACTCCATGAACCGGAACCAGTACGAGTCCATGCTCTGCATCCTCCGCGACTCCCTCCCCGACAAGTCCAGGGTGTTCGAGACCCACGGGTACCGCATCTCCAAGGGACGCGGCTACTTCGTCTTCAAGTTCCCGGTATCTCGAATGAAAACCCATTGACGGAAGGCTAGCTGAGCAGCAACTGATGACGGATGAATCGTGTTGCAGGATTATGGCTGCACGGTGGAGTTCGTGCGATCGCATTTCCTTGTCAAGGAAGGGGTGCGGCTGAACCGGCAGGGGAACTCGAACCCGATCCTCCAGATCGACCGCATCGACAAGACGGCCGGCCGGTGGAAGAAGGCCGACGTCCTTGTCTTCAACACCGGCCACTGGTGGACGCACGGCAAGACGGCAAGGGGGTACGCCACTCACAACTACGCCGCCGCAAGATGCCATTGCTCTCTGTCCATTGATTGAGAAGCTTCAAATGTTCGATAAAACAGATGAATGTTCCGTGCAGCAAGAACTACTACAAGGAAGGCGACACGCTGTACCCGCAGTTCGACTCGACGGTGGCCTACCGGCGAGCCCTCAAGACATGGGCGCGGTGGGTCGACAAGAACATGGACCCCAAGAAGAGCGTCGTCTTCTACCGGGGATACTCCACGGCACACTTCAGGCACCGACCGACCGATCAATCAGAGCTAGTACACTGATTCAGTTGGAGCTGTGGGGCTGATCTTGCGTGCTCGATCGATGCAGGGGAGGGGAATGGGACTCGGGCGGGTCGTGCAGCGGGGAGACGGAGCCGGCGTTCAAGGGGGCCGTGGTGGACAGCTACCCGGAGAAGATGCGGATCGCGGAGGAGGTGATCGGAAGGATGCGGTTCCCGGTGCGGCTGCTGAACGTGACGCGGCTGACCAACTTCCGCAAGGACGGCCACCCGTCGGTGTACGGCATGGCGCCGGAGAAGAGGCGGAAGGTGTCCAAGAGGAAGCAGGACTGCAGTCACTGGTGCCTCCCCGGCGTGCCGGACGCATGGAACGAGCTCATCTACGCCTCCCTCGTCTTGGAACCCAACCCAAGCTCATGGAACCAAACATAAACGATCGACACATAAACGAGCTTGTACTAGTAGTTCTTTTTTGCGAAAATCTAAGCTTGTAGTTATCGGTGGAAAGTTTTGGATTAATTGGTGTGTGTATATCTGTGTGTCCATCGTCCAACTAGAGATAGGATGTGATCGTACCGAGGAATTGAATTCAAATTTTGGCTTTCAAAATTGTCTGTTGGTAACCAGCTAGAATTGGAAAAGACGCTGCTTGAAAACGTAGGGCTCTCATGTCGCTCCCCCGAGCGACCGAGAGCCTCCCGGCGGCGCCTCCCGCTCGAATCTCCCCAGCCCCCCCCCCCCCTCCCCCCCCTCCCCTCCTTCTTGCCGCTACCAGAGGGTGTCGCGCTAGCGGCGGCGGGGGCTCTCTTCCCCTTTGCATTGTGGTGGCAGCACAGACCCCGCGGTTTGGGAGGGCATCGTGTTGGGTGATACGTCCAAAACGTATCTACTTTCTCGAACACTTTGCTATTGTTTTTTCTCTAAACTTGTGTGATTTGGATACAACTAACACAGATCGACGCTGTTTTTAGCAGAATTATCTTGGTGTCTTGTTTTTGTGCAAAAAATGAACTATCAGGAAAAATTCTGGAAAATATGCCAAAAATTATATTTCACCAGAAGATCCACGGAGCCAGAAGAAGAGACGGAGAAGGATCCTGGGGGGCCCACACCCATGCCAGGCGCGGGTGGGCCCTGCCCGCGCCTGGGGGGTGCAAGCACCCCAGGCACCCCCTCGGACTCCCTCTGCGCATATAAGTTGTATTTCGACCTAAAAACCGAGAGGGGTTCGATAGTTTTCCAGAAAGAGTTTCGCTCCGTCGCCACCACCAGAAACCAAGATTCGGATCCAGAAACTCCGTTCTGTCACCCTACTAGAACGAGGAATTTGGCGAGGATCATCGCCATTGTCATCACCAGCGCATCTCCATCAACCGCCGATGTTTCCCTCATCCATGAGTGAGTAATCCCCCGATGTAGGCTTAGGGATGATAGGGTTTGAGTGAGTTCTATCATATAATCGAAGAAGATTTGTTAGGGCATAGTGCCTAGTATTTCTATTAGTGCTATTTGACTTTTTGTAACTTGTTGTGCTTAATGCTTGTCACTAGGGCCCGAGTGTCATGATCTCAGATCTAAACTTATTATTAAATCATTATGATAGTATTGTTTGTAATTTATCTGCAAGTTATGTACGCATATCATTGTCCGGATCCAAAGGCCCCAAAGTGAAAATAATTGGGACAATCGGAGGGGATGGCTATGGTGTGAGGATCACATGTGTTCACGGAGTGTTAATGCTTTGCTCCGGTGCTCTATTAAAATGAGTACCTTAATTGTCAGTAGATCCTTAGAGGCCCCGCTGCCACGGGCTGGCTGGACAGAAGATGTTGTGCAAGTTCTCATTGCGAGCACATATGACTATATTTGGAGCACATGCCTAGGATTGTTTACTACTTGGATGCTTGTTATTATTTATCTGCAATGCCCTAGATCTTGAAGTTACATGTTTAGACTCGTCCATGCAACGCCCGTCCATCCATCCCTATGCCTACCGCACTCAAATCCCACTTATCAATTTCTTTATTCTATTATTCTTGTTACTATTGCTTTGTTGTTGCTACTACAAACCGTTGCTAATGATAAACTTCTGTGAGCAAGAACTATTTCCAGGTGCAGCTGAACTAACAACTCAGCTGTTAAGGCTTGCAAGTATTATTTGGCTCCCCTTATGTCAAATCAATAAATTGGGTAATACTACCCGCGAAGACTGTTGCGGTCTCCTACACTTATGGGTCATCAAGACTATTTTCTGGCGCCGTTGCCGGGAAGCATAGCTTTATTTGTAAGTTCATTTGGATCTATTATTATTCACTGTTACTCCTTTCATCACGGGGAAGTCTCGTGATGGAAAGTTCCATATTTTACCATCCACTACAAGAAGAGGTACAGTCCTAAACACATCTACTGCTCTTGATTCACCGTCCGTTACAAGTAAGCTTGTCACACCACCATCGCATACACATGCTACACACACTGCTACTACTGCTGAGTTTGAAACTGTTTTTGATACTCATGATGTTACTTCTACTGTGCTTGATGCGAGTGGTTCATTAGGTCCTTTTTTAGATGCTACTATGGCTAGTCTAGGAAATACCGAAACTCCTAGTGAAGACACTGTTACACCTGTTAGCTCAACTAAGTCTTGTGAGAGTTTTGATATTAATGATGGTTACATTGAATTCACTGATGATTTTGTTGAAGAGTGCCGAAACACACATGGTACTAGTGCTATTAAGAGTCTCCTTGCTATACGTACTATTATGCCTAAGTTGTCCTCTGATCCTAAGTTTGCCACTTCTCTCATAGATATTAAATATAAAGATTATGATTTCTCTCTTGATTTATCTTATTTAGATATTGTTGAGAAAGAACTTTTTGTGGGATTGAAAATGAGAGTGTTGTGGCTCATATGAATGAGCTTTCTACTATAAGTGATTTATTCTCTGATGATTTTAAGATGTGCAAGTACTTTGTTACTAAGATCTTCCCTTTTTCACTAAAAGGAGAAGCTAGGGCTTGGTTTAATAGATTACCGGCTTGGTTTAATAGATTACCTCCTAGTTCCATTGATAGCCCTGATTGCTTGATTGCCTTTTTCTTCCAGAAATATTTTCCTCCTAGTGCTATACATGCTGCTTTGCAGAGACTTTTTGATTTTAAACAGGGACAAGAAGAGAAATTGCCTGAGTCATGGACAAGGTTCTGTGCCTTGATTCATGCACATCCTGGATGTCCATTACCTAAGAATGAGTTTCTTGATATTTATTATAATGGACTAACCGATGATTCTAGGACCTACCTAGATAGCTTTGCTGATTGTGTTTTCAGGAAAAGAACTCCTACATATGCTGAAGAATTAATGGCTAAAATAAGCAAGAATTATGATGATTGGACTTCAACTGAGCTGAATGCACCTAAGCCTATTACTCCTGAACCAGATGTTCCTGAACCAGTTCCAACACCAACACCAAAGAAAAGAGGAGTTATTGCATTAAATGATGAAGTGGTGAAGGAAGCTAAGAAGTGTCTAAAGGAGAAAGGTATAAGAGCTGAAGATGTGAAGAATATACCTCCTATAGAAGAATTATGTAAGCCAATTCCCCACTCATCTACTATTGTGGTACACTCTCTCCAACACTTTGATGAAGGTGATATTCCTTATGGTAAGCCTCCTGATCAATGCTTAGAGGAACTTAACATTTTTATTGTTAAACAAGGTCATTTTAACAAACAAGTTTAGAATCATTTATTGGAAAACTCTAGAGCTATCAATGAGTTGAAAGATATTGTGGAAAGAACTTCTAATAATATTAAAATGCTTTGTAAACACTTTCAAATGGTTCAAACCCGACTTGATCAACTTGCTAAGGTACAAAAGGATATGCTAGTTAATGCTTCAGGAGATAAACATGCTTATGGAATTAGAATTAGGAGTGGTATAGCTACTCAAGATCCTTTATATCCTGAAAGACACCCTAAAAGAATTGAGCAGGACTCGCAGCAAGGTGAAGATAGTGGTAGTCCTCGTAGGAGAAAGAAAAAGAAACACAAAGTAGTTGAGGAACCACTTGAACCTGCTGTAGATCCTAATAGTATATCTGTCTCTGATGCTGAAACTAAGAGTGGTAATGATAAAAATAAATCTCCTAATAAGGTGGAAGGTGAGGAAGAACCTGAGAGGCACACTAAGAACACTAGGTACACAAAGGAGGATTTTATTTCTAATAAACATGGTAAAGAGAGAGAACCTTGGGTGCAGAAACCTATGCCTTTTCTAGGTAAGAAACACAAGTCAAAAGAGGAAGAACACTATAACAAGTTTTGTGAGTGGATGAAGC
This sequence comes from Avena insularis, assembly GCA_023614405.1. Lineage (NCBI taxonomy): Eukaryota > Viridiplantae > Streptophyta > Magnoliopsida > Poales > Poaceae > Avena > Avena insularis. Next base: position 473,701,360 of record CM042697.1, read on the forward strand.
CTTTATTCTTGCAAATTCCTTTGACTGATGCTAATAAGTTGCCTCCTTATTCAAAGTATATAAGGATATTGTCTCTAATAAAAGTAAGATTCCTAATGAGGACATTTCTACTTTGCTTGATATTTTTCCTTCAATGGTAAGGTTCCAAAGAAACTTGGTGATCTAGGTATACCAACTATTCCTTGCTCTATTAAGAATAATTATGTTAGAACTGATTTATGTGACTTGATAGCTGGAGTTGGTGTTATGCCTTTTTCTCTCTACAAGAGACTCCAGCTAGAAAAGTTGATACCAACAGATATATCTTTGCAAATGGCTGGTAAGTCAACTACTATTCCTGTTGGTATATGTGAGGATGTTCATGTTCAAGTAGCTCATAATTGCATGGTTTTAACTAATTTTGTTGTGCTTGAAATGCCGGAAGATGATAATATGTCTATTATTCTTGGGAGACCTTTTCTTAATACTGCAGGTACTGTCATCAATTGTAATTAAGGGAAAGTAACATTCAATATTAATGACAAAGAGCACACTGTCTATTTCCTTAAGAATGTTGCTAAGAGCTATTGCCTGAATTCCATTGAAAATATTGAGAGCATCAAGGTTGGAGAAATATATTGTCACATTCCATAATAAAATTTTGAAACTATTATGATTGGGACCATTGCTATCAAGTATGAGGTAACATAATCACCTTGTGGAATGCAAAGTTTTGTTTCATATAAGATCGTTTTGGTAACAAGACTTGATCAACCTTGATAACAAAAGGATTTTAATGAACAAAATAATGCTTTCACCGTGGTTATACTTGCTTTTATTTTTCTACTTTCCAATCTTTGTTCTTCGTCGTGCCTAACTTAAAGGCGTTAAAGAAAAGTACTTGTTGGGAGATAACCCAAGAGTTTCCTTAAGTATTAGAAGTTAATAATTTAGTAATGACCTCTCCTTATCATTTTTGTTTGCTTTTTGTGCCAAGAATGACATCTAATGAGAGGGAAGTAAGATTTGGGGAGTTACTGTCCCGAAACAGATTTATGTCCTCCACCATAAATATTCGTGAGGAGTCTCTGTAAGTCGGATTGAGCTGAAAATTTACGAATTAATCCCTAGTATGTTAGATAACTTTCATTAGTTCAATACTTTTTTATTGGAGCATCAGAAGATTTTCGAAAAAATCGGTTTCTACCTGCTGGTCTGTTTTAACAGATTTCTGCCATTATTTGCATTTGCTTCTTATTGATTTCTTTTTGAGAAATTGAGCTTTTTGAAGGAATTGCTACAGTAGCTTGTGTTTTTAATGAAAAGTTTTGCTGTTCTAAAGCTAAGCCTAAGGGTCTATTATCTTTTGAATACATTAATGTTGCTAATGAAGATTGTGTGAAGTTTTGTATGAAGGAAAAAAATTCAGGTGTAGAGAGGATAATATAATGAGATGAAGAATGGACAAAAGCTCAAGCTTGGGGGGATCCACCCCGTGTGACCCCAAGAAATATTCAAGAGGTACAATTGTCAAAGCTTGGGGGTGCTCAAGGTATCCCCTTCTTCGTCAATAAAAATCTCAGGTCTTTCTAGACACTTCGTTTTTATTGTTTCATGCATAGTTGTGTTGTTCTTGGAGAGTCTTAGTTTTTGTTTTTGGTTTTATTTTGCTTTCTTTGCTTCTTATTGGTTTGCCTTTTCTTTGTTTGGTTTTGCTTTGTTTGCTTCCCTTAAAAATCAAAAACACCAAAAATATTTGTTATTCTTCTTTGGTTTTGTGAGTTCTTTGCAGGGTTCAGCCGTCTTCAGTGGATTTTGGTTTTATGTTATTATTCAAGTCACACAAGTGAATGGCAATAATGAATATTAAGACAACTTGAGATGTGGTAAAAGGCTAGTAACGAACTCTATTTGTTTCATTTTTGTATATATACTCATCATTGTGAGTATGCTTATCCTGTTTGTGTAAGGTATATGTCATTATGGATGCTTAGTAGTTCTTGCTTGTCTATTATTAGCTCCAGCTTGCTAATAGTTTGTAGCATGCCATATGAATGTTTGCTTGCATTGTTTTATTCATACTCTAGTATGATATTGTGGGATCCTCCTCTGACTGTTCGTGTGAATCGACTTGGCACATGCTCACGCATGCATATGACTAATCAATAGTCAGTAAGCCTCGATGATTTATTTTGCCTCAGAGCTCCTGTATCACTTTCATGCCATAATTAGTCATGTTTTGTTGCAAGCATGATTATTGCAATTATTGCTCTCTCATTTATCGCTCCCTCTCTATTGCTAGCCTTCACTTGCTCTGAGTATGTGCTTTACCTGTGCTTCCAGCTCCCCAAAACCATTTTTGCCAGCTGTGTCCACCATACCTACCTATTAGCATCATTTGCTATTTCAGTGCATATTCTATATGTTGTGTTTTCTTCCAAAATAAAATGTTTGTCTGTTTTGAAAAAGTTATTTAGTAAAGCTCTCACGAACTTGATGACACACTTTATTCCTTGCACTTAATAATCCTGAACCACTATGACTAGTCCATGAAAGATATATGCTTGCAAATTATATGTTGGGAGTCAGCAGAACCGTTGTCACGGGGAACGCTTTTAAAACTTTTTGGATATCTCATCCAGTTGGTTCCTTGCTCTTTTGTTTGCGGATGTCGATGATGTGAAATAAAAGGGGAGGTTGTGAGTTCATGGAGTCTATACATTGTGTTAGAAAAACGCCTGGGCCGCTAGACTAAGCCATGCCTAATCGTGGTGGAAACTTGCATCATCATCATAATGAGCATTTGTGAAGCATCCTCAATAAAAAAACTATACACATAGTAAATAAAAAGATCGCTGAGATGCTCATTGTATGCTTGCCTTGTCATTTTGATGACGGGATCGCTCCTGTATCATGTGCAAGGGGTACCCCGTTGGCGGTTCTCGATGATATGCATGTATTTAAAATGACAAGAACTTTTAGGTGACCAAAGTTGAGTAGCATGCGGAGTGGCCCTCGCACTCAAGGGACTTGGGATTTCCAGTCTATGGTCTGTCAAGCATATGATTCAGAGTGGACCTCACTTTCACCTTAACCACATGAAGATGCCCATGATAGGGGCAATGAGAGTTCAAAGCTAATGAGTACCTTTCTTTCAGCATTTGTAAGTCTTTCAAACCTTTCAAAACCGTTTTCACAACCTTGTTGAGTCACCACTTATTCTATAATCACATTCTTGAGAGCATAGTTGTCATTCTTGTGTTTGTTCCAAAACTTGATTAATTATATCATGACTTTGACGCTTGTATCTCTGATATCTTTACTCCTAGTCTTCGTGTGAACTTTAGAGGTGCCTTGGCATTTATATTGTGCTCTTCAAACAAAGGCAAGTGAGATACCACTCTATCATACCTTATTATGAGCATTGCAATGTTGCTTATGTTTATGTTTCATGCTACTTATTATTATTGAGTTGGTTTCTTTTTATAGCTTGGAATGACTATTGAGTAGACTTAGTTGCATACTCTTTATTATGAATGGTTTAAGCATCTACTCCTGTGCTGAGAATATATACATCATATGAAGCAAAGTGTTCGTGAAAGTTCTTTTATCGCACTCAGTTTTCAATTGAATTGCTTGAGGACAAGCAATAAGCTAAGCTTGGGGGAGTTGATATGTCCAAAACGTATCTACTTTCTCAAACACTTTGCTATTGTTTCTTCTCTAAACTTGTGTGATTTTGATAAAACTAACACAAACTGACGTTGTTTTCAGCAGAATTACCTTGTTGTCTTGTTTTTGTGCAGAAAATGAACTATCGGGAAAAATCCTGAAAAATATGCCAAAAATTATATTTCACCAGAAGATCCATGGAGCCAGAAGAAGAGACGGAGAAGAGGGCACAGGGGCACACACCCATGCAGGCCAGGCGGGCCCACTGCGCTCGGGGTGTCTAGGCACCCCTAACCCTCCCTCTGCGCCTATAAGTTGCCTTTTGACCTAAAAACCGTGGGGGGTTCGATAGTTTTTCAGAAAGAGTTCCACTCCATCGCCGCCACCAGAAACCAAGATTCGGATCCAGAAACTCCGTTCTGGCACCCTGCCAGGACGGGGAATTTGGAGAGGATCATTGCCATCATCATCACAAACGCATCTCCATCAACCACTGATGTTTACCTCATCCATGAGTGAGTAATCCCCCACTGTAGGCTTGGGGATGGTAGGGATTGGATGAGTTCTATCATGTAATCGAATAAGATTTGTTAGGGCATAATGCCTAGTATCTCTATTAGTGCTATTTGACTTTGTTGCAACTTGTTGTGCTTAATGCTTGTCACTAGGGCCCGAGTGCCATGATCTCAGATCTGAACTTATTATTGAATTATTATGATATTATTGTTTGTAATCTTATCTGCAAGTTGTGTACACATATCATTGTCCGGATCTAAAGGCCCCAAAGTGACAATAATTGGGACAACCGGAGGGGATGGCTGTGGTGTGAGGATCACATATATTCACGGAGTGTTAATGCTTTGCTCCGGTGCTATATTAAAAGGAGCACCTTAATTGCCAGTAGTTCCCTAGAGGCCCCGCTGCCACGGGCTAGCTGGACAGAAGATGTTGTGCAAGTTCTTATTGCGAGCACGTATGACTATATTTGGAGCACATGCCTAGGATTGTTTAGTACTTGGATGCTTATTATTATTTATCTGTAATGCTCTAGATCTTGAAGTTACATGTTTAGACTCGTCCATGCAACGCCTGTCCATCTATACCTATGCCTACCGCACTCGAATCCCACTGTTTACTGTTACCGTTATTATTACTATTGTTTCACTGCTGTTGGTTTGCTGTTGCTACTGATAAACTTCTGTGAGCAAGAACTATTTCCAGGTACAGCTGAACTGACAACTCAGTTGTTAAGGCTTGCAAGTATTCTTTGACTCCCCTTGTGTCGAATCAATAATTTGGGTAATACTACCCGCGAAGCTATTGCGATCCCCTACACTTGTGGGTCATCACTGGGCATAGGGCACGACGGCACGGAGCACCAACATCAGTGTGGCGGCCACAAGATCTTGGCGTGCCTTTGGAAGCGATGGCTCCCTGGAACAGTCTGGGCGGCAGGCGACACAAGCCCGGCTGCTGGCGCGCGGGTGGGGATCACAGGCACGTCCCGACTCAGCAGACGACGGTGTTGCGCATGTACAACCCGATGGGGAGGGATCCAGGCGTGGTGATGGGTGCTCGGCTCTAGATATGGCCGCCTCGAGTTCATGTCGGGTAGGGGCCCAGGTCCTATTCGAGCCCATCGACCTTTTCCCCAGATTTAAGGGCCTCGGCAGCCATGGGGGATACAGGTGGCCAATCTGGCAATTGGAGTTCCCCCATCTGGTTGCAGTAGTGCTGGGTGCGGCAGGGCGACCTGTGCCCCTGGTTGGCGTCTGGTGTCCTTGCGGTGAAGTTCCTTACTGTGGCAGTGTGCAGAGTTGGGTACGCTGGTGTCGTAGCCCTGGGTGGCGGGAGTCGTCTTGGTTGGCGGGCGCTCTAGGGACTCTGGTGCTAGCAGAAGACTATGATCGTGAGGACAGTTGAAAGGGCATGTATACCCCATGTGTGGTTTTGGTAATTAATGACAATCTCTATAAACTAATGTGTAAATTGAGTTTCTAAAGAAAGGTTTGTCCATTGGCATCGCTTGGGCCATATGTTGGTCTCAAGGTTGAAATATGAAGAAATTAAAAAGGAGAAGAAGAAATGTCCAAGGGCTTTATGCCCATCGGAAACGTGAAGATAGAAGGAGTGTGTGTTCTTGCTCCCTTATTCACCCAATAGCTTTTGTAGCTTTGTTGGAATTTTGAAGGGAATATGTCCGAGAGGCAATAATAAAGTGGTTATTATCGTATTCCTTGTTTATGATAAATGTTTATTTTGCATGCTATAATTGTATTAATACGGAAACGTTAATACATGTGTGTTTAATAAACAAACAGAAAGTTCCTAGTTATGCCTCTCTCATAAACTAGCTCGTTGATTAACAAGATGATCAAGGTTTCCTGATCATGGACATTGGATGTTGTTAATAACGGGATCACAACATTAGTGTAATGGTTTGATGAACATTCATCCGATGTATAGCATTACGATCAAAGTCATTGAGTTTATATTGCTATAACAACTTACGAAGTGATCCTAATCCTTAGACCATGACATCATGTCAATCACTAACACCGGAAGAGTTTCTTGATAACATCAAACATCACACCGTAACAGGGTGATTATAAAGATGGATTAAGAACTAATAAAGTGTTATGTTGAGGCCCATGGATCGAGAGTGGAATTTATTCATCCCGATGATGGATAGATATACTCTGGGCCCTCTCGGTGATATCACATTGGTTAGCTTGCAAGCAAGTGATTTCATCACTAGAATGTTATATCACGGGAACGAGAAAAGAGTGCATGTCAGTAACGAGATCAAACTAGGTATGGAGATACCAATGATCGAATCTCGGACATGTAATATATCGCGAAACAAAAGGATTAAGATACTAGCGTAAAAGGTTTCGACGATCACAAGAAAGTCATCGTTGAATGTGTGGGAGTCAGTATGGGTCTCCAGATCCCGCTTCTGATTATTGATCCGAGAGGGGTCTCGATCATGTCTGCATTATTCGCGAACCGTAGGGTGACACACTTAAGAGACACCGACATCCATTTGGAGCAAAAGTTTCATCCCGAAAAGAATAACAAGCGCAGGAATTTATTTCACTAGATACCGAAACGGGTTTTCGGGTGAAATTGCAGAAAGTGTTTCTGCATGTGAAATGAAATACTAGCAAGGGGTTATATGTGAATGTTTGTCATTAAAGTAATTGACAAAATTCTGAATAAATAAAAGGAGTTTTATTTAATGAGAGCTTGCATTAAATTTGGTGGAAATTTAATGGGAATTTGAGTGGGTTTTTGAGTGGAGGGAATTGAAAGGCATTTGAGTGAGTGGAGTGTCCACCCACATGAATGTGGAAGAGGTGGGGACAGCCCCATGGCTGGGCGCATGGCCCCTTGGGTGCCCCCCTCTCCCTATAAAAGGATCCCCCTCCCTCTCTCTCTCACTCACACCTCCTCGTGAAGGATCTCTCTCCCCCTCTAGAATTTATTCCCCATGGTCTCGGACTAGCGAGATACATGTTCCCGGTGGCTATTCGGAAAGAAAGAGTTGTTCTTCCGCTGCATCGCTGGAGCGAGGAGGCAGAGGTTGCTCGGTGCCTCGAACGTGTGTGCGAGCATGGATGCGCTGCTGTTTTTCGGCGCTAGGACTTCCTCTCGATCTTGAGATCGGCAAGAGATCATCTACATCAACCACGAGTTTGGACTCGTTAAGCTTTGTCGGTCTTCAAGGGTATGTTCTCTACGGATATACCTCCGCCTGTTGTTTGTATCTAGTAGATAGATCTTGGTACATAGTTGTTCCCATCGTAGGAAATTTTTTGTTTTCTATGCTGCGAACCCTACGGTGGTATTAGAGTCGGATCTATGCGTAGATACTTTGCACGGGTAGTACACATAGGAGTATGTGGGCGATGATGATCATTTTATTGCTTCTTAGTTGTACTTTGGATATTGGTGGCATAGTGGGATGAAGCGGCCCGGACAAACTTTACATGTCCTCGCACATGAGACATGTTCCACGATTGACATGCAACTAGTTTTGCATAAGTGGCTAGCGGGTGTCTGTCTCTCCTACTATAGTCAATATCTAATTTGCAATGAGTTGTCAACAATTTGGTTATCCTCGTTGTGGTTCATGTTCGTAGGTAAGAACGGTTCTATCTTCGAAAGCCCTAAGCCACATAAAACTTGCAGTGGATAAATTAGAGGCGTCTAGTTTAGATTGTTGCTGGGATAGTGTTATGATATGGTGATGTTCTAAGTAGAAGTATGAGATGATACTATTACAACATACATAACGTGTAATCTCCATAGACCTTGGACTTACACATATAGGTATGATAGTGATCATACCACGGTGCACATGATAGAGATCATATGCGGGAACCATATCATTCCACTAATAAACATGTGATGTTTAATAACATCTTATATTGCTTGTTTAGCGCTTTATTAGCATAATAAGATGATCCCTCATTTAGATATCAAGATAAGAATGTGTTCTTCCTTAAGTATGCACCAACAATGTTTCGTCGCTTCAAGACATCACGTGATGATCGGGTGTACTTGAATCCACGAGCATATCTCGGGTGTAAGACAGTTACACACGCGAATACTAAGGTTCTTACTTGGCGAGCCTAGCATGTACAGACATGGCCTCGGAACACGGAGCGAAAGGTTAAGCATGAGTCATATGTTTTGATATGATGACCATATGGATGCTCGCCTTTGAAGCTATACCTAATCACGTGATGATCGGACTTGGTGTAGTGGATTTGGTTCATGTAATCACCAAAAAGACACGAGGGATGTCATTTTTGAGTGGGAGTTTATTTCTAATTTGGATTAGTAGAACTCAATTTATCATAAATTAAATCAAAGTAAATTTGCATAATTTGTTGTAGTCATTGGCATTCGTTCACCACCTTATGCTTAGTTATAATTGAGATAATAGAACTATAGAATTCTGGATATATACTTTACGAACTGGTATCGTATTGTGTTGAGTGTCAATCTAAAGTTTAAAGTCCTATTGCAAACTTTCAGCAAACTCTATTTACTCCGTGAAATTTAATAATTAATATTAAATCGAGAGTAACAATTCCAGTGTTAGTATATTAAGTATCATGTTTGCCTCCATGATTCTTGATTGTTTTAATATCAAGTTTATCGAGGAGCTGAAAGAATTATTTCAGAAATCATCATGCGTGGCAGATATAACGATATCTGAAACAATGTTTTGGTTGCAATATGATAGAGTATAATATATGTTCTCATATTGGATGAGAATTTACGAAGGTTGGAGATGCTAGACATCCTAATCATCCAAAAGGGTTTTGGAAAGTAATTTTATACTCATGATTCACCTTTATAAGCTACAGTAGCTTGATCATGAATGTCGTCATGATAAGGGTGAATAGAATATGTATGTAAAATGTTTACTACACTAAAAGATTACTAAAGAATAGATTTTGAAAGAATACCGATCATTTTGATGATGGTGATCTACTTCAAAGTGCAAGTCCAAAGGTATTATTATTTGAATATACACGATTTGGACTATGTGTCATGTATATGGCTCCACTGTTGATGTTGATAGATTCTTTTAAAAGGAAAAGGAAATGCTGGAAGAGAATCTACAAAATATACTTGGCAGGAAAGAAAAGATTGGAAATATCCAATTTAGGTATATGGATCATATACATGTTATGGTTGTATTCTTTGCTTGTTAAACAATGTGGTTCTTGGGTATTAGATACCGAATTGGTTGATATGAAATTTCATACGGAACGACGCAATTCATGAACCACAATGGACTAAGTAACTAGCAAGAGAATATGTGATGATGTTCATCGAAAACAAACAAACCGTTGTTTGTATTTCTCGTTGACATCAAAGCTTGACTTCAAGATTTGTTTTAATAATTGTTATTTAAATCAGGTATTATGAGAACAAAGGTTGTTCAAATAATTACCGCATTCCATATAAGATGGATGATTTACAAATCTAGTTGGAGAAATCACATCCATAAAACCTAATGCTAAAATGTCGCCAGACAAATGATTGAAAGATCACTTACGAAGTGACATCGCTGTTTAAATTATATTGGAAATAAAACATGAAGAATCTCCATATCCATGGATTTTTGGAGTCTTTGATTTGATCAAGTGACGCTTGTGAGACTTTCCACGTGATAATTAAAACTTCGTTCAAAGGCCAAAGAAGAACGAACGACTAAATTATTGGAATTTATACATATCGATGTATGTAGTCCATTATGTATAGTAAATGGCGATGGATTTCAACTTCATATGCTTTCTCCGGAAATTTGAGTGAATGTTCACTTAATGAGAAAGAAGTATGAAATATTTGAAAACGTTTCAAAGACTTTCAAGATGAAGTGCAAAATCATTGTAACAAGAAAATAAATGGTTTATGATTTTATCATAAGGGATTTGTTTGAGTTACAAGTGTAACAAGAAAATAAATAAATTATGATTTTATCATAAAGGGGTTTATTTGAGCTACAAGTTTAGCAAAACACCTAGATTTACATCTCCCGAAACACCATAGGAATATAGAATGTTTGAGATTTGTAATGAAACCTTGTTTGACATGGTTGGATCAAAGGTGTTATTTATAAAACTGCCATTATGTTTTAAAAGATTAGAGCTTTAGAGACTTCCGCTTTTACACTGAAAAGAGCTCCATCTTGATCCGTTGAAATGACACCATGGAAGTTATGGTTTGGGGTAAAACCCAAGTTGTCATTTCTTAAATTTTGGTATGCTAAACATAAGTAAGATGTTTACAACCGAAGTCGGATGAGCATGTCTTTGTAGGTTATTTTGAATAACAATTGGTTATTCCTCCATACACCAAGGACAAAAGGGTTTGTCGCTTGAAACATGAAGTTTCTTGAAGAAGGAATTTTTCATAAATGTTAAGTGGGAGGATAATAGAACTTTGATAAGGTTAATGAACCTTAGCTATATGTGCTAAGTTGCGCAGCGCCGAAAATGTTCTGGAGGCAGCCAGAATGCTCATGGATTACGTGCCTCAAAGGTTGCGGTCACGGAGGTCTAAAGTTCCTATTAAACCAAGAAGGTCGGATAAACAATCAAATGATTAAGATTTGAGAGTAAATCATTATTGTTTGACAATGATGAACCGACTATATGCAAAGAAGCGATGATGGGACCTGACTCCGTCAAATGGCTTGAATCCATAAAATCCGTGATAGTTCCATACACGAGAAATCAAGTTTTGAACTTGGAAGACCCTCCGGAAAGGTGTAAAAACCTATCGGTCGTATTTGGATCTATAAATAAACATACATGGATGTTTCACATCTATGAAATAGTCGACATGTCGTGAAGTATTTTACGACAATGTTCAAGGAGTTGACTATGACAAGATTTGATCTTTTATAGCGATATTTAGTCTGGACGGATTAAAGTAGCAACCACTATATATAATTTGTTATATGGTAGATGAATAAACAAAACAAAGTTCTTCTAATAGAGTGGTTACCTAGGACGTGTACATGACACAATCCAAAGGGTTTTATTAATTCAAAGGATGCTAAAAAGGGCATGCAAACTTCAATGGTTAAAGTAAGCATCGCGGAGTTGGAATCTTCACCGTGATGAAAAGAGTTTTCATCAGGAGACGATGAAGATGCTTGCATTTGCAAGAAATTAAGTGGGAGCGCTGAGACATATTTCTAATACATTATGTGGAGGACATCTTGTTGATTAGAAATGATGTAATTCTTACTGACAAAGGTTAAGAATTTCATTTCGATATAAAAAACTTAGGCAAAACCCGAATATTTAGCATGAATGTCTATAGTGGATAGACTGTGACGCTAATATGGTTGTGCCAAACGTACATATATGAGATATTGAAGGAGTTCAATATAGAAACAACAAGAAACGGTTCTTGTCGCATGAAAAGGAATTGAATCAAGATTCAAGTGTATTGACACTTGATAAGTGAAACAAGATTCAAGTGCTTTGACACTTGATGAGTGAAATCACAAGGATGTTTTGATCAATCATACCATGATATGTACACATCCAGATATGTCCTATGCTCTAAGTATTATGAGCATATACCAGAATGAATTATAAAATGATCATTGGACGATAGTGAGGATATTCTTATGATCTTTTGAAAGAACTAAGAATATATTTGTGTAGAGGTGGCAAACAATTACAAATAGTTCATTGTAAAGCATTACATTGATACTAGTTTTGTCACAAGATACAAATTAAGTTTATCTCAATTTAAACTATGGGTGGCACAATGTAATTGAAAGAAGATTCCATGATGGATTTGGATGAAATCCATAGTTAAGACATTGTGACGAATACTACAACAAAAAGGCTAAGTATATGACTGCTATAGTAGCAGCAAAGGAGAGAATTTGTGTCAAGAAGTTTGTTATAAAACTAAGGTGTGGTTCGCAACGGGCTAACACTAAAGATATATTGTATGACAATAGTATCGACATGATTTAACCCCAAGGAACTAAAGGTCTCACCGAAAGACCAAATTTATACAATGCCATCTCATTGGAGAATGAGTGATGCGTGAAGACGCAAAGACATGCAAATACATACGGACCTGAAGCGTCAGATCCGTAGATTATGTTAACCACTTGCAATTGCATATATGGAACACCAGAAAGCCATAGGTGTTCAATACACAAAGTTTTCAAACTAGATTATTGTCTCTAGTGCAAGTGGGAGACTGAAGGGAATATGCCCGAGCGGCAATAATAAAGTGGTTATTATCGTATTCCTTGTTTATAATAAATGTTTATTTTGCATGCTATAATTGTATTAATACGGAAACGTTAATACATGTGTGTTTAATAAACAAACAGAAAGTTCCTAGTTATGCCTCTCTCATAAACTAGCTCGTTGATTAACAAGATGATCAAGGTTTCCTGATCATGGACATTGGATGTTGTTAATAACGGGATAACAACATTAGTGTAATGGTGTGATGACATTCATCTGATGTATAGCATTACGATCAAAGTCATTGAGTTTATATTGCTATAACAACTTACGAAGTGATCCTAATCCTTAGACCATGAGATCATGTCAATCACTAACACCGGAAGAGTTTCTTGATAACATCAAACGTCACACCATAACAGGGTGATTATAAAGATGGATTCAGACCTAATAAAGTGTTATGTTGAGGCCCATGGATCGAGAGTGAAATTTGTTCATCCCGATGACGAATAGATATACTCTGGGCCCTCTCGGTGATATCACATTGGTTAGCTTGCAAGCAAGTGATTTGATCACTAGAATGTTATATCACGGGAATGATAAAAGAGTGCATGTCAATGCTTGAGATCAAACTAGGTATGGAGATACCGATGATCGAATCTCGGACATGTAATATATCGTGAAACAAAAGATTAAGATACTAGCGTAAAGGTTCCAGCGATCACAAGAAAGTCATCGTTGAATGTGTGGGAGTCGAGATGGGTCTCGGATCCCGCTTCGATTATTGATCCGAGAGGGTCTCGATCATGTCTGCATTATTGAACCGTAGGGTGACATACTTAAGAGACACCGACATCCATTTGGAGCAAAAGTTTCATGCGAAAAAAGAATAAGCGCAGGAATTTATTTCACTAGATACCGAAACGGGTTTTCGGGTGAAATTGCAGAAAGTGTTTATGCATGTGAAATGAAATACTAGCAAGGGGTTATATGTGAATGTTTGTCATTAAAGTAATTGACAAAATTCTGAATAAATAAAAGGAGTTTTATTTAATTTGGTGGAAATTTAATGAGAATTTGAGTGGGGTTTTGAGTGGAGGGAATTTTAAGGCATTTGAGTGAGTGGATTGTCCACCCACATGAATGTGGAAGAGGTGGGGGAAGCCCCATGGCTGGGCGCATGGCCCCTTGGGTGCCCCCCCTCTCCCTATAAAAGGAGCCCCCTCCCTCTCTCTCACTCACACCTCCTCGTGAAGTATCTCTCTCCCCCTCTAGAATTTATTCCACATGGTCTCGGACTAGCGAGATACATGTTCCCGGTGGCTATTCGGCAAGAAAGAGTTGTGCTTCCGCTGCATCGCTGGAGCGAGGAGGCGGAGGTTGCTCGGTGCCTCGAACGTGTGTGCGAGCATGGATGCGCTGCTGTTTTGCGGCGCTAGGACTTCCTCTCGATCTTGAGATCGGCAAGAGATCGTCTACATCAACCACGAGTTTGTACTCGTTAAGCTTTGTCGGTCTTCAAGGGTATGTTCTCTACGGATATACATCCGCCCGTTGTTTGTATCTAGTAGATAGATCTTGGTACATAGTTTTTCCCATCGTAGGAATTTTTTTGTTTTCTATGCTGCGAACCCTACAAATTTTATGAGTGAAGGACTTCCCCTTATATTTGTTGCATAGGTTTGAGTTCTCCACGGAGATTCGACGAGTATAAGCTTGTGGGCTTGTTACTCTTGGGTCCTGAAACCCTAGACGATTGTATGGTTGGAGTGTTGACCTCTTGTGGTTTTGTGGCCTTTTGTGGTCTTGTAGCCTTTTATTGCTTTGTTTCCTTCTGTGACTTTGTTGTTGGGAGCCTCCAATTGAGTTGTGGAGATAGCTCCAACCTTGTACGGGTTTTGATGAGCGCCCTCAAGTGTCCCTTAGTGGATTGTGAGTAGACCTTTGTGGCGAGCTCAGGGGAGAATAGGGTGAGCCTTTTGTGGCGTCGATGAGTTGTGTGCCTTCGCATCCGGGGTGAGGCCTTGTGTGGCGTTGGGTGAGCATCGAGCCAACACACCCCAAGGTGAGCCATTTGTGCCGTTTGAAGAGCATTGCGCCATCGCACCTCTCCAACGGAGACGTAGATTCTTTGGAAGTGAACTTCAGAATAAAAATCTTCGTCTCCGCGTCCATCGGTTATCTCTCAACCGAGCCTTTTACTTATGCATTTTACATTGCGATAGCCTTCGTGTTTGAAGTATTTCATCTTGTTATCATCTTGTTGCTTGTATTGCTTAGCATAGGTTGTTGGTGCACTTAGGTGAACCTAGTGGTTAGGTTTTGTGCTTAATAAATTAAACGTTAGTTTGTATTCCGCATTTTTTGAGTCTCAAATGTAATAATATTAAAAGCCTATTTACCCCCTCTAGGCGACATCCATTGCACTTTCAACAATGTGGTATCCAACGGGCTGTGGGATGTGGCGGTGGTCAGGATATCGTTCACGAAAGTTTTGGTACGCAGTGTACGTAGTTGGTTGAGAGTTTAAGCTGAGGGGAAACCTTACCCGTATGGGTCGTGGCGGCGACGTCCGTGGACACTGTTCCCTTCCTGAAGGCGTCGTTGGGGTCTCTCTCTCGATCCATCTACATGCTTTGGTTGAAAACCCTAGATCTTGTGATCAGACGGTGGCGACGCTTCTATGTCGTTTTCTTGTTGAAGACACCGTCTTGGAGTTCACAGCATGCGGCTCTCCGACGGTGGTGTGGCGGAGGTGCAGGGCTTCTTCGGAGCATCGGCGCCTCGGTTTGCTATATTTTGCCAAGCTTGTTTCGTGCTCTACACTCTCAGTTTTCTTGTTGGGTTCTGCCCTAGTTCTTCAGGCTGGTGGTGGGCAGTGATGGTCGATTCCTGGTGGTGGCCGGCTTCCAATGGAGTTGCCTGCATGGGTGGGGGTACCTCGATGGTGTAGCATGTTCGTTGGTTCGCTCTGGTGAACTTCGGCCCGACTCTGTAACCCGGCTGACTCGTGCTCCTTTTTATGTGTGGTTTCTGTAATGGTCATGGCAGCTACTTGTGTTTTTTTGACTATAACCTATTCGGTAGGCCGGTCCTTGTGTGGTTCTACTTTATAAGCTAGATTCAATACCTTGTATCTTTTTGTCGGTCAAGGCGTTATTAATTTAATCGTCAGGCTATTATCTAAAAGAAAGGCAACTAGTAGAATTTTATGGTGACCGGAAATCCCTTGGGAATCTTTTTCTATCAAGAATCAAAATCTTGGTAATAGTTTTTCCGAAAAACATGTGGTTTTTTTCTCATCAGAGGAATCTGAAACATTGGGACAAGAAAAAACATACTATTGCGATGTCACGTGCTATTCGTTCTTATGGAATGTTAGAACACATGAATTTCTGTGAATAAGTGTCTTTAAATGATGCACAGGAAATAAACACACGAATTTGGCAGGCGTAGAAAAAAGATAGAGTGAAAGTGTATGGAACTTATGAGAAAAAATAGAGCGAGTATAAGATTTAAGCTGATGTAAAATTTTCTTATAAAATGAGGAACATAGGAATACATTTAAATTTCAAAGTAATTTGGCAACCACTATACTATGACGCAAAGACTCGCATAGAAAAATTCGGTAGGTTTCAAACCTTCCAAAATTTCTTTGTAACCACAATCAATGAAGTGTGGATTAAACAATGCAACGGAGAACACCATTAACTGACGAGGAAGGGAAGGGAACAACGGAAGGAGGACGGAGGCGGAGTAGCGCTTGGATTTGCTGCTTCGGAAAAAAGAACCCTCCGCGTCGCTCCCGTGGGCGACGGGAGAAACCTAACGCCCGTCCACCCACCACCCTCCCTCGTTTCCGCTCCTCGCCGCGCCAGGCGCTCGGCGGGCTGGCGCAGGCGGGCGGCGGCCTCTCCTTCTCCCTCATGGTGGTGTGGCGGGCAAGTCGCCGGCGTGGGCGTCAGCTGTCGGGCCAGCGGCGGTCTTTGCTCCGATGGTGGCATGAAGACACAGCGGCGGGGCGAGCGAGGGGACGGTGTGGCTGGTCCGGGTCGCAGCGAGAGCTCTCTGGTGTCAGCTTGTTGCTCCACGCTCAGCGCCTGAATCTAGGCCCAGCTAGGCCCGATTTGGGTGGGGCGGGCGGGCGGAGAAGCAAGGTGGCGAGGCAGAGTCAGCGGGCCAGGCGGTGGCGGTGTGGCCCAGATCTGGGCCCATTCGGGTCCGATCTGGGCCTGTAGGGGGATGCTGATGCGGCTATGACACTAGATCCAGGCCAGGCGGGCCCAGATCCGGTGTTCGCCAACGTCCCCCCTGCCATGGCATGATCCCTCTGCATCCAGACCCTCGGCGGGTCTAGACCAAAGTGCAGGCCTAGGGATGGCTTCCTCGGTTGGCTGAGCCGAACCGGTGTGCGTCTCTCGCACACACGACATGTTGTACCTTAGGCCGTGGCGGTCCGGTCCGACTATGATGTGGAGGGTGCTGCCACTTGGCGGCGGGGGTCTGTGGTGGCGGCGGGCTCACTGGCGGACGGAGGAGTAGAAACTATAGTGAGGGTTGATGGTCACAGTAAGACCCTTGTTGCAGTGTGGCGGCGAGGCTTCATGAGCCCTTTTGGGTTTGGCCGGGTCAGAGAGGGCCTGGTTTGTTCTTGCTGTTACATCCGGTCGACTATCGCCCTTCGACGGTGGAGGTAGTTCCCTCCCGCGTGTCACTGTATCATCGACCCTCGCCGAAGTTGCTTCTTTTCGGTCGTACCAGTCTTACATCGTGAGTCACGGTGAGACGACGATGGTGATTGCAAGACCGTGGTGGCGTGTGCTAGTGGACGACGAGCTTGGTGGAGCAATTCGAAGCGTCCGGGAGTGTGGTTTTTTGAGGGGTCGGGAGAAATCCTTGTCATCCAGACACCGACGTGGTGACGCCTGCGGGTGTCACCGTCCTTCCTGAAGGGCGTCGGGTGTATCTCTTCCCCACCTCCCGTAGCGTATCGGGGGAAACCCTAGGACCAGTCCGGGTAGCAGCGTCGTTGTCGTCGCTTTCCTTCTTGGAGGTGTTGCTTGATACGTGACGCTTCGAAGCGCTAGGAGCGTGGTGGAAATTCTCCAGAGGGCGCAGCGGTTGTGGGTCACCCTCGTTTTCGTCGAGCCACTGTTTTCGGCTTTGTTTTCTCTTCTTTTTTCTTTTTGATTTCTTTGTGCTTTCTTTAGACGTTGTGCTGTCTGGCCCAGCAACGGTTTTAAACGGTTGTTATATTAATATAGCTGGGCGAAAGCCTATTTCGAGGAGGAGAACACCATTAACTCGATTTATACTGTCGGAACAAGAAAACGTATTTTAGTTTCACGTGCCCGTAAACTTAAAGCGTATTCTTGGATCCTCATGGGAGGGCCAGGCTAGACTAGAGGAAGAGCGCCCACACGCCGGGAAGACTGGTCAGATTCAGACCACGAGTGCGCTCTCCCCCAAAACTCACCTCGCCGTCTCCGGAGGCTCCTACTCCCCGCTCCTCGACTTGGCCGGCGGCGGAACACGATGTCTACGTTCCGGAGGTTCGGCGTGGCGGCGGCTGCCGCCGCGTTCATCGCCCTCGCGGCCTTCGGATCCGCCTCGGCGTCCAAGCCGGCGTCCTTCGTCAAATCCACAGTCAAAGCCCACGACGTCGTCATCTTCTCCAAGTCGTACTGCCCGTAAGGCCCCCCTCCCGTTTCCTCTCAGTCCTCGATTCGAGTTAATCCTCTCCCTGTTTGCGCCGGTGAACTACGACCCCCTAGAGTTTGGGTGTGGTTGCTGTCGGGTTGCGCTGATCTGATCGTGGTGCTGATCCGATAAATTGTCTGGATAGGGCTTGAACTGTATGATGGTCAGAGTTTTTTGTTAGGAACAGAGAGAACTGATTTTCTTTGCAGGATCCAGCACCTGTAGATCGGTCGATTTTCGTTTTTGTCTTGGTAGTAAAACCAAAATTTGAATCCTATGAACTGAAGATCCAAGTACCATCCGGTTTGTTATTCTTGAATAATTAAAGCCAGAATCGAACTGTACGAAAGAGTAACATTGGTACTCCCTCCGTCCTAAATTAGATGTCTTAGATTTATTAAAATTTGGATGAATCTATATACTAAATAGTGTCTAGATTCATCCAATTTTTGACAAATCTAAGACATCTATTTTAGGACGGAGGGAGTACTATAGTTAACATTGGATGTTAATGCTGTCATCTGGCCTTACTTGGTGTTGGTGATCCAAATGCATATTTGCTCAGAGTTCTTGAGATGGTAGGTGATAAGAGAAGTGGCAGTCAACTTCCTGTTTGATCTGAAAAAAATTACCCTGTTTTGTCTGTTGTAGTCAATCTAACAAGGCTTTTGTGTCATGTCATAGACACTAGACGATTGTAGGAGAATCTGGCCCTCTACTTTCCTTTTAGAACACCCTGTTATGTCAGCCTGTTCGATCTGTTAGTGAATCTTGAGTCTGATTAACTCACCTGAATTCTTGCAAGTATAATGGAAAAAAGCTTTAACTCAAATGTCTGTATGAAGGTTAATATTTGAGCACTTATATGGTCAGATTATATGAAATATTGAAATGGGAAGACACTGGTGTAAGTCAGATATGAATATCGAATTGTAATTCTGAGAGAGAATAATCAATTATGTTGATACTACCCATAGTTGCAAAACCCAACTACCGCTAACCTATAGATTTCACTGTTGTCGTACTGCCAGAAGAAACTCTATGTTGAAGTACTCAACTTTTGCAGGTATTGTAGAAGGGCAAAGGCTGTGTTCAAGGAGCTTGAACTGAAGAAGGACCCATATGTCGTCGAGCTCGATCAGCGAGGTCTGTTTAACATCCATGCTCATATTGTATCCATTAGTTTTCTGTATGCGACAATGTTACTTGTTCATCTATGTGTAAGGGGTGTTGTCTTTAGTACATTCTGTTATAACCTCTACTTCAAAACAACAGCTGGTTATGTATTTTTGTTCTCACAATCTAGTAATCACGGGGTATTCAGCTATTTTTAGCCTCATTGGAATTCCATTGAACTAACCATGTGGTATCCGTGGAATATATATATTAGACTGTTATCAAATATTTATAAAGTGTTCAGTTTACTCTTTAATAGCATGTGATGAAATAGTTCTCACTTGGGTTTTCCCCTTGCACTTATGGTGGCAGTGAACACATGATTGCTCTGCTACCATTCTCTTGTAATTAGAACACTTTTCTCCTCTTACTGAAAAAATGTGCAAAAGGTTTTTGTGCATTCTCTAGGAAAACTCATTGTAGCAATAAGGTTATGAGATAATAGGTAGTAAAAAATATCAGCTACGTAGACAGAAGACATTGGTAAAGTGATGATACAAGTAAGTCCCAGAGGTCTCATGTAACTAGAACCCGCTTCTATTCTTAATCAAAAGATGCACAGAAGGTTTTGGGTATTCTGTAGAAAACACACATTGTAGCAATAAGGTTAGCAGGTAACAGGTAAGAAAAACTACCTGGACAGAAGGCATTGGTAAAGTGATGATATAAGTGAGGCCTTTTGGTCTTATGCATCAATTTCTCACATACATCTGTTCTCTTTTAGACAGCGAAATAAAATGATTGTTATATCAAATTAAATTAGTCTCGGACACCATTCCTTTTTTGTTTTATAGTCCTTGAATTCATACTCTCAACTCTTTTTCTAGGTTCCTATATTGTTCTTAGATCTAGGACCTGAAAATTTTAGTAAATTGCCAACAATTTCACTAAATTGTTACCATTTTATTCTGGTTGTGATGCAGAGGATGGTGGGGACATCCAGGATGCCTTGGCCGACATGGTTGGCAGGCGTACTGTTCCTCAAGTTTTTGTCCGTGGAAAGCACTTGGGAGGCTCTGATGGTAAGTAGTGTTCTGGACACATATCAGTTAAAGCAATGATTTCTATGACTTCTTGATCCATCCTGGCTCCTACTTATCAAATTTTCATAAAACAAATGCAGATACTGTTGATGCATACGAAAGTGGGAAGCTGGCTAAACTTCTGAACATTGCTGTAAAGGATGATCTTTGAATATTAGTTTAGCACCAATCTCGTCCCTACCAAGGACTTGTAATGCAGCTCTGGAATCTGGATTAACATTTGCGCAGAACCTATCACTGGGATTCTATGTTACCGTATAAAGTGTTTTAACTAAATGCTGCACTGTGATTGTTCTATCATGTCATGCTGATTGCATTTGCGCAGAACTTATCACTGGGATTTCATGTTGCCGTATAAACTGTTTTAGCTAAATGTCGCACTGTGATTGTTCTGTTATGTCATGCTGATTGCATTGCTTTTCAAGCATGATCACCACCATACACAGCAATTGCAAATATATTTGGAGATATCGCTATTGTAAAGCGAGAAGCTTTGCACAGTTTCCAAAATATGCAATTACTTGATTTTTAGTGCATAATGAATGAACGATTAGGCCTGTGACTTGGTGGTAAGAATTTCTAAGTCGATTTGAAATAGACTCTTGCTCTATCCTGCCAGGAATAAACCTACTAGTTTTTCTGAGTAATATTTCCGTGGTTGTTGATCTTTCAGGTTAAAAGTGCAGAGACCGTGGACAACAAATGGTGCTCAACCAAATCAGTCTTCACCCTCTATAGGTTGAAAGAGCCAAAGAAACCATGGATGTGTGGCATCAGACGCGGCAAAGCAGTAGCGACACAACTAGGTTCTATCCTGTCAGGCATTAGCCTACTAATCGATTTGAAACCATGAATTTCTAAGTCGATTTGAAATAGAAGCTCTTTGTTCTATCCTGCCAGGCATTAACCTAGTTTGCTTCTCCGTGAAGCTTCTGAGTAATATTTCTGTGGTTGTTAACCTTTTCAGGATAAAGGTGCATAGACCAGGGACGACACATAGTGCTCTGCCAAATCACTCTTCACCCCCTATCGGTTGAAAGAACCAAAGAAACCATGGATGTGTAGCAGTAGCGGCACAAGCAGGTTCGAGCACAATAACACGAGCAGGATGAACGGTTTCTCATACAAATGAACCAAACAGCTAGTAATACAAACTAGCACATAGAAGAAACACCACTTTGCAGGTACTCTCTGCTCTCATATATAGTACCCTACTATTTTATAAGGAGGTTCGTTCATTTGTGAATTGGCATTTACAATCATACCTTGCCTGCTTCTTTCTAATAAGATGTAAATTGTTCGTCAAAAGGATATACTTTGAATGAAGATACATTTAGAGGATTCAACTAGGACTAGCCACGAAATCTAGGATCCAAGTCGGAACTGCAAAGGCCGATTCTGCCCATGAGATTGTTCGACGTCTTGACGTTTGTGCATTTGCCCAAACGAGGATCGTATACTTGTAGCACAAGCTTTGATCTGTCTTCATAGGAGGAGTAGAAGAGAAGCTCCCCGCCGAGACGTAGCCGTCTCAAAGGAACCACAAAATCAGTGTAGAGATCCACCGGTACCGAGTACGCCTTGATCCAGAGGTTGTTGTCGGTATCGGTCAAGAGCCATATGTCGGCGACGAGAGGCTGCACCCTCCGAGCCACGCACAATGTGCCATTGAGCTCACCGAGGCTTATGCTCTTCTTGCTGCCGACGATGCCCGCCGGCGGTCCAGGGATCACCTCCCACGCCTCGTCGTCGAGGTCGAACAAGATCACGCCGTGGTGGTCCTCGGACAGGAAGTGCAAGGCGCCATTGAGCGTGACTACGGAGGTGGAGGTGTTCTTGTGCCAATAATGCGAGAAGACCATCGGTGGTGGGGACGATTGCGCAGGCCTCCATTTGGCTCCGCCGTAGGCTGCTCCTAGGGTGAGGACCTTGCAGTTCCGCCGGTCGTCGAGGCGGAAGAGCTTGAGCGAGCCGGACCGAGCGGCGTGTCCGCATGAAGCGTACATCAGGACGCCGGCGGTAGTAGTAGCGGAGTCCTCGGCCGGCAGTAGCGCCTTCCCCGTGGACAGATCCACTGCCAGCACTGTACTGGAGCGGTTCCTGCTGCCGGGCGGGATCCAGACGAGGTCTGTACTGGAGCGCTCGATGCCGCCGGAGGAGATGCAGGCAAGGTCGTCGAGGCTCGACCAGAGCGTCCAACAACGCCCTTCGCTCGGAGGCAGAGGGAACCTCTGGACCACGGTGCCATCCGTGTCCATCAGCTGCAGGGCCGTCGTGCCGCTGACAGAGCTGGACATGCCGACGAGGAGCGGCTCGGCGCGGGACCTGTGCGCGGTGGCGAAGGCCGGGTCGGAGGTGAGGGCGCGCCACTCCCTGGAGACGCACCGGCACCGACAGAGCGACTTGGCCGGCAGCCACGAAAGGATCTCGAAGATGACGTCCCGCGATCGCGAGACGGCGACGGCGCCGGAGGAGCGATGATCGCGGCAAAGCCGTGTCCGTGGCGGCGCCATGGCAGCTGGCGTGCGGACTCCACGAGGAGTTAATCGATCCGCCGACTCGCCGAGATGTCATGTCGCCCGGAGATTGTTGATGGCTTTTGTATCGGCGATGTATAAGGAGGAGATGCCAAACGGGCGGAGTGGAAGAATCCTTGTAGATCGAACGATTCGTCCGGGTTGCTTTTCCTTTTCTTTTTTATAGAAGGGAGGAGGGACGGGTTCCACCCTGACTTGATGCTTCCGTTTTTTTTGTCGAGTAACTTCATGCTTCTGTTTGACTCCTATAAAAGTGACTTCTGAACATTGGTGTCAAGGACGATCTTCTTTTTTTCAGGTCACCAAGAGTACAAGACATTGTTATGTTGCTACTGCCGATTAACATGTGTGCAGGCTGAACCAATCGTTTGGTAAATTATGTGGCATTCCCTCAGTAATATCGATCACACACGTTAATCCTAAGTTTCAACGTGCCACTCGGCCTATTGCATTTCATACACAAAAAACGGAGAATTTCTGCATCAGCAATAAAGCCCCTATGAATTTGTTTGACGGCTCTGCATTTTAAACCGGTTTTGCTCAATTTAAGTACTAGCTTAAAACCTTTTTTTATGTCTCTACGTACCTTGCTTTTTCAAGAAAATTACCATGTTATTTCTTGTTTCTTTGCAAAGGCGAGGCATGCCCATGTGGCTGCACCGATTGTTGTACACAACCACTTTATTGAATAGTTTTTGTTTAGTTGCAAGACAAAATTAAAGTATTAAGCTATACGCACATGCACCGTTTCAAGCAAAAGAGATGACATGATGCACTTATGACTCGTAAAACTTGTCGCTAAACGGAGGCTAAATCGGTTGGACAAAACCCGTGCTACCATGACCAACACCATCGATCAGGACACATGATTTTTTGGTAAGACCTAGAGATAAGCGGATGGGCCTGGTGTGTTTTGAGATCTTAGAGCATCTATAACTCATTCTCTTTTTTTGGCCGGATGAGCAAATTTGCTTCTCTAACCGCCAAAACAGGCTCTAACCGAAACCTCAAAATCGGTTAGAGGAGAAAATATAGGATTTAGTGTGTGCCTACCATGTCGGCCTACTTGATATAGCTTCACCCATGTCGACCTCCTCTTCCTCCTCCAACTCGTGGGCTCGCAATGATCCCTTCGGCCAGATGGTGCATGAGAAGCTTACGAGGGAGAACTACCTCGTGTGGAAGGCGGTCGTGCTACTTGCGATTCGTGGTGCCCGTCTCCTTGGGTACCTCGATGGCATGATCAAGGCTCTGTCGAAAACGCTCATGGTCGAGCGTGAAACTAATAGCAAGAAGGTCACATGACGATGGACAACCCTGTCTATACGACATGGATCGAGAGGGACCAACGGGTCCTTGCCTACCTCGTGGGATCTGTATCACGTGAGGTTCTAGTGCAAATTACGGAGCATCAGACATCACACGCGGCTTGGTCTGTGATTCAGACCGTGTATGCATCTCAGTCCCGCCCGAGGATCATGTACCTATGTTTGGTGCTTGAACGATCTCAAGAAGAGGGAGATGAACGCCGTGGTTTTACTTCGGCAAGGAGATTCGATTTTGCGACGTGTCAGGAATTGGTCCACCATCGGAGAGGTACGACCCAGTTCGCATAGGATTTAGTATGTGCTTATGTGTATATGTGGCTAAGCACGCTCTACTCTTGCATGTGCTCTAGTTATGTTTTTTTATAAAGTTAATGTCTTGAAAATGGTAAATCTCATTGGGTACTAACACTTTATTAGGTTCTCTTGGAGTAATGAACGAAAATCAGGGGCCCTTGGTAGGGGTTCAGTTATTCCGTTTGCAGGATCACATGTTTGTCTATGAATTGTGGGATTGCAATCATTTCCCCACTTCCATTATTTTCATTGTTTCAAGCTAGAGAGCAACTTGCTAAAACCTACTCCCTCCGTCCCAAAACAGATGTCTCAGATTTGTCAAAATTTGAATAAATCTAGACACTATTTAGTATATAGGTTCATCTAAATTGATAAATCTAAGACATCTATATTGGAACGGAGTAAGTATTATATTTTATAACAGAGAGAGTACATGGTATAATAAGATTACATTTAAGATGTAAATTAGTTGTCTCGAAATGAGCCTGGCCTAGAATTAATGAAGCCAACAACAGCAGTGTACAATATGCTGAAAGAACAACTTACATGTTGCAAACAGAGAATAAACAAAACTTACATCTTGGGCTTCGAGGCCAATGACCATCGGTGCGGTCAAAAGATAGGAGATGATGCCATGGAGGAAGACACAACACCATAGAAAGATCTCGCCTTCGTCAACTCTCGGCTTGATGTCGCCAATGTACGATCCGTCTCCAGCTCCGAAGAAGGCCCCTACCTTCTCGTCCTGGTTTGAGGGCGTTGTACTGTCGAAAGACAAAGTGTCTTCCAGGCCCGTCTTTGGCCCATGGCAGCCTTGTGCGACGGACAAGGGCCCAGGCGGCCAGGAAGGGGCCCAATATGAGATCCTCCCTCATACCTGGCTAACAATTTTTTATGGGCTAAAGAAAAATAAGATAGGCCCAGACGCCCCATAATAGAGATGAGGACGCAGGAGTAGCAGGGCCTGGGCGGGAGCAGGATTAGCTATCGCGATTCAAGACTCGTTTTTCTCTGGCAAGCGAGCAACGTGATAAGTTTAAAATTAATCCTCCACTAATCGTTCATCCAATTTATGATATATAATGTCTCTATTAGGGTTGTAACTTTTAAGGTTATAATTTGATATAAATTCCTTCACATTAATCTGTGATAGGCGTTGCAATGCCGCCGAAACAATTGCCCAGTGCTAAAAAAAGATAGAGAATCAACTTATTAAATCGCAAGAAGGTGCTTTAAATAAGTATATTTTCCAATAACAAGTAGTGTTGATGTCAACAATAATAATCAAAGTCAAAAATCTCATGTGTGAGGTATATTGAACGTAGGAGTACGAACACACAAAGAACCTATTATATATTGCCATTAGGGTCCTCTTGTCGACTTCGCCCAGGGGCCCTAAAAAATATAGAGCCGGGCCCTGGTGTCTTCTTGCTTAAGCTCGTCCAAAAACTTGCGTCTCATAGGTGGTAGGTGTGTGGCCTCGACGATGTTGTTCGGATAGCTCGCTCTCGATGTAAGTAAGTTAGTCAGACATTGAAATAAGAGGGAGAAAAAATGTTAGCCTACGAATTAAAATTGCCAAATTGGTGCACGCAAGAGTTTGTAAAGTTATTCCCCTTTGTTGTTGCTTGTACTCCCTTCGTCTCCAAATAGATGTCTTAAATTTATCAAAATTTAGATAAATCTAGACATCATTTAATATATAGATTCATCTAACTTTTAAAAAATCTAAGACATCTATTTTGGGACAGAGGGAGTACATCCGATTAGTGTCAAAAAAAATTGTCGAATCATATGGTGCATTTCTTTTGCGATGAATTTTCATGTCAGGACTCAGGAACTCCTTGGTTCTATTCGGTTTTCATTTTTTGAACTATGGTTTGCATTCCGCTGAAGTGTTTTATCGGATGTCTTTTGTGAGGGCCAAAAGGCTGGCAGGCTCGCGTCTCCGCCCTTCCGCGGCCCAAATCCGCGCGCCGCAACGCCGTCCGCCTCGCTCTCGCTCTCGCCGGGGCAGTCGAAAGCTTCCGCTTCCTCCCCGGCTCCCGCCCACCCGCAGCCGCCTCCACGCGCCGCACATGCTCCCCCGCCTCGCGCGGGCGCACCGCCGCGTCCTCCTCCCGACACCTCGCGCTCTCTCCGCCACCACCACCGCCACCGTAGCCGCGCCGACGCCGGCCCCGTTCTCCGCCTCGGAGCTCGAGGCCCTCCTCCGCCGTGACCACTACTCCGCCACCACCCACCGCTTCCACTCCCTCCTCCCGCTCCTCTCCCACCCTTCCCTCCTCCTCGCCTCCGCCCACCTCCTCCGCCGCCGCTCCCACCCCTCCGCGCCGCCGACCGACCCCCCTCCTCTCCCCACCACCACTGCCGCCGCCGCGGCCGCGCCGCCCTCCCACCTCCGCATAATCATCCCCTCCCGCCTCAAGGGCCGCCCGCTCCCGCTCCCCACCCTCCCGCTCCGCCTCGCCATGCTCTCCGCCGCCTCCGCCCTCGACGCCGTCTTCGCCCCGCGCGCCGCCACCTTCGCCTACCGCGCCCGCCACGCCGCCATCCGCTACCTCCGCTCCATCCCCAACGCCACCTGGTTCTTCCGCGTCGCCATCCCGCGCCAGCCCTTCTCCGCCCGCCACGTCCGCCACCTGCTCGACGCCATCTCTTGCAAGGTCGACGACCCCGGGTTCCTGGACTACCTGCGCGAGCTGTTCCTCTCCGATGCGGTAGCATTCGAGCTCGGCGGCTCCGAGCTCAGCCGTGGGCTCCCGCAGGAGTCGGAGCTCGCAGGCACACTGCTCAACATATTTTTTGATCCTGTGGATAGAGAGGTGATGGCCATCCGGGAAGAGGTGCACAAGAAGAATCCCAGAGTTAAGGATGAGAGCGTTCTGCATACGCCTGTGAGAGTGTACGCCGTCCGGTATCTCGATGAGATTATGGTTGTGACGTCCGGGTCGAAGATGCTCACACTCGAGGTCAGAGATAGGATCCTCACGGTTTTGCAGGACCTAGAGGTGAAGGTTGACAGGTTTGGGAGCTCAGTCCACAGTGCGGTGTCAGAGAAGATGGATTGTCTGGGGATGGAGTTCCAAGCTGTGCCACCGTCAGTCTTACACCCTCCCATGTCAGAGAAGGCAAAGAGAGCGAGAAAGATGTATCTGAAGAGGAAGGCGGCAGAGGCCCAGGAGCTGAAAAATGCCCGTGAGACACGAAGGAAGAAGCTTGGGTTGAAAATACTGAACCACCTGTTCAAGAAGGTGAGGCGGGGGCATGAGTTCGAGTTTGATTTCCGTATTGAGGATGAAGTGCGACAGGAGTTCAAGGGTTGGGCAGAGGAGACAGTGGTTGAATACTTCAAGTCGCAGGACCATTCCCGTTATTGGCACCGGTTGTTCACATCTGGCGACTTCTTGTCATTGAACAGGGTGAGGGATCAGTTGCCACCAGCATTGGTGGACTCCTATGATAAATTAGAGGAAGCACTCGACAGTTTCTTGATGCCGAGGAGGGGCTATGCCATGACTGAGGACGAGGAGAGGCTAGCCGAGCAGGAGGACGAAAGACAATACGAGAAGAGGATTGTCGAGGACTTGACAGAGCTGAAGATGAGGGTCAATGCACCAATAGAGCTTGTAAGAAAGGCGGTAAAGTTGGCCGGGTTCACAAATTCCATGGGACGTCCACGGCCAATAAAGCTGCTTCTCTGTTTGGATGATGCAGATATCATCAAATGGTATGCTGGTGTTGGGAGGAGGTGGCTAGATTTCTTCTGCTGCTGTCGGAATTTCAAGATGATCAAGATTGTTGTAAGTTATCACTTGAGGTTCTCCTGCTTTTTGACATTGGCAGAGAAGCATGAGTGCACTAAGAGGCAAGCAATCGGCCATTATACAAAGGATTTAAAGGTGACAAATGAAGATGGAGTGGCAGAAGCTTATTTCCCAACAGAGCGGGAGATCAAGATGATGGGTGATAAGAATCTCTCTGACCCGAAGCCTGTGGATGGAGCCTTGACAATGATCTTGGTCAGATTAGCAGTCGATGACACCTCCCTTCCATGCCTGGCACATTTTTGTACTGGAACAGACACTACCCTTTACCGAATACGTCTTCTGCAGAACCGCCTAAATGTAGATCCTTTGAATGAAAAGAAGTGGGTCCAAGGACTAAGTGCCATTCATGAGAGTCTGAACAAGAAATGCCTGCCATTGTGTTCCATGCATGCAAGCGATCTGCTTCTTGGGAAGATAACTCTCCAAGATATTGATTGTACTCAGTTTGTTGATGTGGTGTGAAAATTAAATACAACTTGTACCATACCCTGTTCAAAACACACAGTTCACACAGAGATGCAGTATTGCAGTGCTTGCCAAGTGCATTAGTGCTGATTTCATTTGGCGGATTTGTTCTGCATTGTAAATATCCTGGATATCCATCCTATCATTGGGTAGAACAAATGCTCTTTTTTTTCCACAGGTATGTGTTCCTCGTTTATGGGTGTTCTGATCAAAATGCTGCTACGTGTCACAGCGTCATTAGCTGAATATTTGATTATCTTATCTATTTTCTGTTTAGGAATGATGTGGCATCTAGTTAGTGTTGCGTTTGCAAACTAACTTTGTATCGATCGCTGTACACTCCCTTTGCTCGGAGAACCTTTGTCGATGGTACTCAGGTATTTCTCTCTCTTCCAACATCTCTGTTCAAATCGGTGGCTAATTTAGTTTAAACCCACTGTACATTGTTTATACCCTTTCCTTTCTTGGAAACTTTATATACCTTTCAGGAAGTGAACTTATTTGGTGATCTTACATTTTGCTATGAATTACCTTTAATGTTTACTAGTAGTTTGTTAGCATATTCACTTCTTGATACTGTAAAAGCCTAAAAGAATATTTGTAGTTATCATGTAAAACCTTAGGAAAACTTATAGGTTCGAGTTAGGCCTTTGGGCCAGTACTGGCTACTGGGCTAATAAAGTAATCCATTACCTTGGTACCCCTTTATCATCGCCTTGAGTCAAGGATTAACCCAACTTCTCTTTCCTCCTGTAACAGCTCCTGTTTGGTGACTTCGCGGAAAGGTCTGGATGTGAGAGTTCCTTGCCGTGCCGCTGCTGCTATTGCCTGCAAAATGAGGCAGGCAGAGGGCAGATTCAGGAATAGAAGGCAAAGAGGGATCGTTGCATATCTTGTGATTTGTAAGTGCACACTGGCTAAGGTAATGCTCGTCCCACGAGATCCACCCATTTAGTGCAGGTTCAGGTGTTTCACTAGGATTGGTGTGTCCTACTAGTAATCTCCAGATTTTAGAAACATTGTTCTTTGTGGTTCAGTTCAGGCTACAGGGTAATTTGTAGATAAATCCCTTTTTGAAGTGTCTTAGGAACTCTTCTGCGAGAACGTTAGCATGGAAGTTGTGGGGAGCTCCTTCATGTTCCGCGAAAGCTTAAGAACGTGAGAATTTGTTGACTAATCGATAGTTGTAGCAATGTGAATTTGGCATCTTCTCCTCTGCACCAGTCTGTCTTTTTCCTGCACATTATTTATTGCAGTAACCTTGGAGCATGATTTAACTCATGAAGATTGTTAAATTATATTCTTATGTTTACAGAAAAGTTGTAGAACTCTGTGTAGATCGCCTGATCAATAAAATACTTAGGTTTATAGTACTGATCGAACTCAAGAAATCCGTACTCCACATAAGTTTGGGCAAGAGAGTAACTAGGTCTGCCGATACTGGGTGTTTAGAATCCATACCAGACCATAGTTCTATCCTCAAACTAAGGTTCGCTTTGGTGGTAGAAGGCCATAGTGTATTCATTTAAGTTAGGTGGTACATGCAAAACGATACAGAATTATGGAGTTGTAAATATGAGGGTAGGAGCATGTCTTCTCTTGCTTAGAGGTTTGATTAGTGTACTAAGAGGTTATCGTTTTTAATTATCAGGTTCTAGTGCCCCACGTTAGGGTTGATCTTCACCACCAAGCATTCGTCACCGTTAAGGCAAGGACGCCCAGGTGCATTATTAGTGTTGGCTCTTTTCATGTTGTGCTAAGTTTCCCTTACGGGTGCCTCTTAGGAGCTCTGTGAACAGATTCTCTATCTATTCAATGAAATGAAACGCGAAGTCTTTGCGTTTTCTCGAAGAAAAATAATGTTGTGCCAAGTGAAGTGATATTTGTTCCCTGTACACATTTAATGTTTCTTGCATTCTTTCTATATATCAGAGCTGTAAATTGGGAGCTCATATTGATGCATCGAATGAATATGCAATTAATCCTGTGTGTCTTCGCCTCTTCGGCATGCATTTCTTGTGCATTGAGCATATCTAGAGTGATAGGTGTGCACAGATTGCCACTTCGAACCACAATCTGTATCGATAACCTGTGTTATGCATCAAGCGAAGGTACTCTCGTGAATCATGTGTGCATATCATTGCATCCGCTGCAATTACTTCCTGTTGGTGAGAAGGAAGTTGTGAAGGATGGTATCTGACCAACTCCCAGTGATGTTGATTGAGATAAGAATGAAACCGTCGCTTGTTAAGTCAAGTGTGTGTTTCTTAGTGTCCCAAAGGTCATTATGTTTATGATAGTGGGGTAACCCCCTTTTGTTTCACTTGCTGAGATGTTTTTCTCACTTTCTATTTGTGACCTTTCAGGTCTTAGGAACAGCGTGCATCATTCTTGATGAGATGGGGGCATAGTTGAACCACAAGCGCTAGAATCACTTTAATTTACAATTCAAACTCTGCTTAGGAAACAAATATGGGAGCATGTTCAACTGTTGCTTAGTAAAAGTAATATATTTGGACTCGTGTGCCTGGTTAGTTCTTCCTTGTCAGCCATGTTTCCAAGTGGACGTTCCAGCTATGAAGCCATGTAGTGTCTGCTGGAATTTTTTTAATAATGGTCTTTTGCCTGTCATGTTGTCGCATTTACTGTACATCGGGTCGTACAAAGGGCTGGAGTATTGCATAACATGACCGTTATTATGAAGTAACCATGACCCTGCCTTGTCAGTTTTATATTTAGATATTTTTCACGAAGTAGATTCTGTAATATTTGACTGGCAAACTCATTGTTTCCTTAATATGTCTTTCCTGACATTTTTATGATTCTAATTTTCTTTATTCTGACCTCTGACGACCTGGCTAAAAGACTTAACTAGGTATAATTTTTTCTGGTTGCAGCTTATTTAGGAGATTAGTGAGGTGTGCGGCTTTGGGGGTACTGTGTGACCAGTTATTTATCTTTGTCCCTCCTGCGGGTATTGTGTGACCAGTTATTTATCCCTGTTCCTCCCAATTCTTGCGTGACTACTTTTCTGTAATAAAAATGGTTCATGCAAGCTGTTTTAGGCTTACCGTACTGCCCTTTTAGAAGTGTAATTGTTTGGATACCTTCCTAAATCATCTACAGTACATATAATCCCTGCAGCCTGCAGTCAGCAGGGTTCTTCTGGTTGACACTTTTCTGAAATCCTGAAAATCGTATATGATGTACAGGTAATTATTTTTCAGGTTCTTATTTCTTAGAGATCAGTGTTATATATATATATATATCAGTGAAGTTACCTTAGATATTATGATCGGCATACTGGCTTGCCTTCATATTACTAAGATAGTTGCTTGTATTAACTCTCATGCCCTGATATCAACCTTATGGTATTATCAGCGAAGAAGCGTATGTGATGCTCTGTTTTGGAACAGACTTGCGATTCCAGGGCTTCACATGTGTAAGCAGCTACTGAAACCGACTGTCAGATGTTCCTGTGACAACTCTTTTAATCGTGTCGAGATCTGCAGTGACATCTTTACGATTCCGAGTTTCTTTGTTCTGAGGGCCCAGGTATATAGTTTGCTTGGTGGCAGCTTTTTTAGGTGACACGTGGTTTTGGATGTAATCCTGCATGTGCCCCTTTGCAAACGTAACTGGTTCAGGTTGCCTGTCTTAGCCTTATAAGGTTGTTTCTGTGAAAAGATAAACTGTACCGGTTTCTTTTTTAAATCATCTCAAGTTTGTTTGAATTTGAATGTATCTATACATTCAAATTCAAACAAACTTGAGACATCCTTTTTAGGACGGAGGGTGTACTCCCTCCGTTTTAAAATATAAGATGTTTTAGGTTTGTGAAGAGAATGTATCTAGACTTGTTTTAGTGTGTAGATTCACTCCAAACATGAGTGAACCTATATACTAAAAGTAGTCTATATACTTTTGTTTTACAAAGCTAAAACATCTTATATTTTGAAACGGAGGGAGTAGATCATTGCTGCAGGCTGCAGAGCTGCCTGTCTGCTTGACAGATTTCTGGAAGTCTGAATGCTATTGGCCTGAGTATTACTTACACATGTTTTCACCGGGTTTATATCGCGACACACACGATAAATGTCGTATCAATCATGTGCTCTTATCATCAGCACAATGGGTTGCCTCTATATTACCAACATGTCACACGTATTCCCTCCGTTTAGAAATATAAGATGTTTTAGGTTTGTGAAGTAGCACGTTTTAGTGTATAGGTTCAAATAAATCTAGACACTAAAATATGTCTAGATATATCTCCTTCACAAATCTAAAACATCTTATATTTACAAACGGAGGGAGTACTATCGACTGCATATATTCCTTAGTTATCATCGGCCTTTTGATCTTATTATCAGCGACGAAGCGCGCGTCATGCTCTGTTTTGGAACAGGCTTTCTATTCCGGGGCTTCACCATGTGCGAGCACATGCTGAAACCCAGTGTCGGGTGTTCCCCTGTGGCAACTCTCCAATCGTGCTGGAATCATCGCTGCAGGGTCTGCCTGTCCCCTTGACTGGCTATGGTCGTGATGATAAGCTGATAATGTATCCGTACTTTCAGCCAGGACGCATCATCGTCAGGAGGGGCTGTCATCCATGGCCAAGCTGCCAAGTGGCTCCTGCTCCTCCCTCGCATAGCCAGTCACATGGATGTGGATTGGCATTTTGCTGAAGCTAATGTCATTCTGATCACTAGTCTTGTATGTTATTTATTTATCATGATATATCATCCCATGATGGAGCATGGGGAGGCTTCGGTGTTGCCCCACACTGCACGCGTTTCAGGTAACTGCATACTGTGGCGTGATATCATTCCACATACATCTGTATCTTCATCAGCGCAGGCACGCAGGTAACCAAGCTTTCTAACGACTGCTCGTACGATCTGAAACCTGATGATGTTCGATCGCAGTCCCCTACCCCAAACCATTGAATCTCCATCGGAGCCTGTTGATTCAGCGAGGAAATCCTCGTCATGCTCTGTTTTGGATCGGACACTTGCTATTCTGAGGCTTCGACCCCATGTGCAAGCAAAAACTAAAAGAGAGAGAGAGAGAGAAAAAAAAAACCCTGCTGCTAGCTACCGGATCATGCTCCTGTTGACAACTCATTATAATCATGCTATGCTGGGATCAGTCGCTGCAGTGTCTGCCTGGCCTGTCCCCTTGATTGGCCATGCTTGTGTTGAACTGTTTGTGCCGTAATTCAGGTCGATGGAGTAAATGATCATGAGGCGCTGTCATCCGTCCATGGCCAAGCTCCTTGCTTCTCCCTGGCATGGCTATAAAACTCACTACCCCATATGGGCTATTTGCTGCATCCTACTGTACTGTTCTACTACATGCATGACAACGAACTGTTAGTGATAACCCAGGGTCACAACTGGACACGTTTCAGGTCACTTCAGGCTCATCGGTGCAAGGGCAGGCAAGGCAACCAAAGTTGTTTGTACGGGG
The DNA here is from genome assembly GCA_023614405.1 of Avena insularis. Taxonomy (NCBI): domain Eukaryota; kingdom Viridiplantae; phylum Streptophyta; class Magnoliopsida; order Poales; family Poaceae; genus Avena; species Avena insularis. The sequence goes on from CM042697.1 coordinate 473,735,603, forward strand.
ATGCAGGCTGTGACTGAGCTGTGAGGCAGGCGGGCAGAGTGTGTGACCTTGCGATGGATGGAGATCACGTCATGTGTGATGTGATTTGATAGCCTACGGTGGGTGTGGCAGGGCAGTGAGATCTGAAACGTGACGATGCCCGATGTTGCAGTCACTCCACAGGTCCCAACATTGATTTGAATCTTATCTCAGAAAAAAAAAACATTGATTTGAATCTTCCTCCATCGGAACAGTCTGTCCCAAGCACAAGCTATCCAGTAGAGTTGTGGCAAGGACCAGAGGTGAATCGGGGCTTCTCTGCTGGTTCAACTCCATATTGCACCACGTACCCTCCGTTTCAAAATGTAAGATGTTTTAGGTTTATAAAGAAAAATGTATCTAGACTTCTTTTAATGTGATGTGTAGATTCATTCTATACCTAAGTGAATCTACATACTTAAAAAAATATAAAACATTTATTTCACAAAGCTAAAACATTTTATATTTTAAAACGGATGAAGTATCTGTATCGTATCCAAACAAAAGGTACGATCATTAATATGGACAAGAGGGAGTAAGTTGTTATTACGATACATTCTTCTTGCGTGAAAACTTCTACAGTTCCACAGAGAGGATGAAGTTCCCGTTCCGAGAACGTGAATTTTACGGAAGATGAGTTTGACGCCCTCAGAAATCAGGATTAGTCACGCCCTCAGACATCAGGATTAGTCGCTAGACGATGCTTTACTGCGCAATGCAACGGGTCCAATACGGTTTTCCTGGGACGGCGAGCCAGAGTCTTTCTGGGAAGCGACGACGCCACCGTTCCCGGCCGACTACGGCCGAGTAGTAAGTAACCGCTTCGCACGGCATCTGCAGGAGCAGGAGTGACCCGACCCGGTTTACGAAATGGTTTGGGTGGGGGAGCACGTGAAGTTCAGCTCGTGTGTCCCGCACGTCGATAATACAGCCTATCCATCCCCCATCGGTCCGAACCTCCACCCAACAACCGAGAAAGGGGATCGCGTCGAATCACAACGCAACCATAAAAAAACAAGGCACCGAGATCAATAAAACTTAAAAGGATGTCAGTCTGAATTTCGAGCTGAAATTTGGATCATGTACAGAACATGTCATCCGTGACAGTAACAAGAATGTTAGAGCAACTCTAAAATACAAACTGAAATCAGTGCGTATAAATACAAACTGATAATTTTGAAATTTAAAATTTTAACTGCTAGCAGAAAAATCCATATTCAATAATCACATACATACATACATACATACATACATACATACATACATACATACATACATAGGCAGCGGATCAAAAGCCGATCGCGTACATACAATGATCAGTGGCTAATTATATGCCTAGCTACGGCGCATCCACGGGGACAAATTGGAGCTCGGCGGCGAGGCGCTCCTGGTCGGAGTCGTGCACGTAGTCGGCCTGCATGACAACCTGGGCGCACGAAGGGATGGCGAGCTCCACTCGTCGGAGGATTAAGAAGAGGGAGGAGCGTGGCGGGAGGAGCCTTCGTCAGCGTACACGTACCTGCAGAGGGGCTCGAGAGCGCCGTGAGAGGGGCGGAACCACCATGGCGCGTATGCGCGCAACGATGGCGGCAGCGACAAGTCGCAGTTGCACTACTTGAGCACGGCGCGCTTCTTCGCGCCCACTAACCGGCGGCGCTTCTTCTTGACCTCGTCAAGGCAGCACTGGCGCGGCGTCCGCTCATCCTTGCGGTCGCCAGCATGCCCCGCCGCCTCCGACGCGCCCTCTGCCTAGCCTAAAGTGGCCGTGGGGTCCATGCGCGAACGCCATGGCGGATCTGGAGCTCGAGCTCGAGGAATCACTCGCCGGAGATGGGGCTACTATCGTGGTGGCGGCTAGGGTTTGCGCGGAGAGAGTGAGGATTATGACCCGCATCTACCATCGTGGCCGATACATATACTGCGCAAGATGGGGTGGTAACGGGCCACGGTAAAATATTCCACGGGCCTGGCCGCTTTTACAGGTTCTGCTACCTCGTCCGTGACGTGCCGAAATTGTAAATCCAGTTGGCAGTAGAGTTGCTTTTAGAGAAGTAAGTCATGCAGAGTTTACCCCTATCCATTTTTCGCTGAATTTGCATGTTCTGTGTTTCTTCTTTATTATTGCGTCGGCCCGCGGGTCCGTACCGCTGCTTATATAGAACGGCAATGGGAGTGGGCTAGCTAGCTAGGGAGAGCGGTGGGAACTGGGAAAGAATAGGCGTAGAGAGGCAAGCTCTCCTCCCGGGGCTGCGGCGTCGGTCGTTCGGTTGCCCGCGCAACGCTACCCATGGCGAGGCTGGGCGCCCGGCCCCGGCGTCCGGCGGAGCCTTCCGACGACGGCGACGCGACGCCGCCGGCGACGAGGCGGCAGCAGCGGCATATGAAGCACCAGCAGATGGGGACGCGCGTCATGGCGTGGTGGTGCGCTAGGGTGGTCGCGCCCGTGCGCCGCGCCTGCAGGCTCGCCGTCGCCGCCGCACGCGCGCGCGTCCGCAAGGCCGGTAAGCATCAAGGCATAGCCACCTCTCGCTCTGCTCATAGCCAGATAGTCTCGTCCTGTACACATCGCCGCATGCTTCTTGCCGCAAAAGCATCGACCGGATGAACACTGGCGACATCTAAGATTCCGCGCAAACAATGCAGCCAATCCCCAAGCCTTCCAACTCATTTCAATTCCATCCCTCGTTTTTTTCTTTTGGCATGTTCTACTCGTAATTAGGCTCATCTATGGTGTCGCATGGCCAATCTCGTTCTGACAGAACCATCTCGTGCACACATGCTTGAACTGGTAGTAAACAGAGCTTAAGCTGTACACCACGAGAAGCAAACAAACGGATCAGCAGGGATCGGTAGCTAATGGTCCTTGCTGGTCCATTGCACGTTATCTTTTGCACGCTCCACACCAAGGATCAGCTAGGGGGCATGATATCTTCGTGCTACCAACCGCCCGTTCGCGAGTACACGTACACAATCATAGTAGATGCTTTGGACCACCTAATCTGCAGCCATTACATGGTGGTGGTTACCATGAATGATTCGTTATCCGATCTTTCTATTATTATCTCTAAAAACAACGCTTAACTACTATACATTTATGTGCTAATTTTCGTGGGTCTGATGAATGGATGATGATGCAGAGTGCGGGGCCCTGAACCTGCACCAGGACGTGCAGACGTGCGGCTACAACGACGTGCAGGTCATGTGGGACATGCTCAGCTCCGACAGGCACGCCGCCTCCGCCGCCGCTGGAGCGCCGGCGCCGGCGAAGCGGAAGCGGCCGTTCTGGCGGATGCCGCCGCTGTGGCGCTGTGACAGGAACGCCGCCGTGCCCGTGCCCGTGCCGTGCTGAGCGGAGGAGACTAGCTAGCTTAGCTGTACTGTACTGTGTTTGCCAACGTATGTACGCACCACGAGCGAGTTGCTTCATGGCATGTGCTAAAGTCTGCTCCACACCCCCTGCCACCAGCCTGACCATGTGTATAGATGAAGATTTTGTATAGTTCAGCAGCAAGTTGGTTGCAGCGGGCATCTTCCTTTTGTGCGCTCTCGTGTTTGACCCTGCTCTGCCTCTGCCTTGGACAGAGCAGAGTGGACTTTGGGCTTTGCCACCCCCATGGATTTGGAGGTCTTTGACCGACTTTCTTTAGTTACACTACCGTCTCCGTATTAAAATGGATGTCGCCGGATTTATCTAGATTAACACGTATTTATATATATTTTAGTGTATCGATATATATCAATATACATAAATATGCGATATCGCATTTTGGATGGAGGGAGTTCATATTTTAGATGGGCGACACTGATGAGTGGAAGTCTATGGACCGTTTGGAGGTAGTGTTTTTTTGGGCGTCGGGAGAAATCCTTATCGGTCTTACGACATCGACGGGGTGACGCCTACGGGTGCCCCTATTCCTTCTTATTGGGCATCGGGGTGTACCCCTTCCCACTCACCCCACGTTTAGGGAAAACCGTAGGACATGTCCAGGCAGCAGAGAAGTTATCGTCGTAGTTTTTCCGGAGAGGTGTTGCTTGGTACATGACGTTCAGATCTCTAGGAGTGTAGTGGGACATCTTTTGGTGGGCACAACGGTGTAAGCCTTCTTCGTTTCGTCGATCTGCCGTTGTCTGCTCTATTTTCTTTTTTTCCTTTTACTCCTTTTTGTTGTTTGGGATTATCTGTGATGTGGCCCCAGCGGTTGTATCAGTCATTTTCTATATTAATATAGCGGGACGATAACATGTTTAGAGGGGCACATTTTTTTAGATAGTTCGTCTGTCAAGTGCATTTTCGAGAGGTAATTGCAATTTTAGAGAGGAAGTGCAATTTGGATTTGTACTAAACTGAAATTGCACATACAGAAATCGACTTATTATTAGTCATACGACTCAACCTACAACAATGTTCTAAATAGCGCGATATAACGTCTCTAATAGCACAATGTTCTGAGTGTTTTCTCGATAAACAAAATCCATGTACAATCGTCACCGTCCCTATTGCGCGAGATAGCTTCGCTATAGGGGTTTTGAAAGGTTGTGCAGGCTATTTAAAACATTTGTTGAGATAAACCATAATTTAAAAGAGCAATGATATTCATTGAATTGATGCCCAAGGAGAGTCATTAATCAGCATGATGCGCACGCGGGAATGCATTGTTTTGATCTAGTTTACAAAGAAATTGCACTTACCGACTTACGCCTAAGCATATGCTAATTCTTCACAAAGATTGAAGAAGGAAATCCTCACTTGGGCCTTCGTTGAACCATAACTACATGTAGCATACTACTTCTTGGTAGACACAAGCGTCATAATTTTCTTGGACGCTCTTTTTTAGGGAGCCTTTGGTGTTCAGCAGACGGACCGTTTACTCAGCAGGCCCAGGTCTTTTCTGGATGGAGAGACAGGCCCAAGCTCTTTTCCGGCTAAATCCCCCAGGTGCCATGGACCGTGGTAATCGCTGGACAGCCAAGTCGCACGCTTGTTCGGAGATTTTATCTGTTTTTTTTTAAAAGGAGATATGCCTCTGGTTTAGATGTTGTTTTTGAATCATAGTTACTGTAGAAAAATCTATGCTGTAAAAAAATATAAATTTTACACCGGCTCAATTTGCAGTCTTCGATGCACCCCTCCAAACTCCAAGATCCTGCTATATTTTCTTTACAGAATATACAACGCCTGATATACAGTATTTGGTTTACAGAATACACAAGATAAGGGTAGGAAAGTGTATACGTCATGATATCAAAGCTAGACGCGACGCTGCACACACGGCATTAATTAACGCTTGATCGACCTTATCCCGTTATCCATTGAAATGACTAGTAGAGGGGCCGCTGGAGGCCTGAAATATGGCAGCGTCTTTATTAATTCATGTCGAAAACAACATTAATCCAGCTTGCCCCATGTCAGATTCTCAGATCGCCATTGTCTACAGGATGCACGTTGTGCCATGCATCATGCATGTATAACCGTCATGCATGCATGATATGATTCTGTTCATGCATGTAAATCACATATTGTTGATACAATGCCATAGTAAAATCACGCATTTTTAGGGTTAAAAGTTGAATAATGTCAACAACAACAAAATATTCTTTAAAATTCGGGGGAAAAATAGGTGTATATTTTTTCCCTAAGATTACACCGTTTACACCAAGAGAGCTGAGACATTTTCTGACATTTTTCCTCAGAGAAACAAGAGACAAAGAACACGGCGGATAGATATGCCCAGCTTGGTGAGTAGTAAATATTTTGCAGCCCCATGCATGCCATGAATACCCCAAGATACACTAATTACTTGGGGATCTGGGCCAAGATCCTCTGCCAAGCAAGAGAAGAGAGCCCGCGCCTGAGGATTTTTAGCTGCTCCACCGGTGCCGTACTACTCTACGTGCACATGCTCAGCATCAGCTGGGACCAATTTACAAGTAGGTCGGGGAATGTATTCAATTACAAATCAATCCAATCTAGGCATCATTCGCCTCAAGAAAATATATACAACGTACTGCCTGGTACTTGAATCGTTTTTGGATCGACGCCTGCCCGCAGGTTACTGCGCGCGTGCGTACCAGATTTTCTGCAGGCGCGTATTGATCATCGTGCATGCGCCTTATATTAAATAAATAAAAATCTGTGTGTGGATCTCTATCGTGCCCGATCGATGCTTGCATCATTTTGTTTCATGTCCAGGGCCCGCGTGCAGTAAAACCCAAAAATGTTGCCGGCAGGTAAATAAATTGCTGCTGCTGCTGGTGCTGCACCTGCACGCGTGGCTCCAAATGCCTGCAGGGATCATCAAGTTCTCCCCGATCGAGAGCTCGTAGTACCTACTACACGAGTACATCGTGGCTTCAAGGCCGTGTGGTTGTGCGTGCGTGCGTGCGTGCACGCATACACACGTAGCAGTGGCGCGCTGTAAAAAGGTCGATCGTGCTATATATACTGTTCTCGCTGCCCGGCATGCATGCACGCATGCACTGTAAAACAATTTAATCCGTGGGTGAAACGCGTGTTCGTACGTACCACGTACGGTTCGATCGATCGATCGATCGCACGTGTAGCTATAGCTAGCTACTACAGTACTCCTGTATACTGTTCATAAAAAAAAAGGAGAGAAAGAAATGATGTCTCTGCGGGAAGCAGCATACGTATCGAGTACTACGTAGATTCAGGTAGCTAGTAGCTATATAGGCACGCCTGTCTTGCACTGCGATTGCATACGTATCGAGTACGTAGATTCAGGTAGCTAGTAGCTAGTAGGCATGCCTGTCTTGCACTGCGATTGCTGCGGCCGGAGACTCCACGCGCCGGCCGCACGTACGCATGCATGCATCGACGTGAAACCGCGTTACGGCCGGTGCCGGCCGGCCATGTGATATGCGTATCGGTCTCGGGATGGATGGATGGATTAATTCCACACACTTGTACGGTCGACATGTTGTTGCATACTAGTCGCCCGTATAAATACGCGCGCGCACGATCTATCATCTATGCGTATATCACGTACCGCAGGACCATGTAGAGAAACCTAAGCTACAGCTTGCATGCATATCCATTGGCTATGGCCTATGGATAACTCTCTACTAAATTCTACTACTCCCTCCGTCCAAAAATAGATGTCTTACGTTTTTTAAATTTTAAATAAATTTATATATTAAATAGTGCCTAAATTCATTTAAAACATATATTTTGGGATGGAGGGAGTACAATGAATCATTCAAGTTAATATGTGTAATTACTCCATTATTTATGATCGATCGACCTACTAGCTAGCCAGCTACTCGCTGCGTCTCATGATTTTGTTCCATATTGTCAAAAGCGAAATCATCAATGTGCGCGCGCGCGTTTTCCTTCCTTACCCCCTTCTTCTTCTCGCTGCTACTGATAGCCAGGGTAGCCAGCCAGCCGGAACAGGCCAGATCGAGACGCCATGGATATGGCATCGTATAGCTAGAGGCCGGCAGGCAGGCCATGATAGATCCATCGATCGATCTCGTGTGCTCGCGGTGTATCTACCGATCGATCCATGAACAGCGGTGGACTTCGGTAGGGCAAGTACCACGAGGCTGGCCCTAGCGCTAGCTCCACCATAACTACCTTGCTCTGAGCCAAATCTCTGGGAACAGGGATCGTCCTGCCCCCACAGGATTTAATGTGTTGTAACCAGCACTGTAAATGGCGTCGCTAGCTCGATCGACCTTGCGATTGCACGCTTGTGCTGCCATGTGGATCCAGTTAATTAGGTAGTGCAGCTGTAGTAGTAGTAGATGGGATAATGGAGCTTTAATTTGTTTCCTTGTCCTTATTTTCTTCTCTTTGTTTCTTCCACACAGAAGCACTACGCTGCCATTAGAGGAGGGGTGTTCAAGCAAAATTACTGAGCGCGATCTATCATGGCAGACTTGACAGAGCAGTGGATCGCGATGGGTGCATATGCAATCTGTGACGTCTAGTGACATAACAACTTTCCTTTGGTACTTGTACTCTCCCTTTTGTTTGACAATATGTACTCCATATTTGTACCGCGCCCATATGTATATATAGGAGGCGGTAAAATTGAATGGTGCTTTACAACGTTATATATTGTTACTTTGATAGACTTGAGACTTGCTCCAGTACAACCCTCTCCCAAACTCAACCAAGCCCATGTCCAAACCCATATCTAAAATTGGTATACCCATGTATAGACGTGCATCTAGACATATCATACTCTTCAACCTCTGTCCCACATGAGCGGTACAACCCTAATACATATCACGTTGGTGCCGATCATGGCCCCGCGGGCTAACCACACGATCGTGGCATCCGCCGGCCAACCTCGCGATCACCACAGCTGCAAGACATCTCGACACTAGCATTGCAAGACAGTCCGATGTTGTGTGTTCAACGAGACTGTCAAAAAGGGTGCCTGGCAGTCCGTCGAGCATCGTTCCCAACTCGCCGGACTGTCCAGCCAAATTGCTACCTGTCTGTCAAGCCGTTCATTGCGTGGCCACGCCGTCGTCCAGCCTGCAGGCCGCCACCAACCCTGCGGACATGAACGAGTATTGTCATGGCTCGTGTCGGCCAGCACTACCTCGCAGTGCCTCGTGCATAGCCAGCACCGTCTTGTCGTCCCTCCCGTCTGCCTGCCACGACCGCCACCACGCAGAAGAGTGGCCACCAATGAGCCAACGTGTTCGTATAATTTAGTTAGGTCATACAGGTCTTGTACAGAATCACGTATACCGCTTAGTATTAATTACGAAGGGTTAACACGCAGCCTTAGCCGTCTTTGTGTTTAAGTTTGCTCCGAGTTTAGAGGGAGGGGTTGTACTGGAGCAAGAACTGATAGACTTTAGTATTCTGATATCTGGAGCAATGAGGCTGGGGTTTTCTCTTTTCAAAAAAAGGAAAAAGATTTAACTAGAGTAAGTACCTGCATTATTGATATTTTGAAACAGAGCTATATAATATAAGTTTAAGCGTCTTATATTAGTGAACACATGAAGGAGTATTTATTTAAACTCAAGAAAAATTGTGAAAAAATGGAGTTTGAGTGAGTTGACAACATCACACGGTTGTATGTCTAGCTAGCACCTTCACCGAGACAGAGAGATGATGCATGAGAGGAGAGAGGAGCGTGCGGGTGCGTGGGTACTGCATGCATGCATGCACGAGTCCATGCATGCATGCATGCATATGGTGTGCAACCCAGCTGCAGGGCCGGCCGTGCGTACCGCGTACCCGTGTCTCACTCAAAGCGGGTAACATGGCACACCGCCGCAAAGTCAAAACGGCAGCCTAGCTTCTTCTCCCATCGCCCATCGCGACGATGCAATGCAAAGCTCAAAGTATATATGGTATCCATCGATCGTATCCGCCGTAGGATTCGATCGTGCACACGTACCTGCGTACGTAGGTACGTGCGATCCAGCTGAGATGGCGACGGTCGACATGAATACCCCAATTAATCCATAGATCCATCAATCAACGTACATACAGGGTAATTAACGCGCACGGCCGCGATCATTCCTTCTGCGCGTGGAGTAAGTAACCACGTACTAGTACGTGCGCAGTGTACGTACGTGACGGCCGCACGCTCGATCGCATGTGTAAACGACGACGACAGCGCCTGCTGATCGCATGTGTAACACAAGTAGGGCTCTTGAAAATGTGATATTGAAGACATATGCATTCTCCGCGAACGAAGAAAATGCTACTGTAAAACTTAAAAACCATGCTGTTTCCCATATATCACTCAACCTCCACCGGTGTGCAATTATTTTTGCAACTATAGTAAAAGCATCGACCGTGCATGCATGATGTTTTTTTTGCATCATCTCAACTTTGGTACTCCCAAAAACCATGCTGGCCATATACTACCAATTTGTCCTTTGCGAAAAATGTTACAATTTCAAAAAAAAAAAAACAATGTCAGTAGTTCAACTCGCAGTGCACCCATGTGTGCCTCTTACGACACGAGGTATGTGGTCACACTTTTGCACTAGGATTTCCAAGAATATTTAGAGCATGCCGGTTCTTGCATGATTGTTTGTAAGAGAGAAGTATAGTTTTGCCTCTCGACTATACCCCAAGCGCGACTTTGGTTTCTCGAATAACTTCAAAGCCAAACAAACTTACCATTGGACTGTACTAAAACAGGGGAAATCCGTCCCTCCGTTACGTGACTCGAAGACGTTCCGTGGAGAAAATGGTAATAGATTTTCAAAGACTTACAACCGAGTTAACACAAAGATATGATAATAAATTCAGAAATTTTCCAACAAAAAAATTAAGGGAAAATAAAACTGAACAATCTAGAAAAATAAAATAAAATAACTCAAAAAATTGAAAACTAAAATATTTAAAAGGCATATTATTAGGAAAAATCATGGAAAATCACAAAAAATGGTATTGTGATTTTCTCCTAGTTTTTATATAGCTCTTGTATGGTGAATTTCTTATAGATAGATTCTAGAATACTATTTTTTCTATTACTATTTTTTCTTTTGTTGTGTTCACATCTCCTTGACTACTTTAACTTTTTTCCTCAATTTGACTGCGGATGTTTGGGTCTTGGGCTACCTCGAGCCCCTTGGGATACCCTAGTGAACCTCACTTTCTTCTCATCAAAAAAATTCTTCACTATCTCAAAGGAACCCTATATCATGATCTCACTCTCCATTCGACATCCTCTCAATCTATTGTTGACTACTCGGATGCCGATTGGAAGGATTCCTAGACACTCGCCGGTCGAAGTCCGGTTACTGCATGTTCTCGGGTGACAATGTTGTTTCGTGGTCTTCTCGTCGTCAGCCCACTGTCTCTCGATCTAGTGTTGAAGCAGAGTATTGTGTTGTTCGCACAGTTGTTGCCAAGACATGATCGCTTCGAAGTCTATTTCAAGAGCTTCACCTACCAATTTACAGTGCCACAATCGTTCAGTGTGAAAATGTGAGTGTTGTTTATCTCTTCACCAATCCTGTGAAACGCCGCCACATCAAACACATCGAGCTGGATATTCCCTTTGTGTGCGAGAAGGTTGCGCTTGGAGCTCTACGGGTTCTGCATGTTTCATCGAGCTTACAGTTTACCGACATCTTCACTAAAGGTCTATCGTCTGTTTTGTTTCATGATTTTCGGTCTAGTCTTCACAAGCGCCGAAGCACCGAGTTCAGACTGCGGGGGTGTGTTAATCTCCTGAGATCTCGCTTACCTAACTTAGTTAGGATATTTCTTGTGTAACAATCTTTGTAAAACCGACATGTAACCCGAGTATATAAAACAGAGGAATTGAACTCGAGGCGTGCGATTGGGCAGCCCGAGTTTTACACCATTGCAACCAGTGTGGTAATTAATTAGTATGTACGTGCTGCGAACGTGCAAATGTACTATTAATTGCGTGCAGCTACCTGCTGCTACTGTATTTCACTGTGTACGTACTCCATATATGGGGAATGCGCCTGCTGGTGTGCGTAGGGCCGGGGGGTGGATCCCTACCTGTTTTCTTACCGTCTGCTACTAATTCAACTCAGATCTCAATCTCATCATGAGCATCGAGAGTGCAGTGAGAAACATGCATGCATGGTAGCAACGCAGGGGAAGGCACTGTACACAAGGGCCCCTGGCTGTACATGTTACGGTAAAAAACGGCAGGGGAAGTGTATATCGATCTGGTCCAGAACTTGTCAGTTTTCTGAAAAGAGAAAGAACGGTTAAGGCTCTCTGCCTGTGCTGTGCCTCCTTTGAAACTTCTCTGTTGAGTTTTCATGTACACAAGGCCATGCATATGTGCATGGCAGTGATCAGTTCAGGGTACTGGTACTGTGCTCCTCACCATCTTCGTCTAGTAAATATAGACAGCACCATGTGTGTGGATGGATGTGTGGATCATCAAGCTCTTGCTGCAGGAAATCTGTGGTGCTAATCATTCAGTGGAAAAAAAAAATACATGTGCATATATAGGTCAAGTGGGACTGAATTTGCATGCTAGCAGATTTCATGAAGAACAGGTTTCCTCATGAAGATCCTTAATTTTAGTTTGGCACAACAACAGCCCTACTATTGTGAGGTATAGCTAGCTTAATTACCCCTTTGTATTAATTAGCCACAATTGCTTAATTATTGTTGCTTAGTGCAAAAACTTTCCCTAGATGTCCCTACACTAACCAGCAATGTGCCTCTTTTGACGCCGACATATGTTAATTAGCAACCAAGAGTTAGTTTGACGTCTGTTTTGTATGGTATGTGTATGATCTTCTGGAGGATTTCGATCTAGAGTACTTTTCCGGGGCCAAGGTGTTGTTCAATGATATATATTTCTACTAGATTCAACATGTCATGATATGCAAGGCCCTAAACTTTTAAATGCACACTCGGCCGGGTTGATAAGCGAAATTTGGTGTTCCATTTTTGGGTACATTTGTCAAATTGTTTTTGATAACAAATGGACTATTTTGTTCTGCACATTAGTTTTAAGAATAACATCATGTACCATTTCTAGATCTTGACTTTATTTAACTAGATTTGTCTACCTCATAAAATACAAATAATTAGGTGTCCTAAACAAAAGGACATCACATCCGAATGAAACCTTCCGCTTAAGTCATCGTTCGTTGTTACTTAACATATTTCAATTAGTCTAGCAAATTCACAGCTTCATATGCCTCGTTGAGCTAGACCAAGGGTGAAAGAAAGTCTACATATTAGGTATTTTTTTCTTCATGGAGCCATCAATCATCATTCATTGCCCATGGGCAAGTAATTGGCATCAATTGCAATAATATGAGGTGTTGTGCATGTTTGTTGTTAAGGCCATGTCTTAAAAACCTTGTCCTATCCACGAGAAATTCAACATTGTTGCCAACTATATGGACAATGCAAAAGGACTGGTGAATCTATGAGCCGCACCATGGTCTCCATTAGTAAAATCCAGTTTGCGCAACAAAATGCAATGCGTATTTATCCCCAAAGCGAGTTGATTGGTCCGGAAGTGTACGGCAAAGGCATTTTTCCATGCGTTAACCAAGATGGAGAAACAATTGCAGACACGCCTAAGACTGACACTCTATCCTTAACTAAGTGACATCATACAAAGAAACTTAAACAGCTAGGTCAGTGTTGCAAGGGTTTAATTTAATTAAAACCTAGTTTGCATTGAGTTTGTCTGTGTGTGTGTGTTAACGGAGAAGAGAGCAAGAGAGCAACCCAAGGAAGGTAGGTCTGGCCTACAGGGGGACTATCTTGTGATCACCAGCTGCATGCCCCCGCTAGCCAGCAGCCAGCCTAGTCTGCATGTGTCGTCGTTTGTGGACACATGGAACAGAAAAGATCTCCCTCTCCAATCCAATTGTCCCATGAACATTATTATGTTTCACCAAAAAACAAAGAGATGCACATGGAGATTAATGTTCACCAAACATTACTACAAAGCATAATTCTTAATTTGCAAATAAACAAGAACATTACAATGCAAAAGTGTGGACGCATGTCATCTCTGTTGGGGGAAAGGGCAGATGCCTCTCTCTCTAAAACAACCACGGCGACTTGTTGCGCCGGAACGGCAAGCGAATGCCCCCACACCACACTCCCTCCTCCTCCGATCTCTCTCTCTCTCTCTCTCTCTCTCTGTGTGTGTGTGTGGCGATCAGGGCTTCGTCCAGTGAGGCAGCTGACACATGCCATCCCCGGACAAGCTACACGCCAAGAGTTATTGCCAACGGACACGCGCACACTCCCCTCTCTCTCTACACCCCCCGCTTCTCCCTCCATCCTCGCTGCCTTTTTAACCGCCCCCTGCGCCCGCCACACCACCTACACCAGCACCACCAGTGAGCCGCCCCGCCATACTCATCCAGCTAGCTACCCAGCCACCCAGCCACACACCTCCTCCTCCTCCTCTCCCTCCCAGCGCAGCGAGCGTGCAGCAAGGGCCATGATGAGCGGCAGGATGAACGCGGCGGCCAGCGACGACTACCCGTTCGCGGCAATGCAGCAGCAGCAGCAGCAGCCGCCGCCCCCGCATCAGCCCTACCTCGGCTTCGAGCACGCCGGCATGGGGGTCGGCCAGCGCGGCCACCAGGCCGGCGCCGCGATGATGTACGACAACTTCGACTTCGCGGCCGCCGCGGCGGCGTTCGGCCAGTTCCAGCAGGAGGCGCCGCACCACCACCACCACGGGATGCTGGCCCTGCCTCCGCCGCCCCCGCCCGGCGGCCCCGGCGGGATCATGGCGCCCCCGCCCCTGCCCCACGGCATGCAGCTCCAGATGCCGCCCTTGCCCATGCCCATGCACGGCGGCGACATGTACCCGGCGCTCGGCATGGTGAAGCGCGAGGGCGGCGGCGGGACGGACGCGGGCAGGATCGGGCTCAACCTCGGCCGCCGCACCTACTTCTCCCCCGGGGACATGATGGCCGTGGACCGCATGCTCATGCGCTCCCGCCTCGGCGGCGTCTTCGGGCTCGGCTTCGGCGGCGCGCACCACCAGCCGCCGCGGTGCCAGGCGGAAGGCTGCAAGGCCGACCTCTCGGGCGCCAAGCACTACCACAGGCGCCACAAGGTCTGCGAGTACCACGCCAAGGCCTCCCTCGTCGCCGCCGGCGGCAAGCAGCAGCGCTTCTGCCAGCAGTGCAGCAGGTCTGTCTCAGTCATCAGTCTTCACTCCCCATGCATCAACCCTTTCTCTCCCCTCTCTCTGCAGACCACAGTAGCTATAGGCTAAAGCTAGGTTCCAGGCTAGGGCAGGAGCAAGACTAGGGGTAGTAGTAGGGTCAGTGGAAGCTGTTCGGCTTTTCAGTTCTTCTGCACCCTGTTTTTGGTTCACGTCCCTTGTCCGTTGCGGCGGCGCCCATGGAAAAGCCAAGCCGAGCCCTCTCTGCGCATGCAAAAGCAAGTCCCAGTCTAGCTCCGACGACCAGTCATGTCAGGAAAAAGGACGGCAAAAAATGGAGAACGCCAGTAGTCGCAGCTAGGGCACGCATGCACGCATCTGGACATGCATGAGCTCTCTTTTCCTTTCCATGGTGTTTTCTTTCTTTGGTCTTGTGGGAGTACCGCCTCTGGGGATCGATGGAGACAGGAATCAGAGGAGAAAAAGGCAGCGTGCTTTGCTTTGCGATGCAGGAGCAGGGTGCAGACTGCCTACGTGCTGCAGCAGCTGCTGGGAGGAGGGAGAAGAGGTGCATGATCCGGCGACAGGCTTTTGCCCTGACCATATCTCTGCCTCTCTTTATCCTCCCATTGACCAATGTGAAGCTAGTACCAGTGCCAGTGGCGACTAGACTTTTGCATGCCTATTATGGATGTTCATCATTGGACACACATTATCTGCTGATATATGGAATTAGTAGTATTTGTTTAGGTTGCATACAATCTGCTGAATGGTTTTTGAGTTAGCTTAAACTGATGATGTGTTGTTTGTTGCTTGGGTTTTGGTCACTAGGTTCCACGTGCTCACGGAGTTCGACGAGGCCAAGAGGAGCTGCCGGAAGCGGCTCGCCGAGCACAACCGTCGCCGGAGGAAGCCGGCAGCCAGCAGCAACACGGCGGGGTCCAAGGACTCGGGGCCGCCTCCCAAGAAACACAACGCCGGCGCCGTCTCCAGCTCCTACACGGCCGACAACAACAGTAAGCTAGCATATATGCACTTTGTTTTGCACTTGATCATCATTAGTCCTGGATAGTAACTAATCCTCGTTCGTACGTACGACCCGATAATCGAGCAGATTTCAGCGTGGCCAAGTCGACCATCTCGTCCAACACCAGCGCGATCAGCTGCCTGCAGCAGCAGGACCAGAGCAAGGTGGCGAGGCCGACGGCGCTCACCCTCGGCGCGCCGCCGCCGCTGGGGAAGGAGGACTACCAGCTCAACGACTTGCATCTCCAAGCCCAGGCCGACCACCACCACCGCCACCAGGAGCAACAGCACTTCATCACCTCCCTCCTCCACAACAGCAGCAACAACAACATCCTCTCGTGTTCGTCAGTGTGCTCCAGCGTGCTGCCGGCCACGGCCAACGGCGAGGTATCCGACCAGAACAACGACAACGACAACAACAACGATTGCGGCGGCAACAATAATAACAACGGCAACATGCATCTGTTCGAGGTGGACTTCATGTAGATGCAACGGCAACTAACTAAGCTGCAAGCGTATGTGCATGGAGTGGCCAGTGTGTGTGTTAGTGTTGTGTCCTTTAATTAATTTGTGTGTAGGTAAAAGAAAAACAAGGAGAGCCGAAAAAATCAAGGGTATAGTCCAAACTCCAAAGTATCTAGTGATGTCATCAGCTGCCAAAGTGAGTGAGTGAGGAGGAAAGGCTGCGCTAGCTAGCTAGCATGCCTGGTTGCTTGGCTAAGCAATGCAAGACTTTCTTTTCCATCTCACACTGCAGGCAGTGCTCCTGTAGTAACTGCAAGCAAGCATGCCTTTCTGTTTCAGTGAGAGGGAATAATGTTTGTGTTTTTGTTTTCCCATTGTTTTATGTGTAGTGTACTGCATGTCCTTTTTATCTCCTACAGTTAATCAACAGAGATTTGACAGGCTCCAAAGTTACAGTTACCACATGCCTAGGTGAGCTAAGAGGTCCCAACTCACATTACTCCACAATCTTTTCGAATCTGGCATTGCCTCACTTTCAAATCTTGGCCATTTTTACTGGCAGGCATGCATGGAGTGACAGTAATTTAGAGGAAGGTCTTGCATGCAAATAATTACACTTATTAACTCCATGCGAGAAGTGGAGCCCCCAACAAATCCTGCCCCGATACCCATGAACCTTAATTTCACAAGAAGCCTAGCTACGTACGTAGTACATATAGTACCATCCATGCATGCATGCTCCTGGAGTTCATTAACTATATATATGGATCTGGACACATGTATAGCCCTAGCCCATGATGCAACATTATACTTTTTTTTTGCAAATCAAGCTACTCGAATTTTGTTCTTCAAGAATGGAGCTACAAGGCCACCAATGTTGTGTTGAAATGGAGTGTCAGGAAGTGATTTCTTAGCGATGCGATTTTTTCGTGATTTGTGATCCAGCAAGATGAAGACAGACATGACGCGAAAGTTGTGTTGGTCGTAGAGGCATGGAATTGATCCCATTGAGATAGCAACACAAAGACGAATAGGGTGAGGTAACGTGACGCTAGTGGCCACACTAGTGTAGGCAAAACACTCCTTAGTGGATGTATTTGGCATGTCAACGACGTTACGAGGGGCGGAACTGGCCCAAGATTGAGGAGGGGGGGGGGCAAAATAGAAGACGAATGTTCGAGGGGCGCAAATGACACAAGTTTTTCTCATCCAAGTCCCTGAAATAAAAATCTCCTTAGAGATTCTGCGAAGTCTAGGGGGGGTGCCCCCTAGCCTACACATAGCTCCACCACTGGATGCTACTAGTGTTTATGCAGAGAAGTTACAAGTTATGATTACAATACTAACTTTATGTCGATTTATACTACTTTCTTCACTATCATTACATGTTTTTATTCGTCAGATGCTCCTTGGACTTCTTTGGGCTTCATGGCCGTAGGCATACGCCCAGGATAACTTATCACAAGGACCCAATAAGTCACACCCATGTCAACTAGTATTTGATACCAATAGCTTGTCCAAGACACCTGGCATACCAGTGGCATGTCGCAGACACACCACTAGTACAAACTTGACGAGACACTAGTACAAAGTCGCTATTTAGAAACGTCAATTTCCCATAGGGCTCATACAGTTTCCGGCTCAAGAGCATAGCTTCTAAAAGCACATCACCTGAGCCGGTTTTTCTTTGCGGCTCTAAGATACGTGACCTCAGATAGTGGAAAAAGGAAAACGCCTCTAACATGTACGAGCTGGAGACGTCTAATATTTCTGACTGCCTGCAAGAACTTCTCAACCTCAGACAGCTTCTACTAGGGACCGTCTCCAATAGTGAGGTGATCTAAGTTGGATTCTAACAAAGAGCGTATCCAAATTAGTGTGCCTCGAAGCAGATTTTTAAAGTGACCGTCTCCAGTGCGTAGGCCATTTTAAATAGTAGCATGCTAATTCGAACTCGATCATAGCTGACGTGACACATAATCATGATTCAGCAGCTAGATAGATAGATTAACTTGAAAACATATATATGGTTAGGGAAATTCATACAAATTTAGCCATTACACATTATGGCAGTACATACAAAGTGCATTACATAAATCAATCAACTAGCATAATTAGTACTCTCTGATACGTCGGAAACGTATCTATAATTTTTGATGCTCCATAATTGTTTACTATCTACTTTGCTTTGCTTTGTCCATACTTTGAGGTGTTTTTACATGTTTTCTGGTACTAACCTATTAACAAGTTGCCACAGTGCCAGTTGCCTATTTTCTTCTGTTTTTGGTTCCAGAAAGGCAGAAAATCAATATTCTCGGAATTGGACGGGACAAAAGCCAAAGTCAATATTTTACCGTTAGCAACACAAAGCCAGAATACGAGACGGAGGAGGCTCACCAGGGGGCCACGCCCACAGCATGGTGGGCCCACCTCGTGCACGGGGTGCAGCCTGGCCCCCCCTGCCTCGCCTCTTCGCCTATAAAGTCCTACCGATGCCAAAAACCTAGACACCCGATCAATATTCCACAAAACCGTCTGTAGCCGCCGCCACCATCGTACCTAGATCGGGGGGATCTGAAGCTCTTCTCGGCACCCTGCCGAAGGGGAGATCATCCCGGAGGCCTTCTTCTTCATCATGCCAGCCTCCGGTATGAAGCGTGAGTAGTTCCACCTTGGACTACAGGTCCATGTAGTAGTTATATGGTTGTATCTCCTCCTTGTGCTTTCATGTATAGATCTTGTGAGCTCCGTTCATGATCAAGATCTAATCTATTTGTAATCATGCATGTTGTGTTTGCGGGGATCCGATGGATATTGAGATTACTATGTCAGATTGATTAACGGTTTTGTCTATTTGATTCTATCATATCTGTGTTGTTTGTGATCTTGCATGCTCTCCGTTGTTAGTAGCTATCTTGGCCAAGTAGTTGCTAGTGACTCCAAGAGGGGGTATTTATGCTCGATAGTGGGTTCATGCCTCTAGTTTCAAGGAAGTGATGAAATCTCTTGATTTGTAGATGTGTTGTTGCCACTAGGGAGAAAACAACGGTCTCCTGTTCATGGAACAAGTGGATTGTTTACCTTACACACTTTTCTTAAAGCAGTTGTTTGTTGCTTGCAACTTAATACTAGAGGGGGTTCGGATGATAACCTGAAGGTGGACTTCTAGTCATAGATGCAGTTGGATGGAGGTCTATATATATTGTTGTATTGCCCAATCGAATCTAATAGGATATTTCTGTCTAGTATTGCATTGTTATGCCTTGTTCAGTTCCTATCAATTGCCCTGCTGTAATTTGTTTACCCTTCATGCCATGTTGTTTATCTAAGGAGAGCACCTCTAGTGAACTATAGACCCCGGTCCAATCTTTACCATTGATACATCTTTCACTGTTACATGTTTACTTGCTGCAAACCACCATCACCTTCCACACCATACAGTTAATCCTTTGTTATAGCAAACGGTGAGCTTGGCAACCTCACTGATTCATTGGGACAAAGTCTTGAGTTTGTGTTGTGCAGGTTTCCACGTTGCTTGCAACACCTTTGAGACATTTCCTTCGTCCTACTGGTTCGATAACCTCGTTTTCTTACTGAGGGAAACTTGCTTGAAGTGCTGCATCATACCTTGCTCTTGGGGTTTCCCAACGAAGCGCTGCACATTGACAGAACACCATCACTCTCTAAAAAACCAGCATTGCATTTATAATGGGCCACCTTATAGAAGTTGCTCAACCAGAATATGTACCTCTCCATTATCTTTTTTATCAAAGCAAAAAAGGACAATGCTATCCTGCTTTAGGTTGAAGCTTCTCACAACCTTCTCACATCCAGTCATCAAGATTGCATTTGACCCAACTCCTATCTCCATCCTAACCATCTTTGTCTTTTTTCTCTTCATTTGCCAAACATGGACATCAATAGGTTCATCAAGGAGATTCTTTAGGTATTTTCTTGTGAACTCATCTCCAAATGTCTGGGCAAGTACAAAGAATTGAAGAATTAGCATGCTTGTGATTACTAGACATATTTAAATATCACAGGGTAGCTTGTTGTTGATAACATTATCAAGAATATATCATCTTACCAGCTTGCACTTATTTTTCATGACAGATGAATAGGGCAACGTATAGATGTAGTACTTGATTTATAGTGGAAATTCGGGTTCACACAAATCTAAGAGGAAGTCTATATGAACTTCTATCAGATAAATGTCGTTTCCAAGCATGCTCTGCTTATCAAAATCAGTGCCTCCTTGTGTTGAGGCCCTCAATGTCTATCGTCTAAACGCATATAAAACAGATGACTGCAATTTTGATGTTCATTTGATACCTCTAAACTCAATCCTCTCAGTGGGCTCTTCATCTGATGACTGGAATTCAAAACCACCAAACGTAAAGTGAAAACTGTCGTCGCTAGATAGCATTATTGCATCGTCACTGTAGGTTCCCATCTGTTAAATAGATACATACAAAGAGCATCTTAATACAATCAAGATACAAAGAGACCAATGAAGTGACAATTAAATCTCTATTGCTAGAAATGACAATTGTAGATTTTGAGATTTATACAAGGGGAGAAGAGTTGGGACAGATGCAGGTCTCCTGGGGGAGGCTCTCCGACAGCGCCATCGGGTATTTGTAGCTCGGTAACCCTGAACCTTAAAATCGATATGCAAATTGGCAAATTCCATGGCAAGATTCCTAAATCGAAGCTGCTGATTTAGGGTTTTGGGGGTTTGGTTTTTACGCATACCTACATGGACGACGAAGGGGTCCTCGGAGGCGAGGGAGAGCATTCGCACCACAGGAGACCAGAGGCGGCGATGGTGGAGAGGCAGGGGATCGGAGGCGGCGGTGGTGGAGATGTAGGGGACCAGAGGCGGCAGTGGTGGGGAGGCAGGGGACCGAAGGCGGAGGTGGTGGGGAGGCAGGGTACCAGAGGCGGTGGTGGTGGAGAGATAGGGGACCGGAGGCGACGGTGGTGGAGGGGAAGGGGACCGGCGGCGATGGTGGTGGAAAGGCAGGGGACCAGCGGTGGCGGTGGACAGTGGTTTGGGCGGGCGAGGAAGAAACAATGTGGCACAGATCTAAAATATTTGTCCAAATATTTTCAGATATTTGCCGCCAAGTACTAGCCTCAAACAACTACAAGTGGAAAACGTCTCTAAGAACATCCGTTCTCCGAATATTTCATATTTTGCCGCCAAGAAACTTCCCTAACTAAGACGACTAGTAGTTTGAAACAAATTTGTTCGGAACTCCGGCATTTGATTATTCTAAAATTTGAGAATTATTCATAATTTAAAAGCAAATAAAGGTGTGTATACATGCTT
The DNA here is from genome assembly GCA_023614405.1 of Avena insularis. Classification (NCBI taxonomy): domain Eukaryota; kingdom Viridiplantae; phylum Streptophyta; class Magnoliopsida; order Poales; family Poaceae; genus Avena; species Avena insularis. The sequence continues at coordinate 473,757,041 of CM042697.1, forward strand.
GCTAGAGTGAAATTGAGTCCCCTAAGACTAAATGAGGTTTATAAATTAAAGAAAAAATTGGCGTAGTACAAACCTTGGATCTTATACCCTGAAAGTATGATGACTCATAGTGTTCATGCGCTTGGGGGCAGAGCAATAAGGTGCAAGTGTTTCGAATTTGACTAATTTAAATGTCTAATCACGAAGTGAGATCATTTGGTTTCTTAATTATGAATTTTCCACCAATATAACCATTTTCATGTATTATTTGAAGGAAGTTTGATTGAGTGAATATTTAGAAATCCGGATATATTCAGAACTCCAGATCTCGTTAATCCTAAATTTAGAGAATAATTCATAATTTAAAGGCAAAGGAACGTGTATACACATGCTTGCTAGAGTGAAATTGAGTCCTAAGTCTAAATGAGGTTCATACATCAAAGAAAATATATGGAATAGTATCTTGTATAACCTGAAAAATTGAGTCCTAACGTAGGTTATATTTTTGTGTGTGTACTAACCTAAATATTATGTCTTGGGTAACCTGAAAGATATATGACCGACTCATATAGTGTGTTCATACGCTCGCTGTAGAGCAATAAGGTACACGTGTTTTGAATTTGAACACAAACAAATTGAAGGAACTTTATATAAAGGTTAAGCTTCCATCCTTGTTAATTCAACCACCAGAGACTACGAATATAGATCAGTGCGGTAGCATCATTAGTAATGCAATTGAACACGAGAAAATTGAAGAAACTCCATATAAAAGAGTAGATTAATATATAAACGAGATACTTATAATATTTGAACCACCAGAGACTACAAATGTAGATATTGTCTTACATACAACCAGAGGTAATATTTAACTTAAACAAAATATAAGCAGGGACAGCAGCGCAGCAACAGGAGCTGGGACATAGATCAGGGACACGGAGCATCAGCCTGCTAAATGGCAAACAGGCCACTCAATACATATTCCTGGAGGAATTTGTTGTAGTCTGCGTGCTGCGCCAAGGTCTTTGGCTGGTGCGTTCGGCCTTGGCCTTCTGCAATCTGCACCGCTGACGACTGTCTACGCACAACCTGTTGGGAACCCCAAGAGCAAGGTGTAAGCAGCAAGTAGCAAGTTCTCTCTTAATTGAGACCGAGGTTATCGAACCAGAAGGAGGAAGGAAACGTCACACAGGTGTTTCAAGCAACACGGAGACCTGCACAACACAAATTCAATACTTTGCCCCAACTAACAGTGAGGTTGTCAAGCTCACCGGTTTGCTGTAACAAAGGATTAAACGTATGGTGTGAAAGATAATGGTTTGCAGCAAGTAAACAAGTAACAGTGGAAGATGTATCAATGATAAAGATTGGACCAGAGTCCATAGTTCACTAGAGGTTCTCTCCTTAGATAAACAACATGGCATTAAGGGTAAACAAATTACAGTGGGGCAATTGACAGGAACTAAGCAAGGCATATCAATGCAATTACTAGTCAGAAAGATCCTATGAGATTTGATTGGGCAATACAACAAGATACATAGACCGCCATCCAACTGCATCTATGACTAGAAGCCCACCTTCAGGTTATCATCCGAATCCCCTCTAGTATTAAGTTGCAAGCAACAGACAACTGCTTTAAGCAAAGTGTGTAAGGTAAACAGTCCACATGTTCCATGAACAAGAGACTGTTGTTTTCTCCCTAGTAGAAACAACACATCTACAACCAAAGAGATTATTGTCACTTCCCTTGGAAACTAGAGGCATGAACCCACTATCGAGCATAAATACCCCTCTTGGAGTCACTAGCAACTACTTGGCCAAGATAGCTACTAACAACGGAGAGCATGTAAGATCACAAACAACACAGACATGATAGAACCATAAAGACAAAACCATTAATAAAACCAACATAATAATCTCAATATCCATCAGATCCCCGCAAACACAACATGCATGCTTACAAATAGATTAGATCTTGATTATGAACGGAGCTCACAATATCTATACATGAAACCACAAAGGAGGAGATACAACCATCTAGCTACTACATGGACCCATAGTCCAAGGTGGAACTACTCACGCATCATATTGGAGAGAAGGCATGCGCGATGATCTCCCCTCCGGCAGGGTGCCGGGAAGAACTTCAGATCCCCCCGATCTAGGGACGATGGTGGCGGCGTCTACAGACGGTTTCGTGGATATTTGATCGGGTACTTAGGGTTTCTGCATCGGGGGCTTCTTATAGGCGAAGGGGGAAACCGAGGAGGCGGCAGGTTGAAAACCCTAGCTGAGCGTGGCTGGCCCACCAGCGCTGGGTGGGTCTGCAGCTGGCCCCACCGGCTCTCCTCTAGACTTCTTGTTCCCCACGGAAAGTAATTGACTTTGACGTTTGTTCCGTCCAATTCCGAGAATATTTATTTACTAACTTTTCTGAAACCAAAAATAGCAGAAAATAGGCATCTAGCACTGTTGCAACTTGTTAATAGGTTAGTACCAGAAACATGTAAAAAGCACCTCAAAGTGTAGACAAGCAAAGCAAAGTAGATACAAAACAAGCATGGAGCATCAAAAATTATAGATATGTTTCCAACGTATCAACATCCCCAAGCTTAACTCCTGCTCGTCCTCGAGTAGTGACATGCACCCTCACAATAAAGATCCAACCATTTGCAAGCATTGAAAGCTGGGATCTAAGAACTCTAAACATGTACATGAAAGATGGAGTTCTAACAATAGGACATAGTAACTATGCATGCAACATGACAAGCTACAAACAAATATCATGAATAACATGCATTGAAAAACGTTTGTTTGTTTCACATACAGAAAACATAGCATAGTGACAATCAACTTGTCCCTCATAGAGTAGCAAACAGATGCATATGAAACCTGCAAAGTTCACAAGGGTGACTATAAACAAGTAGCACAAGAACAAGTAATAACACAATATGCATCAATTAATAAGCTTTGGAACACTACACACAGAATGACAACTATGCTCTCTTAATGGTGCCTAAAGGTAGAAGGTGGAGACTCAATAGTGGTGGAAGAAAGGCCTTTTTGTAAAGGAAGCAGGGAATACAAGTTTCAAAAAGAGCTTCCAAAAATTATGGTACTTGTTAGCTTTCAGCCCTCATTGCCCCTATCATAAGCATCTTGAAGTGGTTAAGGTTAAAGTGGCAAAGCTGGATTATATGATTGACGAAGTATAAGTTGGCAATATCATGTCCCTTGAATACGAGGGCCACTCCTCATGCATACTCAACTTTGGGTCCAGGTAAGTTCTTGTCACTGTAAGTATTTGCATATCATTGAGAACCGTCAACGGGGTACCCCTTGCACATGGTACATGAGATTTCCCATAACCAAAATGACAAGGCAAGCAGACAATGAGCATCTCGGCAATCTTTTTATTTACCATATGCATAGCTTTTTATTGAGGATTCTTCATAGATAGCTCATTATGGTGATGCTGCAAGTTTCCACCATGATTAGGCATGGCTTAGGCTAGCGGCCCAGGCGTTTCTCTAACACAAGATACAAACTCCATGGACTTACAAGTCCCCTTTTTATTTCACACCGGTGACATCCATAGACAAAATAACATGATATCAACTGAGTACAACAAGGTACAAGTGCAATGTTGAAAATGTTTCCCGTGACAACACGGTTCTGCTAATTCCAACTTATAAGTGCAAGCATATACAACAAAGTTGTCACAATGGTTCAAGTTTATTAGGGGCAAAGAATAAAGTGTGCCATCAAGTTCGTGAGGGCTTTAATCACTAAGTTTTCACATAACAAAATAGTTTTTAATTGGAATATAGTTGAAAACAAGAATATACTTGGAATGGTGTAACACACCATGCATAGGAGTTTATAGTGGACACTTTGGAATATTTTGGTTTCTTGGGAGTTGGAAGAATGAGTAGAACTTACTCATACAAGTGGAGGCTAGCAAAAGACTGGGAGCAACCAACTAAGAGAGCAATAATGGCCAAAATCATGCAGTGCAACAAAGCATACTAATCAAAGCAAAGAGTGGTACTACAAGTCAAGGACTAAATGATCATAGAGGCTAATGGTGACTTTTTGAGAGTCATAACATGGTGTGAGCATGTGCCAAGTCAACCCAAGCAAATCATCAAAGGGGAATACCACAATACTATGTTTTTGCATGCTAAAACAACGCATAATTTCTTCAAGGCACACTAACCAATCCCAATTGTTTGGAACAATACATGCTACAACAATAATAACTAAGCATAATATCAAAACAACACCTAGCGTGTCATGCTAAAGTCTAAGTCATAGTTAATGCAAGCTCCTCTTGCACTTCAAGCAAGAACTTACTACTCATTTCCAACACCAAGCAACTTATTTGCAAAACAACACAGCGAGAATGGGGGTCCAAACTACTCAAGAAAACTAAACAAACTAAGCAAAGAAAACGAAAACTAAGACGCTCCAAGAAGAACACAACTGTGCATGAAACAATAAAAACGAAGTGTCTAGACAGACCTGAACTTTTTATTGATGAAGAAGGGGATGCCTTGGGCATCCCCAAGATTTGACACTTGTACCTCTTGGATATTTCTTGGGGTGACACCATGGTGGCTGAAAGAGCATTTCCTATCCCTAGTGATTTTTGTGTTTTATAACAACACACATATCGGACTAATTATTTGCCAAGTGTATCGCAGGTGCATTGAAAATGTTTTGCAATGGTAAAATAACTGTCTGCCTGGCGCGGTACCAAAAAGCGCTAGTACCGCTTTTTGCTACCGGACGTGGCAGAAGGTTTTAACTAGCTGTCAAAAAGCCTCTGCCGGGCTAGGTACTAAAAAGCGGTAGTACCGCATTTTAGTACCTAGCGCGATAGTAGCTTTTTGACCACTTGTCAAAATCTACTGCCCGCTCCGGTACTAAAATGCGGTAGTACCGCATTTTAGTACCGTGCGTAGCAGAGCCTTTTTCCAACCTATAAAAGGCCACTACTCACCCCGGTACTAAAATGCGGTAGTACCGCATTTTAGTACCTGGCGTGGCAGTAGCCTTTCGTATGTTGGCAAAAGCCACTGGCTTCCTAGGTAGCAAAATGCGGTAGTACCGCATTTTGCTACCTGGCATGACATAGAGTTTTTTCGACCAAGTTGCTGATTCCACTGCGCGTCCGGTAGTACCGGTTGCCATTTGCGGTACTACCGCTTTACAGTAGCACCAAGTGTGGTACCGCTGTGGCCAGGGCTTATGAAGTTTGAAAGTTGGTCTTCCGATACCAGGTCCGATACCAGGTCCGGTAGTACCGGAGTTCTCCGGTAGTACCGCTTGAACTTCCGGTACTACCGCTGCATTAAAGGCTCCAACGGCTAGATTTCTTGGAGGGGTATAAATACCCCTCCACCTACCTTGGGACAAGATGCTCATCCACATTAAAGTCAATACCACCATTGGAGCCACCAAATCTTCAAGATCTCCTCAATCCACCACCCAAAGTCCTTGATCTTTGGGGAATCGAAGGAGGAGGCCCCGATCTACTACTTCACCAAAAGAGATCTTCATTTCCCTCTCATTCAATTGAGGGCCCCTTTGCTCTAGTGTTTTCTTGGAAACCCTAGTTCTTGCTTTGGTTCTTACAAGCTTGTCTTTGATTGCTTTGACAGCTTTCTTGTATTTGGGAGCCTCCGATTAAGTTGTGGATGTGTGCCCCAAACTTGTAAAGGTGCCGGCTTCCACCTTGAAGGTTGCCGATATAGTGGAAGGTGAATCGATCCCGTTGGGGTGAGATTCATCAGAGAACAAGGGAGGCCTTTCGTGGCGTTGGTGGTTTGAAACCACCCCCTCTCCAAACGTAGACGCACTTCCCCTCGAAAGGAAGGAACTACGAAAAACAAATCCTTGTGTCTCCGTGTCCACCACTTTGGTTACTTCTATCCTTTACCGCACTTTACTTACTTGTTCTTACCTTGTGTTGTGGTAGCTCTTGCATAATTGTCATATAGGTAAATTCACCTTAGTTGCATTATCTAGAGAATTTACCTTATTGTCAAACCTTAATTTGAAAAAGAAGAAAATTTGAAGTAGCACCTATTCACCCCCCCTCTAGGTGCCCATACGATCCTTTCAATTGGTATCAGAGCCTCGGCTCTTTATTTGGGCTTTACCGCCTAAGAGAATATGGGTAGCCAAGAAGGGGATGGTGGTAGTGAGCCGACCACGGTGACCATGGAAGATCTCAGAAACTTGGAAACAAGATTGAGATCTTCCTTGGTCACCGAAGTCAAGAAGATGCTAGAGAAACTTCTCAAAGACAAAGATGGCTCATCACCCCCATCTCCTCAATAGGATCTACCATCCGTTGTACCTAAAGGGAATACCTCGGTATCCCCCGAGGGTATGATGGTTGGGGGTAAACAAGACAACGCTAATTCCTCCACACACAATGATGGTGGGAAGGGTGAGCACCGTGATTCATGGTACTCTCCCGACCCCCCAATCCCTCACCCTCATGTGTACAATAGGGGTGACCCACCTAAGCTTGAAGAATCTGCTACTTTTGCTCAATGGCAATCACTAATGAGAACTCATGTGCCCAGCTCTTGCATTGAACTATGGAACATCATCGAGCATGGACTCTTTATTGGGGATCCAAACAACTTGACAAGAAGAGAGGTTGTCAATATTCAACTCAATGCCACTGCTTTGCATATGATTCAACAAGGATTGGGGACTAAGGATTATCCACACATTGAGAACTTTAGCATTGCCAAGGAAGCTTGGGATGCCCTCACTGTATTGTTTTTTGGAAATGATAGTATGAGGAGGAACCGATATGATGCTCTAAGCAATGAAGCCAAAGGCTTCTATATGAAAGAAGGTGAAGATCACGAAGACATGTACCGAAGGCTCAAGACCACCGTCACCGCCTTTAGAAACATGGGTGCCTCACATGTGGATGATGCATGGATAAAAAGGAAATATGTGAGTGCACTCATGACTTTTGAGCCCACGGACTTGAAGAGTCTACAAGGAAGACACAACTACCATCTCATGACCTCGAATGAAGTTATGCAAGAGATGGCTGCTTTCAAGGTTGCCGCCAAGAATGCCAAAGATGCTCGTGCCCGTGCCCTTGGTATGAGCAACATTGTCAATGTTGCTTTGAAGTCCAAAGTTGTGGACCATGGAGATGAAGATGATAGTGATGAAGGGCCCTCCATGGACCACCCCGATGAAGTCAAGATTGCTCATAGTCAATATATGGCCTTCTATGCAAAGAACTTTTGGAAGAACCCCGCCAAGGCCAAGATGGAAATGCAAAGAAAAAGCAACCCAAATGGGAAAAGAGAAAATACAACTAGATTGAGAACTTGCTTCAATTGTGGTGACCGCTATCACTTTGTGGCAACTTTTCCCTATGAGAAGAGAGAAGATCATGGGGGTAAGCTTGTGTTGAAGAAAACTCTCAAAGCACCTTACAAGAAACCCTTCATTAAGAAGAATCCCATCAACAAGAAGTCGGGAGAAATCGTCTTTATCACTCATGAAGTATACTCCTCCGACAATGATGATGATGAAGATGAGGAAGAGGAAACTCCAAATGGTATGGTGGCTCTTGCCACTACTTCTCCAACACTCTCACTCTTCGATTCTCCAAATGAGAATTCTCCCGTCAAGAACGTCACTTGCCTTATGGCAAGAGGAACGGAGGTATCCTCATCATCTCACTCCACTCCTTTAGCTAATGATGAGATTTCTCTTGAGGTTAAAAGGGAATTAATTAATTTTGATGAGTTTATAACTAACCTACAAGGGGATGCTAAGATACATTTTGGCAACATCTTAGATCAACTTTCCCACACACAAGAGCTACTAGATGTAAGATGTAAACTTGGGCATGATCACATGATTGAGCTAGAGGCTTTAAACAATGCTCTAGAAGAAGAACAAGAAACAAGGTTGTCTCTTGAATTAAAACTTGAAGGGCTTGATGAGGCAAATGACAATACTGTTAACAAACTCATCAAAGAGTGTGATCATGATATTGCTAAATACAAAAGGGCTAAAAAGTACAAGGTTGAGTTTGGTGTGGTTCATGAAAAACTTGCCGAGGACTTTAGTTTGCTTAACAAGGCTCACAAGGCTTTGAAAAGTGAACTCTTGTCACTCACAAAGTCCCATGAAACGCTTCAAACTCAATTGGCCAATATTCCTTCACCTAGTAACTTCATTCCATCTAGTAGTACAACTATTCTTGAAGAGAATGCTAGGTTGAAGGTGGAGCTTGCTAAGGCCACATTTCCACAAGGCAACAAGTCCATTGATGATCTTTTGAGTAAGCAAAGGCCTAGTGGTGATAAAGGAGGCATCGGTTTTATCTCCAAAACTAAGAAGAAGAATAACAACAACAAGAAGAAGAAGGCCGAGCCGACACAAGAGACCAACATGCCATTGTGGATAGTAAGACCACAAGTGGTAAAACTATGTCTGACTTTGCGGGAAGTGCTAACCCTCACTATGTTCTAATGCGTGATTATTATGGTGATGTGTATGCACAATATGTTGGCCCGTATGATGGTTATATTGCTTGGTATATTTGGGTTCCCAAGACCCTTGTTGCTAACAAAAGAGGACCCATTGAAAAATGGGTACCTAAGAATTAGTTTGATCTTTTGTAGACGTATGCTTTCGGGGGTTCTAAGTGGGTGCTTTATAGTGGTTGCAAAAGTCATATGACCGAAAGCTCCTCTATTGTTCAAGATCTAAGACCAAATGATGATCAAATATCTGTCACTTATGCCGACAAGTCAAAATCTAAGGTATTGGGTTTCGACAAAGTTGTGGTTGCTCACGACATTACACTCGTGAACGTCATGCTTGTTGAGACCCTTGGGTACAATTTACTTTCAGTCTGCGCTCTTGGAAAGATGGGTTTTTCCGTCTTTTTACATAATGATATTGTGGTCCTCATGTGGAGCAAGTCTCTCAAGGTCGCTTTCGTTGGGTATGTCGAACATGACTTGTATGTGGTGGACTTTTCGGGGCAAGCCACTACAAGTGCGATGTGCTTATTCGGAAAGGCGGATGTGGGTTGGTTATGGCATCGCCGACTAGCCCATGTCAATATGAGAACTTTGCAAAGTCTCCACAAGGAGGGCCATATTGTTGGACTAAAAGAAAATGTCTCCTTTGCCAAAGATCGTGTTTGCAGGGCATGTGTTCTAGGAAAGATGCATGATGCTCCTCACAAGCCTAAGAACCGCATTTCATCCACCAAGATCTTGGAGCTTCTCCATGTGGACCTCTTTGGTCCTCCATCTCATGCAAGTCTTGGTGGGAAGAAATATTGCTTGGTGATCGTTGATGACTTTTCAAGATACTCATGGGTATATTTCTTCAAGTTAAAGAGTGAGACCCAAAACACATTCATCGACTTCATCAACATGGTCCAACGTCAACACAATCTTCCCGTTTTGATCATAAGAAGTGACAATGGCACCGAGTTCAAGAACTACACCTTCAATGATTTTCTTAGTGATGAGGGGATTAAACATCAATATTCCGCTGCATACACCCCTCAACAAAATGGTGTGGCTGAAAGGAAGAACCGGACTCTTATCGAGATGGCTAGGACCATGTTGGCGGAGTTTAAATATACATACAACTTTTGGGCCGAAGCCATCTCCACCGCTTGCCATTCTTCAAACCGGCTCTACCTCCACAAAGAAATCGACAAGACTCCATATGAAATACTTACCGGTAACAAGCCCAACATATCTTACTTCCGGGTGTTTGGTTGTAAGTGTTTCTATCTCATAAAAGGTGTTCGTTTGTCCAAATTCGAATCTAAAGCATTAGAGGGTATTTTTGTTGGCTATGGTCTCGAATCTCACAGTTATATAATCTATGATAAGCTCTCTGGAGCCGTCATAGAATCTTGTAGTGTGACCTTCGAAGAATATGATAGTCCCCAAGGGGGGCGTGTTGATGCTTGTGATGCAGATGATGAAATGCCTCAGGATGCCATAGGAAAAATGGGTGTGGGATATATCCACCCCATTGAGGAACCCCTTATGGCGGATCGAGAAGAACTATGCTCCACTCAAGTAGAGCCCTCATCTTCACAACATCAACAAGCTCCATCCACCAAGGAGGACAATGACTCAAGCCAAAGACAAGATGTGGACCCTCATCATGATGATCATTGTGATAACTCAAGTCAAGGGGAGGTTGATTCATTCGCGAGGATGTCAAGTGGTGCCAAGGCAATTACTCAAGGAAGATCTGTACAAAATGCCTTGAGACAAGCAGAAATTGATGCTAGAAGAGTACTTGATCAAGACCAAGTAGTTGAAGAGAATGAGTCCGACAATGATCAAGGTCGAATTGATGGTCAAGACGAGGATCAAAATGATGAAGAGGGTCCTCCAAGAAACAACACGGAGATCCACGCTCATCGCGAAGCTAGAAAGGAAAGAATGTTGGAATTAAGAGGTCACTCTCTACAAAATGTAGTTGGTGATCTAAGGAAAGGTATTTCCACAAGAGCACAATTAAAGAGGTTCAGTGAACACCAAGCACACATCTCCATGATTGAACCAAAGAAAGTGTGGGAAGCTCTTGAAGATTCGGATTGGCTAGAAGCTATGCACCAAGAGCTCAATAACTTTGAGAGAAACAAAGTATGGAAGTTAGTAGAGAAGCCAAAGGATTGCCGCAATGTTATTGTAACAAAGTGGATATTCAAGAACAAGCAAGATGAGCATGAAATTATAGTAAGGAACAAGGCTAGATTGGTTGTATAAGGGTATTCTCAAATTGAAGGCATCGACTATGGAGAAACTTATGCACCTGTGGCTCGCCTTGAGTCCATCTGTATCCTCCTTGCTTATGCGGCACATCATAATTTCAAGTTACAACAAATGGATGTAGAAAGTGCATTCCTTTATGGTCCATTAAATGAGTTGGTATATGTTAAGCAACCCCTGGGATTTGAGGACCCCAACTTCCCAAACCATGTCTACAAACTTGATAAGGCGCTCTATGGGCTCAAGCAAGCCCCACGCACGTGGTATGAGCACCTTAGAGAGTTATTTTTTGACCGTGGCTTTGAGGTTGGGAAAATCGATCCCACTCTTTTTACTAAGAGAGTCAATGGGGATATTTTTGTATGCCAAATATATGTTGATGATATTATCTTTGGCTCATCTAACAAAGCTTTTAATGATGAATTCTCAAAGCTTATGACTAGTAGGTTCCGGATGTCTTTGATGGGGGAGTTGAGAGTATTTCTTGGCTTTGAGATCAAGCAAGTTAGAGGATGGACATTCTTCAATCAAGCCAAGTATACTCAAGATATGCTCAAGAGATTCAAAATGCAAGATTTAAATGGAGCTCCTACTCCCATGGCTACAAAGACTCATCTAGAACAAAATTCGAATGGTAAATATGTGGATCAAAAGGTATACCAGTCCATGATTGGTTCTTTGCTTTACCTTTGTGCATCTAGACCCAATATTGTGTTGAGTGTAGGTGTGTGTGTGCAAGATATCAAGCGGCTCCTAAAGAAAGCCATTTGATGGCGGTCAAGAGAATCTTTCGATATTTAGTTCATACCCCATTATATGGTCTTTGGTATCCTCGAGGCTCAACATTTGCCCTTTGTGGTTACACGGATTCGGATTGGGCGGGTGATAAGGATGATAGAAAATCAACATCCGGGGCTTGCCAATTTCTTGGTAGGTCCTTGGTATGTTGGTCTTCTAAGAAGCAAAATTGTATATCTCTCTCTACCGCCGAAGCCGAGTATGTCGCTGCCGCTAGTGATTGCACTCAATTACTATGGATGAGGCAAACTTTAAAGGAAAACGGTGTCCATTGTGACAAAGTGCCTCTTTTATGTGACAATGAAAGTGCCATCAAAATTGCATACAACCCGGTGTATCACACAAGGACAAAGCATATTGAGATTCGTCATCATTTCATTAGAGATCATGTTGCTCGAGGTGATATTGATCTATCCTATGTATCAACCAAAGATAAACTTGCCGATATCTTCACGAAGCCACTTGATGAAGCAAGGTTTTGCTACTTGAGGAATGAACTAAATATCGTAGATTCAAGGAGCTTGACTTGATTATCTTGCACTCTCACCTAATATTCGACCCATATTTGGTTTAGGTGTAGGCATGGACATAGGGTGAGTGCGGTCCTAATTGATTGGACCATCCCTCCCCCCATTATGCACAAAGTAAACAAAATCATTCCTCTTAATATCATTTTGTGATATGTGAGCTTAATGATGAGTTTCGGTAATGGACCCAAGATATATCTTCGTGGTGCCAAGCTGAGTATACTCAAACATGGTGGCCTAGGCCACCGCCCTCTCTCATTTGAGAGGTTGTTGTTCTTACTCGTGTTTGTCATCCTCTAGTTGGTTTTGTTCTTTTGGTCGTGCACTCACATTTGGCTCTTCATGTTTTTTATTATTTTTTGTGAGTGCATTGGCCCACAATCAGTGTGACTCTCTAAACCCAAGCGATTCTTATCCCTTACTCTGCACAAGAACCTACCACTATACAATCCTGGATCTCTGTTCTGGTGGCTACGGTACTACCGGTACTAACTAGCGGTACTACCGCTAAACGGTACTACCGTAAAAGTGCTAGCGATACTACCGCCTCTGGGTCTATTTCCAGGATCTTGTCTGGAAATGTCCTAGGTGCGGTACTACCGGTAGTCTCCTACGGTACTACCGCCTAGTGGTACTACCGCTCGTGGAACCGGTACTACTGCTTGGCGTTTCGGTTAAGACTGGAGACGTGGGAGAGGCACCTCACAGTGCCTCGTTAGTTCCCTGTCTCCACTCCTCACCACCGCTGCCGCCGGAGTAGGAGAACGCCGCCGGAGCCCCGCCCCTCTTCTCCTTTCCCCAGATCCACTCCGGATCCGGCCTCCTCGCGGGCTCCTCCTCATTATCCACCGCCATGGACACCGGTAATACCGCCCCCTTCTTCTTCTCACTTGTTTTCTCCATTGAATCTAGGGTGACTTTGATTCTTGGCTAAAACACGTATTTTTGAGGTTGTACCGTGTGCTATCTACCAGATCTACCTCTTAGACCGATGGAATTCCTGTTTTACATCAAGTTCCTGCCCATACATGGATCTAGGTTTCAGATCTGCGCAGTGGTCGCCGGCCGGTAGTACCGGGAATATTTTTCCGGTACTACCGCTGAGTGAATGGTTTCGCAGCATAGTAAATCAAAATTTTCTACGGAAGCGAACAGAGGGAAAGCCAAGATCTAATCTAGGAGATGCAAACAACGAGAGAGATTGGATTAGATCTTCATACCCTTGAAGATTCGCAATGAGCGTTAAATCGGAACGTGGGTGATGTAGTCGTACTCGCTTCTCCTCCTCGCGATCCGATCCGATCTAGCACCACAAGTGGCGGTGCCTCCGTGAGATGCACATGTGCGGCACCTCGACGTCTCCTCCTTCCTCGGACCAGCAAGTATGGTGGAGAGATAGATTGGATCTACAGCACGACGGCGTGGTGTATATGGTGGAGAATTTACGCATGAGGCTTCGCCTACAAGCAGTCGGGAGGAGAGAGGAAGGCGTGAGGCAACTGGGTTTGGAGGAAGGTGTGGGGAGTGTGAGAGGCGCACCAGCCCTCTATATATATAGGGGGTGCGGCCAGCCTCTCTCCAAGCCTATCTCCAGTTTAAACAATTTAAACTCTCCCTTATCTAGAAATCCTATCTTATCTTATCTCTAGTTTAAGCGATTTAAACTCTCTAGGATCGGCTGGGCCCTATGGGGCCTTGTGCCCCTATGGCCCAATGCGGCCAGGACACTCCCTCATAGGCCCATGCCCCTCCCGGAAGGTGGGACCACGTTGGCCCCTTCGGAAGGTTCTAAAGCTTCGGTACAATACCGATTAACCGAACTATTCGAACTCCAAAACTGCCTCGCCTTATATGAATCTTATTCTCGGACCATTCCGGAACCTCTCGTGATGTCCCGGATCCCATCCGAGACTCGAACAAAATTCATAAACCAATTATCCAATCTATCCTAGCGTCGAGACACGTTAAGTGTGTGACCTGCGGGTTCGAGAATCTGCAGACATGATCTTCTATCAATAATCAACAAGTGCAGGCACCCATATTGACTCCCACATTCATCGATGATCATATCGGATGAACCACGATGCGATTCAATCAATCCCATATATATATTCCCTTCGTCTCGCGATATTTTACTTGCCCGAGATTCGATCGTCGGTATCGTCATACCTAGTTCAATCTCGTTCACAGCAAGTACTTTACTCGTTCCGTAATCCGATATCACTTTGTGATCAACTCCTTAACCAAATTCTTGCAAGTGGTGTTGATATCGATAAACGAGTGGGCCCTAAGTATATCTCTCCGACTTGGGAGGGACAAATCCCATCTCGATACATACAACCCAAGATACTTTCCGATCACCGAGAGACAACTTTATGATCACCCTCTAATAGGATGACGTTTGATGACCTCAAAGCTCTCTTCCGATACCAGGTAGTTGTATTATCTCATGGTCTAAGGAATACAATATTTGACATAAGAAAAACTTCGCAAAGACGAACACGATGACACGATCTAATTGCTTCGCTTAGTTTGGGTCTATCCACCACATCATTCTCTAGTGATATGATCTCCTTATCAATTGACAACTCATGTCTATGGTTAGGAAACCTTAACCATCATTGATCAATGAGCTAGTCCATAGAGGCGTACTAGGGATACGGTGTTGTTCACAAACCACACAAGTATTAAAGTTTCCGCTAATACAATTCTAGCATGGAATATAAACTTTATCATGAACAAGAATTATAATAATAACATCTTTATTATTGCCTCTAGGGCATAATTCCAGATCTCCCACTTGCACTAGAGTCAATAATCTAGTTTACATTTGGCAACAATCTTACACCCATGGCCTTTGAGGTGCTGATCATGTTTACGTGGAAGAGGTTTAGTCAATGGATCTGCGACATTCAGATCTGTATGTACTTTGCTGATCTTGGATCTCCATCGCTATATAATCTCGGATTATATGAAACTTGATTGATATGCTTGGTGTTTGGATGATATCTTGGTTCCTTAGCGAGTGCTATGGCGCGGTGTTGTCACACAATATCTCCATGGGTCCAATGCACTTGGAACCACGCCAAGGTCGATGATAAAGTTTCGATCCAAACTCCTTCACTTGGCGCCTGCGGCAGCCATGTATTCCGCTTCTCTGTAGATCCCGCGACCACGCTTTGCTTGCAGCTTCTCGACTCACAGCTCCTCCATTCAAAATATACACGCACCACATAAAGATTTAGCATCATCCTTATCGGTGTCGAAACTAGCATCGACGTAACCTTTACGACGAGCTGTTCATCACCCCATAGACTAAGAACATTTCTTTAGTCCTATTTAGGTACCTTAGGATGTTCTTACGGCTGTCCGATGTTCCACTCTGGATCACTTTGATATCTGCTCGTCAAACTAAGAGCATTGGACACATCCGGTCTAGTACACGCATGGCATACATGATGGAACCTATGGCGAGGCATAAGGCACTTTGCTCATAGCTTCCCTATCATTTACCGTGGTGGACACCGAGCCTTGCTCAATATCTTACGACAACATAGGCCTTTGAACCTTTCAATGCCTTATCCATTCTGAACCTTTTGAACTTTGTCTAGGTATGTACTGCGGCTTAAAGCTATCAGCGTCTTTGTCTATCTCTATAGATTTTGATGCCCAATATATAAGCGACTTCACCTAGGTCTTTCATTGAAAACACTTGTTCAAATAACTCTTCACATCGTTAAGCATGTTGATATCATTTCCAATAATCAATATGTCATCCACATATAGTACCGAAAGCGTCACCGAGCTCCCACTCACTTTCTTGTAGATGCAAGCTTGTAGCAATTTGGAACAAATCCAAAGCTCTTGATCACTTGATCAAAATGAAGGTTCCAACTCCGAGATGCTTGCTTGATCCATAAATGGAGCTGAAGTTTGCATACTTTATCAGCATCCTTAGGATCGACAAAACCTTCGGGTTGCATCATATACAACTCTTCATCAATGTTGCCATTGAGGAACACAGTCTTGACATCCATCTGCCATATTTCATAATCATGAAACGCAGCAATTGCTAATAAAATCTGAATGGACTTAAACATCGCTACGGGAGAGAAAGTCTCATCGTAGTCAACACCTCGAACTTGTCGAAAACCTTTCGCAACAAGCCGTGCTTTATAGACGGTAACATTACCATCCGCGTCCGTTTTCTTCTTGAAGATCCATTTGCACTCAACGGCCTTTCGGGCGCTAGGAGGGTCCACCAAAGTCCATACTTGGTTTTCGCTCATGGATCCCAATTCGGATTTCATGGCTTCTAGCCATTTCTCGATGCAGGCTCATCATCGCTTCCTGATAGTTCGTAGGTTCGCTGTCTTCTACTAACAAGACAGTCAAGACAGGGTTGCCGTACCACTCAGGAGGGGCACGCGACCTTGTCGACCTGCGACGTTCAGTAGCAGCATCGTTCGAAGCTTCATGATCCTTGTCATTAGCTTCCTCTATTGTTGGCGCAGGCGGCACTGGAACAATTTCAGGTGCTGCGCTACTCTCCAATTCAAGAGAAGGTTTAATAACCTCGTCTAGCTCTACTTTCCTCCCACTCACTTCTTTCGAGAGAAACTCCTTCTCAAGAAAGGAACCGTTCTTTGTGACAAACACTTTGCCTTCAGTTCTGTGATAGAAGGTATACCCAATAGTTTCCTTAGGGTATCCTATGAAGACGCATTTCTCCGCTTTGGCTTCGAGCTTGTCCGGCATCAACTTCTTGACGTAAGCTTCACATCCCCAAACTTTAAGAAACGACAACTTAGGTTTAGCACCAAACCACAGTTCATACGGTGTCGTCTCAACGGATTTAGATGGAGCCCTATTTAAAGTGAATGCAGCGGTTTCTAATGCATAACCCCAAAATGATAACGGCAAATCAGTAAGAGACATCATCGATCGGACCATATCTAATAGGGTTCGATTCCGTGTTCAAACATCATTGCATTTGTGGTGTTCGGGTGGCGTGAGTTGTGAAGCGATTCACTTGCCTTGAGATGCGTGAGAAAATCATAACTCAAATATTCGCCCCCACGATCGGATCGTAGAAACTTAATCTTTCTGTTACGATGGTTCTCCACTTCATTCTGAAATTCTTTGAACTTTTCAAACGTTTCAGATTTATGTTTCATTAAATAGATATACCCATATCTACTTAAGTCATCTGTAAAAGTGAGAAAATAGCGATATCCACAGCGTGTCGATACACTCATAGGTCGCATACATCGGTATGTATGATTTCCAACAAGTCCGTTGCTCGCTCCATCATACCGGAGAACGGGGTTTTGATCATCTTGCCCATGAGGCATGGTTCGCATGTGTCAAATGATTCAAAATCAAGAGACTCCAAAAGTCCATCAGAATGGAGTTTCTTCATGCTCTTTACACCAATATGACCTAGGCAGCGATGCCACAAATAAGTAGTATTATCACTATCTACTTTGCATCTCTTAGCCTCAATGTTATGGATGTGTGTTTCATCCCTTCGAGATTTAGAAGAAATAAACCATTCACAATAGGTGCATGACCATAAAAGATGTTACTCATATAAATAGAACAACCATTATTCTCCGATTTAAATGAATAACCGTCTTGCAATAAACACGATCCAGAAATAATGTTCATGCTCAACGCAGGCACATAATAACATTTATTAAGGTTTAAAACTAATCCCGAAGGTAAAACTAAGGAGAGCGTGCCGACGGCCATCACATCAACTCTTGATCCGTTGCCAACGCGCATCGTCACCTCATCCCTAAGTCGCCGTCTATTCCGTAGCTCTGTTTGAGTTACAAATATTAGCAACGAACCAAGATCAAATACCTGGCACTACAACGAGGGCTTGTAAGGAAAACATCAATAACATGTATATCAAATATACCTTTGATGGTGCCACCTTCTTGTCCGCTAAGTACTTGGACGGTTAACTTCGATGACCCTTGTCCTTGCAATAGAAGCACTTCGGTCCGGCTTGGGACCAGACTTGAGCTTCTTCTCGGCAGGGCAACGCTTGCCGCCTTTCTTGAAGGGCTTCTTTGCACCTTTACCTTTCTTAAAGGAGGGCTTGTTGACCATCAACACATGATTATCCTTCTTGATGTCCACCTCGCAGCCTTCACTTTGCGAAGAGCTCGGTGATCGTATCGATGGAACCAATCTGATTGTGAGTCACTACAAAACTTTTGTAGCTGGGAGGGAGTGATTGCAGAACCCTGTCAATCTTGAGCTCCTCTGGAATCTTGCAATCCAGTTGCTCAAGGCGTTGAGTGTAGCCCGACATCTTAATGGCGTGCTCACTAACGGAACTCCCTTCCTCCATCTTGCAGTTAAAGAACTTCTCGGAGATCTCGAGCGGGCTGAGTCGAAACATGGTTTTCAGCTCCTCGAGAATCTCAAAGGGCCGGGATAGTTTTCAAAACGATTTTGAAGTTCGGTTCCATAGCAAACAACATGGTGCTCTTAATCACACCATAATCATCTTTGCTTGATCGATAGACGGCTTTCTCATCACCGGCGTAGATTGCAGCAGGGGGTTACCTAACGCTTTCTCAAGGACATAGTCCTTTGTCCGACAGAATGATTCTTAGATTGCGGAACCAGTTGGTGAAGTTAGACCCATTGTTTCTAAGCTTTTCTTTCTCAGCAAAAGCGTTGAAGTTGAAGTTGGACTTGGCCATGTGATCTATGATTTGCAAGTACAATTTAGACTATGTTCATGATAAATAGTTCAACTTAATCAAATTACTAGATGAACTCCCACTAAATTCAACATCCCTCAAGTTGCTTAGTGAACACGATCCAAATTCACCACACCTAATCCGATCATCACGAGAAGAGATGTGGTTTCAATGGTGGACAACAAAGTGTCGATCATATCATTCATATGACTCATGCTTAACCTTTCGGTTCTTGTGTTCCGAGGCCAGGTATGTACATGCTAGGCTCGTCAAGGTAGACCCAAGTATTTCGCGTGTGCAAAACTGGCTTGCACCCATTGTATGTCGTAGAGTCTATAGCACCCGATCATCACGTGATGCTTGGACACGACGAACTTTCATAGCAGTGCATACTTTGGGGAGAACACAGTTTTTATCTTGATCTTTAAGTGAGGAATCATCTTATAATGCTACCGTCGCGATCTAAGCATAATAAGATACATAAAAGGATAAACATCACATGCATATAACTTTATGTGACATGGTATAGCCAATCTTCGCGCAATGATCTCCATCTTGTGCGTTCTGGCATGATCTCCATCACTCCACCATGATTGCCTCCACCACGAATAGCAACTACAACTATTGCTAAATACTTAGCAATAAAGTAAAGCTATTACATGGCGTATAAGAAGTTGACTCGCAGGTCATACACAATTATAAAGACAACCATATGGCTCCTGCCGGTTGTGTACTCATCGACATGCAAGTCGTGAAACATTACAAAACATGATCATCGCATACAATATACACATCACATCTTGGGCCATACCATATCACGGAAAACACTCCCTGCAAAAACAAGTTAGACGCCTCTACTTTGTTGTTGCATGTTTTACGTGGCTCATGGGAGTAGATGCTAAGAACGATTCTTACCTACGGAAAGCCACAACGGTGATATTATGGTTGCCAAACTCCGGTGTTAATACCATGACAACTATAGTGAGAGAAACTGACATCCACCAGCCGCATGTGGTACAAGCCACACGTCAAGTGCGGAGCCGGTCTACATGACGGCGTCGCGTAAGGTTGGCTGGACCGCTTCAATCTCACTATCCCGCGTCATAAGAAGAACACGAACAAGAGGCTTGCAACAGAAAACATCAACGCCCGCAACAACCATGTTGCGTTCTACTCGTGAATCACATCTACGCATAGATCTAGCTCTAATACCACTGAATGGTTTCGCAGCATAGTAAATCAAAATTTTCTATAGAAGCGAACAGAGGGAAAGCCAAGATCTAATCTAGGAGATGCAAACAACGAGAGAGATTGGATTAGATCTTCATACCCTTGAAGATTCGCATGAGCGTTAAATCGGAATGTGGGTGATGTAGTCGTACTCGCTTCTCCTCCTCGTGATCCGATCCGATCTAGCACCACAAGTGGCGGTGCCTCCGTGAGATGCACACGTGCGGCACCTCGACGTCTCCTCCTTCCTCGGACCAGCAAGTATGGTGGAGAGATAGATTGGATCTACAGCACGACGGCGTGGTGTATATGGTGGAGAATTTACGCATGAGCTTCGCCTACAAGCGATCGGGAGGGAGAGAGGAAGGCAGCAGGGCAACCTGGGTTTGGAGGAAGCTGAGGGGTGAGAGGGCGCACCAGCCCTATATATCGAGAGGGGTGTGCTGCCAGCCCTAGCCTCTCCTCCAAGCCTATCTCTAGTTTAAACAATTTAAACTCTCCCTTATCTAGAAATCCTATCTTATCTTATCTCTAGTTTAAACGATTTAAACTCTCTAGGATCGGCTGGGCCCTATGGGGCCTTGTGCTCCTGGCCCAATGTGGCCAGGACACTCCCTCATAGGCCCATGCCCCCTCCTGGAAGGTGGGACCATGTTGCCCCCCTTCCGGAAGGTTCTAGAAGCTTCCGGTACAATACCGATTAACCCGGAACTATTCCGAACTCCAAAAACTGCACTGCCTTATATGAATCTTATTCTCTGGACCATTCCGGAACCTCTCGTGATATCCCGGATCCCATCCGAGACTCCGAACAAAAATTCATAAACCAATTATCCAATCTATCCTAGCGTCGAGACACGTTAAGTGTGTGACCTGCGGTTCGAGAATATGCGACATGATCTTCTATCAATAATCAACAGTGCAGGCACCCATATTGACTCCCACACATTCATCGATGATCATATCGGATGAACCACGATGCCAGGATTCAATCAATCCCATATATATATTCCCTTCGTCTCGCGATATTTTACTTGCCCGAGATTCGATCGTCGGTATCGTCATACCTAGTTCAATCTCGTTCACAGCAAGTACTTTACTCGTTCCGTAATCCGATATCACTTTGTGATCAACTCCTTAACCACATGCTTGCAAGCGGTGTTGATATCGATTACCGAGTGGGCCCGAAGTATATCTCTCCGACTTGGGAGGGATAAATCCCATCTCGATACATACAACCCAACAGATACTTTCCGATCACCTGAGAGACACCTTTATGATCACCCTCTCATAGGATGACGTTTGATGACCTCAAAGCTTTCTTCCGATACCAGGGAGTTGTATTATCTCATGGTCTAAGGAATACAATATTTGACATAAGAAAAACTTCGCAAAGACAAACACGATGACACGATCTAATTGCTTCGCTTAGTTTGGGTCTATCCACCACATCATTCTCTAGTGATATGATCTCATTATAAATTGACAACTCATGTCTATGGTTAGGAAACCTTAACCATCATTGATCAATGAGCTAGTCCATAGAGGCGTACTAGGGATACGGTGTTGTTCACAAACCACACAAGTATTAAAGTTTCCGCTTAATACAATTCTAGCATGGAATATAAACTTTATCATGAACAAGAATTATAATAATAACATCTTTATTATTGCCTCTAGGGAATAATTCCAACACTGAGCGGTACTACCGCCTGTGCAGATCCGGTACTACCGCCCTGTACTGACATCAAAAAAAATTTAACCAAGAGTTCCATCATCTATTTGTCTCGGGTTCTTGTGCCCTTACCCCTATGCTATCTCCCTCGTTCTTTCACAGGTGCAGGGGGTTCCCGGGGATCTAGCAAACTCTCCAAAGCTCTCCATGAGATTGAGGACTATGAGTCAGAGTCAGAGTCAGATACTGAGTCCGAAGAGGAGGTCATGCCTCAACCTAGCACCCGTCTGAAACTGCAAACAACTCGTGGTCGTCGGGGTGAGGGTGGGGGGTCAAGCAAAGTGCTGGTCGTGGTAAAGCTCCTCCACCTCCTCCTGCCTCCGGTCCTCGCAAGAGCTACAGTTTCGGGCCATCTGGGCCAAAGCTGCTATCTGATTTGTCTGAGACAGAATTTCATGACCTGCGGGTTGTCAATCCATATGTGGCTGCTCGCTCTCATGCTCGGGAAGGTAGCCTCTTCTATATGGAGTTCCAGGAGCGGGTGTTCCATGAGATCCTCATGAAAAATGAAAAAATTGTGGTCCCTCAAAAGTGGATCGAGATGAATCATGTGAGGAAGAACCTGTAATACTTTAGTGAAGCTCTTGAGATTTGCACCAACATTGGCTTGCTTCCCATTATGGAGTTCCGGTGCAACTATGACCCAATGCTCATTACTCAGTTCTATGCAACCGTTCACTTTGCCAAGAATCAGACTCGGACTCTCACCTGAATGACCGAGGGTGTTGTCAAGCAATCAACTTTGGCTGAGTTCGCGGCTATTCTCGGGTACGAAGACCGTGGCAAAGACACTCCCGTTGGCTTTCGGTGCCACGACAATGATCGCCCCAAGAAGAAGGATGCTCTTGCACCACTGTACATCCGGGGGCGCGGCATCCCTGGAAAGATCAAAGGGCTTCTACCTACATATGACATCTTGCATCGCATCTTCCGTGAGACCGTCGCCCCCCGTGCTGGGAATGTTGATGAGATACATGCCTTCATGGTGGATATTATGCTCGCCACCTTTCACCACCGTGACTCTGGCCTACCTATGGATGTGATGGATGTTATTTGGAATGAAATGGTCTGTGCCACTTTTCAAAGGAGGGTGCCTCCTTTTGCTCCGTACATCATGGCTCTCATTATTAGCAAGTGCCATGTGATTGCCCGTGACTTGCCTTCTCTTCACCTTGTCACTCAAACCACGCAATGCCGATGGTCAGATTGCTGATGAGGATGGGAACCCTGTTGTGGAGGAATCCGGTGATGCTGATGATTCCCAGCAGGATGCTGACTTTGTGGTCTCACGTCGCAAACCCGCTCAGCCATCTTGGGCCAAGAGGTTTGAGGCCGAACTCAATAAGATATTCTGCCTCCAAGTGGACAATCAGAAACACATGTACGAGGCCCATGTCTATGCCAAGAAGTCATGTGCTCGTCAGAAGGAAATGATGGAGGCTCAAGGCTTGACCGTATCCAAGGGCTCCGAGAACACATTACCCCAGAAGACCAATGGATCTCCAAGCACAGCCACTGGGATGATGATGCCACCTCCTCCTTCCGTGCCCCGCGAACTCATGATGATGCATGGGAGGAATGGGTTTATGATGATGACGAGTGATCTCCGAGACGTTAGTGTTGCTCTTGTCCCTTTTTGGCGTCTTGATGCCAAAGGGGGAGAAGTTGCACATTAGGTATGCGGGATTTGCGAGGGAAAAGTCACAAGCTCGTTCTTGCCATTGATTTTTATTAAACATGAACTTTATTTGCTTGCCTCTTATTATGTGTGACTTATTATGTGTGAACTAACTATTTGTGCTATGTATGGTGAGAATATGTGGTTATCGTATGGATCCATCTTGTGTGTAATATGGCTATTCTCATTTGGATCCATCCTATGTGGTGTATGTGGCGACCTTCCCCATTCCTAATCAATATTGGCCATCACATGTTATTTAGCAAAGGTATGTGCTCTATGTGCGACTTATACTCCCAGGTAACTTGTTAGATAGAATGGGGCTTGTTTCTACATATCTAGGGGGAGCCCCATCTATATCTTGTCATCATTGGATTACCCTGCAAAATGTGTGTTGTCATCAAACACCAAAAAGGGGGAGATTGAAAGAGCATTTCCTATCCCTAGTGATTTTGGTGTTTTATAACAACACACATATCGGACTAATTATTTGCCAAGTGTATCGCAGGTGCATTGAAAATGTTTTGCAATGGTCAAATAACTGTCTGCCTGGCGCGGTACCAAAAAGGGGTAGTACCGCTTTTTGCTACCGGACGCGGCAGAAGGTTTTGACTAGCTGTCAAAAAGCCTCTGCCGGGCAAGGTACTAAAAAGCGGTAGTACCGCATTTTAGTACCTAGTGCGACAATAGCTTTTTGACCACTTGTCAAAAGCTACTGCCCGCTCTGGTACTAAAATGCGGTAGTACCGCATTTTAGTACGTCTTATATGAAACCTTTCCAACCGATACAAGGCCACTGCTCACCCCGGTACTAAAATGCGGTAGTACCGCATTTTAGTACCTGGCGTGGCAGTAGCCTTTTGTATGTTGGCAAAAGCCACTAGCTGCCTAGGTAGTAAAATGCGGTAGTACCGCATTTTGCTACCTGGCGTGACAGAGAGTTTTTTTGACCAAGTTGTTGATTCCACTGCGCGTCCGGTAGTACTGGTTGCCATTTGCGGTACTACCGCTTTACGGTAGCACCAAGTGTGGTACCGCTGTGTCCAGGGCTTATGAAGTTTGAAAGTTGGTCTTCCGCTACCAGGTCCGGTACCAGGTCCGGTAGTACCGGAGTTCTCCGGTAGTACCGCTTGAACTTCCGGTACTACCGCTGCATTAAAGGCTCCAACGGCCAGATTTCTTGGAGGGGTATAAATACCCCTCCACCTACCTTGGGACAAGATGCTCATCCACATTAAAGTCAAGACCACCATTGGAGCCACCAAATCTTCAAGATCTCCTCAATCCACCACCCAAAGTCCTTGATCTTTGGGGAGTCGAAGGAGGAGGCCCCGATCTACTACTTCACCAAAAGAGATCTTCATTTCCCTCTCATTCAATTGAGGGCCCCTTTGCTCTAGTGTTTTCTTGGAAACCCTAGTTCTTGCTTTGGTTCTTACAAGCTTGTCTTTGATTGCTTTGACAGCTTGCTTGTATTTGGGAGCCTCCGATTAAGTTGTGGATGTGTGCCCCAAACTTGTAAAGGTGCCGGCTTTCACCTTGAAGGTTGCCGATATAGTGGAAGGTGAATCAATCCCGATGGGGTGAGATTCATCGGAGAACAAGGGAGGCCTTTCGTGGCGTTGGTGGTTTGAAACCACCCCGTCTCCAAACGTAGACGTACTTCCCCTCGAAAGGAAGGAACTACGGGAAACAAATCATTGTGTCTCCGTGTCCACCACTTTGGTTACTTCTATCCTTTACCGCACTTTACTTACTTGTTCTTACCTTGTGTTGTGGTAGCTCTTGCATAATTGTCATATTGGTAAATTCACCTTAGTTGCATTATCTAGAGAATTTACCTTATTGTCAAACCTTAATTTGAAAAAGAAGAAAATTTGAAGTAGCACCTATTCACCCCCCCCTCTAGGTGCCCATACGATCCTTTCACATCCCCAAGCTTAAGCTTTTGTCCATCCTTCATCTCATTGCATCATTCTCTCTTTACACCTGAAATTTTCCTTCACACAAAACTTTACACGATCTTTATTAGCAACATTAGCTTATTCAAAAGATATTAGACCTCTGGAAAAGCTTTGAAACAGCAAGTCTTTTCACTAGAAACACAAGCTACTGTAGTAAATCCTTCAAAAATCTCAATTCACCTAAAAAGAACTCAAAAAGAAATCAATAAGAAGCAAAGGCAAATAATGGCAGAAATCTGTCAAAACAGACCAGCACGTAGAAACCGATTTTTTCGAATATCTTCTGTTGCTCAAATCAAAAAGTGTTGAACTAACGAAAGTTATATAACATACTAGGGGATTTATTCGTAAATTTTCCGCTCAATCCGAGTGACAGAGACTCCTCACGATTTTTTTTGGTGGAGGACAGAAATTTGTTTCGGAATAGCAAACCCCCAAATATTACTTCCCTCTCATTAGAGGTCATTCTTGGCACCAAAAAGCAAACAAAAAGGATAAGGAGAGGTCATTATAGAAGTAATAACTTTCAAGACTCAAGGAAACTCTTGGGTTATCTCCCAACAAGTACTTTTCTTTATCGCCTTTAAGTTAGGCATAAGAAGCAAGAAGAATCAAGTATTTTCAAATGAAGAAGCATTAACATCAAATCTTGCTTTCAAAGAAGGAGCAAAAAATACCTTCTCTCTCCTCATAGGGAAGTGTTCAATACCTTTCTTGAATGGAAAATAATATTTAATGGTGCCTTCTTTCATATCAATGATGGCAGCAATTGTTCTAAGAAAAGGTCTTCCCAAAATAATAGGACAAGAAGCATTGTATTCAACATCCAAAACATAGAAATCAATAGGGACATAAGCATTGTTAACCATAATGAGAACATCATTAATACTCCCCATGAGTTTCTTCTTAGCATTATCATTGAGTGGGACATCCAAATAACAATCTTCTAATGGTGGCAAATCAAGCATTTCATAAATCTTCCTAGGCATAATAGAGACACTAGAACCAAGATCACATGAAGCTTTGAGATAAAAGTCATTCACTTGCATATTAATAATGGGTTCCCAACTATCTTCTACTTTCCTAGGAATAGAAGCTTTGTGTTTTAGCTTCTCTTCCTTAATCTTAACAAGAGCATATGTAATGTTTTTGGTGAAAGCAACATGCATATCGCTAGCATCGGGACTTCTAGCAAGCTTTTGTAAGAACATAATCACTTCAGAAATATTGCAACCATCAATATCAAAGTCAAACTTAGCATCACTAGTAGTAGGCATGGTAGGAGGAGGAATAGGGGCTACTTGTGGTTTAGTGGTGATGGTGCACACACTATTGTTTATATCAATTTTAACTTTCCTTTCCCACTTAGCATGAAGTTGAGATAACAACATAACATTTTCATCAATAGTAACTTGTATGGCATGAGCAGTAGCAAAGGTGTTTTCCGTAGTTTCAAGTTTAGCAGCCATTTTATTAACCAAGGAAGTTTGAGCTTCAGACAAAGAGGATATATTTTTCTCAATAGTTAAAAGCTTTTCCTCTATAGTCTTATTGGAAGTGGTTTGTTTACTAATAAAGTCCTTGAGCATGACTTCAAGTTCAGAGGGGGCACTTCTAGCATTATTTTAAGAGCTTCCATAGAAATTGCCATTATTAGGAGGATAAGGCATATAATTATAGTTGCCACCAAAATTGTTCCTATAGGCATTGTTGTTGAAATTGTTGTTTCTAATGAAGTTCACATCAACTTGCTCTTCTTGAGCAACCAAAGAGGCTAAGGGAACACTATTAGGATCTACAGGAGCTTTCCCATTAACAAGCATAGCCATAATAACATCAATCTTTTCACTCAAAGAGGAAGTTTCCTCAACAGAATTTACCTTCTTACCATGTGGAGCTCTCTCAACATGCCATTCAGAGTAGTTAACCATCATATTATCAAGGAGCCTTGTTGCAGCACCCAAAGCGAGGCCCATAAAGGTACCTCCAACAGCAGAATCCAACGGGTTTATTGAGGAGAAGTTCAAACCTGCATAAAAAGTCTCGATAATCATCCAAGCAGTGAGTCCATGAGTAGGGCAATTTTTAACCAAAGATTTCATTCTTTCCCAAGCAGGAGCAACATGTTCACTACCAAGCTGTTTAAATTTCATAATTTTACTTCTCATGGATATAATCTTAGCAGGAGGATAGTACTTTCCAATAAAAGCATGTTTGCACTTAGTCCAAGAATCAATACTATTTTTAGGCAAAGAAAACAACCATTCTTTAGCTTTTCCCCTCAAGGATAAAGGAAAAAAGCTTGAGCTTAATAGTATATCCATCTACATGTTTATACTTTTGCATCTCACGGAGTTCAACAAAGCTATTGAGATGAGCAACAGGATCATCAGAACCAGCACCAGAAAATTGCTCTCTCATCACAAGATTCAAAAAAGCAGGCTTAATTTCGTAAAAGGTAGCATCAGGAGCAGGTGGAGCAATAGGAGTGCTTAGGAAATCATTGTTTTTGGTGCTAGTGAAGTCACACAACTTGGTGTTCTCAGCAGAGTTCACTTTGGCAAAGGTGGGCAAGCCAAAAAACAACAACAGCTAGAGCAGGAACTAATTCTTTTTGTGTTTTTTTGAAAAGAGACAAACAAAACCAAGCAAAATAAACAAAGCAAACTAAAAACAAAGTAAAGAGAAAGGAAGTGAAGGACTCCCCTTGTGAAGACGTCCTTAGCCTCCCCGACAACGGCGCCAGAAAATCTTGACGACTGTCTACGCACAACCTAATGGGAACCCTAAGAGCAAGGTGTGAAGCAGCAAGTTTTCCCTCAGTTGAGACCGAGGTTATCGAACCAGAAGGAGGAAGGAAACGTCACACAGGTGTTGCAAGCAACACGGAGACCTGCACAACACAAACTCAAGACTTTTCCCTAACGAACAATGAGGTCGTCAAGCTCACCGGTTTGCTGTAACAAAGGATTAAACGTATGGTGTGGAAGGTAATGGTTTGCAGCAAGTAAACAAGTAACAGTGGAAGATATATCGATGGTAAAGACTGGACCAGGGTCCATAGTTCACTAGAGGTGCTCTCCTTAGATAAACAACATGACATGAAGGGTAAACAAATTACAGCGGGGTAATTGACAGGAACTGTGCAAGGCATATTCAATGCAATTACTAGTCAGAAAGATCCTATAAGATTCGATTGGGCAATACAACAAGATACATAGACCGTCATCCAACTGCATCTATGACTAGAAGTCCACCTTCAGGTTATCATTCGAACCCCTCTAGTATTAAGTTGCAAGCAACAAACAAGTGCTTTAAGCAAAGTGTGTAAGGTAAACAGTCCACATGTTCCATGAACAAGAGACTGTTGTTTTCTCCCTAGTAGCAACAACACATCTACAATCGAAGAGATTATTGTCACTTCCCTTGGAAACTAGAGGCATGAACCCACTATCGAGCATAAATACCCCCTCTTGGAGTCACTAGCAACTACTTGGCCAAGATAGCTACTAACAATGGAGAGCATGCAAAATCACAAACAACACAGACATGATAGAATCATAAAGACAAAACCATTAATCAAACCAACATAATAATATCAATATCCATCGGATCCCCGTAAACACAACATGCATGATTACAAATAGATTAGATCTTGATCATGAATAAAGCTCACAAGATCTATACATGAAAGCACAAAGGAGGAGATACAACCATCTAGCTACTACATGGACTCATAGTCCAAGGTGGAACTACTCACGCATCATACTGGAGAGAAGGCCTCCGGGATGATCTCCCCTCTGACAGTCTTGGGAAGAACTTGGACCCCGATCTAGGGACGATGGTGGCGGCGGCTACAGACGGTTTCATGGATATTTGATCGGGTACTTAGGATTTCTGCATCGAGGGCTTCTTATAGGCGAAGGGGGAGACCGAGGAGGCGCGGGGTTGGGCCCACCCGTGCCTGGGGTGGGTCTGGCCAACCTGGCTGGCCCCTTCGGCTCTCCTCTGGACTTCTTGTTCCCCACGGAAAGTAATTGACTTTGACGTTTGTCCCGTCCAATTCCGAGAATATTTATTTACTAACTTTTCTGAAACCAAAAACAGCAGAAAACAGGCATACAGCTGTTGCAACTTGTTAATAGGTTAGTACCAGAAAACATGTAAAAAGCACCTCAAAGTGTAGACAAGCAAAGCAAAGTAGATACAAAACAAGCATGGAGCATCAAAAATTATAGATACGCTTCCAACGTATCAACCGCGTGCTGAATCATGCTATAGATGTCCGTGTTGACGGCTCTGCAACAGAATGGGCAAAACAAATCCCTCTAACAGTGGAAACAAATTAGCCCCACCATAAACACCTCAACATGTAGCGACTCTTGTTTTCCCTGGACTGCTTGCTAGAGTCCACCACGTCATCTGAATCGTCCTGTTGACTTTTAAGAATATAACTTAGAACTCATACATATAATTGAATTGTATAACAACTCAAGAATTGACAACATATATATAAGACAATATAAAATTGATATCAAAGAGAATGTATCTCAACAATAGTTTGATCAGTTCATATATCATTCATGTATCCAAACAAGATTACAATTAATTGGATGAGAGTTATATGTAGAACAAAGTCTGGGTCTTCATAAGTTTTCTTTAGGGATAGCGTGAGCGAACCAAGTACCAATTGCACAACATATATATTGTTCTTGTACATGGCCCAGGGTTCGCTAACTCATCCCTGAAAAATCTGACACCAATTATTGTGTCTGCCTCTCTTTTGGGGCAAATTTGAATCATTAGACACAATAAGAAATTGAAATGTAATCCTTCTTAAACACTATGAATGCATGTGAACTCTTTTAGGACAAATTTGAATCATCGGCCTCACTACGAAATTGAAATATAATAGTTCATATGAATTTAGAATAAATCTGGGCCATCATAAGTTTTCTTCAAGGATGGCATGAGCAAACCAAGTATCAATTACACAACCTATATATTGTTTTTGTACATTGCCCCGGGTTCTCTAACTCATCCTTGAAAAATTCTGACACCAATTAATGTGTCTGCCTCTCTTTTGGGACAAATTTGAATCATTGACCATAATAAGTAATTGAAATGTAATCCTTCTTATACACCATGAATGCATGTGAACTCTTTTGGGGCAAATTTGAATCATCGGCCTCACTACGGAATTTAAATATAACAGTTTATATGAATGTAGAATAAACCTGGGACCTCATAAGTTTTTTTAGAGATAAAGTTAGCGAATCAAAGTACTAATTGCACAACTTATATTGTTGATGTACATTATTGCCTCAGGTTCACTAACTCATCCCTTAAAAAAATCTGACACCATCGATCATATGTGTCTCTCCTTGCACTCTTTTGGGCAAAATTGAATCATTTGCCTCATTAAAAATAGAAACGTAATATACACTATGTAGCATAGATATGCATATTGTGTATCGAAATCAACGCTCCAGTAATATATATGCTAAGCAAATGTAAATTTACGATGTGGCAGATGAGCAGATCTAAACCGATGTAAATATACTAGATGGCAGATGAACAGATCTAATAAGATATCCAAAACAATGGACCGTTCAAACTATATATATTCCCTACATCATGAAGGTGCGTGGCAGAGCAAAAGAATCTATAGAGGACCGAGCAAATCCTACGTATAAACAGTAAAATCTGCGGTTGCGACGACTAGAGAAGTTAGCAAAGTAGTACCTCGAATGTCTCATCGTAGAGCTCCTCCTCGAACTTGTCGCTCTCCTCGATTTCTTCGAAGAGTATTTGTTCGGGGAGGATTTCGTTGTTGATGATGAGCACCGGGTTGCCTCCATCTGCTGGCGCATGCCCCTCAACCAGATATGCTGCTGGCACCACGACGCTGTCAGCCACCTTCTGCTCAACAGTGACGACGATTGGCTGGAAGGAGCCCGAAGCATCGATGGTGCGGCGACGAGGGGTGTGCGTGCCCGAAGAAGCCGTCTCCTCCTGCTCAGCGACGACCAAACCATCTGCTGCTGCGCCTCTAACTGGCTTCACCTTCGGCTAGTCTCCACGCGTACGCTTCATGGCGCAACTAAGAGGAGGGCGGTGGTGCAAGCGAAGGAGCTTCGGCGAGCGCGAAAGATACAGATTGGGGTTTTGTGACTAGACAGATTGATGGAAAATGACACGAGCTCATGGAAGACGATGACCTAGCGGTTTTACATACGAGTAGACACGTGTGTGGGTGTGTAAGCGTGTGGGTCGGGGCTAGTGCATGATATCCACTTTCTAATTGCATTAACAACACACGCATGGTACCTCGAAAACATCCACGACGCGAGTTTTCAAGACGGGCTGCATAATTGTCCGTCTCAGTAGACCCCTAGAGGCGATTAATATTTCTAACTAGCTGCGGTTGAGTGATCTAGAGAGACGGACAATAATTGTCGTCATCTCAGATTCCATTTAGAGGCATTTTGTTTTAGCGAGCGGCTGAGGGGTAGTCATACTAGAGATGGTGTATATTAAAAATCATCTGAGGTTAAAGTTAGAGTCGATCAAACAATTACGACCGCCTGAGGGCGATGAACACAACCGGTGAATTGTATTTTTGAGGCAAACCGACTCTAAGCACAATCTCAAAGTATCGAGTTTGTACTAGTAAGAGACAAGCCTTAAAGCCGGTTTAGCCAAAACAAAACTTAGACGACTATGATAAAACCCTAAGACGGCCAAAAATTGGGATCCGTCTCTAATAATGTGCGAGCCGGTTTCCAGTATCAGCCATCTCCAATAATATCTCATCCGGAGATGACCAGGAAAAGGAACAGCCTCCAAAGATACGTGAGAGCCTGGGACCAAAAGCAGGAGTACTAGATACAAACATTTTTATAGGTCGTTTAAGGACTTTTAGAGGCAGTATGGAATATTGTCCGACTCCAAATATAATTTTTTATAGCCGGTTTGAATTATAGACCGACTTCGGTCTCCTTTCTAAGACTAGTCACAATGGGGAGTATCATGTAGTACTATCATACATATGATACTAGTATATGATACAATCTCCACAATGCATAGTATCATATAGTAGTACCATAGAATTATTGTATTTATTGTTTTGTAGAATCTCAATGTAAAATAGTGTACAAGATTTATTTGAGATTAGTTTTTCTAGTTCTATGTGCTATGATACTGTATCTACCTATGATACCAACACAATCTCTTTCATCATTAATTGCAGTGACACATAAGCATTTTGCATGCATGTAGTGCATGATACTACCTATAATACCCCCATTGGGGCTAGTCTAAGTTGATTTATATGTTCGGGACACAAGTCTTTGTGCCAATGATGCCATGAGGGGCACTAACTGCCGAGATTTTCTAAAAAAAAAGCATAGGGTCTGACTATTTCTAGACTATTTGAAGGTGTTTTTTCAATATTCCATGAAATCTTGTCCAATTTATTTTGTACAATACATTTTTTATGCAAACACAACATATATCCAGGTTCATCATAATTGTTACATTTCGGGATATTATGCCATGCCACTAACGTAATTTTTAGAATGTAAAATAATATGCTACTATAATCGTAATTGACAAAAAAAATGAAATACCAAAATTTCAACCCAAATAGAATATTAACACCTTCAACAAGCTAATATATTGGTTCAACACCTCAAGCACTTAACATTTATGAGGATTTGGTTCAACTTGACAATGTATAACCTAATTTTTTCAACGAACAACAAACACGACCAAGCATCCAATGAAACAAGTAGCTAGCACACACCGTCCTACTATTAGATAATGTCAATGGCAAACACAATGAACAGGCTCCTGCGTGTGGTGGTCCTAGCTGTGATGATCAAAGCTTGTCCAACTTGTAGATCCTCTTCGTCCCTATGAACTCCTCCATCCCACTTTGTTAAAAATTAGGCGGCCATCCATGTCCATTTTTATGCCACTTTACCGACTTTGGAATCTCCAACAATACGGTATGAAACTATCTTAAATTTCTATGATGCCATGGTGGATGAAAACCAAAATAGTAATGATGTCAAACGTCTAGCACAAGTTATGCACAGAACAAAATGGAAAAAATACAAGTAACTTAAAATAATATACCATGTTGTGTATGAAAAGATTGGTATTTTTTTAAACTGGTATGGACAACCGATAGTATATCTAAGAGGTGTTAATACTCATTGCCGCTTTGGTTGCATCTTTGAGAGATGATAGTAGAGTCATATGAGTCTACCTCGCCACCGCCGAAATATATAACACTGATCCGGGACACTTGTCCTCCTAAGGAAAAAATAATCATTTGAATTCCCTCGACCAGATGGTATCAACCAGCTCTTTCACCACATCAATGTCATATACACGTCCAAGTGCTTGAAAGCGACAACTCCTATTGATTCATTGAACATTAATCTTACATTGCATGGATCTGTACACCATCAACAAAAGAAAAACACTTGAATTAAGTAATAGTAAAACCGTTACCACCAATAGTTACAAGATACTATGAAAAAGATTGTTACCACTAAATCTTCAAACTCCCAGGGCATATAGACACAGTATCCCAACGACAATATAATGTCACAGTCACTCTTGCATTTTCGGCATGACACCAAATCTCCTAAACAACAATAATAATAATTTAAATCAACTTACAACACTACACATGTTATAGAAACAACAACATAAATCATGTAAAACAATTCATCTACACAATTCAACTACAAAAATTGTCTACACAATTTATCTAAAGAATTCCTATAAATAATTCATCTAAACAATTCATAGAAATAATTTATCCACCAATCATATAAATAATCCATCCACACAACTAAACTAAATGCGGAAAAAAGAGGAAAGCTAGGACTCACTGACGATGGTGGTGGCTCGAGGTGTGACGAAGGCTTGGAAGGGGAAATGTGGCGACGACTCGACGAGATGGACATGGCATGACGGCGATAGGAAAGGGAGGAGCGGTGCGACAGCGAGAGGAGATGGATGTGTGGCGGAAGTGCGTCTGGGGTGGGATCGAGAGGAGAGGAACACGAGTGGATCAAGTGTGGAGTGGGTGGTTCCACTCGGATACTCCACTGCTTTTGTCTATGTGAAATTACTAGTCATGTTTCTTGTGTGTGCCACACCAATATGTCGTAAATACCAGTATGTGCCACACCATTAAAATTTCTAGTCCGGGTTAACACTGGGTCCCACATACCAACGGCGTGTCCACTTTTGGGACACGCCACTGGTAGTAACTTAACTATGACATACAAAACAATGACACACTACCAAAATTACTTGTGGCATGGCCTTATGATGACGTGCCACTAATATAGTGTCACCTATAAACACTTTTTTGCTCGTGGGCACTGCCTGGTTGGCACCGACGGAGTCAGCTATATATGGTTTTACAAATATACACCCATTATTTTTTGGCAGAAACGCTTTAGCACTACACAATATTTATATATTTGACTATATACTATTCCCTTGATAGGGAATTAGCTGACTCACATTTATCTAAGATATGTTTTAGTGTGTTGATAAATGATAATCTAGATAAATATGAGCGACTTAATTCCCGATGGACGAGAAAGTGCAATAAAATGGAGTGTTTGACTATTTTTGGATTCATGTACACCCATTTTCTGAAATCTAAGTGGGTGGGGTAGGAGGTCGACAGAAAGAAATAGGCGATCCATTGGGTTCGATCGAGCGATAAGTATTTTGTTTGTCTGTCTCTAGAGAGGACGATTGCTCGCTATACAGTAGCATTTTTCTGTGAAAATCTAGCTCAGATATTGGAGTACAACGTAAATTAATAAACCTAGTCGTGCTGGTCTGGTAGAGTACAATTTGTGTGGCTTTGATTTCATCGTACGCGCCGTGTATTTGGCGCCGGCCCCATGCGCCAGAAACTTGAATGCCGCAGGGTTAATTACTAACTAGTTGGGCCCGCCATGCATGCATGCACACATCATGGCAAACAGTGTTTGTTTCGCGTCATTAATCAGAGCTCGATCATGAGACATTCATAGCATATGTCTTGGCCGATTCGGTTGCCTCCAAAGGCTAGGACCATGCATTTAATTACGGTGCACAGTTCGTTTTTCTCGCGCCTACATGGATATGCATGCTTGAGCATATTTATTTTTTCAAATGCATCTTCTTGAGAGTTATGTTATATTAGGATTTTGGGCAAAATGCTGATGTGACACCACAGTTAATAGTGAAAGAAAAAAAAATTGTACTCCTTCCATGCATCCCCATATTCTAGGGCTTGTGGCTCGCCTAGAGAGTCAGGGCGAGCAAGGCGATCAATGACCGACTACTCCAAAATCATATGTTGCATGAGTCCAAAATTATAAAATTTAGACACAATTCTTAAGAAACATTGCATGGTGGTGGTCGCTTTTTAGAATAAACTATAGTATTTCCTCCGTCCGGAAATAAGTGACTTGGATTTGTTTAAATTCATATATATCTGGATGAAAATCTACCTTATTTCCGACCGGAACAAGTATACTTAGGATAGCATGTTAAATAAGATAATGCATTGGAGATGATCATATCAATCCTGAGATCACATGTTCTCCTCGGGGTGTGCGCAGCTATCGAGGAACCAGGCGCATAGCGAAGAACAAACGAAGGTTGTATCATCCAATTCGATCTACTTACCCCATTAAACATACACCCTCCAATCCATATTAATTAATTAGTTCAACTTTGTTTAATGGGTTCAACTTTGAGTTCAACAATGATGTGACACCACAGTTAATCAGTTCAATGGGTTTTTCACCATGGGGATTAAAACTATTGCATTGTCATTTACTCCATCCGGCATAGTTCCGTCAGCAAAAAAAATTATCACGGCTGCAATGATATCTCCTTTTAGTGTACCACAATTTCTTTGGTAAAAACATGTCGGAAAGCCGTTAGGCCCGGCGTTTTGGTTGGGCCAATCTGAAACTAAAGCGAAGCTAATTTCATCATCTGTAAAAATGGAACACGAGACATCATTTTCTTCCTATGACACTTTCTCCTGGAGCAAACTAGTGATTAGATCAGGTTGGACAGAGTCATCAGCAATATACAGGTTTTTGAAATATGCAGTTGCTAGTCCATGCATCTGGGCCTTGTCGCGGAAATATAGAGTATTCCTGTCCCCAGATCGCAGCCAATTTACACGGGATCGTTGTCTCTAGCGAAGTAGTAACTCGTGCAGCTCTGTACTCAGCTTCTTTGCCAGTTTTCTACGTACTATCTCTGTCAGTTCGCATGCAAACCTCCTCTAGCTTCTTCCTGCTCCATGCATGAAGAGACGACATGACACCCTTCAGGTTGTTTGCAACTTCACCAAGATCCGTTGGCTTTTTGTGCATGTTCAGGTTGTTTGCACAGTTAATTTCTTCGCTCAGGTTTGCTTCTCTTTCCCAATACACTTCCTACCTATGAGTAAGAGCAGACCGACACTACTAGGAAAATGGACATCCGTGGCACACTAAAAATTGACATCCGTAGCATACTAGCAGTGCACCATGAGCCGCGTGCTACGGCTAAAATTTATCCGTAGAGCACCAAAAAAGTTACATGTGGCGCACCACCCAGTGCGCTGCAGGAAAGGGTTCAGGTGCGCCACAGCTATGTTTTTCGAAAAATAAAAAAAATAAAAAAAAACCTCGTTTTAAATTGCAAAAGCAATCGGGTTCGCGCGTTGCCGTCAGCGTGTCGCCTCCCCGGAGCATGGTGGTCGTGGCCGCGACCACAACCTACCACCGCAGTGAGGTGCGAGAGGTCGTGGTCGCGCTAGTTCTCGAGCGGGAGGTGTCGGGCCGAGGAGGAGGTGGCGGCTGGAGGAGGAGGAGGTGTCGAGCCGAGGAGGAGAAGGTGGCAGCCGAAGGAGGAGGTGGCGGTGGCCAGAGAAGGAGGTGGCGATCGGAGGAGGAGGTCACCGAAGTTGTCACTGCAAGGGGGAGGAGAGGAGGCCATAGAGAAAGGAGAAGGAGAAGAAGAAAAGGAGAAGGGGAAGACGGAGAAGGAAAAGGAAGAGAAGGAAAAGAGAGTAGAATGAGAGGAGAAGCAGAAGAATGAGAGGGAAAGGGAGGGGGGTAGGTGGTCGGGGTGGTGATTTGAATTTCGAATCCCGCCCAACTTACTAGTGGCACATTATATGATGGTGCGCTATGGTTAAGTTGCCTCACTTTTTTCTATAAGAAAAATGATCTTTTGACCATAATTTTTTACCTTTTTCGAATATTAAAAATCTAAAAAATCGCTAAACAACCGTAGGTGGTTGCGAGCGGATGCGAATTTTTGTTCTCGTTATTTTGATATATTAAATATTTTTTCGACTTTGTATGCAAAAATTATGGCTGTTTTATTTTTATTTTTAAAAGTCGAAATTCTTGTTTGTTAATTTTTCTACAAACTAGATCACATTATCTACCTAGATTTCAAAGGATTTTTAAATTTGAAGTGTTTTTTATTTTATTTTATTTTTTATAAGGGTATATTTCATACTCATGGCGCACCACTACGTGGTGTCCTACGGGTAAGTGGCACGCGTCCACCTCTGCCTTGGCTCACACGTAGCCGTGGCGCACCACCGTCATGTGCGTCATGGTTATGCTAGTTAGCTATGGGGCACTTGTTGACAGTGTGTCACGCATATTTTACCCGTAAGGCATCATTGCCACGTACGTCATGGATGTGTGGATTAACTACTCCCTCCATCTCATATTATGTTGCGCATAATTTTGCGTGCTAGTCAAACTATACAAAGTTTGACCAAGATTATCCAAAATAATATAAATTTGTATGATATGAAATTTATATAATATGAAAGTATACACTAAGTCAATTTTAATAATATTATTTTTGTATTTTATAAATTTATATTATTTTATATAATCTTGATCAAACTTTGTATAGTTTGACTAGCACGCAAAATTATGCGCAACCTAATATGGGATGGAGGGAGTATAATCGTTTTCTTAGTAGTAGTGTCGGTCACAGAAGAAGCGTGCGGTCCAATCGTTGGTCTGAACGAGAGGAAATCAGATGCATAGCCTGGTTATTCGCGAAGATATCAGACCAATCAGGGCTAGCTACCACAAGGTCGAGACGCACTCTCACATTTCTTGATCCGTCCTGTCACACGTCCAGGGTCTCACCGAATCACCGTACACAAAGTTTGCATCTCCATTTGTTTCCTCCGGCACATTGTGCACGGTTACATCAAATAAGGCGCCTACCCAACTTAAACAATTCAACATGGACGCTCTCGTCCCAAAAAAAAGCTAGGTCATCAATCGTTTGTGTGCATCAAGCCATCAATTGATGTAGAGGGCATGTGCTCATGCCCTTCAAGAAAGAAAAGGATACGTGTGGTTCTTACCATCAACTTGAGAAGAGAAAATTATAAAAAACACCACATTTAAGGCAAAGGGTTTTAAAATCCACCACTATTCGCTAGGGTTTCAAAATATCACAACTTCAGCGCTAACACGTAACAAAAAGCGTTGATTCAGTTTTCACCCTCTCTAGACAGCGAAACTGACGGGTGGGGTCTGGCTTGTCGGGCTGACGTGGAAGGTTGTAACGGTGCAAGACAAACAAACATGAACAGGCAGCCGTCTTGGACGTGGGGCCCACCTGCCAGCGCCTTCACACATACTCTATCTCTCATGCACATTTTGTCAAGCACCTTGTGTGCAGAGGAGTGTCGACGCTGCCAATGCCAAGACATACCGCGCCGCCGTGCTCTCTGCCAGGAAGGAGCTGATGGACGGCGGGCTAGTCTCCGGGAATAAGCCCGATGTAGGAGGTGAGCGGGAGAGGGAGCAAGGTAGGGGCTGCTAGCCGACTCGGACGGGGACAGGGGCGGGTGCTGCTCGCCGGTGAGAGCTGGGCAGTGCCCAAGCTGGGGCGTCGACGGTGGGTGGTGCTTGGCATGGTGCCTTTTTCTGACTTGTGTGGTCGTGTAAAAATATTTATTTCGAACTTTTTTATTTAAATTCTATTTTTAACTTGATTCCTCCACGTTGGATTTTATAGGAAATAAAAAAGAAGGAATTAGGAGAAGTAATAAAATAGAGCAATGTCTAACGGGTGTATGCCTCCGCCGTTACCGCTTGCCACGTCACCCTGACAAGTGTGCCCTATTTGTCAGTTTTGCTGTCTCCTAAGAGCATGTACAGCGTGTCCATGGGTCTAGCAAAAAAGTTTGACAAGAGTCTAACCAAACGAAACATCTCCACCGTTTAGACAGAGTCTAACATAGCTTGTGGGACTCAGTGACACCACACTTTCTTAGCCAAACTCTTCTACTCTAGTGACATGTGTCAAGTACTAGAATAAAAATAATGTTTTATTCAGCTAGACCTTGTGTCTAGTAGTAGACACACTTTAGGGAATCTTTCTCTTAGCCACCCTCCCTCCACCGGTTAGACACATGTCTAAGCTTTCTTAGACCTAGTGTTTTTATAACGTTGTGCTTGCTCTAAGGATTAAAACTGTATCGGTGTTTTTTTGTTACGTGTTAGCGCTGAAGTGGTGTTTTTTAAACCCTAATAAAATAGTGGTGGCTTTTTGAAATCTAGGCACAGATAATGTGTTGGTTTTTGGTAATTTTATCAGTTCAGAATGGATAAAACATGCGACAACGACAGGTCTCCAACAGAACCGTTAGCTCCTGCATGGGTGGGCCTTTTGGATCGATCGGTCGGGAGGGCCGATCGACGTGACGTCGCGATCCGCCATTCTGATTGATCAACCGATTGATTTTGGGGGCCAGGATTAATTTCGACCGGCGGTGAACAGTGCGCGGCTTCAATTCCGCGGTCGGGTTGTGCCGGAGCCCGGAGGCCCCGTAGCGATTGATTGCTACCGCGCCCTCCCCCCGCGCCCGCGCTAGCCGCCGATCGTGCTCTCGTTTTGGCTCTTCCTCCCCTGATTCCCTCCCTCCCTCCCTCCATCCCCGGCGTGTTCGTTTGGCCACTGTGCTTCGTCCGAGATGGCATGTGGCCGATGTCTCTCATACTGGTGGCTGTGAGCGAGCAGTGGTGCACGCGGAGGTGCTACAGTAGGCAGTAGCTACAGCTAGCTAGGCCACTGCTGGTACTGTGCACTTTTAGTAGGTAGTAGCTACAGCTAGCTAGCCAGAACGCCATGCGCAGCGCAGGTGGCCGGCCGGCGGCACTGTCGCATGTGTCCGTACGCGCATACGTGCCGTTCCGGCCGCCGGCGAGATCGACATCGACCGCGGGCGCCCCCCAGCCGATCGATGACCGTCCGTACGCGCGACCAATGATTGGTCACTCCTACATATCTAACCGGGACCGGCGGCGCTACGTTTAACTCGCCGGCAGGCACGATCGGTATACCGGTAGGCCGATGCGTGACTGCGCGGGACTGTGCGCCACGATCCGGCGCCGTACCGCCGTGGGATCCGCTGCCGGCCGGCGCGAGGACAGCGGCATCGGGGGAGCAATTAAGGTGTTCTCTTTTCTCTCTCTCTCTCCGGCCGTCAGTGGCCGAGATCGTTCCTTTCCTTCACTGCGACTCCGGCCCCCTCCGGCGAGCGGCCCACCGGCCCGGCCGCCCAGGGATGTCTTCTCCTCGGTCTTTTATTTATGGTAAGCCGCTGGAGCCCGCTGGGCCTCACCTCGGATTTAATGCATTAGGAAACAGCCTGATTTTCTCTCTGTAAAAAAAGACGGAAACAGTCTTGAGACCATCGTCTCAATAGGACCGTCCGATGTACTATTTTCTGTAAATACGGTGAGAAAAAAAGTGTGCTTCCGATGCTACTCTCAAACACATTGAAAGGGTCATTTCATATCTTTAGAAGTTCAGAGATGAAGGCCTTCTATTCTAGTATTAAGATTGCCAGAGGCATTGCAGTGGATACGGAAACATAGAGCCAAAATTTCGTATAAAACGTCAAAGTAAAAGAAACACGTACAATTGTAGGCTATTGAATCCTTCAGAGTAATTTACTTTCTTGCCATCTTTGACACCGCAATTGTCTCATTGACTAGTCGATTTGAGCAGCTAAAAGCATTTGAAAAGGTGTTTGGTTTCTTATTCAACTAAAATAATCTCAAGTTCTTGGATGATAGTAATCAAACGAAAATCCTGCACTATTTTTTTGTTGAAGTTTGTACTCATGAGAAGTCGTCTGATGTTGATTTTGATGATTTTTACTCTAAGTTAAAATTGGTGCAATTAACCATGCTAGTAGATGATTTCATCTCGGCGCGCCTAAGACTGTAGCCTCGGCTGAAAGGAATTTCTCTAAACTGAAACTACTGCAAAATTGTTTGAGAACAACTACGTGACGAGGTAACTTGAATGGCCTGGCTGCATGTTGTATTGAGAATGTCCTTAATGATTTTGCATGTAGAAATGCCTGAATAATTATTTTTTTGTGAAGCACCGAAGCATTATTATCATCGGTGGACTCGTTGGAATTTCGCTCTTATTTGAGGTGTCACCAAAACTAGCAGGAAATACTGGTCATACTGGCTGTTATATCGCGCGCGCCCGTACGGACACGAACGTCGTCTCCTCCGCTTCGAAATGGGAACTTGACAGCATGGCGGAGTGCCTGGCGCCGGCCGTGCGTCCTCGATCGCAGCGACTCGCTCGCTCACAGGAGCAGCTGCGGGGCAGAGAGAGAGAGAGGGGGCCAGAGGGGCCGGGCGGCCAACGGCCGCTGATGATCAATGGTGACTTGAGCGACAACAGCTGGGCGCGTGCATGCATGCCACTCACTGGCACGCACATGCCACGCCATTGGCCCCCTGCGCAGGATCAAGCCTCGACGATACGCCGCAGATCCTGTAGGCCCATGCGCCCAACATAGCGAGTGAACTGCCTCTGGTGCCACGCTACAGGACAAGCATGGGGCAACAAGAAATGTGCATCAAAAGAAATTTGTACCAGACCTCCTCCTCCTCCTCCAGCTGCTGCTACGTGCCATGAATCGAGCATCCACAGCTCTGCAGTCAGTATGAGAGGTCCAAATTTCAAGATAATTTGCGCGAAGCATTCGGTGTCGACGAACAAGAGCATCAGTTAACAAAACAATGGGGTTTCGACAGATCATATCATCCAGCCGGCGCCACCACGGGGAAGTCAAGGGTGCACATGGAAAATGTAAGGCCACACGGAATCTACAACAAGAATGAAACGACGGGAGCTTTATTTTTCCAGCGCGTACTCCCCTCCTGCTGCAAGAGTTTGTTGCTAGCACCTACTTACTCCTACACAGCTCACTCGCCTGGCCCCCCCAGCCCGGGTACGTTCTGGGGTGGGGGGTTGGGAGGTCGTCCATCTTCATTCTCCAGGGAACGCTGGAATATATCAAAGGGATGTACCGGGGGCTTGCACAGGGAATTTTATTGGGCGTAGTCCGTGGCCATTCGATTTTTCAAACGGGTTACTCCGGGCACTTCAAGTTCCTCCGTGGAGCTGTTCCGTCCTCATCACCTTACAAGGGGAATGAGCAGGTACTCCGCGTAGAACAGCTGCACAGCCATGTGAGAGGGGATTCAATGTGAGTTAAAACAGGGCATAATATATCATTCTAGGATTTCACAGGCAGGTGCAGAAGGTGAAGCAATTGAATTGGTTTGGGCGGTACACTTGGGCCCAGCAGCAACAAGTTTTAACAAGGATGTCGTAACCAGAGGAAGGAAGGAATGGGCGCTGATGTCAGTGCGTACCTT
This sequence comes from Avena insularis, assembly GCA_023614405.1. Classification (NCBI taxonomy): domain Eukaryota; kingdom Viridiplantae; phylum Streptophyta; class Magnoliopsida; order Poales; family Poaceae; genus Avena; species Avena insularis. The sequence continues at coordinate 473,800,250 of CM042697.1, forward strand.
CCAGATGAACATGTAGAAGGATGTTATTGCAGCCTTGCTCGTAAGGTCGACCGAGCGTGCGCAGCTCCATAAGATCGAGGCGAGGATGGCATGGCCTGCGACCTGCACAACACATATCAAGATACGCAATCCATATCAATTTCGATCATAAGAGAAAGAAAGTCCCAAACCGCTTGAGATGTTAGCCATGATGGTAATCAATTGAAAACATGATGCCGATACTGTAATTGTTTTGGTTGCCAATACTCTTAAGCAATTATAAATCTAATGATGGAATTTTTCGTTATTATTTATGAGATGTGTGATCCATACGGTTACAGATTTGCTCCACAAACTGGATGAAGTTGCCCCCATCAGTATTGCAACACCATAGGCCATCTCAAGTAGGCCGACACAAATCCAGAAAACCTGCGTGGAAGTTTAAAATCAGCAAATCCAAGAGTAGTTCTCTTGGCAACATACACAGTTCATGGTTTATCTACTAACCTTGTTTTGCCCTAATCTAACACTGAAAGATTGAATTCCAAAAATGCGGTCCCCTTCAATATCAGGGATATCCTGAGAAATAGTAAATTTCCTTCAGGCATTTTGGTCATATCAGAAGCAATGCAACAAATGAGTTTTCCATTAGCAAAACCATGAAAGGATATTTGTTACTCATGATCACTTTAGCTGCAGTAGTGCAGTACGGAAACTAGATATTGTTACCTTGAATAATGCTATTACAACTGAGAAGAAGGTCATGAATGCAGTTGCAAATATCAATGGCTTTGAAAAGACTGCCGGCCTTCTGAAAACAAATGTCTGATAGATAAACAAGGCAACAAAGCGTAAATCATATGCAGCAGTTATTATGTGATGTTTACAGAACAAACCACACCAAAATGTAATTACAACTACAGACAGAACATTATGTTTTACTACAAGTTGCTTCTTGTTTTCGATAGCTCATCAGAAGACTTGCCTGAATGTGGAGAAAAAATGCCAGTTGAACAATCACAGCACGCACTGCTAATATGCAGAGTGCTGCAACAACAGCAAACCTCTTCCACCGAAAGTATGGGAGCTGTAGAGAACCAAAATGGGAATGTCAGCTCTCTTTAATTAGCTAATAAAAGGCATCAATAGCTCGCACCAAACAGAGTGATATTCCAAATAAATTATGCAGGAATAGAAACAAACATACAAAAATGCTTTCACATTAAACACAGTCGTCATTCTGCAATTCAGGAAAACTAAGATTTCCACCTGTCAACTTTGGGCTTTACCGTGTGCCGAACCCAGAAACGTTTTGAGGCCCATCAAATCTGAGTGTTGTGCATAGTGCAGAGAAAGCTTTCAGATGTAACATGTTAGCCCATTAAATCTGCAGATCATTTATAGCCTGATAGGTGGGCTCCGAATGTCAGTTGTCCGCATCTTTCAGGCCCATGTGGAAGTAAAAAAAGATGGCTGGTACAAGCATTTCGCTATGATTGATTGGAATGTGACAGTATTTTTCAAAAGTAGGTTTCTTAATTATTATTTTATTTTATTTTTGGAAAAAGCTGCCTTACTAAATCTTTGTATTACACCAGAAGGCAACAAAACCATTACAGAAAAATATGAATATATAGAAAACGAAGTTATATGTGAAGAACTCATGATCATAAAACGAAAACCCTTACATTGACTGAATAAGCAGTTCCAAGAACAAAGCTAATAAAAAGAGCCCAAAACAGAGGTGGTGATCCAACAAGCCATCCAAGGGCAAAGCTCTGCAATTTAAACAGCAAATCTCCTGAATTAGTCTGACAAAACTGATAGTAAAGAGCCTTCTTCCAAGATTAGTGCAACTAAATAGCAATGCCAATAGACTTTATTTCACTGCAAAATAAGTTGCAAACAGAAAAAGAGGAAATGCACTTACAAAAAATACGTTACAATAGTTACCATAGCAGAAAATATTTAAAAGGACGTTACCATAGCAGCAGAAACTGACACTATCGCAACCCCAGTTGCAGGAGAGTATTCCCCAGATGCTAGTGGAAGAGTTGGCTTGTTAACCTGGTGAGTCACCAATATTAGATTCCACAGAATTTCAAACCAGAAATAATAAAAAGTAGCACTGTAAAGTAGAAATATAAACATTTGAGATAACAATGAATCTACAGTACCTTGTCTATTTCAATGTCAAACAGCTGGTTCAATCCAACAATATAGATGTTCATGAAAAAAGCAGCCACCACTGCCTACATAGGAATAAATTGCATCAAATTTTATACAGATCCATCTCTGCAGAAGAAGAGTGTTGCTCAAATTTATACCTCCAGCAAACCAGTGAGGAACAAGGGCGAAATATCAGACAAGCTCTCGACAGCTAGTAGGGAAACTGAGACTATGCTTAGTGCCTGCCTAAACAAGAATTTTTCTCTTAGATCCAGGGAGAGTAAAAGCACAGCACAGCACAGCCGATGTCTATAGCTTCATTAGGAGATATTATACACTGGTGATTTCACCTAAATGATACAACATCAACACGACTTAACTGTTCCTATGACGGTATGTGGCCGCGAAAACCTGTAAAATGCATCCAGAGAAGAAGATATTGACTTCCAGATGCTTGCTGGATCGTGCGCTTCAGTTTCAGGTAGTAGTGATTGCCCAGCATTTGCAGAAGTATTTCTTGATTGATGTGATATCCTATGGTAGGAGTATTTCCAATCCAAGAACTTTTTACAATGATCAACAGTGGGGCCTTTGGACCCTTGGATGGACAAAGAAACTCGCCCTTTACCACTTCGTTGGATAGAACAAAATGATGGTAGAATATGATCTGGAAAATCAACAGTTCAAAACTAAGTCAAACACTCAGGAAACAAAGATGGAAGAACATCATCCATAATCAAGGTACATGACAATATGTAAGCTCAAATACTGGTGGATCTATTATCTGATTAGGCCTTCTACTACAAGATAGGATCAGTGAAAGAACAAAGAAGAAAATAACTTTTACGTCTTTCCTACTCCATTTCCACAGGTTGGTTCTTTATGTTCACCGGAAAAGGGTGGGAGGTGTCTGATAACATACAGACGCTAGACTTTTGATTATCACAAGGATGAATTTCACACAAGCGACAAAGATCTGAGCATACGGTACTACAACAGGAGAGGAACTGCGCATGAGACTAATAATTCTACAACATCAGGAACCCATCAGCGCATCCATTTCTGTCAGACATAATTGACATGGAATGCTACCTCAAGTGAAACTAGAAATGCCTCAGCATCTACTTGATACTTCACAGGCCTTCGCACACAGCGTGAGGGATCATTCCAATCAAAACAGGCAAGTATTTCACTACAACTAAAACAAGTTGTAAACCCGCAGCATAACTTCTCCACAGAGATCTCTTCCCCCTTGACCTATTCTCCTGGTACATGCTAAAATTGACCACACACAGGAAAACATGCATCCTCTCTACTCAATAAATAAAAGAGTATCATCAGGTGTGGTTAATGACACAGATGCGTTCCCCCTCAACAACAAAAGAAAATACAAGCAGAAGTACCAGAATGGTCTGACCATTTCAGCGCATCTGCGCCCACCAACACATTGAATGCACCGGCTCTGATCCACCACCACGCTGAGCCAGCGAGCAAATATAAAACCCCTAACCCAGCACTTCCAACTGATTTCCAGTACCAAACAAAAAAATACGGTGGAACTGATTCATTTTCCACTGATTAAACACTGACCCCTTTCGGCTTACTATTCCTATTCCAGAAAAGGGCGTATTACTAAGTTGAAGATTCCTAGCCCGCGGCCGCGGAATCGCGTCCCGGCAACATCGCTTTCGCTCTCTCCGAATCCGGTCGGGTTTAGCACTTTAGCCCCGTCCTTCCTTCCGCTAACTACAGCCGTTCGTATAGTACCAGCATCTAGTCAAAGCTACTGAACAGTGCTAATCACCCGCCCGCGGTAGACCAATCACACGGAGCATGGGGAGGGGGGGCGGCACGGGGGGTCGAGGCACTCACCTCGCCGGCGGGCGGCGGCGGCGCAGGCGGGCGCGGACGGGCGGAGGCAGAGGGAATCCATCGCCACGCGTGCCCGAGAGGGAGAGGGAGAGGAAGAGGGAGCGAGTGGGCAATGTGACTGTGCGAGACAACGAGAGGGGGAGAGAAACGCAGGGAAGGTTCAAGCAAGTGAACTGGATTGTTTCTTCCAAATAGTCCCCAGTAACTGACTGGGCCACTTTCGCTTGACAGCAACGCTGGTGTTGTAGACTGCTTGTAGCCTTTTGCCTTCGCAACTGTTCGTGGGGAGTGGATTAACTTATAAACTGTCTGTCTCGAAATAGCCTTCGTTTCGTTTTATAAATAAAGCATATAGATGGAACCGTTGCTGGGTCAGACAGCATATCGTTTAAAGGAACAAACACCACAAGATATATAAGGCGCGGGAAGACCTCAAACCCAACACAAAAAGCAAGAAGAAGAAAAAAGAAAAAGAAAGCCGATATGAACTGTCCCTCTGATGTGTATTTAAACATAGAAGATTCTTTCTAAATCGTCTCTCTAGTTGTAGACAAGACAAGATTTGCCATATTTATCTTGTACGGGATTCACTTATAAATTAGCTCTGTGGTGTACAATCATAGACATGGCACGTGTTGCCATGTTGATCTGATTTATATTTATAGAAACACATCAAAAGATAGCTAAAAAATGAAGAATAAAAAAAAACAAAGACCTTAAACAGAGTCACGGCAAAAAGAGGGCCACCTAGTGGTGATGACACGTCGACTCCAAAAAAAAGTTTCACCAAAGCCACATCTCCAAAAAGGTAACAATGTTAAAACACCACCGCCGTCTGACTTAACCAATGGTCAGATTCTAGTTTTCACCGAGAAAAAGGTCCAGTCTCTAGCAATGCCTTCAGTAAGGGAATGACTACGGAGCCACAACTGTTAGGTACAACCACCGAAGGTCAAACCTAATGTTTTCACTCCGAAAACTAGGACATGGAGCTCAATAGCGCCACCAAGAATGAAGTCTGTCATTGTCACCCCCACTTGTCAAGAACACTGCTAATGCTGATTGTTCGGCACACATACTTCTCTCGAACCGCATCGAGTACTCCATGGGATCTTCTCGACTCAACACGAACATAACCTTAGAGCCTATTTGGTCTTCTTCAAACACAATCCCTCCATAAACACATTGCACTAGTACAGAGCGACGCTATGGACATAGATCAAAAAAAAACTTCGACAACGGAAAAATGGTACATTGTCAGGGACCGACCGACTGATGTGAAGACCTATATGGCAACAGAGGAAAAACCCATCACCAAGAAGAGGGGTTTTTGGCAACGATTTTCATCTTCTACATGTTCCCTTTAAGTGGCAATCATCAATTATGGTTACATTGCTTTCACTTGTTTGCCCTAAGTTTTTATGGGTACTTTTCTGGTAACCGTTGCCTTATATTATTTGCATCACATTATACATCACAAGCACTAAAACAAGATTGTATTCATTCATATCTCATAAAATTGTCACCATTATTTTTCCAACACAATATGACCTAATGTGTAGCTTTTCTTAGTCTTGTCTTTGTCTCTGTGTCCCTGATGTATCTTGCATGGATAAATTTATCCATTCATCCTTGAGATTTTGCAAGTACCGCACCAAACATATGAAAATATAGTACACAATGTTCTTCAATATGAAAATTATAAACACAAATAGAAAATATTAATTGTAAATACAGTTAGATATGAGAACAGTTTTCTCACCAAGTCAGTTTTAGATAGAGCTTCTTGAGACGCTTGATCCAAATATTTTTTTATACAGTGTGCTCAAAATAAACTGGTGGTTTCAAACGAGCTCTGACTTAGCAACATACATGCACACTAACAAACCGAAACATAAATATAGAGACTATTTAAGAAGAACAAATCATATAGAATGTGATTTTGTACATAATCACTAGAAAAATCTTGATGGCTAAACAATACATAAATAATAAAAACAACTAGAGAACCCTAGTTCATCGTCTCGAAGGACGGTCATAGAAATATTTATACATTTGCATCAGCGGGAGTTAGGTGCCATGGGATGGAGTAAATCTCTGTGTCGTTGCTCGACATCGGCCGGATGCAACCACATCTAGATGCACCCGACACCGTCCGGATGCAACCATAGTCGGATGCGCCCGATAACGGCTGGATGCGATCACGGTGTCTTTGATGTCACCTTTGAGGGAGAAGAGGATGAGGAGTCAACGTGCCTTGACCAGATCTAGATGGAGAGAAGAAGAGGACGAGGAGTTGTCATGCCTTGACCAAATCTAGATGAAACGGAGAAGAGGACAAGGAGCCTCCATGCCTTAACCATATCTAGACAAAGAAGAGAAGAGGAAGAGTAGTCGTCGTGCCTTGATCAGATCTGGAAGAAGAGGAGAATAGGACGAATAGATGCCCTGCCTTGAACAGATCTAGACGAAGAGGAGAGGAGGATGAGAGCGTCACCGCTTCCATATGTGGGGAGAGAGTGAGAGGTACGGTTTCTTGGAGGGTGAAGGGGAATTATATAGAGGGGCTATGAAACATCGACAATGGTCCATTTTGAACAAACATTTTCATGGAGGCCCTTTTGATAACGGATATAAGCAGATAACCATTGGCAATATATTGGTGACGGAGATCAAAATTTCTCCGTGGCCTACAATGTGAGGCGTGTATTGAGCAGGACTCATTGGTCACACACAATTTCATTTCTCGGTGGGCCATATCGTTGTCGTTTCAGATAGGGGTATACTTAGTGATGCTCTGTACTAGTGTCGGTAAACGGGATAATGGATGCCAAGGCTGACCCAAGGTGGATGGAGATCACCACGAACCAAGCAAAAATGAACCTTCACGTGTCAAGACATGCTACCATGGACAGGGAAGAGCAGGCGAAGAACCCGTGGCACTGCCTACCACATGCATGAATCCAGCGCTTGTAGACACAAGGAGACACGCACGCCCTCCAAGGTGATTTTCCATGCTCTTTCTCGGTTGGAGTAGCTTGGTAGGGATCATGGAGTCGCTGATTGACACCAAAGATCTTTGGATGGAGGAGTACTGCATCCATGTCGGGATCCCCGCATATCGATCCAATCTGGCACCGACCAAAAAGGTTTCACATGTCGAAGGTGGTGGCAGAGCATGTTAGGGTTTGCCCTCATTGAGGACAATGAGCATTGCCGAAAAAGGAGCAGTCATGCCTTGACCAGATCTAGATGAAGAGAAGAATAGGACGAGGAGTCATGCCTTGACCAAATATAAATGAAGAGGATAAGAGGACAAGGAGCCGCCATGCCATGACCATATCTAGACAAAGAGGAGAGGACGAGTAGCCATCGTTCCTTGATCAAATCTGGAAGAAGAGGAGAAGAGGACGAGCAGACTCTGTGCCTTGAACAGATCTAGACAAAGAGGAGAGGAGGATGAGAGCGTCGCCGCTTCCAGATGTGGGGAGAAAGTGGTGGGAAACTGAGGGGGTAGGGTTTCTTGGAGGGTTAAGGGGCATTATATAGAGGGTCTATGAAACATCGACAATGGTCCATTCTGAACAAAAAAATTCATGGAGGCCCTTTCGGTAATGGATATAAGCAGATAACCATTGGCAATACATTGGTGACGGAGGTCAAAATTTCTCCATGGCCTACAATGTGTGGCCCATATCGAGCAGGACTCGTCGGTCACGCGGAATTTCATTTCTCCGTGGGCCATATCGCTGTCGTTTCGGATGGGGTATCCTTAGTGTTGCTTTGTACCAGTGTCAGTAAATGCGTCAATGGATGCCAGGACTCACCCAAGGTGGATGGAGATCGCTATGAAACGAGAAAAAATGAACCTTCAGGTGTCAAGACATGCTCCCATGGACAGGGCAGAGCAGGCGAACCCGTGGTGCTGCCTACCATAGGCATGAATTCGGCGCTTGTCGACACAAGGAGACACACACGCCTCCAAGGTGATTTTCCATGCGCTTTCTCGGTCAGAATAGCTTGGTAGGGATCACGTCGCCGATTGATGCCAAAGATTGTTGGAAGGAGGAGTACCACGGCCACTCCGGGATCCCTACATATCGATCTAATCTGGTGCCACCCGAAAAGGTTACACATGTCGGCGGTGGTAGAGAATGTTAGGGTTTGTCGTCATTGAGGACAATGAGCATCGCCCGAAACAGAGCAGGCCCGACAATGATGCCGCCCTAGCGGTCGACACGATCGCCATCCCTCACACCTAGGGTCGGAGATCCCCCTCCCATGAGAGTGGGGTCCGCCATCACCATGGACGAGTCGGCGATAGGGCGGAAGGGGAGGAATGGGGGGAGGGCCCCTAGCGGCGCTAGGTTTTGTTCGCCCAGGTCATGAAGGCGGTGACATGGGGGTATATCTAGTGATGAAGGACCGGAAAATTTGAGGTAGGGCGAATTCTAAACATATGATAGCAATCGAGATACTACTACATATTGTCCTATCATAATCACTTACTCCCTCCGATCCATATTAATTGACTTTGATTTATTAAAGTTTGGATGAACCTATATACTAAATAGTGTCTAGATTCATTCAAATCTAGACAAATTTGAGTCAATTAATAAAATTGAAAAATAAAAAATATTTGAATATAACTAGAACCTAAAAACATACCTAATGATGAAGCTTTAATGAATTATTGAAGTTCTAGTTAATGGCAAAAGCTCTACCACTTCTTAAAATCTTCCATAATTTTATCGATGAAGACATATATGTCATGCTCTATGTAGCACATCATAAAGTCATGAAGAAGCCCTTGTTGACATATTGTTTCATAACTCGATCTTGATGACCTATGTCATTGAAAAATCTCTTTCAACTCTCATTGCCACTAGTAAAAGCAATATCAGCTTAACGAAGCGATAAACCGTATGAATTATGATGTGCCATTTAAATATCAAGACAATCTCTGAAGTCTATAATCCTCATCGTATGTACAACATATATCTATAGCAACATAAAAGGTGCCCACACTTTTAAAATATAAATAGTGGCTTGGTGTCTTCTCCATTTTGCCGATTTTTCCTAATTTTGTTACCATTTCATCCATACATAGAATTGTGATATGATTTTCTTCAAAAATTCACATCTTCCAATGGGGGCTCTAAATCATCATTTCTCCAATTGGGAAAGCATGCCTCACATTCTTAACGAAAGATATTGACTAAACTAATATAGTTAATATTTTATATTAATATTATATACAAAGACAAACTAGAATCATAAAGAATAATTCATCACATAATTAGAATTAGTTTTGGCTACACCACATACGAGTGGTCAAAACATCCTCTATGTTATCCTTAAATATCTAACCTAGGATATTTCTTAGAGTCGGGTTTTGTTAGATTGAGAATTATATATCGCAAACATAAAGAGTTGGTTTCAAACTAAACAACACATGGTCTCTGTTTTGGTTTGGAATCAGTTTTGCGCAGTGTTTACTACAACAAACATAACTTTTACATACGATGTCTGTTTTTAACGTATGACCACTCAAATTGTTCAGAAAAAATATATGCACGTGGAGATATTCGCCAAAAATGAAGGTAGGGCGGCTGTCCTACATTACCCTACTGGGAGCTCCGCCCCCGGGTATATCTCCCACCACCAAGGCTTCACATGTTCCCAAACCTATGGGAAATGATGCATCAACTCTGCTAGCCTCCAATAGGAACGACACAACCTTTCATCTCTCATCACAAGGATTTGGACGAAATAAATTACATAAGGTGGTCAGACAAGTTCTGCTTTCTTTCACAACCATCTCGCAGTCAAGAAGAAAAAAACTGACAAGTGCTACTACATTTGTTTTGCAATATGGAGCCAAGTTAGCCGGTCGCTTCCCTGACATAGCAAAGTTCGCGTTGCGGCAAAGAGGTTGAAGCCGTGGGAAGGAGACCCGTGGAAGCAACGGCAACACGTCCTCGTCGCCGTCGCCGTCGCCGTCCCCGTACGTAGCGGGGGCCGGCCGGCGTCGCGCTCTCTGTGGCGCCTCGCTTCGCTTGTGGGAACCCCTCGTGGGCTCGGAACGGGACATGCTACTACAGGGACTAGTGTAGTGTAGCTCGACGTGTGCCCGTGACCGGATCTTTCGATGTTGCAGAGATGTTTTCGTTGTGAATTAGCATGCCCAGCGTTTGGAACTAGGCCTAAGAAGTGTGAGTAAAATTCTAAGTCTTAAAGAAATCTTAGACATAAGTCTAAACGGTTGAGTGGGTGGTGCTAACAAAAAGATTTCTCAAAATAAGTCTAGTGCTAGATTCATGTGTAAGAGAATCATTTGGCAAGAGGGCCCATTAGTCAGTAGGGTTTCTTTTTCTTTTTTCTTAAACATGGCTACTTCAATCCACTTCAGTTCTAAACACCGGAGCAAAAGTAGATTTCTTAGACTCATGTCTCCAGTTTACTTAGCTACTTCTATACACTGTACATGTCCGGCTGTTCTACAAGGCTGGTGCTAACGGAGCAAAATAAAACTGTAACAACAAACTGACAAGCGCAAGACGGAGGGATTACCTTTTCGATGTGCATGCACTACCACAGTGAAGAGAAATTAGAGGCTGACCATGGGTCCAATCAATAATTTAATTCCTTAGGCCCTGAGTCTTGTACTAGACTCAACTTTAAAAATATTTTTGCTAGACACCACTCAGGGTACAGGTGGGACTGCCCGCGAGAGGCCCGCATACGTCCGTACAGTCCCACACATTTTAAGTGGGTGTCCCACGGGATCCCGCGAAACTTATACGGGTGTCATTATCCCACGTATGTCCACATATACCCGCAAATGCGTTATTGCAATTATTGCTTGTATAATGTTTATAAAAATATTTTAGTACATAATATGATCAACATTTAGCACTTTAATGTATTAATTGTTTTTTCCACTTTCTAAGTGACTCACCCTTCTTTCTACTAGACATAATATTTGCTTGATTGGGAAATTCCTACTCCTTCCGATCCAAATTAATGTTCTCATATTTAGTTAGATTTGAATGTATCTAACATTAAATATGACTAGATATATTCGAATCTAAACAAATATAAAAATATTAATTTGGATCGAAGTAGCTTTTTTTTCCGCTCGATCGTTGGGCTTTCCACAAACCCACCATTTTTCTTATTTACCCACGGGTGCCCCATATAGCCTTTTATGTGGCTTGGGTAATGAGCTATGTGGGCAGCCCACTCCCACATGCATCCTTAGACACCACCTCTCCACCATTTAGACTCATGTCTAGCACATAAAAGTCATCCTTAGACATAGTCATTTACAAACCGTTGCACATGCTCTGAGTGAATAACTGGTGCAAGAAACTAAAAATGAGATCTCATGTGCTTCCTGAGGACCACCGGCAGCTAAATAATTCCAGGGGCACCACTGTTTCTAGATCGCCACCGGATGGCGGACTTCGGCTCTAGCCGTAACACCCGTAACAAAAGTCAATTTTTATTTTGTAATATAATACTTTTTTTTGTCTAAAAATGAGTGATTTCGCTTTGTCTAGATTCAAATATATTTATAGTTGTATGCGTTAAAACATATTTAGATATATTCAAATATAAACAAATTCAAGTCACATATTATTAGGCGGAGAGAATAAAATGTGAAATACATTAAAATAAAATGTGACCGGATCTTTCGAGGTTGCAGAGATGCTTTCGTTGTGACTTGTGATTGACTAACTAGTGCAACAAACTAAAAATGAGATCTCGCGTGCTTCAAGAGGACCACCGGCAGCTAAACAAATCCAGGGCACCACTGTTCCTAGATCGCCACCGGATGGCGGACTTCCGCTCTAGCCGTGACCCCCTTAACAAAAGTCAATTTTTATTTTGTAATATAATACTCCCATCTAAAAATAAGTGACTTTACTTTGTCTAAATATATTTAGATACATGCAAATATAAACAAATCTAAGTCACTTATTGTTGGATCGAAGGGAGTACATAAATTTGAATGAAATGTGAAATATATTAAAATAACTAGTCATATTCTTGACTAGGCGTCTTCGTGGTCGTCCTCGTCGTATTCCTTGTCCTCATCATCGCTTGGCGCATGCCGCAGCGGGAGCCTACCTGGTACTCCGGAGGCGCACTTCGGCGATCCCTAGGTGCAATGGCTGCAACCCTCGTCGTAGTCACCACGACGCTTGACGTAGGCATGCTCCTCCTTCTCCCGGCAGGCATGGGCGAAGTCTAGCCCAGGCAGGAGGCGTCCTTCGGGTCGCCTGCGAGCCTGATCTAGTTCGCGGACAGGGTGTATTCTGAAGGCACCTGCCAATTGCCCGACCTCGGCTGCTCAAGGCGAAGATGACCGCGAGGGGGCGAGGGCTCTCGAATGGTGACGACGCCGCACCCGCTCTTCTTCGGTGGCAACTGATGAAAGTGCAGGTAGTGCGGGCGTGGATAACCTCCCGCCATGATGTGGGCCATCACGTCGTGGAGGGTCTGGGCACCCCCACCATAGTCGTCGTCTGGCCTCATTGTTGTCCACAGGAGGCAAGTCGTCCCCTTCGTACCTTGCGAGCTCCCTCTCCTGTCGATTGACGAAGAAGGCATTATCCCAAGTGTCGTCATTGTCGGGATCCCACCGGGAGTCCATCCGCTGCATCGGCGTGAGCTCGCTGTAGTACTGGTTCATGATGGCAGTCCGACGAGCCGCCCCTACAGGCATGGGAGAGACAGGCATGCCGTCGACGCTCAGACTCCAACCAGGGGTGCACCGGTAGTTTGGCGGACAAGGATAGTCGAAGGCGCACAATGTCTCCGCCTTCGCGTAGCTGAGAGTGATTTGAGGAGAGGTCATGGTGTGAGAGTGAGTGTATATCTGCAATGGCGATGGCCACCACATCTACATATAGCGAGAAAACATATTTAGATACATTTAAATATAGACAAATCCAAGTCATATATTGCTAGACGGAGGGAGTACATAAATTCGAATAAAACGTGAAATACATTAAAATAAAATGTGACCGGATCTTTCGATGTTGCAGAGATGCTTTCGTTGTGACTTCTGATTGACTAACTAGTGCAACAAACTAAAAATGAGATCTCGCGTGCTTCAAGAGGACCACCGGCAGCTAAACAAATCCAGGGGCACCACTGTTCCTAGGCATCCTTCTTTTCAGTTTCTTGGTCAGCTTCTTCCAGAAACTATCCTTGACCAGCTTCTTCGAGAATCTTATCTGTCAAAATCGTTCATACTTTTAAATTGACATTGAAACTACCAGTTAAGAAGTTTGAACGAATTTTAAAGATGAGATTCTAGGAGAAGCTGGTCGAGGGTAGCTTCTGGGAGAAGCTGGCCAAGAAGCTGAAAAGAAGGGGGCCCTAGATCGCCACCGGATGGCGGACTTCGGCTCTAGCCATGACCCCCCTTAACAAAAGTCAATTTTTATTTTGTAATATAATACTCCTCGTCTAAAAATAAGTGACATCGGTTTCGAATGTATCTATACACTAAAATATATTTAGATATATTCAAATATAAATAAATCTAAGTCACTTATTGTTGGATTGGAGGGAGTACATAAATTCGAATGAAATGTGAAATATATTAAAATAACTAGTCATATTATTGACTAGGCGTATACTAGGCATCTTCGTAGTCGTCCTCGTCGTATTCCTTGTCCTCATTGTCGCCACGCCGCAGCGGGAGCCTACCTGGTACTCCCGAGGCGCGCACTTCGGCGTTCCCTAGGTGCAATGGCTGCAACCCTCGCCGTAGTCACCACAACGCTTGACGTAGGCATGCTCCTCCTTCTCCCGGCAGGCATGGCGGAGTCTAGCTCAGGCATGGGCATGTGCTCCAAGGAGGCGTCCTTCGGGTCGCCGACGAGCCTGAGCTGGTTCACGGACAGGGTGTATTCTGAAGGCACCTGCCAATTGCCCGACCTCGGCTTCTCAAGGCGAAGATGACCGCGCGGGGGCGAGGGCTCTCGAATGGTGACGACACCGCACCCGCTCTTCTTCAGCGGTAACCGATGAACGTGCGGGTAGTGCAGGAGTGGGTAACCTCCCGCCATGATGTGGGCCATGACATCGTGGAGGGTCCGAGCACCCCCACCATAGCCTTCGACTAACCTCATTGTTGTTCACAGGAGGCGGGCCATCCCCTTCTTACCTTGCGAGCTTCTTCTCCTATCGATTGACGAAGAAGGCATTATCCCAAGTGTCGTCGTTGTTGGGATTCCACTGGGAGTCCATCCGCTGCATCGGCGTGAGCTCGCCGTAGTACTGGTTTGTGATGGCAGTCTGGCGAGCCGCCCCTACAGGCATGGGAGAGATAGGCATGCCGTCGATGCTCAGACTCCAACCGGGGGTGCACCTGTAGTTCGGTGGACATGGATAGTCGAAGGCGCACAACGTCTCCGCCTCCACGTAGCTGGGAGTGATTTGAGGAGAGGCCATGGTGTGAGAGTGAGTGTAGATCTGCAATGACGATGGCCGCCATGTCTACGTATAGAGAAAAAAAGGGCGTCTACATATAGCGAAAAGGGCAAAAAGACCGGGCGGGAAACGGTGAAAAAGGCAAGAAAGACATGGCGGGAGAATTCGGTGGCAAGCAATGTCGCCGCTGCGTGGCCGTTGACGGGACACAACGTCGCTTGGGAGACGAGCCATCTAAGATATCTTAGTGTTAGGGCTGACCCGCATCACTTTCTCACCATCAGGCGTCCTCGCTAGACTTTCGTGGGTTGGGTTCGGCCTTGAGACACCAAATAACTAGTTGGACCGCGTCGACACCAAAACTAAATTAAAGAGCACAATCGGGCGTGATATTTTTTGCGTCGTGCTCTTAGGAGTGATCAATCAGCGCAAGAAAGCGAGATCGTTTTTCTCATAAAAAGAAAAGGATCATCATCCGAGGGGACCTGGCCGACTGATTGACGAGTTTGCTTGAATCCAAAGTAGTACTCCAGTACTACTGTACTAGTTTCATAGAGTGTGTTTGGCAGCCACGGACCACGGTAGCAGTACCATGGAAGTGCCAACGTGCACGGCAACCCGTGCGGTTTGACGAGGACGTACGGGCAACACGGACGACGGCCGGCCACCTAGACGCGAGAGTGACACGTACGTACGGGCGTGGACAAGAGGTGACTGCGAGCAGCTAGAAGCGGAGCAGAGGCTCAGGGCAGGCGGTAATCGCAGACCGAGGAAGAAGAAACCGACGAGGCCCTGCCAGTGCCAGCCAGACGCCACCGACCGCACGTGTCCGCTACCCGTTCGGGCGGCACGCCGGCGACCTCGACCTTGGCGGCGTCCGGACAGCCGGTCGGTCCGCGACGGCTTTGCACCTGATCACGGCGCTGAGCAGAGTAGGTAAAGAGTTCTGAGGAGCTGTCCAAGCAGTACACATGTGTGTAGCGGCTGTAGCCAAGTTGCTTCACTGTGTACATCCATCCAAGTGACCTCTTGTTTCTACAGCCAGCGGATGGACTTCGAGCTCCACAAACGTCACGCATGAGCCAACCATGACGGCAGAACGCAGGACTACGCTCGCTGCTGCATAGGTTCCGTTGATCTCAGGCTTCAGCGACTGAGAGTGCCGTGGAATCTGGGGAAACGTCCCAATCTTGCCCCATATATATGTTCTGCAAAACCAAATGACACACATCTGGGGCAGCTCAAAATCCAGACATTCAGACTCTCCAGATAATATAAGCTAGTGACATCTCTGTATAGATTTCGCAAAAAAAAAAAAAAAAAACTCTGTACAGCAGAATGTGGCTTCCCTGAACTTCATAAGAATGAGTGGAGACCTTATTCTGGCTGTTTTTTCCGGACATTTTGCAGCACCGTCTTCACGGTACGCTACAGTCCCCTGTCAAGATTTGGGAACACCAAACATTCTGTAATGAACGGGCTTCAGCAACTGATAACACCGTGTCAAATTTGTGCAACCAGCTCGACCTTGCGCAATGCATTCTGTAAACTTAAGTGATGCACATCCGAAGCAGCTCAAAATTCAGACATTCAGGCTCTTATATGGGCTAACATCTGTACAGCTAGCAGAATGTGACTTCCATAACTTTATAAGAACGAGAGGAAAAAAAAAGCATTTTGCGGCACTGTCTTCACAGGTAAATATGATACCCGCTCCCCTGTCAAAACTTTGAAACACCTGACAATCTACAGGTAATAAACACACAAGGACGCAACACTGAACTCCTATGAACAGTTTAATCATCTACCGGGCACTCTCTACAGGTACAGGGGCCGCAAGCCAGATTCGGGTCGGTTTCCGCGATCACAGCCAGGAAGCAGCTCAAGGTTCAGACGCATCGAAGCAGCTCAAGGTTCAGATGGTTTTTAGAGCAGCTCCACCTTGCCCTAGTCTGCAACAACAAATGACGCATCGAAGCAGCTCAAGGTTCAGACTATTTTTACAGCGCTGTCTGTCGTCACAGGTCAAATATCCTAGGAGTACGAAACTTGGAAATACCCAGTATCTGCAATAAACACCACAGTAACACAACAATATGATGAACAGTTTAATCATCTCCCGAGCTGGGAGCTCTGTACAGCCAGTTTTAACACCTGTACTGTACAAACAGCTCAAAATTCAGGCATCCAAGACTGTATATAGTTCTGCAGCACTGTCTTCACAAGGAAAACTTGCTACGCCCTCCTACCAGAACTTGGAAATACCCAATATTTCTAATGGTACAAACAATAGCAACACAAACTGAGCGCTTCTCTACATATTGAAAATGTGCAGGATGAGCTAGTACTGAAAATGCTGTGTAACTGGAGAGCAACTCGACCTTGTGCTATGTATTCTGCAAAACCAAACGATACATCTGGCCTCTGGGGCAGCTCAACATTCGGAGATTCATTCATGCTCTTATATGGGCTAACATCTCTGTACAGGAGAATGAGGTCTCCATAACTACACAAGAATGAGAGGAAAACTTACACTGTTCTTTTTCCTGCACCGTCTTCACAAGCAAGTATGCCACCGCTCCCCTGTCAAAACTTGGAAATGCACGGTCTCTGTAATGAACACAACTCTATAAACAGTTTAATTATCTCCCGAATTGGGCATCCTCTATACGGGCTGCGAGCGTGCCCAGCAGCTTCTGATCCAGATTCACGTCTGTCTCCGCGATCACAGCCAGGAAGTCACGAGCCTCCTCGTAGCGCTTGGCTCTGCAGTAGCAGTCGACCACTCTCCTGTAGGTCAGCTCCATGGGCCTCAGCTTGCGCTGGATCATGTAGCTGACGACCTCTCTGGCCTCGCTGAACATCTCTCTACTCGCGTACCCTCCGGCGAGCGTGTGGTAGGTCACCACGCAGGGCGCCACGCCGTCGGCGATCATCTCAGACAGCACCCTCTGGGCCTCGCTAATCAGCCCTTGCTTGCAGAACCCGTTTATGACGGTGTTGTACGACACCACGTCCGGCTTCAGCTCCTGGTGGGAGCTCCTGACCCGCTTCAGTATCTTCTCGGCTTCCCAGGGCTCGTTGCTCTTCGCGTACATGTCCATCAGGCAGTTGTAGGTGATCAGGTCTGGGCTCAGGCCGCTCTGCTCGATCATGTCGAACATATTGGCTGCCTTGCTGTATATCCCGTTCTTCGCGTACATCGAGAGCATGGAGTTGAGTATGACGAGGTCCGGCTTGTGACCCCGCGCCTTCACCTCCTCAAATGCCCTCTCGATTCCCTCCAACCGCCGGCACTTGAAGTTGGCGATCACAAGGGTTCTCAGAATAACCCAGCTCGGGAAGATGGTACCCTGGTAAACTTCCTTTTCGATGGCCTCTATCCCCGCGGCATTGCTCCCCTTTGCGTGGCACTGGAGCAATAGTGAATATGACATGTCATTTGGCTTGAAGCCCTCCTTCTTCATTTTGCTTATGATAGTCTGAGCGGCGATCCAATCCCCTTGGCGAGAGAGCACATTCAGCAATGCATTGTATGTGGTGATGCAAGGGGCGAAGCCGGCAGCGGTCATTTCATCATACATCTTGAAAGCGTTGGCCCTGGAACCTGACCGGCCATAAGCAGATATCAGTGTATTGTAGGTATCTCGGCACAGCTCAACCCCACACGACTTCATCCCCTTAAGTACCCGAGTAACATAGCCCTCCATGCCCCGCTTCCCGCAGACCGCCAACAATGTGTTCCATGTCACCCGATTCGGTGTGCACCCGCTCCTCGACATCTCTCCGAGCATCTCTAGCATCACCGTGAACCTTGATTTCTTCCCCAGCATGCCGATGACAAGATTGTACGTGTTCACATAGGGGATAAACCCGTTCTTCTTCATCCGGTCGAACAA
The DNA here is from genome assembly GCA_023614405.1 of Avena insularis. Lineage (NCBI taxonomy): Eukaryota > Viridiplantae > Streptophyta > Magnoliopsida > Poales > Poaceae > Avena > Avena insularis. The sequence goes on from CM042697.1 coordinate 473,818,621, forward strand.
GGCGAGCGCCTCGTCCACCTTCCCGGCATTCCCATAAGCCGTCATTATCGTATTGTACGTGAATGTATTCGGCAATATTCCCTTGTTGACCATTGTATCGAGACATTTGGCAGCCTCGTCACAGAACCCAGCCCTGGCATATGAGCCAGCAAGCTCATTGTAGGTGACGGCATCTGGCTTGCATCCGGACTCTTCCATCTCCTTGAGCACCCGCAGCGCCTCCGTGTAGTTCCCGGCCTTGCCAAACACTTGCAGGAGAGCATTGTAGGTGACGACGCACGGGGCATGGCCGCGGGCCTTGAGGTCCTCGAAGAAGGCGACCGCCTCGTTCGTGAGCCCGTCCCGTCCGCACGCGGCGATGACGGTGCTGGCGGTGAAGCCGTCGGGCTCGACCCCCGCGGCCCTCATCTCCTCGAGCAGCGCGACGATGCGTGGCCAGGAGCGGCCCATCTTGCCGTACACGTCGAGCACGACGTTGTAGGTGACCCGCGTGGGCTCCACCCCCTCGCGGCGGAGCTCGTCGAAGAGCTGGAGCGCGCGCTCGTACCGGCCCTCGCGGGAGAGCGCGTGCAGCACGGTGGTGTAGGCGCGGACGTCGAGGCGGGCGCCCGGCGGCAGCGGCATTTCGTCGAGCAGGTCGCAGACGGCGTCGTGGCGGCCCTCGCGGCCGAGCGCGCGGACGACCATCTCGAGCGCGGCGGCGTCGGCGGCGCCCTCGGCGCGCGCCCAGCGGAGGAGCGCGAGCGCCCACTCCCAGTGGCCGGAGAGCTCGAGCGCCTTGAGCAGGGACGGCAGGTCGGCGGCGCGCAGGAGCTCGTCGCGGCGGGAGGCGAGGAAGGACGGGAGGGACGGGAGCGGCGTGGAGGAGAGCTCGAGCACCAGGGCCTGCGCGGCCGGGGAGAGGAAGGAGCGCGCCGGGGTCGAGGTGGAGTGGTGGTTCTGCTGCTGCTGGTGCCGGCGCGGGACTGGGGCCGGGGCGGGAGCCGGCGTGGCGGTGAGGTGGAGGAGGAAGGAGTCGAGCGGGAGCGAGGGGGACTGCGGTGGTGGCGCGGCCGGGAGAAGCGTATGCGGGGACGGCGACGGCCGCTTCTTGGGGGCGGTCGGGAGGGTGGGCTTGTTGGGGAACACCCCGCGCCCGGTGACCTCCATCGCCGGCGCGCCGTGGGTTGGCAGCTACGACGAGCTCAGGGACCAGCGGTGTACTGGAGTGTTGGGTGTGTCAGTGGATGATGGGGATTTTGGGATACGGTGGCGGCAGCGGGTGGACGGGGATTGCCGGCAAAGAGATTACACCAGACGAACGCCATCTGCCACTGCCAGCAAGCCAGCAACTCCCACCCGCCTGCCGTTTCGCTCGAAATATCTGCATCTGATTCTGGTCGCCACTTGAGCTCCATCAGCCTGAATCTGATCCACTGGCGTGTCAAGATGCAGTCTTGCCTGTTCAGCATACTCTATCAGTAGCAACTGACCCAGCAGATCGAAGCTAAAAATATCGTTTGCTCCCTACGAACTGAATGATATTACAGTACACACTAACCCTGTCCTAAAAATATTTTGGGACGGAGGGAGTAATAGAATCATACAGCATCACATGAAGCCGTGTTAGATAAGAACATCACACTAGACAGAGTTAAGGGTGAACTAGGGCAGCTTTTCACACAAGAATAACATGGAACTGAATGATATTACAGTACACGCTAACCCTATGCCATGATGTATCTCGCACATTAGTCTGACCATAATCCACTTACTTATACTAGGGTCATGGCAGGCAAGTTAGTCCTTTCTCCCTCTCAACACCTAATTACCCATGTCACCTGCAACAGGCCTGTCTCTACAAGAGTAAACGCTGCAGTATCCTGGCAGTGTCATGGCTTGTGACCTGTTCCTCCCACACTGCAGATTTCGTGCAGCCATTCGGGCTTACCGTCACCTCAGAAGAACCTGAATGGTCACAAGAATTCTGCACACAAGGAGGACCGCCGATGACACGATCCTCCCACATGAAGGAAGTTGACAGCACACAATTACGCCATGAACAGAGCCGGTGACAGGTCACCTCCGCATTCACTTACCCTTCCTCGGCCTCCCAACGGGTCTCTTCTCCGGAACATAGTCTGGATCTTGCTTGTCAGTCGACACCGGCGTGGTTTGCTCTAGCAAGTCGATCTCTGCTTTGGCCGTGGCGTCGCTGATTTTGCGGCGTGTGCTCATGGCAGGTGACTCTGGAAATTTTGGAGTTGTCCTTGGAGAGTTGGATTGCTTTCGTGTGCCCATGGCAGGTGGGTCTGAGATTTTTAGAGTTATCCTCGGAGAGTTGGATTGCTTTCTTCTTCGGTTCTTCGGACCATTTTGTAGCTGCACGCCCATTTGTAAGCTGGAATGGACAATCGTATTAGTTTGCATCTGTAGTAACTAGTAACTTTGATTTACATAAACATCACATAAACCAAACCGGACAGCTAATAGTAGTAGCTTGTTTGAAGCCTACTGCGATATTTAACTAGAAACTGCGCTTAAACAAATAATCGATGAGGCCAGCTCTTTATTGATGAGGCATTGCTGTATTGCGGTGCAGTAAACAACGGCGATGCTATCGGCTAACCTAATAATAAGTGCCATATTGGCTGACAACATTGCATGAGCAACAAGTATAAATTTCTATCCAACAAAAAAGCAGAATGATAAAGATGAAGTATAATATTTGAGGTTTAGTGATAACAGTCACCACAATAATGGAACAGATGAGGTGTGAACTGGCATACCTAGGTGTGGCCTCAATATCCTCCATGAACATTAGTTTTGAAACAGAACCTGAGTCATCACATGCAGCATCTGCTCAAGAGGAACCAACAGAATCAGATATTAGGCATCATGCTTATCACTAATAGGCAAACATAGCAAATCAAAGATCACAACACACCCTTATGCTCTTGGTGTGATAAGTCCATCATCTTCTGCTCAAAAGGAGTAAGATCATTCAAAGGCTCCACCTTCAACGGAAAGCCATCCTTCAGATCCTATGACAAATTTTGGCATTATCTTTCATGTCAGCACACATTATTATATTAATGATTTTACTGATAGAAAAGAAAGACAATAAAAAAACATGTGTTTCAGAGGAATTCCACCATTCCAGTACCTTATTGGGACATGATTTGAAGAATGTGGACTCATTGTTTTTCTGGTCACCACCTGCTAGAGAGGAAATTTAATTAGAACGCTGTGATGATACAGCCAGAATTTTGTTAGGGACATCAAATATGTCCTCAGCTCTTTCAAATTTTGAGACAACGTTAGAATGTGCTAAGCTGTTGACCCCAAGACGGGGGCATTGGATAATAGTTTATTGACATCTCCTACAACACTGAAACACATTACAATTATTGGAATTGAGTTTTTCATGAGAACTTGTAACTGGCGAAGAAATGTTTATTACATACACAGTAAGCATAGATGGTTAGTAAGAAAAATAGTTGATAGAGCTTAATGGCGCTTCTCAAAGAATTGCAGAAGATTCATTGCAATCCGTACCTGGACGATTTCTAACAACATCAACTTGCTTAAATTTTGTGATGTTTATCGAATTTCCATCAATCTTTGTCTTGACTCTTCGAAGGTTCTCGGGAGTATCCCGCACGACAGAGTAACTTCGTTTACAAGTCTGCAGTTTAGTGTACCCTTAGACAAACAGGGATGGCGTCTAACCGGATGGGTTTGAGATACCGTACACATGACAAGTTAAATTTCGTACAAGCAAAGAGAACTTACTGACTGAATGTTGCCAGCATTATGGTTGAAAAGGCCACGATTGACAGGAGTTAATGTTGGAGCTGCATCTGCAGCACCACCATTATCAAAACCATGGCCATGGACTGGAAGACTTGAGGCTGAAGGCGAGGACACATTTGGACTAAATGGAGAATATCCAAGGGTTGGTTGTCTGTCAGCTTTCCAGCTAATCGGAAGAGGAATATCACCATCAACAACTCCACCCGAATCTGGATCCACAACCCGCTCTTGAATTATCTTGATTAGTGTAGTGCACTCAGACCTAACATCAAAATTAAGGTTCCAAAATATTATATTAGTACTGTAGCTTAAATCTTCACAAATGAACAAATGTTAATTTGTACAGAATAGAGGTATATGTTAATATGATAAAGGAATCACCGGTCATGACTTTTCGTTGCTATTATCACAGGATGCAGGCTGGACTAACAGTATAACATAGCATAACTAATTCTTGAGGGTAGGCAACTTTCAAACATAGCTAGATAATCATTAATTTTCGACAAAACACAAAAGGTTTGTTTATTGATCCATTGATAGAAGAAACGGTTATTAACAAGCCTATCGATAGGCCAAGTACACAACATAATTATGAAACAAATGAACTCCAATTTTAGCAACACTTGTGCATCATAGTCCAACATGTTTCCTGATATTCATAAATGTTTTCCCAAAATGAAATATACAACATGTGTATGTAAATAATGTTTCATATGCTAATTGCTCACCCTAAAGCATTGTGAATGGTTTACATAACAGTGTATTATGCATGTGTAATCAATCAATATACATACAAGTTTGAGAGCTAGGCACAAGTGATCTTAGGTCTATTGCTTACACAAATGCCAAGACAAGAGAAAAAAGGTACTCTGGAAACATTGGGGCAGTTTGGATCAAGGAATCACCTCATACATCACATGATGATCCTACAAAATTGGTGGGTGACCCAATCCCTCACTTTATACTAGGTATGCTTATGAAGTATGAGGTGATGATGAACCAACCCATTCCATTCCTTTAACTAAACAATGGAACTAGGATTGCATGGTCAGTTCACAACGGTGAAACAAAATAACCCTTTTGCACAGGCCCAACTTTCTGTATCGTGGTAAGCAAAATGCAGAGTGCATTAACTATTAAAAAGACTGCAATCCGTTTTTGTTTCATCAGAGTGAGAAACAGAGTACAAATATAGCCAAAAATTTAATTATATATCCGCAAATAAGAATAGCTATATGATACCACAAAGAAATATACAAATTAAACAATACTTTTCTGAAGGACATCAATGGAAGTGAACAGGGTATATAATACCTTGAATAGGTTTCCTGCATAAGAAGCTGCATTATGGCATCTTTCGGCTCAATATCTGAGATAATTGCTAGGGATGCCTCGGTATAGCCTTTTAGAGGAGTAGAAACAAGCAAAAAACATGACACCATGGAAAGTCCTTAGATAACTGAGGAGTTACTCCTAAGCCCAGTAAGAAATGCTTGTTCAGAATAAATAGCAATTACAAAGGTTGTAGGTTACCTGGTTTAACTGATTATTATTTTTCGATGGAAAGCGCATGGAATCATCAAAATCTGTGAAATACAAGGGATCACCACGTAAGCACACCACATATTTTATTCACATGTGAGTTGCTAAATACAATGCTAATGAATTTGGAAAACACTTAATTTACAGGAAAACAAACTAGCACGGACCAAGCACAGTGGTATTTACGGATTAGCCTTTAAATCTTATGGAATAAACACAAAAAATGCACCAAAAATATGTTGTTCAAAGCTGAGAAAGTAGCATGCACCAAAGAAGGAAAAGGAGGGTACATCTTCAGAAAATAGTAAATGATGGCAGAAAAAATTGGTTGCTAAACCCAGTTTAGGTAATTCTATTTTTAAGACCAAGTAATTGGTAAACGCTGAAAGTCCTCCAAAAATACATGCATCCAAATGAACGCTTAGCACAGGAATTTACTGGCAATAGATAAACTGGCCTTTTCACCCATTTAATTAGAGAATTGGTGCCAATGCACTCAAGTCCACGACCCGATGTCATTATTTATATTAGAGGACATGGACTGACTTTTGTCAGGGAGCATTTGCGACAACATTCGAACGGGGTTGACAAGGCACGACGTGGCACTACCATGACGGGAACAGTATCAAGCATCGGCTTCTACGCAGATATGGAATACGGAAGCGCGAAGCAAACCAATTCCCCATTCTATCATTTCTAGCGGGGGCGGCTCCACGAACGTACCGTGTAGGAGATTAACGACAGGAAATGCGAAATCGTTTCCGTAGCAACTCGTACGAGATTACGGCGAGAAAATAGCCCAAACGTCTAGCTACGCCGAAAATTTTGGACGGAAATAAATGCGGCACGGAAGGCGCCAACCCCGAAGCGTAATTTGAGGAGGGGTCGGTGGATTCGCGTACCAGTGCCGCCGTAATGACCCTCGCCGCGCGTGCGGGGATGGCGGACGGAGCTCGGGGAGGAGGAGGCGGACCCGCCCGACGCGGTGGAGACGGAGTCCGTCGGGGAGGAGGAGTCAGGGCCGAGCACGGAGGCGAGGAGCCGGCCGGCGCCGGAGACGAGGCCCGCGAGCCACCCGCTCGGCGGGGGAGGAGGCGGAGGAGGCGGAGGGGAGGCGCCTCCGGACGGCGACGGGTGCGGGTCGCCGCCCGCGGCGGACGACTCCATGGGCGAGGAGCGGGGAGGGCGGAGGAGGAGGGGGGCGAAGTGGAGGGAAGATGGGAAATAAAATGGAAACCCGAAAATAAACCAGGCCGGCGGTTTCGGGGTCGCACGTTGGGAGTTGGCTAGTTTGGGCGGCGCGGTTTTAAAAACGTTCGAGTTTTGGGGTTCCCCCGCCGATGTTGCTGGGCTCTCCGGCCATCGCCGTGTGCTCTACGTTTTATACGAGGGTCCACGTGTTGATGGGGTTGTGTTTTGTGTGAGAGCACGGCCGCGCCGCAGTGCTAGTGGCCGTGTGCAAAAACTAAAACCGATCAAACCAGTTAAATCAGCTAGTTACATCTTAGTTCATTTACCTTCACAAATGAAATTCAAACTTCGGTGCTAGTAAAGAAAATTAAACTAGCCCAAACCGAGCAAACCAGCCAAACTGGCTTTGCATAGGCTTAGGGGCATGAACACTAAAATTCTTCAGATAAGTGTTCATCAGATCAAATTTATCTTTTTCATACATTGCAATATTGGTGTTTATTTTAAAAGGAAAGGATGAGGGTTCGAGTGAAGAGAAATGGTCATGAGGTATTGGTATCATTAATCAGCATTCACAGAAAAGGCTAGCATCTAAAGAAATGGGTGACTTTTTCTAGAGAAACAAATTTGACAATATCCTTCCTCCTGGAACACTCACACATAGGTTCCTTGCATTGTACACAGTCTTGGCCATAACATCATTTCTTGCATGATACATCTATTCAAATAAGTTTATATATGTGCCTTCGGGGACATCCAATTAAATTTGAACAATACAGAGAAGATTACATGGTCCCTGTGCAAGGATGACGCACACAAATCAAGAAATGGTCCAAATTTTTAGTGGATTATGGCGTGTGTTACCACGGTGGAATATTCGGTTAAATTTAGTGGGACCTTATTGGAAGCATTTTTTCCTACTTGTGGTTTGAGACAGGGAAATCCTCTCTCTCCATTCTTATTTCTCTTTGTCACAGCATTGTTAAAGCATGAGGTGGATCAAGGTAATATTTCCCCAATTAAGATGTGTCGCAATGCTCCTGGTATTTCACATCTTCTGTTTGCGAATGATACCATGTTGTTTTTCAGAGCTTCGGTGGACCAAGCTCAAGTTATCCAGCACACGTTACATACATATGCTGCAAGCACGGGTCAGTTGTTAAACCCAGAAAAATGCTCGATTATTTTCAATAATTCTTGTTCGATGAATATCCAGGAGTCGGTTAAGAACGTATTACATGTATAGCATGGGAATTTTGAGGACGGGTACTTGGGCCTTCCCACCCCTGATGGACGGATGCACAAAGGGTGCTTCGAAAATCTTCAGTCTTGTTTATGAAAATACTTGATGCTATGGGGTGACAGTACCTTGACTCAAAGTGCACGGGAGATGCTTATCTTCTATATCTAAATAGTAGTACCCACTACCCTATTTCTCTCTACATGCAAGCATGCCACATCATATATCCTCAGTGAATGACACCTCAGCTTTGCCGCCACCATGGCCTGTTGACTGAAATGCTCTTAGAGTATGCGCATGCGGTTCTTAAATTTTACTTATCACCTGCTTGCCTCCCTCTGTTATTTATCCTTCTGCTGCTTTATGGCCACACAAAATTAACGTACCAAACTTTTATGGAGTCCATCGTGAATGCACAAGAAACTTAAAGAAATAATCACGCAGAAGAAACTGATCGAGGTAGCCTAGCAGTCGGCCTCGCCCTTTTAAACAGCTTACTGCTCACGGGGCGCAATAGGCGGCATGGTTTAGACATCTCTTCTACTACACGGTTTTGCTTCTCCTCTTCCTATTCTCCATGGCATCTCTCTTTCTATTCTCGATGAAATCCTGACCACTTTCTCATCCACGATCTCTATAAGAAGAAAGTTATGGAGACATTTGAGCAGCCCATGTCTGAAACTGATGGAGGATCCGAAGTGATGATTCAGGATTTCAGATATAAAATCCATACACCACAGTGGGTCTCTCCAGCCACATCGACGATCGTCATCTGCCTTGCATCACGAAGCAATCGTTGCAAATGATAGTTTGATACTTCCTGTTACACGCACCTTTTCCATCTCCTTATTATGGTTTGCCTTCCATCAACACATACACATTCCAATATCAGTATCAAATTGATTGAGTTAACAAAGGCTTGCACACGGACACCGGACAAAATCTTATGTCAGAGAACCAAGGTTTTCTTCTTGGGTTTCTAATTGTACTATCATATTGCTACCGTTGCCATAAAAGGTAAGTGGCTGTAAAAAGCAACTAGGTATGCCAAGTTCTCTCACTACATATTCTTACCCATGTCTATTTCTTAAATTTCTGCTTTCTAGTGTGCAGCAAGTTGTGTTTATTTTAACTGGTTTTTTAACTTTTTTTACTGGATGCATCAAAGTTGCTTTTTCCTATGCAATTCAGTCAACGATTATCGTGCAATTACTGACTTCAGTTTCTAGATTTCAGAGAAGCTAGACTAAGTATTGGCAAAACTGAAAGAACTACAATGTGGCAGGGATCTCCTCTCCACTAGCGCAAAAGGAGCACCCAACGATGCATTCACAGGACAACAAATTCCAGCCCTCAAGTCCACAAGGCCCCATTTCCTCAATACTATCCATTGCCTCAGCCATAAAAAAAGCTGTTTTTGTCAGACTACATTGGCGTATTATATTACAAACCTTTTCTCATGTATCACGAGCAATGGGAATTTATTTCTGGTTGTTTGTGCTCTGATATTGCTTGCCATAACCTGGCAATGACTATTTTCTGAAGTTGGCCACATATTTTTAGAATTGAAGCTTTTCACTCATATTATTACAAAAAAAAATTGTTGGATGACTTATGCTATGACTCTCATAAGTTCTAAAAGAAAACACATTTTGCTACCAATTCCCGCCGCAACGCGCGGGAAATCACCTAGTTAAAGCAATAGCGCAAGCGCTTCCTACCTATGTCATGGGTGTATTCAAACTACCATTCTTTGTTTGTGATGAACTTACCAAACTTATTCGTGACTACTAGTGGAGCGTCGAGAATGGCAAGCGTAGTATGCATTGGGTAAGCTAGTTGAAGTTAATTCGGTCCAAATCACAGGGCGGCATAGGATTTCGTGCTATGAGGATATTCAACCAAGCATTGCTCTCTCGACAGTCTTGGCGTCTAATTTTGTTCCTAGATAGCTTGTGCTCCCGAGTTCTGAAGGCTCGGTACTATCCAAATGGTGATCTAATTGATACGGTTTTTCTAGTAATCCGCCCCCCACTTGGGCAGCTATTTATTATGGACTAGGAAACATGCCCGTGCGTTGCGACGGGAGAAAAAATCACGTTACCTAGATAACAAACATGAAGAAAACAATTTTTATCAATAAATTAAACAAAGATTACTAATTGAAAATTTAGAAAGCCGTTTTTTGTTCTTTTCAAATGCGTCTCAAGCATTCAAAATTGATCTCACGAGCTTGTATCAAGCTTGGATATTTTCATCTGGTATAAACCCGCAATGTGGGGCGTGGATCACTATCCACAAGAATATGAGCCAATGATCTCGATGTATTAAAATATGATAAATTGGGTGATATGGAGACAAAGATCACACTCTTTTTTGAAAATATATCACGATTTAATAATTGAATAGCCGTGTATTGCCACAAGTTCTCAATTTTTTTCACACCCCACCTATAATCATAATGCACACAAATATTTTATTTAAGAGTTGCATGTGAATATTCTAACATTTCAATGACAACACCATCTAGCCGAGGGAAAGACTCAAGAAGCAACAAATAATATACACATTAATAAAATTTTAGTTTATTTTATAGAAGTGAGAGTAGAGCATGCGGTACCCCATGCGGCACTAACTCAAAGGTGCCATGTCAAATACAAAAAAAAATACAATATCTTATCAAATACAAGATCTTTGAGAATGTGTCGGAAAATAAAGAAAATGAGTACAACTTTCATTTTGATAGACATCTATACAAAAATTATCCGAGCACAACCTCCATGTCCAATTATAATATGGCAAAGAGACCCTGACATGATTGTATTTTCTCCGATCTGAATAAGAGTTGGTCAAAGCACTATTGATCTTTTAGCTCACAGCTTCTCTTCACTATAGAGGTACTGCGAGTGTCTCGGCTTAAAGCCCAACCTATAACATGACCTCTTGATGCATCCACCCGGCATGAGATATAACAAATCACACTCTTCCAAATAAAAACATAGAGAATTCTAAATCAGGTTTCATATTAATACCATACCTTTACTTTGCTCCCAGATGTATTCATATACTCATGGGTGTGATTTCTTGATAAACCTATTTCTGACAAACTTTCCATGATAATTTAGCTTTTTACCCCCTTGATCCTCCCCCGCCACTGCAATTGGCCAGTACACCAGGTCAAAATTTACAATATGACAACCATTTAGTTAAACTGATGGGATAACATAATGTTTAGTCTAAAAATTCATTTTGTATTGTAATGCATGTAAAGCATACGCCACACAAACAGGTCCACCACAAATTTAGAACTTTTACTTTTAGGTACAAGAGGTGACAACTTCACCACCGGTCGGTCACCATGCATATCACCCCATGGATCACTTGATTAATTATGACAAGAATTTATCTCGCCCTACCAAAATAATACTAAATTATCCCTCTATTGATCACAACTAATGATAGAACTTTGCAATGATCTATTCTAGATGAGTTGGTAACATACCTTGTGTAACAAAGGGAAGATGGCTGCTTATCGGGTCCTACTGGAAACAATCATGTAAATGGCACAGTCTGCAAATTAATAGCACAATGGAAAGTTCAGAAACTTGCTTGCACAAGTGGTTCTAAGTGTTGATTTTTCCATGCTTCTTATTGCTATGCCGATGATTAAATTTCAGTTATGTGCATATTGTCACTACAAGCACAGGAGAGCAGCTGAGAGCATACAACTGATCCAGAATAGCCTCATTAGCTTGGTGCCCAGATGAAAACAACAAACCTACATACATCTTGGAAAATGCCTACGGTGCAAACAAATTCAGTAGGATTCAGGTAAGAGTCGTCCTCATAAACTCAGGTAAGAAACGTCCTCAAAAATGCTCTACATGACAAAGTAGTATTATACGCCACAAAACCCTCCAAACAGGCTATAAACAACTGAAATTAGCCAGAATGTAAACTGCCAAATTAAACCTCAATTACCGTAACAAGCAAAGCAACACGATCCCCTCACATGTGAGCACTCCAATGTAAGAAATTTAAATACTTAGAGTTGGACGTGGACCTTTCTACTTAGTAAAGAACTACATGTGTGCAGATGAGAGTTTATTAAGGAGGTCAACTAATAGTAAAGGCAACCTATTCCAGGTGGATTTTGAAGTGAGCATGTCTATGCAAAAATATTGAACACACGAATATTTGCATAGAAGTGACTAAACTGAAAGTTGAAATCATAAGGAGTATAGTAGCAACATAACCGGACTGTATGTGTTCAAGTGGATTTCACTGAAAAGTGCAAAGCTTCCTCCGCTATTTTCATGCTTATTCTTATTGATAGGCCAGGGAGCATCTAACCTAAGTAGCATGTAAGAGCATTTCTTGCTGATTAACTGACACCAAAAACACCTAATATTATATATTCCTTGCAAATAATACATTTGTTAAGAAGGAATATACATGGGGAAAAAGCAGGTCATGTTTCTACAATTCCATTCATCAGTTTCGAATTATAAGATGTTTGTTAGGCTAAAATAGCCTACCAAAACGTCTTATATTTTGAAATAAGGGTAGTACATTATATACAGAAAATGAGACAAAGAGGGGTGAAAAAAAGAGGGGTAAAAACATGGCATACCAAACTTCAGAGTTGTTGCCCATTGCCAAGATGGTTTGTCTTGTTTCCGATGGTTCAATGCACGAGCTGTCTAGCTCACCTGCAGGTAAAATAACAGATCCAAAACAAGACATCCACCCGCTGTCCAAAGAATGGTCAGGTTGTCTTCAGAAGACAAAAACAATATCTGTTTTATGGAACTTTCAAAAACAATATCTGTTTTATGGAACTTTCTTGGTCCTGCAGTAAGCTGAGTTGGTAAGAAAATTACTTGTAGTCTAATACAACAACAAAAATTGAATCATTTTTTAGTAAAATACAAGAACGAGGTTTTATCAGCCTTTAGGTAAACAATGTTTAAATATGTACCTCCTTAGCAAAGAAAGGTACTCTTACTTTCTATTATCTTGAACTCATTTTGATAGTCCATAACCTAAAACATATTGACTTGAAATAAATCAGTGGCACTACCTATCTATTATGTTAGTAAAGCATGGCTGGAATGTCAACATAGAGTTAGAACTGAAATAGCTTATAGTTGGATACCACTGAAATTTATTAAGCGTGATAAGCCCACTTCATATGTAGTTGGAACACGAACACATTCAGCATGATGCAAAGATATATACGATAACACATTCATGAAGGTGCAGAAGAATTCTATTTCTATAAGCCCAGTAATACACCGCATTAGAAAAAACTGAGCAGCTAATGAAGAGAACAAAACAATGGTAATGCCAAAGAGGGAGCAAGCAAGGCAACACAGCAGAAAGACTGGACGATCATGGAGGTGGAGTTGCTGCATGGCAACCACCTATGAAATGAACAGGCTGTATCATAAATCAGAATTTTTCTAGGAACAATGAACATGCCAGCTCTTCAAGATATGATAGACGATTATGGTAGTTAAGAAACAACAATGCAAACTTGTAATATGTTCACCTACTTATAGGCATTCTGTAATAGAAGATCATCCAAAGCAAGGTCGGGTTCCTCACCGGCAAAAAAATAGCAACCAGGGTCTAGATTGGGCGGATCTCCGATCCGAGCGGCGCCGAGATGCCTGGAATCGGGCTGGCCTACCTGAGTCGTCTCCTAGGTTCTAAGTGACCACCCCGCGAGATCCGATCTGCAGAGCCATGATGGCGCCGCGAATCGAAGGGATAGGCGTGGAGAAGAGACGTAGGAGTAGGGAGCCCTGGGTTTGATGGGGCGCCCGTGTGGCTGCTAACTCTCCGGAAGAAGATGAGCAGGATGGGGCTCGTTGGCAGGGGTGCTGAGGTTGCTGGAGATGGGGAGCCAACACGGGTCTCAGTATCTGGTGGCCAGCTATCTGACAGGAGGAAGGGTTGGGGAAGGAGGCCGCTACCAGCGGTAATGTGGGAAGGGCGGTAGTCAACGTGAGCGGGAGAGATTTGTGAATCGGGGCAGGAGTAGTCAACGTGGGCCGAGGGTCTATTTTTTTTCCATGCGGGATCGCTGGTAGCGTCGGACGAAGGGGTACGACGTAGTGGATGGTTGGCAGAAAACGGAACACCTTTCTCTTTTTTTAGATAGTAGAGATTGGAGCTATTTGAGAAAGGAATAATCTAGTGTGTTGGTAACGGAAGAAATACTAAAGGTCGTTTGGCACCCAGGTATTCATTTCATTTAGTAGAAGTATTCATTTCATTTATATTATAATTTCAAAAACACCCACATGTTTGGTTGCCATCGAAATTTGAAAATGACGGGTCTAAGATAGGAATCAGGTTTACATATGGAGATATTTTGATGGATTTGCCAAATGAAATGACGGCCCAATTCCATGCCAACCAAACAACATAGGGATAGAATTTCAAAATGAATTTCATGATTCCATGCCCAAATGATGTATGCCAAACGACCTCTTAGAATCTAGAGGGGTAGTTGGATCCCTCATCAGTCTTATGGAAAATTGCTAAGTAACTGAGGTAATTGTCGTATGCGCTATGTCTCGCAATTACTTGACCATCATAGGAATTGGGTTGAACAACTTGTACGTGAGACCTTCTTTCCTTCAAAGGCAGAAGAAATTCTAAAGATTAAAACATCAGGTCGTGGTGAATTCAGATTTTCTTGCATGGCAATCAGAAAAATCAGGCCTATTTTCTGTCCATACAGTTTACAAGCTTACCTTGAATGACCTAGATGAGCAGCATGATTTTGGTGCATCTAGTACAAGGCTGGTTGGTGATGATCCTTGTTGGAAAAGGATATGGCAGGCTAATGTGCCTTCTAAGATTAAAATATTTGTCTGAAAGGCATCGAGTAATGGTCTGGTCATAGAAGATAATAAACTTTGAAGAAATATGAAAGTTACTGGTTTATGCAACATTTATGGTCTTGACAAAGAAACAGTGTCCCAAGCCCTTCATCATTGTCCACATGCTTATGATCTATGACGTCATATGAGGCAAGTCTGGGAGCTTCCCTCTACTATTGATATGAACCAGCAGCCTAGTGGTTGCCTGATCGGATGGTTGATGTCACCTTATTGGTTGCTTGGATAGCTTGGCATTGCCACAATGAAGCTATACATGATAAACCTATCCCCATAATTGAGAGCTCTAAAAGGTTTTTATGCGATTATTGGAAAATTCTGACTAGATATGAATTTCCCATAGAATGATCATCAAAGGAAAACAACCTATGATTCAGAATGCACCAGCGGTGCCCTTGGCTAGAGTGGCAGAGAAGTCTTGGTCTAAACCTCCATCGGGTTGGGTTAAATTATCTATTGATGATTCTTTTCAGACTGGGGATGGAACGACTGGGTGCGGGATGGTATTAAGAGATGAAGAAGGGCAGCTGGTTTTTTCAGCTTGTCGTTTCCTCCCACGTTGTGTTGATGTCGCGAAAGCTCAGTTGAGTGCTTGCCGGGAAGGCCTTGGTCTTGCCCTTGCACGAAGCCAGTTGCCGATGCTGGTGGAATCAGACTGTGCCCTAGTGATTAATGCTGCAAAGGAGAAAGGATTGGACAGATCGCAATATTCCAACATTACTCAGAGATCAAGCTATTAGCTAATAATGATAGAGTGTGTCATTTTGTAAAAGTGGGCCGTACGAAAGTTAGGGTTAGTCACTGTCTTGCAAACTTTGCGAGAACAGAACGTAAAACGGTTGTGTGTCTTGGTTCTGTACCTGATGTAGTTATTCAAGTCTAGAGCGTGAACTTCTTGTAACCCTTTCATCTTAATAAAGATCCGGTTTTACCTGAAAAAAAGTTTATATATGTTTGCTTGTTGCCTTTTGCCTCTATTGTTCCATACCACAAGAAGATTATGAAACTATTATGATTGGGACTATTGCTATCAAGGTTGAGGTAACATAACCATTTAGTGAAATGCAGAGTTTTGATTTATATAAAATTATTTTGGTAACAAGACTTGATCAACCTTGTTAACAAAGGGATTTTGATGAACAAAACAATGTTTTCACCATGATTATTTTGTTTACTCTTATTTTATTTATTCCAATTCCTACTTTCACCTTGCTCATCTTTGTATTGCTAGTTGCTTGCATATTAGAGTGTCTTAGAACTTCTGAAGTTTTAGTTTTGAATTGTTTTTCCCTCTTTTCAAAATCATTTTTTGCGAGAAAATCATTTATCAATTCCTCAAATTTGCTCAAAAATAAATTTTCTCGAAAATTTTCAGAAAATTCATATTAAATTTTTACGCCAAAAAAGTGGCAGAGGGGCATCTGGAGTGACCCAGGGGGCCACCAAGTAGGCACACCACCTGGTGGCGCGAACACCCCAGGGGCGCGCCTGGCCATGTCCCTCCACTTATTCTTCCACCTGCCACTTTTCTCTCTCTCTCTCCCGAGAAAACACCATTTCATTGCTCAAACCTGTGTTTTTGCTGTTCTTGCTCGTGATTTTCGATCTCCTTGCTTAGACCACCTTAGCTGCTGAGATTTGGAGTATTTTTTCTCTGGTATGTGACTCCTCCGCTTGTCCAAGTAGATTTGTGATTAGTGGATTATATCTTGAGTATTTTGCTACTGTAGGTGATAGGTTATGTGAGCTTGCATGTTTTTTCTTTGCTTAGAGAAATTATTTTGATGCATGTTTAGCCCTCTTGCAAGTCCCTATAGTAGTCCCCTTGATTATGTAATCGCTTTGCAATTTCTTCTTGTGATGCATGTCTAATTTTTTTAGAAAAGGATATGAATGAACACCAACTCAACCAACATGAACTAAGGGTGCCTAAGGTCATGAAATTCCACCATGAGGAAGGAGTTTTCCCTTATATTTATCCATGCCCCGAATTCACGAGGGCTACAGGGATTTTTCAAGATTTCCAGACTCTAATTTCTAATGCAGGATTAGAGCATTTTGTTGGAGATGAACCTTACCAATATGTGAAATTGACTATGTGTATGGTGCAGTATTTTCGATTTAGTTGGTCCTTGCCTACCCCCATGGTTCATTACAAATTTTACAATGTAGCTATCGATCTCCCTTTTGATGATTTTTGCGCATCTATTAAAGTTCCACAGTGGGGTTCGCGCGAAAAGATTAGGGAGCGGCCTACACCACTCGTGGACTTATATGCAAAGGTTTTTCAAGGGAGCAGCTTCTCAAAGGAGAGTGGTAAAATTCGAAATATTCATCTCCCATCTATTCAATATTTTGCCTACTTTATTGCCAAGTGTGTTCTTGTTAGGAAGACTGCTAGTAAATTATCTTCATATGATCTAGCTTTTATATTAGCTGCTTTGAAATGGGATAGGACTTATAACTTGCCTGCTTTGATAGCTTTGCGTCTTGCTGCTAACCGCGAGAAAGGTGGAATTTGTGGAGGTCTCATTGCCTCTCGTTTATTAGCTTTGCATGGTGTAGCGCCTCATCATTCAGACTTACAGTTTCCCATAGAGAGGCTTGATATTAATTCCATAATACAACATAAATTTGTTTCTTTTGGGGCTAATTTGAGAGATTTATATTATGAAATAACCTTTCTCAAGAGTGGATAGAGAGGAGGTAAGTCTGAGCGAATGGTCCTTTTGCGTGCGCCTGCTTTGTTTAACCTTGATACCAGGAAAGGATGATCACTCACGGAGGAAGAGTTGGACACATACATGGAGGAGCTCTCCCAGCAAAGAGCAGAATGTTGGAAGGGAGGCCGAGGATAATTCGGTCCAGCCCTCCAACACGGGAGAGCCTTCATACCAGTAGCCTGCTTATAATTGGGATGCTTCTTCTTCTTTACGAGGGCATGATTATGATCATTCTTACGATGACCCACTGTCTTGGAGTTCGTAGCCGCGTTTTGGTTGATCTCCACTTAGGCAAAAGCCTAAGCTTGGGGGGAGGTATACCGACATCATACTCATCTACATATCATATTCTGTCGGTACTTTGCATATCCATGTTTTGCTTTCTTTTTAGTTTTTGCTCTTGTTTTGTTTTCTGCTTTCCAAAACACAAAAAGACCAAAAATATTTTTGTTATTTCTCTTTGTCGCTTCTTTATCTTTTATCCTTGGTTTGCTTCACCCTTTTTAGCTTTGGTTTGTTATTCGAAAAAATCCAAAAAGATTTTGCTTTGATTGCCTTTGCCTTTAGTTCTTGCTTTAAAAATCAAAAATCCAAAAATATTTGTTGTTCTTCTCTGGTTTTGTAAAGCTTGTTGCAGGGTTCAGCGGTCCTTAGTGACTCCTTGGAGTTTGGTTTTCATATTATTATTCAAGCCACACAAGTGAAAGGCAATTATGATTTACGACAATTCGAGGTGTGGTAAGAAGCTGGTATGAACTCTATTTGTTTTCATTTTTGTACATATACTCATCATTGTGGGCATGCTTAGTCTATTCATGTAAAGTGTATGTTATTTAGTGGATGCTTAATAGTTCTTGCTCTCTTATGACTAGTTCCAGTCTACTAATAATGTGTAGCATGCCATAAAAATGTTTGCTTGCATTGTTCTATTCATAACATGGTATGACACTGTGGTATCCTCCTCTGAATGTTTTATTTGAATCGACTTGGCACATGCTCACGCATGCATATGACTAAATAAAAAGTCAGTTAAGCCTCGAAGATTTATTTTGCCTTAAAGTTCTTGTGTCACTTTTATGCCACTATTAATTTTGTTTTGTCGCAAGCATGATTATGACAGTTACTGCTCTCTCGATTGTCGCTCCCTTTCTATTGCTAGCCTTCACTTGCATTGAGTATGAGCTACACTTGTGCATCCAACTCCCCAAGACCAAAGTTGTCAAAAAGTGTCCACCGTATCTACCTATTAGCATCATTGCTATTTCTTGCATATTTATTATGTCTTGTTTTCTTCCAAATAAAATGTTTGCTTGTTAGGAGAAAATTAGTTAGTAAAGCTCTCACGAACTTGATGGTACACTTTATTTTCTTGCATTTAATAAACCTGAACCATTGTGACTATCTATGTAGTTATATGCTTGGAAATTATAAGTTGGGAGTTAGCAGAACCATGTTGTCCTGGGGAATGCTTTCAACACTTGTACATATCTATCCAGTTGATATTATGTTCTTTTGTTTATGGATGTCGGCGGTGTGAAATAAAAGGGGAACTTGTAAGTCCATGGAGTATTGTATATGTGTTAGAGAAACGCCTGGGCGGCTAGCCTAACCCATGCCTAATCATGGTGGAAACTTGTAGCATAATCATACTAAGCAATCTATGAAGCATCTTCAGAAAAAAAAGGGCACCATACTCATGGTAAATAAAAAGATCGCTGAGATGCTCATTGTATGTTGCCTTGTCATTTTGATATGGGATAGCTCATGTGTCATGGGGCAAGGGGTACCCGTTGGCGGTTCTCTATGATACACATATACTTATAATGACAAGAACTTTCTTGTGACTAAAGTTGAGTAGCATGAGGAACGACCCTCGTACTCAAGGGGCATGAGATTTTCAACTTATGATCTGTCAAGCATATAACTCATATTTGGCATAATTTTAACCTTAACCATTTAAAGATGCTTATGATAGGGGCAATGAGATCTCAAAGCCAATGAGTACCATACTTTCAACATTTGGAAGCCTTTCAAACTTTTCAAATCTTTTCTTTCACTTTTATGTCGAGTCACCATCTTTTATATGAGCACCTTCCTGAGAGCATAGTTGTCATTCTTAGTGTAATGTGCTTGTCCCAGAACACGGTTGATTGTGATATAACTTTGACACGTGTATCTTTGATATTTTTACTTATAGTCTTCACCTGAACTTCAGAGGTGCATTGGCATTTATGTTTTGCTCCAAAAGAAAGGCAAGCGAGATACCACGTTATCATATCTTCTTATGAAAATTACAATCTTGCATATGCTTATGTTTCATGTTGCTTATTATTATTGTGTTGGAATCTCTTCATAAGCTTGCATGGCTATTGGGTAAAATTATTTGCATACTCCTTATTATGAATTGCCTAATTATTTGATCATATGATGTGAATATATACATCTTATGAAGCAAATATGTTCATGAAACTTTCTTTTATCGCACTCAGATTTCAACTGAATTGCTTGAGGACAAGCAATAAGCTAAGCTTGGGAGGAGTTGATACGTCCAAAACATAAATACTTTCCTGAACACTTTTGCTATCGTTTCTCCTCTAATTTGTGTGATTTGGATATAACTAACACGGACTGACGTTGTTTTCAGCAGAATTTCTTTGCTGTCTCATGTTTGTGCAGGAAATCAACTTTCAAGAAAAATCCCAGAAAATATGCCGAAATCCTATTTTTCCAGAAGACTCGTGGATCCAGAAGACTGAGGGGAGAAGAGACCAGAGGGGCCCACTGATACGTTAGAAACGTATCTATAATTTTTTATGTTTCATGATTGTTTAGTATCTACTTTGCTTTGCTTTGTCTACACTTTGAGGTGTTTTTATATGTTTTCTGGTACTAACCTATTAACAAGATGACACAGTGCTAGTTGTCTGTTTTCTTCTATTTTTGGTTCCAGAAAGGAAGAAAATCAATATTCTCGGAATTGGACGGGACAAAAGCCAAAGTCAATATTTTACCGTGGGGAACACGGAGCCAGAAGACGAGATGGAGGAGGGCCTCGAGGGAGCCACACCCCCTGGTCACAGGGCCAGGCCTGGCCCACGCCAAGGGGATGCAGCCGCCTCGGACACCCCCTCGGCCTCCCTCTTCGCCTATAAGAAGCCCCCGATACCTAAACCCTAAGGACCCGATCAATATTCCACAAAACCGTCTGTAGCCGCCGCCACCATCGTCCCTAGATCGAGGGGATCTGAAGCTCTTCCTGGCACCCTACCGGAGGGGAGATCATCCCGGAGGCCTTCTTCTTCATCATGCCAGCCTCCGGTATAAAGTGTGAGTAGTTCCACCTTGGACTACAGGTCCATGTAGTAGCTAGATGGTTGTATCTCCTCCTTTGTGCTTTCATGTTTAAATCTTGTGAGCTCTGTTCATGATCAAGATCTCATCTATTTGTAATCATGCATGTTGTGTTTGCGGGGATCTGATGGATATTGAGATTACTATGTCAGATTGATTAATGGTTTGTCGTATTGATTCTATCATGTCTGTGTTGTTTGTGATCTTGCATGCTCTCCATTGTTAGTAGCTATCTTGGGCAAGTAGTTGCTAGTGACTCCAAGAGGGGGTATTTATGCTTGATAGTGTGTTCATGCCTCTATTTAATCTAAGGGAAGTGACATAAATCTCTAAGGTTGTAGATTTGATGTTGCCACTAGGGAGAAAACAATGGTCTCTTGTTCATGGAACAAGTGGATTGTTTAACTTACACACTTTGCTTAAAGCAGTTGTCTGTTTCTTGCAACTTAATACTGGAGGGGGTTCGGATGATAACCCAAAGGTGGACTTCTAGTCATAGATGCAGTTGGATGGCGGTCTATGTATCTTGTTGTATTGCCCAATCGAATCTCATAGGATCATGAATGTCTAGTATTGCATCGTTATGCCTTGCTGTAACTTGTTTACCCAACATGCCATGTTTGTTTATCTAAGGAGAACACCTCTAGTGAACTATGGACCCCGGTCCAATCTTTACCATTGATACATCTTCCATTGTTACTGTTTACTTGTTGCAAACCACTATTACCTTCCACACCATATAGTTAATCCTTTGTTACATCAAACCGGTGAGATTGACAACCTCACTGTTTGTTGGGGCAAAGTTTTGAGTTTGTGTTGTGCAGGTCTCCAAGTTGCTAGCAACACCTTTGAGTCATTTCTTTCATCCTACTGGTTCGATAACCTCGGTTTCTTACTGAGGGAAAACTTGCTGCTATGTTCATCATACCTTCCTCTTGGGGTCTCCCAACGAAGTGTTCACGCACTCATGAAGCCTTTTTCTGGCGTCGTTGCCGGGGAGGCTAAGGACGTCTTCACAAGGGGAGTCCTTCTCAACCTTCCTCTTTACTTTGTTTTTGTTTTTCTTAGTTTATTTTGCTTGGTTTTGTTTGCCTTTTTTTTATCAAAAACTCCGAAAAAATAGTTTAGTTTGGTTTGCTTTATCTTATCAAAAACAAAACAAAAATAGTTCCTGCTCTAGTTGTTGCCGCTGTTGGCTTGCTCCGCTTTTGCCAAATGAACTCTGATGAGAACACCAAGTTGTGTGACTTCACTAGCACAAACAACAATGATTTCCTTAGCACTCCTATTGCTCCACCCGCTCCTGATGCTACCTTTTATGAAATTAAGCCTGCTTTGTTGAATCTTGTGATGAGAGAGCAATTTTCTGGTGCTAGTTCTGATGATGCTGCTGCCCACCTTAATAACTTTGTTGAACTTTGTGAGATGCATAAGTATAAGGATGTAGATGGATATATTATTAAGCTCAAGTTGTTTCCTTTCTCCTTGAGAGGAAAAGCTAAATAATGGTTGCTATCCTTGCCTAGAAATAGTATTGATTCTTGGATTAAGTGCAAAGATGCTTTTATCGGAAAGTACTACCCTCCTGCTAAGATTATATCTATGAGAAGTGATATTATGAAAGTTAAACAACTTGATAATGAACATGTTGCTCAAGCTTGGGAAAGAATGAAATCTTTGGTTAAGAATTGTCCCACTCGTGGACTTACTGCTTGGATGATTATCTAGACTTTTTATGCAGGTTTGAACTTCTCTTCAAGAAACCTGTTGGATTCAGCTGCTGGAGTGTAACACCCTCGCCTGATAAGGCTGAGTTCATGTGTATAGTGCCAATCCCTGGATCGGTTCACTGGCACACATAGTACAGATGAATACCAAAGAATTTAACAGTGCATCATAAATAACAAATTGATCCAGAATTTGTAATTATTACAATAATGCTTAGCTCAAGGCTAGCTCAATAAAAAGTAGCATACGGAAGCATAAACAATTGATAGGCTCCATCTTCAATTGTGCCATAGGCGAACAACTGTTGAGTGGAGTATCGCTACCTATTCGATCACTCTGAATCGGAAACATAACTTGCAACATAAAACGTAGCAGCCCCGAAGGGTCAATACTTAGAATGTATGGCAAGTAGAGCTATTAAAGTAGACAATAAACCTAGTATCTACATGCTTATTTGGCAAGTGGAGCTGTGGCTGGCTTGCATTTGCAAATACCTTTGTCCTACTTTTATAAATAGTTTTTGATTTTCTTTTAAAAGATCCCAATTAAGTTAATCCATCAACATTAAAGAAATTAGAAAATTAGAATGAGCGAGAAACATGTCATGAACTCAATATCAAGCAACTCGGATGTCCATAACCGGGGACACGGCTAATCGATTAGTTTATACACCCTGCAGGGGTTAGTACACTTTACCCATGTGACTTTGCCAGCCGAACTCTTACCACCACTCTCATATTGGGTGATGATAGAGATAAGTCCAAGAAGGAACCGTTCGGGAAGTAGCTCCCCAAACCCGACATGCACCATACCAACCTACCAAAATTCTACATCTCTGGATACGTGGGTTCGAGTTATCACAACCTACTGGGTCCAACCAACCGCCTATTTCATTATTGGCACATGGTTGTACACGTAAGCTACCAAATAAAGAAGCCAATCATTTTCTCTTGATACCGAGGTGCCTTTATGCAATGGTACCACCAAAAAATATCAATCCCATCACACCCAGGAGGTTCATTGATTAAGTTGTTTTTAGTTTTCACAAACCAACACTTTTAAAAACAAATTTCAGTGATGTAACCTAGCCCTCGTTCATCATAGCACGGCTAAGCACATCTACCAACGGTGGCTCATCTACAAGAGATCCCTACCACATAATAGGACATAGCATAGCGATAGTACTTTCCTACACATGCATCTACAAAATACACGACAATGCATTGAAAATAGTAGGACAATATCATGAACAAAGTAGCATCTACTTGCCTTGGTTGTAGTTGAAGTCGTTCAAGCACTCGTAGCAATCACACACATTGCACTCCCTCGCAATCTATCGATCAAACAATTGCATACAACATAAACAACCATACAATCATAAACAAATGCACAAATGCATGCATTCCAATTTAATATGCCACAATGGTTGTATTTAGTTCTCCAAACAATGGTAGAATACATGATGCATGCAGGAGATCAATTAATGCAATGGAGTATTTGTTATTAATAATTACTTGTCAATATAGGGGTTTTAATAGTTCTGTTGTAACGTCTGTCTTAACTGCCGAATTAAATTTGGATCAGAAGTGTACTGGATAGAGGGCGTTAATACGAACCAGTAGGCGTTGGATTCACCCCAATCGGAGTTATAGATCTTTTCTTATGATTTAAATAGTGTTTAATGGGTTTTAAATCATTTATATAGTTTCGGTTGCCTAAAAATCAAACTAAAATTATATCTGTAATCTCCACGGAATTGTGATTCCAGGGACATATTAGTTGTAATTTTCTAAGCAGTACTCGAATTAATATGATTTTAATACTCTAAATAAGACATTAAACTATTTATTTAATTGCTGCAAAACCTTACAGTATTTTCCTGAACCATTTGTATATTGATGATCTACCTGGAACCAGATTTCCATCGGTATATTATTTATATTTTTGTGATATGCAAATAATTTACTATGAATTTAATGATTTCTAAAGCCATTAAAACTAATTAAATCATTACGGTAAATATGTACTGTAAAGATTAGATCTAATCTGAGATTTTTATTGTACTTTAGATTAGATTTATTTCAACATATTGTTCATATTTTTCGGAGTTACAGATAATTTCCTATGAATTTATTAACCTAAAAGACCATTAAAAGTAATTAAATTACTACAGTAAACCCATACTGTAAAAGTTAGATCTAGTGCCATAATAATATCTACAAGTTTTTTTGAATCCATTGATATATAATTTGATATTTTTGGACCTACGAATCTTTTTATATGATTTTTGCAAGTTTAATTAATTTTCTGCAAATTAAATTTCAATTTCAAATTTACAGGGAATATTACCAAGTAATATTCTACGTTGACCAGGCGCTGACTGGGATGGGTGCTGACCTGGCTTGACACATGGCGAGATCTGGTTAGCTCGTACCCCTTCGTCGTGAAGATCTAATCTTGGCCGTCGGGATGAGATCCAGTGGCTATGAGAGGAGATTGGCTCGATTTTAACTCATAATAGATAAGAAAGATATCTATGTTAGAGAGGCAAATCCGTAGATCAAATTGAAAAACTTACAACATGAAAGTTGTAGAGAATCATTAGTGCTACCTTTTCACCAAAGGAATTTGGATTTGAATAAACGAGTGCGAGTATATCTTGGATTTATACCGTCATATCTAACATATTATGGTGCGAAATTCTCCGGCTGTGGTGGATGAAAAGAGGTGAGGTTTGTCGTACTTGAAAGATTTCGACTATATTTACAACTTACGTGTTTTGGCCAAAGACAAACGACGAAGTCTAGATGGGTGAATAAACGAAATAAGATTCAGATATGTGTAGATTCGGGATTTCGAGAAGGGAAACTCATACAGTTGTGGCTCCACGGGTTTATATGGAAGTTTAGGATGGTGGAGAGATAGGTCTTGAAGTAGGAAACAAGTAGAAACAAACGGAAGTCGATTTGGAGTTATAGATTAAAAGATATAAGAGTTTGAATAGAGATAGGTTTGAAAAAATCGATTTGCACGGAAATTAAAGCATCCATGGGATCGATCCATCCCTCCCGTGCAGCTGGACCGGTCGGTGGGTGGCTGGGCCGAGTGGGCCGCTGGCTTGGGCCGGTCTGTTTAGTTTTTTCCTTTTTCTTTTTTCTATTTTGGTATTTACTCTATATCTTTTGCATACGAACTCCAAATGATATGATTTTTGTTTCTAAATTTTTATAAAATTGAATAGATTATTCTAGGCTAATATTTGTAATCTTTGTACTAGTTTGCAAGTAGTGGATTTATAAATTCTTGTATATTTCATTTTATTTATATCTTTATTTGTTTGTATTTATTCCATAACTTTTTCATAATAGCTCCAAATGAGCTCAATTTTGTTTCTAAAATTTTGTAATATTCATTGGATCTTTTTAGGCTATAATTTAGCAATAATCGCTGCCTTAGCAATAGTGATTTTTTATAAATAAAATTTAATTCCCTTTAGAAACAAAGTGGCATATACTATTTAGGGTTTTATATTTTTATTTCGATTTGAGAAATTTTAAGATGCCAAAATGCAATGCAATGATCATGAATGGCATGCAATGAAAAAAATCCTAGTCCCAATTTCCAAAATCTTGGGATGTGACATGGAGGTACCTTTATGACCAATGACCCACAAGTATAGGGGGTGTATCGTAGTACTTTCGATAAATAGGAGTGTCGATCCCAACAAGGAGCAGAAGGTGTTGGCTAGTGGTATGGAGCAGGAAATCTCTATAAACACTTAGCAAACGGATTTTTAGGGTTTTTCTGATAAAGCAAACAAACAAAGTGCAAGTAATAAAGACAACAAACAACTGTAGCAAGTGGCCTAATCCTTTCTTAGCAAAGGACAAGACGGTGAAAATACTTATAAGGACCAAACGTTCTCGAGGACACATGGGAATTCTGTCAAGTGCTTTCGCTTCAAATAGCTGAGTACCCTTCTTCGGTGTTGTAAGTGTTGTGTGGGTGAACTTGTGCTAATGTACCGACCTTACTTGGACTAATACATACTTGTTATTAAACTCCCTGCAAGCATCCACAACTACAGGAAAGTAATTAAGATATAAACCTAACCACAGCCTTAAACTCTGAGATCCTACGCTCCCTTATGCAATGGTGTCCTAACGGGGGTTCAGGTTTCTGTCACTCTGGCAACCCCACAATTAGTAGAAAAATACACAATGCATTCCCTAGGCCCATAAATGGTGAAGTATCATGTAGTCGACGTTCACATGAACCCATTAGAAGAATAGCACCACAACTTAAATACTAAACCATTGAATAATAACTCAACACAAATCCACTACTAACAACATGACTTCTCCCATGTCCTCAAGAACTAAACGAACTACTCACAAGACATCATATGGATCAAGATCAAAGATGATATGGTAATGGATAAAAATCTGAACATAAACAATAATCCAATGGTTCCACTCACAAGCATCAACTACAATAGTAATCAACACCAGGAAAGTTTTCCCTAAGATCTATGCAAGTATTCAACACGATTGTTATAGCTGTACGGAGTGGTGATGATGGTGCTGGTGGATATGATGGTGTGGATGATGATGATGATCCCGATGAAGTCTAGCTTGATGATGGTGTTGATTGCGACGATCTCCCCTCCTCGGGAAGGAATTTCCTTGGCAGAAATCTGTCTGCCGGAGAGCTCTTTCTCTCTTGGTGTTTTTCCGCCCCGTAGAGGTGGTGGAATCT
This sequence comes from Avena insularis, assembly GCA_023614405.1. Classification (NCBI taxonomy): domain Eukaryota; kingdom Viridiplantae; phylum Streptophyta; class Magnoliopsida; order Poales; family Poaceae; genus Avena; species Avena insularis. The sequence goes on from CM042697.1 coordinate 473,845,863, forward strand.
TTCTGTGGTCACTACCCGTGTTTTAGGGTTTCGAGGAGAAGATATAGGCGAGAGGGCGAAGTCGGAGGCCAGCCAGGTGGGCTACACCTCTTCTAGGCGCGGCCCAGGGGGGACCCGTGCCTGGGTGTGTGTGGCCCCCTATGGCCCATCTCTGCCTCCCCTTCTGGCTTCCTTCGTCTTCTAGGAAAATATTATTTTCCAAATTTTTTCTGGTATTTTTCTGATCTTCGCGAAATTGCATCAAAACACCTCTTTTTCCATCAGAATCCTGACTCCGACAGTTCATCGTCCAAGAACATCCAACATGCAAAAACAGATGAAAGACATAAGTATCACCTCTTAATATGAAATATATCAATGAATAGAGGCAAATTATGATATAGAATGGTTATGCAAATTGGATGTATCAACTCCCCCCAAGCTTATACCTTCGCTTGTCCCCAAGCAAAAACTGAGCTCAGTAAACATGTCCACAAGTTTATGGAGTGAAGTGTCAATAAAAGAATACGGACAAGAAGCATCACACATACCATTACACAACTTATAGAAGAAAGCAACTCACCATTATATAATTTAGCTTGCAACAAGCACATGAGTCACAATAGAGATGCATAAATATAAATCATAATTGGAATTGGCAAACTTTGTTCCTGGTCAGAGAACAACTGGCAAACAGTTTCACAAAAAGCTTTTGTAGAAGTTTTCACAACAGGAGTACTCTTTGCTCAAACATAAAAGTTTTTTCACAATGAAGGCTTTCAAAGTAATACTCAATAGATAAGAGTCTTGTGCAAACAAGGAAGATAAAGAACATGATTGAATAAATCATCATATGAATGCTTGAAACACAACAACTCAAATGCTTGCTGGAGATAGAGAGGAAAAAGGTTTACTGACTCAACTTAGAAAATAGGATAAAGGTCCCTTCATAGAGGTAAGCAGGGATTTCAAGTCATAAAGAGCTTCCAAAAGATTATGGTACTTACTAGCTTTGAGCCCTCATTGCCCCTATCATAAGCATCTTAAGGTGCTTAAGGTTAAAGTGAACAAGGATGGAGTATATGCTTGACGAAATATAAGTTGACAATCTCATGTCCCTTGAGTACTAGGACCGCTCCTCATGCTCCTCAACTTTAGTTACCGGTAAGTTCTTGTCATTGTAAGTACATGTGTATCATAAAGAACCGCCAACGGGGTACCCCTTGCACATGATACATGAGCTATCCCATAATCAAAATGACAAGGCAAGCAGACAGTGAGAATCTCAACGATCTTTTTATTTGCTATTTCCATAGTTTTTTATTGAGGATGCTTCACAAATTGCTCACTATGGTGATGCTGCAAGTTTCCACCATGATTAGGCATGGCTTAGGCTAGCGGCCCAAGCGTTTCTCTAACACACATACATAACTCCATGGACTTACAAGCTCCCCTTTTATTTCACACTGACGACATCCGCAAACAAAAGAGCATGATATCAACTGGATATGTATCCGTAAGTGTTGAAAGCATTCCCCATGACAGCACGGTTCTGCTAATTCCAACGTATAGATGCAAGCATATACAACTTCGATGACACAATGGTTCAAGTTTATTAGGGCAAGAAAATAAGGTGTGCCATCAAGTTCGTGAGAGCTTTACTAACTAGTTTTCACATAACAAAATAATTTTTAATTTTTAATTCGAAAGATAGATGAAGCTTGAGAATTTTCTTGGAATATAAATAATGCTAATAGGTAGATATGGTGGACACAAATGGTACAGGTTTGGTTCAAAGGGGTTGGAAATATGGGAAGTGTGCCTTCTCAAAACAGGTTTTTGGCTAGCAAGGCTGGGTAGCAAGCAAAAGAGTTGAAGGAAACAAGCAAACCTACAAGTGATAAAGCCAAACAAGCTATCTTCCTTGAAAACACAAAAGATCTTAAATAAAGAATACTAAGCTTATGAGCCAATCAAGAAAGAAAATAAATGATACAAAATACCTATAAGCTTTTTCTCTTTTCCTTTCAAACCTCAAAAAGTGTTGCTACTGACTAGAGCTCGGTTTGCCAAAACCAATTTAGATCTACTTGATCCTCCCAAAGTGATACCAATACTGATCAACAAGATCAATCATATAATAGATATTGCAAACTAAAATAAGAAGTGCAAAAAGTAAAAGATGAAACTTCTCATTAATACTCCATAAAGGCACTCACACCAAGGGATACATACAAACTAAAGGAGAGATACTTCCACAATGAAAACCAACCTATAAGATAACTTCTCTACCAAAGATATGAATCCACTAAAAAGTTAAAAGATAAAAGATAATGATGCGATGCCGCAGCACTCCCCCAAGCTTGGAACAAGCCAAGGGGATGCCAAACCTGATGACAAATTACTCCTTTGGTGGTGGTGGTGTTCTCTTGTTTAGGGTAAGGAAGCCCTCCAATATCTTACGAAGCCTGTCATTCTCCTCTTGAAGTATATCCACCTTCGTCCTCAAAGCACGGTACTTATCACAAAACTCGTTAGTGGTTCGAAGGGCTTCCACTGCCTTAGGGAAGGATCTGAAGTCTAGAATGGAGGCTATGATCCCCTGCATGTCACGAGAAAAAGCACGTACAGTGTTAATTGCTCCTACAAAAGTAGGTTTCCTTTCCCTTGACCCTGCGGCGGTTTGTTCCTCCATCTTTACTTCTTCCACGGGCTTCTTGCCTTTGTCGTTGGCGGAGACCATAGTTCTCTAAACTTGGGAAGATTTCCTGACAGAAACATATCGAAACGAAAACACGACGAGAACACGATACACGAACCTCAGGGGATCCGGGGGTTATATATTACGAAGTTTCAATGCATAAGGAAGGTACTGGTACAAAAATGAGGCGGAGATGGAGCTCGAGGGGTGATACGTCGGAAACGTATCCATAATTTTTGATGCTCCATGCTTATTTAGTATCTACTTTGCTTTGCTTTGTCTACACTTTGAGGTGTTTTTATATCTTTTCTCAAACTAACCTATTAACAAGTTGCCATAGTGCCAGTTGCATGTTTCCTTCTATTTTTGGTTCCAGAAAGGCAGAAAATCAATATTCTCGGAATTGGACCGGACAAAAGCCGAAGTCAATATTTTACCGTGGGGGACACAAAGCCAGAAGACGAGACGGATAAGCAAACCAGGGCGACCAGATCCCCCTAGGCGCGGGTGGGCCCGTCCCGCGCCTGGGTAGGGTGTGGGGGCCCTGGCCGCCTCCCAGCCTCGCCTCTTCGCCTATAAGAAGCCCCCGATGCAGAAACCCTAGGCACCCGATCAAAAGTCCACGAAACCTTTTGTAGCCGCCGCCACCGTCGTCCCTAGATTGGGGGGATCTGAAGTTCTTCCCGGCACCCTGCCAGAGGGGAAATCATCCCAGAGGCCCTCTCTCCGGTATGAAGCGTGAGTAGTTCCACCTTGGACTATGGGTCCATGTAGTAGCTAGATGGTTGTATCTCCTCCTTGTACTTTCATGTATAGATCTTGTGATCTCCGTTCATGATCAAGATCTAATCTATTTGTAATCATGCATGTTGTGTTTGCGGGGATTCGATGGATATTGAGATTACTATGTCAGATTGATTAATGGTTTTATCTATTTGATACTATCATGTCTGTGTTGTTTGTGATCTTGCATGCTCCCTGTTCTTAGTAGCTATCTTGTCCAAGTAGTTGCTAGTGACTCCAAGAGGGGGTATTTATGCTCGATAGTGGGTTCATGCCTCTAGTTTCCAAGGGAAGTGACAGAAATCTCTTCGGTTGTAGATGTGTTGTTGCCACTAGGGAGAAAACAACGGTCTCTTGTTCATGGAACAAGTGGATTGTTTACCTTACATACTTTGCTTAAAGCAGTTGTCTGTTGCTTGCAACTTAATACTGGAGGGGGGTCGGATGATAACCTGAAGGTGGACTTCTAGTCATAGACGCAGTTGGATGACGGTGTATGTATATTGTTGTATTGCCCAATCAAATCTCATAGGATCTTTTTGTCTGGTATTGCATTGTTATGCCTTGCTCGGTTCCTGTCAATTGCCCTGCTGTAATTTGTTTACCCTTCATGCCATGTTGTTTATCTAAGGAGAGCACCTCTAGTGAACTATGGACCCTGGTCCAATCTTTACCATTGATACATCTTCCACTATTACTTGTTTACTTGCTGCAAACCACCATTACCTTCCACACCATACGTTTAATCCTTTGCTATAGCAACCGGTGAGATTGACAACCTCACTGTTAGTTGGGGTAAAGTCTTGAGTTTGTGTTGTGTAGGTCTCCGCGTTGCATGCAACACCTGTATGACGTTTCCTTCCTCCTACTAGTTCGATAACCTCGGTTTCTTACCGAGGTAAAACTTGTTGATGTGCTGCTTCACACCTTGCTCTTGGGGTTCCCAACGAAGCGCTCCTACATCAACTCAGCGCTGCATCAAGATTTCTGGGGCCGTTGCCGGGGAGGCTAAGGACGTCTTCACAAGGGGAGTCCTCCACTTCCTTTCTCTTTACTTTGTTTTTAGTTTGCTTAGTTTCTTTTGCTTGGTTTTGTTTGCGTCTTTTAAAAAACTCCAAAAAAATTAGTCTAGTTTGGTTTGCTTCCTTTATTTAAAAACACAAAAAAATTAGTTCCTACTCTAGTTGCCACCTTGTTCTAGCTCACCATGTTGCTCCCCAAGTTCACCCTGAAGGACCTCTCTATAGGTAGTGGCTCCATAATTTGGAAAGACAATATTGAAGAATTCTTTAATCATGTCAGCAAGCATGAGGATATTAAGGATAAATCTATAGCAGAACTTGCTCCTAATTATGAAATTGCTACAGCTTCTTTAGTTCATATGTTGGAGTCTAGGTTTGTTAGCCTTAACCCCATGATGAAAATTGTGTTCCTAAAACTAAAAGAAGAAAAGAATGTTGAAAAGAGAGAGTTTATTCTTGAAACTTTACTCAAAGAGTTCCATGATGTTGCTAAGGAAGCCAAAAAGGTCTTTGAGCATTTTAATATGATAGGATCATGTGTATATGATGTGGGTACTTCATATAAAACCAATCCTAAAGATGAATTTAAGATACCCATACCCTTTAAGCTTGTTGGGATGCATGTGGCCTTTGAAAAGAATTTTGATTGGATTATTCCTGAAAAATCCTTTTGATGAAAGTAGTAAACCAAAGAGAAATGAGAAGGGATCCTACAATCCTCTTTTGGATGAGATACCTCTCATAGTTGAAGATTTTGCAAGTATTGATCTCAATTCCCTATTTGAAAATACTTGATTCTTCTTACTTCTTGTGCCTAACTTAAAGGCATTAAAGAGAAGTACTTGTTGGGAGATAACCCAAGAGTTTCCTTGAGTCTTGGAAGTTATTACTTCAGTAATGACCTCTCCTTATCCTTTTTGTTTGCTTTTTGTGCCAAGAATGACCTCTAATGATAGGGAAGTAAGATTTGGGGAGTTGCTGTCCTGAAATAGATTTCTGTCCTCCACCAAAACAATTCGTGAGGAGTCTCCGTAACTAGTATTGAGCTGAAAATTTACAAATAAATCCCCCAGTATGTTATATAACTTGCATTAGTTCAACACTTTTCGATTTGATCAACAGAAGATGTTCGAAAAAATTGGTTTCTACCTGCTGGTCTGTTTTGACAGATTTCTGCCATTATTTGCATTTGCTTCTTATTGATTCCTTTTTGAATTCTCTTTAGGTGAATTGAGCTTTTTGAAGGAGTTGCTACAGTAGCTTGTGTTTTTAGTGAATTTTTTTGCTGTTCCAAAGCTTTGCCTAAAGGTCTATTATCTTTTGAATACACTAATGTTGCTAATGAAGATTGTGTGAAGTTTTTGTATGAAGGAAAAATTTCAGGTGTAGAGAGAGAATGATGTAATGATATGAAGAATGGACAAAAGCTCAAGATTTGGGATGCCACCCTGGTGTCACCCCAAGAAATATCCAAGAGGTACAAGCGTCAAAGCTTGGGGATGCCCAAGGCATCCCCTTCTTCATTAATAAAAAGCTCAGGTCTGTCTAGACACTTCGTTTTTATTGCTTCATGCATAATTGTGTTGTTCTTGGAGCGTCTTAGTTATTGTAGGTTTGCTTAGTTTGTTTAGTTTGCTTGAATAAAGTAGTTTGGACCCCCGTTCTTGCTGTGTTGTTTCAAATAAGTTGCTTGGTGTTGGAAAGGAGTAGAAAGTTCTTGCTTGATAAGTGCAAAAGGAGCTTGCATTGACTGTGACTTAGACTTTAGCATGACATGCTAGGTGTTGTTTTGATCCTATGCTTAGTGATTATTTTTGTAGCATGTCTTATTCCAAACAATTGAGATTGCTTAGTGTGCCTTGCAAAATTATGCGTTGTTTTAGCATGCAAAAGCATAGTATTGTGGTATTCTCCTTTGATGCTTTGTTTGGGTTGACTTGGCACATGCTCACACCATGTTATGACTATGAACAATTCACCATGGCCTGTATGATCATTTAGTCCTTGACTTGTAGTACCACTCTATGCTTTGATTAGTAATGTTTTGTTGCTCTGCATGATTATGGCTATTATTGCTCTCTTAGTTGGTTGCTCCCAGTCTTTTGCTAGCCTCCACTTGTATGAGTAAGCTCTAATCATGCTTATAACTCCCAAGAAACCAAGTTATTCCAGAATGTCCACTAGAAATTCCTATGCATGGTGTGTTACACCATTCCAAGTATATTCTTGTTTTCATCTATCTTCCAATTAAAAACTATTTTGTTATGTGAAAACTTAGTGATTAAAGCCCTCACAAACTTGATGGCACACTTTATATTCTTTGATCCTAATAAACTTGAACCATTGTGTCATCTATGTTGTATATGCTTGCACTTATACGTTGGAATTAGCAGAACCGTGCTGTCACGGGGAACGTTTTCAACATTGCACTTGTACTTTGTACTCACTTGATATCATGCTCTTTTGTCTATGGATGTCACCGGTGTGAAATAAAGAGGGAACTTGTAAGTCCATGGAGTATGTATTTTGTGTTAGAGAAATGCCTGGGCCGCTAGCCTAAGCCATGCCTAATCATGGTGGAAACTTGCAGCATCACCATAGTGAGCTATCTATGAAGCATCCTCAATAAAAAGCTATGCATATAGTAAATAAAAAGATCGTTGAGATGCTCATTGTCTGCTCGCCTTGTCATTTTGGTTATGGGATAGCTCCTGTAACATGTGCAAGGGGTACCCCGTTGGCGGTTCTCTATGATATGCATGTACTTACAATGACAAGAACTTGCAGGTGACTAAAGTTGAGTAGCATGAGGTGTGGTCCTCGTATTCAAGGGACTTGACATTGCCAACTTATACTTTGTCAAGCATATACTCCATCCCTGTTTACTTTAACCTTAACCACTTCAAGATGCTTATGATAGGGGCAATGAGGGCTGAAAGCTAACAAGTACCATAATTTTTGGAAGCTCTTTTTGAAACTTGAAATCCCTGCTTCCTTTATGAAAGGATTTTCTCCCACCATTATTTGAGTCTCCACCTTCTACTTTTAGGCACCATTAAGAGAGCATAGTTGTCATTATGTGTGCAGTGTCCAAAAACTTATTGATTGATGCATATTTTTATATTACTTGTTCTTCTGCTACTTGTTTCTAGTCACCCTTGTGAACTTTTAAGGTGTCTTATGCATCTATTTGATAGTCCACGAGGGACAAGCTGAATGCCACTATGCCATGTTTTCTGTATGTGAAACAAACAAATGTTTTTCAATGCATGTTATTCATGATCTTTGTTTGTAGCTTTCATGTTGCATGCATAGTTACTATGTTATATTGTTAGAACTCCATCTTTCATGCACATGTTTAGAGTTCTTTGATCCCAGCTTTCAGTGCTTGCAAATGGTTTGATCTTGGTTTTGATGGTGCATGTCACCTAAAAAACTATTCTTTTATCACTTACCTACTCGAGGACGAGCAGGAGTTAAGCTTGGGGATGCTTGATACGTCGAAAACGTATCTATAATTTTTTATGCTCCATGCTTGTTTAGTATCTACTTTGCTTAGCTTTGTCTACACTTTGAGGTGTTTTTATATATTTTCTGGAACTAACCTATTAACAAGTTGCCATAGTGCGAGTTGCCTGTTTTCTTTTGTTTTTGGTTCCAGAAAGGCAGAAAATCAATATTCTCGGAATTGGACGGGACAAAAGCCGAAGTCAATATTTTACCGTGGGGAACACGAATCCAGAAGACGAGACGGAGAAGTGAACCAGGGCGGCCAGAACCCCCTAGGCACGGGTCGGCCCACCCCGTGCCTAGGTAGGGTGTGGGGGCCCTGGCCGCCTCCCAACCTCGCCTCTTCGCCTATTAGAAGCTCCCGATGCAGAAACCCTAGGCACCCGACCAAAACTCCACGAAACCTTCTGTAGCCGCTGCCACCGTTATCCCTAGATTGTGGGGGGGGGGGGATCTGAAGTTCTTCCCGGCACCCTGCCAGAGGGGAAATCATCCCGGAGGCCTTCTCTCCGGTATGAAGCGTGAGTAGTTCCACCTTGGACTATGGGTCCATGTAGTAGCTATATGGTTGTATCTCCTCCTTGTGCTTTCATGTATAGATCTTGTGAGCTCCGTTCATGATCAAGATCTAATCTATTTGTAATCATGCATGTTGTGTTTGCGGGGATCCGATGGATATTGAGATTAGTATGTCAGGTTGATTAATGGTATTTAATCTAAGGGAAGTGACAGAAATATCTAAGGTTGTAGATGTGTTGTTTCTACTAGGGATAAAACAACGGTCTCTTGTTCATGGAACAAGTGGATTGTTTACCTTACACACTTTGCTTAAAGCAGTTGTCTGTTGCTTGCAACTGAATACTGGAGGGGGTTCGGATGATAACCTGAAGGTGGACTTCTAGTCATAGATGCAGTTGGATGGCGGTCTATGTATATTGTCGTATTTCCCAATCGAATCTCATAGGATATTTTTGTCTGGTATTGCATTGTTATGCCTTGCTCAGTTCCTGTCAATTGCCCTGCTGTAATTTGTTTATCCTTCATGCCATGTTGTTTATCTAAGGAGAGCACCTCTAGTGAAATATGGACCCCGGTCCAATCTTTACCATTGATACATCTTCCACTGTTACTTGTTTACTTGCTGCAAACCACCATTACCTTCCACACCATACGTTTAATCCTTTGTTACAGCAACCGGTGAGATTGACAACCTCACTGTTAGTTGGGGCAAAGTCTTGAGTTGGTGTTGTGCAGGTCTCCGCGTTTCTTGCAACACCTGTGTGACGTTTCCTTCCTCCTACTGGTTCGATAACCTCGGTTTCTTACTGAGGGAAAAATTGCTGCTGTGCTGCTTCACACCTTGCTCTTGGGGTTCCCAACGAAGCGCTCCTACATCAACTCAGCGCTGCATCAGGGGGCTCACACCCCCTCTAGATGTGGCCAGCTGGGGCCCATGCCTGGGGTGGGTGTGGCCACCCCGGCCTCCGTTTCCTCCTCCGTTTCGTTTCATAACCTTCCATATTTAATAAAAACATCAAAAATATAAAAAGATTAGGCTTTCATGAACCTTCTGTTTTCACCATTTTTACCTATTCAAAGACGAACTTTGTAGACTCCTTTTCTCCTTCTCCTGGAAATTCCTTTTCTCACAAGGCAATACACAAACTTTAATGGTAACATTAGTGTAAGCAAAAACAATAAACCTTAAGGTTCACACTTCAACTGAAATCTATCAAAACAAAAGCTACTGTAGCAACTCATTTCCGAAAACCCAAAAGAAACTAGAAGGGAATCGAAATAGGAGGCAAATGCAAATGATGGCAGAAATCTGTCAAAGCGGACCAACAGGTAAAGATTGATTTTTTCAAAAACCTTCTGTTGCTCAAATCAAAAAGTGTGAAACTAATGAAAGTTGGGTAACAACTTGGAGAACAAGCACAGAAAAATACAGCTCCATCCGAAATACTGAGCTCCCTCACGAATTTTTACAATGCAGCACAAAAATCTGTCCCAGGACGACCACTTTTCACAACTCCTCCACTTCTCAAAAGTAGTTGAACTTGACACAAAAACCAAAAAAAAAGGATAAGGAGCGGTTATTACTGAGGTAATAACTTCCAAGACTCTACAAAACTATTGGGTTATCTCCCAAGAAGTACTTTTCTTTAATGCCTTTAAGTTAGGCTTAAAAGTTTCAAAGATGCTCACATAGGAGATATATATCTGGAGTGAAAGAGAGCATCAAGGAGCAAATAACCAATGCATTTGAGTCTAACCCACTTACTATGCATGGGGGTATTATGATTTTTTTTGTTGAAACAAGAAGCCACTAGCATAGGAATACAAAACAAATGCAACTTCAAAGCTTTCAACATAAAACGGGGAAACTTAACATTATTGAGATGCATAAAACCATGTTTCCCTCTCTCATAATAACTTTCAGTAGCACTTTAAATAAAGTTGACAATATAACTGTCACGGGAAACAACTCTATCATCAGAATGATCATACTTACAGTCATCAAAAAGAGGTCCAAGGTCATAAACTGGATCAATAGAAGGAAGTTGTTCCATCCTAAAATCTTTATTAGGCAAGCTATTTTCACAAGGAGCTTTAACAAATTTGGAAAAGTTAAACTTATAAGAATCTCCATCAAACTTAGTCAAAACCTTTTCCTTCCTACAATCTATAATAGCCCCACAAGTGTTCAAGAATGGTCTACCAAAAATGATAGGACAAGTTCTACTAGCTGCTGAATTAAGCACTAGAAAATCAGCAGGATACTTAATCTTACCACAAAGGACTTCCACATCTCTTACAATATCAATAGGTCAAATGGTTTCCTTATTAGCAAGGTGAATAACCACATCAATGTACTCAAGCTCACAAGGACCAATTTCATGCATAACTTCCCTGTAAAGCTCATAAGGAATAACACTAGAACTAGAACCAATATCACATAAACCATAGTAGCAATGATCACCAATTTTAACAAAAAGCACAGGGACACTAGCTTTTCTAGCTTTACTAGGATGAGAGACAATATTAGAAGCGTCTTCATAGAAGACAATATGCTCATCCTCTATATTTCTAGTGACAAGATTTTTCACAATAGCTACCGCAGGTTCAGTATTAATTTGCTCATCAGGTTCCACGGTTTTCTTTGTACCTTTTTTATTTGCACTAATCATCATAGAATACTCCTTTACCTTAGTTGGGAAAGGTATTTTCTCAAGATAAGGTTCAGGCACAATATGATTAGTAGTACAAACTTCAGTGCTTCTAACCGGAACATGACTAACAACATATTTATAAGGTGCATGGTACTTATTCCACTTCTTTTTGGGAATTTCTATGTAAGAGGCAAAGGCCTTAAAACAATTGGAAATACTTTGGGAGTCAATACCAAACTCATTACTAATATCACGGAAGTCATCAGTTCCCATAAAAGATTTAATGCATTCATAATAATAATTTATACCTGACTTTGTTCTTTTGTCATTCTCCCAAGCTTCAGTGTTCTCTTGAATACAGTCTAGTAGATCCCATTTAGCTTCTTCCTTCATACACATGAATGATCCAGCACAAGAAGCATCTAGTAAATCTTTATCATGAAGAGAAAGCCTAGCATAAAAGTTATTGATAATGATATTGTTAGGGAGTTCATGAATAGGACATTTAAGAATTAGTAACTTCAATCTCCCCCAAGCTTGAGTTGTACTCTCTCCATCACGAGGCCAAAAGTTATATATCAGATTCCTATCTTTATAAATTTCACTGGGAGGATAAACTTTAGAATAAAAGAGAGGCACTATTTCCTCCCATTCCATGGATCATCCATTCTTCAGCAGCTTATACCATTCTTCAGCTCTCCCTTTCAAGGATATAGAGAGTAACTTCTTCTTCACCTGTTCAGTTGTGATACCTGCACACTTAAACAACCCGCATAATTCATGGATAAAAAGCAAGTGATCACCAGGATGGACAGTTCCATCCCCTAAATAATAATTATCCATAACACGATCAACAATACTTGTAGGTATCTTAAGAGGATCTATCTCATCAGGTGGCGGTTCATCTACTACCCTAACAGTGGTAGTAGTTTTCCCAAACAAAAAACCAAGTGGGTTATCCATATTGGAAACAAAGTAATAAACATAAATAAAAAAGCAATACTCACAGTAGAAGTTTCCTTTACCAGTTCCACTCTTCAATAGCGCTTCACTCCCCAGCAACGGCGCCAGAAAATTTTCTTGATGACCCTCAAGTATAGGGGTTGTATCGTAGTACTTTTGATAAATAGGAGTGTCGATCCCAACGAGGAGCAGAAGGTGTTGACTAGTTGTATGGAGCAGGAAATCTCTGTAAATACTTAGCAAACAGATTTTTAGGGGTTTTCTGATAAAGCAAAGAAACAAAGTGCAAGTAATAAAGACAACGAACAACTGCAGCAAGTGGCCCAATCCTTTCTTAGCAAAGGACAAGCCGATGAAAATACTTATAAGGACCAAACGTTCTTGAGGACACATGGGAATTCTGTCAAGTGCTTTCGCTTCAAATAGCTGAGTACCCTTCTTTGGTGTTGTAAGTGTTGTGTGGGTGAACTTGTGCTAATGTACCGAAGTTACTTGGACTAATACATACTTGTGATTAAACCCCCTGCAAGCATCCGCAACTATAGGAAAGTAATTAAGATATAAACCTAACCACAACCTTAAACTCTGAGATCCTACGCCCCCTTATGCAATGGTGTCCTAACGGGGGTTCAGGTTTCTATCACTCCGGCAACCCCACAATTAGTAGCCAAATACACAATGCATTCCTCTAGGCCCATAAATGGTGAAGTATCATGTAGCCGACGTTCACATGACACCACTATAAGAATAGCACCACAACTTAAATACTAAACCATTGAATAATAACTCAACACAAATCCACTACTAACAACATGACTTCTCCCATGTCCTCAAGAACTAAACGAACTACTCACAAGACATCATATGGATCAAGATCAAAGATGATATGGTAATGGATAAAAATCTGAACATAAACAATAATCCAACGGTTCCACTCACAAGCATAAACTACAATAGTAATCAACACCAGGAAAGTTTCCCCTAATATCTATGCAAGTATTCAACACGATTGTTACAGCGGGACAGAGTGGTGCTGGTGGTGCTGGTGTAGATGATGGTGTGGATGATGATGATGATGATCTCGATGAAGTCTAGCTTGATGATGGTGTTGATGGCGACGATCTCCCCTCTCTAGGAAGGAATTTCCCCGGCAGAAATCTGTCTACCGGAGAGCTCTTTCTCTCTCGGTGTTTTTCTGCCCTGCGGAGGCGGCGGAATCCTTCTGTGGTTGCTCCCCGTGTTTTAGGGTTTCAAGGAGAAGATATAGGCGAGAGTGCGGAGTCGGAGGCCAGCCAGGTGGGCCACACCTCCTCTAGGCGCGACCCAGGGGGACCTGTGTCCCATCTCCGCCTCCCCTTCTGGCTTCCTTTGTCTTCTGGGAAAATATTATTTTCCAATATTTTTCTGGTCTTCGCGAAATTGCATCAAAACACCTCTGTTTCCATCAGAATCCTGACTCCGACAGTTCATCGTCCAAGAATCATCCAACATGCAAAAATAGATGAAAAGACATAAGTATCACCTCTTAATATGAAATATATCAATGAATATAGGCAAATTATGATATAGAATGGTGATGCAAATTGGACATATCAATGACCATCACCTTGGGTGTGCAACAAAACTCCTTGATAATATGATGGTTAATTATTCTGAATGGCACACTGAGAGAGATCCACATGGTAAGAAGGTAAATTATGTTGAATAAACCTCCTCTTTGAGTGATAAGATTAATGTTATCATGGCTATGCTTGTTAATGGGAAAGCTCCTTTAGATCCAAATAATGTTCCCTTAGCCTCTTTGGTTGCTCAAGAAGAGCAAGTTGATGTGAACTTCATTAGAAACAACAATTTCAACAACAATTATAGGCCGTATCTTCCTAATAATGGTAATACCTATGGAAACTCCTACAACAATACTAGAAGTGACCCCTCTGAACTTGAAGTCATGCTCAATGACTTTATTAGTAAACAAACCACTTTCAACAAGATTGTGGATGAAAAGCTTTTGAATATAGAGAAAAATATTTCCTCTTTGTCTGAAGCACAGTCTTCCTTGATTAATAAAATGGTTGCGAAACCTGAAACCATGGAAAGTACCTTTGCTGCTACTCATGCCATACAAGTTACTATTGATGAAAATGTTAGACTATTAGCCCAACTTCATGCTAAGTGGGAAAGAGAAGCTGAAATTGCTAGCAATAGTGTGTGCACTATCACCACCACCAATATGGATGCCACTAAACCACAAGAAGTACCTATTCCTCCTACCACAATGCCTAAACCCAATGAGCCTACTACTAGTGATGCTAAGTTTGATTTTGATCTTGATGGTTGCAATATTTCTGAAGTGATTATGTTCCTACAAAAGCTTTCTAGAAGTCCTGATGCTAGTGATATGCATGTAGCTTTCACCAAACACATTACATATGCTCTTATTAAAATTAAGGAAGAGAAGTTGAAACACAAAGCTTCTATCCCTAGGAAAGTAGAAGATAGTTGGGAACCCATTATTAATATGCAAGTGAATGAATTTGATCTCAAAGCTTCATGTGATTTAGGTTCTAGTGTCTCTATTATGCCTTGGAAGATTTATGAATGCTTGATTTGCCACCATTGGAAGATTGTTATTTGGATGTCCCACTTCATGATAATGCTAAGAAGAAACTCATGGGGAGTGTTAATGATGTTCTTATTATGGTTAACAATGCTTATGTTCCTGTTGATTTCTATGTTTTGGATGTTGAATACAATGCTTCTTGTCCTATTACTTAGGGAAGACCTTTTCTTAGAACTGTTGGTGCCATAATTGATATAAAATAAGTCACCATTAAATATCAATTTCCATTCAAGAAAGGTATCGAACACTTCCCTATGAGGAGAGAGAAGTTTCTTTTTGCTCCTCCTTTGAAAGCAAGGTTTGATGTTAATGCTTCTTCATTTGAAAATACTTGATTCTTGCTTCTTTTGCCTAATTTAAAGGCGTTAAAGGAAAGTACTTGTTGGGAGATAACCCAAGAGTTTTCTTGAGTCTTGGAAGTTATTACTTCAGTAATGACCTCTCCTTATACTTTTTGTTTGCTTTTTGTGCCAAGAATGACCTCTAATAAGAGGGAAGTAAGATTTGCGGAGTTGCTGTCCCAAAACAGATTTTTGTGCTCCACCATAAAAATTCGTGAGAAATATCTGTAAGTCGTATTGAGCTGGTATTTTACAAATAAATCCCCAGTATGTTAGCTAACTTTCGTTAGTCCAACACTTTTTTATTTGATCAACAGAAGGTTTTTGAAAAAATCGATTTCTACCTGCTAGTCTGTTTTGACAGATTTCTGCCATTATTTGCATTTGCTTCTTATTGATTCCTTTTGGGTTCTTTTTGGGAAATTGAGCTTTTTGAGGAAATTGCTACAGTAGCTAGTGTTTTTAGTGAAAGTTTTTCTGTTCTAAAGCTAAACCCAAGGGTCTATTATCTTTTGAATACACTAATGTTGCTAATGAAGATTGTGTAAAGTTTTGTATGAAGGAAAATTTTCAGGTGTAGAGAAAGAATGAAGTAATTAGATGAAGAATAGACAAAAACTCAAGCTTGGGGATGCCACCCCGTGTCACCCCAAGAAATATTCAAGTGGTACAAGCGTCAAAGCTTGGGGATGCCCAAGGCATCCCCTTCATCAATAAAAAGCTCAGGTCTTTCTAAACACTTCGTTTTAATTGTTTCATGCACTGTTGTGTTGTTCTTGGAGCGTCTTAGTTTTTGTTTGGTTTGCTTAGTTTGCTTGAATAAAGTAGTTTGTACCCCCGTTCTCGCTGTGTTGTTTCAAATAAGTTGATTGGTGTTGGAAAGGAGTAGAAAGTTCTTGCTTGAATAGTGTAAGAGGAGCTTGCTTTGACTATGACTTAGACTTTAGCATGTCATGCTAGATGTTGTTTTGACCTTGTGCTTAGTGATTATTGTTGTAGCATGACTTGTTCCAAACAATTGGGATTGCTTAGTGTGCCTTGAAAGAATCATGCGTTGTTTTAGCATGCAAACGCATAGTATTATGGTATTCTCCTTTGATGCTTTGTTTGGGTCGACTTGGCACATGCTCACACCATGTTATGACTATGACCAAGTCACCATAGCCTCTATGATCATTTAGTCCTTGACTTGCAGTACCACCCTATGCTTTGATGGTAATGTTTTGTTGCTCTGCATGATTATGGCCATTATTGCTCTCTTAGTTGGTCGCTCCCAGTCTTTTGCTAGCCTTCACTTGTATGAGTAAGCTCTACTCATGCTTCCAACTCCCAAAAAACCAAGTTATTACAAAGTGTCCACTATAAATTCCTATGCATGGCGTGTTAGACCATTCCAAGTATATTCTTGTTTTCATCTATCTTCAATTAAAAAGTATTTTGTTAAGTGAAAACTTAGTGATTAAAGCTCTCACAAACTTGATGGCACACTTTATATTTCTTTCCCTTATAAACTTGAACCATTGTGTCATCTATGTTGTATATACTTGCACTTATACATTGGAATTAGCAGAACCATGCTGTCATGGGGAACGCTTTCAACATTGCACTTGTACTCACTTGATATCATGCTCTTTTGTCTATGGATGTCGTCGGTGTGAAATAAAAGGGGAGCTTGTAAGTCCATGGAGTTATGTATGTGTGTTAGAGAAACGCCTGGGCCGCTAGCCTAAGCCATGCCTAATCATGGTGGAAACTTGCAGCATCACCATAGTGACATCTATGAAGCATTCTTCTTATAAAAAAAGAGATACATATTGAAAAGAGGAAAGAGATAAAAAGCACCATATTCCCATGGTAAATAAGAAGATTGCTGAGATGCCCATTGTCTGCTTGTCTTGTCATTTTGGTTATAGGATAGCTCCTATACCATGTGCAAGGGGTACCCCGTTGGCGGTTCTCTATGATACACATGTACTTACTATGACAAGAACTTACAGGTGACTAGAGTTGAGTAGCATGAGGAGCGACCCTCGTATTCAACGGACATGAGATTGTAAACTTATACTTTGTCAAGCATATACTCCATAGTTTGTTCACCTTAACATTAATCACTTCAAGATGCTTATGATAGGGGCAATGAGAGCTGAAAGCTAACAAGTACCATAATTTTTTGAAGCTCTTTTTGAAACTTGAAATCCCTGCTTTCCTATATGAAGGGCCTTTATTCCACCATTATATTGAGTCTTCACCTTCTACCTTTAGGCACCAGTTAAGAGAGCATAGGTACCATTCTTAGTTCTATGTGCATTGTCCAAAACTTTTTGATTGATTCATATTGTTGATATTACTTGTTCATGTGCTATTTGTATCTAGTCACTCTTATGAACTTTGAAGGTGTCCTATGCATCTATTTGCTACTCCATGTGGGACAAGATGATTGCCACTATGCTATGTTTTCTGTATGTGAAACAAACAAACGTTTTTCAATGCATGTTATTCATGATCTTTGTTTGTAGCCTTTCATGTTGCATGCATAGTTACTTTGTCTTACTGTTAGAACTCCATCTTTCATGCTCATGTTTAGAGTTCTTTGATCCCAACTTTCAATGCTTTCAAATGGTTTGATCTTGATTTTGATGGTGCATGTCACCTCAAAAAATATTCTTTTTATCACTTACCTACTCGAGGACGAGCAGAATTTAAGCTTGGGGATACTTGATACGTCGGAAACGTATCTATAATTTTTTATGTTCCATGCTTGTTTAGTATCAACTTTGTTTTGCTTTGTCTACACTTTGAGGTGTTTTTATATGATTTCTGGTACTAACCTATTAACAGGATGCCATAGTGCCAGTTGCTTGTTTTCTTCTGTTTTTGGTTCCAGAAAGGCAGAAAATCAATATTCTCGGAATTGGACGGGACAAAAGCCAAAGTCAATTTTTTTCCGTGGGGAACACAGAGCCAAAAGACGATACAGAGGAGGGCCTCGATGGGGCCACACCCCTGGCCACGCGGCCAGGCCTATCTCGCGCCTGGGGGGTGCAGCCGCCTTGGGCACTCCCTCGGCCTCCCTCTTCGCCTATAAGAAGCCCCGATACCTAAACCCTAAGGACCCGATCAATATTCCACGAAACCGTCTGTAGCCGCCACCACCATCATCCCTAGATCGGGAGGGATCTGAAGCTCTTCTCGGCACCCTGCCGGAGGGGAGATCATCCTGGAGGCCTTCTTATTCATCATGTCAGCCTTCGGTATGAAGAGTGAGTAGTTCCACCTTGGACTACAGGTCCATGTAGTAGCTAGATGGTTGTATCTACTCCTTTGTGCTTTCATGTTTAGATCTTGCGAGCTCCGTTCATGATCAAGATCTCATCTATTTGTAATCATGCATGTTGTGTTTGCGGGGATCCGATGGATATTGAGATTACTATGTCAGATTGATTAATGGTTTTGTCTTACTGATTCTATCATGTCTGTGTTGTTTGTGATCTTGCATGCTCTCCGTTGTTAGTAGATATCTTGGCCAAGTAGTTGCTAGTGACTCCAAGAGGGGGTATTTATGCTCGATAGTGGGTTCACGCCTCTATTTAATCTAAGGGAAGTGACAGAAATCTCTAAGGTTGTAGATGTGTTGTTGCCACTAGGGATAAAACAACGGTCTCTTGTTCATGGAACAAGTGGATTATTTACCTTACACACTTTGGTTAAAGCAGTTGTCTGTTGCTTGCAACTTAATACTGGAGGGGGTTCGGATGATAACCCAAAGGTGGACTTCTAGTCATAGATGTTGTTGGATGGCGGTCTATGTATCTTGTTGTATTGCCCAATCGAATCTCATAGGATCATGAATGTCTAGTATTGCATTGTTATGCCCTTGCTCAGTCCTGTCAATTGCCCTGCTGTAATTTGTTTACCCAGCATGCCATGTTTGTTTATATAAGGAGAACACCTCTAGTGAACTATGGACCCCGTTCCAATCTTTACCATTGATACATCTTCCATTGTTACTGTTTACTTGTTGCAAACCACTATTACCTTCCACACCATAGAGTTAATCCTTTGTTACTACAAACCGGTGAGATTGACAACCTCACTGTTCATTGGGTCAAAGTCTTGAGTTTGTGTTGTGCAGGTCTCCAAGTTTCTAGCAACACCTTTGAGTCGTTTCCTTCCTCCTACTGGTTCAATAACCTCGGTTTTTTACTGATGGAAAACTTGCTGCTGTGCTCATCATACCTTCTTCTTGGGGTCTCCCAACGAAGTGTTCACGCACTCATCACCCACACCACCCCCTGGCGCGGGCCAGGCCTGGCCGCGCCAGGGCATGGTGTGGCCTCCTCGGACTCCACCTCGACCTCTCCTTTCTCCTACATATACCCTCTGACCTAAAAATACCGGGGGGTTCGACAATTTCTAGAGAAGATTTCCGCTACACCGTCAGCACCAAAAACCGCGATTCAGAACTAGAAACTCCGTTCTAGCACCCTGCCGGGACAGGGAATTGGAGGAGATCGTTGCCATCATCATCACCAACGCTTCTTCATCAACCATCCATGATTCCCCCATCCATGAGTGAGTAATCCCCCGTAGTAGGCTATGGGGATGGTAGGGATTGGATGAGACCGTTTATGTAATTGCATAAGATTGTTAGGGCATGGTGACCAGTATCTATTGTTAGTGTTTTTTGACATTGTTGCAACTTGTTATTCTTAATGCCTGTCACTAGGGTCCGTGTGCCATGATCTCAGATCTAAACATGTTATTGATTCATGATGATATTATTGTCTATGATCTTACCTGCAAATTGTATACACATATTATTGTCCGGAACCTAAGGCCCCGAAGTGACAGAAATCAGGATAACCGGAGGGGATGGCTGTGATGTGAGGATTACATGTGTTCAGGGAGTGTTAATGATTTGCTCCGGTGCTCTATTAAAAGGAGTACCTTAATTACCAGTAGATTCCCTAGAGGCCCTGCTGCAATGGGCTGACAGGACAAAAGATGTTGTGCAAGTTCTCATTGCGAGCACGTATGACTATATATGGAACACATGCCTATGATTACTTAGTACTTGGATGCTTTATCTTATTTATATGCAAATGCCCTTTGTCTTGATTATTATAGGAATTGTCTTGTCCATGCAACACTCGTCCATCCATCCCTATGCCTATCACACTTTAAATCCTGCTGTTTACTACAATTGTTACCGCTGTCTTTATTTTACTACTGCTGTTATTTTCCCATTGTTACTACAAAATTATTGCTACTGATAAAATATTGCGAGAAAGACTGTTTTCAGGTGCAGCTGAATTGACAACTCATCTGTTAAGACTTATAAATATTCTTTGGCTCCCCTTGTATCGAATCAATAAATTTGAGCTTTATAAGACTGTTGCGATACCCTATACTTGTGGGTCATCACCCGTGCGTGCCCGGCATCCAGCGGAGATCCTCGGGTGGGCCTCGGTCCAGATGCGCTAGCAGCCTTCCGGCCAGGCGGCCATAGCAGCGACCACCCACGTGCGGCGCAGACTATCTGCCACCCAAGTGGGCCGTTTCAAAAACAACCTTTCTCTCTGCCTGTTTCGTCCATTTCTTTTTACATAAAATCCCTCCGAGATTTTTCCTAACAAATAAGACACTTTTATAAATATTTATTTACAATATAGTAATTCATAATTAACATATATTTAAATCACCATTTATCTAAAAACCCTTTTGGTCCTTTTTCCTTATCCTTTCTCCGAACACCTTCGGATCTTACTAGAACTTTTCTGGTTTCTCTCTTCTCACTTCTTTAGTGATTCTGAACTAGCCATTAACGATCTCTATGCTTTGTCAAGTTATTTACCATGCTACCCAACAATTCGAGAATACTACAAACATGGTCAAGACTCCTCTCTGACCAATTATCAACAACATGACCTGGATGCCCATGATGACCACCTGTGTACTCAACGAAATTTGTCGTTGAATTGTAAACACCGTGTCTTATTCCTTTTGTGTTTGTGATACTGTATTATTCAAGGTTTGATAAAATGACATCTCTATGTCAGGGTTCAACCTTGTTACTCACAACACCTTCTTTACTCGATCCGATAAGTGATATCCCCATGACCTAGTCACACGTTGTGCAGCTTATGGATATAACTTATCCGAGTGGGCCCAGAGTATCTTCCGTTACGCGGATGGACAAATCCTGTTCTTGACGCAGTCGCCTCAATCTGTTCCTTCGGACACCCAATGACATCCTTATGATCATTGTTCTACCGAGTGACGTTAAGTACCATCGAAATAACCTCGGGAGATAATGATTGGATAGTCTCACGGTCTAAGGAAAGAGTCACTATGTTTTCTAATCATCGTAACCTGAACTCTGTGACATGATCGTGATACGATGCTATAGTTAGGGTATGTTTACCATCTCATTTTATAATGAAATGACTCCATTGCCAATTAGGGGTCGAGGCACCAACATGATCAGGAAACCTTTGATCACCCGTTGACCAATAAACGAGTGACTAGAGTTTCACTAGAAACTACCGGTTGTTTATATATCACACGTGTATTGACGTTTCCTAATCAATATGATTATAGCATGATATAAAACTTTAATCATAAACTTCATAAAATATGCCATCTAATATTTTTCTCTAGGGCATATTTCCTTCACAAGCATGATCAATAAACACATATGTGATATGTTTTTATGATTAGTAACAATGCAACTAGATTATTTGTACTATAGTGCAAGTGGGAGACTTAAGGATATATGCTCTAGAGGCAAACAATAAATTTGTTTATTATCATATCTCATTAGTTCATGATAGTTTAGTATCATTCTATAATTGTTTCAATCGGAAAACATTGAAATATGTGTGATATATAAACAAACCAAAGGTCCCTAGTAGCCTCTATACAACTAGTTCATTGGCAACTGATGATCAAGGTTTCCTGATCTTGGATCATTTATATCAATTAACAATGAAGTTATATCACTGGTGTGATGGATATTATCCATATAAGTATTGCAACACGATGAAGTCACAAAGTTTTTTGTTGCAGTAGTTTGAAAAGAAGTATCCTAATCCTTAGACCGTAAGATCATATTTAATCACTGTCGCCTGTGGCTACTTTGACTATATCAACTGTCACACCATAATAGGATGATCATAAAGGTGCATGTTGGGTATTCCAAAGGGACAGGTTGAGGCATATGCATCAAGATCCGGATTTGTTATTCTGCGTGATGGAAAGATGCACTAGCCCCACTCGGTGAATTATATCCATAAGTTGCGCAGCGTATGACTTGGTCATGGGAAATGATTATCACGGGAATGAGTAAAACAACACTTGTCGGAAACGAGATTGAACAAGGTATCGTGATTAGGGGTGGGCATTCGGTCATGACCAAAAATTCGGTCTTTGCATATCGGTCTATTTTTAAATCGGTCTTCAAAAAATAAAGACCGAAATTTACTTGTTATTTTTACTAACCGACAAATTCGGTTACCCTATAATTCGGGTTTAGTTTCGGTCGTGACCGAATTGTGTAGTAGATATTATCAAATACTAAAGTTGGATATATTCGGTAAACCATCTGGTACTATTTCAGTTGTAAACTTATAATTTAAATATAAATACACTTCATATAATCATATTAATTGGCGGAAACTAACATTCAATAATACTAAATTTGGCTTAGTCGAGAAAGATAAATCTATAGTTATGGGCAATTAGGGCTTTGAAACTAGGCCACTCTCACCAAAAGTTTGGTAAGTTCGGTCCATTCGGTTACTAAGAACTAATGACCAAATTAACCAAACTAAATTCGGTCTACAAAATTTGCTACCCAATTTTCTGATCGGTCCTTTCGGTGTCGGTCTATTTGGTCTCGGTCTTTTCGGGTTTGGTTTTTGGTTATCATTTTTTCCGCCCACCCCTAATCGTGATACCGATGTTCAAATCTCGGACAAGTCAGGTATCAAAGTATCAAAGGAAATTAGACTCGGAATTTATGATTCAAACTACGTTGAAATCATGGAATGCACAGGGGTCATTATAGGCATCCCGTTTCCGCTATTGATCATTGATCCGAGGGTCATCTCGGTCATGTCTGTGATGTTCCAGAACTGGAGGGTAACACACTTAAGGGCTTTACGACGCCTGGAAATCATTCTGAAATTGATGGAATCACATGAAGAAAGAGAAAGGAACACCGGAAGTGTTCTATGAGAGAATCAGAATCGTTCCGGTAAATTTCTAAGAAAATTGGTGTGAACTAAAAGGTGTTTCGGATCAAAAGGATTTTAATGAATATGTATTTATATTAATTATTGTAATTAATAATAAACTAATATTAATGGGGCAACTTCCCTATTGGGCCAAGTTCTTGTATGAAACAAGGCCCAAGAGGAAAGGCGGCATGGGAGCAGCCACCGCCGCCTTGGAGGGCGCACAGGGTGGGGCCCGCCTAGCGCTAGCCTGCCTCGGGCCACATGCGCGGGGAGGGGGCACCCTGGCTTAGTTGGCTGGCCGCCGCCTCCATCCCTTGTGCGCGCCTCCACCTCCTCTCTCTTTAGTACCACCCTAGGACTTTAGTGGATGGGAGTGCCCCCTTTTCCTCTATATAAGAAGGTCCATATGAGAGGGAAAAGAGCACCCCATAAACCCAATATTTTCTAAGGCATTTTCCTTAAATAATTCTATCTCTCTTCTCTTGCGACTGTGGCCCCAAAGTAAGGGTTGCACGAGTAGGAGACTGCTTCACTACGGCACACCATTGTGCTACAATGATTCCGGCCAGAAGATCTACTTCAGTACTCTCGACAGGGATCAGAGAACTGTGAGTCATCGTCTAACACCGTACGTGTGTGATACCTCGAGGGTGCCGCCACTTGTGGCACCGGAATCGACGACTACCGGAATCGACGACTACATCATCCACGTTCCGCATGAATGTTAAGCACTTTCGGTTTACAAGGGTATGTTACTAAAGCCTCTCTCCGTTACAGCATTACTCCTAGATAAATCTTGGACAGTTTGGTGTTACGTTAGTCATGATTTTTTTGTTTCTTGCTAAGAACCCCTTCAGAAATGGCTATCGAAGTTGCCGGCGCTCGAAATCATGCCCAGTCCGCCCCCCCTCAATTATTTTTTGGCACCGGCGCGACCCATTTTGTTATCCTGCGCCCCTAGGCCGAACCCAATCCACATGGGAGCTAGCAGGGGCATCAGATAGAGCTAAAAACGTTGTGTGCTATTCCTGTCAGAGACACGCACACACAAAGTCGCCTATTTTGCAGTTCCTTCCCATGCCCACCATCCCTAGCAGCTCGCCGCCGCTACCACCCCTCGCCACCGTCGACCGCTTAGTCCGCTAGAAATATCCGCGTAGCCGCTGAGAATACTTCCCACGCCCTCCCGGGCCACCTCCCCGCCCGCTTCGTCGTTGCTCTTACGCCTCTTGGTAGCTCCAAGCCCGCCCCACAACTGCCCTCCCACTAGGTGTTCGGAGGTTTTCCAAAGGCATGGATTCAGATGGCCGCTCTGTTGGACGATGAAGTCGTTGTTGTTGTTGGCGCCAAATACACCGTCGACGATGACGATCATCTCATGATCCTCACTTACCTCCCGGGCATGGTCGCCGATGCCGATGAGAAGCCATCTGCTGGGGGTTCGAAGCTTGGGCGGTGCAAGAGCAAGTCGAGGCAGAGTATGGAAGGCTACACAGCTCGGATCCTAACACAAAATGCAGCAAGGGGGTTTCCAAGGATGCTTGAAAAGCAAGGGGGTTTCCAAGGATGTTTGAAAGCATCGACTGTATGCACTGGGCATGGAAGAACTTCCCATTTGCGCACCAAGACATGTACAAAGGTCACAAGGGATCATGCAGTGTGGTGCTTGAGGCTATGGAAGATCAGGATCTATAGATTTGGCATGCTTTCTTCGGTATGGCAGGATCATACAATGACATCAACGTGTTGTAGTGTTCAAATCTGTCCGCCAAGCTTGTTGAAGGCACTGCTCTTGCGGTGGATTTTGAGATCAATGGCCACCACTATGACAAAGGATACTATCTAGCAGATGGTATATATATACTAGATGGTCAACATTTGTAAAGACAATCTCAAACCTGTGTCCAGAGGAAAGAAAACTTGGTCTGCGACACAGCAGGAGGCTTATAAGAAGGATGTGGAGAGGGCATTCGGTGTGCTACAAACTCGATTTGCCATTGTCAGGTGCCCTGCCCTTACCTGGTCGAAAGATCATATGTGAGAGGTCATGACGGCCTGTGTGATCTTGCACAACATGATCATTAAGAGTGAGCGGGAGACTCCGGTATTTAACACTGAACCGTATTATCGCCAAGGTCCTCTTGCAGATGTTGATTACCAAGTGCCAGCCACACTTGCTTCTTTTCTCGCCAGGTGGCAAGAAGTTCGAGATACAAATACTCATAATCAACTACAAGATGATCCAGTGGAACATTTGTGGAGGCTCAAAGGAGCCACCTAGTTTGCTTTTTTGTTTGCCTTTCTTTGCTATATTGAACTTGTTGAATTGTTTGTTTGATTTAATGAACTTGTAATAAATTTATATGTTGAATTATTTATTTGCTATATTGAATTTGTTGAATTATTTGTTTGATTTGATGAACTTGTAATAACTTTATATGTTGAATTATTTTTAACAGATTTTGAATGTTTTTTTTTGTACGGGGGAGCACGGCGCTGGGAGCCCGAACCTATCCGGCGTCTGCCGTACGGGCCAAAACAAAAACGACTGCGTCGGAGATGCTCTTAATCGTCACGCGTTGCCAGGGGTCCGTGCGCCGACCCCATCGCACTCCATTCACTACCCGGAGTAGTTTCATGGAAGGAGCTACCTCGCGCCAGTGGAGCAGCGTATCTTACCACAGTACCACTAGAGGAGACTCGATCGACGACTTTGGTCGAGCGAAGCAGGCAAGCAGGAACCCATGTCAGTCGTCTCCCGACCGCGACCGGGGCGCACCAGCACCAGCACTGTACGAGAGGAAGCCCGTGTTAAAATAAGACCCGAGGACACGGCGAGATCCAGAGGGCATCCGGGTTCTGAATCAGAACTGATCAGCAGCTGCTCTCCGCGCGCCCATTCCTGACGACGCTTCTTGCCACACTTCGTCTTCCTCCCTAAGCTCGGAGCGTCATGAGCGACAACAGGTTAGTCGACACTGAGCCTCCCTTAATTGGATGCTTCCCTTATATGGAGTTGTATCGAATGTGCCTAGTGATGGGTTGCAACTTTTTCGAGAGCGGGTTGGGTTACAACTTACAAGCTGGATTAACTAGGAGTGCACTTAAAAGTATCCGGTGCATATGCTAGCTTGTGTGTGGACAAAGCAGGTAGGCTAGTAAGTATCATGTGCATGCTTGTGTGTGGAAAAAGGAGTAGCTGTGTTTGCGAGATCCTCTTATTCTTTCCCCCTCCCCAATCTCTCTCGTATCAGTGCTCTCGAGCCGGCATGCCAAGGCCCTCGCTCGGCTCCTGCTGCTGACTGGCCGGATGGATGGTTCCTCCATTAGGCATGTTCAGTTTCTTGGTGGGGGCATCTTTTACTTGTTTAGTTTCTTGAGTGTTTTCTTTTTGTTTTTGCGGGCATCTTTTATAGTACTTATTTAGTTTCTTGAGTGGTTGACGTGGACTTGTATCCGCTGTCGGCACAATGGAGGTCTTAGTCAGGTCAACTTCTATCGTGGAGACATCGGCCCGGGCTATGATCCTTCTCTGCTAGTAAAGCCAATTTAATTTGGGCAGCGCTAGGCGTCCAAATTAACGGTCAGATCTGTTTTCTGTTCTTTCATGCCGCTTTTGCTATAAACGGTCCTGTTTTTGCTACATATAGTCCCGCTTTTACTATATGTAGTAAAAAAAGTTCAGTTTAGAAAATACAAAAACAGAGACCTAGCCGGCGACCATGTAGCAAAAAAAGTCCTAGTGTAGCAAAACCAACTTCGCAGGAGACTTTCACCGGAAGACCTCGCTGGAGACTTTGTAGCAAAATATTTGTGCTATTATAGCAAAAACAAAAAACGTGTGTAGCAAAGAATATTGGCAAATGTAGCAAAAAATCAGATATCGCCGGCGCCGGAAATCTTGTAGCAAAAATTTGCTACCTAGTAAAACGACTTCGCCGGAGACTATCGCTGGTCATCTTGTAGCAAAAGTTTTGTAGTATAGCAAAAACAAATAACATTTGTAGCAAACAAATATATGTATGTAGCAAATCATGCGGTGTAGCGAAAAATCCTCCACACGAAAATTATCCGCCCCGTCCGTAGCAAATTCGTCAACCGTCGGTAGCAACGTTGATGGTCGTCGGTAGCTAAAACGCCGATCGTCCGTAGCAAAATCTACATGTGGTAGGTAGCATGGGCGGGGTCACCTCGCCGTCGCCCATGGAACTCGGCCTTGGTTAGGGGCAGAGCATGGAGGCGAATCCTACGTGCGGTGCCAGGCACACCTACGGCGGCGGGAGTGGTTGGTGGTGGCCGGAGAGGCGGGGGCAGACGCGGAGGTACGGGCGTGGCCGGGAATTCTGTCCGGCGGCCGATGACTACTTTGGTGGCGGTGGCGGTGACTGCCTGCTCCAGCGCAGCTAGGCGACCAGCAAGGGCGACCGACGCGAGCTGCAGGGGACGCGGCGAGGTGACCAACAACGTGCTTCTTCCTCCTTCACCTTCAAGACGCGGGCTCGCGATAGCAACGAAGATCCTAACAACACGGGGAAGAAAGGTACTTGGAAGATAAGGTTGCGGCTTGGTCCCACCACATGGGCTCTCAGGTCGCGAGTCGAGGACACAGGGGATCAAACTCCTGCGGAAGGAAGGCGGGCGTGCGGTCGCGAGTCGAGGGCCCAGGGGATTGATCGGTTCGATCCCCTAAGGGAACTGTATCGTTTTCCATTTAATTTTGATAGTGACGCTCCGTTTTTTTATGTTATTTTAGGGAACGTTATTTTGATGTTGATTTTGCAGAGTACTGCGATGCATTGAGTTGTGTTCATCGTCAGCATCAGAACACTTTGAACTTGACGGTGCCATCTCCCGTCGGCGAAGGACAAATCTAGGACGTTCAGGTCCGTAATCTTCTCTCCGTCACTTTTTTTGAAGCAAACAATAAAGGAGATTTTATGAGATAGCCCCGTTGGCGCTCTAATAAATACAATTCTAGCTTCAAAATTCGTTCATATTTTTTCCTGTACAAGTTTTAATTCAATGGGCGTAAAATGTATGTACTCTAAAATTTCCTGGCCTACTCTCCCCAAGGGGCGACGTGCGTCCCCAAACCCTAACGGTCGTCGGCCCTGCCCCCTCTCTATCCCCTAGGTGTTGTGGGGTAAAGACCGTATGACGAGCTGGCAGGGCTTTCTACGTCGCCATGCACTAATATCCGGTGAAGTGTCTCGACGACGACTCCAGACGGTGAGGAGTGTCACCACAACTCCCTCGTTGTGTAGTGCGCTTGTCCTGCTGACGCAACAGTGAGAATGAGCATACACAACGCTCTCTCTAGGTGGCCATGGCCTCCGAAGTTGGGGGTTGCCTGCCGTCATGGCTTCAGCCTGTCGTGGGGCGTCGGCGCAGCAGGCTCCGATGAGCCCGAATCTAGGAGGTATTGTCTTATGTGGGCCCTTCTAGCCGATGGGGCTGGGTCAGGCTTGTACGAAGTAGAGGGTTTTGAAGGGGATGAGTATAATGCGCGGGATGGGGGTCTCTTGGGGGCAGATCCGGGTGAAAAACTTACTTTTGGCTGCGCCATCTCCTACCTGAAGGCATCACCAAGGCGAAGCTTCCCCACTTCCTTCGCTATCTCTACTGGAAACTCGAGATACTTGGTTTGGATGATGGTGCCGATCATGCATCGTCTCCCACTAGCAGAGTTGTGCATCGGATGGAAGTACGAACTGATGGCAACGATGGTGGCTACATCATTCCACATGGTAGGTGGTGGTGGCTAGTGCGGCAATAATGACTTTGACGAGTGATGATTTATTCATGGAACTATGAAAGCCTTCGATAGTCATGTTCTTGTTTAGGCGTGTTTTTCTTTGAACGAGTTTAGGCGTGTTGAAAGAACAGTTGAGTCAACTAGAGTGGAGGTGAATAAGCAATGGTCAAACTTTACGGAAATCGATAGCTTTTAGAAAATTCTTTTCTATGGTCGCATAGAACACCCTACGCATACAATTCTACAAAGATAAAAATTTATAGAAAAGTATATTGCAAGAAAGTAAAGGA
Organism: Avena insularis; assembly: GCA_023614405.1. Lineage (NCBI taxonomy): Eukaryota > Viridiplantae > Streptophyta > Magnoliopsida > Poales > Poaceae > Avena > Avena insularis. The sequence goes on from CM042697.1 coordinate 473,875,240, forward strand.
ACTATGGAAGAGATCGTAAACAAGAAGATATATCCCAAGGTTCGTATAGTTCACGCTATTCTACATCCTAGTTGGATAAGCCTAGGGCACAAAGTCCAAAGGGAACTTAGTCCGTGGTAACAATAATCAACCTATTTGTTTTTGCGAAAAAACAATGATCAACCTATTTGCCCTTGAGCTAGGACACCAAGTCCATGCCCAACCACTAAGAGGTACTCCCTCCGTTTGGGATTATAAGTCCCGCGCGGATAACTAGGTTGCTAGTTTGGACAACAAAACATAAATAGTATAGCATAAAAATTATACCATTAGAAACTTTAGAGGTTATATTTTTTTAATGGTATAATTTTTGTGATATATAAGTTATGTTTTGTTAGTCAAATTAACAACCTAGGTATACGCGTAGGACCTATAATCTCAAACAGAGGGAGTAGATGTGTACACGTAGTAGGCAATCTCATACCTTTGTAAACTCTTGGCTCCTTCGCAACACACCACAAAGGTTTCCAAAGTGACTCTCTAGAAGGATAGGAGGCACACACCTTCCGAGAAGTAACAACACTTGGCTATAACTTGAATCTTGAAGCTCTCATAAAGAAATCACAAAGATAGATTCTCGAAGCACGATACCATGAATCTCAAAAGGGTTTGATTACAGGAATGAGTTTAGGTGCAAGTTTGAAATGCCGGAAGTCACCAGCTACTCCTTTCTAGTTGAAAATTACAAACTTTTAACTTTGATGGTACCTTTTCTACTCTATAATATGGACTTTTCTACTTTTTTTTGATCTGAAAACTATAGGGGAGGCCCCGACAGTAAATTTTTATATTAAAGTGAAAAGAATATTTACAAGAAGGGGGATGTACAAGAGGGCTTAGCCCAGGGCATAGCCCAAAGATAGTTACAGAGCGTCTAGCCAAGCTACAAGATATGATTTCATATCCTCCTTCATTCTATAAGAGAGAAGGAAGAGGTCCTTTTAAAAGAAAAGGACCAAGCGCTAATAGAGGGAGTGACATTATAAAAAATAAGGGCATTCCTTTGCTTCCATAAATTTCAGGAGGCGGTTGCAAAGACCTCAAAGAAGAACGGCCTTCGAAAGTTGGATTTAGCAGTGGCCATCAACTGAGGGAGTTCGAGATTGTCTTCAAGCCTGAAGTTGATGGAAAGCCAACATTGCTTGCTGAAGCTACAACGCCAAAAAAGATGGTCTCTGGTTTCAAGATGTCCCTCGTCGCAGAGGCTGCAAATGCCATTATCGTCAAGAAAAAAGGATTTCCTTAGCAGCATCTCCTTTGTGTTCAGACGGTCATTGGCAAGGAGCCAAAAGAAAGATTTAATTTTGGGAGTACACTTTGATTTCCATATCCAGGAGAAAAAGATGGGGGCTTGAAGGTGTTCAAAGTTTAGATAATATATCTTGTTTGCGGAGAAGTGTGTACCCCAGCTATATGACCATAAGTCATTATCATTAACATTCCGGGTGGATCTTGTTTGGTTAACAAGGTGGTTGAGCTCATGGAGTTCCTCAAACGCTTGTGTAGATAGAGGGAGGTGAAAAGCATCAATGGGATCATCCAGGTCGAGGATATCCTTAACCGAGGCTAGTTTATCAATAGCAAAAGAGTGGAGCCTAGGAAACTTTGTCATTAGGAGATCCGTGCTCCAATTGTCACTCCAGAAAAGAGCAGTGTCGCCCGCAACAATCGAACAAGACGCAATCCTTTTGTACTTTGAGCAAAGTTTCATAATGTCCTTCCACCAAAAGAAGCTTTGGATATTTGTAGCCTGCAACGTGGAATTATTATAGTTTCTCCAAAGCAAGTGGACCCAAGGGATGTTCTCCTTGTTGAAAAACTTGTGCAAGAACTTCAAAAGAAGGGCCTCGTTTTGGACCGAGAGATTGGTAATGCCAAGACCTCCCTTGGATTTTGGCCTGCATACTAAGTCCCAAGCCGCTAAAGATTTTGGTCTACTAGAGTTGTCCATTTTACCCCACACACCAATTCTTCTAGATTTATCCACAATTTCGATGGCTCCATCTGCAAGTTTAAAGGTGCAGAGGTAGAAAGTGGGTAGGGAGCTAAGAATAGCCTTAGTCACCATGATTCTTCCATCAAGAGAGAGGAAGGAGGCGGTGGCAGCGAGGCGATGATTGATTCTTGAATATAAAGGTACAAGGTCGCGAATGCGAGGTCTGCTCAGGCCAAGAGGGAGGCCAAGATAGGTGAAGGGGAATGTTTCAAGCTTGCATCCAAAAAGGCCCGCTAGGAGAGTCGCTTTCTCATTAGAAATATTAATGGGAAGAAGGCAGGACTTGGAAAAATTCACCCTCAAACCAGTGAATTGTGCAAAGGTTTCTAGAATCCCTTTAAGAAAGAGGAGTTATCGAGGGCAGACTTGCATAATTAACAAGGTATCATCCGCATACTGGATTATCGGGAAATCTCCATTAACCGAAGGAATGGGGTGGTGGAGGAGGTTACTCTGGCAAGCTTTGTTGATGACACTTTGAAGGAGGTCCGCTGTAGAGACATAGAGGAGGGGTGAGAGAGGGTCACCTTGCCTCAGCCCCCTACGACAATGGAAAGTTTCCCAGGAACTCCATTCAGGAGGCCAAAGAAGTGCCAGACGCAAGGATAGATTTAATCCATCCAAGGAAGCGATCATCCAAGCCATAATGTTTTAACATGGATAAGATCGCGTCGTGTTCGATCATGTCAAAAGCTTTGGCAAAAATCCAGTTTGAGGATTATGATTTCTCTTTTAGACTGATGGCATTGGTGAAGAAATTCAAAACTCTAAGCAAGACAATCTTGAATCGTCCTGCCCTTGATGAAACCGTATTGGTTTTGATGGATGATTTTGAGGATTATCCTTTGGAGGCGGTCTGCTAAAAGTTTAGTGAGAAGCTTGAGACAGGAGTTGAGTAGCGAGATAGGTCTATAGTCACCAAGATTTTCAGGACTAGGAACCTTTGGGATCAGCGTGATATGGGAGTTGTTGATGCTTTGGAGGTTGACGGAGTCATTGAAAAAAGCATGGCAAAGAGCATGGACTTTCTACTTGAGGATTACAAATCTTCTACTACTTATAATACAGACTTTCAACTCATGAACAGTTTGAAATACATACATTGCATATGTACAACGAGCAAACTTACTTTCAACAAATCTGGATCAGTGAATGACTGGTGGGCCATCGTTGCAAAGGGCAATAAGAGTGATGCGGTTGCTGCTGCTTATTTTGCCTGGAACATTTGGACTGAGCGAAATGGTCGTATCTTCAGACATGCTAATTCCCGTTGCTTCAGTTGCAGCTAAGATCGATTCCTGCATACCGATGTTAGAGGAATCCTGGTTGCCACCCTAGCTTTTAATTTCTCTGTAAGCTGCACTTGATGCAGTCTATTTGCCTGTAACTATCCTGTACATGCAAAACCACCTTCGAATCGTCAGAAAGGGGAAAAGTTAACGGTATTGATAGTTCAGAACTGTGTCTTAAGTCTTAACCTGTTCTGAATTTCATAAACTGTAAACTGAACTCAGCCGGTAGTTTGGGTTAAAGTGCACTTTTGTCAAACAAATAAAGTACCGTATGCTATCCTAGATGGCCTTTGACCTTTTACATACGCTGTTAAGCTAAGCTCCATGCTAATGTATGAGAAGAGGGAAGATCTCTTGCCTCCGTTTCAGAAAAAAAAAATCAGAATGGAGTGAACTTACAATTGTGTATTGGTCTTTTGTCAGATAACGGCGACGTCGTCGATATAGATGAGCGCGGTTCTTGCAGGATATGGCGACTCGACGCAGCCACCCACCATCTACAAGGTCCCTGAGGAACTTACAGTTACAAACCTGTGCTGTGATCCCAGAGTACAGCATGAGCCGGTTGCTGTTTTCCTGGGCAGGGTTGTTCAGGAGTACCATCTTCCCCCAGAAACTCAGCGGCTCGAGAAATACAAATGGTGCTGTGCGCGGCAGCTCATCAGCCGGCACAGCCACCTCTTGGAGCCTGCCAGGACTCCGGTGCTACTGAACGAATGTTTCACGACCATGAAACGCCTCTTGCCACGAATTTATGCATCCTACTCTGAAGAATTCTCGAAAACTTTGCGCGTCCTCCCAGACAACGAGGTGGCCGAGGCGATGCTAAAAGATGTATGCTTCATCCTACACCGCTTGCTCAAGTACGCGCGACGCGTGAAAATGGAAAGATGTGCAGGCGGCAGCGATCAGTTTGACGAGGACGAGGACTGGACTCAGGTTTACGGCAGGTGCTTCGTGTGGCAGTTCGTGACGCGTGACATGCTGCTGCTGCAGAACCAGATGCCTTTCTTCGTGATCCGGGAGCTCTTCCAGAAGCTGAGGAACGAGGATGAGCCCGAAGAACTCCTGGTGACCGGCGGCCTTAGGCTTTTCCGGTCCCTTCATCCCCAGAGGCTGCTCCTTTCACCCATTGAATGTGACGACGTGCACCACCTTCTGCACCTCTTCTACCTCTCCGTCGGCCTGCCACCGACTGATCGCCAGCAGCAGCAGCAGCACCGCCGCGCAAGCGACGAGCTGATGTTGGAGCTCCCGCAATGGATCCCCTGCGCCAAGGAGCTGGAGGAGGCCGGGGTCCGGTTCCGGAAGAGGAAGAACGCCACAAGCTTTCTGGACGTCAAGTTCGCCCGTGGCGTCCTGGAGATTCCTCAGCTGGAGCTCAACGACTCCAGCGACTCGCTGTTCCGGAATCTGATCGCGTTCGAGCAGACATACCCTGACACCACATGGGACGTCTCCACCTACGCTGTTTTCATGAACTGTCTCGTCACCTCGGCAGAGGACATGAGGATCCTGGACCTGCAAGGCATCCTCGTCAACCACCTCAACAGCAGGAGGTGCGCCCCCTGGCGATTCTTCAGCGACATCGTCGCGCAGGTGCACTGGTCCGCAGACAACTACCTAGTCGGCCTGATGAGCGCGGTGAACAGGTATAGGAACCGCAGGCGGCACAGGTGGCACGCGGCACTTGCACGCAACTACTTCGGCAACCCCTGGGTGACCATGTCGGTGTTCGCAGCCCTGCTCCTGCTCATCATGTCCGTGCTGCAGACCTTCTTCACTGTCTATGCCTATTTCAAGCCCCCGAACCAGAAGTAAGCACACATCAGAGACAAGTTAGCAGTAATATTATGTTGGGAGAACACCCTCAACGTGCTGCTTTCAAATAAACTGGACAATGTGTTTGGAGAGCTTACACTACTCTCTAAACATGGACCGGAGATTTATAATTTGCTTCCCAACTTAATTTGGTCATGTAGCCTTCTATCCGCGTCTATGATTACATAATGTTGCCTATATTTCTTCAGCGGCTTGTGTGTTTGTTGCTGTATTCCCTTGTATTCAGTACTCTTATTGTAAACTGAACTGAGTCATTTTACCATTGATATATGGGAGTATCCGGATTCAGTAATAGGTGATTTGTATTTCCCCCCGGTACATTAGTGGAAATGGAAGTCTGTAAGCAATAGAATTGTCATTTTGTATTACCATATCATCATCTGCTATTTATAACATCTCAGTTGCTGCTTTCAATAAAACTGGACCGTGTATTGGGGAAGCTTACGCTACTCACGAAAACATGGACCGGAGATTTATAATTTGCTTCCGAACTTAATTTTGGTCATATAGCCTGCTATCCGCGTCTATGATTACATAACGTCGCCCGATATTTCTTCAGTGGCTTCTGTGTTTGCTGTAATCCCTTGTATTCAGTACTCTTATTGTAAACTTAACTGAGTCATTTTACCATTGATATATGGAGTATCTGGATTCAGTAATAGGTTTTTTTTATTACCCCCCCCCCCCCCCCCCCGGTGGAATTCTGTAAGCAATAGAATTGTCATTTTGTATTACCAATACCATCTTCTGCTATTGATATTACCCTTCAGTAGTACTTCATCAATTTTTAAGCTCCATGTCTCTAGTGTTCTTCAGTAGACTCTGTGTGAGCGTGTACATGTGTGCACATCTATATTGTACTTGGTGTTTCGCAATACAGAACATAATAACTAGATGTCACTGAATCCTACATAAACTGAGAACACACCAATAGAGAATAGTAGGTTTTTTTGGTGCATCACAGTGAAAACACATGACAAACATAAGAATTTCTGTATAGAGCAATTCAGTGCAAGGAGAAAGAATTTTGTATTTTTGCGTCATTAATTTGATCTAGATAATCATAATGCACATACTCTCTGAAGCTATTCTGAAATTTACAAGATATAACAAAAAATGCTAATGTGAAGTCACTCAAAAATCAAAATAGAACACGCAAAACATCCCAAAAGAAACTTAGAAGATGGTTGTGAGCCTATACTAGGATTGATACTACTGATCCATATGTTCTGTTTTAGATAAGGATAGCTGATGCTTTAGCTCAACACTAGAGATGGCCACGTCCTCCTGGTTGCATCTGGGACATCCGATGCCGCCGACCGTCACAGGCATCGCCAAGCAGTGCCACCATCACGAAAAACTCACCCCCATTAACATGTGGACCCCTATAAAACATTGAGCACATGGAGAACGCAACAACTCGTGTAGGCAGGGGACCCCAAAATTGGAACGTTTTTAAAGCAGCATCGCCCAAATTTGCCACATACCAACATGTATCCTTGAAACCGAGAAGCTAAAGAAATTGACGTGCAAAGCTGGCGATGAAATAAAAGTAAATGCTTGAAAGATCGATAAGTAGTAATTTATTTTGGTTTTGAATGCAAAATGAATAAATAAAGATCAAAGTAATATGGTTAGATGGCCCAATAATCTAAGTGTGCAAGATGACAAGTCTAAGGTTGTACTATATAAAACTTAAACTTTCACGAGGTAGATATGATTAATTCGAGTCATATACGTCTACGTAATGTGTCATTTCTTATTATTTTCGAACCTAGCCTAATCTAGGTGTACCCATTTTTATGTGGAAACACACCCCTTGTGATTATACCCCTACCAAATCCATGAGCACAAAGGGAAATATTAACGCTAAGCCTAACCATAACTTTAATTTCTAGGGTCCACGTGACTTCCTTCTCTTACAATTCCAGGATTAGGGGAAAAATTCTATCATCTTCAGACTTCCTCCGCTCTTCCTTGTTTTAAGGTGTAACTCTATGAGCCTATAAATGGTGAATTACTATGCAACCGACGTTGACAAGATACCATCGTAGAATTACAACTAAAGAATAAAACAAGACAATAAACTCATAGCATAGCTAAATGAAAATCACGAGTAGGGTTTTCTGTACCCTCGGGAACGTAAGGAACTACTTACAACTAAATGACAATCATGAGTAGGTTTTAAGCTGCGTCTATGATTCCTTAATTTTGCCTATCTTTCTTCAGTGGCTTCCCTGTTACTGTATTTCCTTGTAGTATTTTGTCTGTTCTCTTACTGTAAACTGAACCGAGTTATTGCCATTGGTATGTTTCTCTTCACTAGATACCTTACAGCACGATCTGGATTCACTAAGTGATTTGATATATTTTGCGGGAAGACTAATGGAATCTTTAAGCAAACAAATTGCCATGTTATATATAGTACCATCTATGTGCAGGATTGTTTGCTACAAAGGCCACATTGATTCAGAGGATTCCAGCAACATAGTGATTAGATGTCACGGTCATGGCATAGCATGTTGAAACCTAACGAAAACACAACAATATGAAATAGAACTTTTTTATTGCATCAGAGAAGAACACATGAAAAACATAAATATTTATTTAGATCATACAAAATCAAAAGCAGATTTTGTGTTTTGTAGCTACAAAATGTTAACTCATTTCACAACAGCTACTAGATCATGAAAAATTTAGGTTGGGCTGTGTTTGAACGAATTTATTTATAGTGGAATGTTAAAACATGAGCCACATATCACAAAATAATTAGTTAGCTAAAATAATATAATAAACAAAAATTCGGCACAAAAGGAATTATAATCAGTGAGGAGCTAGGGACAGGATTTGCACCATGGGTATGTGGAGCTAAAATACTTCTATTAGGTTTAGAATATAAAACATAAGAGTTCACAGTAGAGAAAACTAAAATACGAACAGTTCTTCATAGCAACAATGTCTCAGTTAAATTGAAGAAAATTAAAATGAAAACTCCGCCGCGATTTAGTGCTGCAATGCACATGAATCATATCATCCTCTGTTCTCAATCGGGGGAAAATAGAAGAAAAGAAAAGACTCACAGGTTCTCAATTGGGGAATTGCTGTGGCGGTGGCGCAGTGGCCAGTGGCCTGCTTCATCGCCGAGCGCTGCCGCTTCAGGAATCGGGGTGAACGGGGTGGCGCGGACGGCGTCGCGGTCGTCCGTTCTCCCGTGGTGGCGCCGGCAAGCCGAAGAGGCTCTGCTGGTCGGTTATAGTCGACGCGTTTGGCCTTGGGGGCTGCTCGTCCTCAGGCGGTAGGCTGTTTTTTCTTTAAGAAAGAACAAAGGCGGCAGGCTGCTGCTGCGCCTGCTCGTGGTCGTGGAGCAGAGGAGCGGGCCAGCAGCCAGCAGGGTAGGCTGGCCGGGTTATTTACTGGGCCATCAAGCGGCGCAAGCTTCGTAGGTTCAGGGAGCAACCGAAGTGACGCCTTGGCCCAGGTACGGTAGACGAGTATTCGATTAAAAAAAGTTAAGTCTTATGCATACAATGCAAGGCGTTTAGACGAGTGCATAGAAAAATAAGATAATTTTTTGTATGAAGGTGTCTAGTTAAGCTGAAGATCCTTTTATTGCTGAAAAAATTCGAAAAATATCTCAAGGTCAAGCATCAGTTTTTCGTTTAGGAGATTATGGATCTCTATGATTTCAAGATCGTCTTTGTGTTCCAAACGTGTCAGAAATTCGTAAAATGATACTTCGAGAGGCACATGAAACACCATATTCCATTCATCTAGAAAGTACCAAAATGTACATGGATTTAAAAGAATTATTCTGCTGGAATAACATAAAAAGGAATTAAAAAAAGGAATAACATGAAAAGAAACATTGCAAAATACGTGTCGGAATGCCATACTTGCCAAAGGGTAAAAGCTAAACATCAAAGTCCAGCAGGACTGTTACAACATTTGGAAATTCTAGAGTGGAAATTGGAGTAAATTGGTATGAATTTCATCACAGGATTACCCATGACACCAAAACGGAAGGATATGATATGGGTGATTGTTGATAGACTCACTAAGAGTGCACATTTTATTCTGGTAAATCAGAAAGATAATGCCAAAAAGTTAGTAGAAGTATATGTCAAGGAGATAGTAAGTAAGCACGGAGTGCCCAAGAAAATCATATATGATAAAGGATCTGTCTTTACTTCAGCATTTTGGAAAAAATTACATGAAGCACTTGGTTCAAAGTTAGATTTCAGCATAGCCTATCATCCAGAAACTGGGGTTCAGATTGAAAGAACCAATCAAATATTGGAAGACATGCTTAGGGCTTGTGCATTAGACTTTGGAGGTTCATGGTAAGATCATCTACCATTGACAGAATTTTCCTACAACAACAACTATCAGAGTAGTCTGAAGGCAGCTCCATATCAAGTACTCTATGGAAGGAAGTGTATATCACCAATATGTTGGTATGATCCTGATAGTAGCAAAGAATTTGTACTATACTATATCAAGGAAAGGCAAGATATCATCGATATAATCAAGGATAGATTGAAAATAGCTCAAAGTAGACAGAAAAGTTATGCTGGTCAAATTCGAAGTAATGGCATCCTGAAGTAGGAGATCTGGTATATCTCAAAGTAAGCCCAATTAAAGGAGTTAAAAGGTTCGGAGTTAAAGGAAAATTGAGTCCTAGATATATAGGACTGATGTCTACGCACTTCTATTCTTGTAGACAGTTGTTGGGCCTCCAAATGCAGAGGTTTGTAGAACAGTAGCAAGTTTCCCTTAAGTGGATTATGAAGGGTTTCGCAGCATAGTAAATCAAAATTTTCTACGGAAGCGAACAGAGGGAAAGCCAAGATCTAATCTAGGAGATGCAAACAACGAGAGAGATTGGATTAGATCTTCATACCCTTGAAGATTCAGACGCGTGAGCGTTAACGTGGGTGATGTAGTCGTACTCGCTTCTCCTCCTCGCGATCCGATCTAGCACCACAAGTGGCGGTGCCTCCGTGAGATATGCACGTCACGGCACCTCGGCGTCTCCTCCTTCCTCGGACCAGCAAGTATGGTGGAGAGATAGATTGGATCTACACTGACGACGGCGTGGTGTATATGGTGGAGAATTTACGCAGGCTTCGCCTACAAGCGATCGGGAGGAGAGAGGAAGGCAGCAGGACAAGCTGGGTTTGGAGGAAGGTGTAAGGAGGTGTGAGAGGCGCACCAGCCCTCTATATATAGAGGGTGCGGCCAGCCCTAGCCTCTCCTCCAAGCCTATCTCCGCTTTAAACAATTTAAACTCTCCTTATCTAGAAATCCTATCTTATCTTATCTCTAGTTTAAACGATTTAAACTCTCTAGGATCGGCTGGGCCCTATGGGGCCTTGTGCCCCAATGCGCCAGGACACTCCCTCATATGCCCATGCCCCTCCGGAAGGTGGGACCACGTTGGCCCCTTCCGGAAGGTTCTAAAGCTTCGATACAATACCGATTAACGGAACTATTCGAACTCCAAAACTGCCGCCTTATATGAATCTTATTCTCGGACCATTCGAACCTCTCGTGATATCCGGATCCCATCCGAGACTCGAACAAAAATTCATAAACCAATTATCCAATCTATCCTAGCGTCGAGACACGTTAAGTGTGTGACCTCATGGGTTCGAGAATATGCGACATGATCTTCTATCAATAATCAACGGCGGGTCAGGCACCCATATTGATTCCCACACATTCATCGATGATCATATCGGATGAACCACGATGCCGAGATTCAATCAATCCCATATATATATTCCCTTCGTCTCGCGATATTTTACTTGCCCGAGATTCGATCGTCGGTATCGTCATACCTAGTTCAATCTCGTTCATAGCAAGTACTTTACTCGTTCCGTAATCCGATATCACTTTGTGATTAACTCCTTAACCACATGCTTGCAAGCGGTGTTGATATCGATTACGAGTGGGCCCAAGCATATCTCTCCGACTTGGGAGGACAAATCCCATCTCGATACATACAACCCAATGATACTTTCCGATCACGAGAGACACCTTTATGATCACCCTCTCATAGGATGACGTTTGATGACCTCAAAGCTTTCTTCCGATACCAGGGAGTTGTATTATCTCATGGTCTAAGGAATACAATATTTGACATAAGAAAAACTTCGCAAAGCGAACACGATGACACGATCTAATTGCTTCGCTTAGTTTGGTCATCCACCATATCATTCTCCCAATGATATGATCTCATTATCAATTGACAACTCATGTCTATGGTTAGGAAACCTTAACCATCATTGATCAATGAGCTAGTCCATAGGCGCATTAGGGACACGGTGTTGTTTACAAACCACACAAGTATTAATGTTTCCGCTTAATACAATTCTAGCATGGAATATAAACTTTATCATGAACAAGAATTATAATAATAACATCTTTATTATTGCCTCTAGGGCATAATTCAACAGATCTCCCACTTGCACTAGAGTCAATAATCTAGTTTACATTTGGCAACAATCTTACACCCATGGCAATCGAGGTGCTGATCATGTTTTACGTGGAAGAGGTTTAGTCAATGGATCTGCGACATTCAGATCTGTATGTACTTTGCTGATCTTCGATCTCCATCGCTATATAATCTCGGATTATATGAAACTTGCGGTTGATATGCTTGGTCTTTGGATGATATCTTGGTTCCTTAGCGAGTGCTATGGCGGATGTTGTCACACAATATCTCCAAGGGTCCAATGCACTTGGAACACGCCAAGCTCGATGATGAAGTTTCGATCCAAACTCCTTCACTTGACGCTGCAGCAGCCATGTATTCCGCTTCTCGTAGATCCCGCGACCACGCTTTGCTTGCAGCTTCTCCACTCAGCTCCTCCATTCAAAATATACACGTATCACGTGCGAGATTTAGCATCATCCTTGTCGGTGTTGAAACTAGCATCGACGTAACCTTTACTGACGAGCTGTTCATCACCCCCATAGACTAAGAACATTTCTTTAGTCCTATTTAGGTACCTTAGGATGTTCTTTACGGCTGTCCAAAGGTTCCACTCTGGATCACTTTGATATCTCGTCGTCAAACTAAGAGCATTGGACACATCCGGTCTAGTACACAACATGGCATACATGATGGAACCTATGGTCGAGGCATAAGGCACTTTGCTCATAGCTTCCCTATCATTTACCGTAGCTGGACACTGAGCCTTGCTCAATATCTTACCTGACAACATAGGCCGAACCTTTCAATGCTTTATCCATTCGAACCTTTTCGTAACTTTGTCTAGGTATGTACTCGCTTAAAGCTATCGTGCGTCTTGTCTATCTCTATAGATCTTGATGCCCAATATATAAGCAGCTTCACCTAGGTCTTTCATTGAAAACACTTGTTCAAATAACTCTTCACATCGTTAAGCATGTTGATGTCATTTCCAATAATCAATATGTCATCCACATATAGTACCGTAAACGCCACCGAGCTCCCACTCACTTTCTTGTAGATGCAAGCTTCGTAGCAATTTGGAACAAATCCAAAGCTCTTGATCACTTGATCAAACGAAGGTTCCAACTCCGAGATGCTTGCTTCAGTCCATAAATGGAACGCTGAAGTTTGCATACTTTATCAGCATCCTTAGGATCGACAAAACCTTCGGGTTGCATCATATACAACTCTTCATCAATGTTGCCATTGAGGAACGCAGTATTGACATCCATCTGCCATATTTCATAATCATGAAACGCAGCAATTGCTAATAAAATCCGAATGGACTTAAACATCGCTACGGGAGAGAAAGTCTCATCGTAGTCAACACCTTGAACTTGTCGAAAACCTTTCGCGACAAGCCGTGCTTTATAGACGGTAACATTACCATCCGCGTCTGTTTTCTTCTTGAAGATCCATTTGCACTCAACGGCCTTTCGGTCGCTAGGAGGGTCCACCAAAGTCCATACTTGGTTTTCGCTCATGGATCCCAATTCGGATTTCATGGCTTCTAGCCATTTCTCAGAGTCTGGGCTCATCATCGCTTCCTCATAGTTCGTGAGGTTCTGTCTTCTACTAACAAGACAGTCAAGACAGGGTTGCCGTACCACTCAGGAGGGGCACGCGACCTTGTCGACCTGCGACGTTCAGTAGCAGCATCGTCCGAAGCTTCATGATCCTTGTCATTAGCTTCCTCTATTATTGGCGCAGGCGGCACTGGAACAATTTTAGGTGTTGCGCTACTCTCCAATTCAAGAGAAGGTTCAACAACCTCGTCTAGCTCTACTTTCCTCCCACTCACTTCTTTCGAGAGAAACTCCTTCTCTAGAAAGGAACCGTTCTTTGCGACAAACACTTTGCCTTCGGTTCTGTGATAGAAGGTATACCCAATAGTTTCCTTAGGGTATCCTATGAAGACGCATTTCTCCTCTTTGGGTTCGAGCTTGTCCGGCATCAACTTCTTGACGTAAGCTTCGCATCCCCAAACTTTAAGAAACGACAACTTAGGTTTAACATCAAACCACAGTTCATACGGTGTCGTCTCAACGGATTTAGATGGAGCCCTATTTAAAGTGAATGCAGCGGTTTCTAATGCATAACCCCAAAACGATAACGGCAAATCAGTAAGAGACATCATCGATCGGACCATATCTAATAGGGTTCGATTCCGGCGTTCAGACACACCATTGCGCTGTGGTGTTCCGGGTGGCGTGAGTTGTGAAACGATTCCACTTGCCTTGAGATGCGTGAGAAAATCATAACTCAAATATTCACCCCCACGATCGGATCGTAGAAACTTAATCTTTCTGTTACGATGGTTCTCCACTTCATTCTGAAATTCTTTGAACTTTTCAAACGTTTCAGATTTATGTTTCATTAAATAGATATACCCATATCTACTTAAGTCATCGGTAAAAGTGAGAAAATAGCGATATCCACCGCGCGTCGAAACACTCATCGGTCCGCATACATCGGTATGTATGATTTCCAACAAGTCTGTTGCTCACTCCATCATACCGGAGAACGGGGTTTTGATCATCTTGCCCATGAGGCATGGTTCGCATGTGTCAAATGATTCAAAATCAAGAGACTCCAAAAGTCCATCAGAATGGAGTTTCTTCATGCGCTTTACACCAATATGACCTAGCAGCGATTGCCACAAATAAGTAGTATTATCACTATCTACTTTGCATCTCTTAGCCTCAATGTTATGGATGTGTGTTTCATCCCTTTCGAGATTTAGAAGAAATAAACCATTCACAAGAGGTGCATGACCATAAAAGATGTTACTCATATAAATAGAACAACCATTATTCTCCGATTTAAATGAATAACCGTCTTGCAATAAACACGATCCGAAACAATGTTCATGCTCAACGCAGCACATAATAACATTTATTAAGGTTTAAAACTAACCCCGAAGGTAAAACTAAGGAGAGCGTGTCGACGGCCCCATCACATCAACTCTTGATCCGTTGCCAGCAGCGCGCCGTCACCTCATCCCTCGCAGTTGCGTTTATTCCGTAGCTCTGCTTCGAGTTACAAATATTAGCAACCGAACCAAGTATCAAATACCTGTGCACTACAATGAGGGCTAGTAAGGAAAACATCAATAACATGTATATCAAATATACCTTTGATGGTGCCAGCCTTCTTGTCCGCTAAGTACTTGACGATTGCGCTTCCAAGGACCCTTGTCCTTGCAATAGAAGCACTCGATGTCCGGCTTAGGTCCGGACTTGAGCTTCTTCTCAGCGAGGGCAACGCTTCGCCTCCTTTCTTGAAGGGCTTCTTTGCACCTTTACCTTTCTTAAAGGAGGGCTTGTTGACCATCAACACATGATTATCCTTTTGATGTCCACCTCCGACCTTCACTTTTGCGAAGAGCTCGGTGATCGTATCAGTGGAACCAATCTGATTATGAGTCACTACAAAACTTTTGTAGCTGGGAGGGAGTGATTGCGAACCTGTCAATCTTGAGCTCCTCCGAATCTTGATCCGGTTGCTCAAAGGCGTTGAGTGTAGCCCGACATCTTTATGGCGTGCTCACTAACGGAACTCCTTCATCCATCTTGCAGTTAAAGAACTTCTCGAGATCTCATATCTCTCGAACGGGCCTGAGTCTGAACATAGTTTTCAACTCTTCGAGAATCTCAAAGGGCCGGGATAGTTTTCAAAACGATTTTGAAGTTCGGTTCCATAGCAAACAACATGGTGCTCTTAATCACACCATAATCATCTTTGCGTCGATAGACAGCTTTCTCATCACCTGGCAGCTTGATAATGGGGGTTACCTAACGCTTTCTCAAGGACATAGTCCTTTTGTCCGCCAGAATGATTCTTAGATTGCGGAACCAATTGGTGAAGTTAGACCCATTGTTTCTAAGCTTTTCTTTCTCAAAAAACGTTGAAGTTGAAGTTGGACTTGGCCATTGGATCTACAGATTTGCAAGTACAATTTAGACTATGTTCATGATAAATAGTTCAACTTAATCAAATTACTAGATAAACTCCACTAAATTCAACATCCTCAAGTTGTTTAGTGAACACGATCCAAATTCACCACACCTAATCCGATCATCACGAGAAGAGATGTGGTTTCAATGGTGGACAACGAAGTGTCGATCATATCATTCATATGACTCATGCTTAACCTTTCGGTTCTTGTGTTCCGAGGCCATGTGCATACATGCTAGGATCGTCAAGTTAGACCCAAGTATTTCCGTGTGCAAAACTGGCTTGCACCCGTTGTATGTGAGCGCAGAGTCTATAGCACCCGATCATCACGTGATGCTTGGACACGACGAACTTTCATAGCGGTGCATACTTGGGGAGAACACAGTTTTATCTTGATCTTTAAGTGAGGAATCATCTTATAATGCTACCGTCATGATCTAAGCATAATAAGATACATAAAAGGATAAACATCACATGCATATAACTTTATGTGACATGGTATAGCCAATCTTCGCAAGAATGATCTCCATCTTGTGTGTTCGGCATGATCTCCATCACTCCACCATGATTGCCTCCACCACGAATAGCAACTACAACTATTGCTAACTACTTAGCGATAAAGTAAAGCTATTACATGGCGTATAAGAAGTTGACTCAGGTCATACATAATTATAAAGACAACCATATGGCTCCTGCGGTTGTGTACTCATCGACATGCAAGTCGTGAAACATTACAAAACATGATCATCGCATACAATATACACATCACATCTTGGGCCATACCATATCACGAAAACACTCCTGCAAAAACAAGTTAGACGCCTCTACTTTGTTGTTGCATGTTTTACGTGGCTCATGGGAGTAGATGCTAAGAACGATTCTTACTCCGGAAAGCCACAACGGTGATATTATGGTTGCCAAACTCCGGTGTTAATCCCATGACAACTATAGTGAGAGAAACGGACATCCACCAGCCGCATGTGTGGTACAAGCCACACGTCAAGTGCGGAGCCGGTCTCGCGAACACGCCGCGTAAGGTTGGCCTGGACCGCTTCAATCTCACTATCCGCGTCATAAGAAGAACACAAACAAGAGGCTTGCAACAGAAAACATCAACGCCGCAACAACCATGTTGCGTTCTACTCGTGAATCACATCTACGCATAGATCTAGCTCGATACCGAAGGGTTTCGCGCATAGTAAATCAAAATTTTCTCGGAAGCGAGGAGGAAAGCCAAGATCTAATCTAGGAGATGCAAACAACGAGAGATTGGATTAGATCTTCATACCCTTGAAGATTCGCAGATGAACGTTAAATCGGAACGTGGGTGATGTAGTCGTACTCGCTTCCTCCTCGCGATCCGATCCGATCTAGCACCACAAGTGGCGGTGCCTCCGTGAGATGCACGCACGGCACCTCGGCGTCTCCTCCTTCCTCGGACCAGCAAGTATGGTGGAGAGATAGATTGGATCTACAACGACGGCGTGGTGTATATGGTGGAGAATTTCTGCGCAGGCTTCGCCACAAACAATGGAGGGGAGAGAGGAAGGGCAGCAGGGCAACTGGGTTTGGAGGAAGGTGTAAGGGGAGTGTGAGAGGGGGCGCACCAGCCCTCTATATATAGAGGGGGGGTGCGGCCAGCCCTAGCCTCTCCTCCAAGCCTATCTCCAGTTTAAACAATTTAAACTCACCCTTATCTAGAAATCCTATCTTATCTTATCTCTAGTTTAAATGATTTAAACTCTCTAGGATCGGCTGGGCCCTATGGGGCCTTGTGCCCCTGGCCCAATGCGTCCAGGACACTCCCTCATATGCCCATGCCCCCTCCCGGAAGGTGGGACCACGTTGGCCCCCTCCCGGAAGGTTCTAGAAGCTTCCGGTACAATACCGATTAACCCGGAACTATTCCGAACTCCAAAAACTGCACTGCCTTATATGAATCTTATTCTCCGGACCATTCCGGAACCTCTCGTGATATCCCGGATCCCATCCGAGACTCTGAACAAAAATTCATAAACCAATTATCCAATCTATCCTAGCGTCGAGACACGTTAAGTGTGTGACCCTGCGGGTTCGAGAATATGCAGACATGATCTTCTATCAATAATCAACAGCGGGTCAGGCACCCATATTGATTCCACACATTCATCGATGATCATATCGGATGAACCACGATGCCAGATTCAATCAATCCCATATATATATTCCCTCGTCTCGCGATATTTTACTTGCGAGATTCGATCGGTATCGTCATACCTAGTTCAATCTCGTTCACGGCAAGTACTTTACTCGTTCAGTAATCCGATATCACTTTGTGATTAACTCCTTAACCACATGCTTGCAAGCGGTGTTGATATCGATTACCGAGTGGGCCAAGCATATCTCTCCGACTTGGGAGGACAAATCCCATCTCGATACATACAACCCAATACTTTCCGATCACCGAGACACCTTTATGATCACCCTCTCATAGGATGACGTTTGATGACCTCAAAGCTTTCTTCCGATACCAGGGAGTTGTATTATCTCATGGTCTAAGGAATACAATATTTGACATAAGAAAAACTTCGCAAAGACGAACACGATGACACGATCTAATTGCTTCGCTTAGTTTGGGTCTGTCCACCATATCATTCTCCCAATGATATGATCTCATTATCAATTGACAACTCATGTCTTTGGTTAGGAAACCTTAACCATCATTGATCAATGAGCTAGTCCATAGAGGCGTACTAGGGACACGGTGTTGTTTACAAACCACACAAGTATTAATGTTTCCGCTTAATACAATTCTAGCATGGAATATAAACTTTATCATGAACAAGAATTATAATAATAACATCTTTATTATTGCCTCTAGGGCATAATTCCAACAGATTACCCAAGGTTTATCGAACTCAGGGAGGAAGTGGTCAAAGGTATTCCCTCTCAAGCAATCTTGCAATCAAGATACAAGAAGTCTCTTGTGTCCCCAACATACCCAATACACTTGTCAAGTGTATAGGTGCACTAGTTCGGCGAAGAGATAGTGAAATACAAGTGGTAATGGTGCCAGAAAATAGCTTCTGACTTGTTGTTGACGTGGAGTAACGTGTGTGAGTGCTAGAAAAGAGCTTGACGGTGAGGTAAATACTAAAGCAAGAAAACATGCAACAGATCTAGATGCAAATAGTGTTTCAATGCTTAGAAACAAGGCCTAGGGATCATACTTTCACTAGTGAACACTCTCTCATATAAATATCCTCTCTTCATGATACTACTCTTAACTACTCTCCGGTTGGACACTCTAATCCATGGTAGGGCTATAACAACACACCTCAAAGTCCGTCTTCCCCAATCTAGATAACCCCACACTATCACTGTAATATCCTAGCATTAGAGCTTAGAAATAAGCTGAACACAGATGTGTGCATTGCATTCATGCATATAAAATCCGAATAATTTTCGCTCTTTTAAATAAAAAACTTGTCAAAGTGATTGAAGCTTCTCTCAAGTTGATTGCGATAAGTTTCAATATGACCTTTGCTAAAACCTTATTTTGGGTAAACATGATTTGATCTAAGGGTAGATCAAATGTAATAAAATTCAAACCTAATACATTACTTAATGATTTATATTTGATCCTTAGGTGATCATATCATAGTATTCATTATAATCACTCATGAATACCAAGTTAAGAATATAACACAAATAATAAGAATGTAACAACTATATCATAATCTCATCTACTTATACCATGAACATCATGGTAATACAATCTTAACTCTTTAGTGAGTTTGAGTAGGAAAGAAATCAAAGTCAAGATCATTCACTATATATATTTCTTTCCATATCAATCTTTATCATCTCTATTGAATCCTATCCTTATATTTTTTTGTTCATCAATATTGAGTAATCAACTATTGATTCACCAATTCTTAACCTATCAATTCTTAATCTATTAACTCTTGTCCTTATTATAGCATTCACTTAAGGCTTATAAAGAAAGAAGTCAGAAGAGGTAAATAGTGGTGCTAGTTTTAGATGTTATCTATAGGATGGGAGTGATTGGAGGAAACCAAATCAATATGGTAACAAAGAAGATTACAAGAATGAAGTCTGAAGATAGTTACCAGGAGTAGTCCTATTGGATCAAGTAGGTATAGTCAATGAATTATATCTCTTAATCCAATAGAGCTAAACATAAGCCTTGTTTAGCCAACTGGAAACCTGAACCATAAAGGATCAAAGGATTATAATGATCATGCCTTATTCACCAATATTAAATACTTATACCATGTATAAGTGTCATCGGTGGATAAAACATGATTGAACCATAATATAGATATAATATCCTAGATTGGCCATTACAGGTCACATTAATATAATGTGAGGTTGGAGTATTGGTTACTAGAGTTAAGTAGAGATAAGATATTATGATTAAAATGATGTTAGAGCAACAATGGATTAAAGAAGTAGTATTTTCCTCTTTAGAAATACTAAGCACTTGAGGTGAAGTAGGATTTGATGTATACATCTATTGAAGTGATAATAGTGAAGGCTGATTAAGGAAGAGTATGATTAGAGTTGAAGTAACCACTTGTTGGATTGGGGATTATCAGCAATAGAGTAGTTGATAT
Source organism: Avena insularis (assembly GCA_023614405.1). Classification (NCBI taxonomy): domain Eukaryota; kingdom Viridiplantae; phylum Streptophyta; class Magnoliopsida; order Poales; family Poaceae; genus Avena; species Avena insularis. The sequence goes on from CM042697.1 coordinate 473,895,463, forward strand.
AGCCAAGTATAGATATAAATGATTATGAAAGGCTTTAATGATAAGCTCATTGGATTTATAAATGGCTTTAGAAGCATAAAAGGTGGATAAGAATATTCTTGTGAAGCAAAGCTCATCATGTTAACACATGATGATGGATATAGAGAAGTAGTATATCTAGGAAAGGAATTCCTTAGCTAGAAATCCAGGGTTGTGAGTTTTGGAATATAGAAATTCTTGGTAAACACTAAAACCTAATTCTACAACCAAACCTCTTATCCATTTCATCTGATTGATCTATTATCTTACTTACACAAAGCTTCATAAAAATATTTACTATATCAAATCACCTAAGCACATCTTTGTCATTTTTCAAACATCATCATCATAGGTGCTTAGGAACCATCTCTATTAATTGTGTCTCATAAGATAGCCTAGAAAAACAATCCCACTATTTTAATTAAAAGGTAATATCCATATTGACCACAAACATAAAGACTATATGTTTAGCCATTCATCTTTATTCACATCAACAAAAGATTATAAGTAAATTAAGAACCCTAGACCCTAGGGTAAGCAATTACAATCCAGAACCCTAAACTTATTAATGAGTTTTCTTATCAACATCTCATAAATATTCTATTAACATTCATTGAACAAAGTCTTTGATCCATATCTCTAACCACTCATCCCATATGAGTATGGAATAAGTAGGAGTACCATAAATATAAACCACCCTATATTTTACTATGTGATTAAATACATAAAAATAAACCCTATGACTATTACTAAACATTCTAAAACTTCATTACTCCAAATCAAAGTGAAAATAATGTTATAGTTAATTTTTAAGATCTTAAATAAATCTTAAAACCCCAAACCCTACTTACTCTATTTAATAAAAGAATATCTCTATAATTATAAAGTTAGAAAATAATAAAGAAAGCATGCTATTAAAATGCTAAATTCATACCAGAATTTGAAATACATTTTAGTATTCCTACAATTATCCAGCAAATTAATTCTACAAAGAAAATTCAAATCAAATGTAGAAATATAAATCTGAAAAGCAAAACAGAATATGGATAAAGAAAACAGAAAGAAAAGAAAAAAACCAGGCCTGAGTAGCAGGCCTGTGTCTTCTCCTACCTATCCACCGCCAAGCAAGCACCCTCTTCCCCACTCATTTCACCACATTATGAAGCCGGCCCAAATAACGTTTTGTTCCTCCTATCCGTCGTCTTCCTCACAAGAGCAGCAGCTCGGTGGCCGCTGCCGTCGCCACTTTCGATGCCCGCCGTCACCCGCCGTCTTCTGGAGAGGAGATAAGGACGCCGTGGTGCAATGCTTCGATCCTATCTTCATTTCCCCTTCCCAGCAACCTCCCTCTCTTCTGTTCCTCAAACCCGAAACCCTAAGCCGATGAATCGCCGGCGTTCCCAGCTTCCTCGGGGCAGCACAAGCACGCTGTGAGCACCGCCTTGCTCCCCTGAGTCGATTAGCCGGAGGAATTAAGCCGAAGCTCTCGGAACCGAAACCCCAGATCATTTCTTTCTGAACTCCGACCAAGCTCTGTCGTGGCTCCATCGCTGTTACAGGCCACCACAAGCCTCGTCATCAACCTCTTCTGCTTCCTGGTGAGCTCACGAATCCCTAGCGCCCTCTATCTCGTCTTCCCGTGATCTCTGAGCATGTTTGCGTCGGTGGAATTGGTGCGCCGCCACCAGCCATCGTTGTACTTCCCGCTCCGATGACCATCAGTGGGCGGTGCCACCCCATACGGGTTCTGCATCGTCCACTGTGTCGAAACGCTCGAACTACACCTCCTAGGAATCCCTCTGTCGTCGTTCCTGAGCGCAAATCCGGTGAGGCTCCGATGTGCACAAGTGGCAGATGATGTGGCCACGGGCCCATTTGTCTGTCTCTGTGGCTAGAATAGCTAGAGGTGTAAAAAGTATTACTAGTCGATGCTAGCCTGGCACACCAACGTGGCCCAAGGCCCCACCAGTCAGTGACTGGGGGTAAGAATCGACCCAGTAAGAAAAATCTTCCACCCCTTGCTGACATCAGCAATAAATTATAAACTATTTAGTTTATTAATTCTAGAAATTAAATAAAAAGCTTCAATCTTATAAAATCAATAACTTTTGTTTTATAAATCAGAAAAATACTTATAATATATGAAAATGTTTGGAAAAAAAAATCTACAACTTAAAACTATTATTAAATATTATGATGATGATTATTTAAATAAATATTATTTAATAAATACTTTATAACGTTTTAATACTTTGATAATTAATATTTTAATAATGGTAAATGTTAAAATTTTAAATAAAATACCAAAAATCTTAGAAAAATAAGAATTATACTTTAAAATTATAATTATACATTGATATTTCCCTTAATTAAAGATTTGTTAATTATTAAGTATTTATATAGTAATAAACCTTATTAAAATCATATCTTATTATTTATAAATCACAAAAATAAATGTAATATACCAAAATGAGCACAAAAATAATACTTACATGTTAAAAATGTGATATTCCACTTTTGATATAAATAAAAAGTTAAAAACTTTCATAACTTGAATTTAAACCTATTTCTTTAGTTAATAATTCATAAAATAACAAATAAAATTTGTTAATATTTCTTGAATTAACCAATTAAATGTAACAAATAGTATTAATCTTAAATACTAACATTATGAAGTCAAAATGATTTAACACCATTTAAATGCAATTTTATTGAATTATCTTTCAACCATAAGTATAAATTATTTTATAAAAGAATCCTTATCTAATATAAGATCTCCAAGAATAATTGTAATAAGATAAAACCCATTCTTTATATTAACCACAAGTTGGTAAACAAATCAAAACACTCTAAGTGAGTTCATAAGTAATAAATAATATTGTTTACTTATTTACAAACCTTAACCACACCCTTATAAAGAGATATATCCCTTTATACCATTATAATGTACAAAAACCACTACTCCAATAGAAGTAATGCCATTTTTAAGTAACTCTAAAGAAACAATATAAAATGAACAAGATACAAGTATCATAAGTAATACACTCTAAATCTACCTACATTCTTAAAGATACTTATAGTTACCAAACTTTAAGTATAATGCTAAAGACTTTATTATATGCTTTATAGTTAACTTTGGTCTGTTATAATTAAGTTATAAAGTATCTTAATACCAAACCAACCCAATTAAAAACCAAGATAGATAAGTCTCAAATACTGCTAATTTCATTATTCCAGAAAAGGAAATTCTTTCTGACTTAAAGAGTATAACTAGAAAGAACACCTCATAAGGTTAAGTTAAAAGCTTAAATGCTTCTGCTTAATTGAGTAAGATTTTCTTCAAAAGTTATTCGTTTTGCCACTTCAATCAACATATGACAATTAATAGTAAACAACTTACTTTTTTTACTTTACTTATATATTTAGGATTAATAACACTTAAAGTTCTTTATAAGTGACACTACTTGTAAAGTGAATTTGAAGATAAGAAATTATTATATAAGTAGTCTTTGAGTAGCATTCCACAATTATATATCTCATTGTTTTATGGTATTATAATTACATGTTGTTTCACACACACTCACAAGCCTTAATAAGAAGCACCTGTGTGAAACTTAATCTAAAAGGGCAACACATTCCAAGAAATACCTTTCCAGTATCCAAACCCTAGAACAATGTTATTCTCGGGATTCACGTTTATCAACTTACATTACATTACTTATGCATAAAAGCATATTGCTTCTTTAAACATTAGTCCTTACCAGACCAATGATGCAGATTTCAACTATTGGATCTTATATTGTCTTGAAGACCGTGAGTGCATAATCTTGCAATCACAAAAGGCAAGTTCACACTTGCTCATGTCCTTTGATTATTTTCTGTAAAGTATTTTACAAATCCAGTGTTGTCATCACTTGCATTTGGAAAAAGGACAGAAAACACTATTTTCATAATAATGTGATTATAGGTTATTTACCATGAGGTAATAACCTACTATAAGAGTTCCGGTGGTAAAGGAACATATTACCTAGGACTTAACAACCAATGTTGCCAGTGATTCTTGCGCCGTTTATCACGCGTTGACCATGAGATTTGGAATGGGACGAAGAAGTCAGCTATATCTTTTCCCTCTCACATGGAGCTGGATGTGTGGGTCGTGGCTGTTATCACTCATAGCGTGCATATTATTTATGGTAATTCGTAGAGGATATGCAGCATATGGGTGGGAGCCCTCAACGTCCCACGATAGTTCCGGCATCGAAGCAGTCTGTCTCGCCAATTGTCGTAATTCAATAGGTGGGCTGGCGTACACCAAGGAGACATGCGGGGTCGCGGAGAAGGCAGTGATTGGCTTGGATCTTAGTCTGGGCCTCACACCAAGGAAGTGTGAATGGGTTCGCGGCCCGGATGTGCAACAAAGCTAAGATCTCTCATGGGTAAAGTGACGCACCTCTGTAGAGTGTAAGAACTGTAACTTGTTACTCCCTGTTCCGGGAAGGAGCTGCGAACGCGGCGGGAAAGGAACTCCATGAAATTTCTGGTAAACCCGTGAAGGCTGACGGACATAGCTTTTTCGAATAAAAGCAACCTTTGAAGAAATGTTTACGAAAACTTGCATAGCCTACGACCTATGGTCTATGGCTGTAGTTATAGTGCATTAAACACTCCTTTTCTAGTGAACTTGCTGAGTACGCTCGTACTCAAAGTATCTTCTTAACCCTTGCTAGATTCTGAAGCCAATAAGACGACGTCTACATCAAGTTATGCTCCAGGAATCATCATCAAAAGCTAAAGCTTTTCCATAAAGTCGAGAGGGTCAACATATACACCAACTCAAGTGAAGATGAAGTTACTGATTAGATAGGAATACAATCTCTAGCCATAGAACCTATTCCTGTAGTGTATTGCGATAGCCGCAACGCCAGACCATTAGTTAAGATACTAGTCTTAATAATATGATAGCTTTTGAGTTATTTATTTTTGACTCTTCTTTGTAAGAAGATTCTTTCTCTCTCTTTAACCTAGAGTGTTCTCTGGATCTTGTGTAAAGAGTTGAATTGTAACCTATAGTCATGTCTTGGACCTGCTGTGTTTCTGTTGTACTACTTTGAGGGATGTAATACTAGTGAATGGTGTTTCATTGGTGTTATGTCACGACTATAGTGTACTACATCATGAAGTGGTATGCTGGGTCACCGCAGTCACCTTGAGCGCTAGATGGTTCCAACAAACACCACAATTTCATAGAGACATCCAACTCCAAATATAACTCATAATGAACATCCAATCTAGCCAAAGTGTCACACACAGTATGCACGCTGTCACTTTCACATACGTGGGAAAAAGCATAGATCTATTAAAGCACAAAGAGTATTTATGTAGACTCAAACCTAAGTGCCACCATGGCGTGCACGCTATCACTTTCACACACATGGGGAGAGCAGAGATCTATTGAAGCACTTGAGTAGCAAGGTAGAACTACTTGATTACAAAGCTCATGACCACAACAAGATCATGCATAGAGAGATGAACACATAGCTACCGGTAGATCCCTTAGCCTCGAGGAAAAACTACTCCCTCCTCATCATGGGAATCAGCAACGGTGATGAAGATGGCGATGGAGATCAATGGAGATGGCTCCGGGGGCAATTCCCCGTCCCGGCAGGGTGCCGGATGATACGCCCAATTTACATCACCTTTCTATATCATAATTTACATATATTCATTGGTATTTGTCTTATTATGAGGTATTACTTATGGATTTTTCATCTGTTTATGCATGTTGGATGATTCCTGGAGGATGGACTGCCGGAGTCTGGATTCTGATGGAAAAGAAGGCGTTTCGGTGCAATTTCGCAAAGATCAAAAAAATACCATAAAAATATGGGAACATATTATTTCTCCAGAAGAATGAGGGAGCCAGAAGGAGGAACGAAGAAGGGCCTCAGGGGGCCCACACCCCTAGGCGGCGCCACTGACCCGCGCCTAGGGTGGTGGCCCACCCCGACACATCCGACTACCGCTTGCCTATATCTTCCCTACGGAACCCTAAGCCTCGGGGAGCAACCACAGATAGATTTTCGCTGCCTCTAGGGGGCAGAAAACACCGAGAGAGAAAGATCTTTCCGGCAGACAGATTTCTGCCGGGGGAATTCCTTCCCGGAGAGGGGAGACCGTCGCCATCAACACCGTCATTAAGCTAGGCTTCATCGGGATCATCATCATCATCCACACCATCATCTCCACCAGCACCATCATCACCACTCCGTCCCGCTGTAACAATTGTGTTGGATATTGCTTTAGTTCTTAGGGGAAACTTTCCCGATGTTGATTACTATTGCAGTTAATGCTTGTGAGTGGAACCATTGGATTATTGTTTATGTTTAGATTTTTATCCATTATCATATCATCTTTGATATTGATCCATATGATGTCTTGTGAGTAGTTCGTTTAGTTCTTGAGGACATGGGAGAAGTCATGTTGTTATTAGTGGATCTGTGTTGAGTTATTATTCAATGGTTTAGTATTTAAGTTGTGGTGCTATTCTTCTAGTGGTGTCATGTGAACGTCGACTACATGACACTTCACCATTTATGGGCCTAGGGGAATGCATTGTGTATTTGGCTACTAATTGTGGGGTTGCCGGAGTGACAGAAACCTGAACCCTCTTAAGGACACCTTTGCACAAGGGAGCGTAGGATCTCAGAGTTTAAGGTTGTGGTTAGATTTATAACTTAATTACTTTCTTGTAGTTATGGATATTTGCAGGAGGTTTAATCACAAGTATGTATTAGTCCAAGTATTGTCGTACATTAGCACAGGTTCACCCACACAACACTTACAACACTAGAGAAGAGTACTCAGCTATTTGAAGCGAAAGCACTTGATAGAATTCCCATGTGTCCTCGAGAACGTTTGATATTTATAAGTATTTCCACTGGCTTGTCCTTTGCTAAGAAAGGATTGGGCCACTTGCTCCGTTTGTTCATTACCTTTGTTACTTGCTCCTTGTTTTATTGCCTTGTCAGAAAACCACTAAAAATCTGTTTGCTAAGTATTCACAGGGATTTCCTGCTCCATGCCCTGCTCCTCGTTGGGATCGACACTCCTATTTATCGAAAGTACTACGATACACCCCCCTATACTTGTGGGTCATCAAGACTATTTTCTGGCACCGTTTCCGGGGAGTGAAGCGCTATTGAAGAGTGGAACTGGTAAGGGAAACTTTTACTGTGAGTATTTCTTTGTTACTGCTTGTTACTTTGTTTCCAATATGGATAACCCACTTGGTTTTTTGTTTGGGAAAACTACTACCACTGCTAGGGTAGTAGATGAACCACCACCTGTTGAGATAGATCCTTTTAAGATACATACAAGTATTGTTAATCGTGTTATGGATAATTATTATTTTGGAGATGGAACTGTCCATCCTGGTGATCATTTGCTTTTTATCCATGAATTATGCGGGTTGTTTAAGTGTGCAGGTATCACAAATGAATAGGTGAAGAAGAAGTTACTCTCCATATCCTTGAAAGGGAGAGCTGAAGAATGGTATAAGCTGCCGAAGAATGGACAATCCATGGAATGGGAGGAGATGGCATCTCTCTTTTACTCGAAAATGTATCCTCCCAGTGAGATTCATAAGGATAGAAATCTTATATATAACTTTTGGCCTCTTGATGGAGAGAGTACAGCTCGAGCTTGGGGGAGATTGAAGTTACTAATGCTTAAATGTCCTATTCATGAACTCCCTAACAATATTATTCCCAATATCTTTTATGCTAGGCTTCCTCTTCATGATACAGATTTACTAGATGCTTCTTGTGCAGGATCATTCACACATATGAAGGAATAAGTTAAATGGGATCTCTTAGACCGTATTCAAGATAACACCGAAGCTTGAGAGAATGACAAAGGAAGAAAGTCAGGTATAAACTATGATTATGAATGTATTAAATCTTTTATGGGAACCGATAACTTCCGTGATATTAGCAATGAGTTTGGTCTTGATTCCCAAAGTATTGCCAACTGTTTTAAGGCCTTTGCCTCTTACATAGAAATTCCCAAGAATAAGTGGAATAAGTACCATGCTCCTTATAAAGATGTTGTTAGCCATGTTCCAGTTAGAAGTACTCAAGTTTGTACTACTAATCATATTGTGCCTAAACCTCATGTTGAGAAAATGCCTTTTCTAGCTAAGGTAAAGGAGTATTTATGATTATTAGTGCAAATAACAAAGGTACCATGAAAACTGTGGATCCTGGTAAGCAATTGAATGTTGAACCTGTGGTAGCTATTGTGAAAGACCCTGTCACTAGAAATAGAGAGGATGAGCACATTGTCTTCCGTGAAGACACTACTAATATTGTTTCTCATCCTAGTAAAACTAGAAAAGCTAGTGTTCCTATGCTTTCTATTAAAATTGGTGATCATTGCTACTATGGTTTATGTGATATTGGTGCTAGTTCTAGTGCTATCCCTTATGAGATTTATAGGGAAATTATGCATGAGATTGGTCCTTGTGAGCTTAAGGACATTGATGTGGTTATCCACCTTTCTAATAAAGAAAACCAGTTGCCCCATTGTCATTGTGAGATATGTGGAGGTTCTCTGTGGTAAGATTAAGTATCCTGCTAATTTTCTAGTGCTTAATTCAACAACTAGCAAAACTTCTCCTATCATTTTTGGTAGACCTTTCTTGAACACTTGTGGAGCTATTATTGATTGTAAGAAGGAAAAAGTTTTAACTAAGTTTGATGGAGATTCATATGAGTTTAACTTTTCCAAATTTGCTGAAGCTCCTTGTGAAAATAGCTTGCCTAATAAAGATTCCAAGATGGAACAACTTGCTTCTATTGATCCGGTTTATGACCTTGGACCTCTTCTTGATGACTGTAAGTATGCTTATTCTGATGATAAAGTTGTTTCCAGTGACAGTTATATTGTCAACTTTATTCAAAGTGCTACTAAAAGTTATTTTGAGAGAGGGAAACATGGTTTTATGCATCTCAATAATGTTAAGTTTCCCCGTTTTTATGTTGAAAGCTTTGAAGTTGCATCTGTTTTGTCTTCCTATGCTAGTGGCTTTTTGTTTCAACAATTCGTTTTCCCATGGTACCCCCATTCATAGGAAGTGGGTTAGACTCAAGTGTGTTGGTTATTTGCTTCTTGATGCTCTCTTTCACTTCAAATATATATCTCCTTTGTGAGCATCTTTGGAAGTTTCAAGCCTAACTTGAAGGCATTAAAGAAAAGTACTTGTTGGGAGATAACCCAAGAGTTTTGTCGAGTCTTGGAAGTTATTACCTCTGTAATAACCGCTCCTTATCCTTTTGTTTTGGTTTTGGTGTCAAGTTCAACTACTTTTGTGAAGTAGAGGAGTTGTAAAAAGTGGCTGTCCTGGGACAGATTTTTGTGCTGTATTCTAAAAATTCGTGAGGAATCTTAGTATGTCGGATGGATCTTCATTTTTCTGAGCTTGTTCTTCAAGTTGTTACCCAACTTTCATCAGTTCTGCACTTTTTGATTTGAGCAACAGAAGGTCTTCGAAAAAATCAATCTTTACCTGCTGGTCTGTTTTGACAGATTTCTGCCATCATTTGCATTTGCCTCTTATAGAAGCTTTTGTTTTGGTGGGTTTTCAGTTGAAGTGTTTACCAAAGATTTATTGTTTTTGCTTACACTAATATTGTCATTGAGCTTGTGTAAGGGGTTTTGTAAGAAGGAAATTTTCAGGAAAAAGAGAAAAGGAATCTGCAGAGTTCGTCTTTGAATAGGTAAAAGTGGTAAAAACAGAAGGTTCGTGAAACCCCGATCTTTTTATATTTTTGATGTTTTTAATACATAAGGGAAGTTGCGAGACGAAACTGAAGAGGAAACGGAGCCCGGGGTGGACATACCCACCCCAGGCGCGGGCCCAGCCTGGCCACGCCTGAGGGGGTGTTCCACCCTCGAACTTCGTCTCCGTTTTGTTTCCGTATCAAAACCTTCCTTATGCATTGAAACTTCGTAATATATAACCCCCGGGGTTCCCCGAGGTTCGTGCATCGTGTTCTCGTCGTGTTTTCGTTCCAATCTGTTTCTGTCAGGAAATCTTCTCAAGTTTAGAGCACCATGGCCTCCGCCAACGACAAAGCAAGAAGCCCGAGGAAGAAGAACCTCAAGTCCCTAAGGAGGAGGAGATTTCGGTAGGGTATGAAGGTGACATGGAGGAGGACAAGCAACCGGACACTCGTGCTACCATCGCAAGAATTGGTTTGGTGGCACGACCTACCAAGCTTAAGAGGACGGCACAGATGTCTACAGGAGGGAAATCTCGATGTCATACTCCCTCTCCACGATCATCTCCTCCACGTAAAAAGATACCCTTCCATACACTTATGCATGAATATCAATATCAACATGTGCCCAAAGGGAATTTTCCCTCAGTTTGGGATATGCCTCGTTCTAACAATGCAGAGAAGGATCATGATAAGGATGAAGAGTGGGGAAAGAATAACATGAACTGGGATTCTCAGACTGACATGATCATGAACCGTATAGAGCAAAACTCTGAGCTAATCTGTACTCTTACTTTTGAGTTCGAGGAGTTGAGGAAACTTATTGAGGAGCTTATCAAGAGAACACCACCACCGCCAAGGGAATAATTCATCATCAGGTTTGGCATCCCCTTGGCTTGTTCCAAGCTTGGGGGAGTGCCGCGGTATCACCACCATTATCTTTTATCTTTTACCTTTTTAGTGGATTCATATCTGTGCTAGAGGGGTTATCTTATAGTTTGGTTTGCATGTGAAAGTATCTCTCCTTTAGTTGATTATCTTTGTATCCCTTGGTGTGAGTGCCTTTATTGAATATTAATGAGAAGTCTCATCTTTTGCTTTTTGCACTTCTTATTTTAGTTTGCAATCTCTATTATATGATGGATCTTGTTGATCAATATTGACACCACTTTGGGATCATCAAGTGGATCTAAATTGGTTTTGGCAAATCGAGTTCTGGTCAGTAGCATTACTATGAAAGAGAAAAAGAAAGAAAAAGCTTACATGTATTTGTATCAATTGTTTTCTTTCTTGTTGGCTCATAAGCTTAGTATTATTTATTTAAGATCCTTTTGTGTCTTCAAGGAATATTGCATGTTTGGCTTTACTACTTGTATGTTTGCTTGTTTCTTTGAACTCTTTTGCTTGCTACCCAGCCTTGCTAGCCAAAAACCTGTTTTGAGAAGGCATACTTCTCATATTTCCAAAATCCTTTGAACCAAAAACTTTTGCCATTTGTGTCCACCATATCTACCTATTAGCATTATTTCTATTCCAAGCAAATCCTCACCTGATTAAAAAGTATTTCAAATTATGGTGGAAACTAGTTAGTAAATCTCTCACGAACTTGATGGCACACTATATTTCTTTGCCCTTAATAGACTTGATTGTGAACATCGAAGTTGTATATGATTGCATCTATACGTTGGAATTAGCAGAACCGTGTTGTCATGGGGAACATTTTCAACATTGCACTTGTACTATGTAAATAGTTGATATCGTGTTGTTTTGTCTATGGATGTCAACGGTGTGAAATAAAGAGGGAACTTGTAAGTCCATGGAGTTTGTATCCTGTGTTAGAGAAACGCCTGGGCCGCTAGCCTAAGCCATGCTTAATCATGGTGGAAACTTGCAGCATCACCATAGTGAGTCATCTATGAAGCATCCTCAATAAAAAGCTATGCACATAGTAAATAAAAAGATCGCTAAGATGCTCATTGTCTACTTGCCTTGTCATTTTGGTTATGGGAAAGCTCCTGTACCATGTGCAAGGGGTACCCCGTTGGCGGTTCTCAATGATATGCAAATACTTACAATGACAAGAACTTACCTGTGACCAAAGTTGAGTATGCATGAGGTGTGGCCCTCGTATTCAAGGGACATGAGATTGCCAACTTATATTTCGTCAAGTATATACTCCATCTTTGTTCACTTTAACCTTAATCATCTCAAGATGTTTATGATAGGGGAAATGAGGGCTCAAAGCTAGTAAGTACCATAATATTTTGGAAGCTCTTTATGACTTGTAATCCCTGCTACCCTCTATAAAGGGACCTTTCTCCTAGTTACCAGTTGATTCAGTAAACCTACTTCCTCTCTATCTCCAGCAAGCAATTGAGTTGTTGTGTTTCAAGCATTCATATGGTGATTTATTCAATCATGTTCTTTATCTTCCTTGTTTGCACAAAACTCTTATCTATTGAGTATTACTTTGAAAGCCTTCAATTGTGAAAAACCATTTGAACAAAGAGTGCTCCTGTTTTGAAACTTCTACAAAAAGCTTTTGTGAAACTGTTTGCTAGGTGTTCTCTGACCAAGAACAAGTTTGCCAATTCCAATTATGATTTATCTTTATGCATCTCTATTGTGACTGTTGTACTTGGTTGCAAGCTAAGTTATATAATGGTGAGTTGCTTTCTTCTATGAGTTGTGCAATGGTAAGTGTGATGCTTCTTGTTCGTATTCTTTTATCGACACTTCACTTCATAAACCCATGGACATGTTTACTGAGCTCAGTATTCGCTTGGGGACAGGCAAAGTCTAAGCTTGAGGGAGTTGATACGCCCAATTTCCATCACCTTTCCATATCATAATTTACCTATATTCATTGATATTTGTCTTATTATGAGGTATTACTTATGACTTTTTCATTTGTTTATGCATGTTGGATGATTCCTAGAGGATGGACTGTCGGAATCTGGATTCTGATGGAAAAGAAGGCGTTTCGGTGCAATTTCGCAAAGATTAGAAAAATACCAAAAAAATATGGAAACGTATTATTTCTCGAGAAGAATGAGGGAGCCAGAAGGAGGGACGAAGAAGGGCCTCAAGGGGCCCACACCCCCATGGGCGCGGGCCCACCTGACCCCGCGCCTAGGGCAGGTGATGCCCACTTGCCCGACCTCCGACTCCTCTCGTTCGCCTATATCTTCCCTACGGAACCCTAAGCCTCGGGGAGCGACCACAGATAGATTTCCTCCGCCTCTGGGGGGCAGAAAACACCGAGAGAGAAAGATCTGTCCGGTAGACAGATTTCTGCCAGGGGAATTCCTTCCCAGAGAGGGGAGACCGTCGCCATCAACACCGTCATCAAGCTAGGCTTCATCGGGATCATCATCATCATCCACACCATCATCTCCACCAGCACCATCATCACCACTCTGTCCCGCTGTAACAATTGTGTTGGATATTGCCTTAGTTCTTAGGGGAAACTTTCCCGGTGTTGATTACTATTGTAGTTAATGCTTGTGAGTGGAACCACTTGACAGAATTCCCATGTGTCCTCGAGAACGTTTGGTCTTTAGAAGTATTTCCACCGGCTTGTCCTTTGCTAAGAAATGTTGGAGATATGCCCTAGAGGCAATAATAAATATAGTTATTATTATATCTTTGTGTTTATGATAAGTGTTTACATTCATGCTATAACAGTATTAACAAGGAAACATTAATACTTGTGTGATTTGTAAACTAAATTAGAGTCCCTAGTAAAGCCTCTTCATAATACTAGCTTGTTGGTTAATAAATGATTGTGGTTTCCCCATCATGAACATTGAGATGTTATTAACAACAAGATCATATCGTTAGGAGAATGGTATGATGGACATACTCCTATAGATAAGCGTAGCATAAAGATCAAGTCATTTTAATAGTTCAATTGCTATATGCTTTCTGATACATAGTAACCTAATTCCTTCGACCATGAGATCATGCTTATCACCATCACCGGAAGGATGCTTTGATGACATCAAACACCACACCATAACTGGGTGGTTATAAAGGTGGCATTGAGTGTTCGGAAAGTATTGGTTGAGACACATGGATCAAGAGTGGGATTTGTCCATCCATATGACAGATAGATATACTCTGGGCCCTCTCGGTGGAATGTCATCCAATTGGCTTGCAAGCATGTGACTGGCTCACAAGGGATCACATATCACAGGAACGAGAAAAGAGTACTTATCAGTAACGAGGTTGAACTAGGTATGCAGAGATACCGACGATCAAAACCTCGGATAAGTAAACTATCGTGAGACAAAGGGAAATTGGTATCGTATGTAAGTGGTTCATTCGATCGCAAAGTAATCGTAGAAATATGTGGGAGCCATATGAATTTCCAGATTCCTCTATTGGTTATTGTTCGGAGAAGTGTCTCGATCATGTCCGCATAATTCACGAACCGTAGGGAGACACACTTAAGGATTCGATGTTGTTGAGTAGTTATGGAATGATGAGTAAGAGACCGAATGTTGTTCGGAGTCTCGGATGGGATCCGGGATATCACGAGGAGATCCGGAATGGTCCGGAGAATAAGATTCATATAAGGAAAGTCCTGTTTCAGGGTTGGAGAATGGTTCCGGTATTTTCATCGGGAATGTTCTAGAAGGTTCCGGAAGGTCCGGCACTCCAGAGGGGAAGGGTACATGAATGTGTCAAAACAAGTTAGAATGGTTGCATCATGTACTAGGTGTCACCGCTAAGCAAAATAAAGGGATAAATCAAATCCTAGTTTGAAAAGTCAAACGCCAATTTGAAAAGTCAAACGGCAAGTTTGCTTGGTGGAGGGAGAGTAGGAAACCTACTTGGGGAGGAGTTCCTCTCCCTCCACCGCCGGCCTTGGAAGACGAGTTGGGGAGGGACTCCCCTCCCCTTGGCCGCGCCCTCCCACCTATATAAGGAGGGGCAGGGTTGCCCCTCCCTCCACCACCCAAAACCCTAGCCCTAGCCGCCGGCCCTCCTGCAGCCGTCGCCGCCCTAGGGCAAACCCTAGCCGCCGACTTGGGGCTTTCCCCAAGCCCTAGCCACCGGCCTAGCCCCCTCTCCTTGGTGTTTCTAAACCCTAGATCACCGAGGGCCTATCTCATAGTCCACCATACTCGCTCCAGCTTAAAACAAAGCCCTGCGAGATCTCCCCTCTACTTCCGGTACCACGCCGTCGTGCTGCCGGAATCGCGAGGAGAGTGCTACAACCTCCGCTGCCTGCTGGAACAAGGGAGAGGAAGGTCTTCATAGAGTAACGAACGTGTGACCGACTGTGGAAGGGCTGCTGGAACGCAGCGCCGGAAGGATCGTCTACACGATCTTGAGATCGGCAAGAGTACGACTACATCACCCACGAGAATCTGCTCTCGTTAAACACTTTGGAATCTTCGAGGGTGAGTTATTCTATCGACTCGTTGCTACAATTTAGTAGATAGATCTTGGCTTGTTTGTTTGTATGCGGTAGAATTTTTTTGTTTTCCATGCTACGAACCCCTACAAGAAAGGATTGGGCCACTTGCTCCGTTTGTTCGTTACCTTTGTTACTTGCTCCTTGTTTTATTGCCTTGTCAGAAAACCACTAAAAATCTGTTTGCTAAGTATTCACAGGGATTTCCTGTTCCATACCACTATTCAGCACCTTCTGCTCCTCGTTGGGATTGACACTCCTATTTATCTAAAGTACTACGATACACCCCCTATACTTGTGGGTCATCACCGGAACAGAGACTTTATGTCCCCTGAATCTCCCTTTCGGTGGCGGCGGCGCTACAGAGGTTTTCGTGGATTTCTTCTGGATTCCCTAGGGTTTTTGGGTCGGAGGCTTCTTATAGGCGTAGGAATCAAGGTCGGTGGGGGTCCAGGGGCCCACACCCCCTGTGGGCGCCTCTAGGGCTTTCCCGCACCTAGGGGGTGCGGCCACCCCGTTGCCCCCCTCCGGCTCTGCTTTGTGGTTCTGTGTTGCTCCGGGGGAAATAATGACTTTGGCTTTCATCCCGTCCAATTTCGAGAATATTGATTTTCTGCCTTTCTGGAATCAAAAACAGAAAAAACAGGCAACTAGCACTATGGCATCTTGTCAATAGGTTAGTTCCATAAAGTGTATAAAAATACCTCAAAGTGTAGACAAAACATAAGACAAATGATATAAAACAAGCATGGAACATCAAAAATTATAGATACGTTTACGACGTATCAAGGACCATTCAAAGTATTGAGTCGGAGCAGGACTATAGCTTATGCTTAAGAGTTACCACCAAGATTGGCTCAAGTTCACAATGTTTTCCATGTGTCACGACTCCGGAAATGTATTAAGGTTCCTGATGATGCAATCACACATCAAGAGGTGGAATTACAAGCAGATTTAACGTATGTTGAGAAACCCTATAAAATCCTGGAAGAGAACTGGAAAAGGCTGAGAAACAGGGCAATCAAGTACTGTAAAGTACAGTGGGATCATCACCCCGAGAGAGAAGCCACCTGGGAGAAAGAGGATGACTTAAAAGAAGCCTATCTAGAACTATTCAGGTACACTTCAGCAAACTTCGGGACGAAGTTTAATTTAAGGGGGGGAGTCTGTAACATCCCAGCATTTAGGAACCAACGAAGGGTAGAATTAGGAATTTGTGCATATACATGCATTCATCTGTAAAATGCGGGTAAATTTTTCGCTAAAATAAGAACCTAAAATGATCAGAGTTTCTTTCACTCTTTGTGTTTAGGAATAGATCATTGAGAGTGATCATTATAAATTCTGACACGATCTTTTGGATAAGTGTGTTTTGAAGGGGAGAATTTGAATTCAAATTTGAAATTTGAATTTATATTTAAAGATTAAGATTTGTTATTTTTTAAAATGAATTATAAACTAATTTAGTAATATCATTTGTTATAATAATGAGAGAATAATAAATAATATAATTCAAAGTAAAGTAATAAGAAATGAATTCTAATTCTTTATCTTTATTCCATAATCAGTTTACAAAGAGGAATTCATTCCATTAATGAAGAAGTTCATTACAGTAAAGAAGTATCAACAATTTGAAATTTAAATAATAAACTGTTATAATATTATTCCAAACAAAATAAAATAAGATATTACAAAATCTTTACAAATGAATCAATAAAGCTTATAATCTACTTATAAATCTAAACCTATACTAAATCTTGAAACCCCAGATCGTGTACATACAACAAAAATTAAGACAAGAAAAGGAAAATAATGGGTTAATTGTGAGAATACTCTCAGTAGAGAGCAGTGAGGTGCACTGCTCATATTACATCATTGAGTATCAATACAGGGGCAAGTTTCACCAATATGAAAGAATTGTTCTTTCATAAATCAATAAGCCACAATACAGATTTCAACCGCAAGTAAAAGGGGCAAGTTTCACCAGGGGAGTTAAATGTTAAAATATCAAAAGGTAAAACACCTCATCGATCTGATCCAAACTGTGTACCAAGCACACAGGCAGCATAATCACCTAAATGCATGGTGAGAGCTGTCAACACAGCAGAAGCAGCTACACAAGCAAAAGGAAGAGCCCAGCTGTGGCAAGGCTCACATCAGTACCTTATCACTTCCAACACTAAACCATGAGCACACTAGACTTAGCAAGATCCAAGCAAACCCTCAGCCAGCCACACACAAGATCATCCTTGTACTCACCAGACGGTGACATAAGGAGGGGGTGGACAACAAGGCCAAGTTACAGGAGCCAGGAGGTGAAGGGAAAGATCAAGGCCAAGTTACATGACCTAGAAGGAGAAGGACAAGCTCAAGCCAGCAACATCACCAGCAAGATCTAGCCAACCAAATCAACCAGCCATAACATCAGCAAAATCAACTGTTGTGGTGAGTGAAATAAAACCATCACATGATCTTATTATCTTCTCTAGACTAAGATTCATGTGTTGTTTTACATCTAAATATCTTATAAATCACCCAGGTGGGGTGAATCCATCTTAGAGGATTTTTGGAATACAAAAGCCATAAGTAAACTATGCAGAACAAACCAAGATCTCAGACCAACCTCATTGATCTTGACTATAAAGCTATATTCCATACTCTAAAAAATAAACATAGCCAAGATTTGGAATTTTGGGCACATCTCTTAATAGGAGTAGCACCTTAGAATTCCTAGACCTTATGGATCCATATAACTTAAGAAGCACACCAATCATTTCACCAACTAGGATTCAAGATCCAGTAACCAATAATAATACTTGAACATTTCTATCAGGGACAACAAGATAGGAAACTAGTTCCTATGCCTCAGACCAACATCATAGGCAATTATGATTTAACTTATATTTGGCATTTACCAATTTCAAGCACTGTAAGAATTAAGCCCAGTAGTAGAACCCAACAACTTGTGTGCCATACTAAGATGGTGTCACAAGAACAAGTTCTAAAAGCCAAGCAAAACCATTACTTAGCTTTCACAAATAAAATGGCAAGCCATTGGATATCATTTTCCTGAGATAAAACCCCAGAAATCATCATCAAGCTTATCTATACATCTTCAGATCATCAATAAAGTAAAATGATTAATCTCAGTCTATCTATAACCATACAAGCCAACATTTCTTGATACAGTGAATAATCACTAACAGAACTACCATCAGTACTACAATCTTGTGAGTAGTACATTTCCAAATCAATAGAATCCACAAGTAATAGTTCCACAGGAGCACCATCATATAAAGCATATCCAATTACCAATTGGAAATCAATACTATAAGGCCACTAGTATCATATAACCAAATGAGAATAGTGAGCAATCTAGTGGAAAAGACCACAATCCTCATCAGTTATCATCATCAGTTGCAGTTCATCTTATACAAATAAATAGAGGGAGGAACCCTAGAACAGGATATGAACCCTAATTAGGGATACACGGCAGAGACTCACAGAATAACTCAGGAAGGGCAGAGGACAAACAATCACAAGGGGGAAATCTAGATCAACTCACCAAAGGTCCTCGCTGTAGTTTAGAAGAGAAAGCAGATAGGCCGACGAGAACATGGCGGCACGGGGAGCACCCAAGGGGAGCTACAACCCGCACCGAGCCAAGGCAGCGACCACAATAGCATTTGAGATCGAGCAGCACCACCACATCACCACTAGGGGCAGCAGCGGAGGCATCACTGGCACCACCCCAAACCCTAGGGTTCGGGACGGAGCTAGCCTAGCCGTAGAAGAGCTCCAAATCCAAATCGAATTGGACTAGATGAAGGAGCAGAGTCGACATCTACACCATGCACCACGGGGGGTGGCCAGAGAGGACCACGGCGGCGGCCAGAGAGGACCACGACGGCGGTGTCAGCGACCATAGGGTCGAGGAGGAGAAGAGGTGAGATCGAGGGAGAGTGCGGCAATGAACTGGGCCGATAAGGCCAGTAACCCTTCAGGGAGGTCCTTTGACGAGGCCAATTGGGCCAAGATGGGCCCAAATAGCCCAATGGGTTGGCCCAAACCTTAACAGAGATTTTAATAATAAACTAACAGACCAAAATACCCCTAGAACTAAATAAATTCTACAAAATAAAATAAAAGTCTTAAAAATACAAACAATATATTTTTAGATTCATAATAAAATAACCTATTAAAATAAATCAAGAAACCATTTTTAATAAATGAATTTTTGGTTAAGGATTTTATAATATATATTCCTTATGGAATTTTATAAAAATCAAGAAAATACGTAAAAATAAATAAAAATGACTTTTATCATATTTAGTCATTATAGTATTTTAGAAAAATAATAAATAAATATTTGAAGTTACCAAAATAAGATTTCTTTTATTCAAATGCTAATTCTTAAAAAGAATTATTACGAAAATAATTATAATAGTTAAAATTAAATAAAAATTAGTTTTTAACTCTATTAATAATATATTACATTATAAATAATGAAAAAAGTATATCAAGGTTATTCCTTAAAAATGAATTTCTTAAGTTCCTAAAGATGTTCCAGAAAACTAAAATATTGGGTAAAACACATAAAGAAAATAAATAACAAATAATGCATTACATTACTATGCATGTTCATTTTTGCTTCTTTAAATATTGTCCTTACTGGGTAATAATGATGTTCTATAGACATAGAAGCTCAAGGTCCAGTGCAAGCATCCGACTTCACTACCTTGAAATCACAAGGCAAGTTCATCGCTTGCTCATGTCCTTTGAAGAGTCTTTATCAAAGTATTTGTAAATTGTGTGTTATCATCTATGTTTCAAGGAAATAAAATATTACTTTCTCAAATAACTAAATTGTGGATATCATCCTAAGTGATGATATATGTCACATCCCAAAATTCTCCTAATTTTGGAATGTGAAATAAATAAATAAGTTTGATTCATTGTTTGACTATGTTGAAAATTCTCAAACAGAAGAAACTTTTTGAATAGAAAATCCTCTCAACCTTGAATTCAAAATCTTATATTCTTTTGTTATGACCTAAGTAGCTATATAGGCAAAAGGGCATGGATTGATTATGGATTGTAGAATTGGTGTGCAAGATTTCAAAATGAAAATCATGAATCATTCATAAGCATTTCATTACATCCATGCAAAGTTCTCACAAACTAAATCCAAATCCTGGTATCTAAATCCTATAGTTGATTTGCCCAAATGTTCCTAAAGGAAATTAAATTGATTTTATAAAACCCATTGTTGCTAAGGCAGCGATTATTGCTAAATTATAGCCTAAAAAGATCCAATTAATATTACAAAATTTTAGAAACAAAATTGAGCTTATTTGGAGCTATTATGAAAAAGTTATGGAATAAATACAAACAAATAAAGATATAAATAAAATGGAATATCCAAGGATTTATAAACCCACTACTTGCAAACTAGTAAAAAGATTACAAATATGATCCTACAATGATCTATTCGATTTTAGAAACAAGAATCGTGTCATTTGGAGTTCATATGCAAAAGATATGAGGGAAACAAGTAGATAGAAAAAGAAAAAGAAAAAAAAGAAAAAAAACAAATGGACCGGCCGAGCCAGCCGGCGGCCCATCTACCGGGCCGGCCCACCCGGACCGACCGGAGCAGCCAGCCAGGACGTACCTAACCGATCATCCCATGAGTGCTTTAAAAACCGTGTGAATCATTTTTTCTCAAACCTATCTCTATTTAAACTCTTATAACTTTTTATCTACAACTTCGAATCGACTTCTGTTTGTTTATAATTGTTCACTACTCCAAGACCTATCTCTACACCATCCTAAATCTCAATATAAACTCGTGGAGCCACAGCTGTACGAGTTTCTCTCCTCGAAATCCCAAATCTACACATGCCCAAATCTTATTTCACTTTTTAACCCATCTAGACTTTGTTGTTTGCCTTCGGCCAAAAAACGAAAGTTGTAGAACTCGTCGAAATCTTTCAATCCCGACAAACCTCACCTCTTTTAATCCACCACAACTGGAGAATTTCGTATCACAATATTTCAGATCTGACGCTGTAAATCCAAGATGTACTCGCGCTCCTTCCTTCAAATCCAACTTCTATTAGTGAGAAGGTAGGACTAATGATTCCCCACAACTTTCATGTTTAAAGTTTTTCAATTTGACCTACGGATTTGTCTCTCTAACACAGATCTATTTTTTGTCTATTCTGAGCCAAAATCGGGTCAATCTCCTCTCCTAACCACTGGATCTCATCCCAACGGCCAGAATTAGATCGATTCCATGAAGGGGTACGAGCCTACCGGATCTCGCCACGTGTCAACGCCAGGTCAGCCCCGCGTCCCAGTCAGCATAGAATATTCCCACGGAATATTCCCTATAGATTTGAAATTGAATTTAATTTGCAGAAAATTGTGTAAACTTGCAAAAATCATATAAAAAGATTCGTAGATCCAAAAATAGCAAATTATATATAAATGGATTCAGAAAAACGTGTAGAATATTATTATGGGACTAGATCTAACTTTTACTGTACGTGGTTACTGCAGTAATTTAACTTTTACAATACGTGGTTACTGCAGTAATTTAATTAGTTTTAATGGTCTTTTAGGTTAATAAATTCATAAGAAATTATCTGTAACTCCGAAAAATATGAACAATAAATCAAATTGAAGCTACTATAATGTAGATTAATAATATCTGGTTGGATCCAGCTTTTGCGGATTATTTACCCCGTAGCAATTTTTAATGGCTTTATAAATCATTAAAATCATAGAAAATGAATTTCTTGTCACAAAAATATAAATGATATACCGATGGAAAGCTGGTTCCATGTAGATCATCAATATGCAAATGGTTCAGGCAAATACTGTAAGGTTTCGTAGCAATTAAATAAATATATTAATGGATTATTTAGAGTATTAAAATCATAGTAATTCGAATACTGCTCAGAAAATTACAAATAATATGTCCCTGAAATCACAATGCCGTGGAGATTACAGATATAATTTTAGTTTGATTTTTAGACAATAGAAACTATATGAATCATTTAAAACCCATTAAACACTATTTAAATTATACAAAAATATCTATAACTCCGATTAGGGTGAATCCAACGCCTACTGGTTCGTATTAACATCCTCTATCTAGTAAACCCAAGAAACAAATTTAATTCGACAGTTAGAACACGCGTTACAACAGAACTATTAAAAACCCTATATTGGCAAGTAATTATTAATAACAAGTACTCCATTGCATTAATTGGCCTCTTGCATGCATCATATACTTCAATATTGTTTAGAGAACTAAAGTAACAACCATTGTGACTTATTAAATTGTCATGCATGCATTTGTTGCATTTGTTTGATCTCTATGTGCTATTGTTTATGATTGTATGCAATTTTTTGCTCGATAGATTGCGAGGAGTGCAACGTGTGTGATTGCAACTACTATGATTGCAAGTATTGTGGTTATGACAAGAGCAACCATTATATCTATGAGAATTGTGAGGATTATCAAATCGACTACATCTACAACAAAGGCAAGTGGTGCTATCTTAGTCATAAATTTCCTACTGTTTTCCTATGCATTGTAGATGTTTTTGTAGAATTGCATATGTAGGAATTGATGTGTATATGCTATGCTATGTCCCATATTATTCCCTAGCATTCCTTGTTTATGAGCCACCGTTGGTAGATGTGCTTATCCATGCTATGATGAACGAGGGCTGGGTTACATCACTGATGTTGATTCTAAATGTGTTGGTTTGCAAAAACTAAAACAACTTAATCAATGAATCTCCTGGGTGTGATGGAATTGATAATTTTTGGTGGTATCATTGCGGAAAGGCACCCAGGACACTGAGAAAGGATTGGCTTCTTTGTTTGGTAGCTTTCATGTGCAACCATGTGCCAATAATGGAATGGGCGGTTGGTTGGACTCATTAGGTTGTGGTAACTCGAACCCACGTATCCAGAGATGTAGAATAGTGTAGGTTGGACCCGTGCGTGTCGGGTTTGGGGAGATACTTCCCGAACGGTTCCTTCTTGGACTTCTCCCTATCATCACCCAATATGATAGTGGTGGTACGAGCTGGGCTGGCCAAGTCACATGGGTAAAGTGTACTAAATCCTACAGGGTGTATAAACTAAGTGCTTAGCCGTGTCCCCGATTCTGGACAATTTGAGCGGCCTGATATTGATGCTATGATATTTCTCACTCATCCTTATTTCTTAATTACTTAAAACTTGTTGGGTGAACATAATTGGGTAGGAGCACCTGGGAGTGAACCAGAGTGTCCTATTTATCGTATTGGAAAACTACTTTGTTACAAATATTAGGATAAAACTGTTGCTTTATGCAAATGAACCTGAACTCCACTTGGCCAAATAAGCATGTAGTTGATAGATCTGTTGTTAACCACTTTAGCCTACTTGCCATACATTCAATGTATTGACCATTCGTAGCTGCAACGTTTCATGTTGCAGGTTATATTGTATCTGAGTGATCGTTCATAGGTCGCGAGACTCCACTCAACAATTGTTCGCCTGTGGCACATTTGGAGGATGGAGATCTACCTTGTATTGTTTTCCACTGTGTACTTGAATAAATAATGTAAATTCTGGATCATATTCGTTGTATTTATGATGCACTGTTATATTTGGTATCATTTTGTACTGTGTGTGCCAGTGAACCGATCCAGGGATTGACACTATACACATGAACTCAGCCTTATCAGGCGAGGGTGTTACAAGATGGTATCAGAGCTGTGTGTTGACTGTAGGATCGTGACCTTAGAAATGGATTACCAATAGAAGACCTCCATTAGGAGAACTATCATATTTTATACTTGTTAGAGTTCTTATATTCCTTGTCTATCATTTTCCAACACCTCTCCTTCTTCAAACTTGTAGATGTCCATTCATTTGATTAGTAGAAGAAGTGTTCTACCATAAAAACTACAAGAATTGGAAAATTTTATTAGTAGTTTTCTATAAAGCAAATCACTATATGAGGGTTGGACTACAAGTAAATAACAAATAACATGACATAAATGAACATCTCACCAAGTTTGGGTAGGTCTGGACCACCATATTTTATCTCTTTAGGAGATCATCGCTATCGTGTTAGCATATTGTTCTTACCAACTTATGTGGTATGACAATATAGGTTGCTTGCTTGTTTGTACTATACCATATTGTGTGATGTCTTGCTTAGGATCTGTTGTTTTCAAACTCTAAAGTTGTTGGAGTTTTCGTGTGGTTTTAAAATATTTTAATGGTGTGAATTGATTGAAATTCGTGGGATTACTGTTGCAGTTTTCTACCTGACCTGTTGTACCACGAGATTTTTAATATTTTATTGGTAACTCAGAAAAATCTAAAAAAATATTATCTGGAGCATAATTACCTGTATTACATGCACAAAAATTGGCTAAAATTCCTGACGAGTTTAGGTCGGTCAGAAAAATTCGTGAAGTCTGATGTACCGTTTTGACATATTTTGTTTTTTGCTTATATGTTGCTCTATTTTACTCTAGTATTGTTCACAATGCTTTCAAACTATTTTGTGGTTATGTACTGCTATATTTAGACCCCTGTAATGTTATTATGAAAGTATTTGATTGTGTGTTGATTGCCTATGATTGTTTCCTTGTTTGTTGCATTGATTGCTTCATATAGTTATGGGTAGGATTATTTCCTTAGTCGTTTCTTTTCTATAGAATCTATTCTTCCCTATCTTGAACCCTTGGAGATATAACGATGTGTTATGTGGAAGGTTTGACAACACAATGCATTTAGTAAGGAGAATGCTTTATCTAATGGAAAAAAAGAGATGTGGGAGTATGAAGTGTTGAAATGATGTTATGTAGTAGATTACGCAACCTGAAATTTGAAGTATCGATAGCTTAGTTTTAGTAGTAGCTTTGTTGATTGAATACATGGGAGTCTACATAGAGCATTATTTCGTGCCCATGGAAACAATCTTCAAGGCAAGTGAGAATGCCCGAGTGATAGAAAAATGTGATTCACCTATCCTTATACGGGGTAATGATTTGGGTGCAGGATGGATTGATCACCATTCCTACTACTCTTATTATTCGCTCTTGTATTGTTGGCTTTGTGAATCTTGAGTGCCCTTTTCAACCTTAGCAGAGAGTCGACGTTGAGCCTAAACCCTAGAATGGTATATTGTTACACCCTTCTAAAAGCATC
The DNA here is from genome assembly GCA_023614405.1 of Avena insularis. Classification (NCBI taxonomy): domain Eukaryota; kingdom Viridiplantae; phylum Streptophyta; class Magnoliopsida; order Poales; family Poaceae; genus Avena; species Avena insularis. The sequence continues at coordinate 473,920,915 of CM042697.1, forward strand.
CATTGCTAAGCATAGGAATGTACGGTAAGGATGAATCCCAACCGTGAATTATGGGCACCGTGAAGTAAACGTTCCCTATTTGCCCACCATGAGAGTTTTGCTAGTTTAAGAAGTGCTTTCTCGGAAACTATCAATCATGATGTTTAGAATGTGCTAGAGACATTGTGCCAATAAAAGTCTAAAGGAGAACCAATCTGAGCTAAGTGAATCCTCGAGAAATGACCTAGTCAATTTTATTTTAAGGGCGGTAGCATCCTAATGGATCCCGAACCTTTCTTTCTTTCTAGCCTTCCCAAATCTCGGGACGAGATTTCTTTTAAGGTGGTGATGTCACATTCCAAAATTCTCCTAATTTTGGAATGTGAAATAAATAAATAAGTTTGATTGATTGTTTGACTATGTTGAAAATTATCAAAGAGAAGAAACTTTTTGAATAGAAAATCCTCTCAACCTTGAATTCAAAATCTTATATTCTTTTGTTATGACCTAAGTAGCTATATAGGCAAAAGGGCATGGATTTATTATGGATTGTAGAATTGGTGTGCAAGATTTCAAAATGAAAATCATGAAGCATTCATAAGCATTTCATTACATCCATGCAAAATTCTCACAAACTGAATCCAAATCCTGGTATCTAAATCCTATAGTTGATTTGCCCAAATGATCCTAAAGGAAATTAAATTGACTTTATAAAACCCACTGTTGCTAAGGCAGCGATTATTGCTAAATTATAGCCTAAAAAGATCCAATTAATATTACAAAATTTTAGAAACAAAATTGAGCTTATTTGGAGCTATTATGAAAAAGTTATGGAATAAATACAAACAAATAAAGATATAAATAAAATGGAATATACAAGGATTTATAAACCTACTACTTGCAAACTATTAAAAAGATTACAAATATGATCCTACAATAATCTATTCGATTTTAGAAAATTTTAGAAACAAGAATCGTGTCATTTGGAGTTCATATGCAAAAGATATGAGGGAAACAAGTAAATAGAAAAAAAACAATGGACCGGCCGAGCCAGCCGGCAGCCCATCTACCGGGCCGGCCCACCCGGACCGACCGGAGCAGCCAGCCAGGACGTACCTGACCGATCGTCCCATGACTGCTTTAAAAACCGTGCGAATCATTTTTTCTCAAACCTATCTCTATTCAAACTCTTATAACTTTTTATCTACAATTCCGAATGGACTTCCGTTTGTTTCTACTTGTTCTCTACTCTAAGACCTATTTATAAACCATCCTCAATCTCCATATAAACTTGTGGAGCCACAGTTGTACGAGTTTCTCTCCTTGAAATCCCGAATCTACACATGCCCGAATCTTATTTCACCTTTTAACCCATCTAGACTTTGTTGTTTGCCTTCGGCCAAAAAAGAAAGTTGTAGAACTCGTCGAAATCTTTCAATCCCGACAAACCTCACCTCTTTTCATCCACCACAGCCGGAGAATTTCGTATCGCAATATTTCAGATCTGACGGTGAAAATCCAAGATGTACTCGCGCTCGTTCCTTCAAATCCAAATTCCTTTGGTGAGAAGGTAGGACTAATGATTCCCCATAAATTTGATGTTTTAAGTTTTTCAATTTGACCTACGAATTTGTCTCTCTAACACAGATCTATTTCTTGTCTATTTTGAGCCAAAATCGGGTTAATCTCCTCTCCTAACCACTTGATCTCATTCCAACGGCCAGAATTAGATCGATTCCACGAAGGGGTACGAGCCAACCGGATCTTGCCACGTGTCAACGCCAGTCGACCCAGCGTCGGTCACATAGAATATTCCCAGGGAATATTCCCTATAGATTTGAAATTGAATTTAAATTGTAGAAAATTGTGTAAACTTGCAAAAATTATACAAAAAGATTCGTAGATCCAAAAATAGCAAATTATATATCAATGGATTCAGAAAAACGTGAATATTATTATAGCACTAGATCTAACTTTTACTGTACGTGGTTACTGCAGTAATTTAATTAGTTTTAATGGTCTTTTAGGTTAATAAATTCATAAGAAATTATCTGTAACTCCAAAAAATATGAACAATAAATCAAATTGAAGCTACTATAATGTAGATTAATAATATCTGGTTGGATCCAGCTTCTGCCGACTATTTACCCCGTAGCAATTTAATTATTTTTAATGGCTTTATAAATCATTAAATTCATAGTAAATTAATAGCTTGTCACGAAAATATAAATGATATACCGATGGAAAGCTGGTTCCATGTAGATCATCAATATGTAAATGGTTCAGGCAAATACTGTAAGGTTTCGCAGCAATTAAATAAATAGTTTAATGGCTTATTTAGAGTATTAAAATCATAGTAATTCGAATACTACTCAGAAAATTACAAATAATATGTCCCTGAAATCACAATGCCGTGGAGATTATAGATATAATTTTAGTTTGATTTTTAGACAACAGAAACTATATGAATCATTTAAAACACATTAAACACTATTTAAATCATACAAAAAGATCTATAACTCCGATTAGGGTGAATCCAACGCCTACTGGTTCGTATTAACGTCCTCTATCTAGTAAACCCAAGAAACAAATTTAATTCATCAGTTAGAACAGGTGTTACAACAGAACTATTAAAAACCCTATATTGGCAAGTAATTATTAATAACAAGTACTCCATTGCATTAATTGGCCTCTTGCATGCATCATATACTTCAATATTGTTTAGAGAACTAAAGTACTCCCTCCATCCCGGTTTAAAGGACACAATTTGCAATTCTCTGGGCCCTAGGTATCATATAATTGGTCCATTTAATAGCATGAAGTAGAACATGCATAAGGAGAAAAAGAGTTAGGAAAGCGTTCACATTTGTACACACATGTGCATGCAAGCAGTTTGTTCTTTTCACACTGGAGTAATTACAGAGATTAAATGCTTTTGTGTCTAAGTATTTTGGGATTGCATGATTTGCAAATTGTGTCCTTTAAACCGAGATGGAGGGAGTAACAACCATTGTGACTTATTAAATTGTCATGCATGCATTTGTTGCATTTGTTTGATCTCTATGTGCTATTGTTTATGATTGTATGCAATTGTTTGCTCGATAGATTGCGAGGAGTGCAACGTGTGTGATTGCAAGTATTGTGGTTATGACGAGAGCAACCATTATATCTATGAGAATTGTGAGGATTATCAAATCGACTACATCTACAACAAAGGCAAGTGGTGCTATCTTGGTCATAAATGTCCTACTGTTTTCCTATGCATTGTAGATGTTTTTGTAGAATTGCATATGTAGGAATTGATGTGTATATGCTATGCTATGTCCCATATTATTCCCTAGCATTCCTTGTTTATGAGCCACCGTTGGTAGATGTGCTTAGCCATGCTATGATGAACGAGGGCTGGGTTACATCACTGATGTTGATTCTAAATGTGTTGGTTTGCGAAAACTAAAACAACTTAATCAATGAATCTCCTGGGTGTGATGGGATTGATAATTTTTGGTGGTATCATTGCGGAAAGGCACCCAGGACACTGAGAAAGGATTGGCTTCTTTGTTTGGTAGCTTTCATGTGCAACCATGTGCCAATAATGGAATGGGCGGTTGGTTGGACTCAGTAGGTTGTGGTAACTCGAACCCACGTATCCAGAGATGTAGAATAGTGTAGGTTGGACCGGTGCGTGTCGGGTTTGGGGAGCTACTTCCCGAACGGTTACTTCTTGGACTTCTCCCTATCATCACCCAATATGAGAGTGGTGTTACAAGCTGGGCTGGCCAAGTCACATGGGTAAAGTATACTAACCCCTGCAGGGTGTATAAACTAAGTGCTTAGCCGTGTCCCCGGGTATGGACAATTTGAGCGGCCTGATATTGATGCTATGATATTTATCACTCATCCTTATTTCTTAATTACTTAAAACTTGTTGGGTGAACATAATTGGGTAGGAGCACCTGGGAGTGAACCAGAGTGTCCTATTTATCGTATTGGAAAACTACTTTGTTACAAATGTTAGGATAAAATTGTTGCTTTATGCAAATGAACCTGAACTCCACTTGGCCAAATAAGCATGTAGTTGATAGATCTGTCGTTAACCACTTTAGCCTACTTGCCATACATTCAATGTATTGACCATTCGTGGCTGCAACGTTTCATGTTGCAGGTTATATCGTATCTGAGTGATCGTTCATAGGTCGCGAGACTCCACTCAACAATTGTTCGCCTGTGGCACATTTGGAGGATGGACATCTACCTTGTATTCGTTTTTCGTTGTGTACTTGAATAAATAATATAAATTCTGGATCATATTCGTTGTATTTATGATGCACAGTTATATTTGGTATCATTTTGTACTGTGTGTGCCAGTGAACCGATCCAGGGATTGACACTATACACATGAACTCAGCCTTATCAGGCGAGGGTGTTACAATATAGTGGAGCAATAGAACTTAGGTATCTAATTGCAACAAGGATAATCACCTAGGAATTAACAACCCATGACATCAGTGATTCTAGCACCGTATATAATGCTTAACCATGAGATTTGGAATGGGACGGAGAAGTCAGTTGTATCTTCTTCCTCTCGCATGTAGCCGGATGTGCAGGTCGTGGCTGTTATCCTCGTAGCGTGCATTAATTGGTAATTCGTGGAGGATATGCAGCATATGGGTGGGAACCCTCAACGTCCCATGATAGTTCTAGCATCTCACTGTTTGTACTAACCATTGTCGTAATTCAATGGGTGGGCATGGTGTACACCAAGGAGACATGCTAGGTCGCAAAGGGGGCAGTGATTGACTTGGGCCCCACATCATGGAATTGTGGACAGGAAAGTACGTCCGGTTGTGCAACAAGGAGTTGATCTCTCATGGGTAAAGTAACGCACCTCTGCAGAGTGTAAGAATTGTAACTTGTTACTCCCTGTTCTGGGAAGGAGCTACGAACGCGGCAGGAAAGGAATTCCATGAAAGTTCCGGTAAACCTGTGAAGGCTGATGGGCATAGTTTTTAACAATAAAATCAATCTTTGAAGAAAGATTTACGAAATATGCATAATGCCATGGACTTATAGTCTGAGGTGGTAAATAGAGCATCAAACTTCCCACCTTGCATATAATGAACTTTCTGGGTAACGCTGTTACTCACCCTTTCCTTTGATCCCCTGCTTAGACTCTGAGGATCCAGAAGATACCCCAATGTATGCAACAGAATGTCAAGAAGATGTCTTCTATGAGGAGCCTGACCTGTCGGGCGGTGTGGAAGGGGTGGACTACGAGATCAGATATGGAGTGAACGGCAACGAGTCAGATTAGTTGCCTTAGTAGTTGTAACCAATTGAGCCGAGCAACATGAACAATGTATAATAATAAGTTGATGAGGTCAATTCGGAGTTGAAGTTGTCACTTTAAAACTTCTGTTGAAACACTTTATATTTGGTTTGTAAGTTGAATTTTTTGAAGTATTGAACTTATGGTATAATAATAATGTGTGTATGTTTGTAATATGGACTCGCAATGTTTCTGTTGTACCACTCCGAGGGATGTGATATTTACGGAACGGTGTTCTGTGAATGTCATGTCAACAACTATAGTGTACTACACATGCAGTGGTATGCTGGGTCACCGCACAAGTATTCCCTCAGTAAGAAACGAAGGTTATCGAACCAGTAGGAGGAAGGAAATGACTCAAAGGTGTTGCTAGCAACTTGGAGACCTGCACAACACAAACTCAAGACTTTGCCCCAATGAACAGTGAGGTTGTCAATCTCACCGGTTGCTGTAACAAAGTATTAACTGTATGGTGTGGAAGGTAATGGTTGTTTGTAGCAAGTAAACAATAACAGTGGAAGATGTATCAATGGTAAAGATTGGACTAGGGTCCATAGTTCACTAGAGGTGTTCTCCTTAAGATAAACAAACATGGCATGCTGGGTAAACAAATTATAGCAGGGAAATTGACAGTACTGAGCAAGGTATAACAATGAAATACTAGGCATTCATGATCCTATGAGATCCGATTGGGCAATACAACAAGATACATAGACCGCCATCCAACTGCATCTATGACTAGAAATCCACCTTCAGGTTATCATCCGAACCCCCTTCAATATTAAGTTGCAAGCAACCGATAACTGCTTTAAGCAAAGTGTGTAAGGTAAACAATCCACTTGTTCCATGAACAAGAGACCGTTGTTTTCTCCCTAGTGGCAAAAGCACATCTACAACCTTAGAGATTTCCGTCACTTCTCTTAGATTAAATAGAGGCATGATCCCACTAACTAGCATAAATACCCCCTCTTGGAGTCACTAGCATCTACTCGGCCAAGATAGCTACTAGAAGCAGAGAGCATGCAAGATCACAAAAAACATAGACATGATAGAATCAATAAGACAAAACCATTAATCAATCTGACATAGTAATCTCAATATCCATCGGATCCCCGCAAACACAACATGCATGATTACAAATAGATGATCTTGATCATGAACGGAGCTCACAAGATCTAAACATGGTAGCAAAAAGGAGGAGATACAACCATCTAGCTACTACATGGACCCATAGTCAAAGGTGGAACTACTCACACTTCATACCGAAGGCTGGCATGATGAAGAAGAAGGCCTCCGGGATGATCTCCCCTCCAGCAGGGTGCCGGGAAGAGATTCAGATCCCCTCCGATCTAGGGATGATGGTGGTGGCAGCTACAGACGGTTTCGTGGAATATTGATCGGGGACTTAGGGTTTTGGCATCGGGGGGTCTTTATAGGCGAAGAGGCGAGGCAGGGGGCAGCCATGGTGGTCACACCCGGCGTGGTGACCTAGCCCTTGTTGCCAGGTGTGGCCCTGTGCCACCCTCCATCTCAGACTCGGCCCGTGTTCCCCACGGTAAAATATTGACTTTGGCTTTTGTCTCGTCCAATTTCGAGAATATTGATTTCTTGCCTTTATGGAACCAAAAACAGAAGAAAATAGGCAACTGGCACTGTGGCATCTTGTTAATAGGTTAGTACTAGAAAACATCTAAAAACACCTCAAAGTGTAGACAAAGCAAATCAAAGTAGATACTAAACAAGCATGGAACATAAAAAATTATAGATACGTTTCCAACATATCAGAGTACAACAACAAGTTTTTCCCTCAGTAAGAAACCAAGGTTATCGGACTAGTAGGAGGAAGGAAACGACTCAAAGGTGTTGCTAGCAGCTGGAAACCTGCACAACACAAACTCAAGACTTTGCCCCAATGAATAGTGAGGTTGTCAATCTCATAGGTTTGCTGAAAACAAAGGATTAACCGTATGGCGTGGAAGGTAATGGTGGCTTGCAGAAAGTAAACAGGAACAGTGGAAGATGTATCGATGGTAAAGATTGGACCAGGGTCCATAGTTCACTAGAGGTGTTCTCCTTAAGAAAAGAAACATAACATGCCGGGTAAACAAATTATAGCGGGGCAATTGATAGGACAGAGCAAGGCATAACAATGTAATACTAGACATTCATGATCCTATGAGATTTAATTGGGTATTACGACAATATACATATACCGCCATCCAACTGCATATATGACTAGTAATCCACCTTTAGGTTATCATTCGAACCCCCTCCAGTATTAAGTTGCAAGCAACAGATAACTGCTTTAAGCAAAGTGTGTAAGGTAAACAATCCACTTGTTCCATGAACAAGAGACCTGATGCGGTTCAGATCACTATAGAGCTTCGTTGGGAGACCCCAAGAGGAAGGTATGATGTAGCGCAGTAGCAAGTTTTCCCTCAGTAAGAAACCGAGGTTATCGAACCAATATGAGGAAGGAAACGTCTCAAAGGTGTTGCAAGCAACTTGGAAACCTGCACAACACAAACTCAAGACTTTGCCCCAACGAACAGTGAGGTTGTCAATCTCACCGGTTGTAACATCCCAAATTTCATCAAATGAAAAGTCATATCATTGCATTCATATCATCATAGCATGTTTGTCTGTGGCACATGAAGATGAAGACTTATAGTTATTTACTTTATGTTATGAAATCCATGTAATAGCCTTGGCTAGTGAGTTGTAAAGACTATGTTATCTCTAGAATGACGATGTAATAACGTCCTTTGTATCTGTGTAGTTCATCTTAAACTGTGGATGCTAGCATTTGATCCATGGATTAGCATTGCAATCACAGGGGCCTTTACCTTTAAAAGGTGGGGTCTTATAGATGGTATCAGATCCAGGTTGCTTGTAGGATTATGACCCTAAGTTAGATTAGACTAAGAAAACCACTAGGAAAAAAATGCAACTCTTTGCAAATTGCACACTTGTCTTTTTCTTCTCGTAAACTTCTCCTAATCTTCTTACTCATCTCTATTTGTAGATGGCTTCCATCAACGAAGCCGTCAAGAAGGGACCACTCATGACCATGACCTTGGAATGTGATACGGAGTTTCCCAAGGCACTCAAAAACCTCATGGTTAGCTTGGGAATACATGGTGAAGCCGTGTACAAAGGATTTCTAGTGATGGATGAAGGATAAGAATATTGGTGGGTGCAACTCCACTTGTACAAAAACAAGGGAGACAACCACAAGGAGTCGGGATTCTATGTGATCACCAACTCAGAAATGTGTACGTCATTCTTTGACTCTGCAAGAAATGCATCTTGGAATGCTATCAAGGAGCTTGGTGAAAGACTCAAGTGTAGAATTCTCAACACTCAAAATGACCTTAGAGAGGAGAAGAAGTATACCCAAGACTTAGAGACCGCCATAAAACGACTAAGGGAAGATATCATAGACTTAGCATATGAGTGAGAGATGTGACGTACTCCGATAGTTGGACCACCATACTTGTCGTTTTATCGCGTTAATAATTTGATCATACCAACCTATGCGGTATGGCAAGTTTTTTTCTAAGTTATGATTGAATCTTAGTGTGTGTGATGGATTATTATATGCCATGACTTGTGTGTTTTATTGTTGAATGCATACTTTTGGCTTTTGTTTCACTACCTTATGTTTTTCTCTTTATTTGTGTTGTTCCTAATTTTTTCTCTATCTTATGCAATAGATTCCTAGCTTTGTTGTCAGCACCCCCGAGGAGTTCAAGGGAACTCGTTTTGGTTCTCGTATTGTGGATCTCACTAGTGTGCTCAATCTCCCCCTCCCTAGCATTAAGGGACTTCAGCTTACGAAGTTCGAGAGGAAGGATCTTTGGGGCTTTAGAGTCTCACAGCCTGGACGCCAGTCGAAGCCACCCACCGAGGAGATTGCCTTCAAGTTAAAGCACGATGACAAGGAGAAGAGACTCAACGTCGTCATGCAGGAGCTACTTGGACGCCTTGTTGGACGTCACTCCACCGAGCTCAGGGGCCTCTACTTCCACCCATTTTGGAGATGTGATGAGGAGGGAGAGGCAGTAGTGTATGATGACGCTATTAGAGAGACTATCGAGCCGGTGCGTCTGTATCTCCAGGACCTAGAGATCCTCATTAGACACCTCGACACTGATAGGACCAACGTCATGCTTAGCAATGACGAGATTTAGGTTCAATTGAGGGAGAAGGACAAGATCTTCACGGAGCAGGACGAGATCATCAAGGAGATGGAAGCTAGATTCGAGATCCAAGACAAGAGGTTCAAGAATCAAGAGAAGAGAGTGCATGACAGGAACAAGAAGATTAAGGACATGAGGGCCGAGTTAGAGCTCAAGGACCTTGAGCTAGAGACTCAGCAGGGACTGATAGAGAGGCTGCGCTCGCAGAATAGAGCCCTTCGTGCAAAGATCGATGCCTTGACCACCAATGTGGAAGAGTACAAGAAAGCCATGGAGACAACCGAACTTACTCTAGTGGACGAGGAGGTTGACATGGAGGAGTAGTGTTGATTACTCGACTGTCTATTTATCTATCGTCCTTTATTTATTGAGTTGCAATGATCATCCAACATGTGGATGGCTTGCTAGTATGTTTACTTTTCCAAAACTTGTTGTTTACGTTGTTCAAACTCTAAGTTTATCTTGTGCGTGATTATTTTGTGATTGTTGCTATGTGATGTATTGTGCATGTTAGCATCTATGGGTTATATCTCATTACTTATCCTTATTGAAACCACAGATGCCTCCCCGTCATGCCAACCCCAACCAAAACTACAATAACAACAATGGCAATGAGATGCGGCAGATGATGACCCAGTTCATGGAAAATCAGAATCAAAACAACAACAACAACAACAATAACAACAACAACAACAATCAAAACAACCCACCAGCCTTTGATATCCTTACAAGGTTTTTTAGGTTGAGGCCTGCCAAGTTCTCGGGAACCACTGATACCATGGTAGCCAATGATTGGCTACATTCTGTGAATAAGAACTTAGTCACTGTGGGCTACACTGATAAAGAAAAGGTCAGATTTGCAGCACATTTGCTTGAAGGACCAGCAGCCACAACTTCCAGATCACCACTCCTATTGAGGATGTGACTTGGGCAATATTTGAGGATGGTTTCCGCACTACCCATATCTCGTCAGGAGTGATGAGTTTGAAGAAGAAAGAGTTCCACAACCTTAAGCAGCGTTACTGTAGTGTGGCAGAATTGTTGGAATTATGCCCTAGAGGCAATAATAAAGATGTTATTATTATAATTCTTGTTCATGATAAAGTTTATATTCCATGCTAGAATTGTATTAAGCGGAAACATTAATACTTGTGTGGTTTGTGAACAACACCGTGTCCCTAGTACGCCTCTATGGACTAGCTCATTGATCAATGATGGTTAAGGTTTCCTAACCATAGACATGAGCTGTCAATTGATAATGAGATCATATCGTTGGAGAATGATATGGTGGACAGACCCAAACTAAGCGAAGCAATTAGATCGTGTCATCGTGTTCGTCTTTGCGAAGTTTTTCTTATGTCAAATATTGTATTCCTTAGACCATGAGATAATATAACTCCCTGGTATCGGAAGAAAGCTTTGAGGTCATCAAACGTCATCCTATGAGAGGGTGATCATAAAGGTGTCTCTCAGGTGATCGGAAAGTATCTGTTGGGTTGTATGTATCGAGATGGGATTTGTCCCTCCCAAGTCGGAGAGATATACTTGGGCCCACTCGTGAATCGATATCAACACCGCTTGCAAGCATGTGGTTAAGGAGTTGATCACAAAGTGATATCGGATTACGGAACGAGTAAAGTATTTCGTGAACGAGATTGAACTAGGTATGACGATACCGACGATCGAATCTCGGGCAAGTAAAATATCGCGAGACGAAGGGAATATATATATGGGATTGATTGAATCCTGGCATCGTGGTTCATCCGATATGATCATCGATGAATGTGTGGGAGTCAATATGGGTGCCGGACCTGTTGATTATTGATAGAAGATCATGTCTGCATATTCTCGAACCCGCAGGGTCACACACTTAACGTGTCTCGACGCTAGGATAGATTGGATAATTGGTTTATGAATTTTTGTTCGGAGTCTCGGATGGGATCCGGGATATCATGAGAGGTTCCGGAATGGTCCGGAGAATAAGATTCATATAAGGCAGTGCAGTTTTTGGAGTTCGGAATAGTTCCGGGTTAATCGGTATTATGCAGAAGCTTCTAGAACCTTCCGGAAGGGGGCCAACGTGGTCCCACCTTCCGGGAGGGGGCATGGGCCTATGAGGGAGTGTCCTGGCCGCATTGGGCCAGGGGCACAAGGCCCCATAGGGCCCAGCTGATCCTAGAGAGTTTAAATCGTTTAAACTAGAGATAAGATAAGATAGGATTTCTAGATAAGGGAGAGTTTAAATTGTTTAAACTAGAGATAGGCTTGGAGGAGAGGCTAGGGCTGGCCGCACCCCCCCTCTATATATAGAGGGCTGGTGCGCCCCCCTCTCAAACAACACACACCTTCCTCCAAACCCTAGTTGCCCTGCTGCCCTCCTCTCTCCCTCCCGACTGTTTGCAGGCGAAGCCCTGCTGCAGAAATTCTCCACCAAATACACCACGCCGTCGTGTTGTAGATCCAATCCATCTCTCCACCCTACTTGCTGGTCCGAGGAAGGAGGAGACGTCGAGGTGCTGCACGTGTGCATCTCACGGAGGCACCGCCACTTGTGGTGCTAGATCGGATCGGATCGCGAGGAGGAGAAGCGAGTACGACTACATCACCCACGTTCCGACGAACGTTCCGCTGTGCGAATCTTCAAGGGTATGAAGATCTAATCCAATCTCTCTCGTTGTTTGCATCTCCTAGATTAGATCTTGGCTTTCCCTCTGTTCGCTTCCGTAGAAAATTTTGATTTACTATGCTACGAAACCCTTCAAGAATATATTGAGGAGTTCAACAATCTGGCGCGTTATGCACCGGATGATGTTGACACTGATGCCAAGAGGAAGGAAAAATTCCTCGAAGGACTGAATGATGAGATGTGCATGCAGCTATCTGTTGCATATGTCCCAACTTATCAATCACTGTGTGACAAAGCCACCATCTTGGAGAGCAAGATGAAACAGGTGGAGAATAGGAAGAGGAAGCATCACTTTGACAAGCACAGCTCGTGATCGTCTCACAAGCGTTCCCATGGTGATGATAGTGGAGGTTCTGGATCCCACAAGCATGGGAAGTATAATAGCCACCACAACAGTAACCGTCACCATGACAACAAGCACCACTGCAGTCATGACAATGATAGATATAAGAACCACAAGAGTGGACACAAGAGCCATCATAGTGGTAATGGCAATGGAAGTCAGCCTGCTAAAAGAGACATCAGTCAGGTTGAGTGCTTCAAGTGTAAGAAAACTGGGCACTATGCAAATGAATGCCTAGAAAATAAGGCTTATGGAGCCAATAAGCCAAACCCTTTTCAGAAGGGTCAAGTGAACCACATTAATGTGGCGGAAATCTATGAGGAATCTGATGTTGTGGCTGGTAAGTTCAAGCTTAACCCTTTTCCAGCACTTTTTCTTTTTTATACCGGTGCATCGCATTCATTCATATCAAGAGCATTTGTTGATAAAAATGGACTTCCAACTGAAACTATTGGATGTACTATTAAAGTAAGCTCTCACGGTGGAGAGATGATAGTAAATTTTGGATGTCATGATCTAGTGATAGAATTTGGAAAGTATAAGTTTCCAGTTAGTCTGATAATCCTAGATTACCAAGGATTGGATGTAATTTTGGGCATGGATTGGATGACTAAGTATGAAGGAGTATTATATTGTGCCAATCATACTGTTACACTCACAACCCCGGATAAGAAACAGATTAGGTTCAAGTTTAACTTTGAATCTATAGGGAGTAAGCTAAATTCTCTTAAGGGGGTTAGCATAGACAATGTACCAGTTGTGAAGGAATATTCGGATGTGTTTCCGAAGGAATTAACATGAATGCCACCAAATAGAGATGTGGAGTTTCTGATTGACTTTCTGCCAGGATCTGGACCAATAGCAAAGAGACCCTACAAGATGCAGCTGATGAGTTGAAAGAACTCAAGAAACAACTTGGAGAACAGTTGCAGAAAGGATTTATCCAACCAAGTTCTTCGTCTTGGGGTGCACCAGTTCTGTTTGTGGATAAGAAGGATAGAAGTCAAAGGTTATGCATAGATTATCGTTCACTCAATGAGGTGACTATAAAGAACAAGTAACCTTTGCCTAGAATCAATGATCTATTTGATCAGTTAGAAGGAGCCCGTGTGTTTTCAAAGATTGATCTCCGATCAGGCTATTTTCAGCTAAAGATTAGAGAGAAAGACATACCTAAGACTGCTTTTACCACCAGGTATGGATTGTATGAGTATACCGTGATGCCATTTGGATTAACAAATGCACCAACTTATTTCATGAACATGATGAACAAAGTGTTCATGGAGTTTCTTGACAAGTTTGTTGTCGTGTTCATCAATGACATTTTGATCTATTCTAAGAGCAAAGAAGAGAATGAAGAACATTTGCACTTGATACTTGAGAAGCTCAGGGAGCATAAGCTATATGGCAAGTTAGTAAGTGTGGATTTTGGTTGAATGAAGTCGGATTTCTTGGACACATTGTGTCAGGTGATGGTATAGCTATCGATCTCGCAAAGGTGTTAGCTGTAACTGAGTGGGAATCTCCAAAGTTAGTTAAAGAAGTTCGCAGTTTCCTAGGCTTGGCGGGATACTATAGAAGGTTCATTGAGAATTTCTCAAAGGTATCTAAGCCAATGACGAAATTACTTAAGAAAGAGAAGAAGTTTGATTGGACCGAAGGATGTGAAATCAGTTTCCAAGAATTGAAGAAGAGAATAGTATCAGCACCAGTCTTATGTCTGCCAGATTTGGAGAAAGATTTTCAAGTATATTGTGATGCATCTCACCAAGGATTGGGTGGAGTGTTGATGCAAGAAGGGAAAGTTGTGGCTTATGCCTCAAGACAACTCAAAACTCATGAAGTGAATTATCCTACTCATGATTTAGAGTTTGCCTCTGGTGTCCATGCACTCAAGACATGGAGGCATTATCTTTTGGGAAAATGTTGTGAAGTATTCACGGATCACAAGAGTTTGAAATATATCTTCACCCAGAAGGAACTCAATATGAGACAAAAAAGTTGGCTAGAGCTCATCAAAGACTATGACTTGAGTTTGCAATACCATCCCAGTAAAGAAAATGTTGTAGCGGATGCTTTAAGCCATAAGGTTTATGTGAATGACCTTACTAAAGGAGAATTTCCAGATGATCTATGTTCCCAATTCAAAGATCTCAGATTGGAGATAGTGCCTGAAGGATATATCATGTCATTGGATGTTCAACCAACATTGTTGGACAAGATTAAAGAAGCCCAAAAGTTAGACAAGGAAATTGAAGAGATTAAAGGTAAAATTAGTAAAGGGAAAGCTAAAGGATTCCACGAGGATGAACAAGGTACCTTGTGGTATGGGAAGCATATCTGTATTCCACAAGATCCAGAACTTCGGAAATTGATTCTGCAAGAAGAACACAACTCACCATATTCCATTCATCCAGGTAACACCAAAATGTACATGGATGTGAAGGAAAGGTTTTGGTGGAACAATCTCAAGAAAGATATCACGGAACATATTGCATTGTGTGATGTGTGTAGTCGAGTGAAAGCGGAACATCAGAAACCGGCAGGGTTATTACAGCCACTACCTATTCCTGACTGGAAGTGGGATAAGATTGGTATGGATTTTATCACCGGACTGCCAAGGACCAGGTCGGGTTATGACTATATGGGTTGTTGTGGATCGCCTAACTAAAGTAGCTCATTTCATACCTGTGTAGACTACCTATACAAGTGCTAAGTTGGCTAAGATCTATATGAACAGGATTGTATGTCTGCATGGAGTACCCAAGAGTATTTTATTTGATAGAGGAACTCGATTCACTTCGCATTTTTGGCGACAACTGCATGAATCATTGGGAACAAGATAAGAGTTCAGCACAACTTTTCACCCTCAGACCGATGGACAGACAGAAAGAACCAATCAGATTTTGGAGGATATGTTGAGGGCATGTGCCCTAGACTATGGTGCTAGTTGGGATGAAAGTCTGCAATACGCAGAATTCTCTTAGCTATCAAGCAAACATAGAGATGGCTCCGTTTGAATTTCTTTATGGAAGGAAATGTACTACGCCATTGCTATGGAGTGGAGTAGGAGAAAGGAATTTGTTTGGACCAGAACTGATAAGGAGGCTAAAGAGAAAGTTAAATTGGTAAAGGACAAATTGAAGATAGCCCAGTCCCGACAAAAGATCTACGCAGATCCAAATCATAGAGAAGTCACTTATGAGGTAGGTGATAGAGCTTATCTTAGAGTCTCACCACTTCGTGGTGTGAAGAGATTTGGAGTCAAAGGAAAGTTGGCACCAAGGTATGTTGGACCGTTCAAGATTTTGAGCCGCAAAGGAGAAGTGGCTTATGAGATTGAATTGCCTAAGTCACTGTCTGTAGTTCACAATGTGTTTCATGTGAGTCAGCTGAAGAAGTGCCATTCGAAAATGGAAGAAACTTCATTGAAGGACACTATACCTTTGGAAGAGGTTCAGTTGGAGAGTGATCTTACTTATGAGGAGAAACCTATCAGGATTCTTGAGACTGCAGAAAGAGTTACTCATACTAAGACTATCAAATTCTGCAAAGTACAGTGCAATCATCATACCGAAGAAGAAGCAACTTGGGAAAGAGAATATGACCTTCGGAAAGATCACCCTCACCTAGTTGCTAGCCAATCCGAATCTCGAGGGCGAGATTCATCTTAAGGGGGTTAGATTTGTAACATCCCAAATTTCATCAAATGAAAAGTCATATCATTGCATTCATATCATCATAGCATGTTTGCCTGTGGCACATGAAGATAAAGACTTATAGTTATTTACTTTATGTTATGAACTCCATGTAATAGCCTTGGCTATTGAGTTGTAAAGACTATGTTATCTCTGGAATGACGATGTAATAATGACCTTTGTATCTGTGTACTTCATCTTAAACTGTGGATGCTAGCATTTGATCCAGGGACTAGCATTGCAATCACAGGGGCCTTTACCTTTAAAAGGTGGGGTCTTACACCGGTTTGCTGAAAACCAAGGATTAACTGTATGGTGTGGAAGGTAATGGTGGTTTGCAACAAGTAAACAATAATAGTGGAGGATGTATCAATGGTAAAGATTGGACCGGGGTCCATAGTTCACTAGAGGTGTTCTCCTTAGATAAACAAACATGGCATGCATGGTAAACTAATTACAGCAGGGCAATTGACAGGACTGAGCAAGCCATAACAATGCAATACTAGACATCATGATCCTATGAGATTCGATTGGGCAATACAACAAGATACATAGACCGCCATCCAACTGCATCTGTGACTAGAAGTCCACCTTTGTGTTATCATCAAACCCCTCCGATTAAGTTGCAAGCAAGACAACCGCTTTTAAGCAAAGTGTGTAAGGTAAACAATCCACTTGTTCCATGAACAAGAGACCGTGTTTTCTCCCTAGTAGCAACAACACATCTACAACCTTAGAGATTTCACTTCCTTAGATTAAATAGAGGCATGAACCCACTATCGAGCATAAATACCCCCTCTTGGAGTCACTAGCAACTACTTGGCCAAGATAGCTACTAACAACGGAGAGCATGCAAGATCACAAACAACACAGACATGATAGAAATCAATAATACAAAACCATTAATCAATCTGACATAGTAATCTTAATATCCATCGTATCCCCACAAACACAACATGCTTGATTACAAATAGATGAGATCTTGATCATGAATGGAGCTCACAAGATCTAGACATGAAAGCACAAAGGAGGAGATACAACCATCTAGGTACTACATGGACCCATAGTCTAAGGTGAAACTACTCACGCTTCATACCAGAGGCTGGCATGATGAAGAAGAAGGCCTCTGGGATGATCTCCCCTCCGGCAGGGTGCCGGGAAGAGCTTCAGATCCCCCCGATCTAGGGACGATGGTGGCGGTGTCTACAGACGGTTTTGTGGAATATTAATCGGGTACTTAGGGTTTAGGCATCGGGGACTCTTATAGGCGAAGAGGCAAAGGGGAGGGTGGAGGGGGCCACACACTTGCCAGCTGACCTAGGTGGGCCCACACTGGGGGTGCAGCCTCCCTGTGGCTCCCCTCCGTCTCTCCTCTGGACTCTGTGTTCTCCTCGGTGAAATATTGCTTTTGGCTTTTGTCCCGTCCACTTCCAAGAATATTTCCTTACTAGCTTTTCTGGAACCAAAAACAGCAAAAAACAAGCAACTGGCACTATGGCAACTTGTTAATAGGTTAGTACCAGAAAAAATATAAGAAACCTAAAAGTGTGGACAAAGCAAAGAAAAGTAGATACTAAACAAGCATGGAACATCAAAAATTATAGATACGTTTCTGACGTATCAAGCATCCCCAAGCTTAACTCCTGATTGTCCTCGAGTAGGTAAGTGATAAAAAGAATAATTTTTAAGGTGACATGCACCATAAAAAATTATAGATACATTTCCGACGTATCAAGCATCCCCAAGCTTAACTCCTGCTCGTCCTCGAGTAGGTAAGTTATAGATTCCATCAAGTTGAGAGAAACTTCAATCACTTTGACAAGTTTAGTTCAAAAGCGCGAAAATTATTCGGATTTTCTATGCATGAATGCAATGCACACATCTGGGTTCAGCTTATTTCTAAGCTCTAATGCTGGGATGTTACACTTTTTCAATCACCAAATTGGTTTAATTGCTGGTGTAAATCCAGTAGACTTCAAGCATCGTTACATATCGTAGTCAATCCTCTTAAATTTGTCAAAACTTCTTTGTGACAAATCGAGTTTTTATGTCTTCCTTTAAGTTCCATTTCTCTCTTTCAACCTTGCAGTTGTTGGGAAGGATTAAGTAAATGCCTTTACTTAACAAGATCAAGTAACCTTTTACTTGCAATTTTAGATGTAACATAATACGAGATTTCATGAATCTTAGTCATTTCTTGTACTTAGGTTCATCATTGTTTCTTTATAGTTCGTAAGCATGTGTTGTTCCAATAATATGACAAGTAAATCAACAATATAGTTCAATAAGTGGCAGAATGTATTCTTGAATCCTACTTTTTTAAGTAAAAGTATTAGCTAAAATGTCATGATCATTTATCATTAGTTTCCCCTCCATTTATAGAGTTCATATTCAGGAAAATGTTTCGTTGCGCTACTTGACAATCTGGAGGTTAAGTTGAAACTTACTTATGCTTTTACTTTTTTCCTCTAACATCTTTTACAAGAGAACTCTTTCTCGAAGAAGAACCATGCTAGGCAATACAAGTTTTTCCATCTTTGGTTTTAGTTTGTAAGTTATATTCATAGTTTCCTAAGAATTAATTCTCTACAAAGATTTATTTTATTTGTCATGATCTCAATTTATCAAAATCTCTAGAAACTCGAACATGCCATATTTCTATTGGAATTATACCCTAGAGGCAATAATAAAGATGTTATTATTATAATTCTTGTTCATGATAAAGTTTATATTCCATGCTAGAATTGTATTAAGCGGAAACTTTGATACTTGTGTGGTTTATGAACAACACCGTGTCCCTAATACGCCTCTATGGACTAGCTCATTGATTAATGATGGTTAAGGTTTCCTAACCATAGACATGAGTTGTCGATTAATAATGAGATCATGTCATTAGGAGAATGATATGATGGACAGACCCAAATTAAGCAGAGCAATTAGATCGTGTCAACGTGTTCATCTTTGTGAAGCTTTTTCCTATGTCAAGTATTGTATTCCTTGGACCATAAGATAATACAACTCCCTGGTATCGGAAGAAAGCTTTGAGGTCATCAAACTGTTGGAGATATGTCATCCTATGTGAGGGTGATCATAAAGGTGTCTCTCAGGTGATCGGAAAGTACTTGTTGGGTTGTATGTATCGAGATGGAATTTGTCCCTCCCAAGTTGGAGAGATATACTTCGGGCCCACTCGGTAATCGATATCAACATCGCTTGCAAGAACATGGTTAAGGAGTTAATCACAAAGTGATATCGGATTACGGAACGAGTAAAGTACTTGCTGTGAAAGAGATTGAACTAGGTATGCCGATACCAACGATCGAATCTCGGGCAAGTAAAATATCGCGTGACAAAGGGAATACATATATGGGATTAATTGAATCCTGGCATCGTGGTTCATCCGATATGATCATTGATGAATATGTGGGAGTCAATATGGGTTTCCAGATCCTGCTGTTGATTATTGATAGAAGATCATGTCTGCATATTCTCGAACCCATAGGGTCACACACTTAACGTGCATCGACGCTAGGATAGAATGGATAATTGGTTTATGAGTTTTTGTTCAGAGTCTCGGATGAGAACCAGGACATCACGAGAGGTTCCGAAATGGTCCGGAGAATAAGATTCATATAAAGGAAAGCAGTTTTTGGATTTCGGAATCGTTTTGGAGTTTATCGGTATCATACCGGAAGGTTCTAGAAGGTTCCGGAGTGGGACCAACATGGCCCCACTTGTCGGAGGCCTGCATGGGCCTAATGGGAAGTGCCCTGGCCACTTTGGGCCAGGGGCACAAGGCCCCTAAGGCCCAGCCGGCCAGCCCTAGGGGAAACCCTAAGGGACCTTCTAGAAGAGGGGGGGAAGACTTGCCCCCCACTCCACCCCTTGGGCCACCGCCCTAGGGCTTGGAGGAGGGGTCAAGGGGGCCGGACAGCCCCCTATATAAGGAGGGAAGGGGTGCAGCCTCCCCCCACTCCTCCAACCCTAGCCGCTGTCCAACTGCTACCCCTCCACCTCTCTCTCCCGACTGCGCGTAGGCGAAGCCCTGCCGCAGAAACTCTCCACCATAAGCACCACGCCATCGTGCTGCAGATCCAATCTATCTCTCCACCATACTTGCTGGACCAAGGAAAGGAGGAGACGTCGATGCACCGTACGTGTGCATCTCTCCGAGGCGCCGCCACTAGCGGCGTAGGATCGGATCAGATCGCGAGGAGACGACGAGTACGACTACGTCAACCACGTTCTATTGAACGTTTCTGCTGTGCGATTTGTTCAAGGGTATGAAGATCTCATCAATCTCTCTCGTTGATTACATCTCCTATATTATATCTTGGCTTTCTTGTTTGCATCTGTAGGAATTTTTTTGATTTATTATGCTGCGAAACCCTTCAGTGGTATCAGAGCTAGATCTATGCGTAGATGTGTTTCACGAGTAGAACGCAACATGCTTGTTGCGGGCGTTGATGTTTTCTGTTGCAAACCTCTTGTTGTGTATTTCTTATGGCGTGGCATAGTGAGATCAAAGCGGTCCAGACCAACTTTACGCGACCTCGTTCGCGAGACCGGCTCCGCACTTGACGTGTGGCTTGTTCCACACATGCGGCTGGTGGATGCCAGTTTCTCTCACTATAGTAGTCATGGGATTTACAACGGATGTTAGCAACCATAATATCACCGTTGTGGCTTTCCGTAGGTAAGAATCGTTCTTAGCTTGTTACTCCCATAAGCCACGTAAAACATGCAACAACAAAGTAGAGGCGTCCAACTTGTTTTTGTAGGGAGTGTTTTGTGATATGGTATGGCCCAAGACATGACGTGTATGAATTGAGATGTATGCAATGATCATGTTTTGTAATATTTCACGACTTGCATGTCGATGAGTTCACAACCGGAAGGAGCCGTATGGTTGTCTTTATAATTATATATGACCTGCGTGTCAACTTCTTATACGCCACGTAATAGCTTTACTTTATCGCTAAGTAGTTAGCAATAGTTGTAGTTGCTATTCGTGGTGGAGGCAATCATGGTGGAGTGATGGAGATCATGCTGGCACACACAAGATGGAGATCATTGCGTGGAGATTGGCTATACCATGTCACATAAAATTATATGCATGTGATGTTTATCCTTTTATGTATCTTATTATGCTTAGATCGCGATGATAGCATTATAAGATGATTGCTCACTTAAAGATCAAGATAAAATTGTGTTCTCCCATGTATGCACCGTTGCGAAAGTTCGTCGTTTTCAAGCACCTCGTGATGATCGTGTGCTATAAACTCTACGTTCACATACAACGGGTGCAAGCCAGTTTTGCACACGCGGAAATACTTGGGTTTGCCTTGACGAGCCTAGCATGTACAGACATGGCCTTGAAACACATGAACCAAAAGGTTAAACATGACTCATATGAATGATATGATCGACACTTTGTTGTCCACCATTGAAACCACATCTCTTCTCGTGAAGATCGGATTAGGTGTGGTGAATTTGGATCGTGTTCACTAAACAACTTGAGGGATGTTGAATTTAGTGGGACTTCATCTAGTAATTTGACTAAGTTGAACTAGTTATCATGAACATAGTCTAAATTGTATTTGCAAATTTTGTAGATCAAATGGCTAAGTCCAACTTCAACTTCAATGTTTTTGCTGAGAAAGAAAAGCTTAAGAATAATGGGTCTAACTTCACCAACTGGTTCCGCAATCTGAGAATCATTCTCTCTAGCGGACAAAAGGCCTATGTACTTGAGAAAGCGCTAGGTGACGCCCCTGCTACTGATGCGCCGGATGATGAAAAAGCTGTTTATCAGTCACACAAAGATGATTATGGAGCGATTAAGAGTACCATGTTGTTTGCTATGGAACCGGAACTTCAAAATCGTTTTGAGGAGTTCGACGGGCCCTTTGAGATACTTGAGGAACTGCAAAACCATGTTTCAGACTCAGGCCCGTTCTGAGAGATATGAGATCTCTGAGAAGTTCTTTAACTGCAAGATGGAAGAAGGGAGTTCTGTTAGTGAGCACGCCATTAAGATGTCGGGCTACACTCAACGTCTTGAGCAACTGGACTGCAAGATTCCAGAAGAGCTCAAGATTGACAGAGTTCTGCAATCACTCCCTCCTAGCTACAAAGGTTTTGTAGTTACTCACAGTCAAATTGGTTCCACTGATACGATCACTGAGCTCTTCGCTAAGCTGAAAGCTGTGGAGGTGGATATCAAGAAAGATAATCATGTGTTGATGGTCAACAAGACCACTAGCTTTAAGAAAGCTAAAGGTGCAAAGAAATCCTTCAAGAAAGGCAACGGCAAGCGCGTTGCCCCTGCTGAGAAGAAGCTCAAGTCTAGACCTAAGCCGGACACTGAGTGCTTCTATTGCAACTACAAGGGTCCTTTGGGCGTAATCGTCAAGTACTTAGCGGACAAGAAGGCTGGCACCATTAAAGGTATATTTGATATACATGTTATTGATGTTTACCTTACTAGCGCTCGTTGTAGTTCCTGGGTATATGATATTGGTTCAGTTGCTAATATTTGTAACTCGAAACAGGAGCTACGGAATAGATGGCGGCTAGCAAGGGATGAGGTGACGATGCGCGTTGGCAATGGATCAAAAGTTGATGTGATGGCCGTCGGCACGCTCTCCTTAGTTTTACCTTCGGGATTAGTTTTAAACCTTAATAAGTGTTATTATGTGCCTGCGTTGAGCATGAACATTATATCTGGATCGTGTTTATTGCAAGACGGTTATTCATTTAAATCAGAGAATAATGGTTGTTCCATTTATATGAATAACATCTTTTATGGTCATGCACCTGTTGTGAATGGTTTATTTCTTCTGAATCTCGAAAGCAATGAAACGCACATCCATAACATTGAGGCTAAGAGATGCAAAGTAGATAGTGATAATCCAACTTATTTGTGGTACTGCCGTCTAGGTCATATTAGTGTAAAACGCATGAAGAAACTCCATTCTGATGGACTTTTGGAGTCTCTTGATTTTGAATCATTTGACACGTGCGAGCCGTGCCTCATGGGCAAGATGATCAAAACCCCGTTCTCCGGAATAATGGAGCGAGCAACAGACTTATCAGAAATCATACATACCGATGTATGCGGACCAATGAGTGTTTCGACGCGCGGTGCATATCGTTATTTTCTCACTTTTACTGATGACTTAAGTAGATATGGGTATATCTATTTAATGAAATATAAATCTGAAACGTTTGAAAAGTTCAAAGAATTTCAGAACGAAGTGGAAAACCATCATAACAGGAAAATTAAATTTCTACGATCCGATCGTGGAGGTGAATATTTGAGTTATGATTTTCTCACGCATCTTAAAGCAAGCGGAATCATTTTGCAACTCACGCCACCCGGAACACCACAACACAATGTTGTGTATGAGCGCCGGAATCGAACTCTATTAGATATGGTGCGATCAATGATGTCTCTTACAGATTTGCCGTTATCATTTTGGGGTTATGCATTAGAAACCGTTGCGTTCACTTTAAATAGGGCACCATCTAAATCCGTTGAGACGACACCGTATGAACTATGGTTTGGTGCTAAACCTAAGTTGTCGTTTCTTAAAGTTTGGGGATGCGAATCTTACGTCAAGAAGTTGATGCCGGACAAGCTCGAACCCAAAGCGGAGAAATGCGTCTTCATAGGATACCCTAAGGAAACGATTGGGTATACCTTCTACCACAGATCCGAAGGCAAAGTGTTTGTTGCAAAGAACAGATCCTTTCTTGAGAAGGAGTTTCTCTCGAAAGAAGTGAGTGGGAGGAAGGTAGAGCTAGACGAGGTTATTGAACCTTCTCTCGAGTTGGAGAGTAGCGCAGCACTTGAAATTGTTCCAGTGCCGTCTGCACCAACAAGAGAGGAAGCTAATGACGAGGATCATGAAACTTCGAACGATGCTACTACTGAACTTCGCAGGTCGACAAGGTCACGTGCCACTCCTGAATGGTACGGCAACCATGTCTTAACCGTCTTGTTGTTAGACAACAGTGAACCTGCGAACTATGAGGAAGCAATGATGAGCCCAGACTCTGAGAAATGGCTAGAGGCCATGAAATCCGAATTGGGATCCATGAGCGAAAACCAAGTATGGACTTTGGTGGACCCTCCTAGCGAAGGCCGTTGAGTGCAAATGGATTTTCAAGAAGAAAACGGACGCGGATGGTAATGTTACTATCTATAAAGCTCGGTTTGTTGCAAAAGGGTTTCAGCAAGTTCAAGGTGTTGACTATGATGAGACTTTCTCTCCTAGAGTGATGTTTAAGTCCATTCGGATTTTATTAGCAATTGCTGCATTTCATGATTATGAAATATGGCAGATGGATGTCAAGACTGCGTTCCTCAATGGAAACATTGATGAAGAGTTGTATATGATGCAGCCCGAAGGTTTTGTCGATCCTAAGGATGATAATAAGGTGTGCAAACTTCAACGTTCCATTTATGGACTAAAGCAATCATCTCGGAGTTGGAACCTTCGTTTTGATCAAGTGATCAAGAGTTTTGGATTTGTTCCAAATTGTTACGAAGCTTGTATCTACAAGAAAGTGAGTGGGAGCTCGGTGACATTTTTAGTACTATATGTGGATGACATATTGATTATTGGAAATGACATTGGTATGCTTAACGATGTGAAGAGTTATTTGAATAAATGTTTTTCAATGAAAGACCTAGGAGAAGATGCTTATATATTAGGCATCAAAATCTATAGATATAGACAAAGACGCCTAATAGCTTTAAGCCAAAGTACATATCTAGACAAAGTTCTGAAAAGGTTCAGAATGGATAAAGCAAAGAAAGGTTCATTGCCCATGTTGTCAGGTAAGATATTGAGCAAGGCTCAGTGTCCAGCTATGGTAAATGATAGAGATACTATGAGAAAAGTGCCATATGCCTCGGCCATAGGTTCTATCATGTATGCCATGCTATGTACTAGACCAGATGTGTCCAATGCTCTTAGTTTGACGAGCAGATACCAAAGTGATCCAGGAGTGGAACACTGGACAGCCGTAAAGAACATCCTAAAGTATTTAAATAGGACTAAAGAAATGTTCTTGGTCTATGGAGGTGATGAGCAGCTCGTCGTAAAAGGTTACGTCGACGCTAGTTTCGACACCGACCCAGATGATTCTAAATCTCAGACAGGATACGTTTATATTTTGAATGGTGGAGGTGTGAGCTGGAGAAGCTGCAAGCAAAGCGTGATCGCGGGATCTACAACAGAAGCGGAATACATGGCTGCTTCAGAAGCGTCAAGTGAAGGAGTTTGGATCAGGAACTTCATCACTAAGCTTGGTGTGGTTCCAAGTGCCTTGGACCCACTGGAGATATTGTGCGACAACACTGGCGCCATAGCACTGGCTAAGGAAATAAGATATCATCCAAAGACCAAGCACATCAACCGACGTTTTCATATAATTCGAGATTATATAGCAGATGGAGATCTGAAGATTAGCAAAGTACATACAGATCTGAATGTCGCAGATCCGTTGACTAAACCTCTTCCACGAGCAAAACATGATCAACACCTTAATGCCATGGGTGTTAGATTGTTGCCAGATGTAAACTAGATTATTGACTCTAGTGCAAGTGGGAGACTGTTGGAATTATGCCCTAGAGGCAATAATAAAGATTTTATTATTATAATTCTTGTTTATGATAAAGTTTATATTCCATGCTAGAATTGTATTAAGCGGAAACTTTGATACGTGTGTGGTTTATGAACAACATCGTGTCCCTAGTACGCCTCTATGGACTAGCTCATTGATTAATGATGGTTAAGGTTTGCTAACCATAGACATGAGTTGTCGATTAATAATGAGATCATGTCATTAGGAGAATGATATGATGGACAGACCCAAATTAAGCAGAGCAATTAGATCGTGTCATCGTGTTCATCTTTGCGAAGCTTTTTCCTATGTCAAGTATTGTATTCCTTAGACCATAAGATAATACAACTCCCTGGTATCGGAAGAAAGCTTTGAGGTCATCAAACGTCATCATATGTGAGGGTGATCATAAAGGTGTCTCTCAGGTGATCGGAAAGTACTTGTTGGGTTGTATGTATCGAGATGGAATTTGTCCCTCCCGAGTCAGAGAGATATACTTCGGGCCCACTCGGTAATCGATATCAACACCGCTTGCAAGCACGTGGTTAAGGAGTTAATCACAAAGTGATATCGGATTACGGAATGAGTAAAGTACTTGCTGTGAACGAGATTGAACTAGGTATGCCGATACCAACGATCGAATCTCGGGCAAGTAAAATATCGCGTGACGAAGGGAATACATATATGGGATTAATTGAATCCTGGCATCGTGGTTCATCCGATATGATCATCGATGAATATGTGGGAGTCAATATGGGTTTCCAGATCCCGCTGTTGATTATTGATAGAAGATCATGTCTGCATATTCTCGAACCCATAGGGTCACACACTTAACGTGCATCGACGCTAGGATAGAATGGATAATTGGTTTATGAGTTTTTGTTCGGAGTCTCGGATGAGAACCAGGACATCACGAGAGGTTCCTAAATGGTCCGGAGAATAAGATTCATATAAACGAAAGCAGTTTTTGGATTTCGGAATCGTTTCGGAGTTTATCGGTATTGTACCGGAAGGTTCTAGAAGGTTCCGAAGTGGGACCAACGTGGGCCCACTTGTCGGAGGCCTGCGTAGGCCTAAGGAGAAGTGCCCTGGCCACTTTGGGCCAGGGGCACAAGGCCCCTAAGGCCCAGCCGGCCAGCCCTAGGGGAAACCCTAAGGGACCTTCTAGAAGAGGGGGGGAAGACTTGCCCCCCACTCCACCCCTTGGGCCGCCGTCCTAGGGCTTGTACGAGGGGTCAAGGGGGCCGGCCAGCCCCCTATATAAGGAGGGCAGGGGCACAGACTCCCCCCACTCCTCCAACCCTAGCCGTCGTCCTACTGCTGCCCCTCCACCTCTCTCTCTCTCTCGACTGCACGTAGGCGAAGCCCTGCCGCAGAAACTCTCCACCATAAGCACTACGCTGTCGTGCTGCAGATCCAATCTATCTCTCCATCATACTTGCTGGACCAAGGAAAGGAGGAGACGTCGCTGCACCGTACGTGTGCATCTCTCGGAGGCGCCGTCACTTGCGGCGTAGGATCGGATCGGATCGGATCAGATCGCGAGGAGGAGACAGCGAGTACGACTACGTCAACCACGTTCTATTGAATGTTTCCCCTGTGCGATTTCTTCAAGGGTATGAAGATCTCATCAATCTCTCTCGTTGATTACATCTCCTAGATTAGATCTTGGCTTTCTTGTTCGCATCTGTAGGATTTTTTTTGATTTACTATGCTGCGAAACCCTTCAATTTCATATGGTGTTGTTTTCACGAATCTTTAGATGTTCCTTATACCTTAATGACTGTTTACTATTTCAATCTATAACTCTGTTTTCTAACATTAACTTAGTAGAAGATCATTTTCATACCATATGTATCCAAGACACTATGACTATGATGTTTAGACTTGTCAACACGATTTGAATTATCTAACCATCATAATCTGCAAAACAGATTTTCACAAGTCCTCATGCCAAAATTGTTAAATTGAATATACAATCGCTATGAATAAATCGTAGCGACTTTTATATTCTTGTTAATTTTAATATCCACCTTTGTTCTGAAGGGTTTTTGAACAATTCAAATAGCTTCTGATCTTTGTTTTATTAAGTAAATACACATATTCACTTCAGTCTACAACAAAGCTTATGAAATGATGATATCCACTAAATGTTGAATTATAGTCATCATGCATGACATTCAACAATTTAATCCACATAACGCGGAGTTTTAGTCATCTCATCCATTGAGGCATGGTATGTGTAAGTCATGAGATCTCATCTAGTAGACTTCTTGCTTTATCGGAATGAAACCACAATTTGACTTAAACTATAGTGTTTTTCAAAAATGATGTCATTATTAAGTTTGAATATCTTTTGGCAATTTCTAGATGTTTTTGCAAATGCTTAAGGTATTATCATGCAGATGAAGACAAGAATACTTTGTTTATAATCACAATGTGAACATAAAAGAAATCATTCATAGAAAAAGAATAATTGATTTGTATATTATTTATATGAATAATCGTCTTGCAATAAGCAAGACACACAAATAAGGTTCACACACTCGGTTACAAAGCTTTAATTCAAATTCTATAATCCAAATGATAAACTTCGAGAGGGAAGTAGTGTTGTCGGCCATCAACCAGATTGCTTGTCGTCATCACGCCATCGGCGCCTCGTCCCATCCTGCAAATCTTAAGCAGAAGATCCTGTTTTCAGAAAACAAGAGTAAGCATCAGATACTTAGAAAACTGCATAAGTATTTCCTAGAAACATTTATAACTTATATATCAAATATATACCTTATCCGTTGACAACATCCCATGCAATGGGCTCGACCTTGGTGGTCCTCAGCTTAGTCAGTGACGATGTCCTTGTAACTGAGAGGAAGCAAGCGCAACACGCCAATTATCGCAAAGTCGCCGGTCACTCAGTTGCCCATAGCATCCACAAGGTATTCATGGATCTCTTCCATGATGTGTAAATGGCTCCCCAAGAGGAGTTTTCTTCCATTTTGGCGGAAGTAAACTCGTCCATGTACTCATGCCTCATGAGTCCGACTTGAGCTAGGAATATACTCTTCAATCCATTGAGCATATCAAATATGTCAATTTCATGAAAGTGTACACTCAAACCAGATTCCATAGCATGGATAATGGTGTACCGTCTACTTGATGGTCCTAAAGGTGTCACGGGGACCACGAAGAATCTCATCTTCTTCATCGTCGGAGTAGTCAGGAAAATCTTCTATTTGGTTCACGCAGGATATAGAGGAGATGGTTTTCTATAAGAAAGTCCCCGAGGCGTTGGTATCGATGTAGTTCGACCCATCTAGCT
Source organism: Avena insularis (assembly GCA_023614405.1). Classification (NCBI taxonomy): domain Eukaryota; kingdom Viridiplantae; phylum Streptophyta; class Magnoliopsida; order Poales; family Poaceae; genus Avena; species Avena insularis. The sequence continues at coordinate 473,950,104 of CM042697.1, forward strand.
TAAGTTTCTCACCGTTTATGAATGGACTAAAGATGTCCTGAACTTTAGGAATGGCCATGATTTACAAGGACATTTATAAAGATTTAGACTAAGTTCATAATACGAGTTCAAATTTATAATCCTATTATAAAACGAGCTCCCACTAAAACTATCATCCCTCCCTAAGACAGTTTAGTGATTATATGATCCAAATTTACTATATCATCCCCAATCATCACGATCTATGATATAGTTGCAATAGTGAACAACACAGCCTTTGATCGCCACAGCCAATGGCGCTGCTATAAATGTCCGCCTGCCTTGCTACACAAGGCCGTTGGCGCTGCTACAGATGGCCGCCCGACACTGCTACAAGGTCGGCCGCACTGCTATAGATGGCTGTCATAGGCCGCCAACACGCTGCTACAAACGCCCATCAGCTCTGCTACAAAAGATCGTCGAGGCTGCTACAAACGCCGGTGGGCTCTGCTACAAAAGGTCGGCAGCGCTGCTGCAATCACCTGTCAGCGCTGCTACAAGTAGTTCACCGATGGTGCTGACTGCTGTGAACCCCATTGACGCTGCTTCAAATCGTTGCTGTCATCTCTATGGCTTGCAGGTTGGTTTCGTCTTCAGAACGCGCCACCGCTGAGGCGAATCGGCTACGAAGCCCGCCTCTCGGTGGCGGTCGCGGCTTATGGCGGAGCTCCGCCAATCCCTGGCGTGTTTGACATCCAGAGCGGTGCAGAGGACGGGCGTGTAGAAGGAAGGGAGATTAGGGAAAGAGACGAGGTCGAGAAAAGGATCCCGGGGGCGCTCAGTATGGTCCATCTTTTATGCCACCCAACCAAACAGAAATGGCTACCACCAGTCAGGTAGTTGTGTACCCACAAACCAGCTTTCATACCACGAACCAAACACAACCTTAGTGCAGACTGCAGAGCTCCCCCCACCGTCACGCATCAGGCTTCGGCTACCTCCCACCTCCGCTGGGAGCGCGCGCTTCGTCCCGCCTACAATCCCCAGAATCCGCGCCGCGCAAAATCGTTCCCAAATCAGTCGAGGTTCACACGAATCCATCCTCCTTCCTCCACGTGTCCCGCCTATGGTAAGCTCTCGATCCAACTGGCCGAGCAGAGCAGAAATGGGGGGATGCGCTCATTTTTCCTCCGTGAAACTTCGATCGCCGCCCGGGGAACCAACGCCGGTCCGTAATGATAATATATACGGTTCGAGGCCGGGGCGGGGGATTTCTGTTTCTGCGGATTGTTGTGGGGGTTTAGGGCTTAGATGAGTTCTACTAGTAGCTGCAACTCTTTTCAGGACGATGGATGTAGATGGCTGCTCTGACTGGTCACTCGGAGTTGGGAAACACGCATACAGATTTTGATTTTGATTTCAAACTGGGCATGATATGTCAGAGACACCCATGATGACATGATAATACTGGGAAAAAATTCAGGGCTAAAATTATTTGCACTTCTGTACTGCGTAATTGTCATTTTTCGTGGATTTAATTGTAAGTGGGTCCATTTTGTGTAATATGTTGCCGTGTGCACAATGCATAAACAGTATAGCCTGCAACATCAGTAGTTACTGACATTATGTATACTATCATATTTAGAACTGCAAAAATAGACGGGGATAAACATGACCGTGATTTTATATTAAGAGTTTAAGACACTAGTTCACCATTTCGACATCTTAGAAAGATTGGTCATTGGCTGAACATTTTTTTATGGAGTGAGAAAAGTTGTTCCAAGATATGCATCCATGCTATCTTGTGGACAGTGTGGAAAACTCGTAATGGTTCTTGTTTTGACTGCAGGATGCCTTCTGATCCCACTAGTCACATATACTCTATTTGCCTCTGGATTGAATACTGGAGTGGTTTGCAGGTGCTGCAGTTGAATACAGAACAGCTCTAGGATCTTGAAGATGGTGGCCTCACAGGTTTTCAGAAGAGCTAAAGGAAGTTCACTAACAAGATGAATTGCGGAGTAGTTTTTGTGCCGGCTCTGGGGATGTATGATGCTAGTTCCTTTTCATTCTTAGCTGCTGGATTCCGCTGACCGTGCAAACAGTTAGGACCTGCGTGTCTAAGTCTGCATCTGGATGCTGAGTCTAAACCCCAGCACCTATTTCTGTTATTCTGACTTTCCATTTGTCTTTAGTTTATGTTAGGTATTGCACTTTGTCAAGGTTAATAAATAAAAAGGACATACAATTCCTTTTATATAAAAATAATTTATGTTTTTGATCATTATATTCTTGATTCCTGCTACTTCTTGTGCTTTAGCCTCAGTTTATTACTTGACGCTTAAGAGAGGATTTGAGAACTTCTTTTGATCAACAATTAAATTTACAATGGTGTCATTCTTCTAGGTATCACTGTAGCAGAATGCTAGCAGATTATTATTCGAGGAGTTAGTATAGTACACCTTGTGTAGCATTTGTTGTTGTGCAAGGTTAACAAGAAAATGGTGTTATATAGTATCAAAAGGGCTTGTTAGAATTTACCCCAGGCAGTGACTAATGAAGAATTAGTTTAATTAGTTACATCAAAATAGATAAGTCTTCTCTTAACTGTTGAAGAGTGGCTTCATGTAACATGTTGTCAGCTGTTTCAATTGCTAATCTTTTGCTTATGTCTGGGACTTAGTGATGGTTTATTTACTTCAAAGCATCTGCCGTAGTAAGCTTATTAGTAACTTGAATAAGGACAATTCCATGGCTTCAGAAATTGTAAAGAGGTGAGCCTTCAACTTTTGTTTTGGAAGAGGCAATATGTTTACATACTCACTTTCTTTTACTTCGGCACGTATGTGCGATATTTGTTTATGTTCCTAATTCTTCTATCTTGTTGCAGTTACTGAAGGAACCATGCACAGTTCCATGATTCCATGGCCCTTTGAACTTTTTGTGAGTCATCTCATCGCTGTTGTGTTAGCAAACCTTTTTCTTTCCAAATCTTCAGCTAGCAATAAATTTACCACCTTTGATGATTTGAATGTTGCTAATGGTTTTGGAGTTTCAAATTTAGTTTACCCATTCTTTGGAATATAACTAATGAAAGAAACTAAAAATATTATTTTATAAGCTATTGTACTTTGTTTCTTTGTTAGAACAACTTCATGTCCGGATCTGCCTTACGAGTCCTCTGGTAACTAGTTAAAGGCTTTGCTGGATGAAGACAAGCATTTTCCAAGTTCAGATCCAAAAGATTCTTTCCCAGCAGACATAGCGTCAAACACATATTACCTATCAGAAACTTGAAAAGACTGTTCTGAGTTTTAGGTTAGGTGATTGAGCTATCTATTTGAGTAAGTGAAGTAGGTTGCATATGTATATGATTGAGCCACCTGAGACCTTGACTCCCTATCAAAAGGTTTTGTCATCCAGCAAACTGCATAGTTTTCATCTCATCTAGAAAGCGGTCTAAATTTCATAGAACTATGATATAAACTTCCTATACTAACTATGCTGCTCATGCTGACTTGTGGTCAAAGCTGAACATTGGCACAACAATCTGTCGAACTGAATTTAGATCTTTATACTCCCTCCGTCTCAAAATAGATGTCGCGGGTTTGTCAAAATTTTGATGAATCTTGACACTATTTAGTAATTAGTATATAGGTTCATCCAAATTTTGACAAATCTGAGACATCTATTTTGAGACAGAGGGAGTACTATGTTGACAAGATATTAAATTATTTTATCTGTATGTATAGACAGCAAGATGTTAAATCTATTCAGATTTTTGAAGGATATTTTAGGTTCGTAGTGCTCTTTCATTGTAGCACTTGGTGCTCCATACAACCCTGTCACAGAATGTTTTTACGTAGCTGCTCGCAATTATTGCCACAATGTTGTTAAAGTATATAGGCGGGCTAGGTTCTTTGCAAATAGTGAAAACAATTATTATGTAGGAGTTGCTTTGGTTCCCTTGTCAGTTTGGCTGCTTTGGCATAGTTTAAGTTCATTATTGGCAAAATAATGACCTATAGCCTTGTATGTTCTCGCTTTTTTTTTCTGTTGACTCTATATTCAACCACTATATACTTCAGTTAAGAGTCTGTCATACATGCAGTTGCAACAGCAAGTTTGCAGCATCTTTGAGCTACTAATTTTAGGTTGAATAGTGACCATTTTATTTTGTAGGCTTCTGACACACTGCATATTTAATTAACAAAAATCAAACACCATCACACCTTGTCTGAGATTCTTCTACAGAATCCGACTGCATAGATATTAGCTGCTTAATCTACTATTATAATTCTTTGTCTTCACGACTCACGTGCTGGTCCATGATTAAGGCCCATTTTAATCACTCCCTGGTCACAGCGTGGAAAGGTAAGATAAGCATGTCGATGAATCTCATCGTAAGGTTCTGGCTCCTCTACTTGTCCCTACTGTAAGAGATTATTTTGTTTCTGTGCAATGTCCTTGGTCTCCATCTTACTTGCAATTGCTAATAGTTAATAATAAACTTTTCTGTTCCACTTTATTCTGTATAATAAATTTCTGTTCCCCTTTAAAACAGGGTGTCATATTTATACTGCATTATGTTTGTTGTGCATTCAATCCAGTAAAGCAATTTATCTGGGCGTTTCAAGGTGTTAACACTGTTCATACTCCATGTTTTTTCAATTTCCTCGACTTTGATCATCATCTCGTTTTTGGGGTAAAGCTTGTATGATGGTTGGAGAGCAGCTCAGATGACATGCGTGGCCCGACATAACTTCCAACGTGAAACAAGACAAAAGCGACAACCAAACAAACTCTTTCTAAAACCAAGGGAAAAGCTCCCCTCAGTACTGCCAAATAAAACACCTTTTTACAGTGTTGTATTTGACTAATGACCCACTTTGTCAATCATCCTTTTCTTAGCAAAAAGGGTTTGCATGCCTTAATTTATGGATAAAAAGCGTTCATGAGAGAGAATCTGCAGGGTTTGAATCTGTTTAAGTGTGAAAAAGACACCCTAAAGTATATTTTGCAAATAGCCGTTTTAATGTTGTCTTGTTGCCTGCTACAAGTTGGTCAAACTTAGCTTTTCTGAACAATGCAATGCTGGTTTCCATACTGATTTTCTGTTAGAAAAGGTTGATTTAAGAGTGAGTATGCAGAAGATCATGTGAGGATTATTAAATCTTTCAGAAATTTCCTTAAAAAAATAAAAACAATTCAGCAAAAAAAAAAGAGGCCATATGGAAATCACATGTTTTGCAACTGCTGATAGTTACTTCACATGAAGATTACTTCAAAATAATAATTTTGAGTATTCTGACATTCTAATAGCTATCCTAGCACTGCACCTTGGTCCACACTATATGACTGATATAATTCTCCAAGTGTGTCCTTGTAACGAGTGCCTAGTTCTGGTTGTTCTGAACTAGACTCAGCCTTTGGATTTACGCCAACTGTAAGAAATTCTTCACACTGACAGTATAACTTGCAAGTTGGAATGCACACTAGTCCACTCTGGTTCACTCCACTCACTATGAAGTTGCTAGCAATTAATTTCCCTTTTCTTACGCTTCACTTTACCACTGGAAACCACTGCCTGAAGTATGCATGCCATCTAGTCAATGGATTGTCTTGTTGTCTCTATGTCCATTGAAAGAGCTCTAGTATCTGGTTGTAGTGTAGTACTAAATTAAGAGGGATATGCTAGGATTTGCGAGACTAAGAGGGGACAGGTATAGGAAAGCAGGAAAGGAAGCTACAGCCATGCATGCACGCCGCGCGCGGCGACGTGGTTCCAGTTCATGGATACTAGATATGAGGAAGATGGTTTGGTCCAATGGGGGACAAAGGGGGAAACAAGAGTATCAAAGTAACTTTTTTACTTGCAGTAGTTCGATTCTCACTGCCTCATTATTTGACTGGTCAACTGATCAAGAGGTAATTAAGCCCTGTGTCGCATCTCCGTGCAGTAGCCGTCCCCCAGCGTGCTTATCAAAAGGAGCGAATTAGTAGTAGTTTAGGCCCCTCATGGGCTAGATAGTCTACAAATGCGTGCAGTGTCCACAGTAAGAATCTTGAAGGATAGCTAGAGTTGTATACTGATTGTCCTTGATCCCATGTGAAGCTCTTCGCTTTATTCCATGCACTACTGATTACTGTACGTTTACAGAGGAAATGAGATCACCAGCCTTGATCTCCTGCATCTATCTGCTAGTGTATACTAGTACTATACTATTTTTGCATGCATTGCGCATTCTCGACAAAAAGGAAAAGCACACGTGAAACCTGGTGCCTCCTTTATACATTTTAAACCAAATTATGGAAGTTGTTCTGTGGTTGGATTGTTATTTGGTACTCCATCACAGGAGTGTGGACTGTGCATACTCCTGCCACCATGTCACCAGCTGGTGCAACCAGTTGAAAACAAAATAAAATTTGTGAACTTCACCATTATGTATTGGCAATTTGGCATTATATAAACTTGAGGTGGATAAGACCTGGGACATGTCCCTTTTGATGTTACAGCAGATTGTTATCATGTGTGTAGGATAAGATCAGATGTCCCTGATGGTGCAGAACATAGTTATCCTCCTGGTATGGCGATATGCTTATTTTCCTTCGTTCCAACTATGCAGCGCATTCCTGGTGATAATTGCTACGTAGCATAAGATACTATACTGACTGCGTGACAAACATGTTTCATATGATTATTGATTTTGGTGGAAACATGTTTCATATAATTATTGTTTTTGGTGAAAACATGTTTCTTGATTTTCCGTTCATTCTGTTTAAAAATCCGCATATCCAGTGTCTTGTAGCAGTAAAACATGTTTTAAGGCAACTGAAGGCTGCTCCCTTGTTTCCGTGCAGGTAACTCGATCTAGATGGAAGACTGCAATTTCCAAACTCCAATGCTCTTGTTCGTCTTTCCCAAGATTTTACTCCCAAGTATGTACTCTACCAAGATTTTACTCCCAAAGTATGTACTCTGTCATTCACCTGCTGGTGCACACTTGGTCTAGATGTTTCCATTGAGACAGAGCATACATTTCAAATACAGGTACTGTAGCTGACCAAAGAACTAGAAGAATAACTTGAATTAGAAATTCCGATGAAACACGAGTTCTCCGCTACAGGACTTTGTCAGGAAGTGAAAAAAGAATAGCAGAAGAATGCATCGCATTCATACATCATTCCCATGCATGCAGCAGCAGCCAAAATTTTGATCAGTTCCATGTTAGTCCCTCCTAGGCCTACTATCACCCAATTTCAGCTATAGCTATAGCTAGGCAGTCAGCGATCAGCTACCTACTCCATGCCAAACAGATAGTTGTAGAACTGAGGAGCCGTGCTGGGGTTGCTGGTGACCCAGGTTCCATTGTTGCCGGTGGAGCCCTCCTGCTGGTACCCAGCTGCTGATCCAGACACCATGGAAGCATAAGGAATGTTGCTGCAGTAGCTGTTGCTCTGCCTGTCCTCCTGGTGTCCCGCTGCACCGGCGCCACCCCACACGGTGCCACCGTTGGTGTTGGTGTTGGCGCTGCTGTGGCTGCTCGTGCCCATTGTGAAGTCCACGTTCACGCTGGAGCCGTAGGTCTCGAATGCAGAGGCAGGGTACTGCTGGAGCTGATGCTGCTGCTGTTGCTGGTAGTGCATGGCAAGCAGGGACCAGTAGTCCTTCTCTGAAGGCGGCAGCATGTCGGGCGACGCCACGCTGGTGATCGGGGATGGCAGCGATGGGTCTGGCTGGAACTTGGAGGCGCGGGCGGCCGCCCCGCCCCCGACCGGCAGGTCGCTGCTGAGGATGCTCTCGACGTCGTAGCGGCTCATGTCGAAGTTGGTCACGGCGTTGAGCCCGCGGAACTTGATGGCCGCGATGTCGTACGCCTCCGCCGCCTCCTCCTGCGTACCTGTGGTGAAGAGACGGTCGGTCAGATTTGTTACGCCAACACCTCAAACCAACAGTGCCTCTTTTGGGGGTTTCGCATGGATCTGACTTAATTTAGTAGTGCACTGAGCCCGGTGGGTCACATCATCAAACGGCAAATGGCAATGTGGGATCAAGGGGGGGACTCACTGAAAGTTCCCAGGTACAGGTCCTTGTTTCCGGCCACCCTGCCGATCCTCGCCTGCCACCGGCCGTGCTGGTGATGCCTGACAAGTATAGATATAACAATGTCCACTGTTACAGAGGTTTTGACCCCCCAAAAAGGAACAATCTGCATGCTGTTTCTTTATAGTTCAAACTTCAGACTACCTACTGGAGTACTACATTTTCTTTGGGCAAGTTCATAATTCTGAATTAGTACCTTGTTACTCCTCTGTAGATGGATGCCCCTCGTGAGAAGCCGCTACTCTTCCTGACAAAAGGGTAGGAAAATAGAAAGAGGTCAACATTCATGTGAGAACATCAAGGTAAAGCAGAGCACATGCAGTGCGTGCAAGTACGGCGAGGTGTGTACGTGGAGAAGAGGAAAGAACGCCTCATGAGTGAGCCCTGGCCTAAGCAAGGAAGCATGTGGCCGCTGCTGTTCACTCACCTGCGTAGGGAAGCGATGAACTCCTGCCGCGTCATCGGCTTCATCTCCTCCAGCTCCTTCTCGTAGTTGGACACCTATATATGGCGAAGAAGCAGGCATGTCAACGATCAAGGCAACTTTATACAAGAGTGGTCTGAACCGCATGCATGTTGTAGATTGCCAATCGATCAATGACTTGGTAGAGTTGGTTGATCACTCACCGGGAAGTTGGTCGTGGTGGTCGGGCCCCAGTACTTGAGCGCGGCCATGTCGTAAGCTCTCGCGGCCTTCTCCTCCTTGTCATAGCCTCCTGCATTTCCCCCAATTTTTACCGTTAGTCTCAAAGATTGACTGTTCTTACAAAATCAACCAGATGGATGTGGCATGCGGTTGACATACCTAAGTAGACTGATGAATTGTCACCAATGCACCAACATATGGAGAAATTTGTGGGGGAAAAGGCAGCGCAATGTTAGTGATCAGAATACATATGTGTGTCTTTGCAGGACGATTATTGGGACAAAGCTGTGTGAAGACATGCATGTAGTACATACCTTGGCGGCCTTTCCGGCTTTGGCCTTCCCGGCGGCAGCTGTTGTCCCACAGGTGGGCCTCATACCTCCCCGTCCACCGGTGCCTGCACCATATCAAGAACCATCTTAATAAAACGTGTTTTTTTACTAGTATTACCGTTCAAAAAAGCAATTTGTAGAACTCATGCGTCTAACCAGAGGATAGATACTAGTAGTGCAAATCATGTGGTTAGTCTTAAGTGAGAAGACGGTGCATGCGATTAGTGAGGAAATCTCGGCACCTGGTGACGCCGCGGTAGATGGATGTGCGCTGGCCGAACGTCTCGGCGGGCCTCCTCGCCTGATCGGACTCCGCCACCACGTCGGTTGCTGCAGCCGCGACGGTCACCGCGCCGGGGTTCTCCGGCATCCCGGGCGCCGTATACCGGTGCATGAACCCGGCCGCGATGCTACCCAGCTCGCCGCACCCCATGTGGTCCACCGCGGTGGTCGTCGAGCCGGTGCCGCCCACCCCGCCGAGGTAGTCCTCCATCTTCGGCGCCTCATCCACTGGCCCCTCCCCTCCTAGAAACATACAAGAACATGTTAGCCCGATAGCCATCCATGTGTTGCTAGACATGATCGAGAAGGTATTCGTTTATTTACCAAGGTGATGGGCAGAGGAAGAGCTGGACAAGGCCTCGAGGAGGCCATGGTTGTAGTTGTTGGAGAGTGAGAAGGAGAGCCAGTGGTGAGGGTGGGTAGTGGAGCTCATGTCCATGTCCATGGCGGCCGTAGACGTGCTGCCTTGAAGAATTAGCTAGCTAGGAGAAGAAGGGGGTGCAAGGGGGAGGGGAATGAGAGTCTCTGGAGAGAATAGTCAAGCGTGGTATATATAGAGAGAAGCTACCTGCACACACACGCACACACACGAGCAGCCAGTCTCTTGAGCTTGCTTGTTTGAAATGTGCACTGTTCGCACACTTTAGAAAGAAATGTGAATGCGTCCAAGAAAACTACACAAGGGCCAAGGAGCTAGTAGCTAGAGCTGGGTGATTTAATTAGGGAGAGTGATTTAGGGGATAGTTTAATGCTTTTGGAGGAGAATCCAAAGAGGCCGCCGGGTCGGGGTGTAAGTGTAATGGTGGGCGACAACGTGGAGGCGTTCCATCGGGTGGTATGGGCGGTCTCCTTGACTGGAATGGAGGCCGCTGTTCCCTCCTCGCATCGCATGCAGCCCCTAGCCAACTTTTCTTTTTGTTTTGCTCTCGGCGTACGCTAAATCCGCGGAGCAGCTCGCTACCTAGCAGCAGCAGGAGGAGGAGTAATATATTTGGAACTGATCTGAACCAGCGGTACGGTGCCGTTGCTTTTCACTCCAGCGCTGGGCTTATAGCTCCTATGCGACGTATTTATATGGAATTGGAAGGAAAGCGACATCGTTGAAAAGAATAGCTCACATGCGACGGTTGTGAGGCAGCTAATATCCCAGGGCCACACGGGCCTTAAAACGGTTGTAAGGACACATTTAACTTTGTTCTAATATTAGGGTTAAGCCAAACCGGTTGGTTGGGACAGCCAGCCAAGCCAGTCAAACCAACCGCTTCCGACCGAGAGCGCCACACACCGATCGTAGCTTCCCGGCGGCGGCGGACCTCACCCATCGTTCTCGGCGCCGGCGGCGGCACGGCAATTAATTTAGGCGGCGACGCTTTCGTTCGACGACGAAGGTGGTGAGTGCCATTTGAAAGCTAATTCCTCTCCCATTCTTCTCAATTCGAGATCTGAGCGTGCCCATTGATGCTAGATTGTGGAGGCGAGGGTGTGCTGAGCAGGCGAGGGAGCGATATGGAGCATGGAGAGGGACTTCTAATCGGTATATCCCGTATCTCTGCACTTAATTTCTCTAAGGTTGAGCTCTTTGTTCGCTTCCGCTAGCTCACAGTGCCCGCCAAAAACAGGGGAGACGATGTTGCGCGCCAAACCTTCGAATTTCGCATCAATTTCTTTCCCTCTAGGGCTGTTTTAGTTGATGGCAGCACGCAGATCATTGAGAGAGACACGGTTGTTAAATGGGAGGTGGAATTAGAACATGTTGATCCCCAAGAGCTAATAAACATGGGAGAGGAGGCAGTAAGGAAAATGGTGGAAAAAATTGGGGATAGTGTGGTTTGGAGGCCAGAGCAAGAAGTTTCTTTGTTACGATTTGATGATTGCAAATGTGACTATGTTAGGGTTAAGACAGGGGAACATATAATTGATGAAATCGATGAGCGAAACGGTTGGACAAGCAAAACTGTTACATTTTAGCGAGCTCATTGATCTGAAACCTGATTCGAGGGTTGGATATGTGGCCTCAAGCTGGCTGCTCGATGGTCGAGGATGATTGGGCTGCACAAAGGCAAGTAATGCCTATACTTACTGAGTTGGAAGTGTTAACAGTGGAGGATGATGATGCTAATGCACAAGGGGAGGCTGCAGATGGTAATGCACAAAGGATTGTAATTGTTGATGGAATTCAGTTGAGATACATGACCGCACTGATTTGGTCATTGCACCAATAGATGACATTGAAATGGCAAAGCTTTTTGGCATTCCTATAGATGACAGAGACAAGGAGAAGAAGAGGGATGAAGCTGCAAATGATGGTGACAACCATTTAAGAGATGAAGAGGCAGATATAGATCTAGAGTTGTTGGAAAATGCTGCAGTTCATGTAGATGATGCACATGATGATGAGCTAGTAACAGTTTATGACAAAGAGGACCCAGTTATTGAAGTTGGGAGATTGTTTCCAAGCATGGATGAATTCAGGATGTGTTTCAGACATATGCGATCAAACGTGAGTTTGCTACCAAGACTATGTGGATGATAAAAAGAAGTTCTATGCAAAATGCATAGGTTATGATGGTGGTGCCAAGCCTTGCAAGTGGTATATATCTGCTAGACGCCAACCTGATGGAAGGACAATAAGAGTGAATCAAATTCCAAAACCTCATACTTGCATTACAAGTTCTCAAACAATTACAAAGATGACATCACAATTATGGGTTGCAGAAAAGATCAAGCCCATTTTAGCCACAACACCAAACAGCACCGCAAAGAGACTGAAAATAGACTTGGAAAAGCAGTACCCCATTAAGCTGAATTATACTACAGTGTGGAAGGCAAAGCAAAGGGCAATGAAAGAGCTATATGGTGATTGGGCAAATACCTTTCGAATGCTTTATAACTTCAAAGCGAAGTAGAAGAGGTCACTGGCAATGTTGTGGAGATAGAATCTGAGGTAACGGTGATGGGAAAGTCTTCTTCTCTAAATTCTTCATGGCTTTAAAGCCTTGCATCGATGGCTTCAAAGCAGGTTGTCATCCATATTTGAGTATAGACTCATCTTTCTTGATGGAAAGTGGAATGGTCAACTAGCAGATGCAATGCTTTAGATGGACACAATTGGATGTTCCTGTAGCTATTGGCATGTTTCAACTGAGGCAGAGGCATCATGGACATGGTTCATGATGCGATTAAAAGATGCATAGGGCGATCTCTCCATTGGCGGTGCACAGATGCATGTAAAGGTTTAGAAAATGCAGTGAAGATTGTTTTCCCTCATGTTGAGCGGAGTGCTTGACCATATGTGGATGAATTTGATCAAAAATTCAGAGGAGATGATTTTGGACGCATGTGGCCAAGCAAGATCTTACACCAAAGTACACATTCATATCACCTTGAGAAGATTAAGGCGACATGCTCACGAGGAGGATAGGGTCAAGTTTTGTACATGGTTGAAACCTACCATTCTCTTTTATGGTACATGTCTAGTTTTAACACTGCCATCAAATGTGATCATATCAACAATAATTTGGCGAAAGTTTCAACAACAAAGTGAAGGAGTTAAAAGACTTGCACTGTCCATGACATGGTTGACGGATCAGGATCATGATCATGAGGTTGTGGGAATTGAGAAGAAGGCTTGGTGATGTTCTTCAAGGAGATAAGCTTCCGATGTTGTCAACAGTGGTCAACAGAGCGAAATCTTGCACATTTGCGTGTTGAGAAATCCTCATTGTGGGTGTCAAGTCGAGATACAAAGATGGCGGGAGGCATGTTGTTGACACTCAATTGCATGAATGCACATGCCTTGAGTGGCAACACACTGGGAAGCCTTGTGAGCATGCCATACTTTTCTTGGCCTCCAAACACAAGCTAAATATGCACCCATATTTGCATGAGTATTATTCTGTAGCAAAATTCAAGGCTGCATATGGAACACCAATTCCAGCACTTACAGATCAGTCTCAGTGGCCTGAAGTGGACATTCAGTTCTCCTTGTGTCCTCATTTGATGAAAAGAAAGGTGGCGGTGCCCAAGCGAGTAGATTCAAGGCTTGGTTTGAGAAAGGTGGGAGCAGCAAGAAGGGAAAGAAAGATGAAAAGAAAGATGCCAAGCCAAAAGGGCCCAAAAAGGTAACAAGAATAGATGCAAACTCTGTGAAGAACTTGGACACCGAGCTGGCTCTACCAAGTGCAGATACACTGCTGAAAAGCCAAAGTATGTTCATCTAAAATCTATACCATTTCTTGTTGATGATTTTTCTCCCCCAGCTAACTTGCTTGTTTTCAGGAGGAAGCGTGGAGAAAAAGGCCCACCTCTTGTTGTTGACGAATGCTGGCCAGTGAAAAGGGCACGAATCAATGGCCAAAGAAAGAAGATAACTAACGGATCATGTTTGGTCTTCTTTGAGGTGCAATCTGAACTTGTTTTGGAGGATGATGTGCAAACTGTTGAGGCTTTAGGGCACACCGTTTCTGATTTGGAAGCTCTGGTGCAAAATGAGGGGCAAAATGAGCCTGTTGTTGAGGCTCTAGTACAAAATGAGCCTGTTGTTGAGGCTCTGGTGCAAAATGAGCCTGTTGTTGAGGCTCGTGCAAGCCCGACCATGTTGTTGAGGCTCGTGCAAAGTGACCATGGTGATGTGGGTCTGGATCATGATAATGTGGTTGTTGATGATGTGCAGGAGGTGAAGGAGACTCTTGGACGTCTTGTGGGGAGGCAGGATGGTAATGGTAAGAAAAACAAGAGCATAAACCTATTGTGTGGTGTGAAACTTGTGAAGGAGAAGAAAACAAGGGGTAAGAAGAGCCAAAAGAAATAGACATTTGTTATTGTAAACATTTGTTATTGTTGTAAACATTTGACACTTGTTGTTGTAATAATTTGGCACTTGTTGTTGTAAACATTTGTTATTATAATAATTTGTCACTTGTTGATAATTTGGACAAAATTCAAATATGATGGTAAATTTGAATTTCAACAAATGTAGCTATGTCACTTTTCTATGTTTGTATGAGCTTCCAACGTTTTTCTCATATGTACAATACAACTCATCCTCACCCTGATCCCTTTTGTGAAGTACAACTAACCCTCACCCAAAATGGGGTAGAAATGGGCTCCAAAGCTAGGGTAAACCACCCCATTTCTAAGCAAGTTTTTTTTCGACCATTTCTAAAACCAAGTTTGATATTTTTCCTCAGAACTATGTCACATAACATGACACCATGCGAAGGTTTTGTATTTTTTTAATTTTTTTTGAATTAGTTATGCACATTTGAATGTCTGGTCAAACTTGAAGGGTTTTCATAAATATTCTTAGCTAGAGGCTGAGGCTCACAAAACTAGCATTGGATCTCTGATGAAATAGCATGTTGTGAACCTAAAAATGATTTTTACAAAAAATCATCAGCATGGAATCATGTACCTGTAGTTCATATCTTACCCACTTCCAACCGATTCGGCAGGATTTGTCTTTTCACGTGGATGGAATAAAAGGTTTGAGATACTCAAGTTGGGAAATTGTACATTCTAGGTGGTCTAGTATTTTTAAAAAATAGGATGTTACCATTTTGAAACTTCAATTTGGTGGTTGCTTCACAAATCCCCCCCTCTTTCGGCACTCAGAAAATAGAAAATGATTTTTCTGTGCGTCGAAAAGGAAAACTTTGTGCTACAACATTGTTAGTCATCCCATTATAGACATGCATGCCAAATATGGGCACATTATCACAAACTATGCCTTGATTCTATTCATATCATTGGTCATTTGACCCGAAAGCCAGAAAACCTCGGAGGAGATATGTCATTTTGTGAAGGGTTTTTTGAAATATGATCAATAGACCAAGTTTGATATTTTTCCTCACAACTATGTCACATAACATGACACCATGTGAAGGTTTTGTATTTTTTTGATTTTTTTTGAATTAGTTATGCATATTTGAATGTTTGGTCAAACTTGTGAAACCCCGTTGACTGCATCCTAAACCCCGCTAACCCTAAGGCCTAATGAGGACCGTAGATCTAACCCTAGCGCGACACTGTGGCCGTCCGATCGCGTCTTCTAGAAGGATTCCGCGGGTGGCTCTGGGCGATCCGTGGAAGGGCTTGTTCTGTAACCTGATTGGTTGGCGTCTCTTAGAAGGATTTCGTGGACAAATTTTAAAGCCAAACGTACACTTATTTGTGGACAGAGGGAGTATGCATGTCACTATGACCAGCCTAAGAAAAAATATCAAAATCTAAAATATGTAATAAATATAACGTACAACGTTGGCACACTCCATTGACCGTTGGACCGAGCGTGGCATACGAGGTATTTGGTAGCGGGCATGCACCATGCATGCATCATGGGCGGGGCGGCAGGGGTTACAAAGACGTCGCATCCTAGCTATTTTTTTCTCTCTTTCACATTGATCACGCCCGCTTCCCACACGCAACGCAGCGCACGAGTCTAGTCTCGCGTCTGCTAACGCGACGCTGGACCCGGCGTGGCATCTGGCGCTAATGGCGGGCCGCACCATGCATGCACAAATGCCCCTAGCGTCATGATCTAGCTATTTTATGCAACAGCGCTGCCCCATTAAATAAGTGTACGTCGAACAACTTTCTTCAGTCAAACTTACTTCCATCTGGTTCATGCGCCATACAAAAAGTCAATATTACTCCCACCAATTTTTCTTGCGTGTGTAAAAACGAACGAGTACCTTGGTACTAGATTCCTGCATTTATTACCGAAGTAAATCAAGGCCAAATTATATTTTCTCTTTTATTTTTCACTGCCAATGAACAACTACCTTGGACGTTTTTTTCTCTCTTTCGCATTAATGCATGCATGCATGCAGGGCGAAGCGTGCAGGGTTACGACTGGCGCATCCTAGCTATTTTTTTCTCTCTTTCGCATTGATCACGCCCACTTCCCACACGCAACGCAGCGCACGTGTCTTGTCTCGGCGTCTGCGCCAACGCGACGCTGGATTCCCACGCCGCCCTTCACGCCCCGCCCTCAATAAATAGGCAAAACGCCTTTGCCTCCTCATCTCATCTTGCCCCTCATCTTCAACCTCGAGCCCGTCCCTTTGCCTCCTCCCAGCCCCCAAACACTCCGACCATGGCGACCTCCCCCTTCCGCCTCCCTTCCGACAATCAAGTGGCGGACGAGGACAACCACCGGACCACAAGCGGTGGTGGGAGCAGGCGCCCACGCGCAAGCGTGGCAAGAAGAAGAAGTCCCCGCCCTGCCCCTGGGGGATCAGGGCCCCATCGTCACCAACCCAGTCCCCAACCTCCCCGGCGGCGGCGACCTCCCCTCCGAAGCCTACTGGGCTAAGGCGGCGAAGGACGAGGCAAAGCAGGAGGCTGCTATCGCCAGGTGGGAGGAGAAGGAGGCCCAGCGCGCCTTGAAGAAAAGGCGCAGACGGCAGGAGGAGGAGGAACGGAAGGCCAATGGCCGGGCCTTCCGGGAGGAGCAGCGGAAGCGGGACCACCGGGAGAGGCTGGCGGCGTGGAATGCCGCGAAGGCTACACCGCCTCCACCGCCGATGGAGTAGGGTAGCTAGGGTTAGGGTTTAGGGGCTAGCCCAGGGTTTAGGCGGGGCGCCTATTCCCTTCTATATTATTGTACTTTTTCTTTTTAATGTAATGTTATCGATCCCCCCTATCTAATATAAGTAATGTTATCCCAATATTATCTATCCCCTTGTTTTATTGTAATCTGTGTTTTATTGTATTGTCATTTGTCAAAACACCAAAAACAACAAGTGTATAAAACAAAAGACACAAAAACAAGTTCATATAATACTCGTGCAATATTTATATATTTACAAGTGTATAAAACAAAAGACACAAAAACAAGTTCATACAACACATGGTTCATTTTCAAATAAGACATTTACATATTTACATAAGTTAAAGGAGCGCCCAAGTTATGTTAGTTAAATAGATGTCCTTGGACTTCATTTATATATTTACTTTTGCAAAAAAAAGATTGCAACCTGAGCACGAGTATCTGCAGATCCACACGTCCCTATTTAGATTGTAACATGAGTACCATTTTTTTTGCCCAATCAACATATAGTTACTATTGGGCCTGGATACGTCCATTTTGGCATGGCTAAGTTATATTTGGGCCTGGCCTTTTTCAATCCTCGTCAATTGTTTTTTTACTTTTCAACCCCTCCCCCTCTCCTGCACACGGGCGCCCCCTGCACACTGATAAAAGGAACACTGACGAAACTGAAGGAACACTGATTTCGAAAACAGAGCAGCTCAAAACTAGCCCGAATTTGTGTTGCATTTTATTCAAGCCAAAGACATAGACCATTACATCCATTACAAAGCATCACTCGAACACCGATCGCTTGTCTAATAACTAACGATGAGGAGATAAACTAATCGAGAGAAATTACACAAAAATAAAAAACCGCCATCAGTTGTCACCTTCTTCAATTCGATGATTTGCCTTAGCTGCTTGTTCATCTTCTTTAGCTCGGCCTTCACTTCCACATCCACCGTAGTACCAGCGGAAATGGGGTTGCCACATCCCAATTGCTCCACCACGGACGGGTTTTCGAGCTCCCGGGATGCTACCTCCACCCCAATTCGCTCGATGTACTCATCAAGCCACTCAAAATGCCCACATTTTGGCAGTTCCTGAAATCGCAGAGATGAACCCTAAATCCCAAATTCGATGAAATACATGAAATTTCGAAAGAAAAAGCGAGAAATTGGCGCTCGGAACACTCAGATCTCACCTTTCCCGGCTCGGGCTTGCTCTCACACTTCACAAATTCCCGGCCAATGTTGCCGTTCTTGTCGGTGGATGTGACAAGCCGCTTGTGGGATGCAGGGCAATCGGGGCACCTCCTCATCGGCACCGCACCATACCGAGGCCATGAGCGGTGGGAGGAAGCAGAGCTCGACATCCCTCGCCGGCGTTGCCGCACTTGCTCGCCGGAAAAGAAAACGGAAGGGGATGAGATGCTAGAACGGTGGCGGGAGTGCTCGGGTGCGGGGACGGATCGGGGCCAACGGCTCTCTTCGACCACAGGGTGGGTCCCACGATATGAGGTGGACATCAGGTGAGTTCCGCCGTGACGTGGAGAGGCTGTGGGTCCTACTGTGCTCAGCTGATTCGAATTCGTTGACGGTCTCGTGGGGTTAAGTAGAAGTGTCGCACGGGAGCTATTTGCCGCCTCACAACTATCGCATGCCAGCTATTGTTTGCAACGATGTCGCTTTCCTTCCAATTCCTTGTAAAGACGTCGCATAGGAGCTATAAGCCCCCAGCGCTGATAGAAATTATAGTTTACTGTGATCTTGTACAAAGTCTAGTTGCCACAAGACTTATATATTGACAAAGGGGGGCTATATCATGATTATTTTTGGTTTCCTAGTTAACAATGTCACTTCATATATTACATGCATTTACATGGACTTGTCACTTATTTTCCGAGAAACTAGCAGATTGACCGAAACGAGCCGAAATAAACACATAAAAATGCCCGTAATCTCTCCGGACAGACGTATCTCAGGGCTAGGTGTGTGGTGGTCATCCTACAAGAAACTATCCCGAGCTTTACCCTAAAAAAATATCGAGGGGTGATTTTCAAAATGAATTTTGAGAAAGCCTGCGATAAGCTGAAACGGTCGTTCTTGGAAGGAACCTTGCGCATGAAAGGATTTGCACAAATTGCGCAGTTTGTGTGTTGGGAGGCAGGACTAAGTTAAAGATGTCACTAGTCATTATTATCAAACAAGGAAAGACTTGAGGCAGGGTGATCATATGTCCCTAATCCTCCACGGTTACACGCATGTTTGTGTATCCTTGTTGCTAGGGCGAAAGAGGATGGACAAGTATGAGGACTCATTCCACAATTAGTTGTTAAGGACTTAGAGAAAGTTGTTAACATGAAGCTCGTATTTTGTATTATTGAGGAAATTGCCATGTGCAAAGATTATTTTTCATATGAGTGAAATGTTCTATTTTGGGAAGGTTAAGGAGGATAAGGGCCATTACAAACAATTGGTTGGAAATATGGATCTTTCTCTTTCTGATATGTGGGCACCCCTATCTATTACCGAAGCTTTAGAAAAGAACAAAACATGGTGGATGTCATCTTTAATAGTAAATGGAAAGGCTAACTTAAGTAACAAGTGGAGGTCATAAATCTAGAGATTGTCTTATTCTCGTAAATGTTGTGCTCACTTCTCGCTGGTTTCCCGATGTTTATGTTGTTTTCTTCAAAATACATAAAGTTGTACATAAAACATTAGACTTCTACAGATCTAGATTTTTTGGCAAGGTGAAAAGCATAAAAAGACGATGTCACAAGTGACAGCTAAACCCATTGGTTCTCCTTCTCAGAAAGAGAGAGGGTTCATGAAGAGTTCTTTAGTAGGTGATCCTTTTTGGTAGTGAATGGGCTTGAAACTCGTTTCTGCAAAGACTCATGGCTAGGAGATATGCCTTTTGTGTGAACAATACTCATCTTTATGTAACCTGAAACAAGTCTATGTTGCAAGCATTTTGTTCGAGGTACTAGTGAATATTGGTTTCAAATGGACTTTAACCAGGGATAAATGGAAATCATGGTTATATTTGTTCCATTGCTAATGGATGTACGGTTATCGTTTGAGGCTAACATATTTAGCTAGAAGTTGACTACCTTTGGTTTATTCCAAGTTAAATCCATGTATGTTGATTGAACAATTTGGGATACAAGTTGTGTGAGAAATTACATTTGGAGGCTCAACATATCTTTGGAAGTAAAATTATTTGTGTGGTTTCACTATAGAACAATACCTTCGACGAAGGATAACCTTGCAAAATATAATTGGAATGTGAGTAAGGATAGTTAATTTTGTGATGAGAAGGAAACAATTCAATATCACTTTCTTCTTGTCCTTTAGACAATCTCATATGGTGGAAAACTCGCCTTGTTTTTTAATTTACCATTGCCTCATATAAATAATATTTCCAATACTGGTTGAAAGGGGGTGAATGCGCAACGAAAAACAAACCGGCATGGAAATGTAAGAGTCTCCACAAGTCATGTTAGGTATCCATCTTGTCTTGTACATCAAGTTGGTCCTCAGTCTCCCTTCAATTTACATATGGTCTTCATGATCCTCCAATAAGTCCTTTTGTAGTAAGGCTGGTTAGATTAGTTGACAACTTTTGGATATGGCCTCCAAGTCACGGAAGTTGAGGCCGTCATGGGAAGGAAAGTGAGGTAAGTCTCCTGTAATGATGATTACAAGTCTTAGTTATTGGAGATGTCCAATATATCGGTGTAGTTGGAGACATCTAACTCCCCCAATCACACACATGAATTAGATGGGTATTTTGTATGAATCATTTGACCTCCGAGTTGACACACATATATATAGGAGCACAGTTTCCCATAGAACCTAACACCTTTGTTTCGATGTTATGGTCTTAAATATCTTCTATTGTCGTCATAGTGTGTAATGGGGATAACAATTGAGTTGTCTTATTCCAAAGATATACATTTGGTAGACAATGGTATGTGAAGGACCTTCACATGTATAAATTAAGCTACGCCACAGATCTTGACCAACACACCTAAACACCACTTTGCTTGGGAGTCATAGCATTATCTTTCTCATTGCATTTTCTCCCGTTTGTTCACCGTTTTAGTGTTCAATTTCTTATCTATGTCACTTCCAGTTGTAGTACTAATTGTTTACAAATTAAAACCCTCTCTTTAATTATAGTCTTTCCTAGCAACTTACAAAGTAGGATATTTCCAAACTAAAGTTTGGACTGGCTGCTCTGACAATGTGGTCGCAGGTTGTGTGGTTATTCTGCAAAACTTTCAAGGGATGATAAAAACTAGTAGAATAATTGCATATACAAGTACTGCAATAACTCTATTGTTGATGCAGGAAACATATCCATCACAGGGCAGGTCCAATCAATATTTAGACCCTAAACAAATTAAAACAAATACAATTTATTCTAAACTTTTTTAGTTCTACAATTTTTAGTCTGATACATTCTTAACGAATATAATTTTATGTTACTTATTTGGAATACTTCACCAAATATCTAGAAACATTGCAAAAAAAAGTAGTTGTCATGTTGTTGCAATGTGTCATTCAAAAATACTCTTGCCATGTACTAAACTTAAATTATTTCAAAACAGATTGGAAGTTCATTCTTAAATATTTGTAATATTTCATAATAGATATAGTGTATATTTATTTATGACAAAGTTCTCTAAAGTGTTGATCTAACAAATATCTTAATTGCGACTTTCTAGTGTATGATAAAATAAGCATATTTATATAACCTATATAGTGTAAATGAACCATTTGCATGATTCTTTCAAATATTTGTGTGGTACATTGTGGTTTGCAATTTACATGGATCATCGATAATGTTTGCATATTATGTACTTTGTGTAAAAATATCACATATATAATCACCGATGAAAATAAATCTAAGGATGCTATTATCTTTGCACATATACAATTTGATTAATCAACCAAGCTAATTGGGGTATGTGCCCTTATTTGCCTTCCCGTGCGGTGGTCTCTCCCAGAGAGTATACGCATACATGTACAAATCAACCACCTAATATTGACATTATAACATTAATTACCTAATACACGTACCTGAAATGATGTACTACTATATCCTAAAGTCGTTAATTCAATTATTGGTATGCCTTAACCATTGAGTCTGTTTGGATGATGACTCAAAACTAGAACTCATGTTCTTGTATTTTGAATAGTATTTTCACACAAATTGTGAATTTCAGTTACTATGATCATCAGATGAACAATGAATAATTACAGGGATAATTGTGCATAGTTGCGCATAAGTTTATGCATGTACTACAATGTAGTGTCGAGTTAGAGAGTGAGAATTCAAGTGTTATCAAAAACTAAGAGATCATATCATTCGACAAACGTAGTACTATCATGCTCCCTTGCATTGCTATAGAATCGTGCAAAATACTCTTGTGAATATAATCTGGTAACTCAAAAGTGGTAATATGACAATCAAGTGATAGAAATCGGACAATTATGTAGTAGTCAAAACATGCCAACATAGATCTACTTTCGAAAACCTCCTCGGGACTAAGTCAACATTGAAAGTGAATAGTCAAGGGGGTTAACGTTTTGAGAGATAGATGTTTTTAAGATTCAAAGCCGAGAGAATTTTGGCTTGTAAGAAAAAAATGTTACGCTTCGACGTAGTGTTTTCCTTGATTAATTGATATGTTTATGCAACGTGTTGCTTGGTATCAACCAGGGTTTTTTCCTCGGAGGAGATTTGCGGTAATCGTTTTGTAACCGGGAATTTTGGTCCTCTCGGAGAAATGCTTCTACCGTTCAAAAAATCAAAAGGATTTGAATTTCAAATTATTTATCACGTCTAATAATGTTTGCATGCTATCCATAACATACGTTAAGGGTTATTGTGGGTTGGTCCTGTTTTCCCCCAAGCTTGAGGTCACTGGAACGAATTCCCGCGACCACGATTACTAGGGTTTGAAACCGTGACCTTTTGACCAAAGAGCGAAGTTTAGCATGCGTCATGCAATCAATTGGGGTAGCTACTTAATTACTTAATTATATTGGGGTCGTGGTACCCACTACTGGAAAAACCATCTTCGGTTTGATGTGAACAAGGCCAGTAGTCCCGGCCTGGCACAGCCCGCGACTAATGGGAGCACTAGTCCCGGGCCGTGAGGCCTCTAACGGCTAGAAACGGCCGTAGTCACTAGTCCCGGGCCGGACCAGGTCATTAGTCCCGGTCCGTAATATGGCCCGGGACTAATAACCTGGAGCAGGCCAGCTGGTCCTTTCGTGGACTATTAGTCCCGGGTCGTATCATGGCCCGGGACTAGTTGTCCACCACTATATATTCTGCCTCCTGTCCTGCTGTCCTAAAGCATATGGTGGCCATTTTTCTCAAAGAAGCAAGAGAGTTCATGCCATTTTTTTCTCAAGATTTAGTTTGCAACACCTAAATCCAAAGATTTAAAAGGTTAGAACTTCATTCTTTCATCTCTTATTGCTACTTTAGCTCTATAATGCTCTAGAAGTATAGAGATATGGATCAAATGCATGCATGCTCTAGAAGTAGCTAGAAGGATTTTGATATATATGTGTAACAAATTTTGATTAGGCACATAGTTACTGAAAATTAAAATGTGTAATTTTAGAGTTTTAGAGCTTAGAATGGAATGAGGTTTTCACTGATAGAACAATAATAAAAAACTCCACATTTATCATGTTGATTGTTTTCTCCAATTCACAAATTGGTGCATGTAAATTTTTCAAAATTCAAAATTATTGCTCTAGAAGCTCTCAATATAACTTGTAATAATTTTATCATGTTGTGTAATGGTTTTTGATATACTTTTACTATAATGCAGATGGTCCGGGAATGGATGTACGGTACTGACCGATGCTCTGGCAAGTTCATTAATGGCGTGCATGAATTCATCCGTGTTGCTGATGCAAACAAGCGCAATGGTTTTGTATTATGTCCATGTAATGGATGTATGAATCAGAAGGATTACTCTGACTCAAAAACCCTTCACAGCCACCTGTTGAAGTCTGGCTTCATGTCCAGTTATAATTGTTGGACCAAGCACGGAGAGAGAGGGGTTATAATGGAAGACAATGAAGAAGAGGAGGAGGATGACAACTATAATGGTTTCCCTGAGTACGGAGATACTTCCATGGGGATCTGAAGGGAGGATGAAGAAGAGACACATGATGAACCCGCTGATGATCTTGGTCGGACCATTGCCGATGCACGAAGAGATTGTGAAACTGAAAAGGATAGGGAGAAGTTCAATCACATGTTAGAGGATCACAAAAAGTTGTTGTACCCAAATTGCGAAAATGGTCTGAAAAAGCTGGGCAGCACACTGGAATTGCTGCGATGGCAGGCTGAGTATGCTATACCTGACTCCTCATTTGAAAAGTTGCTGAAAATGATGAAGAATATGCTTCCAAAAGATAACGTATTGCCCGCTAGTACGTACGAAGCAAAGAAGGTTGTCTACCCTCTAGGTTTAGAGGTTCAGAAGATACATGCATGCCCTAATGACTGCATCCTCTACCGCGGTGAGGAGTATGAGAATTTGGATGCATGCCCGGTATGCACTTCACTTCGGTATAAGAATAGATGAGATGACCCTGGTGACGTTGAGGGCGAGCCCCCCTGGAAGAGGGTTCCTGCCAAAGTGATGTGGTATGCTCCTATAATACCATGGTTGAAACGCTTATTCAGAAACAAAGAGCACGCCAAGTTGTTGCAATGGCATAAAGAGGAACGTAAGTCAGACGGGATGTTGAGACACCCCGCTGATGGGTCGCAATGGAGAAAAATCGATAGAAAGTACCCGGACTTTGCAGATGATGCAAGGAGTTTAAGGTTTGGTCTAAGTACCGATGGCATGAATCCCTTTGGGGAGCAGAGCTCGATCCACACACGGCCCGTGACTCTATGCATCTATAACCTTCCTCCTTGGTTGTGCATGAAGCGGAAGTTCATTATGATGCCAGTGTTGATCCAAGGTCCGAAGCAACCCGGCAACAACATTGATGTGTACCTAAGGCCATTAGTGGAAGAACTTTTACAGTTGTGGCACGAACCCGGGATACGCGTGTGGGATGAGCACAAGAAGGAATAATTTAACCTCCGAGCATTGCTTTTCGTAACAATCAATGATTGGTCTTCTCTTAGTAACCTTTTAGGACAGTCAAACAAGGGATACACTGCATGCACACACTATTTAGATGAGACTGAAAGTATATATTTGGAACATTGTAAGAAGAATGTATACAATGAGCATCGTCGATTTCTTTTGGCCAAGCATCCCTTAAGAAAGAAAGGCAAGCATTTCAATGGTCTGGCATGTCACCAGACGAAGCCTAAGGAGCGTACTGGTGTTGATATATTTGATATGGTCAAAGATTTGGATCAAATGGTAACCTTTGGAAAGGGTCCTGGAGGAAAATCTGTTCCGAAAACCTTTGGAAAGGGTCCAGAATGGTTTCAAGGTCATGCTAGCTACGCTCTTACCAAACAAGAGAAGGAAATATTTTTTGAATGCCTAAGCAGTATTAAGGTCTCGTCTGGCTTCTCGTCGAATATAAAGGGAATAATAAATATGACAGAAAAAAGTTCCAAAACCTAAAGTCTCATGACTGCCACGTGAATAAATGGTTCCGATTGCATTGAGGGGGCTTCTACCAGATAATGTTCGAGTACCAATTGTGAAGCTATGTGCATTTATCAATGCAATCTCTCAGAAGATAATCAATCCTGAAGATCTACCACGGTTACAGAATGATGTGGTCCAATGTCTTGTCAGTTTTGAGTTGGTGTTCCCACCATCCTTCTTCAATATTATGACGCACCTGCTGGTTCACCTAGTCGAAGAGATTTCCATTCTAGGTCCTGTATTTCTACACAATATGTTTCCCTTTGAGAGGTTCATGGGAATCTTAAAAAAATATGTTCGTAATCATGCTAGGCCAGAAGGAAGCATCTCCAAGGGCTATGGAATAGAGGAGGTCATTGAATTTTGTGTTGACTTCGTTCCTGACCTTAAGCCGATTGATCTTCCTCAATCGCGGTATGAGGGGAGACTGAGTGGAAAGGGTACTCTAGGAAGGAAATCAATAATATGTAGGGACGGACATTCTTACATCGAAGCACATTACACCGTTCTACAGAATTCTATCTTGGCAGCCCCATATATCGAGGAACACAAGAAAATCTTACGCTCCAACAACCCTGGAAAGCATGACTCTTGGATTAGAGATGAACACATGAAGAGTTTCGGCGGTTGTTTGCAACATCTCATAAAAAACAACACTCTTGGAGATCAGCTATACTTGTTATCTAGGTCACCATCTTCGACTATATCGACTTTCCAAGGGTACGAGATAAATGGGTATACATTTTACACGATAGCCCAAGATAAAAAGAGCACCAACCAAAACAGTGGTGTCCGCTTTGATGCAACAGACAACAATGGGTCAAAGACCACATATTATGGTTACATAGAGGAGATAAGGGAACTTGACTATGGACCTACTTTTAAGGTCCCCTTGTTTCGGTGCAAATGGGTCAAGCTGACAGGAAGAGGGGTTGAGGTAGACAAGAAATACGGAATGACATCGTTGGATCTCAACAATCTTGGGTACTTAGACGAACCATTCGTCCTAGCCAATGATGTGGCTCAGGTTTTCTATGTGAAGGACATGTCTACCAAACCTAGAAAAGGAAAAAATAAGAAAAAGAATACATCAGACGATGAGCCAAAGCGCCACATAATTCTTCCAGGAAAAAGAAACATCGTGGGAGTGGAGGACAAGACAGACATGTCAGAAGATTGTGATAAGTTTCATGAAATTCCGCCCTTCACGGTGAAGGATGACCCAAGCATCATGTTAATGAATGAAGATGATCCATGGATACGACGGGATCAGAAAGGAACACACGCGAAGAAATGATATGTAATAATTGTAACATTTTATGAGTGAAGATGCTCCATGTGTCCATTTTTAGGGAGTGCCTATATGACCAGTGAGGTCACATATTAGGGAGTGCCTCTATGACCAGTTTCTCAGAGATGCCGGAGGACTGGGCTCCGGCGGCATCTCCCTGAAACTGGCCGTAGTGGTGTCTCTGCTCTCGAAAACCATCTTGCGGCTTGTAACTTCTCTAACTAGATCAATACGCCTGGGAGCTAACTAATTTCACATATTAGGGAGTGCCTCTATGACCAGTTTCTCGGAGATGCCGGAGGACTGGGCTCCGGCGGCATCTCCCTGAAACTGGTCGTAGTGGTGTCCCTGCTCTCTAAAACCATCTTGGAGATGCCTCAAACTGGCTGGAGGACTGGACTCACAAGGATGCCTATTTATAGTACAAGCAGCTCGGCATAATGTCGACACTCACGACATAATGTCGACACTCACCCCTATTATTAGTGCTAACTCATGTTTTGTCCTGGTTGGTGTCTCCAACCGGGACTAAAGGTTCATCTTTAGTCCCGGTTGGTGACACCATCCGGGACAAGGTACAAGCCGCACGACGTAATGTCGACACTCACCCCTATTATTAGTGTTGCATGGCCCAGTCTGCTGAATCCCTTCAGTCGCGGTTGGTTTCTCCAACCAGGACTAAAGATGAACCCTCTCTTTATAGGCATTTCCCTCTATTTATTAGGTAACACTCAAGACATTTATTAATATTAAAAACCGGGACAAACCGGGACTAGCTAACACTCAGGACTAAAGTCGTCTCCTTTAGTAATAATCATGCCTAGTCCTATAGTACGCAGTTTCAGGGTCTTCTTCGTCATCGTCATCATCATCGTCATCGTCACCTGCCACTCCGGGGATCCTCAGCCCATCCATGGCATATACCAGGGGCCATTCCAGCCTCGGATTCACGGCGGGCGGGGGAGGGGTCTCCTGGAAGACGATGCCGCTACCGTCGGGCTGGTGTGGGGCCTTTTTGTGGCTCTGTGGCGGGTGGACTCGTGGGCACCGCAGGCGAGGATGGTATCCCCCGGCGATGTAGCACATCACTCTGATGATAGTACGGTTCGCCCACCATAGACGATGGCCGGCTTCGTTGTGGTTCACCGGGGGCGGGCCATCACCCTCGTACCTGGCAATCTCCCTTTCCCGCCTATTAGCGAAGAAGGCATTCTAGGTGTCGTAGTTGTCGGGATCCCACTAGGGATCCATCCGCTGCTCCGGCGTGAGATCGTGGTAGAAGTGGTTTGTGATGGCCGCCTGGCGTGCGGAACCTTGAGGGACAGGAGGGAAAGGAACCCCTCTAGCGCTCAGCATCAAGCCAGCGGGCGGCCGGTAGCCCGACGGACAAGGGTAGTTGGAGGCGCACAACGCCTCGGTCTCCTCGATGGTCAGAATGGCCTAGTAGGCGTTGTCCATTGTTCTAAGAGAGGAAGGTGTGGATGTGTGGATAGCCATGGAGTGATCGCCCTAAATATAGAGGGAAAGGGTGGGAAAACTTGGCGTGAAGCTTTGGGAAATGGCGAGAAATATCTTTAGTCCCGGTTAGTGACTACATCCAGGACTAAAAGCTCTTGTAGAAAGGAAAGGGCGGGAAAACTTGGCGGGAAGCGGTGGGAAATGGCGGGAAATATCTTTAGTCCCGGTTTGTGACTACAATCAGGACTAAATGGATATTATATTAAGATTCTTTATATTTTTCTGATAATAATAGACATATTATTTGTTTTATTTGGATTATTACAATAAAAGATATGATTTTCCAAAGTTTTTATATTTGATTTGAATTAAAAAAGAAAATTTACAAATGAGATAATTTATAAATGATGCAAACAGATAAATGGATATTATATTAAGATTCTTTATATTTTTCTGATAATAATAGACGTATTATTTGGATTATTACAATAAAAAATATGATTTTCCAAAGTTTTTATATTTGATTTGAATTAAAAAAAGAAAATTTACAAATGAAATAATTTATAAATGATGCAAACAGATAAATGGATATTATATTAAGATTCTTTATATTTTTCTGATAATAATAGACATATTATTTGTTTTATTTGGATTATTACAATAAAAGATATGATTTTCCAAAGTTTTTATATTCAATTTGAATTAAAAAAAGAAAATTTACAAAAAAAAACAATTAGTCGCGGGTCGTGGCTGGACCCGGGACTAAAGGGTGCCTGCGCGCGCGAAAACAAAGCGGCCTAAAAAAAACCTACTTTAGTCGCGGGTTAAGCCACGGCCCGGGACTAAAGACTCTTTAGTCCCGTCCCGTGGCTTAGCCCGGGACTAAAGGGTTGACCCTTTATATACGCGCGCTCGCCCCTGGCGCGCCGAGCCAGCACTTAGCACGACGAAGACGAAGACGAGGCGCCATCGACGTGAACAGGTCTGCGCCGGCCTCA
This sequence comes from Avena insularis, assembly GCA_023614405.1. Classification (NCBI taxonomy): domain Eukaryota; kingdom Viridiplantae; phylum Streptophyta; class Magnoliopsida; order Poales; family Poaceae; genus Avena; species Avena insularis. Next base: position 473,979,375 of record CM042697.1, read on the forward strand.
CGTCATGCCCGTCTGCTGCCACGCCATCCTTGCCGTCAGACGTGTCGCCTACCTTGTCAAGGCCGTTGTTCCTCCGGCCGCCCACCTCGCCGGAGGTGGTTATTTAATTATATAGTTAGGTTTTTGTATATAATTAGTCTAGTATTAATTAGTAGTATATTTAGGTTTTTGTAGTAATATTTATTATTATTATTACTAATATTTAGGTTTTGTATAAATGTTAGGAAATGTTAGTATTTATATTATTATATTATTAGGAAATGTTAGTACTTTTTATAGTTTTTTTATAGTTTCTTGTTATATTTTTTTCTATAGTTTTTCGGATTAGTTATTGTTTTAGTTATTAGGATTATTATAATTAGGTTTATTAGGGTTTTTTGTTATAGTTTTTTCTATAGTTTTTTTATATTAGGGTTTTTTGTTTTAGTATTAGGATTATTGTTTTAATTAAATTTTAGAATTAGGATTAGGATTATTGTTTTAGTTATTTTTTTGTTTTATTTATTAGGATTATATTGTTTTATTTATTGTTTTATTAGGGTTATTTTTTTGTTTTAGTTATTATGATTATTGTTTTCGCACAAATAATATTAGGATTATTATAATTAGGATTATATTGTTTTAGTTATTAGGATTATTGTTTTTTCTAACCTGTTTAACTCTCTTTTTGTTATAGATAATTAAGTCATGGATCCATCCGAAGATCCTAGTCGCATCGGTGAAGGTTTTCTTCAGGGCATGATAAGAGGTGAAATTCCTCTTAATATTACTGCCGGCAAAGATATTTTGCTCGAGGAAGAGATATCCTCATATCTGAATCCATCTGGTGATGGACTAGAGGAAAACCTAATGTACCAAGGGGAAGACTGAAAGGGTATTTTACCCTATGCTATTTTTGGTTGACAATGACACCATGGTTAGAGTGGACTAATGCTATTTCTAGTGTCTTACACAGGTTCTAGTCCAATGCTGTGATAAAATGTTATCGGAGACCCCCCCATTTTGATAACGAAGCTTCGAACCGGAGTTTTTCCTTTTTATGTAATTTGAGTCCGGTTAGGAGCTCCGAACTATTAAGAGGGGTTCTCTCGATGAGCTTGTTGGGGATGATCACCTAAGCCATATACACATCCCTTTCTCCTACCTAATCCATCACCAAAGAGAGAAGAGAAGAAATCCTATCCACCAGAGCCTTTTCTGCAGATCCGGTTTTCAGACCGGTTGGACCTGCTCCTAGACCGGACCCTCCGGTGTCAGGATTGGAAATCCGGACTCAAACCGGGTTCTCCGGTTTACTCACTCCGAATCTATCCGAGTTTGGGTACTGAGAGCAGTTTCGGTTTCAGTCCGGTTTTCCGGGTCAGGACCATGTCCGGCAGGTGTGGACCGGACCAACCGAACTTAAAACCAGACCTTGCGTTTTTGGCTCAAAACGGCTAGTTTTCTCCTTGAGTATAAATATCCCTTCTTCTAGCTTGAGTATGTTAGGCATTCAGTTTATATCATTTCTTGAAGCTCTCTCTCTCTCACCATTGTTGAAACACAAAAGCTTGAGGATCTCCCATTCTACCCAACCAAATCCAAATCCCTTTGGTAGAAAGGAAGAGGAGGTCCCGATCTACGTTTCCACCAAGCCAAAGTTCATTCCCCCTTGAGTTCATCGAGTTAGCTTGTTACTCTTGGGTTTGTGGGAAACCTAGGCGGCTAGGGTCGCCCGGAGGCATTCGGCTTGTGATTTGCCCCGTGGAAAGTTTGTGAGGGTTTAGAGACTACCTTAAAGTCTACCACGAGTAAGTGAGCTATTCCTTCGTGGGATAGGCTCGGAGAAGAAGGTGAGCCTTCGTGGCGCATGAGGAATCCTTCGTGGAACCTCACACCTCTCCAACGTGACATAGCCCCCTTCCCAAAGGTGGTGAACACGGGAATACATCTTCGTCTCCGCGTGCTTCGGTTATTCCTTAACCAATCTCTTACTTGTGTTGCTTATCTTGTGGTAGCCTTCGAGCTTGAAGTACATCATCTAGGTTGCCTCACCTAGTTTGCATTTAGGCTCACTTATATTCCGCAAAGCCTAAAACTTGCAAAAGATTGAAAGATTTTTGTAGAAACCTATTCACCCCCCCTCTAGGTTAACCATCTTACACTTTCAATTGGTATCAGAGCCAAGGGCTCTTTTAAGGGCTTTACCGCCTAAGAGGAAAGATGGTTTTCTCCGATGATGAGGAGGAAAAAACTTATTCGGTCAAGGAGCTTCGTGAAATCCTAGCCAAGAGTGCCCTTGAAAAGGCCAAGGCGGATTCCGATCTCCTTGTTCGAATGAGTTACCTAGAAGGACAACTTAAGGCCATTGGCGATGGGGCTTTTCTTGGTAATCCATTGGTAGTACCTCAAGGGAGACCAATGGACATCGAGAAGGATAAGGATGCCGAGTCTACTCATGAGGGCGACTCGTCAAAAACTTCCACGCCCCCTAATCAATTCCCTTATGTTTATCCTAAGCAAAAGAACATCATGCCTCATATTAATGGTTCGGGCCCTGCACCTCATTATGATGGAACTCATTTCTCTCATTGGAAAGCTTCTATGGAATCTCATCTTCGTAGCTGCAGCATTGAGCTTTGGGAGATTGTATGCACCGGCTTCCACCCTCATGATCCCAACAACCTCACCCCGGGAGAGTACTACGACCGTCAACTAAATGCAACGGCTTGTGACAAGATAAGGAGTGCCATTCACCGCACTCTCCATGATCAAGTCAGCGACATCCCCACCGCAAAGGATCTTTGGGATAGGATTGTCATTCTCCAAGAGGGAACCTCTCTTATCCAAAAGTCCAAGTATGAAGCTGCCAAGTCTGAGATGAACATGTTCATGAACCATGATGGTGAAACTATTGCTGAAGCATACAAGAGACTCGTTGCCCTCCGCGTGAAGATTGGTGGCCTAGGGTGTGAGAAGTATGATGATGAATTCAATTTGAATGATGAACTTATCAAGTCCAAGATTGTATCCATGATCGCGGTCACCGACAAGAAGCTTGCCTTGAACTTGCAACTCCTCGATAGAGCTAATCAATTCACTCCTGATGATCTAGTCTCTTATCTAGTTGCCACGGATAACTTGGCGGATGAAGGGCAAAAGATCAAAGAGATCAACCGTGCTATCGGGTCTTCCCACTCTCTAGCTTTGAAGGCCAAGCAAGTGCAAGAAGATGTTGCTAGTGATGAAGATAGCGATGGTGATGGAGTTGATGATATGCTCTCTCAACTTGCTCTCTTCACCAAGAACATGAAGTTCCGAAGAAGGAGAAGCTCAATGGGATCAAGTGAGAAGAAGAGGACGTGCTACAATTGTGATGAGGCAACCCATTTTGCTGACAAGTGTCCTTATGAGAAGAGGCTTGACAAGCCTAAATATGAAGAAGGTGCCAAACCAAGATTGAAGCCCAACCCCATCAATGAAAGATACAAGAGGAACAATAGGCGTGATGGTAAGGGCTTCCTAGGCCAAGAATACATATCCGACAATGAGGAAGAGGATGAAGAGAAGGTGGTTGGAGTGGCCGGTTTGGCCTTTGCCAAACCCGGGTATCTCTCCACCTATGACTACACCAAGGACTACACCGACGACTCTCCTAACCCCAAGGTCACTGCCACTTGCCTCATGGCAAGGATCTCCAAGGACGAGTCCAACGTGGAGTGTGGGGATAAGGAGAAAGAGGTGGGTGTGACCGGTTTGGCATATGTCGAATCCGGTTCACCTCTCACCTACGACTACTCCAAGGACTACATAGAGAGTTCTCCTATTCCCAAGATCACTGGTTCTTGTCTTATGGCAAGAAGCTCCAAGGTAATTGTCTCTCCTCCATCCCTATCTAGTGTCTTGGATGATCTTGAGAGTGACCATGATAGTGATAGTGATAATGATGAACTTGGAAAAGAATATATAAAAGAAATGTATGCTATCATGAAGTCTCTTCCTCCCATTGCTCGTGCTAGAGTCAAGCAATTAATGGAACTTGTTAGCTCACGCGATGAGACCATTGATAGCTTGGAATCTCATATTGATGATGAGAAACGAAGATTCAATCTTCTTGAGCAAGAGCTTTGTGAGGAAAAGAATACCAACTCTTTTCTTAAACTACAAATTGAAATCTTTGAAATTGATAAAGCAAAAGACATGGACACTATTGATAGGGCTAACTCATTGTCTCAAGAGCTCGATGTCTCAAAGAAAGAGCTTGAATTTGCTCATGCTTCTCTTACCAAGGACCTTGAGCACCTTGAGAAGACTAGTTTGCTTGTCAAGCGTGAGCTCATAAAACTTGGAGAGAACCATGATCAACTTCGGGTGTCCTATGAGAAAGCTCTTGGTACATTGAAGAATCCAATTATAGTTGAAAACGATTCTTGTACCTCTAACTCTACTTTTGATCAAGCTCACCTCATTGAGGAAAATAAGAAGTTGAAAGAGCAACTTGAGAAAGAGCGTTGTGCGCCTACCTCCAAGGGAAAGATCCTAGATGAGATTTTATCCCGTCAAAAGACAAGAGTTTCCAAGGAAGGTGTCGGTTTTGATCCAAAGAACAACACGAGCAATGCCATTCCACCGAAGAAGATAACCTTTGTGAAGGAAGGTGACAAGGTGGTTGACCGGGTCAAAAAGAATGTGGTGAATGGGGGAGCCATGAGGGGCAATCCCAATCACAAGTATGCGGGAGAGTCTAATCCTTCCTATGTGCTATGTAAGGGCACTCAAGGAAATGTATATGCCAAATATGTTGGCCCTCGAAATGGTTATGCTTATAGGTGGTACTCAATTTGGGTACCTAAGGATCTTGTTGCTAATTCTAGGGGACCCATTACTCAATGGGTTCCTAAATCAAAAAATTGATTTTGTAGGGTTATGCCTCCGGTGGATCAAAATGGGTGTTTGATAGTGGATGCACCAATCACATGACCGGAGGTAGGAGTGGGCTTGACCAATTCATTCACGATGTCAACTCAACGTCAAGCATCACTTTTGGAGATAACTCAAAAGGAAAGGTTCTTGGTTATGGTAAGTTGGTAATTTCCAAGGTTTTGACTCTTGAGACCGTCCTTCATGTTGAAAACCTTGGTTACAACTTGCTTTCTATGAAACATCTCGCGGATGCCAGCTATGACTCCTATTTCCCTAGAACTTTTGTGAAGGTCTTTAGGGGTGATGATCTCAGCTTGGTTCTCATTGGACACGTGGAAGACGACCTTTATGTGGTCGACCTCTCGAAAGAGAGTCAATCTCTTCCTACATGTCTAATGGCCAAGGCTGACAAGGGATGGCTTTGGATCGTCGCCTAGGCCATGTCAACCTGAGAAATCTCAATCTCCTCCTAAAGGGTGAACATATTATTGGACTAACCGGTATCTCCTTTGAGAAAGATCGTGTGTGTAGTGCTTGAATTTCGGGGAAGCAAATTGGAAAGCATCATCCTTCCGTTACCAAGGTGGCCACGTCAAGACCCTTGGAATTGCTCCATATGGATCTCTTCGGGCCTTCGACATATGAATCTCTTGGTGGAAGAAGATATGGTCTTGTCATTGTTGATGATTACTCAAGGTATACTTGGGTCTTTCTTCTCAAGACGAAGGATGAGACTTTCAAGGAATTCATGATCTTCGCCAAGCAAGCTCAACGCACTCATGGTGTGGAGATCAAGACTATTAGAACCGATAACGGCACCGAGTTCAAGAATTACACCATGCAATAATTTGTTGAAGATGAGGGGATCAAGCATGAATTCTCAGCTCCTTATACCCCTCAACAAAATGGTGTTTTTGAAAGGAAGAACCGGACAATCATTGAGATGGCAAGAACAATGTTGAGTGAATTCAAGTCTCCTCACAATTTTTGGGGAGAAGCTATTGCTACCGCGGTCCACTACACGAACCGACTCTTCCTCCGTGCTCCCTTTGACATGACTCCATATGAGATTCTCACAAGTAAGAAGCCCAATGTCAACTACTTCCGTGTCTTTGGGTGCAAGTGTCTCGTCAAGAACAAAAAGGAAAAGCTCGGTAAATTCGAATCTAGAACTATAGAGGGTATTTTTGTTGGTTATGCGGAAAACTCTCATGCTTATAGATACTACAAAAAGACTAATGGTTGTGTTGAAGTATCTTGTGACATGGAGTTTTTGGAGAATAATGGTCCCCATGAGGGGCAAGTTTCTTCTCGTGATGTAGGAGATGGTGATTCTTCTCAAGTCATCAAGTTGATGGGTATTGGGCACATCTTGCCTACCGAGTCTCACATTCATGTTCAACAAGATGATGGGGGAGAATCAAGCTCAACTCAAGAAGAGCCGAGCTCTATCCAAGTTGAGCCATCAAATGCATCACAAGATCAACATCTCTCTCATGATACCTTGCAAACCGAAGAACAAGAACCAAGCCCTCAAACCTTCGAGCAAGACCAAGTAGAAGATCAACCTCCATCTCAAGGCCAAGCTCAAGATGGTGTCAACGATCAAGGCCCCTCAAAATATGAATTTGTTGATCATGAAGGCACAATTCGGAAGATTAAGGCCGCTTCCATTGCAAGTGGACTTCAAGTCAACAATATCCTTGGAAGCATATCAAGAGGGATCGAGACCCGTGCCAGGAAGAAGAACCTCACAACCTTTTGTGGGCACCATGCTTTTGTGTCCAACTTCGAGCCCCTTAAGGTACATGAGTCTTTGGAGGATCCGGATTGGGTCATTGCCATGCAAGAAGAACTCGAGTGTTTCACCCGCAATGAAGTATGGTCTCTAGTGGAGAGGCCTAAAGATCATCGCATCAATGTTATTGGGACCAAGTGGGTGTTCAAAAACAAGCAAGATGAGAACGAGGTCGTCACAAGGAACAAAGCAAGGTTAGTGGCGCAAGGGTATGCCCAAATAGAAGGTATTGACTATGAGGACACCTTTGCGCCCGTTGCTCGTCTTGAAGCTATTCGTCTCTTGCTTGCTTATGCATCTTTCCATAACTTCAAGCTTTATCAAATGGATGTGAAAAGTGCATTTCTTAATGGTCCCTTGAAAGAGGTTGCATATGTAGCTCAACCCCCGGGTTTCAAAAACACACGCTATCCCAACCATGTGTATCTACTCCATAAGGCTCTCTATGGACTAAAGCAAGCTCCTCGTGCTTGGTATGAGCACCTTAGGGATTTTCTACTCATGGATGGGTTTAGCGGGTAAGGTCAATTCCACCCTTTTCACCAAACGGGTTAAAGGGGGTGGCTTATTTATTGTTCAAATATATGTTGATGATATTATCTTTGGTGGAACTAACGAATCTCATAACAAAGCTTTGGTCGAGTTGATGACTATGAAATTTAGGATGTCCATGATGGGGGAGTTGAAGTTCTTTCTAGGCTTCATCATAAAGCAACTTCCTCATGGCACTTTCATCTCTCAAGAAAAGTACATTAAGGATATGCTCAATAAGTTCGAGATGGCCAAGGCTAATCCCATGAAGACACACATGCCACTAAATGGACAACTTGGCCTTGGAGTAGGTGAGAAGGACGTGGATCAAAAGGTATATAATTCTATGATTGGTTCCTTGCTCTACCTTTGTGCTTCTAGGCCAGATATCATGTTAAGTGTAGGAATGTGTGCTTGTTTTCAATCCGCTCCCAAGGAGTGCCACTTGATGGCGGTCAAACGGATTTTTAGGTACCTTGTTCTCACTCCTACTCTCGGGCTTTGGTATCCAAAGGGGTCAACCTTTGAGCTTGTTGGCTATTCGGATGTCGACAAGGTGTGATAAGGTTGACCGGAAATCAACCTCCGGGGCTTGCCAATTTATTGGCCGGTCGTTGGTGAGTTGGTCTTCCAAGAAACAAAACTCCGCAGCCCTATCCACCGCCGAAGCCGAATACATATCCGCGGCATCTTGTTGTGCTCAATTGTTATGGATGAGGCAAACCTTGAAAGACTATGGTGTGTCTCTTGGTACGGTGCCTCTTCTATGTGACAATGAAAGCGCGATAAAGATCGCCAACAACCCCGTCCAACATTGCCGCACCAAACATATTGACATTCGCCACCACTTCCTACGTGACCATGTCGCAAATGGTGATATCAATCTCACTCATGTGGGTACGATGTCGCAATTGGCCGATATCTTCACGAAGCCTTTGGATGAAGCCCGGTTTGTCATGTTGAGGCGAGAACTCGGTATCCTAGATCCCCAAAACTTGGATTGATTTGCTTCTTGCACTATATTCTTGCTCTTAACATGCTATGTAGACTAGTTGCGCCGCACATGTAGGGATAGCCATATTACCATGTCTTGGTTTGATGCATACCTACGTGTGCAATATAAATTGATCTCGTGTCATGATATGAGTCCAAGCATCTATCTTTGAGGCGTCATGACACATGTGCTTAAACATAGGGGGAGAAATCCCCCACAACCTTCTAGCCTCCTTTGCTTTTCAATGTTTTCCATCTTGAGGCTCTCTGAGTTTGACCTTTCCTCTCGCTCTTGATATCTTCGAATCATGCCTATTGTTGCTCTTTGTGAGGTTGAAATTGATTCTTTCCAATAGGCATGCCTAGATCACCTGCTTCCTCTAACCTTTTGGAGTCTACTATATTCCTCTAATTGCACATGCCATCCTCGAAAAAAAAAACATTCTGTTGTTCGGTTCTTGGCCCGGTCGAACCGGCTCCCAGACCGGACAGCCTGGTGCCAGCGTCGGAAAACCGGACTAGAATCGGAAAGTACGGTTATACTATACCGGGTCTATCCGGATCTCGTGTCTGAACCGTTTTTCGGTTCTACTCCGGTTTTCCGAGCTGTAGACCGGGCCCTCCGGTTTGGATCTCGGTTCAACTGAACTCAAAACCGAGTTTCAGATCTGGTTTTTTTCTTTTCTCCCTCTTCTCCCTGGTCCCCCCCTCCTCCCACAGTTCCACTTCACTTCCCCCGACCTCTCCTCCTCCATTGTCGCCCCTCCCCACCCTCCCCTCCTCTCCTAGGGTGATTCCACCCCTAGGATCCATAGATCGGGCCACCATTTCGTAAGGAAGGACTTTTGGAGGCTTCTCACCAAAGGAATTTCTACCTCTCGCGGTGGTTCAGGATCTTTTTTGGTGTTCTCCTTCCTCAAGGGCTCCTTGGTGCTTTCCTTCACGGGAAGCCATGTCCTCGGGTACTCCTTTTCTCCCTCTCCTCTTGTCCTTCTCAAATCCCTATGTTTTGCTATACATTGTGTTGGATTTGAGACATTAGGGGTCCACCTAGTTTTTTTTCCACCCTCGTTCCTCCATGTCCTACCCACTCTGCTTAGAACTGTATTTGCGCAAGTACTTGAGTCATTGGTACGATTTTTTACATTGCATAGTGGCCTCTGTGGATCCCGATTTGAAACCCGGTTGTTTCAGCCCTGGCATCGGACCGTCCAGTCTGAGTCCGGTTTTCCGGCTCTGACACCGGACCGTCCGGTTCTGCGTTCGGTCCGACCGGCCCTGGCACCGGACCATCCGGTTCTAGGATCGGTTATTCCAGCCCTGGCACCGGACCTCTCTGCAATGTCTCTTATTTTACCATGCACTTGCCCAAATCTAAGTTTCCTTTTCTCTCATCCTCTCCTTTGGCATGTGTACTTATCTCTGTGCTCCCCAACCTCTCTCTCTCTTTTTCACAGGTGAAGACGATGATTCTGCTAGTGATGAGTATGTGCCTGATCATGAGTATGTGCCCGAAGTAGCTAACAGGAGTAAGCGGGCTCGTCGCAACACTCAGTCTGTGCAGCTTGAGCCTGAGGGTAGCGCTCGCTCTGGGCGCATCAAACTCAAAGCTAACAGGTAAGGCGACAAGCTTCGGTGCCGAGGCTGAGGATGTGCCTTGTCAAAATCTGAAGGGTATGGAGATTGGTCAGTACCGGGCTCTCCGCAAGCAGAATCCCTATCGCTTCAAGCAACGCACCTATACAGGATCTGACAAGAAATTCTGGACTGAGACTCAGGCTATGATGTGGGATCACATTTACACTCAGTTCCGGGTCACTCCGTGTGGCCACATTCAAGCTCTCAATCTGGAGTGGTTCAATATGTATGCAGCCTCTGATTACTTCTATGTTGATGAAGCTCTGAGGAAAATGGATCTGTTCGACCTCGTCTGTCTCAAGGAGGACTATTTCCCCGACTTCATCCGTCAGTTCTTTTGCACAGTCTACTTTCATGATGATGACGATCGCACTATGACTTGGATGACTAGCACGAGGCGTTTTCAGGCTACTTATGCTGATTTGGTCGATGTCATGGGCTACACTGGTCGCGGCGGAGGTTTCCGTATTCACAGTGAGAAGGTCAAGCCTGCTGAGACTCTTGCTTTCTGCTATCCCAGTGATTCTCAGTGGAGTCCCCCGTGCATGACTGGCATGTATTACTACTATCACACCTTGGCCACTATCTTCCGTCAGTCCCTTGTTCCCCGTGTTGGCGATTCCACCAACTGCCGTGGGTATTTTGCCAACTTGTTGTACTACTGTCACCCGGATTGGCTGAGGAAGATTGATGGATGTGACTTTGTGTATTGTGAGCTGCGGCGAGCTACTTTGGACAGGATGACTCCCACTTTCTGTGCGTATGTTCAGACGCTGCTCAATCGGGTGGTGCCGCCTGGTGTGATGGTGGGCGAGCGTGAGGAACAAGAAATGCTTAATCTTTGTCTCCGTGCTCACACTCCTGAGGTCCCTGGGATGCGGCCTCCTGAGCACCGCACCAAAGCTGCTCATGATCCTCGGCCTTCTTTTTCTACTCGGGCTGGTTCTCGTCGTCCTGTTGGTGAGTCCTCCTCTCACCCAAGGCCGAAGGGTGGTGCTGCCAAGTTTTTCAAGAGGCTATTCCAGATGTGCTGTGCTTCCTATGATGTGAGTCACAAGGCTTTGGAATTGAGCCAGGAGACTAGACGCCGCCACAATGAGTATCTTGCGACCCAGAATGTCACTCCTCCACCTGATGGTCCTGAGATGGCCCCTGTCCCTTATGTCAACTATGAGATACCGCCTCTTGATGATGCTATGTTCTATGGGTACTTCCCTGGTCAGTTTGATCCCAGTGGTCCTGGTGGTCCCTCTGCTCAGGGTCATGATGATGATGATGCTGATAGTGACGAGTACTCTGAAGAGGAATATGTCCCTCCTCCTCCTCCTCTGCCGTTCTTCTAGTTGGGCTGCGTTAGCATCGCTCTCCTCCTCTTCCTTTTTGGTGTCTCGATGCCAATGGGGGAGAAGAGTAGAGTTCTATTAGTTATCTACGGGTTCCTTGCCGGGGTTTTCCAGGGTTCGTCGTTAGCACAATGCCCCTTGCGTTCTCATTGCTTCTTATGGCATTGTGCTTTCCCTTTCGCTTTATGTATGAACTATCTGCTTTCGTTCCGTCTGTTGGACAAGTTTGTGCTATGTATGTGAACCATGGATATTTATATTATGCTATGACTATGTCTATTGTTGTATATAATATCTTTGCGAACTCTAGCTCGGTTTGTCATCGCCAACCAAAAAGGGGGAGATTGAAAGGGTATTTTACCCTATGCTATTTTTGGTTGACAATGACACCATGGTTAGAGTGGACTAATGCTATTTCTAGTGTCTTACACAGGTTCTAGTCCAATGCTGTGATGAAATGTTATCGGAGACCCTTCCCCCATTTTGATCACGAAGCTTCGCACCGGAGTTTTTCCTTTTTATGTAATTTGAGTCCGGTTAGGAGCTCCGCACTATTAAGAGGGGTTCTCTCGATGAGCTTGTTGGGGATGATCACCTAAGCCATATACACATCCCTTTCTCCTACCTAATCCATCACCAAAGAGAGAAGAGAAGAAATCCTATCCACCAGAGCCTTTTTTGCAGATCCGGTTTTCAGACCGGTTGGACCGGCTCCCAGACCGGACCGTCTGGTGTCAGGATCGGAAATCTGGACTCAAACCGGGTTCTCCGGTTTACTCACTCCGAATCTATCCGAGTCAATCGAGAGCTTGGTTTCAGTCCGTTTTCCGGTCAGGACCGGACTGTCCGGTGTGTGGACCGGACCAACCGAACTTAAAACCGGACCTTGCGTTTTTGGCTCAAAACGGCTAGTTTTCTCCTTGAGTATAAATATCCCTTCTTCCAGCTTGAGTATGTTAGGCATTCAGTTTATATCATTTCTTGAAGCTCTCTCTCTCTCTCCCCATTGTTGAAACACAAAAGCTTGAGGATCTCCCATTCGACCCAACCAAATCCAAATCCCTTTTGTAGAAAGGAAGAGGAGTTCCCGATCTACGTTTCCACCAAGCCAAAGTTCATTCCCCCTTGAGTTCATCGAGTTAGCTTGTTACTCTTGGGTTTGTGGGAAACCCTAGGCGGCTAGGGTCGCCCAGAGGCATTCGGCTTGTGATTTGCCCCGTGGAAAGTTTGTGAGGGTTTGGAGACTACCTTAAAGTCTACCACGAGTAAGTGAGCTATTCCTTCGTGGGATAGGCTCGGAGAAGAAGGTGAGCCTTCATGGCGCATGAGGAATCCTTCGTGGAACCTCACACCTCTCCAACGTGACGTAGCCCCCTTCCCAAAGGTGGTGAACACGGGAATACATCTTCGTCTCCGCGTGCTTTGGTTATTCCTTAACCAATCTCTTACTTGTGTTGCTTATCTTGTGGTAGCCTTCGAGCTTGAAGTATCTTGTACATCATCTAGGTTGCCTCACCTAGTTTGCATTTAGGCTCACTTATATTCCGCAAAGCCTAAAACTTGCAAAAGATTGAAAGATTTTTGTAGAAACCTATTCACCCCCCTCTAGGTTAACCATCTTACACTTTCAAAGACCAGATGGACGAAGGGCAAACAAATAACAACAATAATGATGGCCCCTCGACAGGATCCGGCGAGGTACATATATATATATATAAAGTCTCGTGTTACCTCTATTCATTAACTGATCTAGATATATATTAATCACTCTCTCTTCTTCTTTTAGCCCACCGGATCGAAGCAATCGACAGCTCGAACAAAACGAGGGCCGAACAAAAAGTTGGATGGTAATCAGAGGTTGACCATCGAAGAAATAGATGATGATGATGAACCGATTGCTCCAGAGAAGCACCGGAGGATGTTTATAAATCAATGCGGGGTGCTTGTTAGGGACAACCTGCCGATCACCATCCAAGAATGGAATAAGTCAAAGAAACCCGGTGAAGAATCCAACAGCTATGTCACCGATGATGCCAAAGATGACCTTTGGCAGAAGCTCGTAGCGCATTTCATACTACCTCCAGAGTATGAGGAATTTGAGGTAGATGGTATTGCCCCAAGGCCGGGTGGGCTTGAAAATAGAAAGTCAAGGAGTGGGCACTGAGCAAGATGGCTGAACTATACTGGAACCACAAGAAAAGTTTATACGCGAAATATGTCGCAAAAAAGAAAACTCCAGACTTCAAAGGAGTAAACGAGAAGTTGAGAGAACAGTGGACCAATTTTGTACAGTACAAGCAATCTGATAAAGCAAAGGCAAAGTCGGCAAATAACGCGTTAAATGCTGCCAACAAGAAATACCATCATAAAATGGGGTCAGGTGGCTACAAGAGTGCCGTCCCTAAGTGGGAAACTATGGAGAAGGAAATGAGGGCTAGAGGCGTCACTCCTGGTACAGATGGATGGCCCGAGAGGTCAAAGCACTGGTGGTACGGGCACGGGGGATCCTTGGACCCAGAAACAGGGAAGACATTATTTCATGAGAAAATTCTAAAACCCTCCCAAGACCTTATTAAAGCAATGAACGATGCTCAATTGGGATTGTTCCGTCCCGAGAGAGAGAACGACGAGCTGACACGCGCCCTAGGGAATCCTGAAAAGGGAGGACGAACACGAGGCAAATGCGTCGGTGTCTCGTGGAAGAAAGGGTTTCCTCAGTACTATGCCAGTTATAGAAGCCGTCAGAGAAAGAAGGACCGGGAGGCAGACCGGATCTCCAGGGTAGAGCAGGACCTAGATGATCTGAAGAACCTCATGCATGAAATTAGCCAAAGGCCGCCGTCGTCAACTCACCCGCGGTCTGATGATCCTGCATTGGATCTTAGCCAACGGAGAAGCAGCGTGGCTTCCACGGAGGTACGGGCTGATGATCAAGCACTGTTGGGTGATGCACCGGCTCCTCACTACCCCGTGGATGATGTCAGAGAGATGGCACAATGTGAGCTACATCAGCCAATGAACAACATGTCCTTCAAGGTGGCGATCGGCACTGCTTTACCTTGTCTACCTGGAGCACTCCACCATTCACTTCCGATTCCACCAGGCTATGCTCGCGTCACGGTGGATGACATAGTGGAGGATTTTGCGGACCTAGAGATTGAAATCGCTATGCTTGAAGGCCTTACGAAACTAGGATATGTCAAGCGCAACATCATTCTATGGAATAAGAAGTACATCAAGTTTCCAGGCTCGGCGCCAAGGCCACCGACTCCGAGGAATCCAAGTCCACCCCGCATCGAATATCGTCAACCTCCAAGTCCACCCCAACCCGATTATCGCCAACCTCCAAGTCCACCCCGCCCCGCTGACGATCGCCGCAGCAGGAGTACATCAACTCGATCTCCGCCTTCGCCTCCGTGCAATACTACTACCTCGTCGAAGAAACGGAAGTTCAACGGTCCCCCGCGCCCCACATCGAAGAAAGGTCAAACACCGAAGATAGTCGATATCCCGCCGACTCTTCCAAAGAGACCTTATGACAAGACCGATGAGGAAACTAACGCGGATGTGGCTGCCCAAGTTAAGGCGTATTTTGCACCCAAAAAACCTGAGCCAAAGCCGGTATATAATGAAAAAACCAAAAAAATGGGCTAAGTCCTTTCTTGAGCAACCATCCCAGATATCGATGAATCTGGAATCAGACTATGACCGGCAGATTATTAAGCAAGCACAGAAGAAAAAAAATCACAAGTGCAAAAAGCGGGAAGCAAGTTGCCCAGCTCGAAGCACAGAAGAATCAATCGGTCGCCCCGCTCAAAGTCATTTCAGACCTCGACAAGGCCTTCAGAGCTGAAATGGATATGGACATGCAAATAATGGACCCTAGAGCCCGTAATAATGTTGCACTTATGGGAATCACTGTATCGCAGGCCAAAGCACTTGCTAATGAAGCAAATATGTCTCTTGGTCAATATTTAGGCTATGAAGATACGCAAGTGGGTCAGATAGTACGGCAGTATGTCCAAGGGGAGCCTCTAGTCAGTAATGAGGAGATCGCGCGTCTATTCACACATATGCGAAATCTGCATGAATGGTACATGTCACAAGCAGAAAAAAGCATCAAAAAGATTGGTTTCCGGTGGACGTTAGAATGGAGCATCACTTCAAACCATACTCGATACAGGTTCAAATGACCGAACTGTTTCAGTTATACAACCAGCGCGCCCGCGACAAATCTATCATTGGTTGCTACTGTCTGTAAGTTATTTATTTCTATAATTAAGTTTGTAGCTTAGCTCGTTCATTGCATTTAATATATTATCCTAACTATATATCCTTTTGTATGATAATATTATATTCTGCGGAATGAAGATGCTTGAATGCAAAAGAGCTAGAAGATACGACGTTGGGTTCATTGACCCATATATCATTAATAAATACGTTAAAGAATCACCTCAAGGACGTGGAGAAAGACCTGTGCAGGTTCTTAACCGAGAATAATTTTGTTAAGGAAATACTATTTCCTTACAACTTCAAGTGAGTGTTTATATCTTGTACACATTTATTTTTTACTTACTGGATGAGCTATGCATGTATGCTTATGTAAATGTCCGCAGATTCCACTGGATCTTGCTAAACATTCAAGTTGACAAGTCCCTAGTTGAAGTCCACGACTCATTAAGTTGGGACCAAGAGCAGTGGAACGACATGAAAACAATGCTCCATAAGTAATTTCAATCATTATCGTATCGTCCTCTTTCATTCATTTCCTGATATCAAGTAACTAATAACTCCTTTGTTCATTTTCTTTGCCGAGCAGGTGTTGGACACGGTTCAGACAGAAAATACCAGGTCCATTCAAAGAGAAGCTAACTTATAAAATGGCGAAGAGTTTACAGCAGCCACCAGGAACTCATTTATGTGGATACTACGTCTGCGAGTACATCCGCGAGTTGACCAGTGAGCGGAAAGTTGACTCACATTATATTTATGTTTTGCGGAAGAAACTAGAGCCAGACCAACGCATAAGAGCAATTCAAGAGGAGCTGGCGGGATTTATGATGAAGAAAGTCCTTGATGTACATGGAGAGCATTATGCGGATGACGTGAAACTCGATTTGTCTTAGTCATCTCCATGTAGCTGATATGATATATATATTCATCAATGACCATGTAATTTCAAAACATTTCTTCCTTTTGATATGATTGATTATATGTATGCTTGCAAGGGATCGATTAATTATATAAATGCATCGACGTGTAGTGTGTATGTAGTAGCGTATAATATGTATACTAAAATATATGTTTAAATTATAGTGAAACACAAAACAAAAAAGGAATGACATGGCAAAAAAAGGAAATACACAATCTCTGCCGCGGCAGAGAAACACATAATTCTCTGCCGCGGCAGGAAACCTTATAGTCCCGGGTGGTGTTACGGCCCGGGACTAGAGGGTTTCCGCCCCCCGCGGCGCTGAAACAACCACGTGGCTGTTATCAGTCGCGGGCCGTAGCGAGCCGGGACTAGAGGGAGGGGGCTCTAGTCCCGTTTTCGCAGTCCCGGGCCCAAAACCGGGACTAGAGCCAGTTGCGGCCCGGGACTGGAGGCCCTTTTTCCACCGGTGACCCCTAACTCATCCGAGTTAACCCTAGGTTTAACGCTTTGGTGTCTCATAAAAGAAGGAATATTTCTTCATGGGAGGCGACGTTTTCATCAATAGCGAGGCGTCTGTTATGACTTCATCAAGCTGAAGACCCGTCAGATCAGTCTATCAGGTTCAATCTTCTGGAGATGCTCATAGGGTAGGGTACGCATGCTGTATGCATGCGTTTATGTATATGTATGTATTTGTAAGTGCATGCATTTGTATTGGATTTTGCAACAAAAAAAATTATATTAGGTGTAACGAACAATGTTATATTGGTTAGAAATTATGCCCGTTTTTGTAGAGATGGAAGTTAGGAACCTATGAGATGATCGTTCTCAAAACTTCCTCCTGTTTCCGGACATGTAGCGCTGTCGCCATTGACGCAGCAGCCGTGCATGCATGTGTTTACACCGCCGATGCGGAAATGAACCGGTGGAGCACGCCGTGCCACGTCCGGCGACCCCACTGCTCCCCTGAGCTTAATCAAATCATCAGCGCAGCGATTTCCACCTTATCCACGCATAAACTACGTTATCTCTCTACCATAACTCCATCCTGAGGATATAATACGAACGATGATATTATCTCGAATGCTTGTTCTAGACTATTCTGGATATCTTACTAGACAAGACGTGAAGTTTTGAAAGCGAGATATGCAGACAAAATGGATAGCTAGCCGATCAAGCCCGTGCATGCATGTGCATGCTGCCTCTGGTGCCAGCTTGGACCTGAGAGACTGAGACTCTCTATGTCACTATGTGCAGGGTACAGACACGTGCGAGGGTTTAAGGACATGTACATGTCTGGAGTCTGGACGCGACGTATGCATTTGCATTCATGTCGGCTTGGCTTGGACATTGCTATTTTATACCATATCAGCTTCACTTTGGCATTATTGCATGGCATATGCATGGCCGCATGCGTGAGTGGTGTGTGCATGATTAGCTTCTCTCTCTCTCGAAGAATAGTTGGAGATCGATCGTGTGGCCTTTGTGTGCATGATTAAAACGCATGTGGATATTCAGGCCCATGCGTGCATGCCGGCCATTGACTAAGCTGGAAATATTTACGTCTTGTCGATCTGACATGTTTGATCGCGGCCACGTAGATTATGAGGAAAAACAGTGGGCGGACGATTGCATAAGCTGAATTGCGAGCGTCTCTTGTTTTAGTTTTTTATTAGCGCAGTCTCAGTTTTTTTAGAATGAATTGCCCGCCTATTATTCAAAGGACAAATGTAAAGGTATCACTAGTAGAAAATAGGACACTAGTCCCGGTTTATAAGAGGCCTTTAGTCCTGGTTCTGTTATAAACCGCGGCTAAATTGTCTTCACGTGGCCTCGCTGCGTGCGCTGGTCTGGAGGATATTTAGTCCCGGTTCGTACACGAACCGGGACTAAA
This sequence comes from Avena insularis, assembly GCA_023614405.1. Lineage (NCBI taxonomy): Eukaryota > Viridiplantae > Streptophyta > Magnoliopsida > Poales > Poaceae > Avena > Avena insularis. The sequence goes on from CM042697.1 coordinate 473,997,629, forward strand.
GTTCTTCCGCCGCGACAGCGTTTTGCACCAAACTGCTGTCGCGGAGGTGGGGTTTTAGGGTTTTTTGTGTTTGATTATTTTTCATTTTGTGTTTTCATATACATATTATTCTACGCTACTACATGCTGTATACATTGATGCATATATAATATAATTTCACTCACGATAACATAAATACATATAAATATATACACAACCAAGACCAGAGCTCGTCTAATTGATTTACACCAAGATCATCATTACAACAGATACTGTCCTTTTGTGTCTATCCACGATTACACGAAGGTCTAGTACTCTCCTTTTGAGTTTATGACGTCCCTGAGCAAAAATCCCGACAACTCCTCTTGAATTGCTAGTAGGCGTTCATGTGGTAGGAGCTTATCCCGCATCGCATCCAACTATATATAAAGAAGTAGATCATTAGGAATGGAACTCAATAAAAACTATGGTATAGAATAAATTGCGAATATATTGTTTACGTACTTGAAAAAAGTCTGTGCCCTGCTCTATACACCCACGAATAAATTCACATACGTAATATCCACATAAATTAGTCCCCTGTGGCTACATCGCACACTTTTCGATCGAGAATATAATTCAATCAGATAATAATCAAGCATGATAATTATAAGAATGATAATTATAATATCCACATAAATTAGTCCCCTAGCTCTCGTACTACTTATCAGGACCGTACGAAAAGTGAGCTCCTCACGCCATTCACCCTGAACCTCCTTCGTGAACCTTTTCCAAACCCTGTCCGGCAAAAAAGAAATGAATGAGTTATTAATTAGTTTACATCTCAGAGAATGAACGAAAGAGACAGATATAGTGATTGAAATTACTTTTGGAGGCAATCAATTATGCTGCAGTAGTCTTCCATCGGCTTCTTTAACGAGTCCGAGATTTTAACTTTTGCACGGTCAACATCAATGTTTAGAAGAATCCAGTGGAAGCTGCGCACGTTTATATACACTTAACATCGAGTAAACAAAAATTGAATGTGTACAAGACAGTAAGACTCTTACCCATAGTTGTAAGGAAATGGTATTTGTGTCTTGTAATGTTGCTCCATTAAAAACATTAGCAAGTTATCCTCCGTTTCCTCGAGGTTATTTATTAGCGTATGTCCATTAACTCTGTTTGGGTCAACGAACCCAATGCTGTAGATTGACTTTCTTATACATTCTTGAATCTTCATTCTGCATATATAATAGCATACAGAAGGAGCTATAGTGAGGATAACGACAGGAAATGAATTGAACGAGCTGAGTTAGTGACTTAATTACTTACAGACAATATATGCTGAGGAGGGACTTGTCGAGGGCGTCTAGGTTGAATAACTAAAATAGTTCACAAAGTTCAATAGAGATCTCGTCTGGATGGAAGTACTCCTCTCCAACTTTACATAGGAGAAATTGTCTCCCTTCCTTTGTGACTTTCAAGTACCAGATATGCAACATTCGCATAGTGCTGGCAGATCATCGAATACCTCATCGCTGACCAGAGGCTCCCCGTAGACAATTTTTTGTGCTATTGGTCCCTTGGCGACATTATCTCCGCCGGCTAGAAGTGCTTCGACCGACACGTTACACTCCTTGGCTAATTTAATAGCTAATTCTATATCTATTCCACCTTGTGTGGGCTAGGGTAACACCTTGAGCGGGGCAATGGATTGTTTTGCCTGTTTGCCGAGCTGGGCAACTTCTTTTGATTTTCTCCCACTTGCAGTACTGCTTGATGACTTCTCTTTTAGTGTCTTCGTAAGACAGCGTGTATAGTCATCTTTCCTATTTAACACATGTTGGGGTGGTTGCTCAAGGAATGCCTTGAAGTGCTTCTTGACTTTTGGATCAACTAGCACCTGTGGCTCGGGTTGTTTTGTTGCAAAATGGGCCTTCACTTCGGCCCGGGAGATCACCGCGCTCTCCTCATCAGTCCGGTGATAAGCTAACTTGGGAGGAGACGGCGGTACTCTTGGGAGGGGATCTTGTCGTTTTCGGCGTCGGGTCTCCCTCGACATAGCGGTGTTATTCTTCCGCTTTCTTCCCTTTGATTCAGTGGGCAGAGGTGCCGGAGATGGAGATGCAGTCGCGCTGCGATCCCTCTCAGGAAGGGGTGGACTATTGTTTCTTGGTGGATACGGTGGACTCGGAGGTGATGGTGGCCTTGGAGGTGATGGATTGCTTCTCGGAGGAGAAGATTTCCTTGGCGCCCAGCCTGGAAACACGATGTGTTGTTTTTTCCAAAGAATGATCCCACCCTCCACTTCTCCAAGTGTTTTCTCCCCTTCGCCTACAGGGATGTCAAGCTCAAGTGATCGACATGTCAGTTCAACTTCATCCACACCGACACGAGCATAGCCAGCTGGAATCTGACTTCCATGGTAGCTCGCTTCCGGTGGACAAGGTAAAGCAAAGCCGAGCGCCACCTTCATAGAAATGTTCTTCACTGTGACATGTAGCTCACAAGCTGTCCTTGCCTCGAATTCATCCACGGGGTAGCGAACCATCGTTGCACCGGCCGTATCATCTATCACCGGTGCATTATTATCCATCAGCATTGGATTATTAGCTTGTACCTCCGTGGAAGCCATGCTGCTTCTCCGCTGAGATGGGCCCACCGGACTGTCTAACGCAGGATCTTGCTGTCGGACCAGTACTCTAAGTTCATTAATCTGCTCCTGCTGCAGCTTGAACATGGCTTGAAATTCCTCGTTCCTTTTTTCAACCGCCTCCAACTGTGCTTCCTCCTCCGCCTTCTGCCGGTTCGTTTTTCTGGATCGGCTTCTATAAGTGTCGATGTCAGTGGGAAACCCTGTCTTCCATGGAACAGATGGGCCAAAGCCTCGTGTTCGTCCGACTTTTTCAGGATTCCCGAGGGCATATGTCAGCTCATTGTTCTCTCTGTCGGGAATGAACTTTCCATCTTTTCTCAGTTGTATCAGTTTAACAAGTTCATCTTTGGGTTTAGTAATGGCCTCCTTTGTAACAATAATCTCCCCGGTTTCAGTGTCATACAACCCCCCATGCCCAAGGAGCCAATTTTTTGACCTCACGGGCCACTTATTTGTAGCTGGCGTGACCCCTTTTTTACGCATTTCTTCCTCGGTTTTTCCCACTTCGGCGCGACCGTCTTATAGCCACCTGTCCCCATAGTATGGTGATATTTCTTTTTGGCCGCATTTATCTTATTATTTTCTGACTTGGCCATAGCTGCTTCTGATTCCTTGTATTTCACAAATGGGGTCCAGTCATCCCGCTGCTTCTCCAGTGGGCCAGTGAATGGCGGAGTCAGCCCCTTCTTGGCAAAGTTGTAGTACAATCTTTTCTTCCAGTCCTTGAACTGTCCGCCCATCTTCTTAAGGGCCCACTTTCTGACTTGCAACCTCAATGCCTCAGTGAGTTCAGGAGTGTCCAATTCAGGCAGAAAGAAGTGTGCCATGAGTGAATTCCAAAGACCGTCTTTGGCTCTGTCATCGACAAAAGTTTCTCCAACTCGATCACTTTTCTTTCCTGGCTTATTCCACTTCTGAGTAGTGATCGGGATGGCGTCCCTGACTATCGCTCCGCATTGGTATACAAATACACTTGCGGCCTCTTTCGGCTCCAAAGGTTCGCCGACCTCAGACACTAGATCAATGGTGAAACGCATACCATCGGTCAACTTTTTGGTCGGGCCTCGTTTCCTTGCAGAAGATTCGCCCGATGCGGAGGTCTAAGAGAAGAAACAGTCGTTAGTATATATATATGAATCAACTAATGCATCTACTAGCTCGTGATCAGCAGAGGCTTTATATACCTCGCCGGTCTTTGCTATGGTGGTGTCTCCACCGTCAGTTCCACCGTCGTCTCCACGAAAGAATTCGTCATAGTCGTCTCTTCCGTCAGCTTCATCCAAGTTGAGGTATTGGGAGCCATCATCATCTCCATCACCGTCTGCTCCATCATAATGGTAACCTCCTGTACCCTCATCTATCATGTTGTACATGATGTGCTCTTCGTTGTCTCTACCGTCCATAACTTAACTAATACAGAAGAAAGATAAAACCATTTTGCTTAATGCGATAAAATAAAGGAAGATAAAGTAATCCAGCTTAAACAATACGATAAAGAAAGATAAAGTAACAATTAAACAACAATACATCTCGAATAATCCAGCTAGTACAACAATAAAGTACCAATTAAACAACAATACAACCCTATTACACATCTAGCTAGATCAGCGAAGACGTCGAGCCCCGGCTACTGAGCCGCGGGAGGTTTGCACCCAAAGTGTAGGAACCATCACCAGAGAATATCTCGGGTAAGGTGCTTGAAGAAGCTGCCAGGTATTGGCGTCCCGGACTCCTAAACTGTGCATGTAGGGTCGGACATGCTCGTCCTCCTCCCTGACACGACGTTGTACCACCTCGTCGGGGGCCGGCTCCCTCTGCATCGCACCTGGACCACTCGGCCGCCACCACAGAAGATCCGGGTCGACGACGACACCCGGATTCCTCACGAGACGACGTCCCCCTGGTAGCACCTCCTAGTGCCAGCCCAATGAGCCCAGCCCGTGGATGCCGGTGACCTCATCTAGTAGCGCTCCGGGGGTCACGCCGAGTGAACGAGGATGAGGAATCGGCTTATTCCTAAACACTAAATTAAACCTATATACTTTAAACATGATGAAAATAAATAGTATCAACTAAAATAAACTATATTAAACAATAACTAAATTCACTAACTAAAATAAACTAAATTAAACACTAACTAAAATCCTAAAATTCACTAACTAAGAAAAATTCACTAACTAAAATAAACTAAATTACACTAACTCAAAATAAAATATATTAAACACTAACTAAAATATCTAAGAAAAATTACACTAAACTTACTAACTAATTAACCCTAAAATACACTAACAAAATTATATACACTAACTAATTAACACTAATAACAAAATAACTAACAAAATTAACACTAATTAACAAAATTAACACTACTAATTAACTAGATCTTACCTTGGGGAGGGGCGGCTCCGGTGGTGGTGGGCGATTCAGGTGTCTGGCCCGCAATTGAATCAGGCGCAGGGTGGTGGTATTTATACCCTTTAGCACAGTTGGTAGCACAAACCGGGACTAAAGGATTTTTAGATTTGTACTACAAACCGGGCTAGATGAGCCAAGGCCTAGCCACATTGAACCTCATACCCCTTTAGCCCCGGTTTGGTTTGTACTACAAACCGGGGCTAAAGGTCCTTTTTTAAAAGCTTTTTCAAAACCTTTTTAAAAACCTTTTTTAAAATTAATTATTATATGCCTGTTTAAAACCTTTTTAAAAACAAAAAACCTTTTTCAAAACCTTTTTTCAAAACCTTTTTTAAAACCTTTTTTAAAAACCTTTTTCCAAAACCTTTTTTAAAAACCTTTTTCAAAACCTTTTATAAAACTTACATTGGATCTCTGAAAAAACGAAATATTGTGAGTCTAAAAATGATTTTTTCAAAAAATCACGGACGTTAGATCATGTACCTGTAGTTCAAACCGGACTCACTTCCTACCGATTCGGCAGACATTTGTCTTTTTCACCCGGAAAGGACAGAAAGGTTTGAGATCTCCCGGTTGGGATATAGTTCACGTAACGTGGTCTACTATTTTAGAAAAATGGGATGGTAGCCTTCTATAACTGCGTTTTAGTCGCTGCTTCACAAAACGACCCGTCTTTTTGCGCTCGGAAAATGGAAAATGGCTTTTCCGAGCGACGAAAAGGAAAACTTCCTCCTGTAACATTGTTCTACATCCCAATATACACATGCATGCACAATATGGGCATCGTATCACAAACTATGTCGCGATTCAACACATAACATCCGTCTCTTGGACCGAAAGCCATGAAACCTCGAACATGATAGGTCATTTTGTGAAGGTTTTTTGGAGACATAATCAGTATACCAAGTTTGATATTTTTCCTTGCAACTATGTCACATAATATCATACCACGTGAAGGATTTACATTGTTCGGACCTTTTTTGAATTTTATGCCCGTTTTGAATTTTTTGCCGTTTCGAACTTAGGTCAAAACGGTGTGCGTGAAGATAGGGGATGAGAATGTTAGAACTTGCATTGGATCTCTGAAAAAACGACATATTGTGAGTCTAAAAATGATTTTTTCAAAAAATCACGGACGTTAGATCATGTACCTGTAGTTCAAACCGGACCCACTTCCTACCGATTCGGCAGACATTTGTCTTTTTCACCCGGGAAGGACAGAAAGGTTTGAGATACCCCGGTTGGGATATAGTTCACGTAACATGGTCTAATATTTTATAAAAATGGGATGGTAGCATTCTCTAACTGCGTTTTGGTGGCTGCTTCACAAAACGATCCGTCTTTTTGCACTCGGAAAATGGCTTTTCCGAACGACGAAAAGGAAAAATTCCTCCTGCAATATTGTTCTATATCTCAATATACACATGCATGCACAATATAGGCACCGTATCACAAACTATGCCGCGATTCAACGCATAACATCCGTCTCTTGGACCGAAAGCCATGAAACCTCAAACATGATAGGTCATTTTGTGAAGGTTTTTTGGAGACATAATGAGTATACCAAGTTTGATATTTTTCCTTGCAACTATGTCACATAATATCACACCACGCGAAGGATTTACATTGTTCGGACCTTTTTTGAATTTTTTATGCCTGTTTTGAATTTTTTGCTGTTTCGAATTTAGGTCAAAACGGCGTGCGTGAATATAGGGGATGAGAATGTTAGAACTTGCATTGGATCTCTGAAAAAACGACATATTGTGAGTCTAAAAATGATTTTTTCAAAAAATCACGGACGTTAGATCATGTACCTGTAGCTCAAACCGGACCCACTTCCTACCGATTCGGCAGACATTTGTATTTTTCACCCGGGAAGGACATAAAGGTTTGAGATCCCCCGGTTGGGATATAGTTCACGTAACGTGGTCTACTATTTTAGAAAAATGGGATGGTAGTATTCTGTAACTGCGTTTTGGTGGCTGCTTCACAAAACGACCCGTCTTTTTGCGCTCGGAAAATGGAAAATGGCTTTTCCGATCGACGAAAAGGAAAACTTCCTCCTGCAACATCGTCCTACATCCCAATATACACATGCATGCACAATATGGGCACCGTATCACAAACTATGTCACGATTCAACACATAACATCCGTCTCTTGGACCGAAAGCCATGAAACCTCGAACATGATAGGTCTCTTGGACTACCGCTTCCCGCCATATCCCTCTGAACGGTGCTTTTAGTCCCGGTTGTAGCCACTAACCGGGACTAAAGATATTTTACACCATATCCCACCGCTTCCCGTCATGTTTTCCCGCCCTTTCCATCTGAACGGTGTTTTTAGTCCCGGTTGTAGCCACTAACCGGGACTAAAGATATTTCCTGCCATATCCCACCGTTTCCCGCCATGTTTTCCAGCACTTTCCATCTATATAGAGGCCGACCATGCCATGGCTATCCATACATCCACACCTTCCTCTCTCACAACTATGGACAGTGCCCACTGGGCCATTCTGACCCTCGAGGAGACCCAGGCGTTGTGGGCCTCCAACTACCCTTGCCCTTCGGGCTACCGGGCCGATCACGGCTGGATCTCGAGCGCCGAGGGGTTCCTGTCCCTCCTGTGCCTCAAGGCTCCGGCCGACAGGCGGCCATCACGAACCACTTCTACCACGAGCTCATGCCGGAGCAGCGGATGGATCCCCAGTGGGATCCCGACAACTATCACACCTGGAATGCCTTCTTCGCTAACCGACGGGAAAGGGAGCTCGCCAGGTACGAGGGTGATGGCCCGCCCCCGGTGAACCACAATGAAGCCGGTCGGCGTCTGTGGTGGGCGAACCGTACTATCATCAGCGTGATGCGGTACATTGCCAGGGAGACCATCCTCGCCTGCGGTGCCCACAAGTCTACCCGCCACAGAGCCACAAGAAGGCCCCTCCCCCGCCTGGCGGTAGCGGCATCGTCTTCCAGGAGACTCCTCCCCCGCCCGCCGTGAGTCCGAGGCCGGAGTGGCAGGTGCCCCCGGTATATGCCATGGCTGGGCTGAGGATCTCTGGAGTGGCAGGTGACGATGACGATGACGAAGAAGACCCTGAAGCTGTGTACTATAGGACTAGGCATGATTATGACTAAAGGGGTGGCTTTAGTCCTCAGTGTTAGCTAGTCCCGGTTTTTAATATTAATAAATGTCTAAGTGTTACCTAGTCTACAGTTTTGGTACCTGCCTACGGCAATCTCAGAAAATCCTTTATTAACCATGGAGCATCTTCCTTTAATAAATGAAAAATAGGATTAATTCATAAAAGGTTTAATACATTACATCACCAACATCCACATCTAGTGTTTTGGTTCTCTTCTTGTCCGTAACCATGGAGCATCTTCCTTATTTAGCGATATGCTTGGGTCAGTTTTCACTTTCAATGGCGGAATTTCATAAAATTTGTCATAATCTTCTGACATGTCTGTCATGTCCTCAACTCCCACCATGTTTCTTTTTCCTGAAAGAACTATGTGGCGCTTTGGATCATCGTATGATATTATATTCTTTTGCTTATCTTTCCTTTTTCTCGGTCTAGTAGACATGTCCTTCACATAGAAAACTTGAGCCACATCATTGGCAAGGACGAATGGTTTGTCTCCGTACGCAAGATTATTGAGATCCACTGTTGTCATTCCGTACAGCTGGTCTACCATTACCCCACCTCCTGTCATCTTGGCCCATTTGCATCAAAACAATGGGACCTTGAAATTAGGACCATAGTAAAGTTCCCATATGTCCTCTATGTAACCATAATATGTGTCCTTTTTCCCATTCTCGTCCGTTGCATCAAATCGGACACCACTGTTTTGGTTGGTGCTCTTTTTATCTTGGGCGCATGGTAAAATATATTCCCATTGATCTCGCACTTTGGAAAGTCAATATAGTTGAAGATGGAGACTGCCAACAAGTACAACTGATCTCCAACAGTGGTGTCATTCATGAGATGTGTCGCAACCAACCGCCGAAAGTCTTCACGTGTTCATCTCTAATCAACCCGCCGATGCTTCGTAGTTCGAGCGTACAATATTCTTGTGTACCTCGATATATGGAGCCACCAAGGTGGAACTTTGCAGAATTGTATAGTGTGCTTTAGTGAAAGAATGTCCATCCATACATATCTTTGCTTTCTTTCCTAGCGTGCCTTTTCCACTAAGTCTCCCTTCATGCCGTGATTCAGGTACACCGATCGGCTTAAGGTCAGGAATAAAGTCAACACAAAACTCAATGACCTCCTCTGTTCCATATCCCTTGGAGATGCTTCGCTCGCCTCGCATGATTCTGGACATATTTCTTTAAGACTCCCATTAATCTCTCAAAGGGGAACATATTGTGTAGAAATACAGGACCGAGAATGGTAATCTCTTCGACTAGGTGAACTAGAATGTGCGTCATTATGTTGAAGAAGGATGGTGGGAACACCAACTCAAAACTGATAAGACACTGGACCACATCTTTCTGTAACCCTGGTAGACTTTCTGGATCGATTACCTTCTGAGAAATTGCATTGAGGAACGAACATAGCTTCACAATGGGTACTCTAACATTTTCCGGCAGAAGCCCCCTCAAAGCAACCGGAAGCAACTGCATCATAAGCACGTGGCAGTCATGAGACTTCAGGTTCTGGAATTTTTTCTCTGCCATATTTATTATTCCCTTTATATTGGACGAGAAGCCAGAAGGAACCTTGATACTACTCAGGCATTCAAAAAAGATTTCCTTCTCTTCCTTGGTAAGAGCGTAGCTGGCAGTACCTTGAAACAACTCTGGATGCCTGCCTTCTCGGTCTTTTATACGTTGTTGGTCCTGTCGTGCTTCTGGTGTATCTTTATTCTTTCCATACACGCCCAAGAAGCCTAGCAGTATCACACAAACATTCTTCGTCAGGTGCATCACGTCGATTACAGAGCGGACCTCTAAGACTTTCCAATAGGGTAGCTCCCAAAATATAGATTTCTTCTTCCACATGGGTGCGTGTCCGCCAGCGTCCTTTGGAACGGACTGTCCGCCAGGACCCTTTCCAAAGATTACTTTTAAATCCTTCACCATATCAAATACAACATCACCAGTAAGATGGACAGGCTTACTCCGGTGATCTGCTTCACCATTGAAATGCTTGCCTTTCCTTCTTAGGGAATGCGTGGGCGGAAGAAAATGACGATTCCCTAGGTACACATTCTTCTTGCACTTATCCAAATAAATACTTTCAGTGTCATCTAAACAGTGTGTGCATGCATTGTGTCCCTTGTTTGTCTGTCCTGAAATGTTACTAAGAGCAGGCAAATCATTGATGGTTACGAACAACAATGCCCGTAGGTTAAATTCCTCACGTTTGTGATCATCCCACACACGTACACCTTGTCTGTGCCATAGCTATAAAAGTTCTTCAACTAATGGCCTTAGGTATACATAAATGTCGTTGCCGGGTTGCTTCGGGCCTTGGATGAGCACTGGCATCATAATAAACTTCCGCTTCATGCACAACCAAGGAGGAAGGTTATACATACACAAAGTCACAGGCCATGTGCTATGACTGCAGCTCTGCTCCCCAAAGGGATTCATGCCATCCGTACTTAGATCAAACCATAAGTTTCTCGCGTCACCTGCAAAGTCCGGGTACTTTCTCTCAATTTTTCTCCACTGCGACCCATCAGCGGGGTGTCTCAACATCTCGTCTTTCTTACGGTCTTCTTTGTGCCATCGCAACAATTTGGCATGCTCTTCGTTTCTAAACAAACGTTTCAGCCGTGGTATTATAGGAGCATACCACATCACCTTGGCGGGAACCCTCTTCCTCGTGCGCTCCCCCTCAACATCACCAGGGTCATCTTGTCGGATCTTATACCGCAATGTAGTGCATACCGGGCATGCATCCAAATTCTCGTACTGCTCACCGCGATAGAGGATGCATGCATGTATCTTCCGTACCTCTAATCCTAAAGGGCAGACAACCTTTTTTGCTTCGTAAGTACTGGCGGGCAGTTCGTTATCCTTTGGAAGCAGCTTCTTCATTATCTTCAACAACTTTTCAAATCCCTTGTCAGGCACACCGACCTCTGCCTTCTATTTCAGCAATTCCAGTGTGCTGCCTAGCTTTTTGTGGCCATCTTGGCAATTGGGGTACAACAATTTGTTGTGATCATCTAACATCTGCTCAAATTTCAACCTCTCCCTTTCGCTATCACATTCTCCCTTTGCAAGAATGGCACCAAGATCATCATCCGCTCATATGATGCACGTTCTTCTGCTTCTTCTTCATCATTGTCTTCCATTGTAGTACCACCGTATTCAGGGGACATAGGATAGCTGTCATCATTCTCTTCATCTTCGTTGTCTTCCATCATAACCCCTCTTTCTCCGTGCTTGGTCCAACAATTATAGCCAGACATGAAACCGAACCGAAACAAGTGGCCATGAAGGACTCTTGAGGAAGAGTATTCCTTCTGATTCCGACACTCACCACATGGACAACAGATAAAACCATTCCGCTTGTTTGCCTCTGCCACAATGAGAAAAGAACGCACGCCTTTAATGAACTTGTCAGAGATTCGGTCAGCGTACATCCATTGCCGTCTCATCTGCATTTTATAAGTTCATCAAAAAAAATCACGATGCTAAGAGTAGTACTAGTCTAAAAATAAAAGAACACATCGTATACATCAAACAAGCACTGGTTTAAAAAACTTTCTACTACATCTTTAGTCCCGGTTGGACACACCAACCGGGACTAAAGGAATTCTTGAGCTGGGGCCGACATGAGCCCGTTTAGTCCCGAATGGTGTCTCAATCGGGACTAAAGTGGGTGACGACACTATATGTCGTGAGTGGACACTATGCCGGTGAGTGGCGACCTTTGTTTGGTGGGTGGCGACAATATGATAGGTGAGTGTCGACATTATGTCATGAGTGTCGACACTATGTTGTGCTGCTTAATCTATAAATAGGCTTCCTTGTAAACTATCAACTGCAAGGAAGATCGTGTGCGAGACAAGGGACACCACTACGGCGGAGCTTCTCGAAGATGTCTTAGGACCTCATCCTCAGACATCTTCGAGGAGCTCGCCGTAAAACACTCTAATATGTGATATTAGTTAGCTCCACCAGCATACTAATTTAGCTAGAAAAGATATGAACTGAAAGATGGTGTACGAGAGCAGGGACACCACTATGGCAGAGCTTCTCGAAGATGTCTTAGGATGCCTCGTCCTCAGACATCTTCGAGGAGCTCGCCATAGAGGCACTCCCTAATTTAATTAGGTAGCTCCTTGGCGTGTTCATGTTTTTGTTCTTAATTTCTTGCTTAACTGGCCGATGATTAACTAAAATGCTAGGGCGCCACTATATATATGTGTGCCTTCATAGTTTTGGTACTTATTTTTGTTTCAATGGATTTTGTGATGACAGGTAGAAGAAAGAAGAATATTTTGTTGCTCGACGGTGATATGATGCACTGTGAACCGACCGGATTTCAAGACAACGTGTCAAACCAAGATATGTATATACGATGAACTCATGTATCTATGTGCTTCGATGAATCAAATGAATTTAGAGAACTATATGTGCCAAATTAACCAGATATATAGAGATATAACCCACACAAAATCTATCCATTTCTAGAGCATGAAATGAGCAAAAACAAGCAATGAGAGCTGAAATGATGAAGTTGCTAACCTCTTAGGACCCTTGATAGATGTGGAGCCAAAAAATCTTCACAAATGAAAAATGGGGAAGAACTCGAGCTTGAGGGGAGAAATTTGAGAGGGATGATTGTGTGAGATTGAAATGGCTCGGGCTGGGAAGGGGAAGAAGATATAGTCGGGGACTTTAGTCCCGGTTTGAGAAACAAACCGGGGCTAAAGGTCCACTTGCTCTCTTTTCAGCGCCAGACCCTTTAGCCCGGTTTGTTAAGCGAACTGGCTAATTTCTTCTCGTCCTATGTCTTTTCTAGCCGTTGGGACCAGGGCATTAGTCCCGGTTTGTACCAGAACCGGGACTAATGCTCTGGACCAAAGGTCCGTTTTCTACTAGTGTATATGTAATCTGTACAGGATCAAAGGGTTCAGTGAGCCTCAAATGGAAACCTAGACTTAAAGAGAAGGTGTAACGAGCCAAGTTATGTGCCGAATTAAGAATATAACAGGAATGTCATCAACTATCTTATGGAAAACAATATAAGAGGAACCCATGTAATGGCCTACATGGTCCTTGATCACAGCTTCAACAACATCAATCCTGTTATTTCTAGCAATTGCCCCATCAACATTTGCCTTAACCATATTCGTGGACGGTGGAATCCATCTCTGGTATGGTATTACAGTTGTAGACAACGATAAAGCTATGTTGAGGTCAGGGGGCCACTGCCCCCCCCCCCCCCCACACACACACACCGCCCAAGTCAACAAGGATTTATGGTCTCCTTACTCTCGAAATAGGCATATGTCCCGCTATATTAATATAGCAACCACATGATTTATGTTCTCCTTACCCCTCCCAACGTTTATTAGCAAGCTTTTCCTTTGGTTGTAGATGGGTTTACCTAGTAATTCCAAATTATGTAGGGAATCTTCGAACAAAATGATGGGTGGATAAAGGAGCTTGAAATTCTCCTTCATGGAATGCTTTTCTCCGGGCATTCCATATCACCCATACATTGTTAGCTTTTTTCTTATCCCTTTTGTCTTCTTACATAGGGTGATTTCATCCGAGTGTGTGTAAGGCGGGTGGCATTCTTACCCATAAGCTCTAAGCAACCATAGCACTGATAAGTTATGCATGAGGTGAAGTCTCTCGCGTTTAATTTTTTTTTTTTGGAAAATGATGTCGTTCCCCCGGACGACCATCGTCCGAGTCAAACACGCGTGTTACGTTTAGGAGAAAAAAAATGATTGGAGCCCACCTTATCTTTTCATTAGACTATCTCTTCCCCACACCCTTTTCATTTTCCTTTGGTCTTCACGCGAGCGCCATGGATGAGCTCGGCGGGCGAGGGCCAGCCAAATGCGGATCCTTTCGCCGCTGCTCGTCGTTGTTTCCTTGCGCCACCGTCCGCTGCCGCTCGTCGCTGCCTTGTGCCGCCGTCCCCCGCAGCCCTAACTACCTGACTGCTTCCTCGACGACCTCGCGCCGCTGATCCGCGCTCCAGTGCAAGCTCGTTCTGTTGCAGCCAGCCCCTTTTCTCCAGCGCGCGCATCTTCCCCCGTCTGCACAACAAGCTCGTGGTGAGGCCATTCTCTGGCTACTGTCGTACTATGGCGCTCCGGTTCGGAGAGATTCGGCTCCAGCGCCCATCCTCCAATGGCGGTGCTAGCAGCGGTGTCATGTTTTGCTACATGCAACCTTTGGCAGTGCTACAAGCGGATGTTGGGTTTGCTACATACGGCGGTGCTACGTGCTCTGTCGGATTGCCACAATTTTTCTGCTACAACTGTCATGTTGTTTTGCTATAATACTATGGAGGGTTTGCTACAATTATGCAAAGTTTTTGCTACGAGGTGTCTAGCGATGTTTTGCGGGTGAGAGTCTCCGGCTTTGTCTCTGGCGAAGTTAGTTTTTTGCTACATTATAAGAACTTTGTTGCTACAACCGTCTTGTGGTTTTGCTACATCAGTGTCAAGTATTTGCTACAAGGTCTCTGGCGAGAGTCACCGGCGAGTTTTTTCCGACGATATTTCTGGCAAAGTCGATTTTGCTACATTAGCACTTTTTTTTGTTGCATGGTCTTCGGCGAGACGTTTTATTTCTGAAACAAACCGTTTTTTTTTGCTTCGGAACCAAAAGTGGGAACATATGTAGCAAAAAGGGGTGTTTTGCAGCAAATACTGGATTTGGGGCGATTTTGGGACAGGTAGCGGGGAGCCTTCCCATCGTTCGGGGGACGCCTAGCACTTGCCCTTTTAGGGTTAAGTGATCTAGATTTTTTTTCCATTTGGGCTCCACACTTTTGGTAGCAGCTTTACATTTCCTTACCATTGGCCCAGGCCCATGCACAAGGTTGACATGGCAGCAGCTGCTAGGTAACAAAGCCCACGAAGGTGTGATCTCAAGCTTAAGTTTAAAAAAAGGGTGTGATCTCAAGCTGATCACGACCATTGCATGTGCATCAGACGGTGGCTCTCACCCCTAGATTCAAGGCGATACACGCATCGTGCATGCTGGCGCCAGGAGAAGTGGTCAGAGCGAAGACTAGTCACTCACCTCCCGCCAACTGCTAAGCCCTATTCTTCTTCTTCTTTGATCCACTTATCACTCTCCCGCCAGCCAAGACCTCCTCCCGCCTCTTCTCTCTCTATATACACACTGACACTCAACACACACAGATCGACGAGCTAGGCATCGGCATCTACGTGACACTAGATCCCTGCGCACACCGGCATCGACATCTACGTCCGTGCGCACGCACGCCATGGCGCCTCCGAAGCTCTCCCTGCTGGTGATCTTCTTCCTCCTCTTCCCGGCCACCGGCAGCGCCAACACCGTCGACGTCACCGCGGTAGCCGCCCCCGGCGGCGGCTTCAACATCTCGGAGATCCTGGGCAAGTACCCGGACTTCCAGCTCTTCAACTACCTGCTCGGCAAGACCCGCGTGGCGCGCGAGATCAACCTCCGGAACTCCGTCACCATCCTCGCCCCCGTCAACTCCGACGTCGACTGGCTCCTCCGCCGCAGCGCGCGCCTCCCGCGGGCCGCCCTCCTCGAGCTCCTCTCCGTCCACGTCGTCCTCGACTACTACGACGCCGCCAAGATCGCCGCCCTGCGCCGCCCCGTCGTCGCCACCACGCTGTACCAGACCTTCGGCCCCACCGCGGGCGACAAGGCCGGGTTCCTCACCATCACCCCCGCGCCCAACGGCGGCGCGGTCTTCTCCTCGGCCGCCCCGGGGGCGCTCGTGACCGCCACGCTCAAGAAGGTCGTCACCGCCAGGCCGTACAACGTCTCCGTGCTCCAGATCAGCAACTTCGTCGTGCCGCCAGGGGTCATCACCAAGCCGCGCACCCCGCCGCCGCCGTCCAAGAGGATGAGCTCCATGGCGGTCGCGCCGAGCCCCGCGCCGGTGCCGTCCGGGCTCCCGTGCCCGCCGGTGACGATGCCCGTGGAGGTGGAGCCCTTGGAGGAGATCCCGGCGGCCGCGCCGTCGCCGTCGCAGGGATACGTGGTGCAGGCGACGATGGGATGGTGGTCCAGCGTCGGCGTGGCGCTGGGGATGGCGTGCATGTTGGCGCATTTGTAGGTCACCGTACTGCATGGTAGGAAAGGATCGATAAATTTTTGGTCTTATTAGCATGCACTCCTTTGAAACTCGAAAGTTTTCTTAGAGGTTGTTGAATTGTTTCCTAGTACGTACGATGTTCAGACAAAATTAAAAGTGAGATTGCTGTGTTTCAAATGCGCACTGTTCGTTTCGTCAGTGTAAAATTCAGCTCATGTGCGCGGCAGCGCGACCCAACAAAGTTGCCACTGGAAAATTTGGCGATTTTGCTAGGTGGCAACTAGGGACACAGAAATTGCCATTCACCTTACACTAAAAAACAGACAGCTGTCCGCTCCTTATAATTTGGTTTTCGATCATTTTAACCTTGAACTTCAATATGGTTCGGTTCACAACCTCCAATTCTTAAAACCATTTCAAGACCATCTCGGCCTCCATATTCCACGAGCAACTTAGCTGTCCACGGCTTTAACATATGTGAATTACTAATAAAAGAGGGCATCCATAGTCCACACAGGCAACTCAGTTGTTCAAAACTTCTATAATTATATCAAGGTTCGGATCACATATTCTGTAGGGAACTATTGGTGATCAATATGTATTTTAACTTGTTAAATATGTAATTTGGGTGGTTGAGTAATATAAATCAACTTTTTGCCACAAAAAAACACAATACTAGTCTTTTATGCGTGCTCGTTAGGCAGGTCATTGAACCATGCTAAGTTTTTCAGTCGTTGAATGTCAGAATGTGCAAATGCAGCATGTGAATATACCGTACTTAACTGAACTGGAGGAGTAACATACCGTACTTAACTGAACTGATCCATAAATGCAGCATGACGCGGTGGCCTAAATAATAAGTAATATACCCGTACTTAACTGAACTGGAGGAGTAGCAAAGATTGTATAAGCACGCTCTTTTCCACCACAATCATGCGATCAACACCGATATCGATCTCGACCATGGTCGGTCACTGCCCGTCGCTGGCGGCATTCGAGGTCGAGCGGCAGCAGCAGCATCAGGTCTGCCTCAAACTCAAAGGCATCAGGTCTGCCTCAAACCCAAAGGCATCATCACCATACACAGCGCCGCACCTCGAGCCGACCTTCACGACGAAGAGTCGCACAAAAAGTTCCGGGTACATGCCTGGACTCGATCAATAGTAAACCATTGATCATCGATCGCTAGCTTGTATATATGGTTTGCTTGCATCAATAATTTGTCATATTCAAAGAACTCTACGTTATTGTGCAATCTTTTGCTTGCATCAATAATTTGTCATATTCGATAGCCGCCTCCACCTTTTGGCCCGAATGGCTAAGACTTGCTCGTCGTGGCCATCATGTTCTCCTACTGGGAGTCGATACTCCTGCTTCTTGAACACTGGGACATGTTAGAAGAGCGGGTACCAGAGTAGAGTTGGATACACCTCCACCATGTGAAGAATGGGTGTGTTCTTCTCCCTTGTGGCTACCGCATTCAGTTTGGTGCTTCTCATCTGCTGCAATCATCGTCGCAAAATCGAATTCTAGAGATTTGTGACTTGTCTATTTGCATGTTATAAATATATTCAACTGTTAAGACCCCAATGGCAAGACCCACTACAAGCACTACACAAGGCCAGCAACGACGCGTCGACCGACCCAGGCGCCTGGTGCAACCTAACCGCAAATACACTGGCCCTAGCTGGGTCACATGAGCAGCACCAACTGCACCTTAGCTGGAGGCAAGTAGGATAAGAAGAGAAGCCAGGAGAAGGAAAAAGGCATCCCGAAGGATCACGGCATCGGCGGCGATACTAGGCTGTTCCTAGTTTCCTTTTATGTTTTTATTCTTGTACCAAACTGAGATCTCGATCTATATCTAAGAGAGAATTGTGAGAAATATATTGGGTACCTAACATCTGGTATCAGAGACCACCTACCACCCTTCCTTGATCCAATTCTGGAGACCCGCAAGCGCAAGCAAGATCGGCAGCGCGTCCTCGCCGCCATGGATCCGGCGCTGAAGGAATTTTTGGAGCAGATGAAAGCATCCATACAGGACACGATCAAGGAGGAGCGCGGAGCCTCCATCGAGCGCCATGACGTCCTCGTCCGGAAACTCGAGGAACAAGCATCCAAGACGAACGCCCTCGTCCAGTGGAAACCGGACCTCGAGATCCGCCTCGCCAAACTCCAGGACGTCGTCGTCGAGTTGCAGCTGGCGTGCCCCGCGGCAGCGACCTCTGCAGGTGGATCCGCAGCGGCAGAGCATACCGGATCACCGCTCACCCAGCCGATCCACGGGCCAGGTGGCCACCGCATCGACACGCACCCCGGGGGTTCCCCATCGGTAGCCTCTCAGGCCCCGATGGCGCCTCCGGTCACGGGTATGATCAATTTCCAAGCTCCTATGGGTTCAATTGTGAGTGATTCTGCATCTGGAACCAATTTGGTCGCGTCTCAGCTCATGTCCAATTTGGGGCAGGCAGCTCCCATTGTTTCATTCCCCCCTTTCAACGGTGAAAACCCAAACCTCTGGAAAACTCAAGCGGAGCAGTACTTTGCCATGTTTAACATCCACGAGTCCTTTTGGGTCCCCATGGCAATTTTGAATTTCACGGGCTCTGCGGGCATTTGGCTCCAGTCCGTCCAGAAAAAAATAGGAGGGTTCGATTGGAACTCTTTTATCTCTCTAATTTGCACTCGTTTTGGGCGCGATCGTCATCAATTACTCATCCGTCAGTTCTATGCAATCAAACAAACGTCTACACTGGCAGATTACATAGAACGCTTTGAAGTAGTGATGAATCATTTGATTTCATACTCTGAAGATACTCACCCATATTATTTTCTTACACGATTTGTGGAGGGGCTTCGCTCGGACATCAGGGCTGTGGTGCTGGTACAGCGACCGCCAGATCTTGACACGGCGTGTTCTCTAGCACTGCTGCAAGAAGAAGTTGCGGAGGGCGAAATCATTCCCGCATGTCAACAACAAGTGTTCCGAGTGCCTGGATCGTATTATCGACCAACACAACCACCACCATCATCTTCAACAACATTCAGGCCTACGACACCACACATCTCAGAAGATCGTCGAGGCGTGGAGGCCTCCCGTGCGCACACCGACAATGGCAAGATTGCTGCTCTACGCAATTTTCGCCGTGCTCGAGGTTTATGCTTCAAGTGTGGTGAGCGCTGGGGCAAGGAACATGCTTGCCCAGCACAAGTACAAATGCACGTGGTGGAGGAACTTCTGGCAATGTTTTCATCAGAGGAAGTTATTGGAGAACCTGAAGAAATGTTCACGCCACCGACATCACCTGAAGCTATGTGTGCACTGTCATTGCAAGCGATTTCTGGTACTGATGCTCCAACTGTTATTCAGATACACGCATGGATTCAAGGGAAGGAGATATTGTTACTGGTAGACTCGGGAAGTACCACCTCTTTCATCAATGAGCAACTAGCTAGTCAAATGTCAAATGTCCAGAATATGTCTACTAGATGCAGAGTGACGGTAGCAGATGGTTCTGACATGATATGCTCTAAGTTCATTCCTAATTGCACGTGGGTTTCTCAGGGCCATGAGTTCACAACAGATTTTAAGGTGATCAAACTAGGAGTTTATGATGCAATTCTGGGGCTTGATTGGCTAAAACAGCATAGCCCAATGAAAATAGATTGGCAGCTACAAAAGTTCGAAGTAACTACAGAAAAGGGCTACATCAATTTGCAAGGAGTGAATTCTGTAAATCCAACTCTGGAAACGATCACTCCATCAGAATTATTTAATGCTTGTAAATCTGGTGCTGTGGCACACATGATTCACTTATGCACAGTACAAGTTGATGGTGCAAGCAAGGAGAAATTACCAGCAGAAGTAACACACCTCCTGGAACAATACAAGGATATTTTCACTGAACCAAAGTCTCTTCCACCAAGGAGAGCATGTGACCACAAAATTCCTCTAGTACCCGGAGCACAACCTGTCAGTGTGAGGCCATACAGGCACAAGCCAGAACTGAAAACCGAAATCGAAAGACAAGTCACTGAATTATTGGATAATGGTGTAATTCAGAAGAGTGCAAGCCCATTCTCTTCCCCGGCAATACTTGTCAAAAAGAAAGATGGCACTTGGCGCCTATGTGTAGATTACAGAGGCCTTAATTCCCTTACGATTGTGAGTAAATATCCAGTCCCAGTTATTGATGAGCTACTGGATGAGTTATCTGGCTCGGTGTGGTTCTCTAAACTTGATCTGCGAGCAGGATACCACCAGATCAGATTAGCAGAGGGGGAAGAAGCAAAAACAGCGTTCCAAACACACTCTGGTCATTGGGAATACAAAGTAATGCCATTTGGACTTGCTGGGCCCCCCGCCACTTTCTTAGTAGCTATGAACGCAACATTGCAACCATTGCTCAGGAAATGTGTCATCGTTTTCTTCGATGATATTTTGGTATACAGCAAGTCACTACAAGAACACCTCCAGCACCTGCAACAGGTGCTCACTCTTTTGCGCCATGATCAATGGAATGTAAAATTGCCTAAATGTTCCTTCGCACAAACGAATATTACCTACTTGGGTCATGTTGTCAATGAAAAGGGCGTATCAACAGATCCAAGTAAAATTCAGTCAATTGCTAAATGGCCAACCCCAGAATCTGCAAAACAAGTCAGAAGTTTCTTGGGTTTAGCTGGTTATTACAGAAAATTCGTGAAGCATTTTGGTATTATTGCAAGACCACTGTTTAATTTGTTGAAAAAACAAGTTCCTTTTGTTTGGACAGAAGATACCAATAATGCTTCTTGAACACTGGGACATGTTAGAAGAGCGGGTACCAGAGTAGAGTTGGATACACCTCCACCATGTGAAGAATGGGTGTGTTCTTCTCCCTTGTGGCTACCGCATTCAGTTTGGTGCTTCTCATCTGCTGCAATCATCGTCGCAAAATCGAATTCTAGAGATTTGTGACTTGTCTATTTGCATGTTATAAATATATTCAACCTTACACGTCTTACGTATCCCATTTAAATGATTTTGACCACATCACAGCATTGGAGGAGGTGTCCAGCGTGCTGCAGGCCTGGGCACATCGGCCATCTCCTATGCCTAGCCCCCTATCACGCTTCCTCGGAAAAAGTTTGCAAAACCAAGACAGCATGCATATTGTGTGACGGTCTGACAGAATAACAGTACACGACCAGAATTAAACAGTTTAGTTGTCGTGGTGGTGGCACGGCAGATGCCATGGGTAGGCTAAAGTATGGGGCCAATGGATGCTAGTGGAATCTGGGGAGGGAAGATGCAGTTGATTCTGCACACAGAAGGCAAAGGTAAAAATCTTATTTTTCCTTCCTTGGGCTACAAGTGCTCCTTGAGCTGTGTTCGAGAAGGAAGAACCTTGGGTACTAAAAATGAGTCGATCCCCTCCTCAGGGTCCAAGCCTCCCCTTTATAAAGGAGAGCCTTGGGTTCCTTTAGGGCTGATGTGGCAAGCATATTCGAGGAATATGCTTGTCCCAATACAGTAGTTCGGCGCCCCCCTTTCCCTGTCGCTCCCCTAATGACGGCAAGGTTCCAGAGGGCACCTCCTGTGCGCCTCGAGCTTCAGGACTGTCACCTCCGTGACCTCCTTCTGCCTCTCTATCGCTCTGCGCCTTTGTCCGTAGTGCTTGGCTCCGCTCAGATTCTCCCTAGCCTGCGGCTAGAGTTTGACTTCATGCTTCTCCTTCTCCTGCAAGCTTCGTATCATTCGGCCCTACCTCCCGTAACTCGGCTTGTCCTTCACCTGCATCAAGATTACTCGGGCTAACCCAGCCGACTTACGCAGTATCTCGTCCGGGTAATGCCTTGCCATTACTATGAGGGTCCTGCCCTTTCCTATCTTGGCCGACCTCTACAGGATTCGGTCGACTCAGACTGTAACTCGGAAACTAGACGGGGAACATCCTTTCGTCTTTCCCCGTCTTTACCCTATCCGGGGTTACCTCCCCAACATTAGTCCCCGAAGCTGGTATGGCCCCGCCGATAACCTCGGCCGGGTCGTATCAGTTTCATGACACTCGTTCTGTATTGTTTCCGAGTTATTTCTTTCTCGTTCGAGGTATCATCGTATCTTCTCGCGTACGCCTCGTCCTACGTGTCATCCCCATCATTATTTCTCTAGTTTTTTGTTCCTCTACAGTATTCTTGACAGGCCCACGATTACTCTGCGCTTTGTCGCGTATTCTGACGCCTCGTGTGCCGTTTCCGTTGGGGATCGTGACCTTCTTTGCTACCGTGTGGCCCTTGGTGCGGTTTCGCTCAACGACGTGCGGTCGTGCGACGCACAGATCTACACGGCCAACCGCCACACCCACGATCCCACTACCTCGCTTGCGGCTCGGTTATAAAGAGGGGCGCGGCGCTGGGGGATTCACTTTCCCCTTTTCGCTCGCCCGCGCCCTTCTTCTTCCTCTCGCTTCCGCGCCCGTTCGCAGCTCCGCCGCCGCGTGTTCATCTGAACCTCCGACGGCGAGGACTTCGCCGCGTTGCTCCGTCTGCCTCGTCCTTGTTCGCTAGCTTCGGCGTCGTCGCCGGTGAGTTCTTTCCGGCCCCGTCTCCTAGGGTTTCCTCTAGATTTCTCTGTCTCCATTTCGTTTTCGTGCGGTGGTTCCTTTGCTGCTCCGCCGCCGTTTCTGTGTAGAATCACGACGAGGCCCAGTAGTTCTGAACTTTCCTCCGCCGCTAGTTCTTCCTCCGCTGATTTTTCCGGCGAGCCCATGTCTAGCTCCTTTAGCGGTGCCCTAATAAAGGATGACGATGCTGGCTCTAGGCCCGAGCGAGGCTCGTGGCAGGACTCCTCTGTTACTCGCCGCGAGATCGAGTGGCTTATCCGAACTCGGAGGATTCCCGCCGAGGTCTCCTGTCGCTTACCCGGCAGCGAGTCCTCTCCGGATCTTAGGGAGGGCGAGTATGTAGTTTTCATGTCGCATTTCTCGCGCGGCTTTGGTCTCCCTCTTAGCGACTTTGCTAGGGAATTTCTCGACTACTTCGGCCTTTAGCCGCATCATCTTCCTGCAAATGCCATCGCCTCTCTCTCTGCTTTTATCTCTGCCTCGAAGGGATACTTCGGCCTATGGCCGTCCGTGCATGTCTGGTCGAAGTTCTTCCAGATTCGTTCTAACGTTGTCCCTGACAAGTCTCTGCACCCTTCCGAGAAACTGCTTACTCAATGTGGAGCAGCGTCCATTACACCTCAGAGGAAGTCCGTATTTCCTCGTGTTACAGGGCTAGAGTCGTGCAAGAAGTGGCACAAGTCCTTCTATGTCAAGAACACGGGAACGGAGGACAAGATTCGTTCCCTGCATTCTCCATTGGTACGCCCTCCAAGGTGAATTGGACTTATAATCCGAGGAAGAGTCACGCCTTGGCCGAGACTTTTGAGATTCGGCTTAAAGAGCTGATCCGCGCCGATTCTGTGGCGAGGATTTGATGCTACTTTATCGATGGCGAATCTGCCCATTCCAGAAACGGACGCACAAACTCTGCTACATGAGCGGTCCTCTTGACCCCAACCAAGTCTCGACCGTGGAACTGGATAACTATCTCATCTTTAAGCGTGTCCGAGCTATCTTCAAGACGGAGATGCCTGAGGACTGGGCTTGGGGATTGAAGCCGTTCACCCGCGAGCGTCCCCCTCCCGAAGTAAGCTCAACCACTAACGCTCTATTTTCCAATTGTTTTCGTAACTGTTTTCGCTAATGTTCCTTTTTCTTGTCTTACAGAGGTTCGCAGAGCAGAAGGACGAGGATGCCGAAGCTTTGTCGCTTCCGTGGCCCGCGGACCGGAATACCGCGGACACTGGGGAGCCGGACTCGGAAGAGTTCGTCCCTAAGTCGGATCCCGCCCCATCTCGTGCTCGTGGCAAGACCTCGGCCCACGAGGAGGAAGGTGATTCGGACGAGGTCCAAGTTCTAGAGGTAGTTGCCACAATGCCTATTTCTTATGCATTTCTAGCTTCTACTTTCCCAGCTAATCCGGCCGGTCAGGTTCACGACGCCGAGCCTATTGCTTCCCGGCCCCCTGTTACCTCAGGGAAACGTGGGGCTCCTGCTGGTGCCTCAGAGGCGGCCCCCAACAAACGAATGAAGAAATCCGCACCGAATCCTCTCCGGCGCAAGACCATGCCTGGAGTCACAGGGTAAGTTCCTTTTGCTCGTATTTCTTGTTTCTCTCTTTTTGTTTTTCAACCTGACGCCCTTCTTTCATTTCTATTTTCGCAGTGCTCCACTTTCTGTTAGGCCCGGCGGTCCTAGCATGACTAGCCGTGTGACTCGGCAGCCGTCTCCTCCGCCTGCCGAAGATACCAGGATTCCCAGTCCTGCTCGTGCTGCATCTCCTCCAGTTCCGAATCGATCGCTTCCTCGCCACGATGTGCCTGAGACTCCTCTTGTTGACGTTGATTCCACTCGGCCCCCCGAGATTTCCACCGAACCAGTTGCCTTCTCTGTGAATCCGAGCGTCTCTACCGAGCCTCTTTCTACCCCCACAGTTTCTATAGTAGCTCCAGCCCCGACCGAGGACGTCAATACCTCGGCACCCTCTGCGACCGTGACCCCTCCGGATCCTAAAGACACCATTCCCATTGCCGAGGTATCAGCTCCTACGGACGCCTCTAAAGCAAGAAAAGTTGTCGCCGTCAAGGCTTCCACTTCCCAGAAAGGTCTTGTCGGCTCTTCTCAGCCGAGTATCGCCGATGTGCTGCGCAAAGGAACTGCCTCCACCAAAACCTCCGTTACTCCGGCCGCCGGTACCCAGCTTGCTCTCCATAAAGCCTCGCGTCATGGTGGTTACGCGTCGGGGTAAAGTCCTAACTCGGACGGCAAGTGGGAACAGTCTCGGCTCACTGGTGGAGTATGCTAATAACTGGAATGCTGCCGATCAATTTGAGGGTAATCCCAGCAGTCAGCCGTTCCAGCTTTTCGACATTAGCAGCCGCTTGGATCAAGCCGCCAAGATCGTCCTTGATAGTAACAGGATGAATGAGGTAATTGTTGTTTTACGGAATTTTGATTAATTCTCCAGATGCTACTATATATACTCTAGTCCCCAAAACTTGCAAACGAATAACTTGTTATTCGCTTGGAAGTTTTATGATGCTCTACTTAATTCGATTTAACTTTAGGGTTCGAACCTATATCCGACTAGATCTGCCTTAAACTTTGCTTGATTTTTGTCTAGCTGATCTTTGAATATCCCGCCTCCTAGATCCGGGTTAAGTTTTGCTTGACTTGGATCTGTTTTGGCTTTGAATATCCAGCCACCTAGATCCGGGTTAAGTTTTGCTTGACTCGGATCTGTTTTGGCTTTGAATATCCGACCACCTAGATCCGGATTAAGTTTTGCTTGACTCGGATCTGTTCTGGCTTTCAATATCCAGCCACCTAGATCCGGGTTAAGTTTTGCTTGACTCGGATCTGTTTTGGCTTTGAATATCCACTCATCGTTTGCTCTATTACTCAGATTGCACATGACCGGCGGACTGCTGAATTTCAAAGATTGCTTTTTTTGCACAGAAAACTGGAAGAAAAATATGAGAAAGTTATTCCTGTGGTGAAAAAAGCTGGTAAGTCGACAATTCTTTTCGTCATCTCCGACATTCCTATTGTTTTGTATGCGAGATGTCGGCTCACTTTGTTGGTGAACAGGTAACATCAATAATCTCAACATCCGTCTTGAGAAGAAAGTCAAGAGCCTGGAAGGTTAGTTTCCCTTTTACCTTATACCTTTCCCTCTTTAAAATGTGCGCTAAGTTTCTTTTATCTCGTTTGGCTTTGGTAAAGCCGAGTTACAAACCTTTGCAGCATCTCACCAAGATTGCACGCCCATGCCTGATGTGATGCTGCATTTTTTAGAACAAAGCGCTACTTATTTGGCGTAGCTAAAGGACAAGGACGATGAAATAGCTCGCCTGCGCGCCGAGGTGGAGGCCCTTAAGCTCTCTCAGAAATCCGAACTAGAAAAGTTCGACCAGGAGTTCTCCGAGGAGAAAAATCGGCTAGCTCTGCAATTGCAGAAAAATAAAGAGCTCCTCGAGGCTGCCGAACTGAAAACTCGGGGAATGAGCGAGGAGATCGCTCGCTTTGAGAAGAGCAAGATTGACTGGGCTAAAGACCTTCAGATAATGATGAGTTATATTCATCGTAAGCTTCTTAGCACAGCCGGATTGTCTTTTTCTTTTTTCCTGCTGCCCCCTAACGCATTCGTGTTTTGCGCAGATCATTTTCCAGAAGCTAAGCCCGTGAGCTCTAAAGCGGTTCTTGCTGCTCGTGTGCGCCGAGGTGTCCCTGTTGACGCGGACTCGGAGTACTCGATGGAAGATTTCCTGGTTGCTCGGCCGCAGCTTGGTCCGATGAAGATTATGGGCAGGATTTGGTGCGGTGACTATCCGAGCGCACCATGTTCTCTGGCGAATACTGGGACTCTGATATCAATGAGGTCCAATTGCTGGTGAAAAGATTAATGGCGGAGAGGCAACTAAGTCTTTGGAGGAATCAGCCGGACGAAATGGGCGCTGATATGGCTCTCACCGTTATTATGTCATGGTATGAAGATATTTCTCTTGATATCTTGAGAAATTTGCGTCTTTGGTTCCCTGGGTTGAGGACCCCACCTTCGTCGCTCTTCGCAAGCTCGCCTTCCATTTCGTTGAGTATGCCGATGTGCATACCGAATGAAGGTCCGAGTTTCCTTCCAACCAGAACGACGAGGTCGAGTCGAGGATGCATCGGATAACAACTCAAATGAACAAGGGAAGATGAGGATGATTAACTTCTTCGGTGATTCCAGCCGAGCTCGGATGGCAACGACAACGCGCGATCCTCCTCCAAAGGTACAGGGCATTCAACTGCACAAACTGATGCTCCTCAGCAGCCTCGGGCTTCGGCCGAAGTCGCACCTGGGTCTGTGGAGGGCGAGGCAACCTCGGCCGAGGCTCCGTCTACCTCGGAGCATCTAGCCCCTGACCAAGTTATTGCCTCTCCAGCTGAAAACCTTTAAGTCATTTCTTATCCCTGGTATGCCGGGCGTACGATGTACGTGGAACATTTGTCCGTCTTCTGTATGGCATGAATTTCTTTTGCCGTGTGCTGCTGCGACATATATGTTTGTAGTTGTTATCACTTTGTTTAAGTGGTTTTGTTCGTCCGAATCCTTGCTTTGGTGGCCTGCGATTTCTTGATTTTAGGATATATCTTTGCCTTTGTATTCCCGTGGTTTAACCAATTAATCTGGGTGTGAGCTTCGAGTATCATACGAGATTGAGCTGTTCTTACTCTGAGTGTCGAAGTTTGATACCTTCCTTGTATCAAAGGTTAACCACTACTTCGGAACAATATATGGCAGTCCCCGAGTCACTGCCTATAGCGCCGAAGTCTAGTGTGTAAACCAAATTTCGGAAATAATATAAGACGGTTGCCGAGTCGCTGCTCAAGATGCCGAGGTTTAGTGCATAACATAAATTTGGAGCAACACATGGCAGTCCCCGAGTCACTGCTCTGGATGCCGAGGTTTAATACATAAGATGAAATTGAAATAACATATGGCAGTCCCCGAGTCACTGCTCTGGATGCCGAGGTTTAATACATAAGATGAAATTGAAATAACATATAGCGATCCCTTCCTAGTCACCGCCCGATGCCGAGGTTTAATACATAACCCAAAATTGAAACAACACATGACAGTCCCCGAGTCACTGCTCTGGATGCCGAGGTTTAATACATAATTGGTTCTTGATCTTGAGATACTATGCTACGAGTAAAATGGACGAAGTAAAGCTACGTTCCATGGCCGCTTCGTTTCTTCGCCGACTTTGTCTGCCCTGTTCTTTTCAGGGGATTGAGCATCGATTAGATAATAGGCATCATTGTGCAATGCTTTGCTCACGATGAATGGTCCTTCCCATGGAGGTGACAGCTTGTGCATGCCGGCCATGCGTTGCACCAGTCGGAGAACTAAATCCCCTTCTTTGAACACTCTTGGATTCACCTTCTTGCTGTGATATAGTCGCAAGTTCTGCTGATAAATAGCTGATCGTGATAGCGCCAGCTCTCTGGCTTCTTCTAGCAGGTCAACAGTATCTTCCCGAGCTACTTCATTTATCTCTGAGGTTGTATATTGAGTAACTCTTGGCGAGTCATGTACTATGTAAATTTGGAAGCACTACCGCCCGTATACCAGAAAGAACGGTGTGTAACCTGTTGATCTGTTCGGAGTAGTCCTGAGGCTCCATAATACTGCTGGTAATTCCTCAATCCAACATCCTGCCGACCTTTGCAATGGTTCGACGAGTCGTGGTTTTATTCCGGACAACACTAGTCCATTAGACCTTTCCACTTGCCCATTAGATGTTGGGTGAGCCACAGATGCAACATCTAATCTTATGTGTTTCTCTTGGCAAAACCTAGCGAAAGCTCCTTCTGCAAAGTTTGTGCCGTTTTCTGTAATAACACTGTGCGGATACCCATATCTTAAGATAATATCTTTGAGGAATTTCACTGTTGTGGGCCCATCACATTTTTTTATTGGTTTCACTTCAATCCATTTTGTGAACTTGTCCACCATAACCAATATGTGGGTCATCCCCCCTCGGGCCGGCTTAAATGGTCCCACCATATCTAAGCACCACACAGAAAACGGCCAAGTAATGGGTATCGTTTTTAACTCGGACGACGGCATGTGTATCTTGGTTGCATATCTCTGACAACCATTGCATTTTTCAACCAGCTCTTTGGCTTCCTTCAACGCCGTTGGCCAATAAAACCCATGCCTGAATGCTTTGGCAACTAAGGCATGAGATGAGGCGTGGTGTCCACATTCTCCTTGATGTATATCGAGGAGGATCTCCTGGCCTTCTGCCGAACTCACACACCTTTGCAATACACTTGTGACGCTTCTTTTATATAGCTCATTATTTATGATTGTATAAGCTTTAGCTCTCCTTGTTATCTGTCTTGCTAACACTTCATTATTCGGCAAAATCGCATTTTTAAGGAAAGAGAATATGGGTTGCGCCCATACCGGTGTGATTTTCTCTGGTGTGGTCTCACTATCTATTTCCATGTTTTCTGCCGACATAACTACCTCGGCTTTCTCCATAGCTATGCTTACCTCTGCTGTCCTCCTCTCGGGGAGTTCCGGGTTATATTGCTGGTCTAGTTCCATCGGCACATTATCTTCTGCTGAATTTGCCGGAATAAAGATGGATTCGAACTCTGGTGATGGAGTTATTGATGGTTTCCTGAGGTGCTCTAGGGCAATTCCTTGGGGGAATTGACTGCCTGGTTGATCCTAGCTTTGACAACGTGTCTGCGGCATCATTCTCTGCCCGAGGTATGTGGTGAAATTCACACCCTTCAAAGTATCCACTGATCTTTTGCACATGAAATCTATACAAAGCCATATTATCATCTAATGCGTCCCAATTGCCTGAGACTTGTTGTACTACTAGATCCGAGTCCCCATAGCATAAGATTCGGCGTATGCCAATCTCTTTTGATACTTTCAATCCATGGACCAGTGCTTCATATTCGACTACATTGTTTGACGCGGCAAAATGTATTTGCAGCACATATTTCAGCTGATCTCTTTTGGGCGAGGTTAACACTATTCCTGCCCCAAACCATTTCTTAGTTTGGAACCGTCGAAATGCATCGTCCAATAATTTTGGTCTGGTAATGGTGGCTCATCGCACTCGCCCAATTCTGAATAAGTCGGCGACTGTCTGAGATTTGATTGCATCTCTCCTATCGAATTGTGGAGCATATGGTGACAACTCAATTGCCCATTTTGCTATTCGGCCACTCGCATCTTTGTTGCTCAATATGTCGGCTATGGGTGCTTCACAGATCACTTTGATGGGGTGTTCCTCGAAGTAATGTTTAAGTTTCTTTCCCGACATATACACTCCATAAGTCATCTTCTGATAATGTGGGTAATTTTGCTTTGAAGCGGATAACACTTCGCTCAAATAATACACCGGCCTCTGTACCGACTTATCATCTTCGAGTCGTTCTACGACGACTACAGTACTCACTACTCTGTTGGTAGCCGCTATATAGAGTAACATAGGCTCTTTTGATAATGGAGAAGCCAGAATGGGTGATGTGCTCAACATCCTTTCAACTCATGAAATGCACTGTCTGCTTGTGGAGTCCAAATGAACCTATCTGATTTCTTCATCAGTTGATAGAGTGGTAGTGCCTTCTCCCCCAGCCGACATACAAACCGGCTGAGCGAGGCTAAACATCCCGTGAACTTTTGTACGTCATTTAGACATCTTGGCAACTCCATTCTTTCTACTGCCTTTATCTTCATTGGGTTGGCCTCTATACCTCGGCTAGATACAAGAAAACCGAGTAATTTTCCTGCTGGCACGCCAAATGTGCATTTTTCCGGGTTAAGCTTCATTCGGAACCTTCTTAGGTTCGCGAAAGTCTGTCGTATATCATCCAAAGAGCGCTTTTGCTTTCCTTGGTTTTGATGACCACGTCATCTACATATACTTGTACATTTTTTCCTATCCGGTCGTAGACATTTTTGCATGCATCTCGTCGTTGCTCTCGCTTTGGCAGTCAATGGCATTGTGCGATAGCAATAAGCCCCATACGGGTAATAAACGCGATCTTTATTTGATCGTCGGATTTAACGATCCGTGAAAACCGAATACGCGTCTACAAATGACAATAACTCACAACCAGCGTCGAATCAATGACTTGGTCTATTCTAGGTAATGGAAAAGGATCTTTTGGACACGCCTTGTTCAGGTTCGTGTAATCGATACACATTCGCCATACAATGGCTACATTCGGATCATCATTCTTCTTTTCTACTAGCACCGGATTTGACAACCAATCCGGATACAAGACCTCCATGATGAACCCGCCGCGAGGAGCCGAGCTATTTCATCCTATTATTTTTCTCTGTCTTGGTGAAGCGGAGAGGTTGCTTCACCGCCTTGCTCCTAGCCTTACATTCAGAGAGTGCTCACCAACTCCTCGGAACACCTTGCAGATCTGAGTTGACCATGCAAATATGTCCCGATTCTCACGGAGGAAGTTGGTGAGCTCGCTTTCCTATTTAGCATCTAGGCCTGCACCAATAGTAACAAGACGCCTGGGAATTGCTCATCTATCCAAACTTCTTCGCTTCTTTAGTCGGTGAAAGGAGACACTTCCATGTGGATTGGCTAGTGCCGCATATTCAGTCAGGCCGACCGAGCGAGGGTGCTACCTCTGAATCCTTCTTTTTCTCTTGCTATAACCAATGATTTGGCCAATTTGACCCGAAGCACATTCCATTGACTTCTTGTAATCCCCTGCTACTGTTATCACTCCTTGTGGTCCGGGTAGCTTCATTTTCAGATAACTTATATGACAGCTGCCCATGAATTTGGCCAACGCGGGCCGTCCGAGTAAAGCATGATAACAACTCTCTAGATCCACCACCTCAAACTCTAAGTTTTCTGCTCTGCAGTTATCTCTTGTGCCGAATAACACATCCACTCGGACCTTACCAATGGGTTCGCATGAAAGCCTTGGCACTATCCCATGGAAAGTGGTCCTCGTGGATTGCAGTATGTTCTGTGATATTCCGAGTTTATGCATGGTATCTTTATACATGATGTTGATACTGCTCCCATTGTCAATGAGAACCTTTGAAAATTTCACATTAATACTTGGTCCAACAAATGTCGGATCCAACGCGAGTGCATACGACCCCGGATTCGGCATTATCTTGGGGTGATCCTTTATGCTCCAAGTTACTTCCTGATCTGACCAAGGCGCATATCTTGGCACTGCCGGCATAACTGCATTTACTTTCATATGTCGGCGTTGCACACTTTGCTTGTCTTGCTGTTCCGTTGTGAACACGCAGTAAGACTAATGATGTTCTATGTAATCATTGCGTCCTGTATTTCCTGGATTTGTCCTTCCATCCTGGCCTTGGTTCATCACTTGGTGTACCGCATCTCTCCGGTCCGAGTTATCGTATCTCGGGGGAGGAGGTGGTAACATCAGTTGTTGTGCATTTGCTCCAGTCAACAGTGGCTGATGATGTTGATGTACTTGAAGGGGCGCTGCCTGAATTCCTGCGGGGTT
Organism: Avena insularis; assembly: GCA_023614405.1. NCBI lineage: Eukaryota > Viridiplantae > Streptophyta > Magnoliopsida > Poales > Poaceae > Avena > Avena insularis. The sequence goes on from CM042697.1 coordinate 474,030,038, forward strand.
TCCCATTGCATTTTTCATCCATACACATTGGCGGGTCATATGGTTGGCTGGCCTGGATGGGTTTGACGTGTGAAATTTACACGGCTGATCTAACATAGATTCGAACGTGTACTTCGGCCTCTCCTGCCATTGCTTGTTTTGTTCTGGGGTCCACTGTCTTTTTCCTTCATTCCTTGGTGTCCACTGCTGAGGACCATTCTTTTGTCGTTGAGTCTTTCCGTGACTCGGTGATCTGCTATCACGCCACTTGGGCGAATTATATCTATAATCCGCCTTTCTTCTCTTCTTCTTCCTCTGAAGTCATCATACCGGATGACCCGGCCAAATCTCTTGCATATTGGTCTTGTTGCTCCCGATGATCTGCCGACATTAATTCGGGTTGCGTTGGATCTCCTAATGCATAGGAGTCCGCTATTCTGATAGTTTCTGCCAATGTGGTTGGCATATCTCTTTGCAGTCGTTGCCACAATACACTAGCATAACGGCATCCTTGAGCGAACCAAGCTATTGCTTGCGACTCTATAACTCCTTCACACGAGTTTCTCAGGTTACACCGTCGAGTTAAAAACTCTCTATCTGTTTCATTCGGCCTCTGCTTGCACATGGCTAACTGTTGCGGCCTGTTTGGCCTCTTGTATGTGCTGGTAAAGTTGCTGACAAACATTTCTTTAAAATCTAACCAACAGTTGATACTGCCAGCCGGTAGATTATTCAGCCATACCCTAGCTGGTCCTTCCAACATTTGTGGGACATACCGTACTGCCCATCGTAAGTTTCCACCCGCTATTTTCACAGCGGTGGCATAATCAATCAACCAGTCTTGTGGTTTGGTACTCCCATTATATGTTTTCGTGCCTCTCGCTAGCTGAAAGTTCGGCACGGGTGGTTCGCCCATGATCCGTGGTCCAAAGCACGTCGGACTGGTGGACCACGTTCTTCCGACCTTCGGACCGGTATAGGCGGTCTAGCTTCACTCTTGCATCATTTGATGGCAAATCTCTGTACAGAACTCTGTCTTGCATTCCATAGTGGTTATTTCCACCATGGATCGCATATTCCATCTCGGAATAACCATCATTGTACCTTTCATTCACTTGATTGTGGCGAGCTGGTCTCGCTTTTCTTTCCTGCCGGGGTTCATGTCGTGGCTGTGGGTTGAGCGGCGGTTCTCTCCTTACTTCAACCGGGGTATTGTTCTCATGATTGCCTCTTCCGAGTTCTCTTCTGCCGAGGTCTCCATTGCCTCGGCTTCCGCCGTCTTTCTCAATACGGCCGGGATTCCTCTCACCACTGTTACCTCGGCTTCCATTGCCTCTGTTCTCGTTTGCCTTCCCGGCTATTGCCGGATCATACGGAACAATTTGTTTGTTTCTCTTTCCTGAAGTTACTGCTTTATCCTTTCGTGCATTATTTCCGGGTGAGGACGCTGCTGCCACGGACAAAGGCGGTCTTTGCTCAGGAGTGAACCATTCGCGAGGCCCCGGCCTACGGTCCGCCTGAGCATTTCTTCGTTTTGCTGGTTCGCGATCGCACCAGCTCATTCACTCTTTCTTCTTTGTTTGCGGGCTTCGCCGGTCAACCCCTCTAACTCTAATGCTGCGGCATTTGCCGCTCTTAGGTTCTTTGCCGGGGTACTGTACCTCGGCAAGCCCAAATCAACTGATTCCGCCTTATGAGCATCATGCTCCTTGTTGATATCATCTATGAGGTTTTTCCCTCTCAATCTTAACTCGTCCACCCGTTCGGGCGCGACGTCAAGCTTATTAGCTTTGGCATATTCTCGCAGGGTCCTGTTTAAGGACTCTCGCAAGGCCGACACCTTTTTTGCCTCTACCAGCACCTTTTGCCTGGTTTCTTCTAATTCTGCCTGAGCATTAGCCGGATCAAGTATCGGCGCTACAGGTGTAGTCAAGTTTTCTATGGTTGCCTGAAGAATGTTTTCTGGCCTTTCCAGAGGTGGCCCTCTTACTCTTGGTGCTTTTGGGGTAGTGTCCTGTACCTCGGCCTGGTTGGTCACTGGAGGGATTACCTCGGTGGTTAGTGGTGCCGTCTGCCTGGGCGCGTCCTGCACGCCTGTGGCGGGGTCTCTGGTCGATCCGGCAGCCGCTACTCCCGCTTGCACTTCGGCCGCGACCATCACCTCGACGCTGCCTGCAGGGGTGGCTCTCCTGCAACAACAACTTGGTGAGGATAAATGCCGGAGATGTCGATGCCGACGTAGACCTTGTGCTCGCATGGCGATGAAGACACCGTTCAGCGGGAGTTTTTCCCCAAGCTGCGCAGATTGTCGTAGTCACAGAGATCAAACCTCGGACCAAGCGAAACAACGCTCGCCGGTGTTGATGAAGTTTCCGTCCGGATCATAACTCCGGCTAGCACTTTACCTGGCCCCAGATGGCGCCAATGCGTGGTGATGGCACGGCAGATGCCATGGGTAGGCTAAAGTATGGGGCCAATGGATGCTAGTGGGATCAGTGAGGAAGATGCGTTGATTACGCACACGAAGGCAAAGGTAAAGATCTTATTTCTCCTTCCTTGGGCTACAAGTGCTCCTTGAGTGTGTTCGAGAAGGAAGAACTATACCAGCCTAACGGTACTAAAAATGAGCCGATCCCCTCCTCAGGGTCCAAGCCTCCCCTTATAAAGGAGAGCCTTGGGTTCCTTTAGGGCTGATGTGGCAAGCATATTCGAGGAATATGCTTGTCCCAATATAGTAGTTCGGCGCCCCCCCTTTCCCTGTCGCTCCCCTAATGACGGCAAGGTTCCAGAGGGCCCCTCCTGTGCGCCTCGGGCTTTAGGACTGTCACCTCCGTGACCTCCTTCTGCCTCTCTGTCGCTCTGCGCCTTTGTCCGTAGTGCTTGGCTCCGCTCAGATTCTCCCTAGCCTGCGGCTAGAGTTTGACTTCAGGCTGCATCAAGATTACTCGGGCTAACCCAGCCGACTTACACAGTATCTCGGCCGGGTAATGCCTTGCCATTACTATGAGGGTCCTGCCCTTTCCTATCTTGGCCGACCTCTACAGGATTCGGTCGACTCAGACTGTAACTCGGAAACTAGACGGAAAACATCCTTTCGTCTTTCCCCGTCTTTACCCTATCCGGGGTTACCTCCTCAGCATTAGTTGACATGAGTTAGCATGAAGGAAGTGCTAAAATACCCTTTTCAGAAATACTTAGGAGGGTGGGGGTGGGAGTAAATCATAACCAATACTGAGTTAACATGAGCACAATGCTTGTTTACAGTCACCGTGCGCAAATGAGACGAACTAGGGAGGTGTTTTTCAGCAGTGAAATAACAACATGCATCAACCTAGGAACCGGCCATGTACCCTTCCTTCACTCTGCATCTTCAATCTCTGCGTCCTCTGGAACACCTCGGAGGTACATAACATTGTTGCATCTGCAGAATGAAGCAGCAAATCAGAATAGTGATGGCATCAGGTCATTCACTTGCAAGGGTAACATTCAATACTGCCACATATACTGTATAATACAGCTTGTTGACTTGTAGGGCTATGAGCGTGCTACCAGATGTGGATTCACAATATCATATCTTTCATTCATCAAATACTCGATACAGACTTCAGAAATTAAGATGGAAGTTTTAATGTATAATTTCCGCAACATAAATAGCTAGGACAACTGATACGTACATTCTAGCTGTGATCAAAGATTAATGAACGGATTACCTTATCAATATCTCTCCCAAATTTCCAGAGAATTGCCCATCAATGTATTCCTCGGTATTAGCAAGCTGCAATCACAAGGAGGTGTAAGTAACAAACAAGGTGAAAGATGAAAGAGTGGGAATGTCCTTCATCATGTAAAACGATTAATCACAAACAATGTGAACTTTACCTGCAGATTCATGTAGGAGTCCACTGAAACAAGATATCCTGACGTATAATAGAAAATAATCCACGCATTAGTACAAGGGAGGGCATGTACAAGAATGAAATGTCTGGAAAGGAAAATCAGATAATCCATGCAACAAACAAGTGAGGAAACCCCATAAAAGTACCTTTGTACTCCATGCCCCACTTCAGCTTCACGATGACCGGCTTCCCAGTCAAGTTGTTTAAGAATGGCTTTGGGTTAACAGGAACAGTCTGCAGCAGAGTAAAGAAACACCAGCAATTAGCACATAATATGTAAGGAAATAATAATACAGTACAGTTCACATCAAGTCATTTGTTATTTATTTACAAAGATATGTAAAAAGATCTTCAATACAACTAGGGTCATTTCGCAGCTAAGCATGGATATTGCAACATACATGACAGGTAATCCGTAATCCTACAACTTAAACCTGAACCAAAAGAATTCCCTATACAGATGTTCTTGCGGACATTGCATTAATTCAACAGAATGCATATCAAGCAGGTATACTATTCCTTAACAGAAATATTCATACAAGGCAACTCAACAATACAGGGTAATTTAAATATAGCAACCCAGCAAGCACCCAGAAGAAACAATCTCGATTCATATTAACTCATGAAAAATAGCTGTGAGTTAGCTACCGCAACAAACTAAGCCGATATACTAAGCTTATACAACCAACAAGATAGTACCCAAGCCAGATGCTGTATTCAGCTGAGAAGCGTCACACGCATCTCTTATGTGTTGTAAGAGAGAAATCAGTTTAAAGTACAATTTCAAGTTTTTTCGATTCTGAACAGCATAATACTGACCAAATTGTGATGTTTTGGAGTACTATTAGCATACACAAAATTCGCCACTTGTAGATTCTAAAATTAGCAGAGAAATATCACTCAGCTGGATAAAAAGTTTCTACATCTTTTTTTTTCTGACAAGAACTACAGGCACGAGTATCAGCACAGCGGGATGCTCAGAGCACCGGGTAGCTCGCGTTCGCAACAACAGCGACGCATGGCATCACTAACCGACCCGAAGGAACAACAAATCGAAGGGGTCGCTAACTCAGACCTCCGGACAAAACTTCAATTCGAGCTCGATCTCCCGCTGCGCGTTCACCCAGTGGCTCGGACGAAACGACGCCCTAGCGGCCCCAAACCCTTCACTAGCCTACAGCCCACCGCAGGTCGCTGCGCCGCACAGACGACTAGGTGCCTCGTCGCCGCCGCACAACCGCGCGAGCTTAGGGTTCTCGCCTAACTGGTAACTTTTTGCATGAACAGATCTGCTACCGGAAGATGGCGAGGGATGAGGAAGAGAGGGAACGTACCGCCATCGGAGGATACGAGCTTGCGGAGCGGCCGCGCGGCTGGTCGGAGGTGGAGGTGGAGGTGGAGGCGGAGGCGGAGGCGAGCTACGAAGGCGACGAGGAAGAGGAGGAGGAGCAGCCGTGCGGGGTTCCTGGGGAAGAACTGAGTTCAAGATGGTAATGGGCCGGGTCGGCCCGCTGGGTTTCTATGGAGGGGTCAAGGGGATAGAAGATTTGTTGTTGGGCTGGGCCTCTGCCGTAAGTCCTGGATCATATAGGCGGTTTAGAAACTGATCCAGGACTTGCTAGCTATATAGGCCGGGCAGCCCTGTTATCTGTTAACTGGGCTTCATGTTAAGTTTAGTTTTTTTAATAGTAGGTTGAAACAAAAAAAAGTAGGATGTAACTGGAAGGCTATATGATTCTCAAAAAAAAAAACGCTATATGGCTTTTTTTAATGTTTTTGCGGGTATTTTTTATGGTTTATTATGTCTAGGATCTCCACCATGTTTTCAAATTCCAGGTTCATTGTTAAAGTTTATTCTTTATGGCACAACTGTTGTGTGTCTCGAGTATGAGATTCCGAGGAAAACACATATGCATGTGTGATGATATAAACACCAAAAATGTTCCTAATAAATTCTCTAAGACTAGCTCATATGTTGGAAGATGATTCCGTTTTATGATCATGGATGTTAATAATATTTACATTAATAAGAGCATATTGTTAGAAAGCAATAGTGATGAACGGATCTAATTATATGATAAACCTACATACAATATTGCCATGAGTCATTTAGTTTATCATGATAGCTTATCTTATATTTTCGTCCATAGACCATGATAATATCAAATACCAATATAATAGAAGATATACCTCATTTGTCATCAAAACGTCAATTGTGAAAAGATGATTATAAAAGGTGGCTTTTGGTTATGTCGAAAAGTATGACTTGGCTTTTCTAGTTCAAGAATTAGACTGTATTCCTCCTGACAATGGAGATATATGCTATAGCCCTGTCGATATTATGATGTCAAACAATCATCTGTGCATACACTTTATGATATTATGAGCAATGGTAAGGAAATCGGTAATCGTTAACTGCTCGGTTGGCTTTGGAGTAGCGACTAATCGGAATTCGGATGATTAATTGATTTAATCGGTCGGTTATTAATCAGTGCAACCTACAAAAATTAGCACCTAAAACACATATGAATCCTCTTTCACGTCAACCATCTACCCTTTTAAAGGTAGCCTTAAGCTCCCGGATGAGATCCTTAAGGCGCTCGAGCTCTTGTATCTGAGGTCTGGTCGGCAACTACAAGGAACTGGTCAACAACGACAAGGAACTGGTTGGTGATGGCGGAAATCAAGCTCCTGGAGGCAGGGAACGAGCGGAAGCTTCGCAAAACCTACTTAATTGGGGCAGGCTAGCGGATGGATGTGCGATACGTGTTGATAATTTTGCAACTTTTTTGACCAAGTGTAGTGGTTAATCGGAAATATACCTAGTAATCGGAGTGTCAGAACTATTATTCGGGCTAAACGATTAACACAAACGATTAGTGATAATCGACACGACCAGGTCCCTGGTAGCGATTAATCAGCCTATTAATTGTTGATTCGGCCTATTTTTTGAACAGTGATTATGAGTAAAGAGAATGAAACCAGAATGAGGTTAATAGGTATAGTGATCATGATATGAGTCATGAGGATACAAAAGTCTCGCCTCTGGTGTGCATTACTATCGCGAAACAAAGGGATTTATATATGAATAAAGAACGAATTCACTTGATGTGTTATTTTCGTCATATATGGGAACCATCATGGACTTCCTTGGTCCTACTATTTGTTATTGATCCTAAAAGGTTTTTAGAGTCATGGCCATATGTTACCGAACCCGATGGGTCATATGCTTAATGTTATTTAATCGGTTGTGAGTAATTTCATTTTATGGTATGTAGTTGATAGAGAGAGCGCCAAAATAGTTTTGAAAATTTATCGGTGATGTTCTCGAGTCATTGGAAGGGTTTCGATATGAGATGGAATCATTCCAATGAATGATACAGGGTTACATAAATACTTAACGGATACTTTTGGGAAGTAACGGAATGTACAGAAATGGTTTCAAAATTTTACCAGAGAGCGATTTTACTGACAGGGTATAACCAAACAATAGAAAATGGCAAAATGACTTGGATTGGGGTGTGGAGACGGGTTCACCCAATCCTTTAGTGGATTAATTCCTCTTGGGGATTACTGCCATCACAGCAGAACAAGGCCTGGGGAGGGGATCTGCTGTTGAAAGTGCATGCGTGCCCCATGTGTGATTTTGGTAATTAATGACAATCTCTATAGACTAATTTTTTTATTGAGTTACACTTGTAGGAGTTGTCCATTGGCATTGGTTGAACCATTTATTGGCTTCAAGGTTGTATTATGAAGATAGGAATAAAAATAAGCAATGACAGAGGAGATATTCATGGTATGATCCACTGATAGGCCATGATAGAGTTGATCCTATTGGAAGCATGCTTGAGGAATAAGATTGTATTGATCAAGGTTGATCAAGACAAGTGCGAAGAGTGGATTCAAGTGGATCCTCACACACAACTAAGGTATGGATTGCAAGGTCAAGATGATCCATCTCAATAAGGTCATATACTTGATACTTGTCATCCTCGGTGATCATGGATAGGTGAAGACGTGCCTAGATAAAATACTCTCCATTTGATAACCCCCAAGAGCAGGGGATCAATGTAGTACCTCTTAATGTGGAAGTAGGGTACCGATTCGTAGGAGCAAGAAGGAAAAGTATTTATTCTCTACAACTAAAGTGTCATTTTAGTTGTTTATGCACTAAACAAGTTAATGTAATAAGGAGGTTGATTTAACTCCTGGAAGTAAAATGCAACAAAACAATAATGTAGAAGTGTCCCAATCCTCTTCAATGCAAGAGGAAAATATAATGGTTTTTCTATTATAGGAACAATGGACATGGGTTGACGAGTTCACTCAGTCCTCTCTCTCCATCTATGGTGATGATCATGTTATAGATAAATGTACACACAATTGTCATGTGTCAATGGTAATTTTATGGCGGCTAGATGTTCTAAAACACATAGTTGAAAGAAATACTCATTTTTTGCCAGGTCACCCTTATAATAAGGCTGGCGTTGGTTGTTGTCACACTACACATCATACTTATCCATTTTTACTCCTAGATAACGGATGTTTAGCTACGTTGTGTCACTCAATACATATGCCATTGTCACTCGACCACCCATTGCCTACATACATCATACTTCCTAATGGAAAACACCCCAAACCCTAATGCAATGGTTTATTTGTTGTGTGTATGACCACATCTCTCTCATCTACCTCCACTTGTTGGTGTCAGATATCTCATGACATGGGTAAACAAGGCATTTTGCATATATCAAACCATTACATGTATTATAGAATATTTCCAAAGTATGACAAGCCATAAAATATCCCACACAATGGTAAATGCATAACAAGTATTATCTCATACCACAATATCCACCATAGGAATTACATAGATAGATCCATAATCATGAACGGTACGTCATATGGACTTTAACAATGATCGTACATAGAGATATTAGATCAAGTTACCACCACAACCCATAGTCTAGGGGTAGACTACTCCCCTCTCATCATGGAGAGTAATGAGGAGGTGTTGGTGAAGGAGAGGCGGCCGGAGGCAATTCCATCAACGGTTCCCCCTCCAATCTTTCTCCGGCGGCAGCCAGCAGACTCTTTGTTTTGGTGTTTTCGATATTCGCCTCTGTATGTTTTGATATCGTGTCGGGACCCTTTTTATAGAAGATTTTAGGTCAAGACGAGTCTGTGGGCGAAAGATTGATGCAAATCAGACGACCGAGGACCAAAAGAGGTCGGGTGGCACATGTAGTGGGGCAGACCATGCCACCTAGTATCTTTTGGGCCTACGGGACCCTCTCATGAGGTTTAAGCACTCTACATCATCCCTCTTCATGAAATATTGACTTCTCAGAATCTTAGCTTTGTTTGACTTTGTTTAGGTCCCTGAAAGATAAAAATACACAAAACAAGATTTTCCTATCCTAAAGAGTTATAACCAAAATAAAGGGGATCATTGATAAATCCCCAAAAATCAATATAAAACATGGTTATAATATCATATATGTTGAAATTATGTGGGAATATGAATCAATATATTACAAAGTTCATGTATGCATTTTACATGCATCACCATCCTCAAGTATTCATTAAGCTATCGTGAGCAACAGAAATCAATAAAGACGTTTCATGTCAAGAAGGAAAAGATCGTATTCATCATGCTCAAGGAATATACAATGAAAATATATGATTTTGATAGGTTTTCTCTTTTGTCGGTACCATGTTGTTAGTGGAATTTATCAAGAGGGGCTCTCGAGTGAGTAACTTAAGCATATCTTTTGAAGAGGTCTTAAATTTTTGCATACTTAGAATCAACTTTCTTGGTTTTTATTTGGATCTTATCCATGTGAGGTTCTAGAGCTTATGGTTATCTTTGTAATAAGTTCTAGTTCATCAAAAAGGGATTTCCCATATATATCTTATTGCATTTTTTATCTTGTAGGTTTACCTACTCTTCACATTGGGAGGTTTATCACAACTTTATACTTTTGTTGGATTCTACTCTTTATTATCTTTCCAACACAATTGGTTTTATCTCATTCGGAATTCAGATGCTTAGGTTATCGCAATTTTGGCTCGGCGGTTTTTCGTTGGTGGTAATACCGTGAAATCTCTAGTGGTACCACCGAGACACGTTTGTCACCGGTACTGTTGGTGAAAGTTTCGGGTCACCTTCACCGGGGTCGTGCCAACCCATAGATTTGGTCCATTTATACAGAAGTTAGGCATAAGTGAGGCGGTAGTACTAGGTGCCAAGCTTTGGCGGTAGTACCGCCATGTACTACCTTCTCTATCCTGTTTCGTTTTAACCGTTGGAAAGGTTTGGTGGTAGTAACGCCAATTTGGTGGTACTATCGAGTCTATGCTTTTTGGACTCAAACGGTTGGATTTTGAAGCCCCTTTAAAAGGGGCCTTCTTCCTCCTACCTCCTATGCTTTTGACTATCTCTCCTCCATTTTTTATCTTGAAGAGCTTATCCTCTCCTCATATTCCTCCTATGATTCTTGCATATTTTTAAGGGACTTGAGAGAGGAGATCTAGATCTACAACCCCATCAAACCAAATCCCTTCTTTGTGAAGAAAATATTGGGGTCTAGATCTTGGATAATTTAGTGTTCTCTTCTTGTGTTATTCCTCTCTTATTCCCTCAATAACTTTGTAGCTTTGGTGAAATTTGGGATAGATTTTTCATTGCATTAGGTGCATCAATTTGAGTTCTGTGCGGAGAATCGGTTGCTGAAAGTTTGCTAGCCTTTTACTCTTGGGTTCTTGGAACCTTACGGTTATGTCCATGGTACACTATTACAAACGTGTTACTTAGAGACATCAATTGCCCATAGGCCTCAGCCGATTTCTCGTTCCGGCTCAAGCACATAACTTCTAAGAGCATAACACCTGAGTCGGTTTTTCTTTACGGCTATAAGATACGCGACCTTAGACGGTGCAAAAAGGAAAACACCTCTAACACATGTATGAGCTGAAGACGACCAATATTTCTGACCGCTTGTAAGAACCCCTAAACCTTATATGGCCTATACTAGGGACCGTCTCCATTAGTCAGGCGACCTGAGTCGAAGTCTAACAAAGACCGTCTCTAGAACTATGTGCCTCGAAGCGGCTTTTTAAAGTGACCGTCTCCAGTGTGTGTAAACTATTTTAAATAGTAGAATGCTAATTCGAACTCGATCATAGTTAACATGACACATAATCGTGATTCAGCAGCCAGATAGATAGATTAACTCAAGAACTTATATATAGTAGCTCGATCGCGGTAACATTATCCATATAGTTTGGTAAATACATACAAATTTGTTAGCCATTATACATTATGGCAGTACATACAAAGTGCATTCCATAAATCAATCAGCTAGCATAATTAGTACTCTTTAACAAAGCAGCATTGTATTTATAATAGGCCGCTCGGTGGAAGTTGCTGAACCAGAATATGTACCTCTCCATTATCTTTTTCATCGAAGCAAAAAAGGACAATGATATCCTGCTTTAGGTTGAAGCTTCTCACAACCTTCTCCCATCTAGTCGTCAAGATTGTATTTGATCTAGCTCCCATATTCATCCTAACCATCTTTGGCTTTGTGCTCTTCATTTGCCAAACATGGACATCAATAGGTTTATCAAGGCGATTCTTTAGGTATTTTCTTGTGAACTCAACTCCAAATGTCTGGGCAAGTACATAGAATTGAAGAATTAGCATGCTTGTGATTACTAGAAGTATTTAAATATCACAGGATAGCTTGTTGATAACATGATCGAGAATATATCATTTTACCAGCTTGTACTTCTTTTTCATGACAGATGAATAGGGCATCTTGTAGATGTAGTACTTGATTTTTGGTGGAAATTCAGGTTCACACCAGTCTAAGAGGAAGTCTACATAAACTTCTTTCTGATACATGTCGTTTCCAAAAAGGCTCTGCTTATCAAACTCAGTTCCCCCCTTGTGTTGAGGCCCTGATGCAACAACACATAAAAATTTCAATGTGGTGGAATATTAATGTCTACCGCGTCTAAATGCATAAAAACCAGATGACTGAATTTTGATGTTCTTTTGATACCTCTAAACTCAATAATCTCAGTGGGCTCTTCATCCGATGACTGTAATTCAAAACCACCAAAGTTAATGCGAAAGTTGTCATCGCTAGAGAGCGTTATTGCATTGTCACTGCAGGTTCCCATCCGTTAAATATATATAGATAAAGAGCATCTTAATACAATCAAGATGCAAGCAGACTAATGAAGTGACAATTAAAATAGATATAGAGACCAATAAAGTGACAATTGAATCTCTATTGCTAGAAGTTACAATTGCAGATTCTGAGATTTATACAAGGGAAAAAGAGTTGGGACAGATGCAGGCCGGCTGGGAAAGGCTCTCCCGACAATGTCGTTGGATCTTTGCAGCTTGGTAACCCTGAACCTTAAATTCGAGAAGCAAACTGGCAAATTCCATGGAAAATTTCCTAAATCGAAGCTGCTGACTTAGGGTTTTGGGGGTTTGGTTTTCACGCATACCTACCTGGAAGACGAAGGGGTCCTTGGAGGGGAGGGAGAGCGTCTGCACCGCAGGGGACCAGAGGCGGTGGCTGTAACATCCTAGCATTAGAGCTTAGAAATAAGCTGAACTCAGATGTGTGCATTGCATTCATGCATAGAAAATCTGAATAATTTTCGCACTTTTGAACAAAACTTGTCAAAGTGATTGAAGCTTCTCTCAACTTGATGGAAATTAAGTAGATCATCAAGTTGACTACGATAAGTTTCAATATGACCTTTGCTAAAACCTTATTTGGGTAAAGATGATTTGATCTAAGGGTAGATCAAATGTAATAAAACTAAACCACAACAATTTCTTAATGATTAATCTTGGATCCTTAAGAGATCATATCATAGTATTCATTAGAAAAATCATGAATACCAAGTTAAGAATATAACTCAAGTAACAAGAATGTAATAACTAAATCTTGACCTATATTATCCTTATATATTTCTACCATGATCATCATGGTAATACTTAACCTTAACTCTTTAGTTGTATTGAGTAGGAAGGAAATCAAGTCAAGAACCTTCACCACATATATTTCTTTCAATATCAATTCTTATCATCTCTTTTGAGCCTTATTCTAATATCTGTTGTTCATCAATGATTAGTGATCAATCCTTGATCTATCAATTCTTAACCTATCAATTCTTGATCTATCAACTCTTTTCCTTGTCATAGTATTCACTTTAAAGCCTTTGGAGAAAGAAGTATGAAGAGGTAAGAAGGAATGCTAATTTTAGAAATCATCTATAGGATGAGAGTGTTTGAAGAGAATCAATTCAATAAGATAGTTGATGGGGTTAACTCACTCCTGAATGGATAGAAGAGTTATCTTAAATAAATATATATGTGGTAACAAAGAGGATCATAAGGATGAATTCTGAAGATAGTTACCAAGGAGTAATATTATTGGAACAAGTAGGCATAGACAATGAATAATCTCTTTTAGTCAAATGGAAATACTAAAAAGATAATTATAATAAAACTATAATGTTGTATTGATGAAGCTTGATTAGCCAACTAGAAACCTAAGCCATAAATGATCAAAGGATTATAATGATCATGCTTAAGTCACTAGGAGTGAATGATTATATGATGCATAAGTAACATTGGTGGAGAGAACATGATTAAACCCTAGGCTAGCTATATAATCTTAAGATTGAGCATAGAAAAATTATAATGGTATAAGATTAAGTGGGAGTTACTGAGGTAACTAAAGTTAAGATAGTATAACCGAGCTCATACTAGAGAATCGTTGAGTTATATAAGTAGTAGTATCCTATTAAAAAGAATAGTAAACACTTGAGGTGAAGTAGTAATTGATATATACACCTATTAGAGTAATATTAGTGATGTATGATAAAGTAAGTGTATGAATGAAGTTAGAAGTAAATACTTGATGGATTGGAGGTTATCATTAGTAGAGTAGTTTGATATAACCAAGAGTAGATATGAGAAAATTATGAAAAACTTTAGTGACAAGCTTCTAAGATTTATAAGTAATATTACAAAGTAATTCATGAAGTAAGAGAGTAATCATTCAAGTGGACTTGGATTCATTAGAAATATTCTAAAGATGAGAGTTATCTCTAGGAGGAGATCATATAGATATTTAGTGTCAAGCTCATTAGATTTACAGATGGATTTAGAAGGAGAAAGTATTGGTAAGAGTATTAGTAGTAAAGCTCATCATGTCAATACATGATGATAGATGTGAAGTAGTAGTATATATAGGAAAGGAATTCCTCAAGTAGAAAATAAGAATTATGAAGTAGGGAAGGTAGAAAATTCCTAAAAAGCTATTAACCAAGACTATCACTCTTCTAAACCCTAAACAATTATCACATGGTAAATGAACTATAGTTATCATATAAGTAATGCTCATTATCAACCATTATATGGTAACTTGTCACTAAGATTTGCCCACAATAACTAATGAGTAAACTATTTAGGATAAGAGGTAATCCTTGGTTGCTTGAGTAGATCAAGTAGAATTGCTCCTACTTAGTATCATTGCAGAAATGTATATAGATAAAACTAATACTTATAAAGTATGGAAGATAAGAATTCTTGGTAAACATTCAACCATATTTCTATAGCCAAATCACTTAAGCATATATTTGTCACTCCCAAACATCATAATCATATGTGCTTAGTAACTATCTGTATTAACTCTTTCTCATGAGATATTCTAGAGGACAACCCTACTATTTTATCTTGGATGGTGATATCATTCATGAACACAAGCACTAAGGCATTATGTCTTAGCTCTTAATCTTCACTCATATCCATAATATAATATGAGTCTATTAAATATTCTTAAAAACTCATGATAACTACTTGCAAATGAATATCTTCATTTCTCTACTAATGATTATTATTCATATATAATGACTTAACCAAGATTGCTATATAGTAATTATAAACACTACAAATCAAGTAGAAGTTGAATAGGATAAATCACCAAACTTTGAGAACCATGAAATTTAAACCACCATGTTATAAACCATAAGATTTAATGCATATAAATTAATCCCTAGATGATGTTAAGTATGAATAACATTTTTTATAGATATCATTAATCATCTTAAATCATTACAATTATCATAGTGAAAATAAGAACATTTCTATAATACTTTCATATAATAAATAAATTCTTAAAATCCTAATTCTTAATAAAACTATTTAATAAAAAGAACCTATTAAATAAATATAAGGTATGAATATAACAAAGAATATAAAAAATGATTGGTTACAATTAACTCTGTAATACTTGGATATTTTACAAGAACTTTGAGTATTTAAAACTTCATGGAAATAAAACATAAAATAGTTAAATACAGAAAACATAAAATAATAAGGAAAAGGATAGAGCATAACCTAGTTTCTGGCCCATGACCCATTTTCTCTTCGCGCTAACCGTCACCCGAGTGCAGCCCCGCAGATTCCTCGCTCACTCGACCACGACCCAATAGCAGCCCGTTGAAGCCCACTTTTGGCCCATACAGGTTTGACCTCCTGTTCGTCGCCTTCCTCATCGTTGTTAAGCACCTGCGTGGCTGACGTTGCCGCCGTCGATCTTCGTCGTGCTATGATGCATGCCACCATCGTTGGAGGCGAGGATAAGAATGCATGTGCTCTACTCTATCCTCTCATACCCGTAACACTCGTTCCCGTGCTCTCTCCTAATTTTCCCCAAAACTAAAACCCTAGCCGTGCAGAAACTATGGAGCCCGACCTTCACCGACCTTGTCGAGCTCCACCGTGAAGACTGGGAGCTTCCCCTTACTAATGGCTGTGAAATATAGCCATCCACGTCCACATTTAAACTAGATATTATTCATACTTTTGATGAAATATTTCTCTAAATCCTGTCACTAATGCCTAATGATCAAAGGGGTATGCAATCCTGTCTTTCTATTTTCCCTGTGCAGATAATGACGTTTGATGAAGGGAATCATAACATTAAATTCAAATATACGAGATTTCCAACAACTCAAAGAAACCAGGAGTTGTGAAGTGGAGGCAGAAGCTTTAACTACCAACTATACAACGGGAATAAAATTCTGGTCGTATAGTTCCGGAAGTATAGTTGCCACCAACACCGCTAGGTCAAATAGAACAACTTTCGTGAAGGGGCCCCTATATAAAGAGGCCTCGGGCGACGAGAAAATCTCTCGCTTCGCCCCCGACGACACCCATCCATCAGAAACCATAACACCGAAGGGATAGATCTAGATCTAATCTCCAAACCCTTCTCCACCACCATAGCCATATTTCTCCACTTGTAATAGTAGATCTCATCTCCAATTGGCGACATTGTAAGACTATTATTATCAATCTCATGATTTCCATTACAATGTTTTTGGTTGTTGATTTCATCTCTATGTGTGAGTAATTCTCCTTGGGATAAGGGCTTCATCCTAGCCATGTAGATTTGTGCATGTTATTTATCATAGATGGGATCATGTATTAGTTTGTATGACATGATGTTAATGCTTTACGCGCATCTTTTGCCGACATGCATCCTTCCTAGGTCATTTTTATAATGCAATGAGCTTCACTTCTAGAGTCAATAAGGGGAAGAATATTCAGCATCCTGCTGTTCGCTATTTGTTCTATGTTATTGCTAACACCTTGCCCGAATGAAATGAGTTTACAAGACTCAGTGAGAAGGACATTTTGTTCCTCGCAAAAGCTGCTTTCAACAACAACTTGTCACTCAACTTGGACGCAATTCTTGTGCACTATTTGGAGCACCAATCCTCCCAAAGCCAAGGACCAATCACATGTAGAGGCGTCATCACCGTGCTTGCCAATGCGCATCGACCTAGGTGAGTTGCAACCATTGCTAGGTGATCGACGTGTTGGTTTCTCTACTTTAAAAGCTTGTGGAATGCTCACTAGGAGAGGTGGTGTTTATTACTTGCATATTGCAGGAGTCGGGCATCTCTACCCTGCTACTTTGCCTAATGGTATCTTCTCTATCGAGGAGGGACGTTTGCTATATGATGTGCAGGTTGAACAACATCAACCCGAGGAGGAGATTCCGAATGAGGACGAGGACCAAGAAGAGGAGCAAGAAGTTCCTTATCAAGAGGAGCAGCCACCGAACCGGTTCGCTACATATCAAGACTTCCAAGAAGTTGGAGGAACTGTTGAGGGGATGCATAATCTCACCATGGACCTCTGAGGAACCACTAGTAACTTATCAACTCAATTTGCGAACTGGAGTTACAACTTTTTCCCGCCACCTCAATGATTTGAAGGGCTTGCAAAAGCCTAAGCTTGGGGAAGTTTCCCCATTATCTTTATTTGGCGTTCATTTGCTTTATTTTATTTCGAGGTTATGCTTTTAATTTGAGTTTATAAGCACTCGTGTTGGTTTTCCCAACACTTTATCTTTAGTTATTTTATTTGTTTTCAAGATTTTCAAGCAGAGCTTTGCCGCTAATTTTCTATTCTTTAATTCCCTCTCTCAAAAACAACAAAAGGATTTTTTCCATTCATCTTTATTTTCCCTCTTCCTTTTCTATTCTCTTTATGGCTCTTACATATTTGCAGGAGAGTGATTGACTTCGAGTTTCCAAGAAACTAATCAAAAGGGAAGAGAGAAGTGGAACCAATCATGAGAGGTATGCCTTATGACTCCCCACTTTTGATGTTTGAGAAACCCATGTTAGTTAGTAGTAAATGTTAAGATATTATATTGGTGGAGTGAGTCTTTGTAATGGAGTAAAAAAAAATTTGCATGGGTATTTAGTTGAGTACGTTTTGTTCCAGCTCTTGTAGTTAACCAGGTATTTCCTAAAAATTTTCTAAACAATTATAATAAGAAAAAGTCTCACAGTTGAAGACTTAGGTGTTGTAGTGTTTATCTTGAAGGTTTATTCCTAGAGACACTCAACACCACAAAAATGATGGTTAACTTGATAGATCTCTTTGAAAAGATTTGTTCAATTCAATTAATGTTTAGCGGCTTTTGTGAGCATGCAAAAGTTTGGCCTGTGAATCATAAGAATGATATAGCTTTATGCGTCTCAAACTTCATGGGATGCCAACAACTCCGCTAGACTACAAACGATCTTCATGGAGGAAACTCCTAGATTTCGGCTATGAGTTTATTAAACATGTGTAGCAGCAATGTTATAATGGTAAGATTCTTGCATTCTCGTGTAGTTGTGTTCATGATGGAATCACTCCTCTGGCTGATATGAGTAATCATTATGCAAAAGGAACAAAAACCTTAGTGATGCCATGAGTGTCCATCATAGCCCGATAAACTAATTAGAATTTTTGGCATGCTCTCAATTACTTAAGAACTGAAATTCTTGAAGGACAATGAATAGAAAAGTAGTGTTTGTAAAGTTTTGACTTATTAATGTGGGAGAATTGAGATACTTTAGTGTATATGCTTTTCATGACAAACTCTCACACTCTCAATTTCACATGATTATGCTTTATTGTTCAAAGGCAAGCTTATGAGTTGATTACATGACATGGAATAGAGTTTACTCATTTAAATCATCCATGTTAACAATAATCTTGTTGTGCTATAAGGATTCATTAAAACCCGTATGATATGCTTGTCATTACTCTATCTATGCTGACGTTTTTCAGATTAATAAAGTGGAGGAAACATGAGACTACCAATCATGAGTAAGATTAGCATCTCGTTATTTTAGTTTAAATGCTGAGTTCCTTTTTGATTTTGGTTTTCTTGCTCGAGGACGATCAAGTTTAAGCTTGGGGAGGTTGATGGCAGTGAAATATAGCCATCCACGTCCACATTTAAACTAGTTATTATTCATACTTTTGATGCAATCCTGTCTTTCTATTTTTTCATGCGCAGATGTTTGATGACGGGAATCACAACATTAAATTCAAAGATACGAGATTTCCAACAACTCAAATAAACCAGGAGTCGTGAAGTGGAGGAAGAAGCTTTAACGACCAACTATATGGCGGGAATAAAATTCCGGTCGTATAGTTTCCACCGACACCGCTAGGTGAAACAGAACAACTTTAGTGAAGGTATGATACGTCCAATTTGCATCACCATTCTATATCATAATTTGCCTCTATTAATTGAGATATTTCATATTAAGAGGTGTTACTTATGTCTTTTCATCTGTTTTTGCATGTTGGATGGTTATTGGAGGATGAACTGCCGGAGTCCGGATTTTGATGGAAAAAAGAGGTGTTTTGATGCAATTTCACAAAGATCAGGAAAATACTAGAAAACTATGGAAAATCCTATTTTCCTAGAAGACGAAGAATGCTAGAAGGGGAGGCGGAGATGGGCCACAGGGGGCCCACACACCCTAGGTGCGGGCCACCCTAGGTCGCGCCTACAGGGGGTGTGGCCCACCTAGCCCACCTCTGGATCCACCCTCTCGCCTATATCTTCTCCTCAAAACCCTAATATGATGGGTTTCGCAGCATAGTAAATCAAAATTTTCTACCGATGCGAACAGGAAAAGCCAAGATCTAATCTAGGAGATGCAAACAACGAGAGGGAGTAGATGAGATCTTCATACCCTTGAAGAAATCGCACAGCAGAACATTCAACGGAACGTGGTTGATGTAGTCGTACTAGCCTTCTCCTCCTCGCGATCCGATCCGATCCAACACCGCAAGTGGCGATGCCTCCGAGAGATGCACACGTACGGCACCTTGACATCTCCTCCTTCCTCGGTCCAGCAAGTGGGGTGGAGAGATAGATTGGATCTACAACACCACGGCGTGGTGCAAAGGTGGAGAGTTTCTGCAGGCCGCCTTCTTGCGATCGGAGAGAGAGGGAGAGGAGGGCAGCAGCTAGGCGGCTAGGGCTTGAGGAGGTGTGGGGGGGAGGGTGCGCCCCTGACCTCTTTATATAGAGAGCTGGCCGTTTGCCCCTTGCCCCCTCCTCCAAGCCTAGGGCCGGCAGCCACATGGGAGGAGTGGGGGGCAAGTTGCCCCCTTCTAGAAGCTCTCCCTAGGGTTTCCCCTAGGGCTTGGCCGGCTGGGCCTATGGGGCCTTGTGCCCCTGGCCCAATGCGGCCAGGGCACTCCCTTGTAGGCCCACGCCCCCTCCCGACAAGTGGGGCCACGTTGGTCCCACTCCGGAAGCTTCTAGAACCTTCCGGTACAATACCGAACAATCTGAAACAATTCTGAACTCCAAAAACTGCTTTCCCTTATATGAATCTTATTCTACGGACCATTCCGGAACCTCTCGTGATGTCCTGGATCTCATCCGAGACTCCGAACAAAAACTCATAAACCAATTATCCATTCTATCCTAGCGTCAAGACATGTTAAGTGTGTGACCCTACAGGTTCGAGAATATGTAGACATGATCTTCTATCAATAATCAACAACGGGGTCTGGAAACCCATATTGACTCCCACATACTCATCGATGATCATATTGGATGAACCATGATGCCAGGATTCAATCAATCCCATATATATATTCCCTTCGTCGCGCGATATTTTACTTGCCCGAGATTTGATCATCGGTATCGGCATACCTAGTTCAATCTCGTTCACAGCAAGTACTTTACTCATTCTGTAATCCGATATCACTTTGTGATTAACTCCTTAACCAAGTGCTTGCAAGCGGTGTTGATATCGATTATCGAGTGGGCCCGAAGTATATCTCTCCGACTTGGGAGGGACAAATCCCATCTCGATACATACAACCCAACAGGTACTTTCCGATCACCTGAGAGACACCTTTATGATCACCCTCTCATAGAATGACGTTTGATGACCTCAAAGCTTTCTTCCGATACTAGGGAGTTGCATTATCTCATGGTCTAAGGAATACAACATTTGACATAGGAAAAAGCTTCGCAAAGATGAACACGATGACACGATCTAATTGCTCTGCTTAATTTGGGTCTGTCCATCATATCATTCTCCCAATGACATGACCTCATTATTAATTGACAACTCATGTCTATGGTTAGGTAACCTTAACCATCATTAATCAATGAGCTAGTCCATAGAGGCGTACTAGGGACACGGTGTTGTTCATAAACCACACAAGTATCAAAGCTTCCGCTTAATACAATTCTAGCATGGAATATAAAATTTATCATGAACAAGAACTATAATAATAACATCTTTATTATTGCCTCTAGGGCATAATTTCAACAGTTTCCCACTTGCACTAGAGTCAATAATCTAGTTTACATCTGGCAACAATCTAACACCCATGGCACTAAGGTGCTGATCATGTTTTGCTCGTGGAAGAGGTTTAGTCAACGGATCTGCGACATTCAGATCTGTATGCACTTTGCTAATCTTCAGATCTCCATCTGTTATATAATCTCGAATTATATGAAACTTGCGGTTGATGTGCTTGGTCTTTGGATGATATTTTGGTTCCTTAGCCAGTGCTATGGCGCCAATGTTGTCACACAATATCTCCAGTGGGTCCAAGGCACTTGGAACCACACCAAGCTCAGTGATGAAGTTCCTGATCCAAACTCCTTCACTTGACGCTTCTGCAGCAGCCATGTATTCCGCTTCTCATGAGATCCCGCGATCACGCTTTGCTTGCAGCTTCTCCAGCTCCTCCATTCAAAATATAAACCTATCCTGTCTGAGATTTAGAATCATCCTTGTCGGTGTCGAAACTAGCATCGACGTAACCTTTTACGACGAGTTGTTCATCACCTCCATAGACTAAGAACATTTCTTTAGTCCTATTTAGATACTTTAGGATGTTCTTTACGGCTGTCCTGTGTTCCACTCCTGGATCACTTTGGTATCTGCTCGTCAAACTAAGAGCATTGGACACATCCGGTCTAGTACACAGCATGGCATACATGATAGAACCTATGACCGAGGCATAAGGCACTTTGCTCATAGCTTCTCTATTGTTTCATCAGTAGGACATCGAGCCTTGCTCAATATCTTACCTGACAACATAGGCACTGAACCTTTCTTTGCCTTATCCATTCTGAACCTTTTCAGAACTTTGTCTAGGTATGTACTTTGGCTTAAAGCTATCAGGCGTCTTTGTCTATCTCTATAGATTTTGATGCCCAATATATAAGCAGCTTCCCCTAGGTCTTTCATTGCAAAACATTTGTTCAAATAACTCTTCACATTGTTAAGCATATCAATGTCATTTCCAATAATCAATATGTCATCCACATATAGTACCAAAAATGTCACTGAGCTCCCACTCACTTTCTTGTAGATACAAGCTTCGTAGCAATTTGGAACAAATCCAAAACTCTTGATCACTTGATCAAAACGAAGGTTCCAACTCCGAGATGCTTGCTTCAATCCATAAATGGAACGCTGAAGTTTGCATACCTTATCAGCATCCTTAGGATCGACAAAACCTTCGGGTTGCATCATATACAACTCTTCATCAATGTTGCCATTGAGGAATGCAGTCTTGACATCCATCTGCCATATTTCATAATCATGAAACGCATCAATTGCTAATAAAATCCGAATGGACTTAAACATCGCTACGGGAGAGAAAGTCTCATCGTAGTCAACACCTTGAACTTGTCGAAAACCTTTCGCAACAAGCCGTGCTTTATAGACAGTAACATTACCATCCGCGTCTGTTTTCTTCTTGAAAATCCATTTGCACTCAACGGCCTTTCGGTCGCTAGGAGGGTCCACCAAAGTCCACACTTGGTTTTCGCTCATGGATCCCAATTCGGATTTCATGGCCTCTAGCCATTTCTCAGAGTCTGGGCTCATCATTGCTTCCTCATAGTTCGCAGGTTCACTGTTGTCTACTAACAAGACAGTCAAGACAGGGTTACCGTACCACTCAGGAGGGGCACGTGACCTTGTCGACCTGCGACGTTCAGTAGTAGCATCGTCCGAAGCTTCATGATCTTTGTCATTAGCTTCCTCTATTGTTGGTGCAGACGGCACTGGAACAATTTCAGGTGCTGCGCTACTCTCCAACACAAGAGAAGGTTCAATAACCTCGTATAGCTCTACTTTCCTCCCACTCACTTCTTTCGAGAGAAACTCCTTCTCAAGAAAGGATCCATTCTTTGCGACAAACACTTTGCCTTCGGATCTGTGATAGAAGGTATACCCAATAGTTTCCTTAGGGTATCCTATGAAGACGCATTTCTCTGCTTTGTGTTCGAGCTTGTCCGGCATCAACTTCTTGACGTAAGCTTCGCATCCCCAAACTTTAAGAAACGACAACTTAGGTTTAGCACCAAACCACAGTTCATATGGTGTCGTCTCAACGGATTTAGATGGTGCCCTATTTAAAGTGAATGCAGCGGTTTCTAATGCATAACCCCAAAATGATAACGGCAAATCTGTAAGAGACATCATTGATCGCACCATATCTAATAGAGTTCGATTCCGGCATTCAGACACACCATTGCGCTGTGGTGTTCCGGGTGGCGTGAGTTGCGAAACGATTCCACTTTCTTTAAGATGCATGAGAAAATCATAACTCAAATATTCACCTCCATGACCGGATCATAGGAATTTAATTTTCCTGTTACGATGGTTTTCCACTTCATTCTGAAATTCTTTGAACTTTTCAAATGTTTCAGATTTATGTTTCATTAAATAGATATACCCATATCTACTTAAGTCATCAGTAAAAGTGAGAAAATAGAGATAACCACCGCGCACCGTAACACTCATTGGTCCGCATACATCGGTATGTATGATTTCCAACAAGTCCGTTGCTCGCTCCATCATTCCGGAGAACGGGGTTTTGATCATCTTGCCCATGAGGCACGGCTCGCACGTGTCAAATGATTCAAAATAAAGAGACTCCAAAAGTCCATCAGAATGGAGTTTCTTCATGCGTTTTACACCAATATGACCTAGATGGCAGTGCCACAAATAAGTCGTATTATCACTATCTACCTTGCATCTCTTAGCCTCAATGTTATGGATGTGTGTTTCATTGTTTTCGAGATTCAGAAGAAATAAACCATTCACAGCAGGTGCATGACCATAAAAGATGTTACTCATATAAATAGAACAACCATTATTCTCCGATTTAAATGAATAACCGTCTTGCAATAAACACGATCCAGATATGATGTTCATGCTCAACGCAGGCACATAATAACATTTATTAAGGTTTAAAATTAATCCCGAAGGTAAAACTAAGGAGAGCGTGCCGACGGACATCACATCAACTCTTGATCCGTTGCCAACGCGCATCGTCACCTCATCCCTTGCTAGCCGCCGTCTATTCCGTAGCTCCTATTTCGAGTTACAAATATTAGCAACTGAACCAGTATCAAATACCCAGGCACTACAACGAGGGCTAGTAAGGAAAACATCAATAACATGTATATCAAATATACCTTTGATGGTGCCAGCCTTCTTGTCCGCTAAGTACTTCGGACAGTTGCTTCGATGACCCTTGTCCTTGCAATAGAAGCACTCGGTCCGGCTTAGGTCCGGACTTGAGCTTCTTCTCAGCAGGGCAACGCTTAAGCTGCCCTTCTTGAAGGACTTGTTTGCACCCTTACCTTTCTTAAAGCTGGGGGGCTTGTTGACCATCAACACATGATTATCTTTCTTGATGTCCACCTCCGCAGCTTTCAGCTCAGCGAAGAGCTCAGTGATCATATCAGTGGAACCAATCTGATTATGAGTAACTACAAAACCTTTGTAGCTAGGAGGGAGTGATTGCAAGACTCTGTCAATCTTGAGATCCTCTGGAATCTTGCAGTCCAGTTGCTCAAGGCGTTGAGTGTAGCCCAACATCTTAATGGCGTGCTCACTAACGGAACTCCCTTCCTCCATCTTGCAGTTAAAGAATTTCTCAGAGATCTCATATCTCTCAGAACGGGCCTGAGTCTAAAACATGGTTTTCAGTTCCTCAAGAATCTCAAAGGGCCCGGCGAACTCCTCAAAACGATTTTGAAGGTCCGATTCCATAGCAAACAACATGGTGCTCTTAATCACACCATAATCATCCTTGTGCGACTGATAAACAACTTTCTCATCAGCCGGCGCATCTACAGCAAGGGCGTCACCTAGCGCTTTCTCAAGGACATAGTCCTTTTGTCTGCCAGCGAGAATGATTCTCATATTGCGGAACCAGTTGGTGAAGTTAGACCCATTGTTCTTAAGATTTTCTTTCTCAGCAAAAACGTTGAAGTTGAAGTTGGACTTAGCCATTTGATCTACAAAATTTTGCAAGTACAATTTAGACTATGTTCATGATAACTAGTTCAACTTAATCAAATTACTAGATGAACTCCCACTAAATTCAACATCCCTCAAGTTGTTTAGTGAACATGATCCAAATTCACCACACCTAATCCGATCTTCACGAGAAGAAATGTGGTTTCAATGGTGGACAACAAAGTGTCGATCATATCATTCATATGAATCATGCTTAACCTTTCGGTTCGTGTGTTCCGAGGCCATGTCTGTACATGCTAGGCTCGTCAAGTCAAACCCAAGTATTTCTGCGTGTGCAAAACTGGCTTGCACCCGTTGTATGTGAACGTAGAGTTTATAGCACCCGATCATCACGTGATGCTTGAACACGACGAACTTTCGCAACGGTGCATACATGGGGAGAACACAGTTTTATCTTGATCTTTAAGTGAGGAATCATCTTATAATGCTACCGTCGCGATCTAAGCATAATAAGATACATAAAAGGATAAACATCACATGCATATAATTTTATGTGACATGGTATAGCCAATCTCCGCACAATGATCTCCATCTTGTGCCTGCCAGCATGATCTCCATCACTCCACCATGATTGCCTCCACCATGAATAGCAACTACAACTATTGCTAACTACTTAGCGATAAAGTAAAGCTATTACATGGCATATAAGAAGTTGACACATAGGTCATACACAATTATAATGACAACCATATGGCTCCTGCCGGTTGTGTACTCATCGACATACAAGTCGTGAAACATTACAAAACATGATCATTGCATACAACATACACATCACATCTTGGGCCATACCATATCACAGAAACACTTCCTGCAAAAACAAGTTAGACGCCTCTACTTTGTTGTTGCATGTTTTACGTGGCTTATGGGAGTAACAAGCTAAGAACGATTCTTACCTACGGAAAGCCACAACGGTGATATTATGGTTGTCAACATCCGGTGTAAATCCCATGACAACTACAGTGAGAGAAACTGGCATCCACCAGCCGCATGTGTGGAACAAGCCACACGTCAAGTGCGGAGCCGGTCTCGCGAACGAGGTCACGTAAAGTTGGCCTGGACCGCTTCGATCTCACTATCCCGCGTCATAAGGAGTACACAAACAAGAGGCTTGCAACAGAAAACATCAACGCCCGCAACAAGCATGTTGCATTCTACTCGTGAAACACATCTATGCATAGATCTAGCTCTGATACCACTGATGGGTTTCGCAGCATAGTAAATCAAAATTTTCTACGGATGCGAACGGGAAAAGCCAAGATCTAATCTAGGAGATGCAAACAACGAGAGGGAGTAGATGATATCTTCATAACCTTGAAGAAATCGCACAGCAAAACATTCAACGGAACGTGGTTGATGTAGTTGTACTAGCCTTCTCCTCCTCGCGATCCGATCCGATCCAACACCGCAAGTGGCGATGCCTCCGAGAGATGCACACATACGGCACCACAACGTCTCCTCCTTCCTCGGTCCAGCAAGTGGGGTGGAGAGATAGATTGGATTTACAACACGACGGCGTGGTGCAAAGGTGGAGAGTTTCTGCAGCAGGGCTTCGCCTACGCATAGTCGGGAGAGAGAGAGGGAGAGAAGGGCAGCAGCTAGGCGGCTAGGGCTTGAGGAGGTGTGTGGGGGAGGGTGCGCCCCTGCCCTCTTTATATAGAGGCCTGGCCGGCTGCCCCTTGCCCCCTCCTCCAAGGATAGGGCCGGCGGCCACATGGGAGGAGTGGGGGGCAAGTTTCCCCCCTTCTAGAAGCTCTCCTTAGGGTTTCCCCTAGGGCTTGGCCGGCTGGGCCTATCGGGCCTTGTGCCCCTGGCCCAATGCGGCCAGGGAACTCCCTCGTAGGCCCACTCCCCCTCCCGACAAGTGGGGCCACGTTGGTCCCACTCCGGAAGCTTCTAGAACCTTCCGGTACAATACCGAACAATCCGAAACAATTCTGAACTCCAAAAACTGCTTTCCCTTGTATGAATCTTATTCTCTGGACCATTCCGGAACCTCTCGTGATGTCCTGGATCTCATCCGAGACTCCGAACAAAAACTCATAAACCAATTATCCATTCTATCCTAGCGTCAAGACACGTTAAGTGTGTGACCCTACGGGTTCGAGAATATGTAGACATGATCTTCTATCAATAATCAACAGCGGGGTCTAGAAACCCATATTGACTCCCACATACTCATCGATGATCATATCGGATGAACCACGATGCCAGAATTCAATCAATCCCATATATATATTCCCTTCGTCGCGCGATATTTTACTTGCCCGAGATTCGATCCTCGGTATCGGCATACCTAGTTCAATCTCGTTCACAGCAAGTACTTTACTCGTTCCGTAATCCGATATCACTTTGTGATTAACTCCTTAACCACGTGCTTGCAAGCGGTGTTGATATTGATTATCGAGTGGGCCCGAAGTATATCTCTCCGACTTGGGAGGGACAAATCCCATCTCGATACATACAACCCAACAGGTACTTTCCGATCACCTGAGAGACACCTTTATGATCACCCTCTCATAGAATGACGTTTGATGACCTCAAAGCTTTCTTCCGATACCAGGGAGTTGCATTATCTCATGTATAAGGAATACAACATTTGACATAGGAAAAAGCTTCGCAAAGATGAACACGATGACACGATCTAATTGCTCTGATTAATTTGGGTCTGTCAATCATATTATTCTCCCAATGACATGACCTCATTATTAATTGACAACTCATGTCTATGGTTAGGAAACCTTAACCATCATTAATCAATGAGCTAGTCCATAGAGGCATACTAGGGACACGGTGTTGTTCATAAACCACACAAGTATCAAAGTTTCCGCTTAATACAATTCTAGCATGGAATATAAACTTTATCATGAACAAGAATTATAATAATAACACCTTTATTATTGCCTCTAGGGCATAATTCCAACATAATACACGGGAAGGGCAACCACAAAAAGATTCTGCCGCTTCTGTGGCGCGGAAAACACCGAGAGAGAAAGAGCTCTCCGACAGACAGATTTCTGCGGGGAAATTCCTTTCCGGAGAGGGGAGATCGTCGCCATCAACACTATCATCAAGCTAGACTTCATAGGGATCATCATCATCCACACCATCATCTCCACCAGCACCATCATCATCACTCCATCCCGATGTAACAATTATGTTGAATCTTGCATAGTTCTTAGGGGAAAACTTCTCGGTGTTGATTACTATTGTAGTTGATGCTTGTGATTGAAACCATTGGATTATTGTTTATGTTTAGATTGTTATTCATCACCATATCATCTTTGATATTGATCCATATGATGTCTCGTGAGTAGTTCGTTTAGTTCTTGAGGACATGGGAGAAGTCATGTTGTTAGTAGTGGATTTGCGTTGAGATATTATTCAATGGTTTAGTATTTAAGTTCTGGTGCTATTCTTCTAGCGGTGTCATGTGAACATCGACTACATGATACTTCACCATTTATGGGCCTATGGGAATGAATTGTGTATTTGGCTACTAATTGTGGGGTTGCCGGAGTGACAGAAACCTGAACCCCTGTTAGGACACCATTGCACAAGGGAGCGTAGGATCTCATAGTTTAAGGTTGTGGTTAGGTTTATACCTTAATTGCTTTCTTATAGTTGCGGATTCTTGCAAGGGGTTTAATCACAAGTATGTATTAGTCCAAGTAAGGTCGGTACATTAGCACAGGTTCACCCACACAACACTTACAAAACCAAAGAAGACTACTCAGCTATTTGAAGCGAAAGCACTTGACAGAATTCCCATGTGTCCTCGAGAACGTTTGGTCCTCATAAGTATTTCCACCGGCTTGTCCTTTGCTAAGAAAGGATTGGGCCACTTGCTGCAATTGTTTGTTGTCTTTATTACTCACACTTTATTTCCTTGCTTTATAAAAAAACCTAAAAATCCGTTTGCTAAGTATTTACAGAGATTTCTTGCTCCATACCACTAGTCAACACCTTCTGATCCTCGTTGGGATCGACACTCCTATTTATCGGAAGTACTACGATACACCCCCTATACTTGTGGGTCATCAAGACTATTTTCTGGCGCCATTGCCGGGGAATGAAGCGTTATTAAAGAGTGGAACTGGTAAAGGAAACTTCTAATGTGAGTATTGCTTTCTATTTCTGTTTGTTACTTTGTTTCCAATATGGATAACCCACTTGGTTTTCTGTTTTGTAAAATTACTACCACTGATAGGGTACTAGATGAACCACCACCTGTTGAGATAGATCCTTTTAAGATACCTATAAGTATTGTTGATCGTGTTATGGATAATTATTATTTAGGGGATAAAACTGTCCATCCTGGTGATCACTATCTTTTTATCCATGAATTATGCGGGTTGTTTAAGTGTGCAGGTATCACAACTGAACAGGTGAAGAAGAAGTTACTCTCTATATCGTTGAAAGGAAGAGATGAAGAATGGTATAAGCTGCTGAAGAATGGGCTATCCATGGAATGGGAGGAAATAGTACCTCTCTTTTATTCTAAATTCTATCCTCCCAGTGAGATTCATAAGGATAGGAACCTGATATATAACTTTTGGCCTCGTGATGGAGAGAGTACAGCTCAAGCTTGGGGGATATTGAAGTTACTAATGCTTAAATGTCCTATTCATGAACTCCCTAACAATATTATTATCAATAATTTTTATGCTAGGTTTTCTCTTCATGATAAAGATTTACTAGATGCTTCTTGTGCTGGATCATTCACACGTATGAAGGAAGAAGCTAAATGGGATCTCCTAGACCGTATTCAAGAGAACACTGAAGCATGGGAGAATGAAAAAGGAAGAAAGTCAGGTATAAACTATGATTACGAATGCATTAAATCCTTTATGGGAACTGATGACTTCCGTGATATTAGTACTGAGTATGGTCTTGATTCTCAAGTTCTTGCAAAATGTTTTAAGGCCTTTGCCTCTTATATTGAAATTCCCAAAAAGGAGGGGGACAAGTACCATGCTCCTTATAAACACATTGTTACCCATGTTCCTGCTAGCATTGAAGTTTGTAGTATTGATCCTATTTTGCCTGAACCTTATGTTGAGAAAATCCCTTTTCCTGCTAAGGTAAAGGAACATTCTATCATAGCTAATGTGGTTAGCAAAAGTGCAAAGAAAAGTATGGAACCCGATGAGCAAATAAACATTGAACTTGTGGTAGCTATTGTGAAAGATCTTGTCACTAAATACATAGAGGATGAACACATTGTATTCTGTGAAGACGCTTCTAATATTGTCTATGATCCTAGAAAATCTAAAAAAGCTAGTGTCTCTGTGCTTTCTGTTAGAATTTGTGATTATTGCTATTATGGTTTATGTGATATTGGTGCTAGTTCTAGTACTATTCCTTATGAGCTTTACAAGGAAATTATGCATGAAATTGGTCCTTGTGAGTTTGAGTACATTGATGTGATTATTCACCTTGCTAATAGAGAGACAGTCTGTCCAATTGGCATTGTAAGATATGTGGAAGTTCTTTGTGGTAAGATTAAATATCCTGCTAATTTTCTAGTACGTGGTTCTGAAGCTAGTAAAACCTGTCCTATTATCTTTGGTAGACCCTTCTTGAATACTTGTGGGGATATCATAGATTGTAGGAAGGAAAAAGTTTTGAGTAAGTTTGATGGAGAGTATTATGAGTTTAATTTTTCCAAATTTGCTAAAACTCCTTATGAAAACGAACTACCTAATGAGGATTTCAGGGTTGAACAACTTTCTGCTATGTCTCTTGCCCCTAACATTGCCTTGCAACAGTTTATGGAAGATCATGAAAGCGAGGTCTTCATGAAGGAAATAAATGAGATTGACATGATTTTCCTTCGTCAACCTAAGTTACTTAAGCATAATCTACCTGTGGAAGATTTGGGCACCACAGTACCACCTAAAGGGACCCTGTTTTCGAATTAAAACCTCTACCCGGTGATCTTAAATATGCTTATGTAGATGACAAGAAAGTATATCCTGTTATTATTAGTTCTAAACTTTTTGGAAAGGAAGAGGAAAGGTTATTGGAAATATTGAAGAAAAACCGAGGAGCTATGGGGTATACTCTTGATGATTTAAAAGGGATTTCTCCTACTATATGTCAGCATGAACCTGATGCAAAACCAGTTGTTGAGCACCAACGCCTTCTAAATCCTAAGATGAAGGATGTGGTAAGAAATGAGGTATTAAAACTCCTTGATGCTGGTATTATTTACCTTGTTGCTGACAATCAATGGGTTAGCCCTGTTCATTGTGTCCCAAAGAAAGGGGGAATCACTGTTGTGCCTAATGAAAATAATGACCCCAAAGAGTAGTGGTTGGGTATAGGAAGTGCATTGATTTTAGAAAGGTTAATAAAGTTACTAAGAAAGATCATTATCCTCTGCCCTTTATTGATCAAATGCTAGAAAGGTTGTCTAAAAGACCCACTTTTGTTTTCTTGATGGTTATTCTGTGTTCTCTCAAATTGCGGTGAAAGCACAAGACCAATATAAAACCACCTTTACTTGTCCCTATGGAACTTATGCTTATAGGCATATGCCTTTTGGTTTATGTAATGCTCCTGCTACCTTTCAGAGATGTATGTCTTCTATCTTTCATGGTTTTTGTGAATAAATCATGGAGGTTTTCATGGACGATTTCTCCGTCTATGGAACTTCTTTTGATAATTGTTTGCACAACCTTGATAAAGTTTTGTAGAGATGTGAGGAAACCAACCTTGTTCTTAATTAGGAGAAATGCCATTTCATGGTTAATGAAGGGATTGTTCTTGGACACAAAATTTCTGAAATAGGTATTGAAGTGGACAGAGCCAAAATTGAAGCAATTAAGAAGATGTCTTGCCCTAGGGATATAAAAGGTATTCGTACTATCCTTGGTCATGCTGGTTTCTATAGGAGGTTTATTAAAGATTTCTCCAAAATTTCAAAGCCCCTTACTAATATTCTTCAAAAGATGTACCTTTTGTTTTTGATGATGATTGTAAGGAAGCTTTTAAAACTTTGAAGAAAGCTTTGACTACTGCTCCTATTGTTCAACCACCTGATTGGAGTTTACCTTTTGAAATTATGTGTGATGCTAGTGATTTTGCTGTGGGTGATGTTCTTGGGCAACGTGTTGATAAGAAGTTGAATGTTATTCATTATGCCAGAAAGACTCTAGATGCTGCTCAAAAGAACTATGCTACTACTGAAAAGGAGTTCTTAGCTCTAATCTTTGTCTATGATAAGTTTAGACCCTATATTGTTGATTCAAAGGTTACTATTCATACTGATCATAGTACCTTATGACAAAGAAAGACGTTAAGCCTAGTCTTATTAGATGGGTGTTGCTTTTACAAGAGTTTGATCTGCATATTGTAGATAGGAAAGGTGCTAAAAATCCTGTTGCTGACAATTTATCTCGTTTGGAAAACATTTCTTTTGACCCTTTGCCTTTTAATAATAGTTTTCCAAATGAACAGTTGGCGGAAATAAGGGTAAGCATGCATGAGAGTCCTTGGTATGTTGATTATGCTAACTTTATTGTTTCCAAGTATTTGCCTCCAACCTTTACAGCCTAGCAAAGAAGAAAATTCTTTTATGATCCAAGGCATTAATTTTGGGATGACCCACATTTATATAAAGAAGGAGTAGATGGTATTATGCGAAGATGTGTTCTAGAGTATGAAAAACAAGAGATATTGAGGAAATGTCATGGCAGTGCTTATGGAGGACATCATGCTGGAGATAGAACTACACAAAAAGTGTTACAATCTGGATTTTATTGGCCTATCCTTTTCAAGGATGCAAGGAAGTTTGTTTTATCATGTGATGAATGTTAAAGAGTTAGTAATATTTCTAGACACAATGAAATTCCTATGAATTATTATCTTGTTATTGAACCTTTTGACTGTTGGGGATTTGAATTTATGGGTCCTTTTCCTCCTTAAAAAGGGTATACTCATATTCTTGTTGTTGTTGACTATGTTACAACGTGGGTAGAAGCCATGCCTACAAACAGTGTTGATGGTAAGACCTCTTTAAAAATGCTTAAAGATGTTATTTTTCCTAGGTTTGGTGTGCCTAGATATCTCATGACTGATGGAGGCTCTCATTTTATTCATGGTGGTTTTAGGAAAACTCTTGCCAAATATGATGTTAACCTAGAATTGCTTCAGCTTATCACCCCCAAACCAGTGGGCAAGTAGAAATTTCCAATAGGGAAATTAAATCTATCTTGCAGAAGACTGTTAATAGATCTAGGAAAAATTGGGCTAAAAAGTTGAATGACGCTTTATGGGCTTATAGAACTGCTTATAAAAATCCTATGGAGATGTCTCCTTACAAAATGGTTTATGGGAAAGCTTGTCACTTGCCTCTAGAATTAGAACACAAAGCTTATTAGGAAGTGAAAGAACTGAATAGAGATTTCAAACTTGCTGGTGAGAAAAGATTGCTTGACTTGAGTACCTTAGATGAGTGGAGAAGTGAAGTTTATGAAAATGCTAGACTCTTTAAGGAAAAATTAAAAAGATGGCATGATAGGAGAATCCTAAAAAGGGAATTCCATGTTGGTGAGAAGGTTCTTTTGTATAGGTCTCGTCTCAGATTTTTTGCAGGGAAACTACTCTCAAAATGGGAAGGACCTTTTGTTATTGAGAAAGTGTATCGTTCAGGGGCTATCAAAATATCTTCTTTGAAGGACAACACTACACAGGTGGTGAATGGTCAAAGGCTCAAACATTATATTTCTGGAGATTCTTATAATGAAGATGTTGATATTATTCAAATGGTGACTATGGAAGAATTTATTAGAAACCAAACTCCAGAATCTGCGGACTCCGTCTTTGAATAGGTAAAAAGTGGTGAAAACAGAAGGTTCGTGAAAACCCTATCTTTTTATATTTTTGATGTTTTTATTACATATAGAAGGTTATGAGACGAAACAGAGGAGGAAACGGAGGCCAGGGTGGCCACACCTACCCTAGGCGCGGGCCCCGGCTGGTCGCGCCTGGAGGGGGTGTGAGCCTCCTGAACTCCGTCTCCGTCCTGTTTTTGCACAGTACCTTCCTTATCCATTGAAAGTTCATAATATATAACCCCCCAGATCCCCCGAGGTTCGTTTATCGTGTTCTTGTCATGTTTCTGTTTTGATCTGTTTCTATCAGGCAAATTCTCAGTTTTGGGGTCACAATGTCTTCCTCTTGATCACCCATGGAGGATTCCTCCGCGAATGTCATTAACCCGTACATGTATGAATTAAGGATTCATCCCAAGGAGTTGATTCTCAAGGATGGGAAGGTGCAGATGAAAGAAGTTCAAGTCCCTAAAGGAGAAGGCAGTCTAAAAGACAGGATGGAAGCATTAGAGCAGGAAGTTTTTAGGTACAAGAGGATGGCAGAACGCGAAGTGGATGTCATCCATAAGATAAGTTCAGAACTCATCGCCAAGCACAAGGAGGAGGTTGCTAAGCTCCGAGACGAAATCCTCTCACTCCATCAGGCCACCAACCAATTACAAGCACAACTCTATGACATATAAAATCAAAACTGTGAGTATGAGGCTAGATTTAATCGCATAAGCTCTGCTGCTAGTTTCAGGATTGTGGAAACCAAAACATCCTTTGTGGATGGGGAGCCTTTACCTTGGAAGTCTGATGATGACAAGGGAACACCACCACCATAGGAGTAATTCGTCATCAGGTTTGGCATCCCCTTGGCTTGTTCCAAGCTTGGGGGAGTGTCGCGGTATCATATCATTATCTTTTATCTTTTTACCTTTTTAGTAGATTCTTATCTTTGGTAGAGAAGTTATCTTATAGGTTGGTCTGCATTGTGGAAGTATCTATCCTTTAGTCGGTTATCTATGTATCCCTTGGTGTGAATGCCTTTATGGAATATTAATGAGAAGTTTCATCTTTTACTTTTTGCACTTCTTATTTTAGTTTGCAATCTCTATTATATGATTGATCTTGTTGACCAGTATTGGCATCACTTTGGGAGCATCAAGTAGATCTAAATTGGTTTTGGCAAACCGAGCTCTGGTCAGTAGCAACACGTTTTGAGGTTTGAAAGGAAAAGAGAAAAAGCTTACAGGTATTTTGTATCATTTATTTTCTTTCTTTATTGGCTCATAAGCTTAGTATTCTTTATTTAAGATCTTTTGTGTCTTCAAGGAAGATTGCATGTTTGGCTTTATCACTTGTATGTTTGCTTGTTTCTTTCCACTCTTTTGCTTGCTACCTAGCCTTGCTAGCCAAAAAACTGTTTTGAGAAGGCATACTTCTCATGCATTCCAATCCCTTTGAACCAAAATCTGTGCCATTTGTGTCCACCATATCTACCTATTAGAATTATTGTTATTCCAAGCAAATTCTCAAGCTTCATTTATCTTTTGAATTAAAAATTATTTTGTTATGTGAAAACTAGTTAGTAAAGCTCTCACGAACTTGATGGCACACCTTATTTTCTTGCCCCTAATAAACTTGAACCATTATGTCATCGAAGTTGTATATGATTGCATCTATACGTTGGAATTAGCAGAACCGTGTTGTCACGGGGAACGCTTTCAACACTTATGGATACATATCCAGTTCATATCATGCTCTTTTGTTTGCGGATATCGTCGGTGTGAAATAAAAGGGGAGCTTGTAAGTCCATGGGGTTATGTATGTGTGTTAGAGAAACGCCTGGGCTGCTAGCCTAAGCCATGCCTAATCATGGTTGAAACTTGCAACATAACCATAGTGACAAATCTATGAAGCATCCTCAATAAAAAACCTATGCAAATAGCAAATAAAAAGATCACTGAGATGCTCACTGTCTGCTTGCCTTGTCATTTTGATTATGGGATAGCTCCTGTATCATGTGCAAGGGGTACCCCATTGGCGGTTCTTTGTGATACACATGTACTTACAATGTGATACGTCCAAAATGTATCTACTTTCTCGAACACTTTGCTATTGTTTCTTCTCTAAACTTGTGTGATTTGGATACAACTAACACAGACTGACGTTGTTTTTAGCATAATTACCTTGGTGTCTTGTTTTTGTGCAGAAAATGAACTATCAGGAAAAATCCCGGAAAATATGCCCCAAATTATATTTCACCAGAAGATCCATGGATCCAGATGGGGAGACAAAGGGGAGGCCTGGGAGGCCCAGACCCACCCCAGGCGCGGGCCCACTAACCCCGTGCCTGGGGGAGGTCTGGCCACCCCAGGCAGATCCTCGGCCTCCCTCCACGCCTATAAGTTGCCTTCTGACCTAAAAACAGGAGGGTTCGTGTTAGATCCCTCCTTTGTAAAGGAAAAGGATCCCTGTGATTGCAATGCTAGTCCCTGGATCAATGCTAGCATCCACAGTTTAAGATGAAGTACATAGATACAAAGGTCGTTTATTACATTCATTCCAGAGATAAAACATAGTCTTTTACAACTCAGGGCCATAGGCCTAATACAAGAGTTTAAGGAATAAGTAAATAAACATAAGTCTTCATCTCCATGTGCCACAGGCAAGCATGTTGAGTGTAGACTCATGACTCCTATTCATCATCGGAGTAACCTGCAACATCACAAGTTACAGCGACAGAGGGTCAATACTTTGGAATAGTATTGGCAAGTGATACCTTAGTTTATTTTAAGTGGACTATACTACTATATGCATTTTGGCTAAGTGTAGCTTGGCTTGCTTTGCTCAAAATAGGTTTTTCCTATTAGTTGAAATCACTAAGTTTTCTTTGACCAAATTTTTCCCAAGAAACCACCAATAGACATTAGGGTCCTTTACCCTTGTTCACCCACAAGTTTTACTTAGAAGTTGGAGTGATGAGATTCTTGTAGCTTCCATGTCTTGAGGCTCAATTTGTCCATTTCCATGGACTTGGCTAAGTACTTAGATTTTTGCATCTGCAGAGGTTGTGCACATTCCCACTGCACTTGGTTTCCCAAGACAGGACCTTTCAGAAGCCTTTCCTTAGTCAAATGGACGCGTTCCAACCTATCATCCCACTACCACCAACTGTCCAAGTGACTAAGTTCTAGCAACCTATATGATCAAGGCAGAGCCCATATTGCCAAGTGGTTGCACTGTAAGCTTTCTCAACACTTGGCCTCCAAATCCCTTTGTGCCTGGGTGGCATACCACAAGTGAGATACACAAGCCAAATCCATGGCCTTGTGTAACCACTCAACACAAACCATTCATTCCATTCCACCCAGGAGGTTTATTGACTTAGTGGTTTTATTAAGAAAACTTAAGTCTCATGACTTAGAAATATAGTCAATATAGCATGAATAGATTATACCAACCCTTGTTTGCTAATATCTAGGCTAAGCATGGCATGGCAACTTATCTTAGGAAAAATTCCCTAGCAATTCTACCATTCTAAACTACATAGGATTTCCCAACAAATCATTTGACAAAAGTAGCATGCATGTCTTAGCAAAAATATCTAATGCTAGTATAAAATATAGGAATGAAATATCCATGAAATATCACTTGCCTTGGTAATGGGGAGAGTAGCACTCTTCACAAATCATACTAGCAAAATCTACACAAAAATTATAGCATACAATTACACACAATTATATACAATCAAAAATATGAATGCATGCATGCAAGAAATTACTAAGTGATGATTTTTGAAAACCCTACCAAGCAATTGCATGATACAGAAACATAACAAGACACAAAGTTTGCCAATCCAACTTAGTTGGCACTAATACAAATTACAAAACTAAATCTATACTCAAAATAGCCTTAAATATGTTTCTGCATATAAAGTCATTTTAACAGATACTATTTGTTAAACACATTGGATATTCAGAAAGGTCTTGACTCACTGAATCCAACGGTATAAAGTTTGCAAAAATCCAACGTGGGAATCAAAAGTTATAGCCAAATGAAAATTTGGTCCAAATCTGATTTTGAATTCTGTTTTTGAACTAACCCTAGACACGCGTCGCGTTATTACTGGCGCGTACCGCTTCGGACGGATCGAGCTCTGCGGCCGTAGGATCTAACTAACGCTGTGCGGCTCAGATCTACCGAAAACGATTCGCTAAGTGATCTAATCCTACGCGTAGGATTCAGATCTGACGGTCAGCAACCTCCTAACCAGAAACGAGCGGCGCTAGCGGCGTTGGGGCGGCTGACGCGTCGACTCGGGCGGTGCCGGTGCTCTAGGTCGCCCGGGGAGGAAAGGAGACGCTTACCGGAATCGCAGTGGCGTGCTGATGCTCGAGGTGGCTTTGGTTTATCAAGGGGCGCGCGGAGATGGTCTCTAGAGCTCGTCGGAGTTGCGGGCGGCGTCAGTAGCTTGCAGACGTGGTCCTTGCCGAGGTGTGGCGTCGCCCTAGCACGAACCAGTGGTATCAGGATTTGCGCAAGACACAGGTGAACAAGCTCGTGTGAAGGAGGAGGCAAGGGGCGCTCGGGATTTACCTTAATTGGTCACCGGAGTTTATCGGCGGCGTAGGTGGTTTCGGTTGCGAACGGAGGTGACAACCTAGGTCACGAGCAGGCAAAAGGATAGTATCAGCGGATGCGCAAGATCATTCTGAACATCCCCGTTTGAACCAGAGAGAGAGGAGTGGTCGAGGCTCACCGTATTTGGTCGCCGGAGTTCTCGGTACTGCGGGGTTTCGAGAGTACAATGCAGCTGCGGAGTGAGCGAGGTGAATGGGGTGAATAGAAATTGGCAGGCGTAGAGGTTAAGTAGGCTCAGTGCGATAGGAAACGCCACGGATTAATGCCAATTACGCCGCCATTACGGCCTTGATTGCAGCAGCGTGGTCGTGGCGCGGTTTGGGAAGGCGAGGACGGCGTGGACGGGCCCGCTGGTCGTGAAATAAACCGAGGGGCGTGGGGTCCGCTGGCCGAGGAGTCGTGCGCATGCGTGAGAGAGGAAAGGAAATGCCCCGGGTGGGCTTGTTGGGCTTGATTCGTTGCTGGGCTAGATCCCTGGCGCGCGGCCTTTTTCTTTTGTTTATTCCTTTTCCTTTTCTATTTCGATTTTTAGGAATGGTTTTGATATGAATTCAAACTCTTTTTGAATTCAAACTTTTCTAGGGTTTTTGTAGGGTGCAGTAGTCTCTAAAATAGATATTAAGCATGTGGTTACTCTGCATAGGCTTGGACAAGCTTGGAGTATAGAAATAATCAGGGACTTTGCATCTGGTTTGCAAAAGTTTAAAAAGGGGTTTTTGAATCTATTTCTAAGTTGAAAATTTTGGTCTAATTTTTACACACAAACTTTCCAACAATGAAGGCAAGCAACCAAGTTTCTAAACTTCCAAACTTTCAAATGGTGATGGCCATTTGAATTAAATTTGCTCACATAAAATCATAGCACCATGCTTCTGTTTTTCTGAAATGAGTTTGGCTAATGATCTCAATCTATATGTATGCATGAATGATATGCAAACTTTGAAATCATGATTTTAGGGATGTTACAAATCTAACCCCCTTAAGGTGAATCTCGCCCTCGAGATTCGGATTGGCTAGCAAATAGGTGAGGGTGGTCTTTCCGAAGATCATCTTCTCTTTCCCATGTTGCTTCCTCTTCGGAGTGATGATTCCATTGTACTTTGCAAAACTTGATAGTTTTTGTCCTTGTGACTCTTTCCATGTCTCAAGAATCTTGACAGGCTTTTCTTCATAGGTGAGGTCACTTTCTAGTTGAACTTCTTCCAAAGGTATGGTATCCTTCAAAGAAGACTCTTCCATTTCTGGGTGACATTTCTTAAGCTGACTCACATGAAACACATTATGGACGGTAAGAGATTCGCAATTCGACTTCATATGCAACTTCTCCCTTGCGACTTAAAATTTTGAATGGCCCAACATATCTCGGTGCCAACTTTCCTTTGACTCCAAATCTTTTCACCCCACGAAGTGGTGATACTCTAAGGTAAGCTCTATCCCCAACTTCGTAGGTGACTTCTCTACGCTTAGAATCCGCGTAGCTTTTCCTCGGGACTGCATGCTATCTTCAACCTGTCCTTAACCAATTTGACTTTCTCTTCAGCGTCTTTGATAAGATCAGGTCCAAACAAACTCCTTTCTCCCACACCATTCCACAGCAATGGGGTGGTACACTTCCTTCCATAGAGAAACTCAAATGGTGCCATCCCAATACTAGATTGATAACTGTTATTGTAAGAGAACTCTGCATAAGGCATACAATTCTGCTCATGTAGATTTTGGATAACTTGGCACTTGTATAGGTTGTCTTCACGGGTATAAAATGTGCCACTTTAGTTAAGCGATCCACTACTACCCATATGGAATCATATCCTGATCTGGTCCTTGGTAATCCGGTGATGAAATCCATACCAATTTTGTCCCATTTCCAATCAGGAATAGGTAGTGGTTGAAGTAAACCGGCTGGTTTTTGATGCTCCGCTTTTACTCTACTACATACATCACACAAAGCAATATGCTCGGCGATGTCCCTCTTGAGATTGTTCCACCAAAATCTTTCTTTCATGTCCATGTACATTTTGGTGTTACCTGGATGAATAGAATACGGAGAGTTGTGAGCTTCTTGCAGAATCAGTTTCCGCAACTCCGGGTCTTGTGGAACACAAATACGTTTCCCGTGCCATAAAGTACCTTGTTCGTCTTCATGGAAACTTTTAGCTTTCCCTTGGTCAATATTTTTCTTAATCTCATCAATTTCCTTATCAGTCTTTTGGGCTTCTTTAATCTTATCCAACAGAGTGGGTTGAACATCCAAAGACATGAGATGTCCTTCTGGCACAATCTCCAATCTGAGTTCTTTGAATTGCTTACACAAGTCTTCTGGCAATTCACCTTTGGTAAGGCCATTTACAAACACCTTACGACTTAGAGCATCTGCTACTGTTGGAGATATGCCCTAGAGGCAATAATAAATGTAGTTATTATTATATCTTTGTGTTTATGATAAATGTTTATATTCATGCTATAATAGTATTAACAAGGAAACATTAATACTTGTGTGAATTGTAAACTTAATTTAAAGTCCCTAGTATAGCCTCTATACTTCACTAGCTTGTTGGTTGATTGATGATGGTGGTTTCCCTATCATGAACATTGAGATGTTATCAACAACAAGATCATATCGTTAGGAGAATGATATGGTGGACATACTCCTATAGATAAGCGTAGCATAAAGATCAAGTCATTTCAATAGTTCAATTGCTATATGCTTTCTGATACATAGTAACCTAATTCCTTCGACCATGAGATCATGCATATCACCTTTACTGGATGGATGCTTTGATGTCATCAAACACCACACCGTAACAGGGTGGCTATAAAGGTGGCATTGAGTGTTCGGAAAGTATTGGTTGAAACACATGGATCAAGAGTGGGATTTGTCCATCCACATGACGGATAGATATTCTTCGACCTCTCGGTGAAATGTCATCCAATTAGCTTGCAAGCATGTGACTTGGTCACAAGGGATCACATATCGGAACGAGAAAAGAGTACTTATCAAGAACGAGGTTGAACTAGGTATGCGAGATACCGACGATCATAACCTCGGATAAGTAACATATATCGTGAGACAAAGGGAAATTGGTATCGTATGTAAGTGGTTCATTCGATCGCAAAGTAATCGTAGAAATATGTGGGAGCCATATGAATTTCATTCCTCTATTGGTTATTGTTCGGAGAAGTGTCTCGATCATGTCCGCATAATTCACGAACCGTAGGGAGACACACTTAAGGATTCGACGTTGTTTGAGTAGTTATGGTATTATGAGAAAGAGACCGAATGTTGTTCGGAGTCTCGGATGGGATCCGGATATCACGAGGTGATCCGGAATGGTCCGAGAATAGGATTCATATAAGGAAAGTCCCATTTCGAGTAGCGGAATGATTCCGTGTTTTCATCGAACATTCTAGAAGGTCCCGAATGTCCGCACTCGGAGGGGGAAGGGTACATGAATGTGTCATTACATATTGGAATGATTGCATCATGTACTAGGTGTTCTTGCTGTCCAAAATAAAGGGTTTATTTAAATCCTAAATTGAAAAGTCAAACGGCTAGTTTGAAAGTCAAACGACAATTTTGGGAAGTGGGAAAAGAGGAGGAGGTGGAGACCGACTTGAGGCCGACTTGGGGAGGGACTCCTCCCCTTGGCCGCCGGCCCTCCCACCTATAAGAGGAGGGGCAGGGCCTCCTCCTCTAGACACACAAGTTCCTATCCTCTAATCTAAACCCTAGATCTAAACCCCGGTTTAGAGCTATTTCGGTTTAGAGCCTTCTAATTGGTTTAGAGCCCTCTAATTGGTGTGTCTAATTACTAGACCACTAATAGCCTCTCTCATAAGCTCCACCATACTCGCACCGGCTTAAGGCGAAGCCCTGCGGGATTTCCCCTCTACCTCCGGTACCACGCCGTCGTGCTGCCGGAATCGCGAGGAGAGTGCTACAACCTCCGCTGCCTGCTGGAACAAGGGAGAGGAAGGTCTTCGTCGAGTACCGAACGTGTGACCGACTGCGGGAGCGCTGCCGGAACGCGGCGCCGGAAGGATCGTCTACGTGATCTTGAGATCGGAAAGAGTACGACTACATCACCCACGAGAATCTGCTCTCGTTAAACACTTTGGAATCTTCGAGGGTGAGTTATTCCATCGACTCGTTGCTGCAATCTAGTAG
Organism: Avena insularis; assembly: GCA_023614405.1. NCBI lineage: Eukaryota > Viridiplantae > Streptophyta > Magnoliopsida > Poales > Poaceae > Avena > Avena insularis. The sequence continues at coordinate 474,072,766 of CM042697.1, forward strand.
ATAGATCTTGGCTTGTTTGTTTGTATGCGATAGAAAATTTTGTTTTCCATGCTACGAACCCTACAAAGGGTATCGAGAGCCGTCTATATGTAGATCTGTTGCACGAGTAGAACACAATGGTCATTGTGGGCGTTGATGCTTTTATTGTAGATTGCTTTTTGTGTACTTTGCATCTTGCGGTATGTTGGGATGAAGCGGCCCGGGCTAACCTTACATGACATCGTTCATGAGACTTGCTCCACGCTTGACATGCAACTCGTTTTGCATAAGTGGCTTTATGGGTGCTGCTTTCTCCTAGCATAGTAAAGATCCAATTTACAACGGGTGATCAACAATGCTAGTATCAATGTTGTGGTTCTTGTTCGTAAGTTAGAACGACACTTATTGAAAGCCCCAAACCACGTAAAATATGCAAAGAAAGTAGAAGCGTCTAACTTTGTTTTGCACGGGTGTGCGATGATGTGATATGGCCATGATTGTGATTATATTTGATGTATGCAATGTTCCTTATTGTAAGTTGGCAACGGCAGGAGCCATATGGTTGTCTTTAATTTCATTAAGACCTCGTGTCTATTCAAAATAGTTGTAATAGTTGAAGCTGGTTGACGACAACAATGAAGAAGAATCTTTGACCTTGATTCTTTGGCGGTTATGATTGAGTTCATGTTCGTTCTTGAAGATGGATATCGTAAGCACAAAGAAGAAAGGCCATATCATATCACATATTATGAATTGCATGTGATGTTAATCCTTTATGCATCTTGTATTGCTTAGTAGACAACGGTAGCATTATAAGATGATCCCTCATGCACATAAATTTCAAGCTCTAAAGTGTTCACCCTTAGTATGCACTGCTGCAAAGCTTGCGCTCAAGCACCACGTGATGATCGGGTGTCTTTGATTCCGCTGGTGAATACAACGTAAGCAAGCCAGATTTGCTTATGCGGAAGCTAAGGTTTGATCTTGTGAGCCTAGCATGTACATACATGGCCTCGGGAACACGGATCGAAAGGTAAAGCATGAATCATATAGTAGATATGATGAACATGATGATTGTTCATTATTGAAACTATATCAACTCTCGTGATGATCGGTGTTGATGTAGTGGATTTGGTTCGATGTGATCACTAAAACAATGTGAGGGATGTTGTTTTGAGTGGGAGTTCACCTAGTTTAATTTCATTAATTAATTTGAACTCAATTTGTCATAAACTTAGTCTAAACTATTGCAAATATGTTGTAGATCAATGGCAGCCCCTACCATCAATTTTAATGCGTTCCTAGAGAAAGAAAAGTTGAAAAAACAATGGAAGCAACTTCGCGGATTGGTTCCGCAATTTGAGGATTGTCCTCACATGGTAATTTGACCTATGTCTTTGGATGCACCGCTAGGTGACCCACTGCAGTGATGCTACCGATGAAGTAAAGAATGTTTACCTCGCTCGGAAGAATCAGTACTCCATAGTTCAGTGTGCTATCTTGTATGGTTTAGAATTGGAGCTTCAGAAAAGGTTTGAAGAGTCAGATCCATATGATATTGTCGAGGATCTCAAATTAATCTTTGAGACCCATGCGGCAATTGAAAGTTATGAAGCTTCTGAAAAGTTCTTTAACTGCAAGATGGAAGAGGGTAGCTCCGTCAGTGAGCATGTGCTTAAGATGTGCAGGCACGCAAATAAACTTCAAAGTTTGGGTATAGTGATTCCTAATACTTTGGGGTTTACCGCATCCTCAATCACTACCACCAAGTTACAAGAACTTTGTGATGAACTACAACATGCGAACATGAACAAAGAGTTGCGTAACTATTTGCTATGTTAAAATCTGAAGTGGAGATCAAGAAAGAGCACCAAGTGTTGATGGTCAATAAGACCACCAAATTCAAGGAAGGCAAGTCTAAGCAAAGGGACACTTCAAGAAGGGTGGTAAGAAAGCTGCCACGCCGATTTAAGAGGACCAAGGCTAGACTCAAGCCCGACATTGAATGCTTTTACCGCAAGGGAGTAGGTCCTCGAAGCGGAATTGCCCAAAGTACTTGGCGGATTTGAAGAACGGCAACATCAAGAAGAAAGGTATATCCGATATACATGTTATTGATGTGTATCTCACTAGTATTCGTAGTAGTGCGGTATTTGATCTGGTTCGGTTGCTCATATTTGTAACTCAAAGCAGAGCTGCAGAATAAGCGGAAGCTAGTGAAGAACGAGGTGACGATGCGCGAGGAAGCGGATCAAAGGTTGATGTGATCGCGTCGGCACGCTACCTCTTCATCTACCATCGGGATTAGTTTTATACTTAAATAATTGTTATTTGGTGCTGCGTTAAGCATGAACATTATATCGGGATCTTGTTTATTGCGAGGCGGTTACTTGTTTAAATCCAAGAATAATGGTTGTTCGATTTATATGAGTAATATGTTTTATGCACATGCACCTTTGATAGATGGTCTATTCATATTGAATCTCGATAGTGGAAATACACATATCAACAACATTGAGGCTAAACGCTTGAAATCAGCGATAATTCGACCTATATGTGGCAATGTCGTCTTGGTCACATTGGAATGAAGCGTATGAAGAAACTCCATTCGATGGACTTCTTGAATCACTTGATTTCGAATCACTTGAAAGATGCGAAGCATGTCTGATGGGTAAAATGACTAAGACTCCATTTTCCGGTATGATGGAGCGAGCTACGGACTTATTGGAAATCATACATACCGATGTGTGTGGTCCAATGAGTGTAGCATCATGTGATGGTTATCGTTATGTTCTTACCTTCACGGATGATTTGAGTAGATATGGGTATATCTATTTCATGAAACATAAGTCCGAATCTTCGAGAAGTTTAAGGAGTTTCAAAGTGAGGTAGAGAATCAATGTAACAAGAAGATTAAATTTCTACGTTACGATCGTGGAGGTGAATATCTAAATTACGAGTTTGGCGAGCATTTGAAGAAATGTGGAATACTTTCAGATTGACACCGCCGGAACACCACAGCGTAATGGTGTGTCTCGAACGTCGAATCGAACTCTCTTAGATATGGTTCGTTCTATGATGTCACTTACAGATTTACCGCTATCATTTTGGGGTTATGCATTAGAAACACCGCATTCACTTTAAATAGGGCACCTAAATCCGTTTAAACGACACAATATGAATTATGGTTTGGGAAGAAACCTAAATTGTCGTTCCTTAAAGTTTGGGGATGCGAAGCCTATGTAAAGAAGTTACAGCCGGACAAGCTTGAACCCAAAGCGAAAAATGCGTCTTCATAGGATACAGAAGGAAACTATTGGGTATACCTTCTATCATAGATCCGAAGGCAAAATCTTCGTTTAAGAATGGATCCTTTCTAGAGAAGGAATTCCTCTCGAAAGAAGTGATTGGAAGGAAAGTAGAACTCGACGAGGTTGTCGAACCTTCTCTCGAATTGCGAGTAGTAGCGCAGCACGGAAGAAGTTCTGTGGTGCTGCACCAATAAGAGAGGAAGCTAATGATGGTGATCATGAAACTTCGGTTGAAGTTGCTACAGAGCCTCGGAGGTCGAGAACTCGTACCACTCCAGTTGGTATGATTCCGTTATGAATGTCATGTTGGTGGACAACACCGATGACCCCGAGACATATGAGGAAGCGATGATGAGCTGATTCAATAAATGGCAAGAAGCCATGAAATCCGAGATTGGATCCATGTACGAAACCAAGTATGGACTTTGGTGGACTTACGGATGGTAGGAAGGCTGTCGAGAACAAATGGAATTTCAAGAAGAAAGCAGATCTTGATGGTAATGTTATCTTTATAAAGCTCGACTTGTCGCAAAAGGGTTTCGACAAATTCAAGGAGTTGACTACGATGAGACTTTCTCACCGGCGAAGCTAAAGTCTGTGAGGATTATGTTAGCAATCGCTGCATATTATGATTATGAGATATGGCAGATGGATGTCAAAACAGCATTCGTCAATGGAGACATTGATGAAGAGTTGTATATGATGCAACCCAAAGGTTTTGTCGATCCTAAAGATGCTAACAAGGTATGCAAGCTTCAACGGTCCATCTATGGATTGAAGCAAGCATCCGAAGTTGGAATCAACGTTTTGATAAGGTAATCAAAAGTTTTGGTTTTATACAAACTTATGGAGAAGCTTGTATTTACAAGAAAGTGAGTGGGAGCTCAGTAGCATTCTTAATACTGTATGTGGATGACATATTGTTGATTGGGAATGATGTAGACCTTCTTAATAGTGTCAAAGAGTATTTGAATAATAGTTTTTCAATGAAGGATCTTGGCGAAGCAGCTTACATATTAGGCATAAAGATTTATAGAGATAGATCGAACGCCAAATATCATTGTCACAAAATACATATTTGGACAAAGTTCTAAAGAGGTTTGGAATGGAAGATAGCAAGAAAGGGTTCTTGCCCATGTTGCCCAATACGACCTTGAGTAAAACTCAAAGTCCGACATCGGCAGAAGATAGAGAAAGGATGAGTAAGACTCCCTATGCCTCAGCCATAGGATCTCTAATGTATGCCATGCTATGTACTAGACCCGACATCGCATATGTCGTTAGTCTAACTAGCAGATATCAAAGTGATCCAGAGTGGATCATTGGACAATCAAAAACATCCTTAAGTACTTGAGAAGAACTAAGGATATGGTTCTTTCTTATGGAGGTGATGAACAGCTCGTTGTTAATGGTTACACCGATGCTAGTTGGAACACCGATCCGGATGATTCTAAATCACAATCTGGATACGTATTTATTTTGAATGGTGCAGCGATTAGCTGGAGGAGTGCAAAGCAAAGCGTTGTGGCGAGATCTTCAACTGAATCGAATACATGGTTGCCGGAGGCTTCACAAGAAGCGATATGGATGAAAGAGTTCATTCTGAGCTGGGTGTGGTTCCAAGTGCGCTGGACTCAATGTCTATCTCTTTGTGATAACATGGGCGCCATAGCCAATGCGCAAGAACCAAGGTCACACAAGAAGCTGAAGCATATCAAGCTACGTTTTCACGCTATTCGAGAACATGTCCAGGATGGGGATATAAAGATTTGCAAAGTACACACAGATCTGAATGTGGCGGATCCGTTGACTAAACCTCTCCAGGGCAAAACATGACCAACACCAAACTGCCATGGGTGTTCGGTATATTACCATGTAATCTAGATTAGATGACTCTAGTGCAAGTGGGAGACTGTTGGAGATATGCTCTAGAGGCAATAATAAATGTAGTTATTATTATATCTTTGTGTTTATGATAAATGTTTATATTCATGCTATAATAGTATTAACAAGGAAACATTAATACTTGTGTGAATTGTAAACTTAATTTAAAGTCCCTAGTATAGCCTCTATACTTCACTATCTTGTTGGTTGATTGATGATGGTGGTTTCCTATCATGAACATTGAGATGTTATCAACAACAAGATCATATCGTTAGGAGAATGATATGGTGGACATACTCCTATAGATAAGCGTAGCATAAAGATCAAGTCATTTCAATAGTTCAATTGCTATATGCTTTCTGATACATAGTAACCTAATTCCTTCGACCATGAGATCATGCATATCACCTTTACTGGATGGATGCTTTGATGTCATCAAACACCACACCGTAACAGGGTGGCTATAAAGGTGGCATTGAGTGTTCGGAAAGTATTGGTTGAAACACATGGATCAAGAGTGGGATTTGTCCATCCACATGACGGATAGATATTCTGGGCCCTCTCGGTGAAATGTCATCCAATTAGCTTGCAAGCATGTGACTTGGTCACAAGGGATCACATATCACGGAACGAGAAAAGAGTACTTATCAAGAACGAGGTTGAACTAGGTATGGAGATACCGGCGATCATAACCTCGGATAAGTAACATATCGTGAGACAAAGGGAAATTGGTATCGTATGTAAGTGGTTCATTCGACGCAAAGTAATTGTAGAAATATGTGGAGCCATATGAATTTCCAGATTCCTCTATTGGTTATTGTTCGAGAAGTGTCTCGATCATGTCCGCATAATTCACGAACCGTAGGGAGACACACTTAAGGATTGACGTTGTTTGAGTAGTTATGGTATTATGAGAAAGAGACCGAATGTTGTTGGAGTCTCGGATGGGATCCGGATATCACGAGGTGATCCGGAATGGTCCGGAATAGGATTCATATAAGGAAAGTCCCATTTGGATGGCGGAATGATTCCGTGTTTTCATCGAACATTCTAGAAGGTCCCGAATGTCCGCACTCTGGAGGGAAGGGTACATGAATGTGTCATTACATATTGGAATGATTGCATCATGTACTAGGTGTTCTTGCTGTCCAAAATAAAGGGTTTATTTAAATCCTAAATTGAAAAGTCAAACGGCTAGTTTGAAAGTCAATCGGCAATTTTGGGAAGTGGGAAAAGAGGAGGAGGTGGAGACCGAGTTGGGGGAGGTGTCCCCTTGGCCGGCGCGCCTCCCCAGGCCGACGTGGGGAGGGACTCCTCCCTGGTCAGCCGCCCTCCCACCTATAAGAGGAGGGGGGCCTCCTCCTAGACACACAAGTTCCTATCCTCTAATCTAAACCCTAGATCTAAACCCCGGTTTAGAGCTATTTCGGTTTAGAGCCTTCTAATTGGTTTAGAGCCCTCTAATTGGTGTGTCTAATTACTAGAACACTAATAGCCTCTCTCATAAGCTCCACCATACTCGCACTTTTGAAAAGAAGCCTGGGGATTTCCCTACCTCCGGTACCACCGTTGTCTTTGGGAATCGCGAGGAGAGTGCTACAACCTCCATTTTCTTTGGAACAAGGAGAGGAAGGTCTTGCCGAGTACCCGAGCGCTGACCGACTACGTGGGCGCCCGGAAGGATCGTCTCACGCGATCTTGAGATCGGAAAGAGTACGACTACATCACCCACGAGAATCTGCTCTCGTTAAACACTTTGGAATCTTCGAGGGTGAGTTATTCCATCGACTCGTTGCTGCAATCTAGTAGATAGATCTTGGCTTGTTTGTTTGTATGCGATATAAAATTTTTGTTTTCCATGCTACGAACCCCTACAGCTACTACATTTGCTTTACCGGGGTGGTATTGCAAACTTAAGTCGTAGTCCTTGATAAGTTCTAGCCATCTTCTTTGTCTCATATTGATTTCTTTCTGGGTGAAGATATACTTCAAACTTTTGTGATCGGTGAATACTTCACAACGCTTTCCCAAAAGGTAGTGTCTCCATGTTTTGAGTGCATGGACAACAGCGGCTAACTCTAAATCATGGGTAGGATAGTTTATTTCATGAGTTTTGAGTTGTCTCGAGGCATAAGCCACAACTTTTCCGTCTTGCATAAGTACGGCACCTAATCCTTGATGCGAAGCATCACAATACACTTGGAAATCCTTTTCCAAATCTGGCAGAACCTGGTAGTCTTGACAAGTCTCTACTTCAATTCTTGAAAGCTGAGTTCACAACCTTCAGTCCAAGCAAACTTTTTGTCTTTCCTTAACAATTCTGTCATTGGCTTGGCTACTTTTGAGAAATTTTCAATGAATCTTCTATAGTAACCTGCTAAGCCAAGGAAACTACGAACCTCTTTTACGTTCTTAGGAGATTCCCATTCAGTCACAGCTGAAACTTTAGCAGGATCAACCGCCACACCATCCTTTGTCATAACATGACCAAGAAAACCAACTTCCTCTAACCAGAACTCACACTTGCTGAATTTGGCGTAAAGTTTATGCTCCCTTAGTTTCTCAAGTATCAAGCGTAAGTGTCTTTCATGCTCTTCCTTGCTCTTGGAGTAGACTAAGATGTCATCGATAAAAACGACAACAAATTTGTCAAGAAATTCCATGAACACTTTGTTCATCATATTCATGAAGTATGCTGGAGCGTTGGTTAAACCAAAAGGCATCACAGTGTACTCATACAATCCATACCTTGTGGTGAATGCTGTTTTAGGTATGTCTTGCTCTCTTATCTTGAGTTGAAAATAACCTGATCGGAGATCAATTTTCGAGAACACACATGCTCCTTCTAGCTGATCAAACAAGTCGTTGATTCTTGGCAAAGGATATTTGTTCTTGATGGTTACCTCGTTGAGAGAACGGTAGTCAATGCATAATCTTTGTGTTCTATCCTTCTTTTCTACGAATAAAACTGGAGCTCCCCAAGATGAAGGACTTGGCTGGATGAATCCTTTCTGCAATTGTTCTCCGAGTTGTTTCTTGAGTTCCTTTAATTCGTCAACTGACATTTTATAAGGTCTCTTTGCTCTTGGTCCTGAACCTGGTACCAAATCTATTATAAACTCCACATCTCTATCTGGTGGCATTCCCGGTAACTCTTCCGGGAATACATCCGGATACTCACACACAATAGGTACACTGTCCATGCTAACCCCCTTAAGAGAATTTAGCATACTCTTCTTTGCTCCAAAGCTGGTCTTGAATCTGATCCTTTTATTATCCGGAGTTGTGAGTGAGACAATATGGCTGGCACAATCTATCACTCCTTTGTACTTAGTCATCCAGGTCCATTCGAGAATGACATCCAAACCTTGGGAGTTTAATATTATCAGGTTAACGGGAAACTTATACTTCCCGAATTCTATGACTAGGTCATGGCATCCTGAATTCACTATCATTTCTCCACCAGGAGAACTTACTTTTATAGGACACCCAATAGTTTCTACCGGTAGTTCATTTCTTTCAACAAATGCTCTTGATATGAATGAATGAGATGCACCAGTATCAAAGAGTACAAATGCTGGAATGGAATTGAGTCTGAACTTACCAGCAACCGCATCAGGCTCCTCATAGACCTCCTCCACATTGATGTGGTTAACCTGTCCTTTCTGAAAAGGATTGGGCTTGTTAGGTCCTTCAGCTTTCTTCTTAGGGCACTCATTAGCATAATGCCCCAGCTTCTTGCATTTGAAGCATTCAACCTGACTGATGTCCTTTTTAGGCTGGTTTCCATTTCCACTTCCACTGTGGTGGCTCTTATGTCCACTCTTGTGGTTCTTGTACTTATCATTGTCATGACTGCGATGATGCTTGTTGTCATGACGGTTGTGGTTGTGGTGCTTGTTGAATTTCCCATGCTTGTGGGATCCTGAGCTGCCACTGTCATCATAGTGAGATCGTTTGTGAGACGATCTAGAGCTGTGCTTGTCGGAGTGTTTCCTCTTCCTACTCTTGACTTGCTTCATTTTACTCTCCAAAATAGCAGCCTTGTCACACAGAGACTGATAAGTTGGAACATATGCCACAGACAGCTGCAGATTCAGCTCATCATTCAAGCCTTCCAGAAACTTTTCCTTTCTTTTGGCATCTGTGTCAACCTCATTGATTGCATAGCGCCAGATTTTGAACTCTTCTATATATTCAGCCACGCCGGTGGCGCCTTGATTGTGAAACTCCTTTTTCAGGCTCATCATTCCTGATGAGATATGAGCAGTGCGAAAGCCATCTTCAAAGATAGCCCAAGTCACCTCATCAATAGTAGTGGTGATTTGGAAGTTGTCCCACCATGTGGCGGCTGGCCCTTCCAACAGATGTCTTTGCCAAATCTGTTTACCGTCGACTTTTTAGCATCCGCAAAACACGGTCACTAAATCTTTGTTCACAGAACGTAGCCAGTCATTGGCCACCACAGGATCAGTCGTCCCTGAGAACTTAGCTGGCCTTAAGCGCAGAAATCTGGTAAGCATATCAAAACCCGGAGGGTTGTTGTTGTTGTTATTGTTGTTATTGGGGTTGTTATTGTTATTCTGGTTTTGGATGAACGTTGTCATCATCTGCATAAGCTGTGTTTGCGCATTCATCATTTGTTGCATTTCCGGGGTGATGTTGTTGGGGTTGGGGTTTTGCTGACGGGAGGCATCTGTGGTTTGTTCAAATAGAGATAAGAATGAGATACCCTTACATGATTCATGCACATTACATCACATAAGCAAACACATAGCATGCAACACAAGGATAAAATTTCAACAACAAGATAACAAAGTCTCAAAGTAAAAACACACAAGTGGCAAGCCATCCACATGTCGGATGGTCCAATAATAATTTCACAAATAACAAGTACGATAATAAAAGATAACCGAGTAGTCAAGTCTACTCAAAGATCAATCTCCTCCTCGACAAAAGTAAGACCTGCGTTCTCCATCGCGGTCTTGTTCTCCTCAATGGTAGTGGTCAAGGACTCTATCTTGGTCTTGAGTGCCCTCTTATGGGAGCGAAGCCTCTCAATAACCATCTGCTGCTGCTCTAGCTCGAAATCCTTGGACTTCAGTTCCTCGATCATGTCCCGGATCCTCTTGTTCCTATCCTGGACGTGTTTCTCCTGACTCTTGAACTTGCGGTCCTGGGTCTCGAACTTCGCCTCCATCTCCTTGACTATCTCGTCCTGCTGTGCGAAAAGCTTGTCCTTCTCACTGGAGCTCGTCATTGTTGAGCATGACGTTGGTCCTGTCCGTGTCCACGTGCCTAATAAGAGACTCTAAGTCCTGGAGATAGAGACGTATCGGCTCTGCTGCGGCCCTCGAGTCGTCCTCAAAGTCGATGGACTCTCCATCATCATCACGTCTTCCGAAGACGTGGAAGTGGGTGCCCCTAACCTGTCGGCCACCACAGGATCAGTCGTCCCTGAGAACTTAGCTGGCCTTAAGCGCAGAAATCTGGTAAGCATATCAAAACCCGGAGGGTTGTTGTTGTTGTTATTGTTGTTATTGGGGTTGTTGTTGTTATTCTGGTTTTGGATGAACGTTGTCATCATCTGCATAAGCTGTGTTTGCGCATTCATCATTTGTTGCATTTCCGGGGTGATGTTGTTGGGGTTGGGGTTTGCGCGACGGGGAGGCATCTGTGGTTTGTTCAAATAGAGATAAGAATGAGATACCCTTACATGATTCATGCACATTACATCACATAAGCAAACACATAGCATGCAACACAAGGATAAAATTTCAACAACAAGATAACAAAGTCTCAAAGTAAAAACACACAAGTGGCAAGCCATCCACATGTCGGATGGTCCAATAATAATTTCACAAATAACAAGTACGATAATAAAAGATAACCGAGTAGTCAAGTCTACTCATCAGCATCAATCTCCTCCTCGACAAAAGTAAGACCTGCGTTCTCCATCGCGGTCTTGTTCTCCTCAATGGTAGTGGTCAAGGACTCTATCTTGGTCTTGAGTGCCCTCTTATGGGAGCGAAGCCTCTCAATAACCATCTGCTGCTGCTCTAGCTCGAAATCCTTGGACTTCAGTTCCTCGATCATGTCCCGGATCCTCTTGTTCCTATCCTGGACGCGTTTCTCCTGACTCTTGAACTTGCGGTCCTGGGTCTCGAACTTCGCCTCCATCTCCTTGACTATCTCGTCCTGCTGTGCGAAAAGCTTGTCCTTCTCGCGAAGCTGCACCTGGAGCTCGTCATTGTTGAGCATGATGTTGGTCCTGTCCGTGTCCACGTGCCTAATAAGAGACTCTAAGTCCTGGAGATAGAGACGTATCGGCTCTGCTGCGGCCCTCGAGTCATCCTCAAAGTCGATGGACTCTCCATCATCATCACGTCTTCCGAAGACGTGGAAGTGGGTGCCCCTAACCTGTCGGGAGTGACGGCCTAACAGACGTCCTATCAGGTCTGCATGACGACCTCCATGCCTCTCTCCTGTCATCATGCATAAGCTTGAAGACGATGGCCTCAGTAGGCTGCATCAAGGCCCCGGCTGATTCACCTTGAAGCCCCAGAGGTCCTTCCTCTCGAACTTGGTGAGTGGGTGCACCATGATAGTGGGAAGAGGGAGATCGAGCAAAGTAGTAAGCTCAACGATACAAGGACCAAAACGGGTAACCTGGAACTCCTCAACAGTGCTGATGGTAATAGGCATCTATTTATAAGATAGAAAAGTTAGGACAACACAATTTAAGATAAAACAAGACAAACATTTCATACATATCCATGGAACACAAATTCACACAAGTTATGCATACATGATTCCATTACATCAATCAAGGTCCAAACTTATTTAAGGTATCATTTTGGAAAATAAGGTGATAGGTGGTGGTCCAACTAACGAAGTGTGCTCACAATCCTATCTCACTAGATCTGGTGGCTAACACAATGTTCCTAGAGGCAATCCACCTACCTTGTTCACATGATTCCATCACTAAGTCTATAATATCTCCCCTTAATTCTTGGTTGGTGGCTTCCAACTCTTGGGTAAGTTCCTTCTCTTTCTCTAAGTCTTTTTGGAGGTTGAGCATCCTGCACTTGACTCTAGCACTTAGTTCTTTGATAGTCCTCCAAGCTGCTTCTCTGGCTGACTCAAAGAATGTGGTGTGCATCATAGTGTTGGTGTACATGCAGAATCCCCTTTCTTTGTGGTTGTCTTCCTTGTTTTTGTACAAGTGAAGTTGCACCCACAAATACTCCACTCCCTCATCCATCACTGGAAAGCCCTTGTACACAGCTGCACCATGTGCTTCCATTGCCACCATGAGGTCCTTGAGAATCTTGGGAAACTCAGTTTCACACTCCAAGGTCATGGTCATGAGTGGTCCCTTCTTCACGGCTTCGTTGATGGAGTTCATCTACAAATAGAGATGAGAATTAGAAAAGTTTACGAGAAGAATAGACAAGTGTAGTAGTAGATAAAATTTTACTTTAGTGGTATCCAATCCTAGGGTCATAATCCTACAGGCAACACAGTGCTCTGATACCATCTGTTAGATCCCTCCTTTGTAAAGGAAAAGGATCCCTGTGATTGCAATGCTAGTCCCTGGATCAATGCTAGCATCCACAGTTTAAGATGAAGTACACAGATACAAAGGTCGTTTATTACATTCATTCCAGAGATAAAACATAGTCTTTTACAACTCAGGGCCATAGGCCTAATACAAGAGTTTAAGGAATAGGTAAATAAACATAAGTCTTCATCTCCATGTGCCACAGGCAAGCATGTTGAGTGTAGACTCATGACTCCTATTCATCATCGGAGTAACCTGCAACATCACAAGTTACAGCGACAGAGGGTCAATACTTTGGAATAGTATTGGCAAGTGATACCTTAGTTTATTTTAAGTGGACTATACTACTATATGCATTTTGGCTAAGTGTAGCTTGGCTTGCTTTGCTCAAAATAGTTTTTTCCTATTAGTTGAAATCACTAAGTTTTCTTTGACCAAATTTTTCCCAAGAAACCACCAATAGACATTGGGGTCCTTTACCCTTGTTCACCCACAAGTTTTACTTAGAAGTTGGAGTGATGAGATTCTTGTAGCTTCCATGTCTTGAGGCTCAATTTGTCCATTTCCATGGACTTGGCTAAGTACTTAGATTTTTGCATCTGCAGAGGTTGTGCACATTCCCCACCAGACTTGGTTTCCCAAGACAGGACCTTTCAGAAGCCTTTCCTTAGTCAAATGTACGCGTTCCAACCTATCATCCCACTACCACCAACTGTCCAAGTGACTAAGTTCTAGCAACCTATATGATCAAGGCAGAGCCCATATTGCCAAGTGGTTGCACTGTAAGCTTTCTCAACACTTGGCCTCCAAATCCCTTTGTGCCTGGGTGGCATACCACAAGTGAGATACACAAGCCAAATCCATGGCCTTGTGTAACCACTCAACACAAACCATTCATTCCATTCCACCCAGGAGGTTTATTGACTTAGTGGTTTTATTAAGAAAACTTAAGTCTCATGACTTAGAAATATAGTCAATATAGCATGAATAGATTATACCAACCCTTGTTTGCTAATAGCTAGGCTAAGCATGGCATGGCAACTTATCTTAGGAAAAATTCCCTAGCAATTCTACCATTCTAAACTACATAGGATTTCCCAACAAATCATTTGACAAAAGTAGCATGCATGTCTTAGCAAAAATATCTAATGCTAGTATAAAATATAGGAATGAAATATCCATGAAATATCACTTGCCTTGGTAATGGGGAGAGTAGCACTCTTCACAGTCACAGTCACTAGCAAAATCTACACAAAAATTATAGCATACAATTACACACAATTATATACAATCAAAAATATGAATGCATGCATGCAAGAAATTACTAAGTGATGATTTTTGAAAACCCTACCAAGCAATTGCATGATACAGAAACATAACAAGACACAAAGTTTGCCAATCCAACTTAGTTGGCACTAATACAAATTACAAAACTAAATCTATACTCAAAATAGCCTTAAATATGTTTCTGCATATAAAGTCATTTTAACAGATACTATTTGTTAAACACATTGGATATTCAGAAAGGTCTTGACTCACTGAATCCAACGGTATAAAGTTTGCAAAAATCCAACGTGGGAATCAAAAGTTATAGCCAAATGAAAATTTGGTCCAAATCTGATTTTGAATTCTGTTTTTGAACTAACCCTAGACACGCGTCGCGTTATCGGGCTGCATCGGCAGACGGATCGAGCTCTGCGGCCGTAGGATCTAACTAACGCTGTGCGGCTCAGATCTACCGAAAACGATTCGCTAAGTGATCTAATCCTACGCGTAGGATTCAGATCTGACAATCAACCTCCTAACGAAGCGGCGCTAAGCGGCGTTGGATCGGGCGGCACGTCTGACTACGGCGGTGCCGGTGCTCTAGGTCGCCCGGGGAGGAAAGGAGACGCTTACCGGAATCGCAGTGGCGTGCTGATGCTCGAGGTGGCTTTGGTTTATCAAGGGGCGCGCGGAGATGGTCTCTGGAGCTCGTCGGAGTTACGGGCGGCGTCAGTAGCTTGCAGACGTGGTCCTTGCCAAGGTGTGGCGTCGCCCTAGCACGAACCAGTGGTATCAGGATTTGCGCAAGACACAGGTGAACAAGCTCGTGTGAAGGAGGAGGCAAGGGGCGCTCGGGATTTACCTTAATTGGTCACCGGAGTTTATCGGCGGCGCAGGTGGTTTCGGTTGCGAACGGAGGTGACAACCTGGGTCACGAGCAGGCAAAAGGATAGTATCAGCGGATGCGCAAGATCATTCTGAACATCCCTGTTTGAACCAGAGAGAGAGGGGTGGTCGAGGCTCACCGTATTTGGTCGCCGGAGTTCTCAGTACTACGGGGTTTCGAGAGCAATTGGGCGCAGCCTGGCGGCGGAGTGAGCGAGGTGAATGGGGGAAATTGCTCGCGAGGCAGAGAGGGTTAAGTAGGCTCAGGTGCGACAGGAAACGCTCGCGGATTAATGGCCAATTACGCTGCGCCATTACCGGCCTTGATCGCAATGAGCGACGTGGTCGCGGGCGCAGTTTGGGAAGGCGAGACGACGTGACGGGCCCGCTGGTCAGAAAATAAACCGAGGGGCGTGGGTCCTGTCTGCTGATCGAAAGGCGTGCGCTCATGCGTGAGAGAGGAAAGGAAATGCCCCAGGTGGGCTTGTTGGGCTTGATTCGTTGCTGGGCTAGATCCCTGGCGCGCGGCCTTTTTCTTTTGTTTATTCCTTTTCCTTTTCTATTTCGATTTTTAGGAATGGTTTTGATATGAATTCAAACTCTTTTTGAATTCAAATTTTTCTGGGGGTTTTGTAGGGTGCAGTAGTCTCTAAAATAGATATTAAGCATGTGGTTACTCTGCATAGGCTTGGACAAGCTTGGAGTATAGAAATAATCAGGGACTTTGCATCTGGTTTGCAAAAGTTTAAAAAGGGGTTTTTAAATCTATTTCTAAGTTGAAAATTTTGGTCTAATTTTTACACACAAACTTTCCAACAATGAAGGCAAGCAACCAAGTTCCTAAACTTCCAAACTTTCAAATGGTGATGGCCATTTGAATTAAATCTGCTCACATAAAATCATAGCACCATGCTTCTGTTTTTCTGAAATGAGTTTGGCTAATGATCTCAATCTATATGTATGCATGAATGATATGCAAACTTTGAAATCATGATTTTAGGGATGTTACAGTTCGATAGTTTTCCAGAAAGAGTTCCGCTCTGTCGCCACCATGAGAAACCAAGATTCGGATCTAGAAACTCCGTTCTGGCACCCTGCCGGGACGGGTAATTTGGAGAGGATCATCGTCATCGTCATCACCAACGCATCTCCATCAACCACCAATGTTTCCCTCATCCATGAGTGAGTAATCCCCCATTGTAGGCTTGGGGATGGTAGGGATTGGATGAGTTCTAGCATGTAATCGAATAAGATCTGTTAGGGGCATAATGCCTAGTATCTCTATTAGTGCTAATTTGACTTTGTTGCAACTTGTTGTGCTTAATGCTTGTCACTAGGGCCCGAGTGCCATGATCTCAGATCTAAACTTATTATTGAATCATTATGATAGTATTGTTTATGATCTTATCTACAAGTTGTGTACACATATCATTGCCCGGATCCAAAGGCCCCAAAGTGACAATAATTGGGACAACCGGAGGGGATGGCTGTGGTATGAGGATCACATGTGTTCACGGAGTGTTAATGCTTTGCTCCGGTGCTCTATTAAAAGGAGCACCTTAATTGCCAGTAGTTCCCTAGAGTCCCCGCTGCCACGGGCTGGCAGGACAAAAGATGTTGTACAAGTTCTCATTGCGAGCACGTATGACTATATATGGAGAACATGTCTAGGATTGTTTAGTACTTGGATGCTTGTTATTATTTATCTGCAATGCCCTAGTTATTTGAAGTTACATGTTTAGACTCGTCCATGCAACGCCTGTCCATCCATCCCTATGCCTACCTTTTCGAATCCCATCATATCAAGTATCTGTTACTATTGCTCATGTTTCACTATTGCTGTTACTATTGCTGTTGCTACTACAAACTGTTGCTACTGATAAACTTCTGTGAGCAAGAACTATTTCTAGGTGCAGCTGAACTGACAACTCAGTTGTTAAGGCTTGCAAGTATTCTTTGGCTCCCCTTGTGTTGAATCAATAAATTGGGTAATACTTGCTTGAAGTATTGCGATCCCCTATACTTGTGGGTCATCAAGACTATTTTCTAGCGCCGTTGCCGGGGAGCATAGCTTTATTTGTAAGTTCACTTGGATCTATTATTGTTCACTGCTACTCCTTTCATCATGGGGAAGTCTCGTGATGGAAAGTTCCCTATTTTACCATCCACTACAAGAAGAGGTATAATCCTAAACACCTCTGCTGCTCTTGATTCACCGTCTGTTATAAGTAAGCTTGTCACACCACCACCACATACTCATGCTACACACACTGCTACCACTGCTGAATCTGAAAATGCTTTTGATACTCATGATGTTACTTCTACTGTGCTTGACGCGAGTGGTTCACTAGGTCCTTTTCTAGATGCTACTATGGCTAGTCTAGGAAATACCAAAACTCCTAGTGAATACACTGTTACACCTGTTAGCTCACCTGAGTCTAGTGAGAGTTATGATATTAATGATGGTCACATTGAGCTCACTGATGAATTTGTTGAAGAGTGCCGAAACACACATGGTACTAGTGCTATGAAGAGTCTCCTTGCTAGACGTACTATTATGCCTAAGTTGTCCTATGATCCTAAGTTTGCCACTTCTCCCATAGATATTAAAGATGAAGACTATGATTTCTCTCTTGATTTATATTATTTAGATATTGTTGAGAAAGAACCTTTTTGTGGTACTGAAAATGAGAGTGTTGTGGATCATATGAATGAGATTTATACTATGAGTGCTTTGTTCTCTGATGATTTTAAGATGCGCAAGTACTTTGTTGCTAAGATCTTCCCTTTTTCACTAAAAGGAGAATCTAGGGCTTGGTTTAATAGATTACCTCTTGGTTCCATTGATAACCCTGATTGCTTGATTGCTTCTTTCTTCCATAAATATTTTCCTCCTAGTGCTAGACATGCTGCTTTGCAGAGACTTTTTGATTTTAAACAGGGAGAAGAAGAGAAATTGCCCGAGTCATGGAAAAGATTATGTTCCTTGATTCATGCGCATCCTGGATGTCCATTACCTAAGAATGAGCTTCTTGATATTTATTATAATGGACTAACTGATGATTCTAGGACCTACCTAGATAGCTTTCTGATTGTGTTTTCAGGAAAAGGACTCCTACAGATGCTGAAGAATTAATGACCAAGATAAGAAAGAATTATGATGATTGGACTTCAACCGAGCTGAATACACCTGAGCCTATTACTCCTGAACCAGTTGTTCCTGAACCAGTTCCAACACCAACAACAAAGAATAGGGGAGTTATTGCATTAAATGATGAAGTGATGAAGGAAGCTAACAAGTGTCTAAAGGATAAAGGTATTAGAGCTGAAGATGTGAAGAATCTACCTCCTATTGAAGAATTATGTAAGCCAATTCCCCACTCATCTACTATTGAGGTACACTCTCTCCAATTTAATGAAGGTGACATTCCTTATGGTAAGCCTCCTGATCAATGCCTAGAGGAACTTGACACATTTATTGTTAAACAAGGTAATTTTAATAAACAAGTTCAGAATCATTTATTGGAAAACTCTAGAGCTATTCATGAGTTGAAATATATTGTAGAAAGAACTTCTAATGATATTAAAATGCTTTGTAAACAATTTCAAATGGTTCAAACTCAATTTGATCAACTTGCTGA
This sequence comes from Avena insularis, assembly GCA_023614405.1. Taxonomy (NCBI): domain Eukaryota; kingdom Viridiplantae; phylum Streptophyta; class Magnoliopsida; order Poales; family Poaceae; genus Avena; species Avena insularis. Next base: position 474,091,296 of record CM042697.1, read on the forward strand.
AGTACAAAAGGATATGCTAGTTAATGCTTCAGGAAATAAATATGCTTATGGAATTAGAACTAGGAGTGGTGCAGCTACTCAAGATCCTTTATATCCTGAAGGACACCCTAAAAGAATAGAGCAGGATTCCCAACAAGGTGAAGATAGTGGTAGTCCTCGTAAGAGGAAGAAAAAGAAACATAACATAGTCAAGGAACCACTTGAACCTGATGTAGATCCTAATAGTATATCTGTCTCTGATGCTGAAACTGAGAGTGGTAATAATGATGAGTCTCCTGATAAGGAGGAAGGTGAGGAAGAACCTGAGAAACACACTAAGAACACTAGGTACACAAAGGAAGATTTTATTGCTAATAAACATGGTAAAGAGAGAGAACCTTGGGTGCAGAAACCTATGCCTTTTCCAGGTAAGAAACACAAGTCAAAGGAGGAAGAACACTACAACAAGTTTTGTGAGTGCATGAAACCTTTATTTTGCAAATTCCTTTGACTGGTGCTATTAAGTTGCCTCCTTATTCAAAGTATATGAAGGATATTGTCTCTAATAAAAGGAAGATTCCTAATGAGAATATTTCTACTTTGCTTGCTAATTATTTCTTCAATGGTAAGGTTCCAAAGAAACTTGGTGATCCAGGTATACCGACTATTCCTTACTCCATTAAGAATAATTATGTTAGAACTGATTTATGTGATTTGGAAGATGGAGTTAGTGTTATGCCTTTTTCTCTCTACAAGAGGCTCCAACTATAAAAGTTGATACCAACTGATATATCTTTGCAAATGGCTGATAAGTCAACTACTATTCCTGTTGGTATATGTGAGGATGTTCTTGTTCAAGTAGCTCATAATTGCATGGTTTTAACTGATTTTGTTGTGCTTGAAATGTCTGAAGATGATAATATGTCTATTATTCTTGGGAGGCCTTTTCTTAATACTGCAGGTGCTGTCATTAATTGTAATCAAGGAAAAGTAACATTCAATATTGATGACAAAGAGCATACTGTTTATTTCCCCAAGAAGGTTGTTAGAAGCTATTGCCTGAATTCCATTGAAAATATTGAGGGCATCAAAGTTGGATAAATATATTGTCCCATTCCATAAGAAAATTTTGAAACTATTATGATTGGGACCATTGCTATCAAGTATGAGGTAACATAATCACCTTGTGGAATACAAAGTTTTGTTTCATATAATATTGTTTTGGTAACAAGACTTGATCAACCTTGTTAACAAAAGGATTTTAATAAACAAAATAATGTTTCTACTGTGGTTATACTTGCTCACTTTTATTTTTCTCCTTTCCAATCTTTGCTCTTCGCCGTGCCTAACTTAAAGGCGTTAAAGAAAAGTACTTGTTGGGAGATAACCCAAGAGTTTCCTTAAGTCTTGGAAGTTATTACTTCAGTAATGACCTCTCCTTATCCTTTTTGTTTGCTTTTTTTGCCAAGAATGACCTCTAATGAGAGGGAAGTAAGATTTGAGGAGTTGCTATCCCAAAACAGATTCCCGTCCTCCATCATAAAAATCCGTGAGAAGTCTCTGTAAGTCGGATTGAGCTGAAAATTTACGAATAAATCCCCCAGTATGTTAGCTAACTTTAGTTAGTTCAATTCTTTTTGATTTGAGCAACAAAAGATTTTCGAAAAAATCGGTTTCTACCTGCTGGTCTGTTTTGACAGATTTCTGCCATTATTTGCATTTGCTTCTTATTGATTCCTTTTTAAGTTCTCTTTTGGGGAATTGAGATTTTTGAAGGATTTGCTACAGTAGCTTGTGTTTTTAGTGAAAAGTTTTGCTGTTCCAAAGCTAAACTCTAAGGTCTATTATCTTTTGAATACACTAATGTTGCTAATGAAGATTGTGTGAAGTTTTGTATGAAAGAAAAATTTCAGGTGTAGAGAGAGGATGATGTAATGAGATGAAGGATGGACAAAAGCTCAAGCTTGGGGGGAGCCACTCCATGTCACCCCAAGAATTAATCAAGAGGTACAAGCGTCAAAGCTTGGGGGTGCCCAAGGCATCCCCTTCTTCATCAATAAAATTCTCAGGTCTTTCTAGACACTTCGTTTTTATTGTTTCATGCATAGTTGTGTTGTTCTTGGAGCGTCTTAGTTTTTGTTTTTGGTTTTATTTTGCTTCGTTTGGTTTTGCGTTGGTTGCCTTCTAAAAAAATCGAAAACACCAAAAATATTTGTTCTTCTTCTTTGGTTTTGTGAGTTCTTTACAGGGTTCAACCGTCCTCAGTGGATTTTGGTTTCATGTTATTATTCAAGTCACACAACTGAAGGGCAATAATAAAGATTAAGACAACTCGAGGTGTGGTAAGAGGTTGGTAACGAACTCTATTTGTTTTTCATTTTTTTACATATACTCATCATTGTGAGCATGCTTAGCATGTTTGTGTAAGGTGTATATCATTATGGATGCTTAGTAGTTCTTGCTTGTCTATGATTAGCTCCAGCTTGGTAATAGTTTGTAGCATGTCATATGAATGTTTGCTTTCATTGTTTTATTCATACTTTGGTATGATATTGTGGTATCCTCCTCTGACTGTTCATGTGAATCGACTTGGCACATGATCACGCATGCATATGACTAATCAATAGTCAGTAAGCATTGATGATTTATTTTGCCTCAGAGCTCTGGTATCACTTCCATGCCATAATTAGTCATGTTTTGTTGTAAGCATGATTATGACAGCTATTGCTCTCTCGTTTGTCGATCCCTCTCTATTGCTAGCCTTCACTTGTACTGAGTACGTGCTCTACCTGTGCTTCCAACTCCCCAAAACCAATATTGCCAGTTGTGTCCACCATACCTACCTATTAGCATCATTTGCTATTTCAGTGCATATTCCATATGCCGTGTTTTCTTCCAAAATAAAATATTTATCTATTTTGAGAAAGTTAGTTAGTAAAGCTCTCACGAACTTGATGGCACACTTTATTCCTTGCGCTTAATAATTCTGAACCATTGTGACTAGTCCATGAAAGTCATATGCTTGCTTATTATATACTGGGAGTCAGCAGAACCGTGCTGCCAATGGGATCGCTTTCAACACCTGTTGGATATCTCATCTAGTTGATACTTTGCTCTTTTGTTTACGGATGTCGACAATGTGAAATAAAAGGGGAAGTTGTTAGTTCATGGAGTTTATACATTGTGTTAGAGAAACGTCTGGGCCGCTAGCCTAAGCCATGCCTAATCATGGTGGAAACTTGCAGCATCACTGTAATGAGCATCTATGAAGCGTCCTCAATAAAAAGCTATGCATATGGTAAATAAAAAGATTGCTGAGATGCTCATTGTCTGCTTGCCTTGTCATTTTGGTTATAGGAAAGCTCTTGTACCATGTGCAAGGGGTACCCCGTTGGCGGTTCTCGATGATATGCATGTATTTACAATGACAAGAACTTTCAGGTGACCAAAGTTGAGTAGCATGCGGAGCGACCCTCGTACTCAAGGGACTTGGGATTTGCAGTCTATGGTTTGTCAAGCATATGATTCAGAGTGGACCTCACTTTCACCTTAACCACATGAAGATGCCTATGATAGGGGCAATGAGAGCTCAAAGCTAATGAGTACCTTCCTTTCGGCATTGGGAAGCCTTTCAAACCTTCACAAAACCGTTTTCACAACCTTGTTGAGTCACCACTTATTCTATGAGCACCTTTTTGAGAGCATAGTTGTCATTCTTATGTTTGTTCCAAAACTTGGTTAATTATGTCATGACTTTGATGCTTGTATCTTTGATATCTCTATCTCTAGTTTTCACTTGAACTTCAGAGGTGCCTTGGCATTTATATTGTGCTCTTCAAAACAAAGGCAAGAGAGATACCACTCTATCATACCTTATTATGAGCATTGCAATGTTGCTTATGTTATGTTTCATGTTACTTATTATTATTGAGTTGGTTTCTCTTCATAGCTTGCAATGACTATTGAGTAGACTTAGTTGCATACTTCGTATTATGAATTTTCTAAGCATCTACTCCTGTGCTGAGAATATTTACATCATATGAAGCAAAGTGTTCGTGAAACAAACTTTTGATCGCACTCAGTTTTCAACTGAATTGCTTGAGGACAAGAAATAAGCTAAGCTTGGGGGGAGTTGATACGTCCAAAATGTATCTACTTTCTCGAAAACTTTGCTATTGTTTCTTCTCTAAACTTGTGTGATTTGGATACAACTAACACGGACTGACGCTATTTTCAGCAGAATTACCTTGGTGTCTTGTTTTTGTGCAGAAAATGAACTATCAGGAAAAATCCCGGAAAATATGCCCCAAATTATATTTCACCAGAAGATCCACGGATCCAGAAAGGGGAGGAGGCCTGGGGCCAGACCCACCCAGTGCGCAGCCCACCGACCCCGCGGGAGGTCCGCCACCCCAGGCAGCTCCTCGGCCTCCCTCCGCGCCTATAAGTTGCCTTCTGACCTAAAAACAGGGGGGTTCGATAGTTTTACAGAAATATTTCTGCTCCGCCACCGCCACGAGAAACCAATATTCGGATCCGGAAACTCTGTTCTGGCACCCTGCTAGGACGGGGAATTTGGAGAGGATCATCGCCATCGTCATCACCAACGCATCTCCATCAACCACCGATGTTTCCCTCATCCATGAGTGAGTAATCCCCCGCTGTAGGCTTGGGGATGGTAGGGATTGGATGAGTTCTATCATGTAATCGAATAAGATCTGTTAGGGGCATAGTGCCTAGTATCTCTATTAGTGCTATTTGACTTTGTTGCAACTTGTGCTTAATGCTTGTCACTAGGGACCGAGTGCCATGATCTCAGATCTGAACTTATTATTGAATCATTATGATAATATTGTTTATGATCTTATCTGAAAGTTGTGTACATATATCATTGCCCAGATCCAAAGGCCCCAAAGTGACAATAATTAGGACAACCGGAGGGGATGGCTGTGGTGTGAGGATTACATGTGTTCACGAAGTGTTAATGCTTTGCTTCGGTGCTCTATTAAAAGAAGCACCTTAATTGCCAGTAGTTCCCTAGAGGCCCCGCTGCCACGGGCTGGCAGGACAAAAGATGTTGTACAAGTTCTCATTGCAAGCACGTATGACTATATATGGAGCACATGCCTAGGATTGTTTAATACTTGGATGCTTCTTTTTATTTATCTGCAATGCCCTAGTTCTTTGAAGTTACATGTTTAGACTCGTCCATGCAGCGCCCGTCCATCCATCCCTATGCATACCGCACTCGAATCCCATCACATCAAGTTACATTATTGCTCTGTTTCATCAATCGTTGTTGCTCGTTGTTGTTGCTACTACAAACCGTTGCTACTGATAAACTTCTATGAGCAAAAACTATTTCCAGGTGCAACTGAACTGACAACTCAGTTGTTAAGGCTTGCAAGTATTCGTTGGCTCCCCTTGTGTCAAATCAATAAATTGGATAATACTACCTGCGAAGACTATTGTGATCCCCTATACTCGTGGGTCATCACAATGACAAGAACTTATCGGTAACTAAAGTTGAGTAGCATGAGGAGCGGACCTCGTACTCAAGGGACATGAGATTGCCAACTTATATTTTGTCAAGTATATACTCCATATTTGTTCACTTTAACCTTAATCACCTCAAGATGCTTATGATAGGGGCAATGAGAGCTCAAAGCTAGTAAGTACCATAATATTTTGGAAGCTCTTTATGAACTTGAAATCCCTGCTTTCCTCTATGAAGGGCTTTTCTTATACTTCTAAGTTGAGTCAGTAAACCTATTCCTCTCTATCTCTAGCAAGCATTTGAGTTGTTGTGTTTTAAGCATTCATATGATGATTTATTCAATCATGTTCTTTATCTTCCTTGTTTGCATAAGACTCTTATCTAATGAGTATTACTTTGAAAGCTATCATTGTGAAAAACCTTTTATGTTTGAGCAAAGAGTACTCTTTTTGTAAATTTCTTTACAAAAGCTTTACTTGAAAACTGTTTGCTAGCTGTTCTCTGACCAAGAACAAAAGTTTGCCAATCCCAATAATGATTTATCTTTATGCATCTCTATTGTGATTCCTATACTTGTTGCAAGCTAAGTTATATAACGGTGAGTTGCTTTCTTCTATGAGTTGTGTAATGGTAAGTGTGATGCTTCTTGTCCGTATTCTTTTTATCGACACTTCACTCCATAAACCTGCGGACATGTTTCTCGAGCTCGATTTTAAGCAGGGACAAGCAAAGGTCTAAGCTTGGGGGGAGTTGATACGTCCAATTTGCATCACCATTCTATATCATAATTTGCTTATATTCATTGATATATTTCATATTAAGAGGTGTTACTTATGTCTTTTCATCTGTTTTTGCATGTTGGATGATTCTTGGAGGATGAACTGCCGGAGTCGGGATTCTGACGGAAAAAGAGGTGTTTTGATGCAATTTCGCGAAGATCAAGAAAATACCAGAAAAACTACGAAAAATACTATTTTCCCAGAAGACGAAGAATGCCAGAAGGGGAGGCAGAGATGGGCCACAGGAGGCCCACACACCCCCAGGCGTGGGCCACCCCTAGGCCGCGCCTACAGGGGGTGTGGCCCACCTGGCCCACCTCTGGCTCTACCCTCTCGCCTATATCTTCTCCTTGAAACCCTAATACACGGGGGGGACCACAGAAAGATTCCGCCGCCTCTACGGGGCGGAAAACACCGAGAGAGAAAGAGCTCTCCGGCAGACAGATTTCTGCCGGGGAAATTCCTTCCCGGAGAGGGGAGATCGTCGCCATCAACACCATCATCAAGCTAGACTTCATCGGGATCATCATCATCATCCACACCATCATCTCCACCAGCACCATCATCATCACTCCATCACGCTATAACAATTGTGTTGAATCTTGCATACTCCCTCCGTTCTGAAATAGTCTGCGTTTTGGAAAATCTAAGACAATTTAACAGAGCATTTAATAGTACTACTTAGCTCCTGGAAACCATGCGTTAGCTCCAAACCCAAAGAATGATTTAATGCATTGCCATGCAATTTGCATGCAAAAATGTATCCCGCCAGTTATTTTAACGCCAACAAGAGAAACAGTAGCACAATTACATTTCCCTCCATTTTTACAACAGGAAAGAGTAGTGTTACTACCTTTCCCTCCATTTTTAAACAGAAAGGAGTAGTGCTACTACCTTTCCCTCCAAATTTCAAAAAGGAATTTACAGCGTCAACTCCAGCCTGTTTTACAAGTAGCTGAGCAGTCATCTCCTATAAGTACTGCTCCTGGACTAGAACTTGTCACTTTCACCCACACAGTCCTATCTACACACAGAGACGCCATGGTTCTAGACTTAAACTCCACACCACCGGCTAATGAAGGAAGTGGTGCAGAGGAAGAGGAGAACCATAGCCTTGATGGATAGGGCAACCATAGCCATGGAGAGGAAGAAGCTCATTCATCCATTGATCTTAACCAGCTTCCTACACCTGATGTCCAAGATGCAGCACCAGGTTAGAAACTAAACTTTTCATATAAAAATAGAATGAGTACCACTAGAAATCATCCTGCTGGTTTTTCATTTCTTTCTACATGCCATTTAGCAAGAAGCGTACCATTATTTTCCAGATCCCCGGATCGGATCAATCACGTGATCTTCAAGTCATTCTCGCCGCGGCAGGAACTGGTTGCTTTGACGATGGAGATAGTCTCCGTCTAGATGGAACACAAGAGTCCTATGAGGCTATATATGCAGAAATGTTGGAGGCTGATTACCCAAGAGATGAATGTTTTCGGGTGGTTTGCGGTCTAGATAAATATCGAATGCGTTCTGAAGTAACCCTCTTCAAGCTTGCGATTTTTCTCAGTAGGAGAAGTGCTCTTGATATTGCGGATGCTGAACAGAGAAACCCAAAACCACAAGACGTCCTACTGCTCCTGTTGGTGGTCGCCGGCCAAAGAAGAAATATAGGAAGATGTTGACAAACAAGCAAAGGTGGGAAGTTTATCATGAGTTACTTAAAGATAGTAAATCTGGTAGATTAAAGAAAACTAGCACCACAGTTGTATCAAGAAACCTTGGACACAATATAAGGCAAGTTCAAGAGGTTTGGAGATTATACAAAGAGTGCATAAGAGAAGGAAGAGAGGTGGATGTTAGTCACAGGAAAACCAGGAACTGTGGGCGCAAGAGAATTGAAGCTCCGCTCCAACTAGTACAATCCATTCCTAAAAGACGTAGGCAGACATTGAGTGCACTATGTCATGCCATTCATATGAGCAAGACAACACTTTTTATGAGGTTCAAGCAAGGTTACTTGAGGCGAATTTCCAGTAGTTTGAAGACGGTTTTGAAAGATGGTAACAAGAAGGAAAGATTACGGTTTTGCATGAGCATGACTGATCAGAACACTATCCATAGTGAACCGCAGTTTGTTGATATGGAGAATATTGTACATCTTGATGAAAAATGGTTTAATATGACTAAAAACAACAGAACTTACTATTTGCTGCCTGAAGAAGAAGATCCAGTACGTACGATTCAAAATAAAAACTACATAAGCAAAGTTATGTTCTTAGTAGCTGTTGCTAGGCCTAGATATGATGACAAAGGGGATCAGATATTTGATGGGAAAATTGGTTGTTGGGCAATGGTTACTGAGGTGAACTATCCTAGTCTAAATCTTCTTCAATTTGATGATTTATCATGCGTTCTTTATGTTAATTTATTGTTAAACAGAACCAAAGATGAGAGAAAAGTGACAACAGGCCTAGAGGTACCATGGTCACTAAGAACTTGAAGATAAACAGAGATGTCATGAGAGAATTCATGGTCAACAAAGTGATACCTGCTATTCATGAAAGATGGCCAGATGAAGGGAAGACTATCTACATTCAGCAAGACAATGCACCATCTCATGTTAAGTCAGATGACGCGGCACTGCTAAATGCTATTGCACTCACTGGACGTGATATTCGGATTCCAAAACAGCCTCCCAACTCACCTGACCTGAATATTCTTGATCTAGGATTTTTTAGGTCGCTGCAATCTTTCACGGATCAGTTAAATCCTAGCACTATTGATGAGCTTATTGCAGGTGTGATTGATGAGTTCACCAAGTATACGGTTGAAAAGATAAATAGAATATTTCTGACTCTCCAATCATGCATGATACAAGTGATGAGATTAAGGGGTGGAAATTGGTACAAGATCCCTCACATGAACAAGGGCGGGCTTCTACTACAAAATGCACTACCTGATCGTCTATTTTGTGACCAAGGATTGTACTAGGAGGTTGTTAGCTATCTAGCCGATTGATCTACTTGTAATGCTCTTATTATCAATTGTACCATTCTAAATTTAGTACCATAGTTACTTTGTTTGAGCTAGAATGGAAATACTATCCATGCTCCATTTTTAAGCATGAAACAAACAAACAATTCTTAGCATGACAGTACTATCCATGTTCCATTCTTAAGCATGAAACAAACAAACAATTCTTAGCATGACAGTACTATCCATGCTCCATTCTTAAGCATGAAACAAACAAACAATTCTTAGCATGACAATACTAGACATGCTCCCTTACATCCCCAACTTTTCATTGTTGGAATTATGCCCTAGAGGCAATAATAAAGATGTTATTATTATAATTCTTGTTCATGATAAAGTTTATATTCCATGCTAGAATTGTATTAAGCGGAAACATTAATACTTGTGTGGTTTGTGAACAACACCGTGTCCCTAGTACACCTCTATGGACTAGCTCATTGATCAATGATGGTTAAGGTTTCCTAACCATAGACATGAGTTGTCAATTGATAATGAGATCATATCATTGGGAGAATGATATGGTGGACAGACCCAAACTAAGCAAAGCTATTAGATCGTTTCATCGTGTTCGTCTTTGCGAAGCTTTTCTCATGTCAAATATTGTATTCCTTAGACCATGAGATAATGCAACTCCCTGGTATCGGAAGAAAGCTTTGAGGTCATCAAACGTCATCCTATGAGAGGGTGATCATAAAGGTGTCTCTCAGGTGATCGGAAAGTATCTGTTGGGTTGTATGTATCGAGATGGGATTTGTCCCTCCCAAGTCGGAGAGATATACTTCGGGCCCACTCGGTAATCGATATCAACACCGCTTGCAAGCATGTGGTTAAGGAGTTAATCACAAAGTGATATCGTATTACGGAACGAGTAAAGTACATTTGCGTGAACGAGATTGAACTAGGTATGACGATACCGACGATCGAATCTCGCAAGTAAAATATCGCGAGGCGGGAATATATATATGGGATTGATTGAATCTCGGCATCGTGGTTCATCCGATATGATCATCGATGAATGTGGGAGTCAATATGGGTGCCTGACCCCGCTGTTGATTATTGATAGAAGATCATGTCTGCATATTCTCGAACCCGCAGGGTCACACACTTAACGTGTCTCGACGCTAGGATAGATTGGATAATTGGTTTATGAGTTTTTGTTCGGAGTCTCGGATGGGATCCGGATATCACGAGAGGTTAGGAATGGTCCGAGAATAAGATTCATATAAGGCAAAGGCAGTTTTTGGAGTTCGAATTGTTCCAGGTTAATCGGTATTGTACCGAAGCTTCTAGAACCTTCCGGAAGGGGCCAACGTGGTCCCACCTTCCGGGAGGGGCATGGGCCTATGAGGGAGTGTCCTGGCACGCATAGGGCACAAGGCCCCATAGGGCCCAGCCGATCCTAGATAAGTTTAAATCGTTTAAACTAGAGATAAGATAAGATAGGATTTCTAGATAAGGAGAGTTTAAATTGTTTAAACTAGAGATAGGCTTGGAGGAGAGGCTAGGCCGCACCCCCCTCTATATATAGAGGGCTGGTGCGCCTCACACACCCTACACCTTCCTCCAAACCCAGGTTGCCCTGCCGCCTTCCTCTCTCCCTCCCGATTGTTTGTAGGCGAAGCCCTCCAAATTCTCCACCATATACACCACGCCGTCTTGTAGATCCAATCTATCTCTCCACCATACTTGCTGGTCCGAGGAAGGAGGAGACGCCGAGGTGCCGTGACGTGCATCTCACGGAGGCACCGCCACTTGTGGTGCTAGATCAGATCGGATCGCGAGGAGGAGAAGCAAGTACGACTACATCACCCACGTTCCGATTTAACGTTCACTGCGGCGAATCTTCAAGGGTATGAAGATCTAATCCAATCTCTCTCATTGTTTGCATCTCCTAGATTAGATCTTGGCTTTCCTCTGTTCGCTCAGAAAATTTTGATTTACTATGCTGCGAAACCCTTCAGTGGTATCAGAGCTAGATCTATGCGTAGATGTGTTTCACGAGTAGAACACAACATGGTTGTTGCGGGCGTTGATGTTTTCTGTTGCAAGCCTCTTGTTTGTGTTCTTCTTATGACGCGGGATAGTGAGATTGAAGCGGTCCAGGCCAACCTTCGACGCCGTCATGTAGACCGGCCTCCGCACTTAACGTGTGGCTTGTACCATACATGCGGCCGTGGATGCCGGTTTCTCTCACTATAGTTGTCATGGGATTAACACCGGAGTTTGGCAACCATAATATCACTGTTGTGGCTTTCCGTAGGTAAGAATCATTCTTAGCATCTACTCCCATAAGCCACGTAAAACATGCAACAACAAAGTAGAGGCGTCTAACTTGTTTTTGCAGGGAGTGTTTTCTGTGATATGGTATGGCCCAAGATGTGATGTGTATATTGTATGCGATGATCATGTTTTGTAATGTTTCACGACTTGCATGTCGATGAGTACACAACCGGCAGGAGCCATATGGTTGTCTTTATAATTGTGTATGACCTGCGAGTCAACTTCTTATACGCCATGTAATAGCTTTACTTTATCGCTAAGTAGTTAGCAATAGTTGTAGTTGCTATTCGTGGTGGAGGCAATCATGGTGGAGTGATGGAGATCATGCCAGAATGCACAAGATGGAGATCATTGCGCGAAGATTGGCTATACCATGTCACATAAAGTTATATGCATGTGATGTTTATCCTTTTATGTATCTTATTATGCTTAGATCATGACGTAGCATTATAAGATGATTCCTCACTTAAAGATCAAGATAAAAGCTGTTCTCCCCAAGTATGCACCGCTATGAAAGTTCGTGTCCAAGCATCACGTGATGATCGGGTGCTATAGACTCTACGCCACATACAACGGGTGCAAGCCAGTTTTGCACACGCGAAATACTTGGGTCTAACTTGACGAGCCTAGCATGTACGGACATGGCCTCGAACACAAGAACCGAAAGGTTAAGCATGAGTCATATGAATGATATGATCGACACTTCGTTGTCCACCATTGAAACCACATCTCTTCTCGTGATGATCGGATTAGGTGTGGTGAATTTGGATCGTGTTCACTAAACAACTTGAGGGATGTTGAATTTAGGGAGTTCATCTAGTAATTTGATTAAGTTGAACTATTTATCATGAACATAGTCTAAATTGTACTTGCAAATCTGTAGATCACATGGCCAAGTCCAACTTCAACTTCAACGCTTTTGCTGAGAAAGAAAAGCTTAAGAACAATGGGTCTAACTTCACCAACTGGTTCCGCAATCTTAGAATCATTCATGGCGGACAAAGGACTATGTCCTTGGGAAAGCGTTAGGTGACCCCTAACTGCTAGCGGCTGATGAGAAAGCTGTCTATCGACAAGAAAGATGATTATGGTGTGATTAAGAGCACCATGTTGTTTGCTATGGAACCGAACTTCAAAATCGTTTTGAAAACTATCCTGCCCTTTGAGATTCTCGAGGAGCTGAAAACCATGTTTCGACTCAGGCCCGCTCGAGAGATATGAGATCTCCGAGAAGTTCTTTAACCGCAAGATGGAGGAAGGGAGTTCGTTAGTGAGCACGCCATTAAGATGTCGCTACACTAAACGCCTTTGAGAAACTGGATCGCAAGATTCCAGAGGAGCTCAAGATTGACAGGGTTCTCGCAATCACTCCCTCCCATACAAAAGTTTTGTAGTGACTCACAATCGATTGGTTCCATCGACACGATCACCGAGCTCTTCGCAAAGCTAAAGGCTGGAGGTGGACATCAAAAGGATAATCATGTGTTGATGGTCAACAAGCCCTCCTTTAAGAAAGGTAAAGGTGCAAAGAAGCCCTTCAAGAAAAGCGCGTAAGCGCTGCTGCTCGAGAAGAAGCTCAAATCTGGACCTAAGCCGGACATCGAGTGCTTCTATTGCAAGGACAAGGGTCCTCGAAGCACAATCGTCCAAGTACTTAGCGGACAAGAAGGTCGGCACCATCAAAGGTATATTTGATATACATGTTATTGATGTTTTCCTTACTAGCCCTCGTTGTAGTGCTCGGGTATTTGATCGGTTCAGTTGTTGCTAATATTTGTAACTCAAACAGGAGCTACGAATAGACGGCTTGCGAGGGATGAGGTGACGATGCGTTGGCAACGGATCAAGAGTTGATGTGATGGCCGTCGACGCTCTCCTTAGTTCTACCTTCGGATTAGTTTAAACCTTAATAAATGTTATTATGTGCCTGCGTTGAGCATGAACATTATTTCGGATCGTGTTTATTGCAAGACGGTTATTCATTTAAATCGAGAATAATGGTTGTTCTATTTATATGAGTAACATCTTTTATGGTCATGCACCTCTTGTGAATGGTTTATTTCTTCTAAATCTCGAAGGGATGAAACACACATCCATAACATTGAGGCTAAGAGATGCAAAGTAGATAGTGATAATACTACTTATTTGTGGCATCGCTGCGTCAGGTCATATTGGTGTAAAGCGCATGAAGAAACTCCATTCGATGGACTTTTGAGTCTCTTGATTTTGAATCATTTGACACATGCGAACCATGCCTCATGGGCAAGATGATCAAAACCCGCTTCTCCGGTATGATGGAGCGAGCAACGGACTTGTTGGAAATCATACATACCGATGTATGCGACCGATGAGTGTTTCGGACGCTACGGTGGATATCGCTATTTTCTCACTTTTACCGATGACTTAAGTAGATATGGGTATATCTATTTAATGAAACATAAATCTGAAACGCTTTGAAAAGTTCAAAGAATTTCAGAATGAAGTGGAGAACCATCGTAATGTAAAGATTAAGTTTCTACGATCCGATCGTGGGGCGAATATTTGAGTTATGATTTTCTCACGCATCTCAAAGCAAGTGGAATCGCTTTCACAACTCACGCCACCGGAACACCACAAGCAATGGTGTGTCTGAACGCCTAATCGAACCTTATTAGATATGGTCCGATCAATGATGTCTCTTACTGATTTGCCGTTATCATTTTGGGGTTATGCATTAGAAACCGCTGCATTCACTTTAAATAGGGCTCCATCTAAATCCGCTGAGACGACACCGTATGAACTGTGGTTTGGTGCTAAACCTAAGTTGTCATTTCTTAAAGGTTGGGGATGCGAAGCTTACGCCAAGAAGTTGATGCCGACAAGCTCGAACCCAAAGCGAGAAATGCGTCTTCATAGGATACCCTAAGGAAACTATTGGGTATACCTTCTATCACGTAATCAAGGCAAAGTGTTTGTCATGAAGAACGGTTCCTTTCTTGAGAAGGAGTTTCTCTCGAAAGAAGTGAGTGGGAGGAAAGTAGAGCTAGACGAGGTTATTGAACCTTCTCTTGAATTGAGAGTAGCGCAAGACCTGAAATTGTTCGGTCACCGCACCAACAATAGAGGAAGCAAATGACAAGGATCATGAAGCTTCGGACGATGTCACATCGAACGTCGCAGTCGACAAGGTCGCGTGCCCCTCCCGAGTGGTACGGCAACCCTGTCTTGACTGTCTTGTTAGTAGAAGACAGCGAACCCTGAACTATGAGGAAGCGATGATGAGCCTAGACTCTGAGAAATGGCTAGAAGCCATGAAATCCGAATTGGGATCCATGAGCGAAAACCAAGTATGGACTTTGGTGGACCCTCCTAGCGACCGAAAGGCCGTTGAGTGCAAATGGATCTTCAAGAAGAAAACGGACGGATGGTAATGTTACCGTCTATAAAGCACGGCTTGTTGCGAAAGGTTTTCGATAAGTTCAAGGTGTTGACTACGATGAGACTTTCTCTCCGTAGCGATGTTTAAGTCCATTCGGATTTTATTAGCAATTGTTGCGTTTCATGATTATGAAATATGGCAAATGGATGTCAAGATGCTTTCCTCAATGGCAACATTGATGAAGAGTTGTATATGATGCAACCCGAAGGTTTTGTCGATCCTAAGGATGCTGATAAAGTATGCAAACTTCAGCATTCCATTTATGGACTAAAGCAAGCATCTCGGAGTTGGAACCTTCATTTTGATCAAGTGATCAAGAGCTTTGGATTTGTTCCAAATTGCTACGAAGCTTGCATCTACAAGAAAGTGAGTGGGAGCTCGGACGCTTACGGTACTATATGTGGATGACATATTGATTATTGGAAATGACATCAACATGCTTAACGATGTGAAGAGTTATTTGAATAAGTGTTTTTCAATGAAAGACCTAGGTGAAGCTGCTTATATATTGGGCATCAAAATCTATAGAGATAGACAAAGACGCCTGATAGCTTTAAGCCAGAGTACATACCTAGACAAAGTTCTGAAAAGATTCAGAATGGATAAGGCATTGAAAGGTTCAGTGCCTATGTTGTCAGGTAAGATATTGAGCAAGGCTCAGTGTCCAGCTACGGTAAATGATAGGGAAGCTATGAGCAAAGTGCCTTATGCCTCGGCCATAGGTTCCATCATGTATGCCATGTGTACTAGACCGGATGTGTCCAATGCTCTTAGTTTGACGAGCAGATATCAAAGTGATCCAGAGTGGAACATCGACAACCGTGAAGAACATCCTAAGGTACCTAAATAGGACTAAAGAAATGTTCTTAGTCTATGGGGTGATGAACATTTCGTCAGAAAAGGTTACGCCGATGCTAGTTTCGACAATCGACAAGGATGATTCTAAATCTCGATGGGATACGTGTATATTTTGAATGGAGGAGCCGTGGAGTCGGAGAAGCTGCAAGCAAAGCGTGATCGCGGGATCTACAAGAGAAGCGGAATACATGGCTGCTGAAGCGCCAAGTGAAGGAGTTTGGATCGAAACTTCATCATCGAAGCTTGGCGTGGTTCCAAGTGCATTGGACCCACTGGAGATATTGTGTGACAACACCGGGCGCCATAGCACTCGCTAAGGAACCAAGATATCATCCAAAGACCAAGCATATCAACTGCAAGTTTCATATAATCCGAGATTATATAGCAGATGGAGATCTCAAGATCAAAGTACATACAGATCTGAATGTCGCAGATCCATTGACTAAACCTCTTCCACGTAAAACATGATCAGCACCTCGATTGCCATGGGTGTGAGATTGTTGCCAAATGTAAACTAGATTATTGACTCTAGTGCAAGTGGGAGATCTGGAATTATGCCCTAGAGGCAATAATAAAGATGTTATTATTATAATTCTTGTTCATGATAAAGTTTATATTCCATGCTAGAATTGTATTAAGCGGAAACATTAATACTTGTGTGGTTTGTGAACAACACCGTGTCCCTAGTACGCCTCTATGGACTAGCTCATTGATCAATGATGGTTAAGGTTTCCTAACCATAGACATGAGTTGTCAATTGATAATGAGATCATATCATTGGGAGAATGATATGGTGGACAGACCCAAACTAAGCAAAGCTATTAGATCGTTTCATCGTGTTCGTCTTTGTGAAGCTTTTCTCATGTCAAATATTGTATTCCTTAGACCATGAAATAATGCAACTCCCTGGTATCGGAAGAAAGCTTTGAGGTCATCAAACGTCATCCTATGAGAGGGTGATCATAAAGGTGTCTCTCAGGTGATCGGAAAGTATCACATTGGGTTGTATGTATCGAGATGGGATTTGTCCCTCCCAAGTCGGAGAGATATACTTCGGGCCCACTCGGTAATCGATATCAACACCGCTTGCAAGCATGTGGTTAAGGAGTTAATCACAAAGTGATATCGGATTACGGAACGAGTAAAGTACTTGTTGTGAACGAGATTGAACTAGGTATGACGATACCGACGATCGAATCTCGGGCAAGTAAAATATCGCGAGACGAAGGGAATATATATATGGGATTGATTGAATCCTGGCATCGTGGTTCATCCGATATGATCATCGATGAATGTGGGAGTCAATATGGGTGCCTGCACCCGCTGTTGATTATTGATAGAAGATCATGTCTGCATATTCTCGAACCCGCAGGGTCACACACTTAACGTGTCTCGACGCTAGGATAGATTGGATAATTGGTTTATGAGTTTTTGTTCGGAGTCTCGATGGGATCCAGGATATCACAAGAGGTTCCGGAATTGTCCGGAGAATAAGATTCATATAAGGCAGTGCAGTTTTTGGAGTTCGGAATTGTTCCGGGTTAATCGGTATTGTACTGGAAGCTTCTAGAACCTTCCGGAAGGGGCCAACGTGGTCCCACCTTCCGGGAGGGGGAATGGGCCTATGAGGGAGTGTCCTGGCCGCATTGGGCCAGGGGCACAAGGCCCCATAGGGCCCAGCCGATCCTAGATAAGTTTAAATCGTTTAAACTAGAGATAAGATAAGATAGGATTTCTAGATAAGGGAGAGTTTAAATTGTTTAAACTAGAGATAGGCTTGGAGGAGAGGCTAGGGCTGGACGCACCCCCCTCTATATATAGAGGGCTGGTGCGCCCCCCTCACACACCCTTACACCTTCCTCCAAACCCAGTTGCCCTGCTGCCCTTCCTCTCTCCCTCCCGACTGTTTGTAGGCGAAGCCCTGCGGCAGAAATTCTCCACCATATACACCACGTCAGGTTGTAGATCCAATATATCTCTCCACCATACTTGCTGGTCCGAGGAAGGAGGAGACGTCGAGGTGCCGCACGTGTGCATCTCACGGAGGCACCGCCACTTGTGGTGCTAGATCGGATCGGATCGCGAGGAGGAGAAGCAAGTACGACTACATCACCCACGCCCGATTTAACGCTCACGCTGTCTTGAATCTTCAAGGGTATGAAGATCTAATACAATCTCTCTCGTTGTTTGCATCTCCTAGATTAGATCTTGGCTTTCCCTCTGTTCGCTTCCGTAGAAAATTTTGATTTACTATGCTGCAAAACCCTTGATTCATTGCCACGAATCTTAAAGTAGTCAGGACATAAAATCCTAAGCATGCTATAGCAAACCTCATTCTCATCAAGTTGACCATCGACCGGTTCTTCAGCATAATCGTCATCTTGAGCTCCAACAGGGTCCTCAAGGATGGAATCAGGAACAAATTCGTCCTCTGCGCCAATCTCTGAATCTGGCACGAACTTCATCTCATCGGAGTCATACGGAAAGAGGCCAATGCCGCCGCTATTGTGCTCTGTGTCTTGGACGAAATCCATGCTACCATGACCTTCCTCTTCCACCTCTGGCACACCAGGATCCTGGGTGTCCGGGACAAATTCGATGCCCAGGACAAGTGGAGGACGTGGCGCTGCCCGTACCACTGGCTAAGAGCCACTCGCCCAGCCGCCGCTCGCCCCGCCGCCGCTCGCCCCGCCGCTGCTCAGACTCGATCCATGGCGCCGCCGCCGCCCGCCATCGCCTGCACTCATCGCCAATCCACGGCCGACGCCGCTTCGCCTCATCGCTGCCGCGCCATCGCTTTCACCGATCTCGATCTGCCGCTCCATCTCTCACTTTTCTCATGTGTGGATGTGGAAGAAGTACTCCTCTGGTATGCGGGATTATATGGTGGCCACTCCATTAACTCCGGGGAGAAGACGAGGAGAGATCAGGGCGGAACGAGGTGGGAACCAGGGAGGCGGAGACGATGGAGGAGGAGACGGGAGTTGAGATATTCCCAGGCGTGAGGATGGGGATGAGTGCGTGGGGTGTGCGGCTGATTAATTAGCGACGTGGGACCTCGCTCTAGGATGCAGACTATTTCGGAACAAAAAATCGACCCAGAACACAGACTATTTCAGAATGGAGGGAGTAGTTCTTAGGGGAAACTTTCCTGGTATTGATTACTATTGTAGTTGATGCTTGTGAGTGGAACCATTGGATTATTGTTTATGTTTAGATTGTTATTCATCACCATATAATCTTTGATCTTGATCCATATGATGTCTCATGAGTAGTTCGTTTAGTTCTTGAGGACATGGGAAAAGTCATGTTGTTAGTAGTAGATTTGCGTTGAGATATTATTCAATGGTTTAGTATTTAAATTGTGGTGCTATTCTTCTAGCGGTGTCATGTGAACGTCGACTACATGATACTTCACCATTTCTAGGCCTAGGGGAATGCATTGTGTATTTGGCTACTAATTGTGGGGTTGCCGGAGTGACAGAAACATGAACCCCCATTAGGACACCATTGCACAAGGGAGCGTAGGATCTCAGAGTTTAAGGCTGTGGTTAGGTTTATACCTTAATTGCTTTTTTGTAGTTACGGATGCTTGCAAGGGGTTTAATCACAATTATGTATTAGTCCAAGTAAGGTCGGTACATTAGCGCAGGTTCACCCACACAACACTTATAAAACCAAAGAAGACTACTCAGCTATTTGAAGCGAAAGCACTTGATAGAATTCTCAAGTGTCCTCGAGAACTTTTGGTCCTCATAAGTATTTCCACTGGCTTATCCTTTTCTAAGAAAGGATTGGGCCACTTTCTGAAATTGTTTCCTGTCTTTATTACTCGCAGTTTATTTCCATGCTTTATCAGAAAACCCCTAAAAATCCGTTTGCTAAGTATTTACAGAGATTTCCTACTACATACCACTAGTCAACACCTTGTGCTCCTCGTTGGGATCGACACTCCTATTTATCGGAAGTACTATGATACACCTTCTATACTTGTGGGTCATAATATAAATAGGCCTCGGGCGATGAGAAAACTCTCTCGCTTCGCCCACGACGACACCCATCCATCACAGGGATAGATCTAGATCTAATCTCCAAACCCTTCTCCACCACCATATCCATATTCCTCCACTTGTAATAGTAGATCTCATCTCCAATTGGTGACATTGTAAGACTATTATTAACAAGCTCATGATTTCCACTACAATGTTTTTGGTTGTTGATTTCATCTCTATGTGTGAGTAACTATCCTTGGGCTAAGGGCTTCGGCCTAGCCATGTAGCTTTGTGCATGTTATTTATCATAGATGGGATCATGTATTAGTTTGTATGAGATGATGATTATTGTACCCTCTCTTGCCTCAATCTAAGGAATGCCGGGTACCCAAGACCCCAAGGATTGATCCAGGTATAGGGAGTGTGAGTAATAACTGATCTATAGGATGGGAACCTGATAGTTGTGAGATTCAACACATTTTGATGGTTTTTATTGATGGTTTTCATCTAGACTTGATGTTTTTCTAGATTTACCTAACACTAATACTTCGGTAGCAAAGAAAACTTGGTTTTTAATGTGTGTTTAGGTTCTGAACATCAACAAAGGGTTTTAACAGGAAAAACACAATATTCAGGCGAAAATAAGCAAGTATCTTTTTGGAAGCAATCGAGGAGGGCAACCAGTGGGTTTGACGACCAACTATACGTCGGCAATATTTTCTCCGGCCGTATAGTTCCCGCCGTATAGTTTCCACCGCCTTCTTCTTGTCAAAATGGACAACTTTCATGAAGAGATCGATGACGAAAACAGAACACAACAGCCAACATTCCACCCAGAAGGGAGAAAGAAGAGATCCGGAGAAGAATGAGAAGACGTTCTTCATCTCGCTCCACGATCTTCGACCTCCTAGCCACCACACCCCCATAGCCATTACTTGTACTTGAGAGAGAGAGATCTTCACCTTGCAAGATTAGGGTTTGAGATTGTTTCTTCCCATCTTTAATTGTGTTGGATTGATTTTCTATTCTTATTGTGGATCTCCACGGTAATATCTAGAAGAACTCCCTTTATTTAATTATATCGATGATGCTTTCTTCTCTCATGTGTGAGTAAGTTCCTTTGGGCATGGGAGATGTAAGGGATTGGTGAGATGTGATGTGCATATATATTTTCCATTAGTTTGTGATTGATTTTAATTACTATATTATGTGTGCCTAACTATCTGTGGGATGCCTAATGCTTGTTGTCCAATTAAGGGCCCAGACAATATGATACTTTGTTCTACATAGATAATATCTTGTTTGCTAGCAGACCGGCGACCCCCGAGTGACATGAGGATATCAATGGAAAAACTAGTTGAACTTGAGGAGCACGAGGATCCACTGTGCCTATTGCATTAGTCCAATCCAAGGAGCTTAATTACTAAGCAACCTGAAGGATCTTAATCATCTAGTGACTGACCATGGTTTTGGTAACAGACTAGTAGGATTATTTAAGTTGTGATGAAATCTACCAAGAGGAGTTTCAGCTAATTATGGGTTGCTCTCCTATACACACACTTATAAGATTATAATTGTTACACTTATCACTCATCCACTTGGCACATTCACTATCACCATGAACTGTATCTCCCCGCGCCTATTTTGTCACATGTAGAAAAAACAAAAAATAATCGAATCGTTCTTTACTTTCATGCTTTTTATTTCTAAAGTTTACATTTTAGTTTTATTCAAATACAATCAGTTTAATACAAATTTTATTCTTATTTCAACACTTACAGTCAATTCACTCGAAGACTTGTAACAACTTTGAGTGTGACAAAGACTTCATTCATAAACACTTACCTTTGGGCTCCCTGTGGGATTGATACCTTAACTTCGAAACTAGCTACAAACGATCTGTGCACTTGCAGTCATCAAGCTATTTTCTGGCGCCATTGCGGGGGAGCTTAGTGCTAATTGTTTTGTCTCTTGAAATTTCAGGTGTTACTACTACAAAATGGTCTCCCTCGGAGACAAAGGGTCTACACGCTATGGTAGAACTTATCTACCAGATTATTTTGATCGCGTACCTGTTCAAAGGTGCGAGGAAATTATCGAATTTTTTTACATCAAATAAGGTTGAAGTTGAAAATCTAAGTGATTTCATGGAAATCATGTCCATTCAGAGGACAACTCCCAAGAAACCCGAGAAAACTCTCAGAGAATACAGTGCTCCAAATTCTGCTTATCTTAAACAACCAATAGAATTCCTAATCCGGGAGTTAGAGAATATCGATTTGATGGTGAAATTATTAAAATTTTGCAGCAAAAAGCTTTCAGTGGAAGGGAAGATGAAGACCCAGGAAGAAATCTTAGAGAGTTCAATGATGTGATAACATCAATTGGACCAAAAAGGTTTGCCTAGATATTTCTCACATCTAAAATTATTTCGTTGGTCTCTTAAAGGTAAGGCTCTAGACTAGTTATATTCTCTCCCTCGTCATTACATTAAATGCTGGGAAAACTATATTGTTAATTTCAAAATATATTTAATCCTTTAAAAAAGGTAACTAAAATTAGAAAGAATATAAGCAATTTCAGTCAGAACGTGGGAGAAAACTACCCACAAGCTTGGGATAGATTTTTTCGAATGATCAATAGTATTCCTAATCATGGCTGTTCTGAATCCACTGTTTGCCACTTATTTTACCACGGTCTTAATACTCAATGCAGAGAGTTGCTTGACTTATCAGCAGGAGGATCGATAAATACTTTAACTGCTAAAGCATGCTTGGAATTGATGTCCACTAGGGCTAAGAATGATTCTCTTTATAATCCTAATTTTGGCACTAAGCTAAAAAAAGGAATACTTCGTATAACTCCTGATCTTATGCCTGAAGTACGCAAAACAATAAAAGAGAAAGGTATACCTTCTGAACTTGTTAAGGAAAACAAAGTAGATATATTACAAGTTTTTACTGAAGAAGATGAAACTAGAAAAGTTTTCAAGAATTAAAACATCGACAGGCCAAATCTCATAATAACTTGCATAAGCAATTTCAAAGACATAAGAAGATTTTGGCAGAACTCATGAAAAATTATGATGAGATTGGCCAAGAAATAAAATTATTTCACAAGTACCTTAGTATGATTTAAACCCAATGTGAACAAATAGCATCTGGTTATTGAATTTTTCTTTAAGATGATATAAATATTCCTGTTTCTACTAATGTTGTTACAAGGAGAGATGCATTTGTTACATGACCATTAGGACCACCAGAATATGAAGCTGAAAAAGAGAGAAGGGAAAATGCCTGTAACATGATGGAATCACTCCTCTGGCTAATATGAGTAATCATTATGCAAAAGGAACAAAAATCTTAGTGATGCCATGAGTGTCCATCTCAGCCCGATAAACTAATAATTTTTTTGGCATGCTCTCAATTACTTAAAAACTTAAATTCATGAAGGACAATGAATAGAAAAGTAGCGCTTGAAAAGTCTTGATTTATTGATGTGGGATAATTGAGACACTTTAGTATATATGATTTTCATGACAAACTCTCACACTCTTAATTCTACATGATTACACTTTATCGTTCAAAGGCAGGCCTATGAGTTAATTACATGACATGGAATAAAGTTTACTCTTTTGAATCATCCATGCTTACAATATTTTTGCTGTGCTATAAGGATTCATGAAACCCATATGATATGCTTGCAACTACTCTATCTATGCTAACATTTTCCAGATTGATAAAGTGGAGGAAACATGAGACTACCAATCATGAGTAAGATCATCATCTCATTATTTCAGTTTAAATGATGAGTTCCCTTTTGATTTTGGTTTTCTTGTTCGGGACGATCAAGTTTAAGGTTGGGGAGGTTGATGGCTGTGAAATATAGCCATCCACGTCCGCATTTAAACTAGATATTATTCATAACTAGATATTATTTATATATTTGATGAAAT
Source organism: Avena insularis (assembly GCA_023614405.1). Classification (NCBI taxonomy): domain Eukaryota; kingdom Viridiplantae; phylum Streptophyta; class Magnoliopsida; order Poales; family Poaceae; genus Avena; species Avena insularis. Next base: position 474,115,087 of record CM042697.1, read on the forward strand.
ATATCTCTATTTCCTGCCACTAATGCCTAATGATCAAAGGGGTATGCAATCCTTTATTTCTATTTTGACTGCGCAGATAATGACGTATTATGATGAGAATCACTACATAAATGCCAAAGATACAAGCTTTTCAACACGCCAAAGAAACCAGGAGCCATGAGGAGGCTACTGCAAGCTTAACGAGCAACTATATGGCCCGCCGGCGTATAGTTGCCACCATATAGTTTGCACCGACCTCCTTAGGTCAAACATAACAACTTTTATAAAGGGACCCCTATATAAAGAGGCTTCAGGCGACGAGAAACAAGCCCCCGACTCCACAACATCGCTTCTTTCATCCTAAACTCTCCCTGTCGCCACGACGGGGGAATAGATCTAGATCTAAACCTCTAAACCCTTCTCCACTACCATAGCCATCTTCCACCACTTGTAATAGTAGATCTCATATCTAATTGGCGACATTGTAAGACTATTTGTTATCAAAATCTATGATCTTTATTACAATGTTTGTGACTGTCGATTTCATCTCTATGTGTGAGTAATTATCCTTGGGTTAAGGGCTTCGGCCTAGCCATGTAGCTTTTGTGCATGTTATTTATCATAGATGGGATCATGTATTAGTTTGTATGACATGATGATTGTAGTACCCTCTCTTGCCTCAGTCTAAGGACTTGTCAGGTACCCAAGACCCCGAGGATTGATCCAGGTAAAGGGAGTGTGAGTAACGACTGATCTACCGGATAGGAACCCCAGTGACATAAAGGGTAGTATGGCTGTATATGAGGAACTTACTTGGGATTAACGCTGACATCACTATGCATATCATTAGTTCTCTTTCTTCTCTGGATGAGACTAGTAGGTTATTGCCATAAACGGTTGCGGAGGCGATAACATTTATGGATGCACTGCCCACATATAATTATCTTGCTCTAACAATTACAAGAGTACTTTATTATTATATGTTATTCCCATCAGATCTTTTTGCACAACTACTGGTGAAAACCGAAGACCCTAGGCCCTCTATCTCTCTCTCTCCATCGTCAACAACAACAAGATCGCAAACTCTTGGTATGGTGAAAATGCAATAGGAATTCTAAAACTCTCAAAGGTCCGTTTAAGTAATCTCACTTTTCTTTCTGCTTCCCGAGGATTCGATAAACCTAGGTCTACTAGGGAAAAAGAGCTATACTACATCCGTAATCCGGATCAAAGGTATCAGCAGGACAACCTTTAATGTATACTAAAGTATTCTCTTTAATTCCTACTGCTTGTTTGTAGGTAGAATCTGCTAGATGTAGTTTTAACTTGGTGATTTCAAAAGAGCCAAGATTTAACTTATTAAAAAGACCTTTTGGAATTGTTGAAACACTTGCACCTAAATCACAAAGTGTCGCTATCTCATTAGTCCCAATTTAATCTTAATAGTAGGCTCAAATATATCATCAAGCTTAATAGGTAGTTTTTCAGCAATTTTCTTATATTCTTCCTCAAGCTCACGTACCTTTATTGCTACTTGATTAACAAAGTGTTGATACATATCTTCCTCATTTCCTTCACTTACTGAAATCTTGATGTTGATCCTTTTCACAAGATCTTCAACCGTGTAATTTGGTGAAGGGGCATTGCTATAGTCAAGTTCTTCAGGCTCCTCCCTTTGGATTCTTATCATCTTGAGGTCTTCAACTGGATTGGGCTCAGCTTTACCTGCATATTTAGCTAGAATGAGAGTTTGAATCTCGGTTATCTTACCTAGATGTACCTCAACAACCCTTGTTCTTTCTTGGAGGGCCTGGAAATCATTTCTCAAACTTACAGCTTGGTTAGACAGTTTTCCAAGCATATTATGATGGTTCTTCATTATCTTAAAAAGGATATTATTTTGCTCATTCTGTGAATCCATAAAAGACTTAAGAGTTTCTTAGAGACTACCATTACTTGATCCCATATTATTATTAGAGTTACATGCAGGACTAGAATAGTGTTTCTGGAAATTAGGATTATAGTTCTTCTTCCAAGCAGGGTTATAATCATTATGAGCTATGAAGTCTATTTCTTCAGTATTTGATTCTGGGATAGCTCTTACCTAGGTTTCCTTACCTTTGACGGCTAATATGAGCTCATCCAACTTAGCATTGAGTTCTTCATTTTCTTGAGGTGTGACGGAGTTCACCTTCTTTGTGTTTGATCTTTCCACATGCCATTGTGCATGGTTGTCTTGCATATTGTCTAGCGGCTGCTTTGATTCGGTAATTTGTTTGCCCATGAATGTTCCTCCAGCCACGGTATCAAGCATAGACTTAGATACAGGGTTAAGAGCATTATAAAATAAATGGAGAATTAACCAATCTTCCATCCCATGGCTGGGATAGTTTCTCATGCATTCTTTCATTCTCTCCCATGCAAGCTCTAGTGGCTCACGCTCTTCTTGTCTAAAACCAGTAATATTAGATCTTAGTTGCATAGTCTTTGCAGGTGGAAATAATTTAGTCATAAATAAATAAGTACATTCCACGCATGATGCAATAGTATTTCTAGGCAAAGATAGCAACCATTCTTTTGCTCTTCCTCTAAGAGAAAAAAGAAATAAGTGCAACTTGGCCACATCGGGGTTAACATCTTTAATGCGCATCATATCACATATTGTAGTAAAAGTATTCAAGTGCATACCTTCATCCTCAATAGCAGAGCCTCTAAATTGATTTTGTTGAACCAAACTTAAATAATGGGACTTAATTTCATAGTCCCCAACAGTAATTGCTGGCTGAGTAATAGGAGTATGCAAATAATCATTGTTGGGAGTTGCAAACTCCCAAGCTTCTTTTCAGCCATATTTCTATGTTTTTGGGTTTTCTTAAATAAAAACTTATAATAGTAAAAACAAGAATTAAAAATACTAACTTTTTTTTGGTTTTTAAAATAAAGACTGAAAGCAAACTAACAAAATTTAAAACAAGAATTAAAACTAGCAAGGTTCCTACTAGCCTCACCAGGGTAGCTATTGCTTCCCCGACAACGGTGCCAGAAAAAGGTTTGATACCTTTGATCCGGATTATGGATGTGGTATAGCTCTTTTTCCCTAGTAGACCTAGGTTATCAAATCCTCGGGAAGCAGAAAGCATAGTAAGATTACTTAAACGGACCTTCAGGATTTTTAGAATTCTTTTTGTGTTTTACCGGGCCAAGAGTTTGCTATGTTTTGTTGTTGTTGATGATGATGGAGAGAGAGGGCCTGGGGCTTTTGGTTTCACCAGTAGCTGTACAAAACATCTGATAAGAATAAAAGATAATAATAAAGTATGCATGTAATTGTTAGAGGAAGATAATTATGTGTGTGCAGTGCATCCATAATTGCTATTGCCTCCGCAATCGCTTATAGCAATAACCTACTAGTCTCATCCATAGAAGAAAGAGAACTCATGATATACATAGTGATGTCACCATTAATCCCAAGTAAATTCCTCACAAACACCCGTACTACCCCTTCTGTCACTAGGGTTACCATCCTGCAGATTAGTCATTACTCACACTCCCTATACCTGGATCAATCCTTGGGGTCTTGGGTACCTAACAAGTCCTTAGACTGAGACAAGAGAGGGTACAATAATCATCATGCCATACAAACTAATACATGATCCCATCTATGATAAATAACATGCACAAAGCTACATGGCTATGCCGAAGCCCTTAGCCCAAGGAGAATTACTCACACACAGAGATGAAATCAACAATCATAAACATTGTAATGGAAATCATGAGATTGATAATAATAGTCTTACAACGTCGCTAATCGGAGATGAGATCTACTATTACAAGTGGAGGAATATGGCTATGGTGGTGGAGAAGGGTTTGGAGATTAGATCTAGATCTATCCCTTCGGTGTTGTGGTTTCTGGTGGTAGGGAGGCGGAAGGAAGAGTCGGGAGAGGCGAGGACGAGGTCGAGAGCCTGTTTCTCGTCACTCGAGGTCTCTTTATATAGGTGTCCCTTCATGAAAGTTGTTCTGTTTGACCTAGCGGTGTCTGAGGCAACTATACAGCCGGAACTATACGGTCGGAATTTTATTACCGCCGTATAGTTGGTCATTAAAGCTTCCGCCTCCACTTCACGGCTCCTGGTTTCTTTGAGTTGTTAGAAATCTCGTATCTTTGACTTTAATGTTGTGATTCACATCATCAAACGTTATTATCTGCGCAGGAAAAAAAATAGAAAGACATCATTACATAACCCTTTGATCATTAGGCATTAGTGGCAGGATTTAGAGAGATATTTCCTAAAAATATGAATAATATCTAATTTAAATGCGAACATGGATGGCTATATTTCACAGCCATCAACATATGGGAGAGTAATGTGAGCCTTTTATAGCATCGGTGAGTGGTACACCTTCGTATCTTGGGATGATCCCTTGTTTGGTGTTAGGTTTGTATCAAGCCAACACACCTCAAGGTGAGCCATTTGTGGCGGTCATGGATCATTACACCGCCATACCTCTCCAACAGAGACGTAACTTCTTTGGAAGTGAACTTCAGAATAAAATTGTTGTCTCCTCATGGCTCGGTTATTTCTATACCCAAACTCTTTAATTATGCACTTTACATTGTGAAAGCCTTCATGCTTAAAGTTATATATCTTTCTATCATCTTGTTTCTTGTGTTGCTTTGCATAAGTTGTTGGTGCACTAAGTTAAACCTAGTGGATTTAGGTTTTGTACTTAATAAATTAAATGATATTTTTTCCGCAATTATTAGATCCTTAACTGTAGTTATTTTAGAAATACCTATTCACCCCCTTTAGAAGACATTTGTGTTCTTTCAGGTGTGCTCATGGAAATCCTCCCCAAGAGGATTAGAACCTGGGATACTCTTCCCTTGTAACCAAACTAGCTCTTCTTTTTTATAACTAACCAAACACCCTTAGTGCATTAGAGAGCTTTGGTTATAGACTTTGTAGCTTCCTAGAATTCATTTGTACATCCAGAGCATTGGCGAACTCAGGAGGCGGTCCTGGTGGTCCGTGGTCCACCCAGAATTTTGGAAAAAATATGATATACCCCTAACCTTGGTAGCCTAGTCTGGCCTAGTTCTACTTTTCCCGTCGACGAGTCGAGCAAGTCGAGTGACCCAAGCATTCCCTTCGTCGTTCGTCCTCTCCTTGATTCCCTGGCAATAGGATGGGGCTTACCTAGCTCTGCGCTGCTCCTTCCGGCCACCACCCGTGGCCGCCCAGATTGCTCTGCAACCTCTCCGTCTCGCCCCTCCCCAGCCTACTCCATAGCCTCCCCTTCCCTCCACTCCCATGATCTAGCCTACCAGAACCCCGGCAACCGCTCCACACCTCCGCAACTCCATTCAGCAGTGCCGACCACCACACAAGCAGCCTGTAATCTTTCCCATCTTTGAGCCGCTGAGGACCAACTAGGAAGCTTAGCAGGTATGATGTTTGTGGCTTTCAATGGTGGCCTCTACTGATTGCCTAATTATTTGTGTTAATGTCTCTTATAGTTTGTACTTGATAGTCTGGTGTATATAATTGATGAGTTCTATTTATAAATGGCAACCAATTGTTTATATATATATTGTTTATATGTTTCTATCGTAATTGTAGAATTGAAAGTGAAGAGGCATGAGGATAACATGGGGGAGGATAGCCACATCATGGCACTTTTCTGGCAACATGAAGAAAAGAAGATTGCATCGTCTTCATAACTGTTGGTGGTAGATGATGAACAAACCGAAAATGTTGGGATTTTGTTGATGTGCCCAATCCGATACTAAGACTGAGACTAAAACTGTAGATGCAATAACACATCCGCCATCACCCCAACAACCGTCTGCATGGTCATGTGATGCTCACTTCCTTTCAATTGAACTAGGAAAAAGATTCGTATTTCAAAATATAATGCTAATGATCTATGAGAAAATATTCCTATTAGAAAGGATGCTACATTTTGCTTTGTATGTTATTGTTTCAAGCGAGATCCAACGGAGGGCCTAGGGGTTATCAATTATCTACTTATATTATTCATTTCATAATATTTTATCATATAAAGATTAGTGCAAAAAAAATAAAGTGTGTCACCCTTCAGTTTTTTACCGCGTCTGCCACTGCAACACATTGTGTAGCCCCACGTGTAGAGGCTCAAAAACAGGTCTAGTGACACTTAAGGCACTTTTAACTTCATCATGGATCATCAAGGAGCACGTCTGCCTGAACATAACAAAACATCTATCAATATTAATCATCTTGTCACGTTGGTGTAGGTATTAACCACCGCTCAACACGAATAGCTTGGGTCAGCCTCGAAAACAAAACAGTGTATTAAAAAAAGATATATGATACTCTCGACGCTCCTTGGTAAACTTTTAGAGTATGAAAGTTTTAGATCTCTCTATGCAATATTTTTTTTAGAAATACGTGAATGCGTTCCTTCATTTTATAGAAATAGAATGTTATTTATAAGAATTGATCCCTCGTGCAACCACAAGAAATCAAGGTAAAACTCTTCCGAAACACAAAAGCCTACTCTCGCCCTAGAGCCTGAACTCTTACTCCCACACGCTCCATGATATAGCTAAACAACTAAAACTCCTCCATAATTATTGACGCTGAGCTGTGATGCCGTGTGTTGAAGATGGGTGTTATTGAAGCAGTGAGCATTCCGTAGCTTTCACAGCCCATGACAGGTGAGGCACACTAGCCTGTCAAAGTCTTTCCTTCTCCTAGTTGCCAGCCCTTGGTGCTTGCGCAGCTACCACTCCTGCAGAGTGAAACTGACCATGGTGTGCTGAAAACGCAGACCGGTCTGCTGCCCACACATGCCCCAGACCTCTCTGGTGATGACACACTACATCAATACATGCTCCGTTGTGTGCTCCTCTTGGGTACAAACAAAGCAAGGTGAGGAATTTTCCTGTAACCCATGTCTGGCACGACGATCCGATGTCCAAATCCTGTGCTGCACCGCGAGCCAAACAAATAGCTTACTTTTTGGGGTGGCTCCGCTGCGCCAGATGGCTTCAGCCAAAAGGAAGATGTCCAAACCCTGCGATAGCTTGATGTACATGGATCCGACAATATAGAGTCCCGGCTATTCCATGGCCAGCTAAAACGATCTGCAACATCTCTATCTCCTTCTCTATCCCTATCTCTATCTCTATCTCTCTCCATCTCTATATCCATCTTCACTCTGCTGATGGCCAGCCAAAGGGCGAGACACTCCTTGACTCAGGATGCCAGGACTCTCTATGCAATACTAAAAGACCATCAATAACAAAGAAGAGGAAGAAGGGTATTCCCGAGACTGGATATAAGAGCATCTCCACTCGCCTACCTAGGAGGCCGATCCGGACGCCGAAATTACGTCTGAAGGAGGCCGATCCGGACGCCGAAATTACGTCTGAACGCCGAAAATCGGCCCAGTCGCGTACCCAGGGACCTGTTTTTGTCCGGATTTCGGCGTGTTTTGGTCTGGCCTACCCAGGCCGAACCTAGGTTTCCGGGTACGCCCTGGGGACGCCGGACGCCGCAAAAAATGGCGTGGGCCAGCTCTGTCGGCGAGACAGTCCCATTTCCACCCACTCCACTCGCCCAGACTGCCGCGAAGAGCTCTGCCGCCATGACTTCGCCGGTGGAGCTCCCCCGCGCCGAGACATGCCCACGTCTCTAGATACTCTCGCCGTAGTTGTCGCCCACCTCCACGCCTTCTCCGCCGCCGCTTTTGCCGCACGAGCTTCGCCGTAGCCCTGCTTTGCTACATGCTCCCACCACCACGCCCGCCAAGTGTTCGGCATTTGGCCGAATTCGGCCATGGACTCCGACAACGACGAGATACTCGTCGTTGACTCCGACGAGGACGAGATACTCGCCATGGACTCCGATGACGAGGAGATGCTCATCGTACTCCTGGAGAAGGAGAGCGCCGAGGTCGTCGAAGGCGAGGAGCACTTGCAGATCCTCGCATCGCTCGCCCAGCTATACATGCAGATGGCGAAGCCGAAGCACGGTGGTTTGGCGCCAGGTCGCCGGAAGTGCAAGGCGAGACAAATGATAGAGGGATACTGCATGTTGTACGCCGACTACTTCGCCAACCAGCCACTCCATGGAGAGGACGTGTTTCGCCGCTGTTTTAGGATGAGCCGAAAACTCTTCCTCAAGATCGTGCATGCCATCCGGGAGTTCGACCCCTATTTCCTTTGCAAGAAGGACTGCACCGGCTTGGTTGGGTTTTCCTCACTGCAGAAGTGCACCGTGGCGATGAGGTTGCTTGCATATGCAGCGCCGGCTGATGCTGCCGATGACTATCTCCGCATCGCCGAGTCCATCGCCATTGATTGCTTGTACATGTTCTGTAGGGCAGTGATTGCAGTGTTTGAGGAACAGTACTTGAGATCACCCACCGTTGACGACACTGCTCGGATCCTCGCAGTCAATGAAAGTAGATGATTTCATGGTATGCTTGGAAGCATAGATTGCATGCATTGGGAGTGAAAAAACTGTCCATTTGAATGGCAAGGAATGTACAAAGGCCACAAAGGAGGTTGCACTGTGATACTTGAGGCAGTTGCTACACATGATCTTTGGATCTGGCCCTCCTTCTTTGGCATGGCAGGATCGAACAACGACATCAACGTCCTCAACTTCTCAACTATCTTTTCCAAACTTGTTGAGGGTCATGCTCCCCCTGTGGAATTTGAGATCAGTGGACACCACTACAACAAGGGATACTATCTAGTAGATGGCATCTATCCAAAATGGCCAACATTTGTGAAGACTATCTCAAGCCCAATGCTCCCCAAGCATTCTCACTTTGCCAAGGAACAGGAAGCTTGCAGGAAGAACACGGAGCGAGCATTTGGTGTGCTCCAGCAGAGGTTTGCAATTGTCCGGTTCCCTGCTATGACCTGGTCGAAAGATCAGATGTGGGAAGTGATAAACTGTTGTGTGACCTTGCACAACATGATCATTAAGGATGAGAGGAAGGATCCAGTGAGTTTGCTCGAGGAGGACGAGCCATACTACAAACAGGGTCCTCTTGCCGAGCCTGATCATCAGGTACCTCCAACCTGGGCTGCATTCATCGCAATGCGTCAGGAGATCCAAGATTCGGCGATGCATCAACATCTGCAGGATGATCTTGTTGAGCACCTATGGATACGCAGGGGCAACACGTCGTAGATGCCCAGCGTGAACTAGGCCGAACTTGGCCGAAATATGTTGTATTTTCACTTCTGGCCGAACTATGTTTACATTACGCCGAACTGTGTTCAAAAATTTCGCCGAACTTTGGTCTTAAAATGTTCTGTATTCATTGTATGACGAACTATGCCGAAATCTCGACAAAATTGAGCCGAATTTAAGCCAAATTTCAACGGATGCGGGCTTCCTAGGAACTCGGCCTGGGTACGCGAGTGGGGAACTGGACGTTTTCAGGCCGAAAACTTGCGCTCTGGCCAAATTTTGATCCAGATTTCGGCCTGAATTCACCCAACAAGTGGAGATGCGCTAAGTTGCAAGCGCCGACTAGATAAGGGATCAAGTCTCAAGCATCTCTAAATCCAATCTGATACAGTGACACACCTTCTTTCTACCACTACTCCAGTAACAGTTCAATACAAACCCAAGGTCAAAAAAAGAAAACGGCACGACTGCCACCCACCGAGGACGACTCGACATTACAGTGTCGCTATTACAGTCAGAGTACCTAATAACATGCGTGATTAGTGTAAAAAGTCGCAAAAAAAGAGATTAGTGTAAAAAGTCAAACCAAGTTCAGAAGCCCGCTGACGTGGCACCACAGGTCGTAGTCAACTCACCCACTCCTCTGTGCAAGTCTCACCAACCCCTGCGCACCGCCATGCGGGGCCCACAAGCCATTCTCACTGACCTGTCCCCCACCAGCCTTCTCCCCTGCCTCGCCGGTATATTACCCCCGCTGCCAATTTTCCTCTGCTCTTCCCAGGCGGAGGAGGAGGAGCACGAAATCCCGGCCACCATTTCCCCCCTCTTCAGCTCCGCCCACCGATTCCGACCCGGCTCCGGCGGCGAGATCGATGGGCTCCATCGCGGCAGACGCGCCCGTGGAGCTGGTGTTCCGGTCCAGGCTCCCGGACATCGAGATCCCGTGCCACCTGACGCTGCAGGACTACTGCTTCGAGCGCCTCCCCGAGGTGTCCGCCCGGACCTGCCTCATCGACGGGCAGACCGGCGCCGTGCACACCTACGGCGAGGTGGACTCCCTCTCCCGCCGGTGCGCGACCGGGCTCCGGCGGCTGGGCGTGGGCAAGGGCGACGTGGTCATGGCCCTCCTCCGCAACTGCCCCGAGTTCGCCTTCGTCTTCCTCGGGGCCGCCCGCCTCGGCGCCGCCACCACCACCGCCAACCCGTTCTACACGCCCCACGAGATCCACCGCCAGGCGAGCGCGGCCGGGGCCAAGGTGATCGTCACGGAGGCCTGCGCCGCCGACAAGGTGCGCGCGTTCGCCGCCGAGCGCGGGATACCCGTGGTCTCCGTGGACGACGGCGTCGACGGCTGCCTCGCGTTCAACGAGACGCTGTTGGAGGGGGCCGAGCAGTTCGCCGACGAGGAGGTGGACCCGGACGACGTGGTGGCGCTCCCCTACTCGTCCGGCACCACGGGGCTGCCCAAGGGCGTCATGCTCACCCACCGCAGCCTCGTCACCAGCGTCGCCCAGCAGGTCAGCTCACTTCCTCCACCAATCACCATGCTTCCATCTCCATTACCATTACCAAGACCAAGCTCCGGATCGTTCGGGCGTTACCGTTTCCGTGTCCGTCCGTGGAGCTTTACGCTTTCCAGCTCGGGACACCCGTTCTTTTTTCCCACGCGCTTTTCTGTCGGCGCCGGAGCGAGTGGCCAATTAACTCGCCTCATTAATCACTGGATTTTGGCCGGCGGATCCGATCCCGATCCACCTACGGCGGGGGCAGGGCCCACCCGTCGACGCGCCTCAAGATTAGCGCCGGCGCATGATCACATTTCTCTGCGCTAGCAGTCAGGGATAATTCCGGTAAAGATTCGTGACGTGATTTTGATTTGTTTGCATCAGGTGGACGGTGAGAACCCGAACCTGCACTTCAGCTCTGCCGACGTGCTGCTGTGCGTGCTGCCGCTGTTCCACATCTACTCGCTCAACTCGGTGCTGCTGGCGGGGCTGCGCGCGGGGTGCGCCATCGTGATCATGCGCAAGTTCGACCACGGCGCGCTGGTGGACCTGGTGCGCGCGCACGGCGTCACCGTGGCGCCCTTCGTGCCCCCCATCGTGGTGGAGATCGCCAAGAGCGCGCGGGTGACCGCCGCGGACCTCGCGTCGATCCGGATGGTCATGTCGGGGGCCGCGCCCATGGGCAAGGAGCTGCAGGACGCCTTCATGGCCAAGATCCCCAACGCCGTGCTCGGACAGGTCAGTGAATTCTTCATTTCTTCACTCCGTTTCCCATGATTGCTTCGCGTCATCGTCCAATGTTGTTGAAGTGAGTGTGATATGCACGTCGGTACTCGCTACAGTATTAGGCGAGTAGTAGTAGTACTTACAAAAGTTTGATGTATAAATGGAATCTTGGACGGGGCAAGCGATCTCCAACGACGATGATAGATCCATGGTTGTTGTGGGCTTGAGGGAGGCATGCATGATTGGATTGGCTAGTTGGGCGCGCGAGTTAAGGAAGGACGACGTAGTTGGTGGTGGTGGTGGGTGGCATGGTGGTGTCGAGCTTTTTGGCCACTTTTGCGTGCGAAAGAGCCATGCCGATTGGGCACCATGGGGGCTGTATGTTACAGCGACATCTCATCAACCTTTACGCCTCCGAGATGGCCATGGCGTCCGTGCCGTGCGTCGCCATGGCCGGAAGAGCACGCCAGCCAGATAATCCCGGCAGGTTGCCGTGTCTGCAAGAAAGGCACTTGATTACCAACTGCCTGTCGGCACACTTTCTCGTGTACAAGTCTCACCCCTGGTGCCACTTCCAGCGCACCACATTTTGTCATTCCCTGTTGTCTGAACTTTTTCTTAGCCTGCAACTGAACATCACCTCCTAGATTGAAATTACAGTGTTGATTGACTGTCAGCAACTGAACTACCCGTCGTTTTCAACAGGGCTATGGCATGACCGAGGCCGGGCCTGTGCTGGCCATGTGCCTGGCCTTCGCCAAGGAGCCGTTCGAGGTCAAGTCGGGGTCCTGTGGCACCGTCGTCAGGAACGCCGAGCTCAAGATCGTCGACCCCGACACCGGCGCCTCCCTCGGCCGCAACCGCCCGGGGGAGATCTGCATCCGCGGCAAACAGATCATGAAAGGTACGCTGCGCCCAGATCCTTGATCACTGGTAGGTAGGTAATTCAGTCTTTTAGAACAGTTCCTTTTTTTTTTGCTTCGAGTGCATCCGTCACTGTCAAACAGAAGTGTTTCCCTAGACTGACGGCGTAGCCCACTATTCTGTGACTAATTAGGTGAGTGGCCTGCGATCAAGCCTAGGTAGCTCGTAAGTAGATGGCCAATTAGGTGATGGGTTTTAATTGGACAGCTCTGTCTCCATCTCCACTGCTTAAATTTTTGGCACCTTCTATACCAAACTATTTTCCCCTTTCTGAAAACATGTTCAGACACATGGTATGTATATATATATATATATATAATATATATATATATATATATCCCTTTGGTCAGTCAGTACATCCTGGAACTCAGCAGCTTCAGACAACGGATGCCTCCCCACCGGCATGTGTGCTCATGTTCTGTCTCTGTTTGGCCACTAGCAACGAACCACATACTAATCTGAGGAGTAGTTGCACCAAAGCTTCTTTCTCCCTTCCACTTGCGAAATTTTTGGTGCATCGATCGATCTCCAGTTAGGTAGTTGGTGACTGGTGAGCCTGCTTGAATCCAGCCTAACCACCAAGTAGGAGTAGGAGATGATCCCCCTTCTGGAGCACGTCTCCATGCATGTCCTTGGCAGCTGTTGGCAAATCATCCTCAGCTGGCCGTTGATCCCCTTCTGGAGCACGTCTCCATGCATAGTCCTTGGCAGCTGTTGGAGTATCACCGCCAGCTTGCCAAGCAGCTAGCTCATCGGCCACGACGTCATAGTCAATGGGCCATAGGTAGTCCTTGGTTTTCAGCGGCACCACATCTTGTTTACGATGTCTGAATCGTCACCATACTCCACACATATTCTTGGCCGAAGGCTGAAAACCATGCATCTCAGATGCAGATTATGTGCACCGCTAGCGCATTGGCGCATGCGCGTCAATGCAACTTCAACAAGAAAACAAGCCAACATACGTGTGAACGTGTCCAACATGAGTACTCCAAACGTGTATCCAGAGCGTCAACCACCGTTTTCGCCGAGCCTTCAGATGGTACCTCGTTTATTTTGTGTGTTCAAAATAAGAAGAAAAAAAGGTCTCTGTTTGGTATGCTGAGCTATCAGCCTCTGTGTCTGGCCCATCATAGGACCTACAAAACCCCACATTGACAAGGTTAGTCCAGTTAAGTTTGCTGGACTGCAAAGGCTTGGCCAAATAAAAGATCGTTTTTAGAAACAAAGGAGATGTTTTTGAAGTGTCACTAATCTTTTTTTAGTAAAGTTTCTATTTTTGAGAACTGGACAAAAAATAGATCTTTTGGAAGTGTCACCAGTCTGACTGAACTGTTCGCGTCCAGTCCAGCATTTAGTTGTAGCTACAAGTCGCACTAAATATCCCAAGATGTCGATAACTCCAAATTAAGTTTTCGATCACAATCCAGTTGTGTATTATATGAGGTTTCAGCAGTGCAACGACCTGAGTACAAATAATCAAACTTGGCATCTTGTAGATGGTCCATACTACATGTACTTTTGCGGTACAACATTTAGTTTTGGTTACGGAGTCGCACTAAATCACCCCAAAATATGGGGTACTCCAAATTAAGTTTTAGATCACAATCCAATTGTGTGTTATATGAGGTTCCAGCACTGTAAGGCCTGAGTACAGAGAATCAATCTTCGCATCTTCTAGATGGTCCACTACAGCTTGCATTCATTGATGCAGCATGATGGCCATGTGAACGCATTTCCCAAAGACTTTATGTAGATCCAGAGAAAACTCCCATGCATGGCCAGTCATCTTTGATTTAGTCTATGTTTATCTTTCTTTTGGGGAAATCACCGGGTTTAGGTCTATCATTAACATAAAAAATAGGACTTTGTGCAGAATCCAGAACAAACTCCCACGCACAACCAGTCATTTTTGCTTTAGTCTATGTTTATCTTTCTTTGGGGGAAATGACCGGGTTTAGGTCTATCATTAACATAAAAAAATAGGACTTTGTGCAGAATCCAGAGCAAACACTTAGAAGCACCGCCCACTCTATACAGAAATAGGAATGTATGAAAGCTCCAACCCAACAAAGCCCTTTCTTGTTTCATAGTTCTTTGCATATGACTGCAATCCTTTTGTATATTTATTGGAAGAAGTGTCGATTCTGCTATCCATTGAAAATTGATAGCAAAACGACACTCCCAAAGGAAAAAAATACTGGTTTCTCAGAAAAACAAATCTGATGATTTGGATATGATCAATATGTTGCTTTCAGAACAGCTGTCTGCATGTTCAGTGGCTAAAACACTGAGGAAATATTCTACGGAATACATTTCATATTTCGTGGTAATAAGTTAATGCCAAAAAATAGGCATATTAGGTTGCAACTTGCAGCGTAACTATCACTAGGTAGCATGTGTACCTACTTTCAGACCTGAATTTATCATTCACTACCTTTCAGTAGTATTTCTACCATAAATACTATCTCTTCACCTGGAAAACATCTTTTTTTTAATCGAAGAAGAATGTACCAGTAACACCGGATTAGGCATTGATATGTACTGGATTTTGCAAGAACAAAAATAATTCTTGGTGCGCACCAGGATCCATAAATAACCAAAGCCTATGACTTGCAGGCTAATAAGTTAATACCAAAAAATAGACACATTAGGTTGTAGCTTGTAGCGTAACTATCACTAGGTAGCATGGGTACCAACTTCCAGACCTGAATTTGTCATTCATTACTATCAATAGTATTTCTACCAAAAATAATGTCTCTTTACCTAGAAAACAACTTTGTTTTAAACTAAGAAGAATGTATCAGTAACACCGGATTAAACATTGATATGTTCTGCGTAAATAACCAAGCCTATGATTTGCAGGTTACCTAAATGATCCAGAGGCCACAAAGAACACGATTGACAAGGACGGTTGGCTGCATACTGGAGACATTGGTTATGTCGATGATGATGAAGAGATCTTCATCGTCGACAGACTGAAGGAGATAATTAAATACAAGGGGTTCCAAGTTCCTCCGGCGGAACTTGAAGCCCTTCTCATTACTCACCCTGAAATCAAGGATGCTGCTGTCGTATCGTAAGTTGATGTACATTGTTTGAAAGAATTTATATGATCCCTTTGGTCCTTGCAAAATTAGATTTAGGCCTGCTAAACTTAAGCTGCTCTTCCATTGTTGCAGGATGCAAGACGAACTTGCTGGTGAAGTTCCGGTCGCGTTCGTTGTGCGAACTGAAGGTTCTGAGATCGGCGAAAACGAGATCAAGCAGTTCGTCGCAAAAGAGGTAATACAGAGTTGTCCAGTTCAGTGCAAAAAGAGCATAAATGTTTGCATTTGTTGAAGCACTTTTACTAATTCAGTGCCAAAACATGTACCACTATCAAAATCTGCTAAGAGTCCAGACCTAACAAACTGTACAAATATTACAGGTTGTTTTCTACAAGAGGATCAGCAAAGTGTTCTTTGCGGACTCCATTCCGAAGAGCCCTTCCGGCAAGATCCTCAGGAAGGACCTGAGAGCAAAGCTTGCCGCAGGCATCCCCAGCAGTGAAACCACACAGTCCAAAAGCTAAGTCAGATATATATTGGTTCCCCCACCTCACACACACCTCTGTCCAAAACCATGGAGTGTTCTAAACCAAATGGAAGTTATTACACATATAGAAGGGCTGATTCTTTCAATAGATGGCTAAGTTATAATTTGTTTGTTCGTCCGGGGATGTTTATCCTGTCATGTATAGATACCGCCTTTTTTGGCAAACAAAGGTTGATTATAATGTATACCGTGAGCAGAATATTTGTTCAAGGAGATCATGATTCGACTGCCAATTGTCATCTTTTAAGAGGACTTTACATCTAGTTCAGGTTTTTGTTACCGGGTTAGAAATGATGTTTTCTCGTGAAGAAGAGTACATTCTGTCAATTATAACAGTTTATTTCTCGCGTGAACCGGGCATGATTCATGTGCTCCAAACAAGGACTACCCCGTATTGTGCTGGGACGATGCAAACCATCTCCATCTTTTCACAGCCAGCTCATACGGCGGTCTATGAGTAATACACGAAAAATACATAAAAGCACGCTGTATTACATAGTACTATTTTGCTGAGGGTAAAATACACTGCAGTAGTAGTACATAGTCATTCTTCTCACACTAAGATAAGAGGAAATGCAAGACAAGCCCAAACAGTACTTCACATGGGCTGGAACCTGGAAGTCAGGCCTAGCATATCTACGCAGCCCAACAGCACTAACTAGCCATCATGGAGAGCCCACCCTGGTACTCTGCTCGACGCGGATTGGTGGGCCGTGGTCGTCGGCGGGCCTACTTCGTCGAGGAGCGCTGCGAGTGGGAGAGGGACGGGTAGAGGCGGAAGAGGTTGCGGGCGGAGATGGCGGAGAGGACGGCGCTGCCGGCGGCGGCGAGCACGGCGCAGGCCACGCTCCCGGCGACCTGCTCGCAGAAGCGGGTGTAGATGTTGCAGACCTTGTTCCACTGCAGCGCCGGCGCGCCGTCCAGCGCGATCAGGCACGACTGCGCCGCCGCAATCGTCACCGCGAAAGTCACGTACGCGCATCCCTGCATATACATACGCACCGCACGCACGTCGTCAGACAGCACGTAAAACACTAAACTCCAGCGTTTAGTCCACGGGAAAATAATGAATGTGGTCATACACGAGGGAAAACATATTTATATTTCCTAAAAGAAAGAAACATATTAACTTTTTTAAACCAAAATTCATTATAATTCGACATTTTTGGTTAATTTTACAAATAAATAAAATATCATTTGAAATTCCGAAGATATTACAAGATAGATCTACAACAGTATTTTTCTCAAGCTGCTGGATGGCTTTTTTGACCCTATAATGTAGTATCAAGTATTCTCGGGTTATCGGTATTAACGTGTGGCTTTTTTTGACACTATCAACTACTCCTTCCGTTTCAGATAATCGGTAGTCAAACTACTTTAAACTTGATCAAGTTTGTAAAAAAATATATCCATACCTAAATAATTTAGTTTTATTACATTAACCACACAATATTTTTTTCATATAATTTTGGTCGTAATGACACATTTTCCTATAACCTCGGTCAAAACTTAGAACGAACCTAAATCATCGAATGTTTCGAAGTGGAGGGACTAATTAGTGTGTTTTCCTAAGAGATACTAAATAAGCTTACACGTCGCAACGACCTAAACCATCACGACCACCCTCTTAAATCTGTATACCACATCCACATGGTAAAGAGTCTTCAATCAAGTTAAGAAGAAACCCTACCTTAAATTTGGGACCTAACTCACCCACCCATATGACCTTGTGCTGACCGAGTGATGAGCTCCACATCAGGCGATACACTTGTTATTTTCTTCCTACTACTCGGTAGTACTATGCCTGGCTGGGTATGCTAATTTCCTTTGTAAAACTTTGTAATAATATTTCTTTGCGAGAAAAAACTTTTTAATAATATAATATGTTTGTACTGTATATAATTTAGTGGATGCCGGGTGTTTCCCTTTTCGAGAAAGAGATACTAGCTAGTTGGATTTTTTTAAGCATGGGCCACTGAAATGATTTTTGTACTAGCATTTTTAAGTTACACTTTTCTTTGGAAATTAGACGGTTACAATTTGATGGATGTACCATGCATGTGTGCAGCACTACTAGGCACTTTGAAGCATAAATGCGTCGATCATTTTTCGATCCGCCACCAAGACGATCGACACGGAGCTAGCCACTGGCCTTCGATCGGCGCATTGATGGAAGCATGAATGGATACAGTGGTGCAGCTGGAATGCGTCGTGTACGATCGATTGGCAATTCCGGTATGGTTGGGGACTACAGCGTTTCACGAACTAGTGCCGTGAGCCGCCGGTAGATATGTACATATGGTAACCATTTGCAGCCCAGGCGCTGTCGAGATGGGATAGGTCAGAGCTAGTAACAGTTTCCTACTCCTGTCGTGGCGACGGAATTCAAGTGGTGGTCATGTGCTGGTGGTAGCTCTGCGCGGTTTGCTTTGCTCATCAGGTCGTCGTCGCACAATCAATAAGCTGCCGAGTTAGTAGCTGTCTTGTTTAAACTGCTAACCAGAATGGGTAGTAGTATTGTGTTGATTATGCTATTTTTTTTAAAAAAAAAATACTGTGTTGATGTACCCTGTGGGTGAAAAAAGATAATGGATTTGCCACTACACGCAGAGCACTCTCCAGTTTGTCTGTGCGTGCACATGTGGAGTACGTCTGGATCATGGATGATCCAGGCAGCTAGCTAGCAAAGCTTAGATGCTGGAATTCATGGAGAAGAAACATGCATCCATGGGGTTTGAGTGAGGTAGGTAGTGAAGAGAATTAATTAGCGTATGTACACCTTGTCGAGGAGGAGCCACGCCCAGGCCAAGGCCCTGCTGTTCCGGCAGGGGCTGTCCTCGCCGGCGGAGCAGCGGCCGATGTAGAGGCACCGGAGCAGGTGCAGCAGGTGGTACCCCGCCGCCGCGCCGGCCGCCACCGCCAGCACCCTGCACACGCGCACGATCAGTTCGCCGGTCACGCACCCCTGAAACAGTGTATGAGTACGACTAGTCCGTCCGTTCGACGCGGTAGTACATGCTAGTACCTACCAGAGGGCCTGCACGTCCTTGACGGTGGCCTTCTTCCTGATGAGCAGCACCGTCTCCGTCTGCGAGTCCAGCCCCACCAGCAGCGCCGCCGCCGCCGCCAGCACCGCGCACGCACCCCGCACCAGTCCCTCCGTCCTCACCTCCGACGCCCTCATCCTCCGCCGCGCCGCCGCATCCATCGCGCTCTCGCTAGCTAAGCTCGCTCTGGCGTCAGTCCTGTCTAGCTAGCGCACGCACTGCACCCCGTCGGAGCAGGCGAGGGGTCACGCGGTATCTTATAGGCGCCGAGCACGCACGGCGAGGGGAGTGTAGAGTGGTGCCGTGGAGGCACTGTGCGAGGCTGCTACTGCTAGGAGTGAGCGAGAGGTGGGCACGCGATCGAGCATGTGCGTACGGGTACGGCGGCGACGCGAGGTTGATGACGTGCTATTCTGGCGGTGTGTGTGTGTGTGGAGTACATGCAGATGCAGTGGTGGGTGCCCGACCGGCGACCGTGGTTAATGCACGGCGGTTAACGGACCAAACCGTGACAGACCAACCGAACCGAGTACCCTGGAAAATCAAGCACTCATAAACACAGACGAGAAGGATCCATGTCCATCCATCGTTGATTCTGCTCGATCTGTCTCTGGTGTGGAGTGACACCAAACTGTGTAGACGTGTGTTCTCGTCAAGAAAGTCAGGCTGAAAATGATTTGTCGAAATAAAAAAAAATCCGAGTACGAAGAAAAGGATATCGTGCGTGGTGGTTTGCAAGGAAAATTTGCCAACACACCACCGTTTTCATTACAAACGCAGGTTTGGCCCATTTTTGGCCGCGCCAAAACTTGGCAACATATGCCAATAGTGCTTGCCTATTTATGTTTCTGAAGGAAAAAAAAAGGGTTTTCTAGGCGTCAGCCAGCGTGTAGGGGAAAATTGGCCACACCACTTGCTGTTGGATCCACTGAAACAACAAACCCGGCCTGGACGTCCAAACCATAGAAACAAAAAATCCCCATGCGCAATAGGGTGGTTTGTACAAGTTATAACACTTGCAACATCGAAACCAATGTGTGAAACATACATGCGGTTAAGGAAATACCAAAAAGGGAACATGTTTGCAACATGATGAGAAAAAAAAGCCATCCCCAATTGACCAGAGTGTGAATCCAAGGAAATGAGTGCACTGCCGGTGAAGGATGCATGTGCGCCACTGGAGGTGGAAGGTGATGGAACGATCCAGCCCACTTCTCCTGACGTCGGGAGTTGTTTTTAATCATTTTTTAAAAAATAATAGGGTAATATAATACTTCTATTACCCCTAGTCTTGACATAAAGTGTGCTCGTGATTAAGGTCCGTGGCATGCCCACTTTATGTTGCAAACACTACATACAATTAAAAAAAACTGAACAATAAATTGAGAGATTGATCTAATGTATATCTACCATGTCATAAAATTGCTGGATCAAAATTTAACAAATAACTTGAAAAATAAAAGCATAAAGTATAGTATCATGCTAATGGGTCAAATTTCACATTTCAGTTTGAAATATCTACTATTCATTACATGATTTGACTTATGGTTTCTAGAATTGTGTAAGGAATTTGAATATAAAACTCTGTAACATAATAAATATAGATATTTCTCTAAACAAACGCCGTGTGATCTTTTCAATTCAGAGGCCAGGGGTCTCAACCTCATTTTCGAAAAAATATACTCCCCACATCTTAAATTATATGTCTCAGATTTCATATGTATCTAAACATGTTTTAGTGTATAAAGATACATACGAATCTAGTAAATCCCTAATATCTAATTTGAGACGGAGGTAGTAGATATTCTACAACTTATATTGTGTTATTATGTGGCATCTTTTTGTTAAGCTTGTCCCTTAAACCTTTTTTTGTGCATATTTAGTCTTTTGGATGACCAGCTTTTTCCCCTTTTTCAGTGGCTACAATTTCACTACAAACATGTCAAAAAATAAACTGAGCACATGTTCATTAACGGAAAACCTGGGCCCTGTCTCTTTCCTTAACTCTGTTTTGGGAGCGTAAAGAAACAAAAGCAACCAGTGGAGCAAACAACTGCTAATCACTAATCAGATGAAGACGATTCTTCTTCTCCACTTGCAAATGAACTGTGCTTTGGAATTAAGGATCAGCATTGTACAGTCTATGCAATCAGCGTACGCTAAGGAGCAGCCCGCACAGTAGCACGAGCTGGAAGAAACTGCAAGCTCGTCGCTATATGTAGAGCGTAGACCCCAACAGCAGCACTAGTGCACTACAGGTGTACACTGTTCAGATTTATTACTGGTACATTCATTACTGTACTTAGATTGCCCTCTGCACAGGACACTTCACTTTCAGATAGCAACTAGAGAATTCAATTTATCTGTCCCTTTCTGATTTTTGGTACTAGCTTAATTACCGCGGTGTTTCTGCTGCATCAGCAACAGGAACTTTAGACAGTAACAAATTTGTCACCTAATTAATCTTGGCGTTACCTTTACGTCACAAATTAAACGCTGTCATTTCCATTGCTACGATCCAGTGTATCTTCAGAATTGATGGAGTCCAAAAGTTAGGTATTCTTCGTGTTCAGACACTGTTATCCCAATTAATAGTGGACACAGCTTGATTAAGTGTGTCCTTCTGTATTATCAATGCTAGTACAGGGTATGTGTTTTATGAAGTGTTTCACCATCAGCCGTTCAGTTGGGGCATGGGAGGTACTACAATGGTTATCACTTCGCTCGTAATGGGAGCTAATAGTTCTGGCCATTAAGATAGGAACAATGAACTCAAAGAAGACATGGACCTTTTTTTTATTGATATGTTCGAAATTGGAAGTGTATAGAGGTTTAATCTTTGGTCCTACGAACTACCTCCTTTTGCTTAGTGTTTGTTAATCATTGAAAGTGCTTTCGTCGATTTTCGCAACCGCTGATTTCTCCAGCCAGTGAGTAGCTTGTGTTGGGTGCTCAAACTTGTGCACGTGTTGCATCATGTATTTTTCTTGATCTTGGGTGGTTCTATGTGTGATGATCAGGCATATTCACCGGACGGATCCAAACAGGCAATCTAAAACATCTGTTTCTGTCTGTTTAAACCGGGCCGCGAGAGAGTAGAGTCGTGATCTGGCATGTCCGGTGAACCGCGTCCAGCAGCGCGACCCATCTGTCCGCGGTTGGCCAACGCGGTTCTGTCCACGGTTGACCAACAGTGCATAACGTGGCACACACTAGAGGACACGCCTTCAGTCCGCCGCGTCCGTGTCTGAGGCATCCGCAACGCATATTTGGTAGACTGGAGGCGTGGGTCCGAATAGTACTGCTGGAGTGGAGAGACCACGCACGTTTCGACACGTCTGCGCGAACAGGTTGGGTCATATGCCGGTGGAGATGCCCTAAGTACCGCTTACTCCAGCGCTAGGCATGGCTAGGAATCCAATCTGTAACCCCGCGATCGAAAAAATAAGCTCTGGAAGCGAGTCGACGATCGTGCGCCGTTAATGTCGCGGCGGCGGCGAAGGACGGACGGCCGGGCACGCATGGAGCTATAGGTGTCGTGGTCGTGCACCTGTGCTGCTACTAGTACGTATTATATGCGTACGTGTAGGGTCTGTATCCGGAGAGGGAGAGGGGGTTAAGGGGGGGCGCCGTACGTATAGCTCGCTGGCTAGGTGAGGTGACCACCGCTGGGGCTGGGGCTGGGGCATGGGGGCATACGTACGTATAACAGCATGTCTCTATTACTGTGTGGTGTGGGTGTGTGGCACGGCTGCGCCATGCGCGCGCGCGCGTGCGTAGATAGACTATGCATGGTCGACGGATAGACTGGGATTATTGTGTGCACTAACTGTTGATGCTGCATACACAGGAACGGCAACTGGTAGAAGATCAGTGTGCATGCCGTGTGGGTCATTCCATCCATTTAGCAGGCGCGCGCGACATGGATGAGTCACAGTAGTGACGAACTGCGACGGTTACGGACTGCAGATCGATCAGCGCCCCCGATGCCCTCTTGCATTGCTTCAAGCATGATGTACGCCTGTGAACTGAATGACAGAATACACTACACTGTCATTGAACTCGATTGGTTGCATATAAATACAATCGTGCACTCAACGTGCAGAAATGGCATGCCCACGCGCCGGATCTCTAGCTAGATCTAATCTACCTCAAGACTAGGACTCAACTGTTACATGTTAATGTTACATCGTGTCAGGTACAAGCTGTACAACGGCTATACTTCAACAGCCCCCCCACAGTCTGAACGTGGGAGGGGAAGATGTTCAGACTGGGCCGAAAGTCGGCGAAGACGGTGGACGGCAACCCCTTGGTGAATACATCGGCAAACCGGGAAGAAGATGGCACATGCAGGACTTTGGCTTCGCCGAGCGCCACCCGATCACGAACAAAATGCAAGTCGATTTCAACGTGTTTGGTACGTTGATGTTGGACCAGATTGGTGGAGAGGTACATGGCGTAGATGTTGTCGCAGTAGACAATTGTCACGCGGCGAGGAGGGAGACAGAGTTCCTGCAAGAGCTGCCGCAGCCAGCAGGACTCTGCAACGCAATTGGCGACAACGCGATATTCTGCCTCGACACTGGACCGTGAGACCGTTGCTTGCCGTTTGGAGGACCAGGAGACCAGATTGTCCCCCAAAAAGACACAGAAGCCCGACGTCGACTTCCGGGTATCAGGGCACCCTGCCCAGTCCGCATCGCTGTAAGCAATGAGGTTGTGCGAAGCGGAGCGATAGAGCTGCAGCCCGTAGTGCGAGGTGCCTTTGAGGTACCGGAATAGGCATTTGATGAGATGGAAGTGGCTGGTGGTTGGAGCGTGCATGAAGAGACAAAGCTGCTGGACGGTGTATGCGATGTCTGGTCGGGTTAGGGTGAGGTATTGCAAAGCTCCGGCGAGGATGCGATATAGGGTAGGATCATGGAAGGGAGCACCGTCTCTGGTAGAGAGTTTGGAGCGAGCATCAATCGGTGGGGAGAGTGGATTGCAGTGGGACATGTTTGCTCGTTCAAGGATCTCAAGAGTGTACTGTTGTTGGGATAAAAAGAGGCCGGAGGAATTGCGGTGGACATTTATGCCAAGAAAATGGTGGAGATCGCCAAGGCCGATCATTGAAAATTCAGAGGAAAGTGAGTTGATGATAGACCGAAGGAGGGGTGTGGTATTGGTTGTAAGAATGATGTCGTCAACATATAAAAGGAGGTAAGCAAGCTCAGTTCCATGGCGAAAAATGAAGAGAGAAGAGTCACACTTGGAAGCCACAAAGCCAAGAGAGACAAGGTAGGAGGTAAAACGTGTAAACCAGGTGCGTGGGGCTTGCTTTAGGCCATATAGAGATTTGTTGAGGCGACAAACATGTGTGGGTAAAGAGGAATCAATGAAACCAGAGGGTTGTTGGCTAAACACGGTTTCTTGGAGATTACCATGTAAGAAGGCGTTTTTGACATCCAGCTGATTGATGGCCCATCAATTGGAGGTTGCAAGAGAGAGTACCACTCGAATTGTAGCCGGTTTGACAACCGGGCTAAATGTTTCTCCATAGTCCACACCCTCCTGTTGAGTGAAGCCGCGAAGCACCCAGCGAGCTTTGTACCGAGCAAGAGTTCCATCGGGGTGGAGCTTGTGCCGAAAAATCCACTTTCCAGTAACCACGTTCGCACCTGCAGGGGAAGGAACCAAACACCAAGTGTCATTCTGCAACAAAGCATTGTATTCGTCAAGCATTGCAGCGTGCCAATTGGGGTCTTTGAGGGATTTATGGTAGGAAGAGGGAATGGGAGAAATTGGACTGGTGGCGGTGTGTAGGTTGAATAATTTCTTGGGCATGAGATAGCCCTTTTTAGCCCTGGTGCGCATCGGGTGGAGATTGTGGGGTGGATGTATCACAATAGCATTAGGAGGCAGATGAGGCTGATGTGTCGACAACGGAGTGGTGGGTGGCGATGCCGTATGGGGAGTAGGGCCCGAGGTGGGGGCAGATGCACCGGATGTGGGGGACAGGGAAGCGACGGGACTGAAGGCAGGTGCGGTGGTGGGGGAGCCCAATGATAGGGAGCGTCGGGCGAGGTGGATCCGATACACGACGATCCCGAGGAGGATGCGGGCGCAGGTGGGGTTGGCAGGACGCGGATCCCAGCGGAGATACGCGGCAGGTGGGGAGGATCCTCTGCGTCGGGTTTAGGTGTGGTTTGTTCGGCAGGGGAATAAGGAAACGTGGCTTCATAAAATACTACATGGCGAGATATGATTACACGACGTGTAGATAAGTCAAAACATCGGTAGCCTTTTTGTTCCCGTGGGTAGCCAAGGAAGACGCAGCGAGTCGATCGGGGTTGGAGTTTATTGGTGGTGGTGGCATAGAGGTTCGGGTAGCAAAGGCAGCCAAATACTCGGAGATGGGTGTAGGTGGGGTATTGTCCGTATAGACGAAAGTGTGGTGTGTCGTGCTGGATGGTACGTGAGGGGCGAATATTGAGGAGGAGAGTGGTTGTATGTAAGGCGTCGACCCAAAACGGAGGAGGGAGGTTTGCTTGGAGAAGGAGGATACGAACTATGTCGTTAGTTGTACGAATGAGGCGTTCGGCCTTGTCGTTCTGTGGGGACGTGTGGGGGCAGGAGAGACGAAGGCAGACGCCATTGGTAGAGAGAAACGAGCGAAAGTCGGTATTAAGAAATTCACTCCCATTATCGCTTTGTACACATCGAATAGTGACATGAAATTGTGTTTTAATGAAGGAGAAGAAGCGTTGTAGAGTGGGTGATGTTTCCGATTTATTTTTAAGAGGGAAGGACCAAGAGTAATGGGAGAAGTCATCTAAGATAACCAAGTAGTAATTGTAACCAGTAAAGCTTGACACAGGTGAGGTTCATAGATCACAGTGTATAAGTTGAAAAGGAGCAGTAGTATGACTAGAAGAAGTAGGGAAAGGGAGTCGAGGTTGTCGGCCTAATTGGCAGGCTTCACAAATTGAAGGCGAGCCAGTAGTTTTATTACAATGGGAAGGGAAAGCAGAAGAAATGCGAGCTAAATTATTGTGGCCAGGATGCCCTAGCCTACGATGCCACAAGTCGCGTGTTGTGGCGACGGAGAAGGCCGACGCAGGTGTCAGGAGATCACCATGGAAAGGGTAGAGATTGTCGCGACTATTGGACCTCAGAAGAAGGGTCCCCGTTGCCAAATCCTTCACAGAAAAACCGAATGGGTCAAAGGCAATACCGCAAGAGTTATCAGAAGTGAATTTACGAACCGAGATTAGATTTTTAATGACAGAGGGAGAGTAGAGCACATGATCCAGAGTGAATAGGGAGGGGGAGAGTAGCAGATCCGATGGAATAGATGGGGAGAGAAGACCCAATGCCAACTACAATACTAGAGGAATCAATGTTTGTCGGAGAATGAAACGAGGTGAGGGTACCTTTGTTGTTGGTGATGTGTGTGGTTGCGCCGGAGTCCATGATCCACTCGGGAGGAAGGGTGGGGTTGACATGGCTTGGAGCACTATTGAAGAAGGCGCTGTAGTCGTAGGACTGCTGTGGCGGCGGGGCATAGAAGGGTGGTGGTGCCGGGCCTGACTGCATGACAGGATAGGCCTGCGCGTGGTGGCCAGGACGGGGCCCTAGAACGCCGGCGGCATTGGGCGGCATCCAGGTGTTGCGAGGCTGGTGGAATCCAGGGGGAGCTCCACCGTAGACTGCTGTTGGTACCCCTGGTGTGCGCCGTAGCCTTGGTGGCCGTAGCCCTAGGTGCCGTAGTTCTGGTTGCCGTAGCCTGGATTGTAGCCGCCCCGACCGCCGTGATCGCCGCGTCCGTGCCTGCGGCCGCGCCCACGGCCACGATCGCCGCCACCGTTGTGGTAGCCGCCGCGCTGATAGCCCTGCTGAGGCCCGTGGTTGTTGGCGCCGTACCCGAGCTGATGATCACCGCCATGGCCGTAGTTGGTCTGCCCCTGATTGCGGGGGCAGTCCCTGGAGGGGTGACCTGGAGCTCCGCACGTGTAGCAGTTTCCGTAGAAGCGGCCGTTGCCGCCGCCAGTGCCACCGTTGCCCGCGACGTGGAGGATCTGTGGTGGCGACGCATCTATGGACTTGGCTTTGACCTCGGCGAGTTGCAGGCGCGACTGGGCCTGCATGAAGGAGGGGAAAGGCTTGAGTGTCTCCAGGAGCTTCTGCTGGATCTTGTAGCGTTCGTCGAGGCCGGCGATGAGACGCATGGTCAGCTTCTTGTCGCTAACAGGGGCACCGACGTCGGCCAGCTGGCCAGCGACCCCCTTGATCTTGCGGCAGTAGGCCACAATGGACATGTCGCCCTGGAGCATGTTCTCGAATTCCTTCGAGAGGTGGATCTCCCGCCCTTCAGCGTTTTCGGTGAAGAAGTGTTGCAGGGTGCGCCAGGCGGTGTAGGCGGTGCTGTCCTCGACGAGGATGACATCTTGAAGCTCGTCGGAGATGGTGCCATAGATCCAGAGGACGATGTCGACGTCCGAGGAGCGCCACTCCTCGGTGGCCAGATGCTGTGAGGTTTCTTCCTCGACATGATCCCGCACGTTGTACTTGGACAGCACGAACAGAAACAGGTTCCGCCACTTGTGGTAGTTCCCGGAGGTGGAGTCAAGACGGAACTTGATGTAGCGGGTAATGTCGACTCCATTGGTGGTGGGAGGAGAAGCTAGCAGCTGGATGGAGGTATTAGTCAGAGGGAGAGACTCAGAGACGCCGCGTTCATGGCAGGGGTGGAGTGAGAGGTGGAGGAGGAATCGGTCGCCATGGCGAGGGTGAGCTCGAGGCAGAGGAGAAGATAGGCTCTAATACCAAACTGAATGACAGAATACACTACACTGTCATTGATCTCGATTGGTTACATATAAATACAATCGTGCACTCAACGTGCAGAAGTGGCATGCTCACGCGCCGGATCTCTAGCTAGATCTAATCTAACTGAAGACTAGGACTCAACTGTTACATGTTAATGTTACATCGTGTCAGGTACAAGCTGTACAACGGCTATACTTCAACACTGTGTGCATCTCTAGCGTATATTTCCTAAAAATTCATACTATTGTAATTTGTAAAAACGGTTTACAGTCTACCATAAACAGTTTTTACACGATGAAACGGGTCCGACTAGAATAGGCACGGCAAAATAGACCAAAAAACATATTCTACCACGCGGGACCGTACCCCACATGTCACGGACTTTTTTCTATTTTTGCCGCGTCATTTTCTTCCGAGCCTCGCACCCGCACAGCCCCTGCTGGCCACCCACTGCTCCCCGCTAGCGAGGCGCCTAGTCCAGCGTCGCCTCAAGCTTGCCCACCACACCACATATCGGAGCTCGGTGGCGGGTTTTCGTTGGGTTCCGCGGTCTATGGCGGTAGGGGTGAAAGTTCCCTCCCGCCAGGTTAGCCTATACGGGGACCCAGGAAAATGATCACCACTCCTAGCAATATATGGGTGTCGAGCTCCAATTTTCAGGTCCTCTTAAAAGAATTTAGGGGCATGGAGAGGTTTTAAGGGAACTATGTGGATATTTTTTTCGACCAAAATCGTAAAAACCGGTCATTTTAGGGTTTTACCCTCTTTTAAGGATCTCCAAGTGAGGCTCTTAGTTATTGTTTGGATATCGAGCTATGCTTGCTATTTTCTCGTCTCAATAGTTATACATGTGGACGCGGCATCAAAATTACATTGGCTAAAGAATAGGGCTAACGTTTGCTGGGTAGGGTAAACCCGTTTATACAAAAGATGCTAGTGTCTCTGGTCATCGATACGGGGTTTAAAGATCTATTTATATTTTTTATTATTACTTTTGATGATCATACTGTTGTTCGTGGCTATAAATAAATGAGTGAAATTTCACAAAAAATATCCTACTAATAGTCGTTTTTAAAACGGGATTTTCTGGATTTATGGAAGTCAAGTTTTATATATCCACGAATTTGCCAGTCAAGCCAAAAAAAAAAATTAGTTTTTCTAGAGGCGAATTAGTTATTATTTCCTCTGTCCAGAAATAACCGACTTGAGTTTGTCTAGATTCGAATAAATTTATACACTACACAAAACCAAGTCGGATATTTCTAGACAGAGGGAGTAGTACAATGTTAAACATGTTTACAGAAATCGATTCTCTAGATACTCGGTAAACAAACAAGCAGCCCCTTCGGTTGGGTACGTATACGTCGCGGCGTTCCGAACTACTACTACTTAGTCATGGCACGGCCGAGCTAATAGGCCTGCCGGCCAGCCAGCATGTGGGGAGAGGCGGCCAGGCTTGGGACCTTGGATGCCATTAGTGCGGCCACGTTAAGCAGGAAGCTAAGGCCAGCCCCCAGCTGCCAACGCCACAATCCGGCGCCCATGCCATGCAGTATCTAGCTAGCTAGCTTGCCCCGGTTGGTGTTGGTGCGTGCGCATAGAAAAACATGTGCGCCATTTTTCTTTTGATAAAGAAGAAGAACATGTGCGCCTTAAGACTAGTCATGGTAGGAGACTGAGAAGGTGTTTGTTTCGGGTAGCGGCAACGGCCCGCGCTGCTGGTGCTCTTCCAGCGAGACAGCGACTACACCACACCGGCCGGCGAAGGGGGTCGGTGGCGGCCTCTCCTTCCACAACATGTTGCTTGTGACAGATGAAGCTGAGGGGAGATCTGCTGCCTCGACAGTGACCAGAGCAGCGGCACATGGAGAAGAACGGGGCAGAGAGGAGATGGGATCGCCGGATCAGGGTTCGAGCCATCGTCAGTTTCTCTGGTAGGGGTGCGCGGAATCAGATTTACGCTGGGCTGTAATCCGTTTACAGGGTTTCTGTTTACGGATCAGGGTTTTCCTTCCCACAAAATAAGAACCTCCACGACCGTCCCTCTTCGGATTGTCGGCTTGCAATTAGAAAATAGAAGCTATGATCGTGAGGTGCTCCCGATCTTTGGCGACACCTTTCTCCTCCAATCAATGCATGGATCATCATATCGTCTTCACTGTACATGTCTATGAGTTAACCAACAAAATTGTCAAACGACCAAGCTGTGGCGAGAGAGGCAAGAAAGCCTATTGAATCAAACGGCCGAACACCTTGCATGCAAGGTGGTCACACGAGGTGGCCGCTGTGTTCAGTGTTCGAGTCGACGAACGTCAGTGCGGCAAAACTACGGCAGATGAGAGGGGATGCACCGTGGGAGGAGGAGGAGGGGGCGCTAGACACGCTAATAGGCCACACCGGACAGATACGGCCTTTGGGGGAGCGCAGGTCGGTGCTGCCTGTTTTCCTCCCGGCGTGTCCAATAGCCCTTTGGTGGACGCCGGCTCGAGATGGAGATGCTCTTATCCAGACTAAACGATGTTAGATAGATCTCAACGTGACTGGGCCCAACGCCCAACATGCCCCTATCCGCCCCCTGATCGGGGGCGCCCCAACCCTATCTGGTTGGTGGGCCTCTGTCACCGCGCTATATATAAAGTGGTGGGGAGCTGGCAGCGCACGGTACGAGGTTCACCGCTGTGCCAACACCCCACCTACATCCCTACCGATCTAGGGTTAGCGCAAGCCGACGGAAAGCACAGCCACCACCGCACACCCATGCCGTCGCCCCCTATTTCCCCATGGCCAACGACGGCGGGTCCAGCTCCGAGACTAGTTCCGGCATCCCCTCTGGCTCATGTATGTCGAGCCAGGGAGCAGGTAGTTCTCCTCTCGGATCCCTCTCTCTCTCTATGTTTCGATCTAGAAAGGTAAAGTACAGTGCTACTGATAAGATCTAGACTAGATCCATTACAAAGTTGGTATAACATTGGTATCAGAGCAAGTTTTAGTTGCTAGTTTTTTCGGTGCACAAGTAGAAAGCAAAAGTCCAAAAGAAAAGAAAAGACCTAGATCTAAAGTGCGCCTGCCCTAGGGTCGCGCCGTTCCTCTCGATCTAGATGAGCATCACTATGAGGCATCTAGACGAAGAACATACCCCTTCGGGGCAAAGCAAAACCCTAGATCTAAAGCCCCCAAAGAAACCCCAAAGTCCCTAGATCTCACCCCGAATCAAAACTTTCCCCAAATCCCGCAAGAAAAGGCAAACAAACCCCTTGTTTCTCCCCAAGATCCGATTCAAACAAAGAAAAAGGAGGGCACCCACGGACACGCCGCAAGGCACCGCCACTCTCTTGGTGTGGTGCCCACCCTCGGTGGACGCATGCCGGCAAGAAGGGGCGCCAAGGCTCCAGCCGTACTCGTCCTTTACTCGGAAGGAGAGAGAGCAAGACAGAGGGAGGGGCCCGCCGGAGCGCCGGCCACCTCGCCTCGGCTGCTCGCACAAGTGGTGCAGAGGTGGAGGGGAGGGAGACGCGCCGCCACCTCGCCTCGCCTCCACTAGCTGGCCCCAAGGGCCTTGGCGAGAGGCGGAGGAGGGGCTCGCCCGGCAGGCGGCCACCTCCTCGCCCGCTCATGGGCGTCGTCCTTGAGCAGAGGGAGGAGGCGCGCCACGACAGCCACCACCTCGCCCTGACCGCGTCGTGCGGCTGCGAGCCAAGGCGGAGGAGGCGTGCCGAGGGGGCCGCCTCGCCTCGGCCTCGCGCGGGAGAGCCGCCGCCAGAGAAAGGCGTCGCGTGGGGGGTGGGGGAGAATGGGGCTAGGGTTTCGTGGGAAGGGCCGCGATGGTGCTTTTATTCGGCCGAAATGGGCGCGTGGCCGTCCGATCTAGGGCGCAGGCGACGGACGGCCAGGATCTTTGGCTGAATGGCCAAGGTGCTTAGTGGCACAAGCGGGCTGCTAAGTAGCGCCAAGCGCTCAGCGCGTGTCTGACAGCGCTGAGCCCAGGGCCGCCCAGGGGTTCTGCCCAATTTTTTCCTGTTTTTTCTTTTCAGAGCTGTTTTAATTGTTTTTTGCTTAGTTTTTTAAGCAATTTTTTCATACAGTTTTCTCTATTCATTTTATTCCAATGAATATTTGTCTAGAGAATAGAATAGATGCAGAATTTTTTTGTAAAGTCTTAAAAGTTTATGAAAGTCATTATAACAGTTTCCGCTGCAAATAGTTGTATTAAATTGCGATAATGCAATAAAAGTTTGTTTAAATTTTGTTATAAAGATGTGACAAAGTAATTAAAGATGATTGTGTCTCATGTTATTAATTGACCAACGTTATTAATAAACATGACCATGATCGTTTTCATTGAGTATTAAAGGTGCATTTAACTTTATTTCTAGCCAACGGTGATGTAATTTTAAATAGCACAAAACAATTGCATGCTTAATTTATACCAACGTTGAGTTAATGCATACAGTTGTTTATTTTGGTGATCTCACATCTTTTGTGGTTTTCAGGAGGTCTCAACCTCATGAGCTGTTTGAAGGACATCCCGCTGCTAAGGGGGGACAACTACTCCGAATGGAGGAAAAAGGTTGATTTGGCGTTTGTATGCGCCGAAGTGGATTGGGTGGTTGACACCAAGCAACCAGTCAAGCCTGCTGACCCTGTCAGGGGAGATGCTGAGGAAAGTGCCGCGTTTGAGAAAAGGAAGAGGGATCATGCTCCATTGGAGCTGGCCTACTCGATTGATAATCAAACATGGGTGAACGCCAACAAGAAATGTTTGACTTTTGTAAAGAACACAATTGAGAACACCATAGTGGGCTCAATTGAAGAGTGTGCCTCCGTGGGCGAATACCTTGCCAAGATAAAGAGCCAGTTTACTGGCTCTTCAAAGATATATCGACCAATTTATTAAAACATTGGTGGTGAAAAAGTACACGGGAGGGCCACACGGAATAAGAGAGCACATCTTGAGGATGTCAAACATGGCAGCCAAGCTGAAACCCATGGATGAGGACCTCGAGCTAAAGCCTGCACTTTTGGTGCACCTGGTGATGGCCTCTCTTCCACAGCCTTTTGAGAACTTCGTAATAAACTATAACATGTCCCCTGAAAAGTGGGACATAGAAAAGACTATTGGGATGTGCTCCCAAGAGGAGGAAAGGCCGAAGGCCCTTCACGGTGGTTCCTTGAACTTCGTAAAGGACAATAGGAAGAGAAGCTTCACAAACGGTAACCATAGTGGCTCACCTTCCAAGCCACATGACAAGGGCCCAATGCAGCACCAGTACCAGCACCAGCAGTCCACCCCTGGGAAAAAAGACCAGTGCCATCACTGTAAAAAGACTGGCCACTACAAGAAGGATTGTCCAGTTTGGCTAAAGTACATAATGGCCAAAAACGGTAAAGATATAGTCTCTTTTGTTAATGAATCTCTGTATGAAAAGATTTCTAGATCTACTTGGTGGATTGATTCTGGTGCAACTGTTCATGTTGCCAACTCTTTACAGGGGTTCCATTCGACAAGGATTTTGCCAAAAAGAGAAAGACTCATTGAAGTGGCGAATGTGATTGAAGCAGAAGTGGAGGCCGTTGGTGACGTCCCTCTGGAGCTGGTTGATGGCTCTTCTCTTTTGCTCAAGGATGTTCTTTTTGTTCCTTCAATTCATAGAAATTTAATAAGTGTGTCGTGCTTGGACAAAGATTCTTATGAGTGTTATTTTGGAAATGGCAAATGTGCCATTTGGTTAAAAGATATTTGTGTGGGTGTTGCTACCTTACATAACAAGTTATATTTATTATCTTTGCATGAGAAAGTATTTTCTGTGTGTGATGTGAATGAAAAAGTTCCCTTATCGAACAAAGAACAAAAGAAAAGAAAGCGAACTCTTGACTCATCGAAGTTATGGCACTGCAGACTAGGCCATATTTCGAGGGGAAGAATAGAAAGCCTCGTTAAAAATGACATTCTTCCTCCGTTAGAGTTCTCAGACATAGAACAATGCATAGATTGCATTAAAGGAAAGTATGTCAAACAAATTAAAAAGGTGCAAACCGAAGCATAGCTACACTAGAAATAATCCACACGGATATTTGTGAACCGTTTCCGGTGAAAAGTGTGGATGGTTATGATTCATTCATAACATTCACGGATGATCACTCCCGATATGGTTATATTTATCCAATTAAAGAAAGATCTGAAGCATTGGATAAATTTAAAATTTTCAAAGCTGAAGTAGAAAATCAGCATGATAAAAGAATTAAGATAGTTCGGTCCGATCGTGGGGGGGAGTAATACGATCGGCATACTCCATATGGTCAAGTACCAGGACCCTTTGCAAGGTTCCTGCAAGAAAATGGAATAGTCGCCCAGTATTCTATGTCGGGCGAACCTCAAAGAAAAGTAGTAGTGAAAGGCGTAACCGTACCCTTATGGATATGGTGCGCAGTATGATGAGCTATTCCACCCTTCCATTGGGATTGTGGATGGAGGCGCTTAAAACCGCCATTCACATTCTCAACAGAGTACCAAGTAAGTCGGTGCCCAAAACACCGTATGAATTATGGACAGGCAGAGTCCCCTCTCTGCATCACTTGAGGGTCTGGGGGAGCCCAGCTGAGGCAAAAGTTTTCAATCCAAACATTGCAAAGTTAGACCCCAAAATTGTATCTTGCCACTTTAATGGCTATCCAGATAAGTCAAAAGGCTATCGTTTCTACTGTCCTGACAGATATACAAAGTTTGTAGAAACGAGACATGCAGTCTTCTTGGAGGACGAATTGATGAG
The DNA here is from genome assembly GCA_023614405.1 of Avena insularis. Lineage (NCBI taxonomy): Eukaryota > Viridiplantae > Streptophyta > Magnoliopsida > Poales > Poaceae > Avena > Avena insularis. The sequence continues at coordinate 474,149,640 of CM042697.1, forward strand.
GGGGAGCACAGTAGCTCGGGAAATTGATCTTGAGGAGAAGAGGGTGCATGCACCCAATCCGATGACTCAGGAGCCATTTTTCTCGCTACCTGTTGTGCCACCATCTACAACCCCTGAGGTTGTGGTGCCGGCACCTGTTGTGACTCCACACGTGACAACAATGGGCGAAAGTTCGGAACCTGTCCATCAGGAGCCACCTGAACCCATTGTTGAGCACGAAAGGGAGCCAGAACAGCCACCTACTGTAAATGTGCCTGAACCCGAGGCAAGAAATGAGCAAGAGTCTGATGAACTCAGAAGGTCTAAAAGAGAACGAAGATCAGCCATTTCCAAAGAAATTTACAAAGTCTACAATGTAGTTCATATGGAGGGCGATCCTACCTCATATGAAGAAGCCATGAGTAGCCCTCACTCAGCCAAGTGGGTGGAGGCAATGGAAGATGAAATGAAATCAATGAGTTCCAACAATGTTTGGGACTTAGAGGAAATTCCTAAAGGAGCCAAAATAGTAGGATGCAAATGGGTCTACAAAACAAAGTATGACTCCAATGGAAATGTAGAAAAGTACAAAGCTAGACTTGTGGCAAAAGGCTTTACGCAAAGAGAAGGCGTAGATTACAATGAAACTTTTTCTCCGGTCTCATGTAAGGACTCCTTCAGAATCATCATGGCACTAGTTGCATATTTTGATTTAGAGCTGCATCAAATGGATGTTAAGACGGCATTTCTAAATGGAGATTTAGAAGAAAATGTTTACATGAAACAACCCAAGGGTTTTTTCATGGAGGGGAAGGAACATATGGGATGCCGCCTAAAGAAATCCATTTATGGGTTAAAGCAAGCCTCTAGGCAGTGGTATTTAAAGTTTAATGATACAATTAAAAGATTTGGTTTTAAGGAAAATGTTGAGGACAACTGCATTTATGCAAAGTTCAAAAGTGGGAAATATATTTTCCTAATTCTGTATGTGGATGACATTACGCTTGCTGATGATGTTAGTCTACTACTAGAGACAAAGAAGTTCTTGTCATCAAATTTTGACATGAAAGACCTTGGTGAAGCTTCTTATATTTTGGGCATAGAAATTCACCGAGATAGAAAGAATGGAGTGTTAGGACTGTCGCAGAAAGCGTATTGTGAAAAGATTTTAAAGAAATACAATATGCATGCGAGTAATGCAACACCTGCTCCCATAGTCAAGGGCGATAGTTTTGGAAAATCCCAATGTCCAAAGAATCAATATGAGATCGATCAAATGAAGTCAGTACCATATGCTTAATGTTGGAAGCTTACGGTATGCACAAGTGTGCACTCATACGACTTAGCATTTATCACCGGGTACTCGGTAGATATCAAGAGAATCCAGGCATAGAAACCTTTGGAAGATGGTAAAGAAAGCTTTGCGTTATGTGCAAGGCACAAAAGGCCTCATGCTAACATATAGAAGATCTGATTCCCTAGAGATAAAAGGGTATTCAGATGCGGATTTTGCGGGAGATAAAGACGACCGAAAGTCCACGATGGTATGTCTTTACTCTCAGGAGGTGCTATTTCGTGGAGAAGCGCCAAGCAATCGATAGTTGCATCATCTACGATGTATGCAGAATTTATAACATGTTATGAGGCCATGGGACAAAGCGTTATGGTTAAAGAAATTTTACCCGACTTGAAAGTGGTTGAGCATCAAGGCCACTAAAGATGTACTGTGACAACGAGCCCGCAGTATTCTATGCTCACAACAACAAGTCGAGTAATGCTACAAAGTCTATAGATATAAAGTATTATGTTGTGAAGGACAAAGTCCAGGATCAAACTATAAGACTCGAGCATATAAAGACAAAGGATATGCTTGCGGATCCGCTAACGAAAGGCTTACCACCCAATGTGTTTAAGGAACACATAGCCGGCATGGGTTTAATGGGAAGCCTATGATTCCTGGACTACAGAGGCCCAAAAGTAACAGGATTTGTTTCAAAACATGAAGGTATATAGTGGTTGTCTGATTCTATCGGCAATTGAGCTGAGACGATGAAACATGCTCTATGTATCGTTCTGTGATGAAATAAGTAAAGAACAAAGTTAAAAGTAAAGTCGAGATCTAGGGGGAGAATGTTAGATAGATCTCAACGTGACTGGGCCCAACGCCCAAAGACGCCTATCCGCTGGTTGGTGGGCCCCTGTCGCCGCGCTATATATAAAGTGGTGGGGAGCTGGCAGCGCACGGTACGAGGTTCACCGCTGTGCCAACACCCCACCTACATCCCTACCGATCTAGGGTTAGCGCGAGCCGACGGGAAGCACCGCCAGCACCGCACACCCACGCCGTCGCCCCCCTATTTCCCCATGGCCAACGACGGCGGGTCCAGCTCCGGGACTAGTTCCGGCATCCCCTCTGGCTCATGTATGTCGAGCCAGGGAGCAGGTAGTTCTCCTCTCGGATCCCTCTCTCTCTCTCTGTTTCGATCTAGAAAGTTAAAGTACAGTGCTACTGATAAGATCTAGACTAGATCCATTACAAAGTTGGTATAACAAACGAGAGCTCCACTGTGTCAGCATAGCTGTGTCCCCGTGTGTATCGTCAGTGTAGTTGCGTCACTATACGGCACGTAGCTGGTACAGAACAAGTGAACAGATCGAGCAGTAAGGGCATCCCCTGCCATGCACATACCGTTCGGTAAGCAAAACCGTAATGTCTAGGCAATCCATGCTTTCTTGTCCTCGTGCATTGCGTGCTATCACTATACAACATTCTACATGTCATGTATCGCTAGCAAAAATGTAGTAGCAGTAGGTTACGCGCTGGATGGAAGAGGAATACAGCGTGAAATGCTTGGTACTGTCGGATCAGGTCGATCAGAAGAACTCTTGAAGAGGCCTGGTTACGATTACGACGATGTGTTCACTTGCCTTCTGCTGTGCCGATCCCCGATCATCTTCAGCCCCACGTACCTGTTAAAACGTCAGTGCAAGCAAAGCGACCATGTCAATTTACTGTTTAAGTCTGTACTATAACATTGCTCAGAATGATCCAATACTGAATAATGCAGACAAGTCTTTCTCCTCTAAAATAAGCAGAAGAAGAACCGTGCAGACTCATACCTGCCCATCATCATGATCGTGGCCTGAGGATTTGTCCCAGGCGTCACGCTGAACGTCGATCCATCCACCACGCGGAGAGAGCGGGCGCTAGTAACCCGGAAATCCTTGTCGACCACCCTTCCGACCACACACCCTCCATGATAATGCCACAGCGTCGTCACGGTCCGCTTGCAGAAATCTGCCACGGACGTGTCGTTTGTGCTCCAGTCGAGCGGCAGCGTAGCCCCAACAATCCTGAAGTCCCTCCTAGCAGGCCCTCTCCTGCCTTGGCTCAGCGATCCCACTGGCGAACGGAATATGTCCATGGTTCTGCTCCGGAGCACCTGCGCCACACGGCGCACGCCAATGACGCACTGTGCCAGGTCCTCTGGACGGCTGAAATAGTTGAAGCGCACGGAGGGGGTCTCCAGGGGATTGGGTGATGCTAGCCAGAGTGAACCCTCGGACAGTGGGCCGGGAACCTTTTCCATGATGGTTGCCATAGTAACATAGAGTGGTGAAGATGGGCTAAGGAAAGGACCGGTAGGGCGCAGCAAGGGAGATAGGGGAACAATGTATGACGCGGCCTCAATGTAGGAGGCCGTCCCATTAGCAGAAGGGATGCCGACGACCTGGATAAGGGAGTGATCAATAGGGACTGAGGGGATGATGGAGATGCCGTTACGAGGGTTGTCAAACATATGCTTCCCAACATCAGGGGCATCAGCAGAAACAGGGATGCCAAGGGACGCAAGATCACTAGCAGGGCCAATGCCACTAAGAAGCAGCAATTGGGGACTTCCTAGGGCACCTGCAGAAAGTACGACCTCCCCACCTGGACGCAACAGGGCATGATGCTGCTGGAGAAGACGGTCCTGGTACACAACACCACCTGCTGCTACTGCTGGTCGTGACCTTCCACGGCGATCACCTGGATAAATACAGGAAAACGTCAAACTTTACTCATACTTGCACCTATATAGAACTAAAATTTATGTGCTGGTACATGATACACAATCGGTTCAGGACAATTTTATGGTTGCTAATATGGGAAGGAGTTAATCTAGTAGACTAGTACAAGTACATTTCACCATTAAGCTTCTGTCTTTCCTGGAAATTTTAAGCAAGCATAAGTGAACACCATAAATGATCCACACAAGTTTTAGCATGTAGTGGCAGTTAACAAAAAGTGTTCACCGTGTTTAGTAGTCCATCAGGTCTGGCAATTCTGAAATGTGTGCTTGGCATATGGCACTGAATCATTGATTTTGCATATATTGCTCATTTTGGATACATATCTCAAATATCAAACACAATAGCATGGTAATGTATACTGTCATGTCAAGTGCAGCAAAATAGGAAATAATATACACTCTAGAATACTTGTTGAGCTCTACGCAAATGATTTGGAGGGAAACTGTGCAAAACGCTCAAGAACTGGTGGTTGCTGTGCCAGGAATTAAGGTTGTTCTAGATGAATCACTTTAGTGGGACTTTGGCGTGAAAGGCGCTGGCTCTGCTAATAATAGGATGGGTTTGAGAAATCTGAAGACAACAATAGGGAGTTGTGGGGGCAAAGCCATGACAAAAAACAGTAACTACTTGCATTCAATACACATGTCATTCTGGCATATCCTGTAAGGAACTTTTGTCTTTTTCATAACAGGAACACAACAAAGGACCACGAATTTTGAGTTGGACTACATCACAGGAATATTAATGTTGATTTGTTAACAGATTCTCAAAAAATTCTTGAACAAGAAAAGCTGCAGAAATATCAGCTATAGAGTACATCTGCTGCTACTTGTTTCTACATACTCCAAATTTTATTTTTGTGAAACCTACAGTGTCTTGAGTTAGCTAGCTGCTAGAGTGTCTCAAGCACAAATGCAGCACAGAGGATTTTTTTTTCCATTATCAGTCTCAGGATAAGTGGAAATGCAATAGGCAAGGCTCCTCAGAAGTAGCATATCTCATACAGAACATAAGGATTCTGGCACAGCTGACACACTAAATAATCAGCACTTGTTTACACTCCTCACTATTATGTGTGGTTGAGATGCAAAAGCTATTATTTATGTCACATATTAAATGACAGCAAATTTCTTTCTATAAATCCAGCATTCATATAATTTGCAGGATAAAACAAAGTTTTAGCCGAAACTGATGCAAGTACTACAGGGAGATATCAGTATAGCATCACTTACTACTGTAGCTAGAACAAACAAATGATAGGCATTTCAGACATAATTTAACGGCAATGAAGTTACTCACCAATATGGCAAAGAACTTTTGTTTTTTCCAAAGTAGAACCATGTGGAAAAACAAGTAAGAAGTAGGATAATGCATCACTCACCAGGATCAATAGGATTAATGATGATACGGGTAACCGTAGCACGGACAGCGACACGGAGACGGCCAGGACGGGCAAAAGCAAGGAGGTCCGCAGCACTGTGGCGTCGGCCTGATGCATCAAAGGTGGTGGCACCAATCTTAGTTCCAGCGACATGATCCACCGTGAAGCCGTTCCACGGCGTGACATTAGCTTCCAGCAGTGCAGCCCGCACTGCGGCCTGCCACCCATGCACCTCCGGCTGGAATGTCAGCTCTTGCTCCACCCATTCATATGACGCATTCACCAGCCGCATGTCCCAATCCGGCACTTCGGCGCCCTGAATCCCCAACAACAAAGTATCACTTCAAAAAATTATCAATGTGAATAATTCTTTTAGGATGAACAGATTATCAGTATTGGTGTGGATGTTCTTATTTTGGATATCTTTGCTACTCAATTCTGCATGAAAGAGTTCGTAAATCATAACCATCTAAGCTAAAGAGGGTGCATTGAACCTATATATGCTCCCCGAATGGTGCGACAACACGCAGAAGCAATCTGACACGAACACCGCAGAGAAGGATTGGAGAACCAGACCTCCCCCTGGCCGTGAAACCAGCCCGGGTGCGCGCGGGAGTAGAACCCGGCATTGATGGCGGTGCCGCCGCCGAGCACCCGCGCGCGCACGTTGGCGACGCCGTCCTCGGAGCTGAACCCCTGCGCGGGCGCGCCTGACTCGGGGGAAGGGTCGGCCAGCGCGAGCGTCCTGACGAAGCCTCCCGCGGTGGCGAGCGCCGGGAACTCGGCGGGCGCGCCGCCGCGCTCGAGCAGCAGCACGCGGCCTCCGCCCGGGCCCGCCAGCGTGGCGGCCAGCGGGCACCCCGCGGCGCCGCCCCCCACCACGATGTAGTCGTACTCCTCCTCCGCCGCCGTCTCCGACGCGTCGGCCACGTACCGCGCGTACCCCGGCGGCGCCCCTGCAGAGAAACCGCACATGGGTCATGACACGAATCGAGGGAACATCGACCCACGGCCAGATCTCGCGAATTTCGAGTGCCTGGCTAAGATTGATTTGGGTTCCTGGGCGATGTGTAGTTACCTCCGAAGGGGCGGGACTGGGCCGCGACGAGGGTGGCGGCCACGAAGGAGAGGGCAAGCAGCATCAGGAGGAGGAGGAGGTGGAGGCGTGTGGGGATGGCGGCCATGGCCATGGGTTTGGATTTGGGGGAGGAGGACGGTGACGGGGAGTGTGACGAGCGGAGAAGACGAAGTGCGCGCGGGTTTAACTGTTGGGGAAGGAGTGTGGAGGGAAACGGGAAATGGCGAAAGGAAGGAAGGTGGCGGTTACGGATTACGGGATTGCTCTAGGTTTGTTGGGCTTTGTTTGGATGGTCCGGGAAGGGAGGTTTCAGCTCATTGGGCTATCTGTAGTTGGAGTGGGCGACATTGTGCATATGACACGGCCGACGGATATTACAGTGAGGCGCATTTAAGCTGAGCCCATGTATGGCTTGTTGATAGCCAGGCCGGCAGGCCGACTGCATCTTTGTGGTCGGCAGAAATTGGAGAGCTGTATCTACTTGCATTTGATTCTCAAAACAAATATACTTGCACTTTTTTCTCATAGTTTTTTGAATTTTGAATTTTCTACGTGCGATATTTTCGAAAGTGATGATATTTTTTTTACGAGTAAATATTCAATTTTTTCTGCTAAGTCTAAATTTGGTGCAATGGTACAATTTTGATTTTTTTGGCCGAGTGTATTATGCATACGCACGAATGGACTTTGTCGTGTGTATGCACAAGAGACTCGGCAAAGATCCCGGCCAGGTGACTAAACGATTATCGAAGAATGCCACGTTACATAGGTGTCCAACACGTCGCATCTTTGTCGAGTGTAATACTCGGCAAAGTGGCTCTGCCGAAAGGTCCAAAAAAGTGGCTTTGGCCCTTTTTCAATTTTTATTTTTGTTTTTCAAAGATTTATGCAGATTCAATATAATACACAATATATTTCCCATTTTCCTAGTTCCCCACATGAAGAATATATCAAACAAGTGCATAACATGTATATATCAGGAGCATTAATAGGAAATAGAAAAATCCGACACAATTAGATCAAGTTCACATCATCAAACAAGTGCATACCATGTCATCAACCATCAAGTTCACATCAATCGCAACCACAAGCAATCCAAAAGTGGACCATCCATCATCAATTTGCAAGGCAATGAGCTACTTCGTCGAAGGCGTACACGATGGATTAGCCTACAAGTGAAACAAACACTTTCATGAGTTCAAACTTATGTTTGTGCTAAGTTTTGACTAAAAGTAGTAATCCTGGGAGGGACTATCTTTGTGAACCTACTCGCAATATGGAGCAATGTGTACAAGTTAAGAGATTAAAACTATGCCAAGTCAAAAAATTGCCAAGTCCTATCTTTCGACAAGATCTAAATTTTACCAAGTCCTAAATTTTGACGAGCGTTCTACGGTGTTCTCATGATTTTCACAATAGCGACATGGAATTTTTCACAAGTTCTTATAAAAATCTACAAGAAAGATAATCTCCCACTTGGAGTCATTGTTGCCTCCTGATGCCCGAAGTGTTGGGCGGAGGCTGTGTCTGAGAGGCCGTAGTAGGTGTCATCAACTTTAATAAAACGAACCAGCTTGCTCGACATTGTTGGATCCAACTTATGGATGAAGAGCCCACAAGCATGGAAAAGATTAAGCATGAGACTCTATAAGCATGGGACAGATAATAAAAATGAATGAAAAGTTGCAAGAACAGTTAACATGTCGAAACTAAGAGGAGGAAACAAATCAATTAGCAGAGGAAGCAAAATCCTACCACTCGCATTGGATACTCTATGCATTTTCCGAGATGAGAACACCTACATGAACACATGTTGCTGAATCATCTGTTGTTACGGAGCAACCATAGCCTCCCTCGTCCGCGTCTCCCCGAGCTCAGCCTCTCCTCCTTCCTTCTCCTTTCTTCGTCTAGGCGGGCCTGTGTTATGACATCGCAACCTCGTCATTGTTGCAAAGGAAAACATGCATGTAATCAAGTGGATGATCAATGAACAAGAGCATACCTAGATATCCCTATACCATACCATGGAAGGCGATGGGCGAGAGCCGACGAAAATGGTCTTGCATTTTAACTTTTCCACATAGCATAGTTGGAGTTAGTGAGTGAAGGTGCATGGACGGTGTTATGCAAATGAACACTTTGGGCAGCCGTCTCATAGGCATAGTTTGCATTGCGGTAGTCTGGAAGACTCACCTTGGTGTTTTTGGTTTTTGACTTATAACCGTCATCCTTGACACAAGGGGATTCTCGGAATTCCCATCTACCAGAGAAAGATACAACTTATCTTTCACATCCACGACATGTTACAACTCCACCATTGTGGTATGTTTTTTAATATTTTCCTTCGTCTCCTCTGGGCTCATATTTTCTCTCTAGGCGGTGAAGCCTAACAATAAGAGAATCTTGCTTTGATACAAATTGAAGAATCAAAGATGACGCCTAGAGAAGGTTGAGTAGGCGACTACAAATTTTAACAAAATTTCTTATTTTGAGGGATAATTGTGGATAAACAAAGTGAACCTAAAACTACAAGATGAACAATCCGATATGATGTGATAAAACAAGCAAGAAACACGATACAACAAATAAGGGCAAGGATAGAAATAACTGAGAGTATAAGAGGCCATGGCATACAAAGCACACATGATCCCTGAACCGGGTTGAGCCTTCTTATCCATGAGCTTCCAAAACCAAGTGTGAACCCTTGAATTCCCCACACTTAACGGGAGCTCTTTCAACTAACATGATTTTGAAGAGATCCACACACACCTTTACAAATTCCTTGATGACAATCCACACACCGGATGCTCACAAGGAAAAACCAATTGTGTAGGGTGACCCAAAACCCAAGAGTAACATGTCCAAGCTTACTCCAAGGCGGGGATTGAATTTTTGTTTGGATGAAAATGTAGAACTAGGGTTCCTCTCTATTTCCCCTCAAAGATTAGCAACATCGAGTGGAGGGAATGCGAGGAATAGAAGTTTCAAGCTTTGGAACAATGTAGGTCAATGGCTAGTAATAAACTTGTCCTTTCCAAAGTGGAAGAAGGATATCTATATGGGCCCCAAAGAAGGGGCCGTTGGGAAAAAATATGTCAATTTGGACGAAATTGAGAAAGTTGGAGGAGATGACATGCTGGACGGATATACATTGTGAGATTTTGTCCAAACCTTATCCGACTTGTGTTTTTAGAGGAAATGGTTTGCGGCCACATGGCCGGACTGTCCGAACTTGCGTATGACCGTGTTCGAGATGGCATCTGAGCCATTTCAACATTGCATGCATCCAAACCAATCCGAAGATGCAACCAAGAAGAGTGGCAAACCTTGGCAAGGTAGGAGAAGCTTTTTGGTGGAAACGTATAGGTTGTATATGTGAAATTCAAATCTCAACTTTCATACGAGCCTCTTAATAGTACGACATCCTAGGACTCAAAAACAATAACATAAAAAGATAACAATAGATGTTGTCTTCTTGATATTTCTTTTATGTAGGGGTGACCATTCATCTTGCTTCCACCAAGACCGGAACTAAATACGAGTATAAACGTGTAAACACGTTTAATTCACTAATTCAATTTTCATTAGCACAAAAATCTACATAGGGTATGATTGTCCCTTCATACACTCGATGCAAAATTTCAACTTTTGTGGTGTGTTCCAAAAATACATACGGCAAAGATGATTGCCATTTGGCATCTCCGTTTGGCTCAGACCGACTATCACCTCCTTTTTTGTCTTATACCATAAAAACACAACAAAGATTTTTGCAAAGATCCAAGGGAAATACATTTAGCAAAATTTATTTTCCATCCAGTTTGTTGCGGTGTCCTCTTTGCCCAGTGTAACACTCAATAAAAGCCCTTTCCATGTGTTTTTGGGGCTTTGTCGTGTATTTTTGCCAGGCAAAACTTCAAATTCCAATAAAGAGAGCCACGTACATTAACATAGACGTTGGCACATTTATGATAAATATTTATACATGTCTATCTAAAGATGTTCTTATGTTTGGAAAGTAGTGTTTCTGTTTGGGATTAATGTTCATGTATCTCAAATAAATGTTCATACATGTAAACAAATAATTTTCATACACACACAATATATGTTTATTTCTAAGAAAAGTATGCATATATTTGGAAAAAGGAAAAAAAAGGAAGTCTTAAAAAAATATAAACATCATAAATTGAATAAACAAAAATACAATAGAAAGCAAAAAAAAACCAAGAGAAAACCAAAAACGCATTAGAGAAATTAAAAAAAGTCGGAAGCTTGCAAAATGGGCCTTGCTCATGAGAACGCGTTGGGGTACGTGACGCTTCATGAGATATGCAATGGGTCTCCCATTCTATCCCACATAGCGAGTTTTCTTTTAGTCTCTTTTAGTCAAACATAGCGAGTTTTCTTTTAGTCAAACATAGCGAGTTTTATGATCGACTCACTCATGTCGAATCCTCACAGGTCACAACATCCTTTTTTTTTTGAGATCGTCACAACATCCTAAATGATCTCACGCTGATCTTACATGGGCCAGCTTGGTCCGACCCACTAACTGAAACCAACCCTTACAAAAACATCCTGACAAGAAAATAAAATAAAACACAAGTCCTTGAAAAATCACCACCGTCTTCTTTCTGCATCCCTCGACGACAGACCGTGATCAAAGTTTGATGCCGCCTCTAGGCCTCCGGCGTAGCAAAACTTGTGTTAGAGAAAGTTTGAAAAAACCTAGGCGTTTGTAGAAGCGGCGTCCGGGAAGTCGTCGACATAGACCATGATATGTCATCGACCATGGTCTCGAGAGATAGTTTTCTCAGAGAAGCTAGTACCGAGAAGGACCGGTAGATAACCCTAGCTCCTACCAGACAGAGATGGCCGATAAATTCGTACCTGACTGACCATCAGGCGGAGGCGGAACTTGAGGACACCAATACGCTAAAACATCTTCCCCTCCACTGAATGTTGATGCCATACACGACCACTTACCACACCAAGACTAATGCTAAGGATCGATTCCAAACTCTAGCTCGTCGATGCTTCTTTGAGGAAGGACATCAATCTGGGACAGGCTGAAGGACCTTTATTCTCATCGTTGTCGATGTTCCTATATCGGAGGTGAATAAATCAAAGACTCTACAAGGACCGATCATCTGACCCGAGGCTCCAGCCGCCATAGCAGACGGTGGAGGGCAGGGGAACCAGTGGCTGCAGTGGTGCCGGCAGTCGAGGGTAGGAGCTAGATCGTCTCTCGTCGGCTATGTTAGTCTGGCAAGGCTATGCCGTTTGTATCTTGAAAAATATTCTATTAGTCTAACATTCCTATTTCCCCTCCTATAGTTTTCTTGCACGAAAATTAGCGCATAGGCTGGGAGGGAAAATTTCATTGCTTTCGGACGTGAATACCCTAGGTGATTGACGTGATACGAAATCTAGGTATCCTCTCTCTCCCAATCGGATTAATTGCTTCCTAAATAAGAGGAACAAATTCAGAATTCTCTATACGCCTTATATTATGGATTTTTTAAAAAAAACTATACACCTTATATTAAAGAATGGAGGGAGTATTAGTTTAAGAAATATAAGTAGTCATATATGACCAGTTCAATAATTAGAACATCCATTTGAAAACATGAACCGGATATAACAAAACATTGTTCTTGTATTTTTAAAAATTGTTCGTGTGATGTCTGGATAAATATCTTCATGGTTCGAAGAAAATAATATTCACATTTAAAAAAAAACTTTCACCTATATCAAACTAAAATGACATGTATGATAAGGAAAAATATCCATGTATTTCAAATAGGTTTGTCCATGTTGAAAAATATGTTCGTTGCAAAAAACATTCACCGTCTCAAGAAAAAATGCCCATGAACCCCAGATAATAACTCATGTATATCCCCTGATGCGGCATACAAACCAAAAATGAAACAGGAAAAACAAGTGAAAAACGAAGAAACAAAAACAGCGGCAATGGGCCGTGAGGCGAGTGATCGCTATTCCTTACAATAACCGAGGTCGGTGTAGCGATTGCCTTCGAAACGGGCCATCAGTAGGATTGTGCTTATGACACGGCCGACGGAATATATAGCTAGGCCCATAGAAGAAGCGTGTCTTAACCTTATTTTGTTTATCATTTTTTTCCTTTGTCCCCTGCCGTTTCGAGACGCACATCACAACAATGGCATTCCTAGTATAAATTCCAGAAAATTTGAACTCGGAACCCAGAAGAGACGAGCAGTTTTTACTACTCCCTCCTGCCCATATTAATTGACTTGGATTGTCAAATTTTAAATGAACCTATATATTATTTCTAGATTTATTTAAATCTAAACAAATTTAAGTCAATTAATATGGACTGGAGGAAATAGTACTAGATACAAAATAGATGAGGTAGGACCAGTTACCGACTCGAGGAGTTTTATTCGGTTTTAATTCTAGAGTCCTTTAGACATACGCGAAAGTCCAACTGTCTATATATTAAGGCTACGGCCGATTGAAGGGATACAATCGATCTATTCATAAGAAATCAATCTACTTTTATGTACTATTTTCTTTCTGTCGTTCTTCTCCGCTGAAGCCCTATCCGTCTAGGGTTTGATCTTTGTATTTTTGTCCTGAAAAACGGTCGGTTCTTCTCCACGAAAGCAAGGAATTCTTTGTTGATTTGCTCGAAAATCATCTATTCGTCGTCACGAAAGTACGATGGTTATCCTGGTGTTGCGTGGCAAATTTTTGCGGCAACACACAGTTTATACCCTCAGTGCCTTTGGGTGCCCTGTTCCCGCTGGGATTGGGCGGGGTGTCCGTTTCCTCCATTCTCAGCCTGAGGGTTGGGAGGGGGATTCGGTGGCGGCTCGGTTCCTTCGTCGACGTTGTCGTTGTGGATGGCCGCGCACATGTAGCACGGGAGGAGGTCGTTACTCCTGCAGCTTTCAGATCTGGAACCGTAGGTTCCTTCCTCTGTAGGAGGGTCGCAGAGGTCGAAGTTGCAGCTGCCGCTGTCATCCGAATTGCTCATCAGCGATGATGTGCGCAGGGCGACGATTGGTGGCACCCATGAAGCGGGCCTAATCGATGGAGGTAGCACCCGCTCTAGGAGAGGCAGGGTACCGGTCTTGCCCACCTGGAAGCAGAAACTCCCGAATAGCATGTCAACTCCGTATCCTACGGAATCGAAATCCTTGTGAGTGGACGGTGAGTGGGCGGTGAAGTTGAAGGCGCCGAAGAGGAGATGATTCTCCATCGCAGAGGAATCATAGATCATGGTGGATGGGTCCATCGCGACCGCATGATTAGCGTCCCCAGTTCCCACAGACGATGCCAATTGATGAGGGTTTGACTCGTCAATGCCCATTGTTATGGACTTGGGTTATGGAGAATATGGGGATGCTGGAGATCGCGAGACGGTTAACAGACACGCAGCAAGGGGACACGAGGTTTACCCAGGTTCAGGCCCTCGGAGGGAAAACTCTACTCCTGCTTGTCTGTTCTTGATTTACGGCAGAACCGAAAGTTACAGGGGTGCGCAGATGCGATCTGGCGTGAGGTGTGTGTATGAGTTGGAGAGGTCCTCCTCGCCGTGCCTCCTGGTCTTTATATAGATAGGCTAGGTCTCGGGGGTAGGTCGAGTCGGTTACAAGTTAAGGTTTCACCCTTGAATATTCTATCTACAACTCGACTGTGTTTTCCAAGGAGTCGAACTTCTACTGGGCTTGGGCCACCCGAAGTCTCCTTGGACATCAAGTCTTCAAATGGGACTTCCCTGGGCTAGACCGGGTATACCAATGTAAGGTACCCGTAGGGCATATCCATGTCACCAGGTGCCACAGCAGAGGTGCTCAGAGTAAGCACTGGAAGGATAATCTAGGAGCCTCCGCATGGATCGTGGTCGTAGCAGGTCCTCCTCCCACTGCCAATTCCTTACCGCTTTCAGTGGCATCCTTAGCCATAGCTTCAGCCACTTTGTAAGAAATGCTTTCCTGTGTCGCCTGCTCGCCGGCAACTGGGATCACCACAGCAGCATCTGGGACCTCCTGCGAAGGAGTGTTGTCCACTTCCATGACGGAAGGATCAGATGCTACCTTAGTCGGAGATCCGACAGGTGCGGAAGATGGCTGGACGGCAGGGGTAGGAGGAGCGATGGTGGGAGAGGCTTGGACAAACATATCTTTGATGTTTTTAGAAGCCCCCGATGACTTGGAGGTCTTCTACAAACTTAGGCTAGACTTTTTCCCGAGAACGTACAATGTATAAGTACAGGAATAAGTGGAGTGCAATGACAATGTCGGAGGGAGAGAAGCTTACACAACACTTGGCGCTTTGGTCAGGGGAATCCTGGTTAATCTTCTTTTCTCCGCCTCCAGGGAGGCGGTGGACTTCTTGGAGATTCCACCCTCTGTCTTCTTCTTCTTGCCTCCACCGGCAGCATCAGAGGTGGAGCCCTTCCGCTTTCACACCAGTGGGACTTCGTCGTCAGACACGACAATGACTTCCTTCATTTGGGGGTCATAGACTTGGGGATCCATGCAGGTCTGCTCCAAGTCCCCAAGATGTTAAGTGAAATCAGTGTGTTAGACGGAAGTACATATTCAAGTCAGAAGAACTGGAGCATATGTCAAAGACAATAAATAGAAGCTACCTTTGGGCACTTGCCATCCTCGAACATGTCATAGGTAATGGTGAAGCCACGCTTGTTATCTTTCACCTTGACTATGCCCTTGAGGCGGAGCTTGATGGAGTCACTGGAAAAGTTATCCTCGGAGATTCGGAGGCTATCTTTTCTGTCCTTAGAGTATTGACACATCAGCTTCTCGCGGCGCTATAGAGGCTGGATCCGCCTGACGAACCATCACATGGCCAGGTCCAAGCCAGTCAGACCCGTATCTATGAACCAGTCGATCCGCCTTACAGCACGAGAGGCTTCGTCATTGGAGGGGAGGAGGGCTTGTGATTTCCATGTCGGGGCTTCAGCGGCGGCCCCATCAATGAAGTCTGGGTACGATGCGTCTCGAACGGCCCGAGGAATGTCAGGGCCATAGAAGTATGTACGTTGCCAGTTGTTGCAGGACTCGTGTCCTACAATGTCAGGGAACCGCCGGCCAGGCCGGATCTTGAAGCTAATGGTCCCACAATTCCTAAGTTCCTCTTTGCTCACTCCGGCTTCCCTCTTCATGGTGAAGAAGTATATAAATAGATCTAACCTAGGCCTAATCCCTAGGTATCCCTCGCACAGAGCCGCGTAGTTGCTAAGTGCGAGAATATTATTGGGGGACAAGTTCTAAGATTGAACCCAGAAGTGCTCGAGGACTTGGATGCAGAAGTCGGACAATGGAAGGGAGACGCCGCATACGAACTAGGCTTTGAGGTATACCTTTTCTCCGGGTTGGGGAGAAGGGATGACCTCGCTGGTCGACGCCGCCCCCTAGATCAGGCCCTCCGTCATAGGAAGGTACCCCTCAGCAAGCATCTCCTTGATGTCTCTATTGGAGATTTCCGAGCCTCGTCATTCTCCTTTGTGAGACTCGGCCTCCTCCTCCAATGGCTCTAGCGCCGTTGGAATATGGTCGTCGCCGGTGGATTCAACCACCGTAGATCGCGGCACCACCACGCCCTCCGGTGGGACATGGACGGTACTGGATGGCTTGGCGGAAGCCTCGCCCGATGTCGTCATCGCTAGAGTGCTGTTGTTGCTCGCCATTGGGAGTTGAGAAGGTGGACTAGAGATTGGGGAGGTTAGGGTTTTTTCCTCTCTGTGCGTGCGATGTGCTCGAGGAGAAGCTAGGGCTAGAGGAAGATGATGACACGGGAGCGAATGAGGTGAAAATAAAAATTACCACCACGGTTATCATATATAGCTCTGGTGTCAAGATTCGTGCAAGTATGATCCAACAGATGATGCGTGGACAGCGCATGCAAGAATGTGCACGGAAATTTCGCCATGTTCCCACCGTCGCCGCCAATGTTTTGGATGCCTTGCGCGGGAAAAACTGTTATGATTGTGTTCTCTGCATGTGTGAGTTACGAGGCGTCGCTGACCTATGGCCTACGCCACCTTACTGACACGAGCAGACGAACAGTCTCATCTGAAGATTCCAGCATGGACGGATCATGTCTGGCTATGAGAAGAGTATGATGGAAGACTCGGTAATTCTTTGACTTACGTATCGAAGACATGGAATATTGCAGGGTTCTTTGGAGGACTACAAGATATTGCTTGACGATTTGCCGACATCACCTAGACGGAGCATTCAACTTAAAGAGGCAAGACGGCGCAAGATCTCGGGGTTCTCCCGGGGCTACTGTTAGGGATATGCTAAATGGGTGTCACCATTGCATGTCTCTAATTCGGCTAACCCGGGTGTCCCACAGTTGGTAACAAGGCCTATGGCCTGCTGGGAGGCCCAGTTAGATGGATCCAGAAGAGAGGCCTATGTCGGATAAAGGAAGGCTACGATGGAGTCACCGACATACTCGGAGCCTTGGAGTGCAAGACATGTTAGACTAGTTAATACTTGTGTAGGACTATGTGACATGTCCGGCTAGGACTTTTCCTGTAACCCTAGGATTTGGGTTCTTTATAAGCCAGACCTATAGGTGCCTTTAGGGCGAAACAAATCATATCATTGCGCACAACGAACCGATCCCTGTAACTCGGCGTATTGCCATTATAGTGATTTATAACAGGATTAGAGTTCCGCCACTGTTGTGGAACCTGAACCTGGGTAAGCTGTGTCACCTCGTACCCGCCAAATCTCCGCCTTCCCCCACGTCTCTAAACATGCTCTGTGAGGACCCCTCCATGGTGTACTCATCGGCAATACCACGACAGGCACCCCATAGACCCTCACCCCAAACCCTAGCTGCCGACGCCTCCCTTCTTTCCTCCATACACTGCTCCGACTTAGGCGAAGCCCTGCAGTAATCTCTTCTCCTCCACCACCACACCGTCGTGTTGTTGGGATTCCGAGGAGATCTACAACCTCCACTGCCCTGCTGGAACAAGGGAGAGGAAGGTCTTCATCGACTACCGTACGTGTGACTAGCTGCGGAAGCATTGCCGAAACGTGGCGCCGGAAGGATCGTCTATGCGATCTTGAGATCGGCAAGTGATCGACTACATCAACCACGAGATCCGAATCTCGTTAAATGCTTTGGATCTTCTAGGGTTAGTTCTCTACAATCTCGTTGCTCCGATCTCATAGAATAGATCTTGGTTTTGTGTGTTCCTGCGATAGACAATTTTTTATTTATATGCTGCGAACCCTACAATGGTATCCGAGCTGACTCTATGCGTAGATCTGTTGCACGAGTAGAACACAATGGTTTTATGGGCGTTGATGCTTTTGTTGTCGCTTGCTTTTTTGTACTTTGCATCTTGTGGGATGGTGGGATGAAGCGGCCTGGGCTAACCTTACATGTCATCATACATGATACTTGCTCCACGCTCAACGTGCAACTTGCATTGCACAAGTGGCTTTGCGGGTGTCCGTCTCTCCCACCATAGTGAAGATTCAATTTACAACGGGCACTTGACAATACGTGTATCAACATTGTGGTTCATGTTCATAAGTTAGAACGGTTCTTATTCGAAAGCCCCAGCCACGTAAAACATGCAAAGAAAATTAGAGGCGTCTAACTTGTTTTTGCAGGGCTTGTGTTGTGATGTGATATGGCCATGATGTGATTGTGATTATATATGATGTATGCAATGATACTTATTGTAACTTGGCAACCAGCAGGAGCCTTATGGTTGTCTTTAAATTTCGTTTAAGACCTATGTGTCTATTCATCAAAGTAGTTGTATTAGTTACTATTGGTGGTGGACAACCATGAAGCGACGCCATTGACCTTGATGCCACGCAGGTGATGATGGAGATCATGTTCGTGCTTTGGAGATGGATATCAAAGGCACAAGAAGAAAGACCATATCATATCACATATTATGAATTGCATGTGATGTTAATCTTTTTTATGCATCTTGTATTGCTTAGATTGCGATGGTAGCATTATAATATGATCCCTCTCACTAAATATCAAGTAATAAAGTGTTCATCCTTAGTAGGCACCGTTGCTAAGACTCATCGTTTCAAAGCACCACGTGATGATCAGGTGTGATAGATTCTACGTGTGCATACAACGAGTGCAAACCATATTTGCACATGCGTATACTAAGGTTAACCTTCACGAGCCTAGCATGTACAGACATGGTATCGGAACACGGAGTACCGAAAGGTAAAGCATGAGTTATATGATTTATATGATGAACATGTTGATTGTTTGCCTTTGAAGCTACATCATATCTCGTGATGATCGGACTTGGTGTAGTGGATTTGGTTCATGTGATCACTAAAACAATGTGAGGGATGTTATTTTGAGTGGGAGTTTGATACATCAGAAACGTATCTATAATTTTTGATGTTCCATGCTTGTTTAGTATCTACTTTGCTTTACTGGTCTACACTTTGAGGTGCTTTTTACATGTTTTCTGGTACTAACCTATTAACAAGGTGCAACAGTGCCAGATGCCTGTTTTCTGCTGTTTTTGGTTTCATAAAAGTTAGTAAGAAATATTCTCAAAATTGGACGGGATGAAGGACAAAGTCAATAACTTTCCATGGGGAACAAGAAGTCCAGAGGAGAGCCCTGTTGGAGATATGCCCTAGAGGCAATAATAAATATAGTTATTATTATATCTTTGTGTTTATGATAAATGTTTGCATTCATGCTATAACAGTATTAAAAGGAAACATTAATACTTGTGTGATTTGCAAACTAAATTAGAGTCCCTAGTAAAGCCTCTTCAAAATACTAGCTTGTTCGTTAATAGATGATTGTGGTTTCCCTATCATGAACATTGAGATGTTGTTAACAACAAGATCATATCATTAGGAGAATGGTATGATGGACATACTCCTATAGATAAGCGTAGCATTAAGATCAAGTCATTTTAATAGTTCAATTGCTATAAGATTTCTGATACATAGTAACCTAATTCCTTCGACCATGAGATCATGCTAATCACCATCACCGGAAGGATGCTTTGATGACATCAAACACCACACCGAATCGGGTGGCTATAAAGGTGGCATTGAGTGTTGGAAAGTATGGGTTGAGGCACATGGATCAAGAGTGGGATTTGTCCATACATATGACGGATAGATATACTACAGGCCCTCTCGGTGGAATGTCATCCAATTGGCTTGCAAGCATGTGACTGGCTCAAGGGATCACATACCACGGAACGAGAAAAGAGTACTTATCGATGTGAGGTTGAACTAGGTATGCAGAGATACCGACGATCAAAACCTCGGATAAATAAACTATCGTGAGACAAAGGGAAATTGGTATCGTATGTAAGTGGTTCATTCGATCGCAAAGTAATAGTAGAAATATGTGGGAGCCATATGAATTTCCAGATTCCTCTATTGGTTATTGATCGGAGAAGTGTCTCGGTCATGTCCGCATAATTCACGAACCGTAGGGAGACACACATAAGGATTCGATGTTGTTGAGTAGTTATGGAATGATGAGTAAGAGACCGAATGTTGTTAGGAGTCTCGGATGGGATCCGGGATATCACGAGGAAATCCGGAATGGTCCGAAGAATAAGATTCATATAAGGAAAGTCCTATTTCGGAGTTGGGGAATGATTCCCGTGTTTTCACCAGGAATGTTCTAGAAGGGTCCGGAAGGTCCGGCACTCCGGAGGGGAAGGGTACATGAATGTGTCATGACAATATGTAATGGTTGCATCATGTACTAGGTCACTTGGCTGGGCAAAATAAAGAGAGAAATCAAATCCTAGTTTGAAAGTCAAACGCCAATTTGAAAAAGTCAAACGACAAGTTTGCTTGGTGGAGGGAGAGTAGGAAACCTACTTGGGGAGGAAGTCCCCTCCCTCCACCCACCGTCCAAGGAGGCCGAGTTGGGGGAGGACTCCCTCCTCCCAACCGGCCACCCTCCACCTATATAAGGAGGGGTAGGGCGCCCCCTACCCCTCACACCCAAAACCCTAGCCTCCAAGCCACCGGCGCCACCACCTCCTTGTGCCGCTGCCTAGGGCACCTTCAAGTCGGCGACTTGGGGTTTCCCCAAACCCTAGCCGCCGGCCAAGGCCTCCCCTTGGTGCCCTCTAAACCCTAGATCACCAAGGCCTCTCTCATACTCCACCATACTCGCACCGGCTTAAGGCTCATGGGATCTCCTCTACTTGACACCACGCCGTCGTCTTGCTGAATCGCGAGGAGAGCGCTACAACCTCCGCTGCTTTGGAACAAGGGATGGAAGGTCTTCATCGAAAATTAACGATGTGACCGATCAGGAAGCGCTCGAACGCAGCACCGGAAGGATCGTCTACACGACCTTGAGATCGGCAAGAGTACGACTACATCACCCACGAGAATCTGCTCTCGTTAACCGCTTTGGAATCTTCGAGGGTGAGTTCCTCTAATCGACTCGTTGCTACAATCTAGTAGATAGATCTTGGCTTATTTGTTTGCATGCGGTAGAATTTTTTTGTTTTCCATGCTACGAACCCCTACAAGCCCGAGGGGCCGGCCAGAGGGGCCAGACCCCCCCCAGGCACGGGTGGACCCTAGCCCGCACCTGGCTAGGGTTTGGTCGCCCTGGCGGCCGCCTCGGTATCCCCCTTCGCCTATAAGAAGCCCCCGATGCAGAAACTCTCGGAACCCGATCAGAAATCCACGAAACCGTCTATAGCCGTCGCCACCATCGTCCCTAGATCGGGGGGATCTGAAGCTCTTCCTGGCACCCTGCCGGAGGGGAGATCATCCTGGAGGCCTTCTCTCCGCTATGATTCGTGAGTAGTTCCACCTTGGACTATGGGTCCATGTAGTAGCTAGATGGTTATATCTCCTCCTTTGTGCTTTCATGTATAGATCTTGTGAGCTCTGTTCATGATCAAGATCTAATCTATTTGTAATCATGCATGTTGTGTTTGCGGGGATCCGATGGATATTGAGATTATTATGTTGGTTTGATTAATGGTTTTGTATTTATGATTCTATCATGTCTGTGTTGTTTGTGATCTTGCATGCTCTCCATTGCTAGTGGTTATCTTGGCCAAGTAGTTGCTGGTGACTCTAAGAGGGAGAATTTATGCTCAATAATGGGTTCATGCCTCTAGTTTCCAAGGGAAGTGACAATAATCTCTTCGGTTGTAGATGTGATGTTGCTACTAGGGAGAAAACAACAGTCTCTTGTTCATGGAACATGTGGACTGTTTACCTTACACACTTTGTTTAAAGCAGTTGTCTGTTGCTTGCAACTTAATACCGGAGGGGGTTCAGATGATAACTTGAAGGTGTACTTATAGTCATAGATGTAGTTGGATGACGGTCTATGTATCTTGTTGTATTGCCCAATCAACCTCATAGGATCTTTCTGACTAGTAATTGCATTGTTATGCCTTGCTTAGTTCCTGTCAATTGCCCTGCTGTAATTCTTTTACCCTTCAAGCCATGTTGTTTATCTAAGGAGAGCACCTCTAGTGAACTATGGAACCTGGTCCAATCTTTACCATTGATACATCTTCCATTGTTACTTGTTTACTTGCTGCAAACCATTGCCTTCCACACCATATGTTTAATCCTTTGTTACAGCAAAACGGTGAGCTTGACAACCTCACTGATTCGTTGGGGCAAAGTCTTGAGTTTGTGTTGTGCAGGTCTCCACATTGTTTGCAACACCTGTGTGACGTTTCCTTCCTCCTTCTGGTTCGATAACCTCGGTCTCAACTGAGGGAAAACTTGTTGCTTGCTCTTCACACACCCTGTGCTTGGGGTTACCAACGAAGTGCCACGTCGAGCACCATCAAGATTTTCTGGCGCCGTTGCCGGGGAGGCCAAGGACGTCTTCACTACGGGAGTCCTTCACTTCCTTTCTCTTTACTTTGTTTTTAGTTTGCTTTGTTTCTTTTGCTTGGTTTTGTTTGCCTCTTTCCAACCCCCCCCCCCAAAAAAAAATTAGTCTAGTTTGGTTTGCTTTCTTTATTCAAAAACACAAAAAATTAGTTCCTACTCTAGTTGCTGGTCTGTAGTTGCCTTGCTTGGTCATGCTTTCTATCAATGGATGGTTTCTTTGAAACTAGTTCTTATTGGAAAAGTGGGTTCACGGAAGAAGAGAAGTATTATTATAAGGAACGCCGTTTGTCACAAAAAGGGAAACACTTATGGGAACAAATTGATAAGTTGAATACTATTGCTAGAGACATGTGCTCTACTTATAATGTTACTTATTACTCTGATAAATCTTGTTGCTGTAGGAGGTATAAACACCTTCCTTTTCAGTGTGAGTATAATGATAATGTTACCATATCTTCTTATGTGAAAGGAAATTATGATTTTTATGATGTGGAGCAAACTGAAGAATTTATTGCTTCCAAGGGTGCTTTTGAACTTGCCAGTTTGCTTGAAAATACTGATGATGCACCTTATGAATCTGAGGTTTATGAGATACTTAAATTTTGCTTTGATAATTACAAGGAATAAAATGGCTATATTCTTGAACATTTTAATAGATTTTTTCCACAAATGGAAGAGACTAATGCCTTGCAGGAGCCTATGAAAGAAGAAATTGCTGAAACTGAAAGCTCATTAGATGAAAAAGAGGAGGAGAGTGATGAACAAAAGGAGGAAGAATGGATCTACCCATGTCTACCTTCTAATGAGAGTAACTCTTTACCTCTTACATTATTTTATTGTCCCCCTTGTTTACCAAAGGAGGATGAAAGTTATGTTCATGTGGATCCTTTTGAAATATCTACTTTGGGTAAAACCTGTGAAGGTTTTAATCCCACCATTTTTGAGCTTGATAGAAATTATGTGTTTGTAGATCATGAAAAGCATGCTTTATGTGATAACTATATTGTTGAGTTTATTCATGATGCTACTAAAAATTATTATGAGATAGGAAAATATGGTTGTAGAAGTTTTGATGGTATTGAAATACCTCTCTTTGTGCTGAAAGTTTTGAAGTTACTCTTGT
The DNA here is from genome assembly GCA_023614405.1 of Avena insularis. Taxonomy (NCBI): domain Eukaryota; kingdom Viridiplantae; phylum Streptophyta; class Magnoliopsida; order Poales; family Poaceae; genus Avena; species Avena insularis. Next base: position 474,173,156 of record CM042697.1, read on the forward strand.
CTTATCTTCCTATGCATGTCACTTTGTTCTTCATGAATTTATTTGTGTACAAGATTCCTATGCATAGGAAGAGGGTTAGACTTAAATGTGTTTTGAATTTTCTTCTTGATGCTCTCTTTGACTTCAATTCATAATTCTTATGTGAGCATCTTCTCAAACTATCATGCCTAACTTAAAGGCGTTAAAGAAAAGTACTTGTTGGGAGATAACCCAAGAGTTTCCTTGAGTCTTGGAAGTTATTAATTCAGTAATGACCTCTTCTTATCCTTTTTGTTTGCTTTTTGAGCCAAGAATGACCTCTAATGAGAGGGAAGTAAGATTTGGGGAGTTGCTGTCCCGAAACAGATTTCTGTCCTCCACCAAAAACATTCGTGAGGAGTCTCTGTAACTCGGATTGATCTCCACATTTATTAATAAATCCCCCAGTATGTTAGCTAACTTTCGTTAGTTCAACACTTTTTTATTTGAGCAACAGAAGATGTTCGAAAAAAATCGTTTCTACCTGGTGGTCTGTTTTGACAGATTTTTGCCATTAATTGCATTTGCTTCTTATTGATTCCTTTTTGAGTTGTCTTCAGGTAAATTGAAATTTTTGAAGGAGTTACTATAGTATCTTGTGTTTTTAGTGAAAATTCTTGCTGTTACAAAGCTTTGCCAGTGGTCTAATATCTTTTAAATAAGCTAATGTTTCTAATGAAGATTGTGTGAAGTTTTGTATGAAGGAAAAATTTCAGGTGTAAAGAGATGAAGAATGGACAAAAGCTTAAGCTTGGGGATTACACCATGGTGTCACCCCAATAAATATCCAAGAGTTACAAGATTCAAAGCTTGGGGATGCCCAATGCATCCCCTTCTTCATCAATAAAAAGCCCAGGTATGTCTAGACACTTCACTTTTATTGTTTCATGCACAGTTGTGTTGTTCTTGGAGCGTCTTAGTTTTTGTTTGCTTTGCTTAGGTTGTTTAGTTTGCTTGAATAAATTAGTTTGGACCCCCGTTCTTGCTGTGTTGTTTTGCAAATAAGTTGCTTGGTGTTTGGAAAGGAGTAGTAAGTTCTTGCTTGAAGTGCAAGAGGAGCTTGCATTGACTGTACTTAGACTTTAGCATGACGTGCTAGGTGTTGTTTTAGCATTATTATTAGTGATTATTGCTGTAGCATGTCTTGTTCTAAACAATTGGGATTGCTTAGTTTGCCTTGAAGAAATTATGCGTTGTTTTAGCATGCAAAAGCATAGTATTGTGGTACTCTCCTTTGATATTTTGCTTGGGTTGACTTGGCACATGCTCACACCATGTTATGACTATGACAAGTCATCATTAGCCTTTATGATCATTTAGTCCTTGACTTGTAGTACCACTCTTTTCTTTGATTAGTTTGCTTTGTTGCATTGCATAATTATGGCCATTATTGCTCTCTTAGTTGGTTGCTCCCAGTCTTTTGCTAGCCTCCACTTGTATGAGTAAGTTATACTCATGCTTCCAACTCCCAAGAAACCAAGTTATTCCAAAGTGTCCACTATAAACTCCTATACACAGTGTGTTACACCATTCCAAGTATATTCTTGTTTTCAACTATCTTCCAATTAAAAACTATTTTGTTATGTGAAAACTTAGTGATTAAAGCCCTCACGAACTTGATGGCACATTTTATTCTTTGCCCCTAATAAACTTGAACCATTGAGACAACTTTGTTGTATATGCTTGCACTTATAAGTTGAAGTTAGCAGAACCGTGCTGTCATGGGGAACGTTTTCAACATTGCACTTGTACTTTTGTACTCCGTTGATATCATGCTCTTTTGTCTATGGATGTTACCGGTGTGAAACGAAGTGGGAACTTGTAAGTCCATGGAGTTTGTATTTTGTGTTAGAGAAACGCCTGGGCCGCTAGCCTAAGCCATGCCTAATCATGGTGGAAACTTGTAGCATCACCATAGTGAGCTATCTATGAAGCATCCTCAATAAAAAGGTATGCATATGGTAAATAAAAAGATTGCTGAGATGCTCATTGTCTGCTTGCCTTGTCATTTTGGTTATGGGAAAGCTCTTGGACCATGTGCAAGGGGTACCCCGTTGGTGGTTCTCAATGATATGCAAATACTTACAGTGACAAGAACTTGCATGGGCCCTAAGTTGAGTATCCATGAGGTGTAGCCCTCATATTCAAGGGACTTGAGATTGCTAACTTATACTTTGTCAAGCATATACTCCAGCTTTGCCACTTTAACCTTAACCACTTCAAGATGCTTATGATAGGGGCAATGAGGGTTAAAAGCTAACAAGTACCATAATTTTTTGAAGCTCTTTTTGAAAATTGTAATCCATACTTCCTTTAAAAAAGGTCTTTCTTCCACCATTATTTGAGTCTCCACCTTCTACCTTTAGGCACCATTAAGAGATCATAGTTGTCATTCTATGTGTAGTGTTCCAAAGCTTATTAATTGATGCATATTGTGTTATTACTTGTTCTTGTGCTACCTGTTTCTAGTCACCCTTGTGAACTTTGAAGGTGTCCTATGCATCTATATTGCTACTCTATGAGGGACAAGCTGATTGCCACTATGCTATGTTTTCTGTATGTGAAACAAACAAATGTTTTTCAATGCATGTTATTCATGATCTTTGTTTGTAGCTTGCCATGTTGCATGCATAGTTACTATGTCCTACTATTAGAACTCCATTCTTTCATGCACATGTTTAGAGTTCTTTGATCCCAGCTTTCAATGCTTGCATATGGTTGGATATTTATTGTGAGGGTGCATGTTCACCTCAAAAATTATTCTGTTTATCACTTACCTACTCGAGGACGAGCAGGAGTTAAGCTTGGGGATGCTGATACGTTGGAAACGTATCTATAATTTTTGATGCTCCATGCTTGTTTAGTATCTACTTTGCTTTACTTGTCTACACTTTGAGGTGCTTTTTACATGTTTTCTGGTACTAATCTATTAACAAGTTGCAACAATGCCAGATGCCTGGTTTCTGCTGTTTTTGGTTTCAGAAAAGTTAGTAAAGAAATATTCTCGGAATTGGACGGGACGAAGGACAAAGTCAATAACTTTCCGTGGGAAACAAGAAGTCCAGAGGAGAACCCGAGGGGCCGGCCAGAGGGGCCAGACCCCCCCCCCCCCAGGCGCGGGTGGGGCCTAGCCCGCGCCTGGCTAGGGTTTGGTTGCCCTGGCGTCCGCCTCGGTCTCCCCCTTCGCCTATAAGAAGCCCCCGATGCAGAAACTCTCGAAACCCAATCAGAAATCCACGAAACCGTTTGTAGCCGCCGCCACCATCGTCCCTAGATCGGGGGATCTGAAGCTCTTCCTGGCACCCTGTCGGAGGGGAGATCATCCCGAAGGCCTTCTCTCCGGTATGATTCGTGAGTAGTTCCACCTTGGACTATGGGTCCATGTAGTAGCTAGATGGTTGTATCTCCTCCTTTGTGCTTTCATGTATAGATCTTGTGAGCTCCATTCATGATCAAGATCTAATCTATTTGTAATCATGCATGTTGTGTTTGCGGGGATCCGATGGATATTGAGATTATTATGTTGATTTGATTAATGGTTTTGTCTTTATGATTCTATCATGTCTGTGTTGTTTGTGATCTTGCATGCTCTCCGTTGCTAGTGGTTATCTTGGCCAAGTAGTTGCTAGTGACTCCAAGAGGGAGTATTTATGCTTGATACTAGGTTCATGCCTCTAGTTTCCAAGGGAAGTGATAATAATCTCTTCGGTTGTAGATGTGTTGTTGCTACTAGGGAGAAAACAACGGTCTCTTGTTCATGGAACATGTGGACTATTTACCTTACACACTTTGCTTAAAGCAGTTGTCTGTTGCTTGCAACTTAATACTGGAGGGGGTTCGGATGATAACCTGAAGGTGGACTTCTAGTCATAGATGCAGTTGGATGATGGTCTATGTATATTGTTGTATTGCCCAATCAACCTCATAGGTCTTTCTAACTAGTAGTTGCATTGTTATGCCTTGCTCAGTTCCTGTCAATTGCCCTGCTGTAATTTGTTTACCCTTCATGCCATGTTGTTTACCTAAGGAGAGCACCTCTAGTGAACTATGGACCCCGGTCCAATCTTTACCATTGATACATCTTCCACTGTTACTTGTTTACTTGCTGCAAACCATTGCCTTTCACACCATACATGTAATCCTTTGTTACAGCAAACCAGTGAGCTTGACAACCTCACTGATTCGTTGGGGCAAAGTCTTGAGTTTGTGTTGTGCAGGTCTCCACATTGTTTGCAACACCTATGTGAAGTTTCCTTTCTCCTTCTGGTTCGATAACCTCGGTCTCAACTGAGGTAAAACTTGCTGCTTGCTCTTCACACACCCTGCGCTTGGGGTTACCAACGAAGTGCCAGGTCGAGCACCATCAGAGTTCACTATGTTTAATTTAATAATTAAATATGAACTCAATTTATCATAAACTTAGTCTAAAATCTTTGTAAATATGTTGTAGATCATGGCGGCCCTACCATCAATTTTAATGCGTTCCTAGAGAAAGAAAAGCTGAAAAACAATGGAAGCAACTTCAGGGACTAGTTCCGCAACTTGAGGATTATCCTCAATGCTGGTCAGTTGACCCATGTGCCGGATGCACCGGTGGGTGACCCGCCTGCAGATGATGCTACCGATGAGGTGAAAAAAAATCCTCACTCGGAAGAATCAATACTCCACAGTTCAGTGTGCCATCTTGTACGGTTTGGAATCAGAGCTTCAGAAGCGCTTTGAGAACCGCGACCCTCATGATATTATCAATGAGCTCAAAATGATATTTGAGACTCACGTGGCCGTGGAAAGCTATGAAGCATACGAGACGTTCTTTAACTGCAAGATGGAAGAGGGCAGCTCCGTTAGTGAGCATGTGCTTAAGATGTCTAGGCACACGAATAAATTCGTAGATTTTGGAATAACAATTCCTAATGCGTTGGGTATTCATCGTGTCCTCTAATCACTGCCACCTAGTTACAAGAACTTCATGATGAACTACAACATGCAACACATGGATAAGTCGTTTCCTGAATTCTTATCCATGTTGAAGTCTGCAGAAGTGGAGATAAAGAAAGAGCACCAAGTGTTGATGGTCAATAAGACCACCAATTTCAAGAAGCAAGGCAAGCCTAAGAAGAAGGGTGGCAAGAAAGCTGCTGCGGTGACCCAGCATACCACTGCATGATGTAGTATACTATAGTCGTGGACATAACACCAATGAAACACCGTTCACTAGTATTACATCCCTCAGAATGGCACAACAGAAACACAGCGGGTCCAATACATGGCTAAAGGTTACAACTCACTCTTTACATAAAATCCAGAGAATACTCTAGGTTTAAGATAGAGAAAGAACTTTTTATGAACAAGAATCAAGGATAAACAACGCAAAAACAATTATACTACTAGAACTAATATTTTAACTACGGTTTTGGTGTTGCGGCTTTTGCAACGCACTCTAGAGATAGGTTCTTTGGCTAGAGATTATATTACTATCTAATTAGTAACTTCGTCTTCACTTGAGTTGAGGTAAATGTTGACTTCCTTGTCTTTATTGAAAAACCTTTAGCTGAGAAAGATAAGTCCTGGAGCATAACTTGATGTGGTTGTTGTCTACTCCGGCTTCAGAATCTAGCAAGGGTTAAGAAGATACTTTGAGTACAAGCGTACTCAGCAAATTCACTATAAAAGGAGTGTTTGATGCACTATAACTATAGCCACAGACCGTAGGTCGTAGGCAATGCAAGTTTTCATAAACATTTCTTCAAAGGTTGCTTTTATTCTGAAAAGCTATGTCTGTCAGCTTTCACGGGTTTACTAGAACCTTCATGGGGTTCCTTTCCCGCCACGTTCGCAGATCCTTCTCGGAACAGGGAGTAACAAGTTATAGTTCTTACACTCTGCAGAGGTGCGTTTACTTTACCCATGAGAGATCAACTCTTTGTTGCACAACCGGGCAGCTTATTCCCGTCCACAATTCCATGATGTGGGGCCCAGAAGATGATCCAAGCCAATCACTGCCCCCTTCACGACCCCGCATGCCTCCTTGGTGTACACCATGCCCACATAAAGAATTACGACAATGGTTTGTAGAAACCGTTAGATGCCAGAACTATCATGGGACGTTGAGGGTTCCCACCCATATGCTACATATCCTCTACGAATTACCAATTATTATGCATGCTACGAGGATAACAGCCACGACCTGCACATCCGGCTTCATGTGAGAGGAAGAAGATACATCTAACTTCTCCGTCCCATTCCAAATCTCATGGTTAACGCGTGATATACGGCGCAAGAATCACTGGCGACATTGGTTGTTAAGTCCTAGGTAATATGTTCCTTTACCACCGGAACTTTTATAGTAGGTTATTACCTCATGGTAATAAACCTATAATCATATTATTATGAAAATAGTGTTTTCGTACCTTTTTCAAATGCAGATGATGACAACACTGGATTTGTAAAATACTTTACAGAAAATAATCAAAGGACATGAGCAAGTGTGAACTTGCCTTTTGTGATTGCAAGATTATGCACTCACGGTCTTCGAGTCAATGTATAAGATCCAAAATCTGAAATCAGCATCATTGGTCCGATAAGGACTAATGTTTAAAGAAGCAATATGCTTTTATGCATAAGTAATGTGTTGCACGTTCTAAGCACAAATCTTGAGAATAACGTTGTGCTAGGGTTTAGATTTCGAAGGGAATTACTTTGGAATGTGTGATGCTTTAGGATAAAGTTAGTAGTTGTACTTTTATTATAGTTTAGGAGTGGTTGTAAACAATGCATATGTAGGAGTAAAGTGTACATACTTATGGCATACTAGTTAGGATTACTTATACAACGTTTCTGTTTAAAAGTGGCAAAAAGGATAACCTTCGAAGAAAAGGTTTCACTTCTAAGGTCTAAGCAAATTTTGTGGTTAGTTGGTTAGTTAGTGGTGGTTGATGTCATTTGTTTGCTCACATGGTTTGTCTTGAGTTGCTTTATATTTTAACTATCTCAGACCAAAGTTAACTATAAAATATATAATAAGGCTTATAGTGTTATATTAAGATTATGTAGACTAAAGTTAACTTTAAAGTATAGATAGTTTTGAAAGTATCGTACTTATACATTGGTATCTTGTATATCTGAAATATGTTCTTTAAGTTACTTAAGAATGTTTATTTTGTTACTTGAGTAATGGTTTCTTGATGTGAGTATGGAGTAATATCATTTATCTTTTGTAGACAAGTGGTATAGTTTATAAACCCAACATAATATTATTAAATTACTCATGGATTTATATGGGGTTGTAGTAGTTTTTGTAATTTGGTACTTAATATGGTTTAGAAAATATTTGATTGTTTACAAGTTGCTCTTGAGGGATTTATTATTAGTGGAATTCTTTTTAGAGATAGTCTTCATTTAAGGTTGAGGATTCTTCTAAAATAAGAATATTTATAATTTTTTAAACTATTATGGCATTAGATTATTAATATTTAAGACTAATACTTTTAAGTAGACTTATTTGACTCATTTTAGGAATATTAATAGATTTTATTTATCTTTATATGAATTATTAATGAAGTAAATAAGTTTAAATTGGAGTTATTAAAGTGTTTAACCTTTTTCTTTAACACAAAAGTGGAATATTATATTTTGATCATATAGGTATTATTTTTGTGGACATTTTGGTATATTGCATTTATTTTTGTGATTTAAAAATAGTAAGATATGATTTTTATAATTCTTATTACTTTATAATTACATAATAAATAATAAATATTTAATTAAGTGAAGTAATAATACATAATTATATTTTAATTTAGAATTCTTTATTTTTCTAGGATTTTTGGTATTTTATTTATATTATAAACATTTATCATTATAGGACTATGAATTATTAAAGTTTCATTACTTATCAAACCTTTATTAAATGATATTCATTTAAATAATTATCTCAATAATATTTAGTAATAAGTTTAAGTTGTAGATTTTATTTTTCTAAAATTTTTCATATATTATACACATTTTTCTGAATTATGAATCAAAAGTTATTAATTAAACAAGATTTAATCCTTTATTTGATTTCTGGAATATTATTAATTGAATTATAACATTTGATTTTAATTCTTAACAGAAAAATACTTTTTACACCGAACCCGGAACTAGCCCCAGTCACTGACTAGTGGGCCAGTGTCCACCTCAGCTCTCAGACGAAAGAAATGCACAAGTTACAGACCTCCTCTCTACTCACTGTCGATGACATGTGGGTCTTGGGCCATGTCATTCACCACGCGAGGCAAAGACTAGTCAAACGGCTGACGTGGCTCGATCATGAGGTAAGCGTGGCGTCAGCATCACCACCGCCGTCGGTGAGTGGTCACCGACGACGATCTATCACTACTAGGAAAACGGCTATAGGTAATCCACACTTCTGTGGCACACTTGCTAGTGGTTCCCCACGGGTAAAATAGGCGTGGCGCACTGCCCACAGGTGCCCTACGGCTAACTGTCATAAGCGTGGCGCACATGGGGGTGGTTCGTCACGGCTATGTGTGGGCCAGGGCACATGTGGCCACATCACATATACCCGTAGCACACTAGGTCAAGGTGCGCTACGGATGTGTCACTTATCTATAGGGCACCTTGACCTAGTGCGTTATAGTGCCCTACGGCTAAGTGGCATGCACCAACTCCACCCCCCCGGCCCGTGGATCGCCTTTTTAGGTTTTGCAAAAAATAAAAGAAAATAATAAACACTTCAAAAAATAAAATCCTTTCATCTTTAGGTAGGTAATGTGGTATAGTTTCTAGGAAAATTAACAAACATGAGTTTTCACTTTTTCTGCAAAAAAAAGTCATGCCACGGTAAAAAAGGCCGTAACTTTTGCATACGATATCGAAAAAAATCGTATAGTATACCAAAATGACGAGAACGAGATTTCGCATCTACTCGCAACCACCTCCGATCGTTTAGCGATTTTTTAGATTTTCAAAATTCGAAAAGAGTAAAAAGTTACGGTTAAAAGACCGTTTTTTCCTGCAGAAAAAAAAATAGAGGGCAACTTACTCGTAGCGCACCACCACCTAGTGCGCCACGGATAAGCTTGGGCGGGATTCAAATTTGAATCACCACCCCGCCCACCTAGCCCTCAACTTTCCCTCCCCCTTTTCCTTCTCCTTCTTCCTTCTCCTTCTCCTTCTCCTCCTTCCCATTTTCCCCTTCACCTATCTCTGGCCACCTTGCTCCGGCGTCCTTGCTTCGGCCTCTTCCTCTCCTTCAAGTGACGGTGGCACAACGACGGCCTTCTCCTCCTCCTCCTCGCAGCAACGACGGGCGACGGCGGCCTCCTCCTCCTCCTTGCAGCGACGACAGGCAACGGCGGCCTCCTTCTCCTCACCTACCTCCCTTCCTCCCTCTCTTCTTCTCTTCCTCCCTCTTGTCGTACCTCCCCTTCTCCAACCATCTACTTCCTCGATGCCGGCAAGGACTACCACGGGCATAGCCTCCCGCACCTCCCTGCGGTGGTAGGTCATGGCCACGACCATGCTCCGGCGAGGCGACACGACGGCGGTGCACGGACCTGATTGCTTTTGCAATTCAAAACGAGGGTGTTTTTTGCATTTTCTTGTTTTTTTAAAAACACATCCGTGGTGCACCCTGTACCCCTAGCCGTGGCGCACCTGGTAGTGCGCCACGCCTATCTCGACACAACCATGGCGCACCATGCAGTGCGCCACGTCTACGAGATAGACGTAGCGCGAGGCCCGTGGCGTACTAGTAGTGCGCCACGAAAGGACTTTTCAGGTGCGCCACGAATAGGCGTTTTCCTAGTAGTGTATGGTGCCCTAGCAAGCGATATTAGCTTAGTTCGAATCAGCGCAACCTACTGAACCTAAGAGTGGCAGCGCCGCTCAGACATGGTCATCGGAGCCTCAGCTCCGGCGAGCTCCGACGGTGGCTTACAGTGAAACGGTGATTTACAACGAGATCAAACGATTTAGGGATGCTGGAAGATTCAGGAACTCACCCTGATGATGATTGAGTGGTTGGCGAGGACAGGCGCGACCGGAATCGAGCTTCCCGGTGAGGATTCCGACGAACTGCCGCGAAGGAAAATGATCAAATTCGTCCGCTCCAGTGCTCCCCTTGATGCACGCTTCTACCCAGAGGATCCACGGAGGCTGGTGCTTCTCCATGACGGCTCAGAATGGTGTGGGGAGGCGTGGTTCGATGGCGAGGAGTGACTCCGGCGAGCTAGGGTTCGGTCTCGCTCGTATCTGAGAGGATAAGGAGGGATTGGGGATAGGGATTGAGACGATGCGTCGCGGTGGCCTTCTTATCCCCTCCTGGCAACGACGGCGAGTATCTTGGCGCAACGACGACGATGACGGCATCGGGCGACGACGAGCTCCGCCAGCGAGCTGCCTGTGTGCGTGACGGTGACGATGATGGTCGTTTTGCGGATAACCCCCTGGCAATTTCTTTAGCTCAACCTGTGGTCCCTTCTTGGCCCTACTTGTCAGTCTCAGATAGAAAAGGAACTGGGCTGGTTACTAGGCTGTTGTGGGCTGCACCTAGGCGTCAGATAGGTATAGGGTGTTGGGCTGCGGCCAGGTTTAGTTTTTTATTTGTTTTAACCTTTTTTCTATTTTCTGTTTTCTAATTCAGATTTAAATTTGAATTAGATTTTTGAACCTTTCCTTGTATGTTTAATTTGCTGGATATTGGCAGTAATACTAAAATATATTTGGCAACCTTTGTGAAGCTTTATTATGCCTTCTTTTTATATTTCTTTTATTTACTAATTAAGAACTCCTTTTTAATATTTGGAAGAAACTTCTTCTTATTATTTTTCTCTTCTATCTTTAATTAGAGATTTATTGAATGATATGTTCTTATTTGTTTATAAATTTAATTCTAATGAGCTCATAGTTTGAATAGAAACTTTATATATAAGTTTAATGATTTTATACCATTATTTGATGCATGAAATATAAAGACATTAATATGGTAATTATTACTCCCATTAATTTGGAAAATAGCAATGTATGTGAATAACAAAGAAGTTTAGGGTTTTGAATCTGGGAATATTATCCTTGGTTTTAGGATTTTATATAGGTTTAGATTCTCTTTAAGATTTAGGATTTATCAACTAAGTGTATTGCCTTTTGTGTATAGTATTGGATGAAATGTCCCTTTTAAATTGGAAAATTATAATTAGAGTGTTTTATAGAAGTGAATATACTTAAGCACATATAGTGAGGATGGTTGAAATTGACAGAGATATGCTTATGTAATTTGCTATAGGAAACTATCTCTATAAAGTGTGATAGACATCACATGGTGAATCAATGGTATATGATGGATAGTATGTTTGAGTTGAGATTTAGAGTTGAATGCTTACCATGATTAAAATAGGAAAATGATTTATACATATAACTATATTTCTCCACCTTGGGTTTCTAATTAAGGAACTCCTTTCCTAGATATAATACCTTTTTCAATTCATTATCATGGTTAGTTTGAAGGATTTACTTATTAAAATCTTATTATTCAATATCTCATTCTTCTAAACTTTGGAATGAATCCAATGAGTTTGATATAAATATACTTCATAGCTTTCTCAATCCTTGCTTGGTTGAATCTACTATTTTTTACTGTTGACAATCTTCCATCCCACCAGTAGTTCCTTCAAACTCTACTCCCAACCTTCCTTAATCCCCAACACTATTCTTTCTCTAAAGTAACTATCCTTAAAGATGAATACATCACTTTTCATGACTCTATGCTATACTAGCTTTAGTTGAATAACACCATCTTATAATTACTTAACTCTTATGACTTGCACTTCAATCCCTGAATTATATTTATGTGGGTTGCAAAGGCTTCTCTAGAATCACTTATCTTTACTAAGGTTCCACTCATGTTCTACCCACCAGTATTACCTTACTAAATATAAGCATTTCATGTTGGTGGCCAAAACATTACCATTATAATACTTTAATCATTTATTATTGCAGTTCTTAGTTATCTAAGCAGGGCTTTATCAATCCTACCTTTTATTGTCTCGAAATTATCTTCTTAGTATCTTATATTGAATTAAGGTTATTAATGGACTATGCCCTCATTAGAAGATTTGAATAGATGTTCTGATAAGATCAAATAATAGACCAAAGATTAATAGTTAAAGAAGTTGTGAATCAATGGGGAATTATCCAACATTGACGAACAACAGATATTGAGATAAGTTCCATAAAGATTCTATAGAAAGAAGAATATCTATACATATAGTGGATGATCTTGACTTAATCTCCTTCCAACTCCAACTCATCAAAAGTGTTTTAGGATTAAGTGTTACTGTGATTCTCAGAATGTATGCAGATGGAATTTAAGATATAATGGTTACATTCTTATTATTGGTTTTATATCTTTAACTAGGTATTTATGAGTGGTTATAATGAATACTATAAGATGATCACCAATGATCAAATATAATTCACATTATATTAAGGTTTAACTTATGGTATATTTTGATATACCCTTAGATCAAATCTCTCCTTAACTGGGACTTTAACAAAGGTCTTATTGAAACTTATCGCGGTCAACTTGATGATCTACTTTAATTCTATCAAGCTAAAAGAAGCTTCAATCACTTTGACAAGTTTTGTTTAAAAGCGCGAAAATTACTCGGATTTTCTATGCATGAATGCAATGCACACATCTGGGTTCAACTTGTTTCTAGGCTCTAATGCTGGGATGTTACAGCTGCCGCGCCAACAAAGAAGCCCAAGGCTGGTCCTAAGTCTGATACTAAATGCTTTTACTATAAGGGAGAAGTTCATTGGAAGCAGAATTGCCCCAAGTACCTGGCAGGTCTGAAGAACGACAACATCAAGAAGAAAGGTATAATCGATATACATGTCATTGATGTGTATCTTACTAGTAATCATAGTAGTGCATGGGTATTTGATACTGGTTTAGTTGCTCATATTTGTATCTCGAAACAGGTACTGTAGAATAAGTGAAGACTAGCGAGAGACGAGGTGACGAGGTGACGATGCGTGTTGGAAATGGCTCTAAGGTTGATGTGATCGCCATCGACACGCTCCCTCTTCAACTACCATCGGGTAAGTCTAAATATTTGTTATTTGGTGTCTCGTTAAGCATGAACATTATATCTGGATCTTGTTTATTGCGAGACAGTTACTCGTTTAAATCTGAGAATAATGGTTGTTCAATTTATATGAGTAATATATTTTATGGTCATGCGCCTTTCATAGATGGTCTATTCTTATTGAATCTCGATAGTAGTGATACACATGTTCATAATATAGATGCTAAACGAATGAAATTGAATGATAATTCCACATATATGTGGCACTGCCATCTTGGTCACATTGGAGTGAAGCACATGAAGAAACTCCATTCTGATGGACTTCTTGAATCACTTGAAATATGCGAAGCATGTCTGATAGGAAAAATGACTAAGACAAGATTCTCTAGAATAATGGAGCGAGCTATGGACTTATTGGAGATCATACATATCGATGTGTGCGGTCCAATGAGTGTGGCATCGCGTGGTGGATATCGTTATGTTCTTACTTTCACGAATGACTTTAGTAGATATGGGTATATCTACTTTACGAAACATAAGTCCGAAACTTACGAGAATTTTAGGGAATTCCAAAGTGAAGTAGAAAATCAAAGTAACAAGAAGATCAAGTTTCTGCGATCTATCGTGGAGGTGAGTATCTAAGTTACAAGTTTGGCATGCATTTGAAGAAATGCGAAATACTTTCACAATTGACACCGCTGAGAACACCCCAGCGTAATGGTGTGTACGAACATTGTAATCGAACTCTCTTAGATATGGTTCGTTCTATGATGTTTCTTACAAATTTACCGTTATCATTTTGGGGTTATGCATTAGAAATAGCCGCATTCACTTTAAATAGGGCACCGTCTAAATCCGTTGAAATGTCACTGTATGAATTGTGGTTTGGGAAGAAACCTAAGTATTGTTCCTTAAAGTTTGGGGTTGCGAAGCTTATGTAAAGAAGTTACAGCCCGACAAGCTTGAACCCAAAGCGGAAAAATGCGTATTCATAAGATACCCTAAAGAAACAATTTGGTATACCTTCTATCATAGATCCAAAGGCAAAGTTTTTGTTGCCAAGAATGGGTCCTTTCTTGAGAAGGAGTTTCTCTCATAAGAAGTGACTGGAAGGAAAGTAGAACTTGACGAGGTTGTTGAACCTTCTCTTGGATTTGAGAGTAGCACCAGAAGATGTTCCTGTGCTGCCTGCACCAATAAGAGAGGAAGCTAATGATAATGATCATGAAACTTCAAACGAAGTTACTACAGAAACTCGCAGGTCAACGAGAGTTCGTACCACTCTAGATCGGTATGATCTTGTTATGAATGTCATGTTGGTGGACAACACCGATGACCCTGCGACGTATGAGGAAGCAATGATGAGCCCAGATTCCAACAAATGGCAAGAGACCATGAAATGTGAGATTGGATCCATGTACGAAAACCAAGTATGGACTTTGGTGGACTTACCATATGGCCGCAAGGCTGTCGAGAACAAATGGATTTTCAAGAAGAAAACATATGTTGATGGTAATGTAACCGTCTGTAAAGCTTGAATTGTCGCGAAAGGGTTCCAACAAATTCAAGGAGTTGGCTATGATGAGACTTTCTCACCGGTAGCGAAGCTAAAGTCTATGACAATTTTGTTAGCGATCGTTGCATATTAAGTTTATGAGGTATGGCAGATGGATGTCAAAACAGCGTTCCTCAATGGTGACATTGAAGAAGAGTTGTATATGGTACAACCCAAAGGTTTTTTCGATCCTAAAGATGCTAATAAGGTATGCAAACTTAAACGGTCCATTTATGGATTGAAGAAAGCATCTCGGAGCTGGAATCAAAGTTTTGATAAGGTGATCAATTTTTTTTGGATTTATACAAACTTATGGAGAAGCTTGTATTTACAAGAAAGTGAGTGGGAGCTCTGTAGCATTCCTAGTACTATATGTAGATGACATATTGTTGATTGGGAATGATATAGAACTTCTTAAAAGTGTTAAAGACTATTTGAATAGTAGTTTTTCAATGAAGGATCTTGGCGAAGCTGCATACATTTTAGGTATCAAGATTTATAGAGATAGATCAAGACGCTTAATAGCGCTTTCACAAAGTACATATTTGGACAAGGTTCTAAAGAAGTTTGGAATGGAAGAAAGCAAGAACGGGTTCTTGCCCATGTTGCCCATGACCTTGAGTAAAACTAAAAGTCCAGCTATGGCAGAAGATAGAGAGAGGATGAGCAAACTCCCTATGCCTCAGCCATAGGTTTTATCATGTATGCCATGCTATGTACAAGACCAAATATTGCATATGTTGTTAGTTTGACTAACATATATAAAAGTAATCCAAGAGTAGATCAGTAGATAGTGGTCAAAATAACCCTAAAGTACTTGAGAAGGACTAAGGATATGGTTCTTTCTTATGGAGGTGACGAAGAGCTCGTTGTAAACGGTTACACTGATGCTAGTTGGAACAATGATCCGAATGACTTTAAGTCACAATATGGACACCTATTTACTTTGAATGGTGCAACAGTGAGCTGGAGGAGTGCTAAGCAAAGCATTGTGGCGAGATCTTCAACTGAATCAGAATACATAGCTGCTTCGGAGGTTTCACAAGAGGCGATATGGATGAAGGAGTTCATTACGGAGATTGGTGTGGTTCCTAGTGTGTTGGACCCAATGGCCATCTACTGTGACAACATGGGTGCCATAGCCAATGTACAGGAGCCAAGGTCACACAAGAAGCTGAAGCATATCAGGCTACGTTTTCATGATATTCACGAGCATGTCCAAGATGGTGACATAAAGATTTGCAAAGTACACACAGATATGAATGTGGCAGATCTGTTGACTAAACCTCTCCCTAGGGCAAAACATGACCAACACCAGAATGCCATGGGTGTTAGGTACATCACAATGTAATCTAGATTATTGATTCTAGTGCAAGTGGGAGACTGTTGGAGATATGCCCAAGAGGAAATAATAAAATGATTATTATTATACCTTTGTGTTTATGATAAATGTTTACATCCCATGCTGTAATTGTATTAACCGGACACATTAATACTTATGTGTTTTGTAAACATAAAATAGTCCCTAGTAAGCCTCTTGTTGAACTAGCTTGTTGATTAATAGATGATCATGGTTTCCTGATCATGGACATTAGATGTTATTAATAACAAGATCATGTCATTAGGAGAATGATGTGATGGACACACTCCTATAGTTAGTGTAGCATAAGATCAAGTCATTTAGAGTTTGTTTTCTACAAGCTTTCAAATACATAGTAACCTAATCGTTCAACCATGAGATCATGTTAATCACCATCACCGGATGGATGCTTTGATGACATCAAGCACCACTTCATAACTGAGTGGTTATAAAGGTGGAATTAGGTATTCTGAAAGTATGTGTTGAAGCACATGGATCAAGAGTGGGATTTGTCCATCCATATGACGAATATATATACTCTGGGCCCTCTCGGTGGAATGTCATCCAATTGTCTTGCAAGCATGTGACTGGGTCACAAGGGATATCATATCACGGAATAAGTAAAGATTACTTATCGGTAACAAGGTTGAACTAGGTATAGAGATACCGACGATCAATCCTCGGATAAGTAAAGTATCGCGCGACAAAGGGAATCAGTATCGTATGTAAATGGTTCATTAGAATGACAAAGTCACCGAGAAATATGTGGGAGCCATTATGGATTTCCATATCCCACTAATGGTTATTGATTGGAGTGGTGTCTCGATCATGTCTGCATAGTTCACGAACCGTAGGGAGACACACTTAAGGATTTGATGTTGTTTGAGTAGATATGGAATGTGAGTTGGAGATCGAATGTTGTTTGGAGTCTCGTATTGGATACAAGACATCACGAGGAGATACAGAATGGTCCAGAGAATAAGATTCATATAAGAAAAGTCAATTTCTGGGGTTCGGAAATGTTTTCGGTGTTTTGACCAAAGCATCTAGAATGTTCTAGAAGGTACACCACCTCGGGAGGGGGTACATGGAATGCACCATACCCTGATGGTTTGGGCGCATCATACTCTATGCTAACTCGGCCAAAGATTTGGAAGAGAGAAACAAACTCTAGTTTGAAAAGTCAAATCCTAGTTAGGGAAGGAAAGGAAAACCTTGAGGGACAAGTTCTCCCTCTCCCCTTCCTTGCCGCCGGCCTAGAGGAGTTGGGTAAGGACTTGGCCAGGGGTGGGTATCCTGGCCACAGCCCCCCACCCATATAAGGAGGAGTGAGGGCGCCGCATAGACCCTCACCCCAAACCCTAACCGCATGAGCCTCCCCTCTCTCCTCCATACACTGCTCCGGCTTAGGCGAAGCCCTGCAGTAATATATTATCCTCCTCCACCACCACCACACCATCGTGATGTTGTGATTCCGAGGAGATCTACAACCTCTGCTACCCTGCTGGAACAAGGGAGACGAAGGTCTTCATCGACTACTATACGCGTGATCGACTGCGGAAGCGCTGCTGGCGCCGGAAGGATTGTCTACGCGATCTTGAGATCGGCAAGTGATCGACTACATCAACCACGAAATCTGAATCTCGTTAAATGCTTTGAATCTTCTAGGGTTAATTCTATACAATCTCATTGCACCGATCTTGTAGAATAGATCTTGGTTTTGTGTGCTCCCGCGATAGAATTTTTTTGTTTTCCATGCTACGAACCACTGAAGTTCTGATTTTGTAAGGGCCAAAGCATTCATTTTTAATGATTTTACAATCTCATCAACTACACCTACTTTCTGTATGATTTTGTAAGGGCCAAAGAATTTATTTTGAATGATTTTACAATCTCATCAACTGCACCTACTTTCTGAATGATTTTGTAAGGGCCAAAGAATTTATAGCTGAGCTTCTGATTGGTACGGCGGGCCACTGAGGTTTGAACATAAGGCTGCAGTTTTCAAATAGACCAAATCTCCTACTGCAAACTGCCTCTCCACTCTTTTCTTGTCAGCTTGATGTTTCATCCGTTTTTGAGCCCTTAAAATTTTTTGATGAATCATAAGTTGCATATACTCCCTATCTTTCAACCATGTGTCCAGATCCGGGACCATATCAGATGACACATTGTGAATGCCAAAATGTTTAGGTTTGTGACCATACATCACCTCAAATGGAGATTTTCCCAATGCAGAGTGATAGGTGGTATTATACGAGAATTCTGCCAAGGCTATCCATTTAGACCACTAAGATGGACAAGCTTGAGTCATACACCTGAGATAAGTCTCCATACACTGATTCAACCTTTTAGTTTAACCATCTGTCTTTGGGTGGTAACTTGAACTCATATTTGAGTGTGGTATCTGTCAAGGTAAACATTTGTTGCCACAAATGACTTGTAAAAACTTTGTCTCTATCTGAAATGATGACTGCAGGTAACCCATGAAGTTTGTAGACATGGTCCACATACAATTGAGCCACTGTCAAGGTAGTATAGGGATGCATCAGAGGAATCAAATGCCCATACTTTGTGAATTTGTCAATGATAACCGGAATGGTATCATACTTTCCAGATTTAGGTAGGCCCTCTACAAAATCTAAGATGACAATTTCCCAAGCTTCAGTTGGAATAGGTAAAGGCTACAGCAACCCTGGTTTCCCCACATGTTCTAGTTTAGCTTGTTGACAGACCACACAATGAGCTACATAGTGCTTGACATCTTGCTTGAGGTTAGGCCAGGCAAAAACAGGTCTGATCTTGTTGTAAGTTGCAGTAAAACCACTGTCACCACCTATTCCACTGTCATGCAGTGCCAACAACACTGCATGTTTAGCTTCAGCATGAGCACCCAACCAAATTATGTCCTTGTACTTAATAATACCCTCATGCAAGGAATACCCCTGACTATCTGGACTAGAAATACTCAATTGAGCAAGTAATTCCTTGTCCTGTGGACATGTAAGGTAGCTCTCGGTGACAATTTCCAGCCACTTTGGTTGCACATAGAGATGGCTTTCACTTCAGAGCCACACTGACACCTGGATAAGGCATATGCTGCACCATTGGTTGAACCTTGTTTAGATTTCACCTAATACTGCAATCCCAACAACTTGAAAAATGTTTTATGCTGAATGGAATTAGTGAGCTAATGTGCTTCCAAGTGGGTGATACTTCTATGATCTGTGTAAATGGTGAACTACTGATGTTGCAGGTACTGCTTCCACTTTTCCACATCCATAATGAGAGCTAAACACTATTTTTCATAAGTTGATAAAGCCTGTGACCTTGGGAAAAGGGCTTTGCTAAGGAAGGCTACTGGATGCCCTTGTTGAGACAACATAGCTCCAATTCCTACTCCTGATGCATCAGTGTGAATCGCAAATGATAATTTAAAATCAGGTAAGGCCAACATAGGAGCTTCAGACAATGCCAACTTCAAAGCTTGAAATGCTTGCTCAGTAATAGAGGACCACACAAACTGAGTATTTTTCTTGAGAACTCTGTCAATGGCCTACTAATGGTACCATATTGAGCAATGAACTTCCTATAATAGCCAGCCAAACCCCAAAAAGCTCTCACATGCTTCACATACATTGGAATAGGCCATTGCTGTATAGCTGCTATCTTAGCAGGATCAGTTGCCACACCTTTGTGACTAACAATGTGCCCCAAATATTCCAATTGATTTTGGGAAAATGTGCATTTGGACAACTTAACAAATAACTTGTTATCTGCTAAAATTTTGAACACTTGCAGAAATAAAGCTATGTGTTGGTCCATAGTGGTTGTGTATAAGAGGATATCATCCATGAATATGATAACACCTATGCGCAATAATGGAGAAAAAACAACATTCATGGCTGCCTGAAATGTAGTTGGAGCATTAGTAAGGTCAAACGACATCACCTTAAATTCCTGATGGCCATGGTGTGTTTTAAATGCAGTTTTAAACTCCTCCCCTGTCGCCAAGCGTATCTGATGGTACCCACTGTGAAGATCCATTTTCGTGAAGTACTTAGAACCAGCCAATTCATCAATAACCGGTAATGGGTACTTGTTCTTCACTGTCAAGGCATTCAGATAGAGATAATCCACACACATGCGCCAACTACCATCCTTTTTTGACCAAAATTACTGGAGATGCATACGGGCTTACACTTTGCTGAATCACTCCTTTTTGTAACATATCAACAATCTATCATTCCAACTCATTTTTGTGTGTTGGTGCATATCTATATGGATGTTTTTGAACTGGCACAGCACCTGGAATCAAGGGAATTTGATGATCAAACTCTCGAACTAGTGGTAATGCTTCTATTTCCTGGAAGATGGCAGCATTATTTTGGATAATGTGCTAGATTTCCACAGGAATAGACTAAGTAGATGTTATTTGTTCATTTGCTGACAAGGTGATTAACTGAGCTACTGCTCCCCGATCAACTGATTTACTTCCCCCATGGAAATTTGTGGACAGTAAGGGTTATTGCCATTGATGCCTCAGAGTAATCATCTGTCCATCATGCCAAAACCTCATTTTCGTCCTGGTCCTATCCACATACATTCTCCCACCATTACATGTTTCTAACCAATCCATGCCCAGAATTAGATCATAGCACTTAATAGGTAGCACCCTCACAGGTGTCACAAATTTGTTGTCCTGAACTCCCATTGAAGATCTGAAATGCCTGTGTCACTGCTCATTTTCTCACCATTGGCAATAGTTACTTGTATTGTACTTAACTGCTGCATAGGTAAATTGAGCTTGTCCACCAATTCCTGATTGATGAAATTACCATAACTACCAGAATCTATAAGTATGAGAATCAGGTTTTTGCCAATATGACCCAATAACCTCATGGTCTTCTTACTCACTATCCCTTGCACAGCTGCTGCAGACAAACTCATGGCATGTTCTGTTTCTAAGTCACTACTATCTGACTGTTCTCCTTCTGAATCACTACTGGAATCCAGACTGTTCATCTCTAGAGCTACTAAAATTTCGTCTATGACAGCTAACTCCACTTGCTTGGGACATTTTTGAGCTGGGCCATATTTCCCCCACATTTGAAACACTCTCCTCGAGCTCTTCTTTGTGCCTTGAGTGTATCCAACTTAGCTTACATTGTCGGAGTATTTGGTTGCACTGTAACATGATCTGTTGGCATAGGACCCAACTTGCCAGGACCAGCTCTATTATGCCATGGCTTATGTTCATAAGGTTTCTTCATGTACTCTAGAGTCTGAGCTTGAAGAAGAGCCAAAGAAATATCATCATCCACTGTGTGAGATTTATGCAAAATAATTGGTGTTCTGATATCCTTCCTTAACCCTTTGATATATTGGAGACAAAAAATGTGTCATCCAACCCTAGATTGTGTGCCAACAACTGGAGCTGTAACTGTTCAAACTCCCTGGAATAACTATCCACATCACCCTGCTGTCTAATGCTCAATGTTTTATTCATATTAGTGTAATACAAATCCTTGGAATTTTTTTGACATACCACCACACACAAATGAGCCCAACCAGTGATGTCATGATGTGACTCATAGGTATGTAACCACAAAGCAGCAGAGCCCTGAAAATGAAGAGTTGGGTAATCCACTTTGTACTCCTCTGGAACATGGAACATGTGAAAGTATTTTTCAGCTTTCTCCTTACACATTTTGGGATGATTGCCATCAAATATAGGAAAACTAGTTTTGGGAATTCTGAAATCACTTCTATGACCCTCTCGTCCTCCTCCATGTTGATGAAATGGCACATGAGAAGTACCGGGATCAAAGGAAACCCGAGAAGGTATACAAGCACCAGCTAATAAAGCAGATCAACTGTAACAACATGTTGTCCCATATCCTCACGACTAACCTCTTGTGTTGAAGCAGGACCCAAAACTGTAGTAACCATACATTCCAGTGATGTAATCCGCGTACCTAGCCTCATCAGCTGATTCTCCATGGCATCTACCTTGGTCTTGACATTGTCTTGTGATTTCAACAAACGCTCTATTGTCACTCGCAACTCCAAATAGCTCGCAACGTTCTGGCTAGAAGTTTCCGCTGCCGTCGCCAATCCTGCCAGCACACCAGTCAACTGAGCTGATAAATCCTCAACTGATAAAGTCATGGTTGCGAGCTACTGATCAACAGCCACAACCCGCATAGTCAACATCGGTGGTATCGCCGTGATGAATTCCGCCACACACCAAGTCTAACGCCACCGGACCAACGAGTACTAGGCAAGCCGTTCCTCTACAATTGGCCGAAATCACCCCCTGAACCACACCGATCCAACCGAGACGTTAGGGATTTTACCCGTAGTGCTAGGGTTGCGCTAGGAACCTACTCCCGCAATCAGATCTGTGGCCAAATGAACACCGCCACCAATTCACTCCACCACCAGCGCAGCCCTTTGATGCAGCCACCGCACACCGTCGCCACGAGCACCGACTAGGTTTGGGGATTTTACGAGATAACCCAACCCAAGCTAGCCGTACTCGATCCGCCACCCGAGCCCGACACTCGCAATCGGAAAAAAAATTGTTGCTGAATTTTCTGTGGATTTCCCCAAAATCAAAAGGCTCTAGATACCAAATGTGACGATCCTCACTAGTGGCAACACACCAAATAGTTTGGAATCATCGATACACTCACGGATTAGGAGATCTTATCAGCATTCAAGGAGAGAAGAAGTTCTGGGGAGAAAAAGCTTATGCGCTTTTACAATAATCTTGATCCATCACCCCTCCCTCTCTAACTCACACATTACATAGCGATATCTCCTTTAGCTGGACCGCTTGGCCCTCATGTTCCTGGGCCCTAGTCTTCATGGGCCTATCTTGGGTCGCGTCATATGGCCAGGTCGCGACATAGAGATCGAAAAGACAACAATAGACAAGTGAAAAAAATGAACAATTAATATTCATTGATGAAGATGTACATATTTATAGGGGTGAACCGATATCGACTATGGCGGTTCTAGAGGCGACGCTCGAGCGTCGGTTCTCAACGTGCAGATTACAAGCAGGGATTAACCCATTTAATTAAAGATTAATTAAATTCTAACATAGTTGACTAGCCCTTTATACGGCTGTGCTGGCATCCGAGAACCCATGCTACTGCGTCTACCCGCGTGCAAACCGAATGGAGACGAAGATCACTCACTAGTCGACAGGCGCCCATGATGGCTCATCAAAGTAAGAGTCGTCTCCGGCTCTCCGGCTCTCCTCCGTCTAGGTTGGATGCGTGAGTGGCTAGAAGACGGCGAAGGCATGGTGGGCAGTGAGTGGCTAGAAGACGGCAAAGGCATGGTGGGCATTGTGTGTGTGCGGCGATTCAACAGCAGCTGGTCTCTCCTATTATAGCTGGCGACCGAACGCGGTGGAAACCCAACAGAACTACGAGATCACCGGAAGCAGCAGCAGGAAACAATGGCGGGAACAGCCATCTCAAACTAAATAGATGGCACCGGACCATCCCATTTCCCATTTGGGTGTCCTAAATGGGTCATATCGTTGGAGATGTCCTAAGCCAAGAATGGCAGATCCATGAATCTCTGCAAACCTTCCTAGATGGCGTGCACCAACTAGGCATCAAACATAATCCTAT
Organism: Avena insularis; assembly: GCA_023614405.1. Classification (NCBI taxonomy): domain Eukaryota; kingdom Viridiplantae; phylum Streptophyta; class Magnoliopsida; order Poales; family Poaceae; genus Avena; species Avena insularis. The sequence continues at coordinate 474,196,835 of CM042697.1, forward strand.
ACATGTTATATCTCCGTAAATACAAGTGGTGTACTACATGTGGGGATGTGAAAGAGCATTATCACACTAACAAGATGCAAAAAACCAATCTACATGTGGGGATGTCATAGCCTACAACTTCTTGTGTTCATCAACCTACTCACATCACAAGTCTGATTTTACACCCCACGGCATATAAAGTATGGAAAAACCTACTTATACCTACATACATGGAGGCTAAATTTCAGCGTCACCACACAAATGCCACAACATACAAAATGGAGGAAAACCAGCATTCATAGATTGCCAATTTTTCGGGATGACCACTGCATCTGATGTCCAGATACAAGATGGAGAACCGGAGCCGAATATCCATTTCAATGTCTCACCAACCAGAGTTCAACTGCAGAACAATCAATGTCATAAAGTGGGGGGAGAAAGTAGCTTGTGACAAGGATAGTAAATGAAACCACATCTATTGGCATGTGCAAGAAAGAACAAGAATAATCCTTTACAAGACATGTTCATACTGTTCAAATGTTCCACAGAAAATGTGACCGTCCAGAATTATTCATATTCAGCAGAGTTTGTACAAGAAATATATTACTTCCAAGAAACAATATTGAGTGAAAGGAAAAAAACTGTTGTACCTTTCATCAAGTTTTGTAGAAAACAATGCAAGAGCACAAGGTGCTATATATTTTGTTGCCTCTCAGTTACACATACACATTTGCATCTATGAGCTTTGCTAAGAAAACAAAATGCAGAAGCAGAAACATACAGGAAGGTGAGTTACACATACACATTTGCATCTATGAGCTTTGCTAAGAAAACAAAATGCAGAAGCAGAAACATACAGGAAGGCGAAACCACTTCGATTTGTAATTCTTCAACTTTTCCATGTGAATAACAATCATCAATCTAGATCCATCATTGATGTAAAAGATAGTAAGGAATTGACGACCAGACTGTTCATACCTTGAGCAAAGCACTAATTTAGCAGCAGGTCAAAGTTGCGGCTTGCCTCCAAGTCCAGTGGCAATTGCTCAATCCCAAAACTTCGATCTGTTGGCTTCTCCTTGAAACGGGAAATGCGGATTACATTTCTCATTAAGCGATTCGCGTCAATCTTTCCAATGCCATGAAGTTTACGGATCCATCTGCCACGGTTATCCCTACGAACACAGAATCTTTTCCATGAGTTCATGTAATAGTAATCCAACTTCCCTCTCTTCCTCCTTGCTCCAATTAGCACCACAGCATGCGCAGGGATGAACGGCCGTTTCACACTAAGCTTTGCATGCATCTTCTCTTTTGAGGGTGGCTTGTAAGGACGACAATACCGGGCTGTATGAAACCTTCTCCCCTCAAAAAAGCCAGCATTTAGCGGAAACCCATCCGCAAGATTACGAACAATGCTTGCAGTGTCCCGTCTATGGATTGTTGAGACATCAGAAGCCTTATATAAGGTCTTCTCATCCTGCAAAACAACAAAGCATTAATTAAAAAGGCACATGAAAAGTATGATAAATTTTGTATACTTCAAACACGTTAGCATGCACCAAATTTCTAATGGGGGATCAACATAGCTAACATACTAGTATTTTTTTCACAAATCTGGTCTATTTGACAAACTAAACGCACATCTGACCCCTTCTCGAATCTATTTTGTAATCTGACCCCTTGGGGTCGGTGCCATTTAGAATGGAGCCGAACCACCCCCACGATTTTTTCAAAGGACTTCAAGGTTTTAGGGCAGGGGGTCGGCGCCATTTAAAACAGAGCTGAACAGTACAAGTTCGGCTCCATGTTAAATGGAGCCGACCTCAGGGGTCAGATTTCAAAATAGTTTCGAGAAATGGTTAGATGTGCATTAAGTTTGTACAAAGGGTCAGATTTGTCAAAAAATAGAACATACTATTTCTGAACTAAACCATGATACTTGAAGATAAAATACTACCAATTTAAATGCCAAATATCAAGTTAGTCTCGAAACTTCAAGATCGATTTCATGGCTTTTTCATATAATTAAGAATGGATATAGATTATGTTTTCTTAATGTGTAAATTAAGATGTGGTGCAAGTGTTGACTCTGGTGATTCTCTTTTGAAAATAGTAAAGATAAACACTCGGCTGCTATTCTAATGTTTAAAGTATACTCCTACAAGATAATAATCAACTCGCTGAGAAGTCGCCATGTCTTCACCAAAACAAATATGCTGCAATCTCTGACCCGAAATGGTATCAGGTCATCCTTGTGAAATTGATCTTGCTTTTAGTGCAATTCTGGCTACTCTCTATTGACATGTTATTTGTGATGTCTGAGTAACTTGGTTCGGTGCCAAACTTGAATTACTTTTGATGTTAGACATATCATGCATTTACATGTCAAAACGTGCACATAAGATAATTTTGGCCAAGCAAAATATATACTACCTCTGTCCCAAGGCTTAAGGCATATAACTTTTTCCAAAAGTCAAACCAACTAAAGTTTGACCAAGTTTTTAGAGAAAAATATTAATATTTACAATACATAATCCATACCCTTTCATATATCATGAAACACATTTTCACATGGTATCTATATAATATAATAGTTCTTGTTAGTTTTTTCTAAAAGTTTGGTCAAACTTTACATGGCTTGACTTTTCAAAAATGTTATATACCTTAAGCCTTGGGATGGAGGGAGTACTGTAATATCTATTTTAAGCAGTGTACACAATATGACCTCAAATTTCGTATTCTGATGGTGGTGTGGTTGCGTTTACAAGATCATTTGCTCCATTATAACATCATGGCATTCATGTCAATGTGATTTGCCCTAAGGTATTAAAATTTTGCATGAGCCGAGGAAAATACTTCACACGACATCTGTCACGTACTCACTTGTTGACTTAATTTATTGTGGCTACATACAAATTGTGCTAAACTTGTGAGCATTTTGTTATTGCATTTGGAATATGTCATGATAGACAATGGTACTGTAGAGGTGAGTGTACTGTATTCACTACTAAATAAATTTGTACAAATAGGTTGACCTAAAATGAATATCAAATGTGACTGCTCACTATTTCAATTCTCAAGGGTCAGTGCCATATTCCCAAGTTGACAAAACCAAACAGCGCACATAAATAGAAGGGGATCACAGTAATTTACCTTACTACATATTCCTTTCGTTTTTAGGATATGAGCCATGATGATGAGTGCAGCAGGTCCTACGTTTGGCTCCGCTCCAAGAATTTCCTTACAGCTCTTGTTCAAATGGAGGGGGTTCATCAAAACTGAATCAGTAACTGGCCTGTTTAGGAGCACAGCTTTCACCCTTTTTGTGATCTCCATTTGTTTTCCATATGAATATGGCACGCACAGATCTACAAAAGAAGGACTACTAGTTCACAGTGGTAATTTTCTTAATAGAAATGGTCATAGACACCTACCAGCAGACCCTTGGTCCAGGGGTTTCCCAACTAATGTTTGATCGTTTACTGTGACCTTGCTGAGTGAAAAATCAAAATCGCCTTGGAACTGGCAGGATAAACATAGATTAGTTGATAAGATCACATAGATACATATAATCGCATGCAACAGCTACATTCACACCTGCTCCTCGCAGCCGCAGGGACATAGAAAGGTCGGGATGTCAAAAAATTCGCGACTTTCAGGAAGATTGAGGTTCCCACGCGAACAAGTCCAACCTTTAACATCACATGAGCTTCTTCTGCCCCTTGGTCTTCTCATGACTTAAGCCTACACAAACTTCTACAGTTACAATCATTTTCTATTTTGGGTTCATATAGCTGCATGAAATGAAAGGCAAAAAAAAGCAAATCATTAAAGAGGTTAGAAGGGATTGATGAGGAGGTGAGATTATTCTTAAATTCAGATGTTATTGTGCAGTGGAGGATGTGTAATTGGAGAATCCATGTCTGAACTCACCAATACAGGACACTGTCCAATAAGGCATCAAGAACTAAATGCATCAAGCAACCATTGAATTCTGTAAGTCAAATCTACGGATCAATCATTACATTATGCTAGCCAAAAAGAAAGACAAAGCCAGAAACTGAACATAGCAAAAAAGTGTTGGACCCCAGAGCAGCTCTCCCAATGACATCCGAGTTGACACCGACGGCACGAGGAGAGAGCCTGCGGGAAAACTTATTTCTGCTCGGCGTGTTCGCCTTCGTCTCCCCACCGCCGCGAGGACACCTGAACCCTAAAAAAAAGGACACCCAAACCTAGACCCTACTAGATCTAATCCATCCCTTCGCGCGGAGATACCGGTTCCCCTCCGCCTTTCGGCGCCGTAACGGCCGCTGGAGACGAAAGAAACGACGGACTCGCCGCCGGAGAGCACCGCCTCTCGTGTCGCCCCCTCTGTCACTAAGTCAACAACGCGCATGCAAGCAAACAGCGGGCAGCAACAAACCGGGAAGAACAGCAAGCGCGAGAGATGAGGGCGCTTACCTCGCCGACGGAATTGGAGCGGCGACTTGAGCGCCGCGTTCGTGGGAAGTTTGTGGACAAATTGTTCCGCAGCGCCCGATCCTATCTAGGGTTAGGGGTCTATATCGTTTGGGCCGAACAAGCCCAACCATACTTTTTTGAGTAAAATGCATCACGGTATTTATATAGAGGCAAATACACTAACCGTCCTTATACTAAGCCGACTCGATTTAGTTTTCGAAATTTGCTGAATTTTATCTATTTACTTGTAAAATAAATTTGATTTAGTCCTAATCAATGTTTGGTACTCCTCTATCTAGGTTTATTGGGCTTAATCGGAGCAGCGCTCCGACCAAGGTGGAATTCTATTGGTGGAGAAAAATTACATAAACGGGTTGTAATTGCTGATTTCCTCTCATTAACTACGAGGATTAATTACTAGAGCAGATTTTCCGTTACATGCAATATCATGCATAGGGTAGTCTCATGGAGTCATGCACAAAAGAGAAAGTGACACAGAACTACCACATTTGAGACGATCTTGCTAAAAATCTACCACCTTAGGAATTTTTGAAACATAAAAACCACTTTTGGGGTAGGGGTGTGACAGAAAGCTCTAACTCGTCGTGTTTAGGCCTCTAACAACATTTCTGGCAGGTGGGCCCCGTTGTCAGTGCTGGCGTGGCATGGACTTGACGCAGGGAGACAATGGTCGTGAGGCGCACGACGAAAGCGGTCATTAGGGCAGCCGTTGTCCCCTCGTGGCTCAGCTGTTTCAGTTACTTTGTCGCTCCCGCGAGGATAGGATAGCAATGGCGAGTGGCGGCGGGACAGAGGATGGCGACAGAGGGGGTCGCAGTGGAGGCGGCGGCGGTCGTTTCGTGCGGCAGGTGCTCTTCGGGCCTGGATTCAATATGGGGTCCATCGATTTGGACTCTAATGAAGACCGCGAGTCGATGGATCTCGCGCCGGGGCCGGACCAGGACGCCGCGCCGGAGCCGGAGCAGGAAGCTTCTTCAGCTCAGCTGACTACGGCGAGCCAATTAAGCGAGGACCCGCTCAGCCACTATGTCTCCGACGGCGGGTAAGCTTCATTTCTCTTCTCTGACTTTGGGGATTCAATAGTTATGATTTGTATCTAATTTAGTGATATTTAGTAGTAGAAAATAATTGTTGCACATTCTCTTATCTTTGTTTTAGGCCACATTCAAAGATTTGGGATCTTTACATTCAATTTGATGGTGCTAAATTTGTGCAAACAAAAATGCTAAGATCAGTTATTAGGTTTCTGAATTTGTTGTCACTGATGGAGAAGGATGGTTATGGTCTTTCTGATTCAATGTACTATGTAAAATCAGAAGGGGAGGGACTGAATGGGCTAGAAATTGTGGATAGCAATTGTAAGGTGGAAGAGATGGTCAGGGAGTATGAAAGGTCTAAAAAACTGGTTTTAACTGTGATGAGAGACAAGAGTAAACAAGCAATTATTTTGTCTCCTGTGAAGTCCAAGGAGGCAGAAAAATTATATGCAAAATCTTATCCAAGTCACATGTCATGTGATTTAAAGGAGGAAGAGCATGGTCATAACCACATTGAGACCCAGAACAGTGTGTACTTTCAGCCTTTGTGCACACAAAATGATGACAATTTGTTGTTAGAAAATGAGGATGAGGTACAAGTAGATGAAGATGAGGGAGATGAAGAAGAAGATGAGGGAGAAGCATCTAATGGCAGTGACAGTTGGATGTATCCATGCCAGGTTGACCTAGTGCAGTTAGAGGAGATGATGAGGAAGGAAATAGAGGAGAGTAACAAAAGAATAACAGCTAAGATGAAGAGGAAGGCTGATGAGCAACTGTATGAGGATGAGACAGAGCCAGGGGATATTTTTATAGAACAGCAAGTGAAGAAAAAAGTGAGGAGGAAGGGCCCTACTACAAGGTCACATTGTGAAGATGAATTGCTAGGAAAAGAAGACTGGGCTCCTTCTGATCCAGAAGATGATGAGCAGTTAGGTTTCCTGGGAGAAGAAGAGGATGATGGATTCGAGACTCTACCATTTGTGCTGCCAAATGGGAGAAAAAGTAGAGCAAAGAAGCAACCAAAAAGGGTGTGGTATGATAAAACTAGGGAAAATCCTGAGCAACAGTTTAGGCTAAAGCTATGTTTCAAGGATGTTTATCAGTTTAGGCAGGCACTATGTCAGCTGCACATAGCTCAAGTTAGGAATTTTCATTACCACAAAAGTGGGTCAGATAGAATTATTGTTTCCTGTAAGCCAATAAAGAAAGAGAAGTACAACTATCAGTTCTTTATGTCAGCTTCAAAAATCAAGCATGAGAGCACTTTTTGTGTAAAGAAAATGCATTTGGAGCACTGTTGTCCAACTGAACCATCAAGCAATAGAGTTACCAAAGAAGTTTCGAAATGTGTATGTTGACAACTTCAGGTCTGATCCAAACACACGCATCAGAACCATAGTTGACAAAGCAAAAAAGGATTTTGGTGTTGAAGTGCCAAAGAGAATGGCCTATAGGGAAAAGACTAAAGCAAGGGAAAAGGTGATGGGGGATCACAAGAGCCAGTACCACAGAATTAGAGACTACTTGCAAACTGTTATAGATAAAAATCCAGGTTCAAGGTGTATTGTCACCACTGTTATTGGCCCAACAAAGGAAGAGCAGGAAGCAATTAAAAAAGGGCATCAAGTACTTATCAGTGACAAGCCTAGCTTTCATGGCCTTTTCTTTTGTGTCAATGCTGCAAGGCTTGGATTTCTTGAAGGATGCAGGCCCTTTATTGGCTTAGATGTCTGCTTCATCAAACTCACAACAGGAGCTCAAATTTTAGCCGGTAGAGATGGCAACAATAATATCTAGGGTTAATTTGATCTATGCCACTACAATTTTCACAACTTGGAGAAATGCCATTACAAAAACCAAACTTAGAAATATGCCACTCAAACTTTCTCATATCTCTACTTATGCCATTATCTTCAATACCAAGCCATATACAGCTCATTATACTCCCATATGTACACTTATATAGGTATACGTTATGTATACGTCCGTACGGTTCACAAAAAATTAGAAAAACCAGCACCTAGGACTCTATAAGGCCTAACTAACTCACGCTCTAACCGCACCAAAAATCCCCAATGAAACTCGCGCACGCAAGAATCCAAGCAGGGCGGCGACGACCGGAGGCGCAAGCAAGCGCCATGAGGAGCCTGGAGGTGCCAGCGCCTAGAGACTCTCCTCGCACGATGCAGCTTTTGTGGGCCCTACTCGCGCGATGCGGCAGCCAAGCATGGCCGGGCTGGACATGGCCGCAGGCGGCCGGGGCTGGGCGCGACTGGAGGCATCTGGAGCTAGACGCGGGCGGCACCGGAGGAGGGTGATACCGCCATATGACATCAATTTGGTCAGATGCTCCATCGCACGCTACCGCCGAGGCTATTTATTCTTATATTGTTCTTAGCTGTACAAATTTTCGTTCCAATTTGAATTATCAGAAACTGGATAACCCAAAAGCGTTGGCCTATAGTCAACCTTTAAAATACACGTTGCAATACACGTATTTTTGGAACCATTATTCTCTAAAGTGGAGAGAATGGCATAGATAGAGGTATGTGAAAGTTGGAGTGGCATATTTCCAAGTTTGATTTTTGTAATGGCATTTCTCCAAGTGATGGAAGTTGCAATGGCATAAATCCAATTAACCCTAATATCTATCCTATTGCATGGGCTATAGTTGCTAAGGAAGATACTGCTAATTGGCAGTGGTTTCTTGAAAAACTGAAGGAATCCCTAGGTGGAGAAGAAGAACAGTTTGGCCACTACCACAATAATGTCTGACAGGCAGAACAGGCTAATCAAAGTTGTGTCAAATGTGTTCCCAAACTCTCCCCACAGATTCTATCTTAGGCACATTTATGCCAACTTTTAGATAGCAGGATTCAGAGGAGAGGACTTGAAGAAATGCATGGACAATGTTGCTTATTCTTACACCAAACATGGTTTTGACAATGCAATGGAAGAAATGAAGAAGCAATGTGAGCTTGCTTGGCAGTGGTTGTCCAAAATTCTTGTGCACACATGGGCAAGGTGGGCCTTTGATACAAACTGCAAGATAGATCTGGTCAACAACAATTTGAGTGAAGTATTCAACAGATATATCCTAGATGAGAGAAACAAACCCATTGTGACAATGCTTGTAGGGATTTATGACAAGAAGATGGTTAGGTTTGATGAAAATAGGGAAGGAGGATAAAAAGCATCATGGGAGATCACACCCTTCTATGTAGAAAAACTAGAATTGAACAAGAAATTTTTAAGGAATTGTGTGCCAAAAGGGCAGATGATGGTGGAGAGGTAGTGTTCCGACGACGATCACATCAACTCTTGATCCATTGCCGACACGCATCTTGACCTCACCCCTTGCTAGTGGACGCTTGTTCCGCAGCCCCCGATTCGAGTTACAAATATTAGCAACTGAATCGGTATCAAATACCCAGGTGCTACTGCGAGTACTAGTCAAGTACACATCAATAACATGTATATCGAATATACCTTTATTTGCCTTGCCGGCCTTCTTGTCTGCCAAATACTTGGGGCAGTTGCGCTTCTAGTGGCCAGTCCCCTTGCAATAATAGCACTCGGTATTAGACTTAGGGTCAACTCGGGATTTCTTTTCAGGTACGGCTACCGTCTTGCCACCCTTCTTTCCCTTCTGTTTACCCTTTCTGTCTTTCTTGAAACTGGTGGTCTTATTGATCATCAACACTTGATGTTCCTTCTTGATCTCCACTTCTGCAGTTTTAAGCATTGACAGAAGCTCGGGGAGAGACTTCTTCATGCCTTGCATGTTATAGTTCATCACGAAGCTCTTATAGCTAGGTGGCAGAGATTGGAGAACACGATGGATGCCTAAGTCAATGGGAATCATTATTCCCAAGGGCACAAGCTTATCGACGTAACCCGACATCTTGAGTACATGCTCACTAACGGAGCTGTTCTCTTCCATCATGCAGCTAAAGAACTTTTCTGAAGCATTATAACTCTCTACAGCAGCATGGGAGTCAAAAATCATTTTCAACTCACCCATTGTATCAAAGGCATTGCCGTTTTCGAAAAGCTTTCGAAGTTCTGGCTCTATCCCATACAATATGCCGCAATTAACTAAGTTGTGGTCCTCCTGACGAGTCAGATAGACGTTCTTTTCCTCGTCAGGGGCATCATCAAGTGGTGGGGGGCCTAGCGGCGCTTCTAGCACATATTGCTTTTGTGCAGCAGAGAGGAGAATCCTCAAATTCATGGCCCAGTCGATAAAGTTGCTACCGTTCATTGCAAATTTCTCTTTCTCCATGAACACATTGGAACTAAAAGCAGGTGGTGCCATATACAATAGAATTTGTAAAGTTTAGACTAAGTTATGATAGATTGAGTTCAACTAATCCAAAATTAAGAATGAACTCCCAGTCAAAAACGACATCCCTCGTGCCTTTTTGGTGATTACATGAACCAAATCCACTACACCAAGTCTAATCATCACGTGAGTCGGCATAGCTTCAAAGGCGAGCATCAAATGGGCATCATATCTTTCATAGGACTCATGCTTAACCTTTCGGTCCGTGTTCCGAGGCCATGTCTGCACATGCTAGGCTCGCCAAGTAAGAACCTTAGTATTCGCGTGTGTAAATTGTCTTACACCCGAAATATGATTGTGGATCCAAGAACACCCGATCATCACGTGATGTCTTGGAGCGGCGAAACATAATCGGTGCATACTTAAGGGGGAACACATTTTTATCTTGATATCTAAATGAGGGATCATCTTATTATGCTAGTAAAACGCCAAACGAGCAATATAAGATGCAACAAACATATCATGTGAAAAGTGAAATGATATGGTTCTTGCACTTGATCTCCATCATGTGCATCATGGTATGATCGTCATCATTCCTCTATGTGTAAGGCCAAGGTCTATGGAACTTACACGTTATGTGTGTTGTAAGAGTATCGACTCATACTTTTACTTACAACATCACCATATTATGACACTAGCCCAACAACAAACTAAACTAGATGCTTCTAATTTATCCATTGCAAGTTTTACGTGGCTTAGGGCTTTCGAAGATAGAACCGTTCTTACTTATGAACATGAACCACAACGAGGATAACCAAATTGTTGACAATTCGTTGCAAATTATATATTGACTATAGTAGGAGAGACAAACACCCGCTAGCCACTTATGCAAAACTAGTTGCATGTCAAGCGTGGAACAGGTCTCATGTGTGAGGACATGTAAAGTTTGTCCGGGCCACTTCATCCCACTATGCCACCAATATCCAAAGTACGACTAAGAAGCAATAACATGATCATCATCACCCACATATACATATGTTTACTACCCGTGCAAAGCATCTACGCATAGATCCGGCTCTGATACCACTGTAGGATTCGCAACATAGAAAACAAAAATTTCCTACGATGGGAACAACTATGTACCAAGATCTATCTACTAGATACAAGCAACGGGCGGATATACATCCGTAGAGAACATACCCTTGAAGACCGACAAAGCTTAACAAGGTTGAACGCGTGGTTGATGTAGACGAACTCTTGCCGATCTCAAGATCGAGAGTAAGTCCTAGCGCCGCAAATCAGCAGCGCATCCGTGCTCGCACACACGTCCGAGGCACCGAGCAACCTCCGCCTCCTCGCTCCAATGATGCAGCAGAAGCACAACTCTTTCTTGCCGGAAAGCTACCAGGAACATGTATCTCGCTAGTCCGAGACAATGGGGAATAAACTAGAGGGGGAGAGAGATCCTTCATGAAGAGGTGTGAGTGAGAGAGAGGGAGGGGGCTCCTTTTATAAGAGGAGGGGGAACCCCAAGGGGGTGGCCGGCGCATGGGGTCTGCTCCCTTGCCCTCCCTCCATTCATGTGGGTGGAAGCTCCACTCACAATTTGGCCCTTCAATTCTCCACTCAAAAATCCCACTCAAATTCCCATTAAATTTCCACCAAATTTAATGCAAACTCTCTTTAAATAAAACTCCTTTTTTTATTCAGAGTTTTGTCAATTACCTTAATGACAAACATTCACATATAACCCCTTGCTAGTATTTAATTTCAAAGGCAGAAACACTTTCTGCAATTTTACCCGAAAATAGTTTCGGTGTCTAGTGAAATATATTCTTGCGCTTTGTTATTCTTTTCAGCATGAAACTATGCGGCGACCCAGCATACCACTGCATGATGTAGTACACTATAGTCGTTGACATAACACCAATGAAACATCGTTCACTAGTATTACATCCCTCAGAGTGGTACAACAGAAACACAGCAGGTACAAGACATGACTATAGGTTACAACTTGACTCTTTACAAAAGATCCAGAGAACACTCTAGGTTAAAGAGAGAGAAAGAAACTTCTTACAAAGAAGAATCAGAAATATTCAACTCAAAACTATCATACTTATAAGACTAGTATCTGAACTACTGGGTTTGCATTGTTGCTGTTGCATACTCTACAGAAGTGGGTTCTATGGCTAGAGAGTATATTCCTATCTAATCAGCAACTTCGTCTTCTCTTTAGTTGAGGTATATGTTGACTTCATTGAAGATCTTGAGCCATTGATGATGATTCCCTTGAGCATAAGTTGATGTAGACGTCGTTTGTTTTGGCTTCAGAATCTAGCAAGGGTTAAAAAGATACGCTGAGTACGAGCGTACTCAGCAAGTTCACTAAAAAGGATTGTTTGATGCACTATATCTACAGCCACAAACCACAGGTCATAGGCAATGCAGGTTTTCATAAACATTTCTTCAAAGGTTGCTTTTATTCTGAAAAGCTATGTCCGTCAGCCTTCATAGGTTTACCAAAACTTCTATGGAGTTTCTTTCCTGCCGCGTTCCTAGATCCTTCCCGGAATAGGGAGTAACAAGTTGCAATTCTTACACTCTGCAGAGGTGCGTTATTTTACCCGTGAGAGATGATGATCCACAAGTATAGGGGATCGCAACAGTCTTCGCGGGTAGTATTACCCAATTTATTGATTCGACACAAGGGGAGCCAAAGAATACTTGCAAGCCTTAACAACTGAATTGTCAGTTCAGCTGCACTTGGAAATAGTTCTTGCTCACAGAAGTTTATCAGCGACAATAGTTTGGTAGTAGCAACAGCAGCAGTAACAGCAACAGTGAACAGTAGCATGGACGAGTAGGATTCGAGTGCGGTAGGCATAGGGATGGATGGACGGGCGTTGCATGGACGAGTCTAAACATGTAACAGTGAACAGTAGGATTCGAGTGCGGTAGGCATAGGGATGGATGGACGGGCGTTGCATGGACGAGTCTAAACATGTAACTTCAAGATCTAGGGCATTGCAGATAAATAATAATAAGCATCCAAATACTAAACAATCCTAGGCATGTGCTCCAAATATAGTCATACATGCTCGCAATGAGAACTTGCACAACATCTTCTGTCTAGTCAGCCCATGGCAGCGGGGCCTCTAGGGAACTACTGGCAATTAAGGTGCTCCTTTTAATAGAGCACCGGAGCAAAGCATGAACACACTCCGTGAACACATGTGATCCTCACACCACAACCATCCCCTCCGGTTGTCCCAATCATTATCACTTTGGGGCCTTTGGATCCGTACAATGATATGTGTACACAACTTGCAGATAAGATCATAAACAATACTATCATAATGATTCAATAATAAGTTTAGATCTGAGATCATGGCACTCAGGCCCTAGTGACAAGCATTAAGCATAACAAGTTGCAACAAAGTCATAGCACTAATAGAGATACTAGGCACTATGCCTAATAGTTCTTATTCGATTACATGATAGAACTCATCCAATCCCTACCATCCCCAAGCCTACAGCGGGGGATTACTCACTCATGGATGAGGGAAACATTGGTGGTTGATGGAGATGCGTTGGTGATGACGATGGCGATGATCCTCTCTGTAACATCCCAGCTTTTAGGAACCAACAAAGGGTAGATTTAGGAATCTGGGTTGTTGCATGCATTCATCTGTAAAAATGTGGGTAAATTTTTTGCCAAATAAAAATCTAAAGTGATCAAAGTTTCTTTCATGCTTTGAGATTAGGTATAGTCTTGGAGGATGATTGTTATAGAATTTGATATGATCTTTGTGGATGAGTGTGTTTTGGGAAATGAAATTTGAATTTAATCTTGAGTGTTGAATTTATAATACAAAAGGATTTAGAATTAGGTTTGAGTGATTTGATTTAATCAAGATTTAACAATTAATAACTCAAACTTTAAATAAAATAAATTAATCAATAAAAAGAATATTCATTCCATAATTTTATTCAATAAATAAGTTACAAAATGTAACTTATGGATTTGATCAAGAATATTTACAATAGTAATGAAATAAAAGAAGAATCTTTATATATTGAGTAATAGTACAATCTTTATTACAAAAGAATAAAATAAAAATTACAAAAGAATAAAAGAAATATTACATGTGACTATTCTATAAAGAAAAACAAAACCTAAACTAAAGTCTTGATATTCAAGTCTGGTACCTGCAAGACAAAACACAAACTAAAGAAAGAAAATTAAGGATTAGAATATATACTCTTAGAATTGACAGTGAGTTGCACTGTTCACTTTTTCATCATTGAGTAATCTTTAAAGGGGCAAGTTTCACCAATATGAAAGAATTATATCTTTCATAATTTTAAGCCATAAGTCAAATAAACAGCAAGGATGGGCAAGTTTCACCAGACAAGTAGATGTAACCATATAAAAGTAACTTTTAGATCCAGAGCATATCCACAAGGTGTGCAGTAGGCACACAGGCAGCACACACACACCAAACTGCATGGTGTGTGCTGTCAGCACAGCAGCAACAACTCCACACACACAAAACTACTCAACACAGCCGTGGGAGGCATCTCCAACACCATTCTCTGGTGCATACACACCAAGCACAACAGCCCAGCTAAATCAAACCAAAGCCTAACCAGATCACACCAACCAAACTCTTGATCATCTCACCAAGATGGTGACATAAGGAGGGGGTAGATCAGGTGGATAGCAAGCACAAGATCAAGCCACCAGGACCAGGAGGTGGAGAGCTCGATCAAGGATAAGTCCAGGAACTCGAAGTATCAGGAGGAGCATCAGATCAAGCTAGCCACAAGATCAACAACTTGCAACCCCAACAACAACCAAGTATGGTGAGTAGAAAATACCATCACATGATTTATCTGTCTAAGTTAGACAAGCATCCATGAGTTGTCTCATACTGAAATTCTCAGAAAAGCTCCCAAGTGGGGTGAATCCACCATTGAAGTTTTAAACACTAAAAGCAACCAGAAAACTATATAGAACCAACTAGGATCTCAGAACCACGTCATTGATCCTAGCTATCAGGCTATAACTTAAAATCCAAGAATGAATATAGCCAAGATTTGAACTTCTAGGCACATCTCTAAAACAGGAGTAGCACCATAGAATTTAATCTCATGGATCCATATAAGTTATCAAGCCTACAATCATCTTTTCCCCAACTTTGATTCAAGAAGCAGTAGCTGGTATCACTACCAGAATCAATCCATGAGAAATAACAAGATAAGGGCCTAATCCCTAAACCTTAGACCAACATCATGGGTTCTAGGGATGCAATGAAAGAAGATTCCACTTATCTATAATGCCAAGCAAATCTTAAGCTTGAACAAAACCAAACCAAGTAATAGAATATACTCTTGTGTGCCATACAAGGATGGTGTCACAAGAATAGCTTCTAAACTAAGCAGGTTAAGCATCCAACTTTCACAGCCACACTCACAACCAACTATAAATCATTTTCCTGATACTAATCACATGAATCATTTCCAGATAAATCCATATACATGTCATCACTAAAAGAGACTAATTTATCTCAGCTATATATGAATTTTTAAGCCAACAATACATCAATAGTGACTGTATCACACAAAAATCACTGCCATTAACCAAGCAATGACAGTGGTGAGTTCTCAAACCACTAGAATCACCAAGCAATGATTCTAGAGCAACCTTATCATCTGACCATATAAAAATTAACCAATGGAACCAAACTGATAAGCCACTAGCATCACCAAAGCTAATCATAAGTAGTAATCCATATCAATTAACCACTCATCATGCTTAGGGATCATCAATACATGATCCAAATCATCAGAGATTCAATCAATAGAGGGATGTGAACCCTAAGCAAAATAAACAATCCTAATCAGGACATGACACTAACTAGGATTGGCAACTACCAACACATAGAATATGATAGCCTAGCACAGAGGACACGAGGGAACCAATAATAACTTACTGAAGAATGTTGCTGTGGGCGAGAAGAGGAAGCAGTGGTCGACGATGAGCACGCTGGCACGGGGAGCACCCCCAAGGGGGCGCTGTGACCCACACCACGCCGAGGCGGTGACCCTCACCACGCCTGGAGGCGAGGAACACCAGCACAACACACGACAACAGCGACGGTGACAACACCAGCACCACCCCAAACCCTAGGGTTCGGGATGGAGCTAGTCTGGCCACGAGGGAGCTCCAAATCCAAATCGAATTGGACAAGAAGGTAGAGCATGGTCGACAACCTCGTACTGCATCACGACAACGACTAGGGAGGACCACGGCGGCAGGCAACGCACGGCGACGGCGCCATCGACCACGGGGTCGAGGAGGAGAAGAGAGAGATGAGATCAAAAGAGTGATAGAGAGGGTTGGGTTGGTTGGGCCAGAACCCTTCGGGGTGTTGTCTTGACTCTGCCCTATTGGGACACAAGGGTCCAATAATCCAACACAGTCAGCCCAAATCACTTAAGGCCAGTTTTTAAATGAGAAAAGACCAAAATGCCCCTGAATTTAAATAAATTCTAGAAAATAAAATAAAAATCCAAAAATTATAAATCAAATATTTTTGGATTCACAATAATCCAAACTATCCAAATAAATTAAGAAATAAAATTTTAGACATATAAATTTTATTAAGAATTTTGTACTATATTTATTCCTTATGGAATTTTACAAAATTATTGAAAGATGATAAAAATAAATAAAAATCACTTCCATTATATATTAATATTATAGTATTTTATAAAAATACTAAACAAATATTTAAATATAAATTTTTGGTATTTAAATGATAATTCTTAAAGGAATTATTAAATAAATAAAATTCAAATAAATAAAATAAAAAAACAAAAGAATAAAATATTCAATAAATATTAAAAATTAATATTTATAAATTCTTTATTATTCAAAAAGAATTTTTATAATTTAGATAATGGGGGAGAATACACACAAAGCTAAATAATGCATTACATTATTCTGCATAATCATTTTGCTTCTTTAAATATTGTCCTTACCGGGCAATAATGATGTTTTTGTAGACATAGAAGCTCAAGGTCCAGTGCAAGCATCAGACTTCACTACCTTGTAATCACTAGGTTCATTCGCAGCTCTGATTCATCAACCGGATGGACCAGTGGTAACAACTAAGCATGGCTAAGCATAACAGATGTAATAGCTCTAACAACGCTTCACAAGCTCAAACCCTAGTTATGCTAGGAGCAGTGGATTAGGGAATGTAGGCTTCAAAGGGAACATGCATCTGATAGGATTACTCCATCATTCGATAAAATACTTTGGAATCATATGCACATGGCAAGAATGAAATACTTTGAAAGCATATGATTCATATGTATGTGTGGGGCTTCGCTTGCCTTCGCCAGGGTGAAATCGATAAAAGACTTTAGAATCGCATGCACATGAAAATAATTGAAATGCTTTGAAATCATAGGATTATATCATGTGTGGGGCTTCGCTTGCCTTTGACAGTTGATATCCAAAGAGCAGAGTTCCGGACACCTGGTACTTGACTTGATTATAGTTGGTCAAGTATTAGTCTTCGAGCTTCGACGGTGTTGATCTTGACCTTTGATGGTATTAACCTCAGTCTTCGATCTCGATCTTGATATCGTACTCTACCGGAAAGAACCAAACACCGGAAAGGAAGGGAAACAATCAACACATGGCATTGATGCAATGCTCAAACAAAGGTGATGATATGACAAGTTAAATTGCATTGAAATAAACCCCTAAGGCATGCTGGACAACTTAATCGGGGTTTCGAGGGTTGCAAAACCTAACTCGGGGAAACTCCGGATGTATATGAGAGGGTTCATTATGTTCTTCTAATTAAACTTGTCATCAAAGTTGATTAACAATGCATTATTATAGTTTAAAGAGGTAGTTCTCATTTTTCTAAACATTTTGATATATTATTTGTATTTTTCTGATAAACAGATAATTAGCTATTTATTTTATAACATTTAAATCATTTTCTGGAATTATTAAACCCTTTTAAAATCGTTACTGCATCATTGTGACGTCAGCGAGGCATAAAATCCTTTTTACACCGCCATCGGGTTTAGTCATTGGTCGATCAGGCCGTGGGCCACGCCATCGCGCCACCTAGACGGTCAACACGTCAACAGGGTCCACTGCAACGTCAGCGTGACGTCACAACGACATCATCACGACGGCCACCGTCGGATGGCCATCGGTGACGGGCAGGAGGACGAGCGGGGCTGCGAGACCTAGGCTAATCGAACGAGGCCAGCAAGGGGCACCTTATGGTGGCGGCGCCGCTCGGATTAGGTCGCCGAAACAGGGAAAACAACAACGGCCGATGGCGATGGGTACAGGTGCTCGCGGGGAAGGGGGCTACGGCTAGCAATCGACGAAACAAAGGGGTCCATCTGGACCAGAAGCTCACCGGAAACGCATGAGGCTTGACGTTGGGGTGAGGCGAGGTCGAGGTCGACGACGAGCAGCGATGGCCGGCGATGGACATGATGCTTCGATTCGGGGGATTGCGAGCTCGTGGGGAAGAGTGACCTAGCTAGGGCGAACCAGTACAGCAAAGCAAGCTTGGCGGTGGCCTCAGCTTGAGCTAGGGTGGACGGGAACGGTGGGACACGGCGGAGCCCGAGGCTAGGGTTCGTCGGCCAGAGGAGAGGAACACGAGAGGGAGGTCACTGGGGAGAGGAGAAGTGGATGAGGGCGAGAGAGAGGGTCGCGATAGGTCTTATCCTCTCCTGGAGCTCGGCGGTGGCGGGAATCGCGGCGAGGAAGATCGACGGCGACACCGGTGACAGAGAGCTGCGTGCCTGGCTGGAGGAAGACGACGGGGACAGGGACGAACTGTAGGTTCGCAGCATAGAAAACAAAAAAATTCCTACGATGGGAACAACTATGTACCAAGATCTATCTACTAGATACAAACAACGGGCGGATGTATATCCGTAGAGAACATACCCTTGAAGACCGACAAAGCTTAACGAGTCCAAACTCGTGGTTGATGTAGACTATCTCTTGCCGATCTCAAGATCGAGAGGAATTCCTAGCGCCGCAAAACAGCAGCGCATCCGTGCTCGCACACATGTTCGAGGCACCGAGCAACCTCCTCGCTCCAGCGATGCAGCGGAAGCACAACTCTTTCTTGCCGAATAGCCACCGGGAACATGTATCTCGCTAGTCCGAGACCATGGGGGATAAATACTAGAGGGGGATAGAGATCCTTCACGAGGAGGTGTGTGTGTGAGAGAGAGGGAGGGGGGCTCCTTTTATAGGGAGAGGGGGGCACCCAAGGGGCCATGCGCCCAGCCATGGGGCTACCCCCACCTCTTCCACATTCATGTGGATAGACACTCCACTCACTCAAATGCCTTTCAATTCCCTCCACTCAAAACCCACTCAAATTCCCATTAAATTTCCACCAAATTTAATGCAAACTCTCTCCTTTTATTTATTCAGAATTTTGTCAATTACTTTAATGACAAACATTCGCATATAACCCCTTGCTAGTATTTCATTTCACATGCAGAAACACTTTCTGCAATTTCACCCGAAAACCCGTTTCGGTATCTAGTGAAATAAATTCCTGCGCTTGTTATTCTTTCAGCATGAAACTTTTGCTCCAATTGGATGTCGGTGTCTCTTAAGTGTGTCACCCTACGGTTCGTGAATAATGCGGACATGATCGAGACCCCTCTCGGATCAATAATCAGAAGCAGGATCTAGAGACCCATACTGACTCCCACACATTCAACGATGACTTTCTTGTGATCGTCGGAACCTTTTACGCTAGTATCTTAATCCCTTTGTTTCACGATATATTACATGTCCGAGATTCGATCATCGGTATCTCCATACCTAGTTTGGTCTCACATCGACATGCACTCTTTTCTTGTTCCCGTGATATAACATTCTAGTGATCAAATCACTTGCTTGCAAGCTAACCAATGTGATATCACCGAGAGGGCCCAGAGTATATCTATCCGTCATCGGGATGAACAAATTCCACTCTCGATCCATGGGCCTCAACATAACACTTTATTAGTTCTGAATCCATCTTTATAATCACCCTGTTACGGTGTGACGTTTGATGTTATCAAGAAACTCTTCCGGTGTTAGTGATTGACATGATCTCATGGTCTAAGGATTACGATCACTTCGTAAGTTGTTATAGCAATATAAACTCAATGACTTTGATCGTAATGCTATACTTCGGATGAATGTTCATCACACCATTACACTAATGTTGTGACCTCGTTTTTAACAACATCCAATGTCCATGATCAGGAAACCTTTGATCATCTTGTTAATCAACGAGCTAGTTTATAAGAGAGGCATAACTAGGAACTTCCTTTTTGTTTATTAAACACACATGTATTAACATTTCCGTATTAATACAATTATAGCATGTAAAATAAACATTTATCATAAATAAGGAATACGATAATAACCACTTTATTATTGCCTCTCGGGTATATTCCCTTCAGTCTCCCACTTGCACTAGAGACAATAATCTAGTTTGAAAACTTTGCGTATTGAACACATATGGCTTTCTGGTGTTCCATATACGCAACTGCAAGTGGTTAACATAATCTACGGATCTGACACTTTCAGGTCCGTGTGTATTTGCATGTCTTTGCGTCTTCACGCATCACTCATTCTCTAATGAGATGACATTGTATAAATTTGGTCTTTCGGTGAGACCTTTAGTTCCTTGGGGTTAAAACACGTCGATACTATTGTCATACAATATATCTTTAGTGTTAGCCCGTTGCGAACCACACCTTAGTTTGATAACAAACTTCTTGACACAAATTTCCTCATTTGCTGCTACTATAGCAGTCATATACTTAGCCTTTTGTTGTAGTATCCGTCACAATGTCTTAACTTTGGAATACATCCAAATACACCATGGAAACTTTCTTTCCATTTCATTGTTCCACACATAGTTTAAATTGGGATAAAATTAATTTGTATCTTGTGACAAAACTAGTATCAATGTAACGCTTTACAATGAACTATTTGTAATTGTTTGTCACCTCTACACAAATATATTCTTAGTTCTTCCAAAAGATCATAAAAATATCCTTACTATCGTCCAATGATCATTTTATGATTCATTCTGGTATATGCTCATAACACTTAGAGCATAGGACATATCTGGATGTGTAAATATCATGGTATGATTGATCAAAACATCCTTGTGATTTCACTCATCAAGTGTCAAAGCACTTGAATCTTGTTTCATTTATCAAGTGTCAATACACTTGAATCTTGATTCAATTCCTTTCCATGTGACAAGAACCGTTTCTTGTCGTTTCTATATTGAACTCCTTCAATATCCCATATATGTACGTTTGGCACAACCATATTAGCGTCACAGTCTATCCACTATAGACATTCATGCTAAATATTCGGGTTTTGCCTAAGTCTTTCATCGAAATGAAATTCTTAACCTTTTTCAATAAAAGATACATCATTTCTAATCAACAAGATGTCCTCCACATAATGTATTAGAAATATGTCTTAGCGCTCCCACTTAATTTCTTGCAAATGCAAGCATCTTCATCGTCTCCAGATGTAAACTCCTTTTTCATCATGGTGAAGATTCCAACTCCGCGATGCTTACTTCAACCGTTGAAGTTTGCATGCCCCTTTTAGCATCCTTTGAATTAACAAAACCCTTTGGATCGTGTCATGTACACGTCCTAGGTAACCATTCTATTAGAAGAACTTTGTTTTGTTTATTCATCTACCATATACCAAATTATATGTTGTGGTTGCTATTTTAATCCGTCCAGACTAAATATCGCTATGAAAGATCAAATCTTGTCATAGTCAACTCCTTGAACATCGTCATAAAATACTTTACGACATGTCGACTATTTCATAGATGTGAAACATCCATGTCTGTTTCTTTATAGATCCAAATACGACCGATAGGTTTTTACACCTTTCCGGAGGGTCTTCCAAGTTCAAAACTTGATTTTTCGTGTATGGAACTGGATTTTATGGATTCAAGCCATTTGACGGAGTCAGAGCCCATCATCGCTTCTTTGCATGTAGTCGGTCCATCATTGTCAAACAATAATGATTTACCCTCAAATCTCAGTATTTGATTGTTTATCCGACCAACTTGGTTCAATAAGAACTTAGACCTCCGTGACCACAACCTTTGAGGCACATAAGCTATGAGCATTATGGCAGCCTCCGGAACCATTTCCGGCGCTGCGCAACTCAACACATTTAGCTAAGGTTCGTTAACCTTATCAAAGTTCTATTGTCCTCCCACTTAACATTTATGAAAAATTACTTCTTCAAGAAACTTCATGTTTCAAGTGACAAACCCTTTTGTCCTTGGTGTTATGGAGGAATAACCAATTGTTATTCGAAATAACCTACAAAGACATGCTCATCCGACTTCGGTTGTAAACATCTTACTTATGCTTAGCATACCAAAATTTAAGAAAGGACAACTTGGGTTTTACCCCAAACCATAACTCATATGGTGTCATTTCAACGGATCAAGATGGAGCTCTTTTTAGTGAAAAAGCGGTAGTCTCTAAAGCTTTAATCTTTTAAAACATAATGGCAGTTTTATAAATAACACCTTTGATCCAACCATGTCAAACAAGGTTTCATTACAAATCTCAAACACTCCATATTCCTATGGTGTTTCGGGATATGTAAATCTAGGTGTTTTGCTAAACTTGCAACTCAAATAAATCCCTTTATGAAAAAATCATAATTCATTTATTTTCCTATTACACTTGTAACTCAAACAAATCCCTTATGATAAAATCATAAACCATTTATTTTCTTGTTACAATGATTTTCCACTTCATCTTGAAAGTCTTTGAAATGTTTTTCAAATATTTCATACTTCTTTCTCATTAAGTGAATATTCAATCAAATTTCCGGAGAAAGCATATGAAGTTGAAACCCATCGCTTACGACTACACATAATGGACTACATACATCAAAGACATATGTATAAATTCCAATAATTTAGTCGTTCGTTCTTCTTTGGCCTTTGAACGAAGTTTTAATTATCACGTGGAAAGTCTCACAAGCGTCACTTGATCAAATCAAATACTCCAAAAATCCATAAATATGGAGATTCTTCATGTTTTCTTTCCAATATAATTTAAACAGCGATGTCACTTTGTAAGCGATCTTTCAATCATTTGTCTTGCGACATTTTAGCATTAGGTTTTATGGATGTTATTTCTCCAACTATATTTGTAAATCATCCATCTTATATGGAATACGGTAATTATTTGAACAACCTTTGTTCTCATAATACCTGATTTAAATAACAATTATTAAAACAAATCTTGGTCAAGCTTTGATGTCAACGAGAAATACAAACAACGGTTTGTTTGTTTTCGATGAACATCATCACATATTCTCTTGCTAGTTACTTAGGCCATTATGGTTCATGAATTGCGTCGTTCTGTATGAAATTTCATACCAACCAATTCGGTATCCGATACCCAAGAACCACATTGTTTAACAAGCAAAGAATACAACCATAACATGTATATCATATATATACCTAAATTGGATATTTCCAATCTTTTCTTTTCTGCCAAATATATTTTATAGATTCTCTTTCAGCATTTCCTTTTCCTTTTTAAAAGAATCTATCAACATCAAAAGTGGCGCCATATACATGACACATAGTCCAAAGCGTGTATATTCAAATAATAATACCTTTGGACTTGCACATTGAAGTAGATCACCATCATTAAAATGATCGGTATTATTTGAAAATCCATTTTGTAGTAATCTTTTAGTGTAGTAAACACTTTACATACATCTTCTATTCATCCTTATCATGACGACTTTCATGATCAAGCTACTATAGCTTATAAAAGCGAATCGTGAGTATAACATTACTTTCCAAAACCCTTTTGGATGATTAGGATGTCTAGCATCTCCAACCTTCATAAATTCTCATCCAATATGAGAACATATATTATACTCTATCATATTGCAACCAAAACATTGTTTCAGATATCGTTATATCTGCCACACATGATGGTTTCTGAAACAATTCTTTCAGCTCCTAGATAAACTTGATGTTTAAATCAAGAATCATGGAGGCAAACATGATACTTAAGATACTAACACTGGAATTGTTACTCTCGATTTAATACCAACTATTAAATTTCACGGAGTAAATAGAGTTTGCTGAAAGTTTGCAATAGGACTTTAAACTTTAGATTGACACTCAACACAATACGATACCAGTTCGTAAAGTATATATCCAGAATTCTATAGTTCTATTATCTCAATTACAACTATGCATAAGGTGGTGAACGAATGCCAATGACTACAACAAATTATGCAAATTCACTTTGATTTAATTTATGATAAATTGAGTTCTACTAATCCAAATTAGAAATAAACTCCCACTCAAAAACGACATCCCTCGTGTCTTTTTGGTGATTACATGAACCAAATCCACTACACCAAGTCCGATCATCACGTGAGTCGGTGTAGCTTCAAAGGCGAGCATCCATATGGTCATCATATCAAAACATATGACTCATGCTTAACCTTTTGGTCCGTGTTCCGAGGCCATGTCTGTACATGCTAGGCTCACCAAGTAAGAACCTTAGTATTCGCGTGTGTAACTGTCTTACACCCGAGATATGCTCATGGATTCAAGTACACCCGATCATCATGTGATGTCTTGAAGCGACGAAACATTGTCGGTGCATACTTAAGGAAGAACACATTCTTATCTTGATATCTAAATGAGGTATCATCTTATTATGCTAATAAAACGCCAAACAAGCAATATAAGATGTTATCAAACATCACATGTTTATTAGTGAAATGATATGGTTCCCGCATATGATCTCTATCATGTGCACCGTGGTATGATCACTATCATACCTATATGTGTAAGGCCAAGGTCTATGGAGATTACACGTTATGTATGTTGTAAGAGTATCATCTCATACTTCTACTTACAACATCACCATATCATAACACTAGCCCAACAATAATCTAAACTAGACGCCTCTAATTTATCCATTGTAAGTTTTACGTGGCTTAGGGCTTTTGAAGATAGAACCGTTCTTACCTACGAACATGAACCACAACGAGGATAACCAAATTGTTGACAACTCGTTGCAAATTAGATATTGACTATAGTAGGAGAGACAGACACCCGCTAGCCACTTATGCAAAACTAGTTGCATGTCAAGCGTGGAACAGGTCTCATGTGCGAGGACATGTAAAGTTTGTCCGGGCCACTTCATCCCACTATGCTACCAATATCCAAAGTACAACTAAGAAGCAATAAAATGATCATCATCGCCCACATACTCATATGTGTACTACCCGTGCAAAGTATCTACGCATAAACCTGGCTCTGATACCACTGTAGGGTTCGCAACATAGAAAACAAAAAATTTCCTACGATAGGAACAACTATGTACCAAGATCTATCTACTAGATACAAACAACGGGCAGATGTATATCCGTAGAGAACATACCCTTGAAGACCGAAAAAGCTTAACGAGTCCAAACTCGTGGTTGATGTAGACGATCTCTTGCCGATCTCAAGATCGAGAGGAAGTCCTAGCGCCGCAAAATAGCAGCGCATCCGTGCTCGCACACACGTTCGAGGCACCGAGCAACCTCCGCCTCCTCGCTCCAGCGATGCAGCGGAAGCACAACTCTTTATTGCCGAATAGCCACTGGGAACATGTATCTCGCTAGTCCGAGACCATGGGAGATAAATACTAGAGGGGGAGAGATCCTTCACGAGGAGGTGTGTGTGTGAGAGAGGGAGGGGGGCTCCTTTTATAGGGAGAGGGGGGCACCCAAGGGGCCATGCGCCCAGCCATGGGGCTGCCCCCACCTCTTCCACATTCATGTGGGTGGACACTCCACTCACTCAAATGCCTTTCAATTCCCTCCACTCAAAAACCCACTCAAATTCCCATTAAATTTCCACCAAATTTAATGCAAACTCTCATTAAATAAAACTCCTTTTATTTATTCAGAATTTTGTCAATTAATTTAATAACAAACATTCACATATAACCCCTTGCTAGTATTTCATTTCACATGCAGAAACACTTTCTGCAATTTCACCCGAAAACCCGTTTTGGTATCTAGTGAAATAAATTCCTGCGCTTGTTATTCTTTCGGCATGAAACTTTTGCTCCAATTGGATGTCGGTGTCTCTTAAGTGTGTCACCCTACGGTTCGTGAATAATGCGTACATGATTGAGACCCCTCTCGGATCAATAATCAGAAGCGAGATCTGGAGACCCATACTGACTCCCACACATTCAACGATGACTTTCTTGTGATCGTCGGAACCTTTTATGCTAGTATCTTAATCCCTTTGTTTCATGATATATTACATGTCCGAGATTCGATCATCGGTATCTCCATACCTAGTTTGGTCTCGTTACTGACATGCACTCTTTTCTCGTTCCCATGATATAACATTCTAGTGATCAAATCACTTGCTTGCAAGCTAACCAATGTGATATCACCGAGAGGGCCCAGAGTATATCTATCCGTCATCGGGATGAACAAATTCCACTCTCGATCCATGGGCCTCAACATAACACTTTATTAGTTCTGAATCCATCTTTATAATCACCCTGTTACGGTGTGACGTTTGATGTTATCAAGAAACTCTTCCGGTGTTAGTGATTGACATGATCTCATGGTCTAAGGATTAGGATCACTTCGTAAGTTTTTATAGCAATATAAACTCAATGACTTTGATCGTAATGTTATACTTCGGATGAATGTTCATCACACCATTACACTAATGTTGTGACCTCGTTATTAACAACATCCAATGTCCATGATCAGGAAACCTTTGATCATCTTGTTAATCAACGAGCTAGTTTATAAGAGAGGCATAACTAGGAACTTCCTTTTTGTTTATTAAACACACATGTATTAACGTTTCCGTATTAATAAAATTATAGCATGTAAAATAAACATTTATCATAAATAAGGAATACGATAATAACCACTTTATTATTGCCTCTCGGACATATTCCCTTCACGAACCGGTACTGGGCCGAGAATGGGCCGCTGGGCTTCTACGGGCTGCACGCGGGCGACATGTAGCACAGGGAAAGGGAATGGGCTGGCCTGGGCTGCGGCCTGTTAGTGTTGTAACTACCCTAGTTTTATTACAACTATCCAGCTAGTGGCATGCCTGGTGTCACAAGAACAGCTTCTAAACTAAGCAGGTTAAGCATCCAACTTTCACAGCCAACTATAAATCATTTTCCTGATACTAATCACAGGAATCATTTCCAGATAAATCCATATACATGTCATCATTGAAAGATACTAATTGATCTCATCTATATATGAATTTTTAAGCCAACAGTACAGCAACAGTGACTGTATCACACAAAAATCACTATCATTAACCAAGCAATGACAGTGGTGAGTTCTCAAACCACTAGAATCACCAAGCAATGATTCGAGAGAAACCTTATCATATGACAATATCAAAATTAACCAATGGAACCAAACTGATAAGCCACTAGCATCACCGAAGCTAATCATAAGAAGTAATCCACAACAATTAACCACTCATCATGCTTAGGGATCATCAATACATGATCCAAATCATCAGAGATTCAATCAATAGAGGGATGTGAACCCTAAACAGAATAAACAATCCTAATCAGGACGTGACACTAGCTAGGAGTGGAAACTACCAACACATAGCATATGATAGCCTAGCACAGAGGACACGAGGGAACCAAGAACAACTTACTGAAGAATGTTGCTGTGGGTGAGAAGAGGAAGCAGTGGTCGACGGCAGAAACACCCAAGGCAACACTGCGACCCACACCACGCCGAGGCGGTGACCCTCACCACGCCTGGAGGCGAGGAACACTAGCACAACACACGGCAGCAACAACGGCGGGAGCACCAGCACCACCCCAAACCCTAGGGTTCAGGATGGAGCTAGTCTGGCCACGAGGGAACTCCAAATCCAAATCAAATTGGACAGGAAGGTAGAGTGTGGTCGACAACCTCGTCCTACACCACGGCAGCGGCCAGGGAAGACCATGGTGGCAGGCAGCGCACGGCGACGGTGCCGTCGACCACGGGGTCGAGGAGGAGAAGAGAGAGATGAGATCAAAAGAGTGATAGAGAGGGTTGGGCTGGTTGGGCCAGAACCCTTCGGGGTGTTGTCTTGACTCTGCGCCCAATAAGCCCAAAATACTCAGCCCAAATCACTTAAAGCTAGTTTCTAATAAATAAGAAAAGACCAAAATGCCCCTGAATTTAGATAAATTCTAGAAAATAAAATAAGAATCCAAAAATTATAAATAAAATATTTTTGGATTCACAATAATCCAAATTAACCAAATAAACTAAGAAATAAAATTTTAGGCATATAAATTTTATTAAGAATTTTGTAATATATATATTCCTTATGGAATTTTATAAAAATTATTGACATATGATAAAAATAAATAAAAATCACTTTCATTATAAATTAATATTGTAGTATTATAGAAAAATACTAAACAAATATTTAATATCAATTTTTGGTATTTAATGATAATTCTTAAAGGAATTATTAAATAAATAAAATAAAATAAAAGAATACAATATTGAATAAATATTAAAAAAATTAATATTTATAAATTCTTTTTTATTAAAAGAATTTTATAACTTAAATAATGGGGTTGAATACACATAAAGCTAAATAATTCATTACATTACTTTGCATAATCATTTTGCTTCTTTAAATATTGTCCTTAAGACGCTTGATTTCCTCATAGAGGTCAGGTTGGGCTTGTGAAATCACCAGATTATTGTAATAAGACTTTCGTTTTGTGCATCAGCAACGACGTTGGCTTTGCTGGGTTGATAGTTGAGACCCAAATCATAATCTTTGATGAGTTCCAACCATCGTCTTTGCCTGAGATTCAGATCTAGCTGGGTAAAGAGGTACTTCAGACTTTGATGATCCGAGTAAAGTTTGCAACGGTTACCGATGAGGTAATGTCTCCATTGCTTAAGAGCATGATCAACAGCAACGAGTTCGAGATCATGGGTTGGATAGTTGTTCTCCAAGGATTAATATCATATCCCTCAGAGTGGTACAACAGAAACATTGCGGGTCCATATTAAAAACATTCACACATTATTATTATTAGAATACCAGAAGTTCAAGACTTCAAAAGGATTCAACTTACAAACCAAAATATAAAATGTTTCAGCGGAATTTAAAAGTAGCAACTCAAACTAGGAGTTGAGCTCAGCAGCTTATTCTATAAAGTTCATGTTGCTCGGCTCCGTCGGTTACTACTAACTAGGTTACTTAGTTGGACTCATTGTCATCGACACCATAGAGGATTTCGTAATCCACTCCTTCAACACCTCCTGACAGGTCAGGCTCCTCGTAAAACACATCTTCTTGGCATTCGGCTGCATACATTGGCGTGTCTTTGGGACCCTCAGAGTCTAAGCAAGGGATCAAAGGAAAGGATGAGTAACAACGTTACCCAACAAGTTCATTATATGCAAGGTGGGAAGTTTGATGCTCTAACTACCACCTCAGACTATAAGTCCTTGGCACTATGCAGTTTTTGTAAATCTTTCTTCAAAGATTGATTTTATTATAAAAATCTATGACCATCAGCCTTCACAGGTTAACCAGAACTTTCATGGAGTTCCTTTCCTGTCGCGTTCGCAGCTCCTTCCCGGAACAGGGAGTAACAATTTACAATTCTTACACTCTGCATAGGTGCGTTACTTTACCCATGAGAGATCAACTCCTTGTTGCACAACCGGGCGTACTTTCCCGTCCACAATTCCATGATGTGGGGCCCAGTAGTAGGTCCAAGCCAATCACTGCCCCCTTCGCGACCTCGCATGCCTCCTTGGTGTACACCATGCCCACATATTGAATTACGACAATGGTTTGTACAGACCGTTAGATGCCAGAACTATCATGGGATGTTGAGGGTTCCCACCCATATGCTGCATATCCTCTATAAATTACCAATTAATATGCACGCTACGAGGATAACATCCACGACCTGCACATCCGGCTACATGCAAGAGGAAGAAGATACAGCTGACTTCTCTGTCCCATTCCAAATCTCATGGCTAACGCGTGATATACGGCGCTAGAATCACTGATGTCATGGGTTATTAAGTCCATAATTGCTTATCGTTGTTGCAAATAGAACCCTAAGTTCTATTGCTCCATTATATCATCACTTAGGATGATATCTAGGATTTCTTTATTTGTGAAAATAATATTTTCTTTCTTTGGAGTATATATGATAACACACAATTTGCAATTACTTTGATAAAGACTCTTCAAAGCATATGAGCAAGTGATGAACTTGCCTTATGATTGCAAGGTAGTGAACTCTGATGCTTGCACTGGACCTTGAGCTTCTCTGTCTACAAAAACATCATTATTGCCCGATAAGGACAATATTTAAAGAAGCAAAATGATTATGCAGAATAATATAATGCATTATTTAGCTTTGTGTGTATTCTCCCCCATTATCTAAATTATAAAAATTCTTTTTAATAATAAAGAATTTATAAAAATTAATTTTTAATATTTATTGAATATTGTATTCTTTTGTTTTATTTCATTTTATTTGAATTTTATTTATTTAATATTCCCTTTAAGAATTATCATTTAAATACAAAAATTGATATTTAAATATTTTTTTAGTATTTTTCTAAAATACTATAATATTAATATATAATGTAAGTGATTTTTTTATCATCTTTCAATAATTTTGTAAAGTTCCATAAGGAATAAATATAGTACAAAATTCTTAATAAAATTTATATGTCTAAAATTTTATTTCTAAATTTATTTGGATAGTTTGGATTATTGTGAATCCAAAAATATTTGATTTATAATTTTTGGATTTTTATTTTAGTTTCTAGAATTTATTTAAATTTAGGGGCATTTTGGTCTTTTCTCATTTAAAAACTGGCCTTAAGTGATTTGGGCTGACTGTGTTGGCTTATTGGGCCCTTGTGGCCCAATAGGGCAGAGTCAAGACAACACCCCGAAGGGTTCTGGCCCAACCATCCCAACCCTCTCTGTCACTCTTTTGATCTCATCTCTCTCTTCTCCTCCTCGACCCCGTGGTCGATGGCGCTGTCGCCATGCGCTGCCTACCGCCGTGGTCCTCCCTGGACGCTGCCGTGGTGTAGGAGGAGGTTGTCGACCACGTCTACCTTACTGTTCAATTCGATTTGGATTTGGAGCTCCCTCGTGGCCAGACTAGCTCCATCCCGAACCCTAGGGTTTGGGGTGGTGCTGGTTCTGTCGACGCCGCTGCTGCCGTGTGCTGTGCTGGTGTTCCTCGCCTCCAGGCGTGGTGAGGGTCACCGCCTTGGAGTGGTGTGGGTCGCAGCGCCCCCTTGGGGGTGCTCCCCGTTCCGCCGTGCTCGTCGTCGACCACTGCTTCCGCTTCTCGCCCACAACAACATTCTTCAGTAAGTTGTTCTTGGTTCCCTCGTGTCCTTCGTGCTAGGCTTCACTATGCTATGTGTTGGTAGTTGCCAATCCTAGCTAGTGTCACATCCTGATTATGATTGTTTATTCTGCTTAGGGTTCACATCCCTCTGTTGATTGAATCTCTGATGATTTGGATCATGTATTGATGATCCCTAAGCATGATGAGTGGTTAATTGCTGTGGATTACTTCTTATGATTAGCTTTGGTGATTCTAGTGGCTTATCAATTTGGTTCCAGTGGTTAATTTTGATATGGTCAAATGATAAGGTTTCTCTAGAATCATTGCTTGGTGATTCTAGTGGTTTGAGAACTCACCACTGTCATTGCTTGGTTAATGAAAATGATTTTTGTGTGATACAGTCACTGTTGCTGTACTGTTGGCTTAAAAATTCATATATAGCTGAGGTCAATTAGTCTCTTTCAGTGATGACATGTATAAGGATTTATCTGGAAATGATTCCTGTGATTAGCATCAGGAAAATGATTTATAGTTGGTTGTGAGTGTGGATGTGAAAGTTGGATGCTTAACCTGCTTAGTTTAGAAGCTGTTCTTGTGACACCATCCTTGTATGGCACACAAGAGTAGATTCTATTACTTGGTTTGGTTTTGTTCAAGCTTAAGATTTGCTTGACATTATAGATAAGTGGAATCTTCTATCCTTGCATCCCTAGAACCCATGATGTTGGTCTGAGGTTTAGGGATTAGGCCCTTATCTTGTTATTTCTCATGGATTGATTCTGGTAGTGATACCAGCTACTGCTTCTTGAATCAAAGTTGGGGAAAAGATGATTGTAGGCTTGATAACTTATATGGATCCATAAGATTAAATTCTATGGTGCCACTCCTGTTTTAGAGATGTGCCTAGAAGTTCAAATCTTGGCTATATTCATTCTTGGATTTTAAGTTATAGCCTGATAGCTAGGATCAATGATGTGGTTCTGAGATCCTAGTTGGATCTATATAGTTTTCTGGTTGCTTTTAGTGTTTAAAACTTCAATGATGGATTCACCCCACTTGGGTGCTTTTCTGAGAATTTGAGTATGAGACAACTCATGGATGCTTGTCTAACTTAGACAGATAAATCATGTGATGGTCTTTTCTACTCACCACACTTGGTTGTTGTTGGGGTTGCAAGTTGTTGATCTTGTGGCTAGCTTGATCTGATGCTCCTCCTGATACTTCCAGTTCCTGGACTTGTCCTTGATCTAGCTCTCCACCTCCTGGTCCTGGTGGCTTGATCTTGTGCTTGCTATCCACCTGATCTACCCCCTCCTTATGTCACCATCTTGGTGAGATGATCAAGAGTTTGGTTGGTGTGATCTGGTTAGGCTTTGGTTTGATTTAGCTGGGCTGCTGTGCTTGGTGTGTATGCACCAGAGAATGGTGTTGGAGATGCCTCCCACGACTGTGTTGAGTAGTTTTGTGTGTGTGGAGCTGTTGTTGATGCGCTGACAGCACACACCATGCAGTTTGGTGTGTGTGCTGCCTGTGTGCCTGTTGCACACCTTGTGGATATGCTCTGGATCTGAAAGTTACTTTTATATGGTTACATCTACTTGTCTGGTGAAACTTTCCCCTCCTTGCTATTTGGAGTTATTTGACTTCTGGCTTAAATTATGAAAGATTTAGTTCTTTCATATTGGTGAAACTTTCCCCTTTAAAGATTACTCAATAATGAACTTTGAACAGTGCACCTCACTGTCAATTCTGAGAGTAAAACATTTTTAACCTTAACTTTCTTTCTTTTAGTTCGTGTTTGTTTTGCAGGTACCAGACTTGAAGATTCAAGACTTAGATTAGGTTTTTCTTTTCTTTATAGATAGTTACTTGTAATATTTCTTTTATTCTTTTATAATTTTTATTTTATTCTTTTGTAATAAAGATTGTACTTTGTTCTATTACTCAATATATAAAGATTATTCTTTTATTTAATTATTATTGTAAAGACTGTTGATCATTTTCATAAGTTACATTTTTGTAACTTATTTATTGTATAAAATTATGGAATAAATATTCATTTTATTCATTAAGTTATTTATTTAAAGTTTGAGCTACTAAGTATCATCTCTTGACTAAATCCAAATACTTAAACATAATTCTAAATCCTTTTGAATTATAAATCCAACACTCAAGTTTAAATTAAAATTTCATTTCCCAAAACACACTCATCCACAAAGATCATATCAAAGTCTATAACAATCATCCTTCAAGACTATACCTAATCTCAAAGCATGAAAGAAACTTTGATCACTTTAGGTTTTTATTTGGCGAAAAATTTACCCACATTTTTACAGATGAATGCATGCAATTTCACAGATTCCTAAATCTACCCTTCGTTGGTTCCTAAATGTTGGAATGTTACAGACTCCCCCCCTTAATATGAACTTCGTCCCAAAGTTTGTTGAGATGTACCTGAATAGTTCTGGATAGGCTTTTCTTAAATCCTCTTC
This sequence comes from Avena insularis, assembly GCA_023614405.1. NCBI lineage: Eukaryota > Viridiplantae > Streptophyta > Magnoliopsida > Poales > Poaceae > Avena > Avena insularis. The sequence continues at coordinate 474,230,641 of CM042697.1, forward strand.
TTTCTCCCAAGTGGCTTCCCTTTCAGGGTGATGTTCCCACTGTACCTTGCAATACTTGATTGCCCTATTTCTCAACCTTTTCCAGTTTTCTTCCAAAATTTTACAGGTCTTTTCAACATAGGTCAAGTCTGCTTGTAGTTCTATCTCTTGATGTGTGATTGCATCATCCGGAACTTTCAAACATTTACGAAGTTGTGACACATGGAAAACATTATGCACTTGAGCCAATCTTGATGGTAACTCTAAAGCATAAGCTATAGTTCTGTTCTGACTCAGTATCTTGAATGGTCCGATATATCTTGGACTCAATTTTCCTGTAACTCCAAACCTTTTAACCCCTTTCATTGGACTTACTTTCAAATATACCATGTCTCCCACTTATGGATGCCATGACCTTTGACTTTGATCAGCATAACTTTTCTGCCTACTCTGAGCTATTTTCAGTCTATCCTTGATCTTATCAATGATGTCTTGTTTTTCCTGGATATAGTCTGGCGCAAATTCTTTGCTGCTTCTAGGATCATACCAACATATTGGTGATCTACACTTACTTCCATACATAACCTGATATGGAGCTGCCTTCAGACTACTCTGATAGCTATTATTGTAGGAAAATTCTGCCAATGGTAGATGATCTTCCCATGTACCTCCAAAATCTAATGCACAAGCCCTTAACATGTCTTCTAGTATATGATTTGTTCTTTCTGTTTGACCCCTATCTCTGGATGATAGGCTGTGCTGAAATCTAATTTGGAACCAAGTGCTTCATGTAATTGCTTCCAAAATGCTGAAGTTGAAAGGATACAAATGTCGCCTAGAGAGGGGGGGGGTGAATAGGCGATTAAAACTTTTCCTAGAGTGGCTCAACAAAGGCGGAATAAAACTAGTGTTTACTTTGTAAAGAACAACCTAGAACAACTAAGGTTCACCTATGTGCACCAACAACTCATGCTAAGCAATACAAGCAACAAAGTGATAACAAGATGTATATTACTTCAAGCACGAAGGCTATCACAATGTAAAGTGCATAAGTAAAGAGCTCGGGTATAGAGATAACCGAGGCACGCGGGGACAACGATATTTTACCGAGTTCCTCCCAACATGGAGTACGTCTCGTTTGGAGAGGGGGTGGTATCAAACCACCAACGCCACAAAAGGCCTCCCTTATTCTCCTGTGGATCTCACCCCAACGGGATCGATCCACGCTTCCACTATTGGTGCACTTGTCGGTGGAAAACCGGAACCTCTCACAAGGTTGGGGCACTTCTCCACAACTTAATTGGAGGCTCCCAACAAACGCCACCATGGCCACAACCTGCAACACCAACAAACCGTCTAGGGTTCCAAGAACCTAAGAGTAAAAAGCTTCTCACCTTTCACTCAAACGAATCCTCACCGAGAACTCAAACTGATGCACCAAATGCAATGGCAAGAACACAAGAAGTGCTCAAATCCTTCTCTCCCAAATTCCACCAAAGCTACAAAAGCTTGTGAGGGAATGAGAGAGGAAGAACAATGGAGGAAATCCACAAAAGACTCCAAGATCTATATCCCAAGATGTTCCCCTCACTTAGAGGAGAGATGGATTGGTGGGATTGTAGATCTAGATCTCCTCTTTCAAATCCCTAAAGCATATGCAAGAATCAAGGGGGGGATTGAAGGGGGAGAAAGCTCAAGAGGGTCAAGAATGGAGGAGAAAGCCTGTAAAACTCGAGCTATTGCATTGGGGAAGGAGGTCCCCTTTTTATAGGCCCACAGATTTCTGACTGTTTTCTGCCCGTTGGAGAAAAGTCAGACCGGAGACTCCGGCCAATCTCCGGACCAGCCTCCGGACTGCCCATCTGACTGACCCAGACCAATCCTGCCCCAGCAACACCGGAGACTCCGGTCTTCCAACACCGGAGACTCCGGACTGAACAAAGTCCGGAAACTCCGGAGTAACCTCCGGTGCAGGCTCCGGACTCCTAGTCAGAATGTCCCAGCCCTGATTCTAAAGTCACCACCGGAGACACATCCGGAAACTTCGGACTACACCGAGACTCGGTTCACACGAGACTCGGTCAGAACCAAATAAGAGGCAAACTTCAAATGGCGATATCTAGAGTTTGGAAACTCCGATTGACCCGAAACCAATTTTGTTGGAAACAGGACAACAAGGGATACCCAACAAAAAGTGGAAATATTGGATACCACCAAGAGAGAACATTTCATGTATTATAATGTGAGATACCTCTCTTGGTGAGAAACCGTAGAACCTCAAAGATCAAAAACGCAATATGATATAAAAGGGAAATCCGTTTTTGATGAACTAGAGCTTGTTATGAATATTACCACAAGCTCTAGAACCTCACATGGATAAGATCCAAATAATCAACCAAGAAAGGATGATGCTAAGTATGCAAAGGTTTGAGCTCTCTTTGAAAGATATGATCGAGTTACTCACTTGAGAGCCCCTCTTGATAGTACGGTTGTCTATCCTATAAACCGGTCTCCCCAACTAACACCACGAGACCGGTAAGAAAGAAACCCTATCAATATCATACCTTTGCCTTGCGCATATTCCACTTGATCTTGATGTATACGATCTTGTCCTTCTCAAGATGGAACACCTTTCTTGATTGCTCTTTTACGCACTTGCTTGATGAAGACTTGCAAGTAACTCCCCCATACAACATGGGGAAACCTTTACATTGACCTTGTCTTCATCGATCCATGATCACCGAGGATGGCAAGCTTTAAGCATGAGATCTTCTAGATATTGCACATCTTTAGCTTGCACATCATTTCTTCTTTTCTTCATTATGTTGATGCCTTGAAGATACACCAGAGATATTACTCCATCTTATTCTTCAAGACATACTTGCCATAGGTTTAACTCTCACATGACCAATCCGAGGATCATTCTTTGAACACCTTGGTCACCACATGATCCTCTTCACTTATTCTCCAAACCTTGAAGCCAACAAATGGTTCAAGCATTGCCTATGGACAATTCCTACACGTACAACTTGATACAAGCATTAGTCCATAGAGATTGTCATTAATTACCAAAACCACACATGGGAGAAGGGAGAAGGAAAAGGAAAAGGGAGAGGGAAAAGGGGTAGGAAAAAGGGGGAAGGAAAAGGTAGGTGGGCGGGGGTGGGATTCAAATTTTGAATCCCGTCCAACTTACTCGTAGCGCACTAGGTGGTGGTGCGCTACGGGTAAGTTGCCCTCTATTTTTTTTCTGCAGGAAAAAACGGTCTTTTGACCGTAACTTTTTACTCTTTTCGAATTTTGAAAATCTAAATAATCACAAAACGGCCAAAGGTCATTGCGGGCGGATGCGAAATCTCTTTCTCGTCATTTTGGTATATTATACGATTTTTTCAACATCGTATGCAAAAGTTACGGCCATTTAACCGTGGCATGGCAATTTTTTTTTGCAGAAAAAGTCGAAACTCGGGTGTGAGGGGAAATGGAGAGGGGGCAGCGGGGACTAAGTAGCGGGGGTCGTGAAGGGAATATGCCCCGAGAGGCAATAATAAAATGTTTATTATGTGTATTCCAAGTATATGATAGATGTTTATTTTGCATGCTATAATTGTATTAATACGGAAACGTTAATACATGTGTGTTTAATAAACAAACAGAAAGTTCCTAGTTATGCCTCTCTCATAAACTAGTTCGTTGATTAACAAGATGATCACAGTTTCCTGATCATAGACATTGGATGTTGTTAATAACGAGATCACAACATTAGTGTAATGGTGTGATGAACATTCATCCGAAGTATAGCATTACGATCAAAGTCATTGAGTTTATATTGCTATAAACAAACTACGAAGTAGTTCTAATCCTTAGACCATGAGATCATGCCAATCACTAACACCGGAAGAGTTTCTTGTTGACATCAAACGTCACTCCGTAACTGGGTGATTATAAAGATGGCTTCAAAGCTACTAAAGTGTTATGTTGAGAATCATGGATCAAGAGTGGAATTTGTTCATCCCGATGACGGATAGATATGCTCTGGGCCCTCTCGGTGATATCACATTGGTTAGCTTGCAAGCAAGTGATTTGATCACTAGAATGTTATATCACGGGAACGAGAAAAGAGTGCATGTCAATAACGAGATCGAACTAGGTATGGAGATACCGATGATCGAATCTCGGACATGTAATATATCGTGAAACAAAGGGATTAAGATACAAGCATAAAAGGTTCCGACGATCACATGAGAAGTCATCTTTGAATGTGTGGGAGTCAGTATGGATCTCTAGGTCCCGCTACTGATTATTGATCGGAGAAGGGTCTCGATCATGTCCGCATTATTCGCGAACCGTAGGGTGACACACTTAAGAGACACTGGCATCCAGTTGGAGCAAATGTTTCATGCCGAAAGAATAAACATGCGCAGGAATTTATTTCACTAGATACCGAAACAGGTTTTCGGGTGAAATTGCATAAAGTGGTTATGCATGTGAAATGGAATTCTAGCAAGGGGTTATTTGTGAATGTTTGTCATTAAAGTAATTGACAAAATTCTGAATAAAATAAAAGAGTTTTATTTAATGAGAGTTTGCATTAAATTTGGTGGAAATTTAATGGGAATTTGAGTGGACTTTTGAGTGGAGAAAATTGAAGGGACATTTTGTGAGTGGAGTGTCCACCCACATGAATGAAGGAGGGGAGGGGGCAGCCCATGGCCGGTGGCCACCCCCTTGGGTGCCCCCCTCCTCCTATAAAAGGAGCCCCTCCTCTCACTTGTCTCTCACACCTCCTCGTGAAGGATCTCTCTCCCCCTCTAGAATTTATCCCCCATGGTCTCGGACTAGCGAGATACATGTTTCCAGTGGCTATTCGGTAAGAAAGGGTTGTGCTTCCGCTGCATCGCTGGAGCGAGGAGGCGGAGGTTGCCCGGTGTCTTGTACGTGTGTGCGAGCACCGCGGATCTTTGCTGCTTCCTCTCGATCTTGAGATCGGCAAGAGATCGTCTACATCAACCACGAGTTGAACTCGTTAAGCTTTGTCGGTCTTCAAGGGTATGTTCTCTACGGATATACATCCGCCCGTTGTTTGTATCTAGTAGATAGATCTTGGTACATAGTTCCCATCGTAGGAAATTTTTTGTTTTCTATGCTGCGAACCCTACAGTGGTATCAGAGCCGAATCTATGCGTAGATGCTTTACACGGGTAGTACACATATGAGTATGTGGGCGATGATGATCATGTTGTTGCTCCTTTGTTGTAATTTTGGATATTGGTGGCATAGTGGGATGAAGCGGCCCGGACAAACTTTACATGTCCTCGCACATGAGACCTGTTCCACGCTTGACATTCAACTAGTTTGCATAAGTGGCTAGCGGGTGTCTGTCTCTCCTACTATAGTCAATATCTATTTTGCAACGAGTTGTCAACAATTTGGTTATCCTCGTTGTGGTTCATGTTCGTAGGTAAGAACGGTTCTATCTCGAAAGCCTTAAACCACGTAAAACTTGCAATGGATAAATTAGAGGCGTCTAGTTTAGATTATTGTTGGGCTAGTGTTATGATATGGTGATGTTGTAAGTAGAAGTATGAGATGATACTCTTACAACATACATAACGTGTAATCTCCATAGACCTTGGACTTACACATATAGGTATGATAGTGATCATACCACGGTGCACATGATAGAGATCATATGCGGGAACCATATCATTTCACTAATAAACATGTGATGTTTGATAACATCTTATATTGCTTGTTTAGCGCTTTGTTAGCATAATAAGATGATCCCTCTTCTAAATATCAAGATAAGAATGTGTTCTTCCTTTAGTATGCACCGATTATGTTTTCGTCGCTCCAAGACATCACGTGATGATCGGGTGTTCTTGGATCCACGACCATATTTTGGGTGTAAAACAGTTACACACGCGAATACTAAGGTTCTAACTTGGCGAGCCTAGCATGTACAGACATGGCCTTGGAACACAGACCGAAAGGTTAAGCATGAGTCATATAGTAGATATGATGCCCAGTTGATGCTCGCCTTTGAAGCTACACCGACTCACGTGATGATCGGACTTGGTGTAGTGAATTTTGTTCATGTAATCACCAAAAAGGCACGAGGGATGTCATTTTTGAGTGGGAGTTCATTCATAATATGGATTAGTTGAACTCAATCTATCATACACTTAGTCTAAACTTTACAAATTCTGTTGTAGATGGCACCACCTGCTTTTAATTTCAATGTATTCATGGAGAAAGAGAAACTTGCAACGAACGGTAGCAACTTTACCGAATGGGCCATGAATTTGAGGATTCTCCTCTCTGCTGCACAAAAGCAATATGTGCTAGAAGCGCCGTTAGGCCCCCCACCTTTTGATGATGCCCCTGACGAGGAGAAGAATGTCTATCAGACTCGTCAGGAGGACCACAACTTAGTTCATTGCGGCATATTGTATGGGCTAGAGCCGGAACTTCGAAAGCGTTTCGAAAATGGCAATGCTTTTGATACAATGGGTGAGTTGAAAATGATTTTCGACACACATGCTGCTGTAGAGAGCTACAACGCTTCAGAAAAGTTCTTTAGCTGCATGATGGAAGAGCACAACTCCGTTAGTGAGCATGTACTCAAGATGTCGGGTTACGCCGATAAGCTTGTGTCCTTGGGAATATCGATTCCCATTGACTTAGGCATCCATCGTGTTGCGGTCTACGCCACCTAGCTATAAGAGCTTCGTGATGAACTATAATATGCAAGGCATGAAGAAGTCTCTCCCCGAGCTTCTGTCAATGCTTAAAACTGCAGAAGTGGAAATCAAAAAGGAACATCCAGTGTTGATGATCAATAGGAACACTGGTTTCAAGAAAGACAAGAAGGGAAAACGGAAGGGAAGTAAGGGCACCAAGCCTGTTGCCGTGCCTGCAAAGAAACCCCGAGTTGGACCTAAGTCTGATACCGAGTGCTACTATTGTAAGGGGACTGGCCACTAGAAGCGCAACTGCCCCAAGTATTTGGCAGACAAGAAAGCCGGCAAGGCAAACAAAGGTATATATGATATACATGTTATTGATGTGTACTTGACTAGTGCTCGCAGTAGCACCTGGGTATTTGATACCGGTTCAGTTGCTAATATTTGTAACTCGAATCAGGGGCTGCGGAACAAGCGACCGCTAGCAAGGGGTGAGGTCAAGATGCGTGTCGGCAATGGATCAAGCGTTGATTTGATCGCCGTCGGAACGCTGCCTCTCCACTTGCCGTCGGGATTAGTTATAAACTTGAATAATTGTTATCTGGTGCCTGCACTAAGCATGAACATTGTATCTGGATCGTGTTTGATGCGAAGTGGTTATTCATTTAAATCCGAGAACAATGGTTGTTCCATTTATATGAATGAAATCTTTTATGGTCATGCACCGATGATGAATGGTTTATTTCTTTTGGATATTGATAATAATGTTACACATATTCATAATGTTGACGCTAAAAGGATTAAACTAAATGATGATATATCCGCATATATGTGGCACTGTCGTCTAGGTCATATTGGCGTTAAACGCATGAAGAAGCTCCATTCGGATGGACTTTTGGAATCACTTGATTATGAATCATTTGATACATGTGAGCCATGTCTTATGGGCAAGATGACTAGAACGCCGTTTTCCGGTTCAATGGAACGGGTGAAAGATTTATTGGAAATCATACATTCTGATGTATGCGGTCCAATGAGTGTGTCGGCGCGAGGTGGATATCGTTATTTTGTTACTTTCACAGATGATTTGAGTAGATACGGTTATATCTACTTGATGAAACACAAGTCTGAAACCTTTGAAAAGTTCAAGGAATTTCAGAATGAAGTGGAAAATCATCATAATAGAAAGATCAAATTTCTACGGTCCGACCGTGGAGGTGAGTATCTAAGTTACGAGTTTAGCACTCACATGAAAGAGTGTGGAATTGTTTCACAACTCACACTGCGGAACACCACAAATGAAATGGTGTCGGAACGTCGTAATCATACTTTATTAGATATGGTTCGATCTATGATGTCTCTGACGGACTTGCCGTTGTCATTTTGGGGCTATGCACTAGAAACTGCTGCATTCACTTTAAATCGGGCACCATCTAAATCCGTTGAAAAGACACCGTATGAATTGTGGTTTGGAAACAAACCTAAGCTCATTCTTAAAGTTTGGGGATGCGATGTTTATGTGAAGAAACTTCAACCGGATAAACTCGAACCCAAAGCGGAAAAATGCGTCTTCATAGGATACCCTAAGGAAACTATTGGGTATTCCTTCTATCACAGATCCGAGGGCAAGGTTTTTGTTGCCAAGAATGGATCCTTTCTAGAGAAAGAGTTTCTCGCGAAAGGTGTGAGTAGTCGGAAGGTAGAACTCGAAGAGGTTATTGAACCTTCTCTTCAAAGTATGGCGAGTAGCGCATCGCCGGAAGTTGTTCCGGAGTTGGCTCCACCCGTTGAAAAGGGAACTAATGATAATGATCATGAAACTCCGAAAGAGAGTACTACCGAACCTCGCAGGTCAAGTAGGACGGTGCGACTCGATTGTCACGGAAATCCTGTCATGAATTTCATGGTTGATGAAAATGATGACCCTGCGACGTATGAAGAAGCGATGATGAGCCCGGATTCCAACAAATGGTTAGAAGCCATAAATCCGAGATGGAATCCATGTATGAAAATCAATTTTGGAACTTGGTGGACTTACCTCACGACCGAAAGGCCGTGGAGAACAAATGGATTTTCAAAAGGAAAACTGATGCTGATGGTAATGTAACCGTCTATAAAGCTCGACTTGTCGCAAAGGGGTTTCGACAAATTCAAGGAGTTAACTACGATGAGACATTCTCTCCCGTAGCGATGGTAAAGTCAGTTAGGATTATGTTAGCAATTGCTGCATATTTCGATTATGAGATATGGCAGATGGATGTCAAAACCGCGTTTCTCAATGGTGATATTGAAGAAGAGTTATATATGATACAACCAAAGGGTTTTGTCGATCCTAAGGATTCTAACAAGGTGTGCAAGCTTCAGCGATCCATCTATGGATTGAAGCAAGCATCACGAAGTTGGAATCTCCGCTTTGATGAGGTGATCAAAGAGTTTGGATTTGTCCAAACTTATGGAGAAGCTTGTATTTACAAGAAAGTGAGTGGGAGCAATGTGGCATTTCTGATATTATATGTGGATGACATATTATTGATCGGAAATGACATAGATCTTTTAAATGGTGTTAAAAGTTATCTAAACAGCAAATTTTCAATGAAGGACCTAGGTGAAGTGTCATACATATTAGGCATAAAGATCTATAGAGATAGATCTAGGCGCCTAATAGGGCTATCGCAAAGTACATACCTTGATAAGATTTTAAAGAAGTTTAAAATGGAAAATAGTAAGAAGGGGTTCTTACCTATGACACAAGGCACGACATTGAGTAAGACTCAAAGTCCCGGCGGAAGAAAGAGATAATGGACAAGGTCCCCTATGCTTCAGCCATAGGCTCTATAATGTACGCCATGCTATGTACAAGACCGGATGTGGCACATGCTATTAGTTTGACTAGTAGGTACCAATCGGATCCAGGTTCAGAACACTGGAAAGCGGTCAAGAATATCCTTAAGTACTTGCGAAGAACTAAGGATATGTTTCTTGTATACGGAGGTGAAGAAGAGCTCGTCGCTAAGTGTTATGTCGACGCTAGCTTTGACACCGATCCGGATGACTCTAAGTCTCAATCCGGATACGTATTTCTCATGAATGGCAGAGCGGTGAGGAGCTCCAAACAACCTGTGGTGGCGGGATCAACAACGGAGGCCGAATATGTTCTTTGCTTGAGCGGCTCGAGAAGCGATTTGGATGAAGGAGTTCATATCCGAACTAGGTGTGGTTGCAAACGCGTTGGACCCAATAGTGATCTATTGTGACAACAATGGTGCCATTGCCAATGCCAAAGAGCCAAGGTCTCACAAGCATTCCAAGCATACTAAGCGCCGGTTTCACTCCATCCGCGAGCATGTCAAGGATGGAGATATAAAGATTTGTAAAGTACAAACGGATATCAATGTAGCAGATCCGTTGACTAAAACTCTCCCTAGAGCAAAACATGATCTACACCAGAACTCCATGGGTGTTAGATACATCACAATGTAACTAGATTATTGTCTCTAGTGCAAGTGGGAGACTGAAGGGAATATGCCCTGAGAGGCAATAATAAAATGTTTATTATGTGTATTCCAAGTATATGATAGATGTTTATTTTGCATGCTATAATTGTATTAATACGGAAACGTTAATACATGTGTGTTTAATAAACAAACAGAAAGTTCCTAGTTATGCCTCTCTCATAAACTAGTTCGTTGATTAACAAGATGATCACGGTTTCCTGATCATAGACATTGGATGTTGTTAATAACGAGATCACAACATTAGTGTAATGGTGTGATGAACATTCATCCGAAGTATAGCATTACGATCAAAGTCATTGAGTTTATATTGCTATAAACAAAGTACGAAGTAGTCCTAATCCTTAGACCATGAGATCATGCCAATCACTAACACCGGAAGAGTTTCTTGTTGACATCAAACGTCACTCCGTGCGGGTGATTATAAAGATGGCTTCAAAGCTACTAAAGTGTTATGTTGAGAATCATGGATCAAGAGTGGAATTTGTTCATCCCGATGACGGATAGATATGCTCTGGGCCCTCTCGGTGATATCACATTGGTTAGCTTGCAACAAAGTGATTTGATCACTAGAACGTTATATCACGGGAACGAGAAAAGAGTGCATGTCGATGTGAGATCAAACTAGGTATGGAGATACCGATGATCGAATCTCGGACATGTAATATATCGTGAAACAAAGGGATTAATATACAAGCATAAAAGGTTCAGCGATCACGGAAAAGTCATCGTTGAATGTGGGAGTCAAGATGGATCTCGTGTCCGCTATCGATTATTGATCGGAGAAGGGTCTCGATCATGTCCGCATTATTCGCGAACCGTAGGGTGACACACTTAAGGGACACTGGCATCCAGTTGGAGCAAATGTTTCATGCCGAAAGAATAAACAAGCGTAGGAATTTATTTCACTAAATACCGAAACAGGTTTTCGGGTGAAATTGCATAAAGTGGTTATGCATGTGAAATGGAATTCTAGCAAGGGGTTATTTGTGAATGTTTGTCATTAAAGTAATTGACAAAATTCTGAATAAAATAAAAGAGTTTTATTTAATGAGAGTTTGCATTAAATTTGGTGGAAATTTAATGGGAATTTGAGTGGACTTTTGAGTGGAGAAAATTGAAGGGACATTTTGTGAGTGGAGTGTCCACCCACATGAATGAAGGAGGGGAGGGGGCAGCCCCATGGCCAGCGGACACCCCCTTGGGTGCCCCCTCCTCCTATAAAAGTATCCCCTCCTCTCACTTGTCTCTCACACCTCCTCGTGAAGGATCTCTCTCCCCCTCTAGAATTTATCCCCCATGGTCTCGGACTAGCGAGATACATGTTCCCGGTGGCTATTCGGCAAGAAAGGGTTGTGCTTCCGCTGCATCGCTGTATCGAGGAGGCGGAGGTTGCCCGGTGTCATGTACATGTGTGCGAGCATGGATGCGCTGCTGCTTTGCGGCGCTAGGACTTCCTCTCGATCTTGAGATCGGCAAGAGATCGTCTACATCAACCACGAGTTGAACTCGTTAAGCTTTGTCGGTCTTCAAGGGTATGTTCTCTATGGATATACATCCGCCCGTTGTTTGTATCTAGTAGATAGATCTTGGTACATAGTTCCCATCGTAGGAATTTTTTTGTTTTCTATGCTGCGAACCCTATAGGTCGATGAGAGCAATCACGCTATTGAATTTGCGGATTTACACAAATTCATTTGCAGTAGAAACGGCAAAAGGGAACGGGTCTGCGCACGTGATTTAGGGATGACGATGACGATGTGTGTAACATCCCAATTTCAGCAACCCTGATTAAATGTCAAAAAGGGCAAAAATCAGGGGGAACAAAAACTTTTTCTTACAATGTGTGCTAACCTGTTTGCTTATGCTCAAGCAATTGTTTGTGTAGTAGTTGTGTACCCCTCATCTCAACCCTAGTTTACAAAAACTATTTTACAAAAGAGATGTCTTGGCTCATCTTTCATATTCTCAAATGTTCTGGCATTTCTAAAACCCGAGCCAAGATGACTTTGACACAACCAAAAATGTTACTAAGTTTCTATTGCCAAATCTATGGAGACATATATATACTCTCCTTATGTTTTCAAGACAGAACCTTCAACTACCCTTATCTCTAGGTTTTCCAAAAACCTTTATTAAAACCTTTTCATCTCAATCTTGGTAGAGATACCAAGATGGTACTTATCTTACTTCAAAGCAAACCCCTTTCAAAATACCCCTCCTTACCTCAAGCTAGGCTTGAGGGTAACCCTAGAAGTAGTTAGATACGCAATAAAATGAATTTCCTTGATCTGCTGGTTGATGAATTGCCTTGATCTGCTGTCTAATGATTTTCCTTGATCTGCTGTTTGCGTTGCTTTCTTAGGAACTAGAATGAGCTAATATAGTAGCTCATCTTTTAGAACCTAATCCTTGTTGGGATCATCAATCTCAAAGCAAGCATCCAAGTCTGGATCTACCCTAAGCCACCCAAGTGACCCTCTCATCTCATGCTCAGATCAATCCAAGGATAATCCCTCTGGATGGTTTCCAACTTAGTGGAGAACCCATCTAAGCATGAATCATATATACTTGGTTAGTCCCTCAACATTATATCCTTGACCATGAGTTTGTAACATAGCATCCTCTCAAAAGCTTCTACACTTGCACTCTAGTCTAAAACCCTAAATCTACCAAAATGGCTAAGTCTGGATTTCTTATCTGGATACCATATTTGGAGCCCTACCTTTTTCAAGCTATGTGCATTCTTGAGAATGTATTCGAACCATATTGTAGTACATCAGAAGTACTACCAAATCCCACTCTTTCCCATGGCTAAGCCATTCTATCTCCCACTCATCCATGATGGTTTTGTAGTCAAGATAATAATCTTTTCTGCAAATCTTATCATCTTGCCTACTTTAGCAGAAGCTCACATCTATATGCCACCTCCCCTTGACCAACTCTTTGCACGGTTATGATATACTAACCAAGGCACCTCACTTGTTCCCATTGGAGCCTTGTGCTTCTTGAACCCTCCTGGTTTAGGAGGCTACCTGATATATCTGTTATGGCAGCCTTATTTTTCAACAAAGTTTGCCATATCCTCTATACCACCTCAAAGGCAACCAAGCCCAAATATTGCTTCCATTATCATCCATATGACATGGTATTTTCATCCATATAACCCTTGTACCAAGGTGAGCTCTGAGCTCCCTAATCCAACCCTATTTAGATGGCATCAGAACAACTAAACCCTAGATCCCCTCTTAACTAGTTTCCATCCTTTTCACCACTTTTCTTCAAAACCAAGGTTGACCTTGATGCCTACATCAAGCTTACATCATCTACCCTGGATATAAGCATCCCCAAATAATTCTCCCAATTATTGGGATTATTAAACTATTTACTTTCCTTTACTTACCAATTTCTCAACAACCTTGTCTTCAAAGGCAAGTTTGTTTTGCTCCAGACCACTTTGCTAACTCAATGTATATTTGATTTTTCCATATCATACCCCATCTCCCCAACTCAAAAATAAATTTTTTTGAGGTTCCATATTATTTCTTTTTGCCCTTTTTCTTAAATGGCAGAAAAAGAAATAATTCCCCAAAAATACTTTCCCACTTCAACAAATCCCAATAAAATTACCCAATGTGTGTTATGGTACTTAGGACCATATCACATAAAAAACAAAGCTTGCCCAATGTAAAATTATCAGTTTTTGCTTCCATAATCTACTCCAGCACTTTTTGAAGAAGTGCATTTAAATGGGATTATAATCATCAGAAAAATCTCATTTAAATCATGAAGAGATTAGTTAACCTATGCCACCTACCAGTACCATTTCCACACTTTTCCCAATGCAAATTTATCAACTTTCTTCACAAGCCTTCATTTGATCATTTTTGGCAAACTAGTCCAATCTTGATTCAAACCAACTCCAAACTCCACAAAACCTTGTCAAGCACTACACCACAGCCTCAGCACTCTCTCCTGGTCGACCACCTACTGTAGCCGGCCCCACACCCCTTGTCCCACATGGTTGTCTAAGAGGGAGACAAAGGCAATGTATTGTCTATCCCTTTTCTTTACTCACGGCAGCACCCTACTCCCTCTCTGCTCTATGCACGACCATAAGAACACCCCACACCCTCCCCACCGCCCATGGACACCAATGGGAAGCCCCTGGACCATGCCCTAGCTCCCCAAATATACTTGGTTCACCATGAACCGATCTACCTAGGGATAAATAGGTTAGAGGCCCCCTTCCTACTTTCTGCTCCCTCATTTCTCCCCTTGACCACCAGAGAGCCTCCCTAGAGCTCCCCTCTTCCTCCTCACCTCTCCTAGCTGGCCACACGAAGGAGAAATGGTACATTCGGCCATGGTCTAGCTCAAGCTTAAGGTCCATTTTTCCCTACTCCTCTCCCCGTGCATGTCTTATATTCGGGATCTCCACCCTCTAATCCCCTCCCCCATGCTTCTCTTTCTTCTGCAGGAACACCAGAAGCTACCACCACCTTGCATGCCCGAGAGCAACCTCCCCCTACGCCTCTCTCTTTCCTGGGCTCGTCTTGAGGTAACCACACCCCCGACCTTCCTAGGGCCTTAGAAACCCCGCTGAACCCTCCCCTCTTTGCATGCAGAAGCCTAGGAGCGCTCCCCGTCGATCCCAGAATCCTTTCCATCACGAGGACGCGCGACCCCTTGGACCTGCACCAAACCCCGATGTACCGCCCCTCTTCCGGCTCCCCTCTGCGCACCCATCCACCCTAGTCCCTCCTTGTCGCCTCCCCGGCACTCTAGGTGATCTCCTAGGGTGCCGCCGCCTCCCCCTAGGGTTTTCCCTCTGTTCTCCCCCAGCCAGAGGTAGAAGACAACCTCCTGCTATCGGATCTGTTTTAGCCGGACGGTCCAGATTCTTCGGTACCCCTTCGCCCTCCCACAGCCGCTGATAGGCCGACCCCGCCTGTCAGCACTCCCAAAATGCCACCCCGCGCAGGCCTCTGCCCTCTTGGGCCGGAAGTCCTCGGCCCAGCCTCACCTGAACCGACCCACTGCTGTCAAGATGCCCTTTTTCCTATTTTTATTTCCAGATCTGTTAGTAGCTGTTTGGATTAATTCCAAATAAAAATGGAAAACAGTCCCTTTTACCTAGATCTAAATTTCCTTGGACACCCTAGTGTTTTCGCTAACATGCAGAGGCATTGGTTTGTCTTTTTGAGGCTTAAAATAAAAATGATAAATCATACACAAGGATCTGTCCAGAACATTAAATAAAACCTCCAGAGAGTTTGGTATCTTCAAATGGAGTAATTCCAATTGGTGATGAAAGGTACTGACCATACCCTTCGTACCCCCACTGGCCCCACCTCAGTTTTCTTCCTATTTTGCCCCTGACAAAAATATCTAAAACAGAGACTTTCTACCTTTAGTAAATTCTCTAGGTCAAACCAAGTGAGATTTTGACCTAATTCCAACTCCCAGATGACACAACTAAACATATATTCCAAAATACAGTAGCTCATAATTTTATGAGTCCCTGTTGATTTTTAGTGAATTGAACTATTATTTGCATATTTTATTCACTAACAAATTCACTATAGAAGCTCTGTAACTCCAAAAAGGTTGGTTCAAATTTCTTCAGAATGGTATTTTCATCACCTAACCTGTGTCCTTGGAATCAACTAAAAATATTCTGCAGAATAAATCTGATGAAAAAGACAAATCTGGTCCAGTATTGCCTTTGTGAATTTCTCATGGGCATTCTGATAATTGTTCTGAGGAGATTTTAACTCCTCTGGATTCAGTCCATCAAAGCCTACCTAATCACCCAAGGAAATAATTTTTGGATCTCCAGAGAAGTTCTGGTGAATTATTTCCTAAAACTAGACTTTTATCCCCTATAAAATCCATTATAAATCAAGGGAAATTGATAAAATAGTGAAACCACTTTTGTTGGTTTAATTTTATCAATACGTATCTGATGGTATCATTTTTATTAAATGGTATCATACATATCAAATCCTTGATCAACCCCCCCTTCTTAGGTAATTCCTAGACTTGAAATCCAAAGGGATCTTTTCCCTAAAGCCTCTAATTATTATCGCAATCCAATCAAATCAAACCTCCAACATCCTACTGATGTTTATCATGTATTTATCTTATGCTTGCTGTTTGGTTTGATGCTTGTATGCTTGTATTGATTGGTGTATTGTTTGTTTGCATGTATGCTGGAACGGCGATAGTTGCGATTGTGTGACGCCGAGAAGAAAGAAGAATCTGGTCTTTATTATTATTGTTATTATTGGTTTTCTGGTTATCTAACATTGTCAAGGGACTTCTCGCTGGTCACAGGCAAGCCACCATTCCTAAACTCCTATATTAACCTACTCCTATTTATTCTGTTCATAAATTGCATGATTATAGGCATGGTTTATTTCAAATAAAAGTGCGTGAGTACCTTGGCTCCTCCAAGTTATGGACGAGTGTCCATTAGGACATCTACCTTATTGACACCTATTTTTACCCCTTAGAACGAGGCTGAGATGATTAGCATCTTCCCTCTTGGAACCCCCGGACTTTTTATTTGATAAAATTACTTTGGGTTATACCCTACTACAAAGTTTTCAAAACAAAACCCTTGGAAAGTGGCATCGTTTCCGATTGGAAGTTTTTACTAAAAGAAGATATGAGGAGGATGAAGAGAAAGTCAAGTACGAGAAAGAGGAAGGGATGTTCTAAGCCAATGTCCGGAACAATTTTATCCGTGCAACCACATTACCCCAGACGCTGGGGCTTAGCTCGTAGTTTGTGGTCTTTAGCCGGGGCTGCTCATACTCGCTAAAGGGGAGAAATCCCCTGAAATCCGGGCTGTCTGTAGGACAAGGTACTGGTGCAACAATTGGATCTCTCGCGGACGATATGCTTTTAGGTAGTACGGATGGAAGATTGTCACTATTTCTATCTGCCAGACTTCGGTCTGGAGATAGGGGTTAGTACGGGAGGAAGGACCAGGGTCGTCGTACCCCATACTCGTACCGGAGAGAACAACCCAAAAGTAAAAGCCGCCGTTGCTAGGGATGGACAAATCAAAAGTTAAAGTTTAATTATCCGAACCCCTGTCTACCGTGTGTAGCAGGCCGTGGTTTTATCCCCGCGGATGTATTGATTCTTGTGGGTAAAGTGCACCAACTCTGCAGAGTGTAATCTATTCGAATAGCCGTGTCCACGAACAAGGACGATTGGAACGGCAAGAGCTAGGAGGACCCTTTGGTTATGTTGTGATAAAATAAAGGATGTGACTTGGTCACGAGGAAAGATAACAATGAGACTGGTTTTGACCAGAGATGGTCGATAAGGTTTTAAAAAGGGTTTTACTACAAAACTGTTTTCAAAGTTTTTAACAAGGATGTGGAGATGTCCAGATTTTCAAAAAGGGGGCATGTTTTTTAAAACTCTTTTTCAACAAAGATATAGAGATGCCATTATAGACACTTTCAGAAAACAACTTAGTATAGAGCTATCTCGCCACATCCCAATATGCATTATCTTTGTTACCTTGTCTCGGTGGTTTGCGAGTACATTCAAAGTACTCATCGACATTGTCCCTGGCTATTTACTTGGCCAGATTGCAGATGTTAAAAAGGAACGAAGGTGTTGACGTCTATGCAAGCTAGGCCTTCTTCCCAGTCAGTTTCCTGTAGGTTAAGGCACGGGCTCTGCACTGAAGACTTCCGCTATATGTGTTGTATTCGCCATAATGGCCACTTTGTAAGTTTTTGTACTCGTTATTGTATGGATGTTGTAATGATACTAGTCGGCTATGCTCATGGCTCCCTGATCATGGGAACGTAAATTGTATGCATAACGGGTATTCTCGGACTATAAATCCGGGGTGCCACGGACTTGGTATCAAAGCCATACTGACTGTATAAGACCTTAGTTAGCATGGACGTTAGACATGACAAACCCTATTTATGAAAACACCAGTTTTCGCAAACTATTTTTCTCAAAATCTTTTTGAAAAGGAATTCTTATCTCATCTTCTGTGACTTAAACAATTTGAAAATGGATTACTCTATGTCTCGTCTACTTCAAAGGCTCTGTTTTCAAAAACAAAGTCCAACTAAGAGACCATGAAGACGAAGATCCCGGAAGGATGAGACACAGAGACAAACAAAGCAAAGGAGCTACCAGCAAGTAAAGACACTACAAGATCACCCTACCAAAGGAGTCCTTCATCGCCCCCAAATCAAATCAAGTATGGCATCAACGACAAAAGACGGCAGGACAGAAGTTAAGACCCTTGTAACGTCCGTACTTAGGATTAGCATCCCTAAAATAGGATTCCCTTTATGGCGTGTAGTCACCTCCTTAGTACCCATAGTATGCCTTGTTTGCTTGCCATGTGCATGTTTGATGCTTGAAGTGTGTTGATTGTCTGCCGGGAATTTTCCGACCCAAAAGTTTGACCCCCTAGTTGGTAGATCCCGACGCTAACCCACACAACCTCATAGCCGGAAGCCTCTCCTCAGTAGGATGGACACCTAAACGAACCTCGACAACTCCCAAGTAAAGCCCTAAGGTGGAAAGACTGCGTCTTCCCACCCAAACTCCAACTCCGATAAACCACTCCACCCACTCTCTACCGCGAGAGTCGTTCGAGGACCAAGCCAAGACGCCGTTTAGTAATACCTGTGTACCTTGATAAAACTGCACCTATTTGTTTTATCTCATCCCTGAACCCCAAACCCTCCTCTGTGCAGATGGAGCCCGTTGATGAAACATGGCTAAGCACAGGATTCCCCGTGCTCCTATGGGATTCCCTGCAGCTTTGCGGATACACCCAACCTCCCACCTACAACCTCCACAGAGTACTGGAAACTGGACTATTTCTGGGTCAAGTAATCATTCACCCAAAGTATGGAGTACCTGGAGAACCCATTGGTGCCACGGGATTCCGAATGCCAACCCCAGTGCTGGCTCTACAGATGGCGGCAAGAGAAGCACTCTTCCGCATCCGGGATGTCCTTCCCAAAATGAGGCAACCCAGAACCTTCTATCTACCCATCAAAGGCATGATTGATTCATCCGGACAATCCCAAAATCCTCACTTGACCTACCCTGCACTGCAATTGCAAGCCCGTTATAGCCATGCTGTAAATGAGCTCCTCGCCGCAGTTGTTGAAGAGTACCGCCGTACCCAGATGGAACTTCATCGTGTGTAAGCTATCCTGGATCGCAAAGAAGCTCTAGAAGTCTAGCAAAGAAATCAATCTATAATCAAGGAATCCGAAGAAGCCTCTGGAAGTCGCGTCCCCAAGGGAAGGAAGAAGTGCGTCTCCGCTCTGCAATATCTCAAGAGGTTCAAGCCACCCCAAGATATCCAAGGATCCTCCACCCACCTCCCTGAAGACGAAGAGGAAGCCAAAGAAGATTCCCATGGATCCCCCGCAAGCGGCAACTAGTCTAGCATGGTACCTATGTACCATGGTACCCATGTATCGTCCCAGGACTTGTTTTGTAAAACTCTATGTGCCTTGTTGCCATGTGGCACAGACCTGTTTTGTAACCCCTTAAGTACCTCCGCCACCGACCGGTTTGAACCCCGCTAAACCTATGGATGTTATGCAAGTGTGATAGCCTTCTTTGCATGTTTTACCCACGATGTTGCATCAGACCAAACCCCCGTAGTTTTTGTTCTAAGGGGGAAAGACTGCGTCTTTCCTGTTTAAAACCAAATAGACCCCTGGAGTCGACCACCTGTCAGCATTAAGTGGTGATCCACCCTCCAACTCCGAATCATCGACCCTGCAAGAAGCACAACGTTCGACACTTCTCCATAATCGGAAGGAACTCCACTCCAAGGTCGACCGCCCAGCCAACATCCCGGTGTAACAAGACCATGAAGAAAGAAAGTCGACCATGAGGCGAAAGAATGAAGAAGATGCAACTCGCCGTCTAGTCTCAAGAAGGAAGTACCCCGTCGATGTTAAACTTACCTAGACTTGTCCTAGGGGAAAAGACTGCGTCTTTTCCACTCGTTTCATCCAAACACCCCAAAACCCTAAGCCCCTCAGCTCCAACCTGTGACTAACCACGTTGGGAATTTGCAAAACTTATTAGAACCTAATAATTTCCACCGCTGAAATTGTTAAGCGGATCTTATCACCCCAACCCTACTCCTCCCTAATCTCGGGACGAGATTATTTTAAGTGGGAAAGGTCTGTAACATCCCAATTTCAGCAACCCTGATTAAATGTCAAAAAGGGCAAAAATCAGGGGGGACAAAAACTTTTACTTACAATGTGTGCTGACCTGTTTGCTTATTCTCAAGCAACTGTTTGTGTAGTAGTTGTGTACCCCTCATCTCAACCCTAGTTTACAAAAACTATTTTACAAAAGAGATGTCTTGGCTCATCTTTCATATTCTCAAATGTTCTAGCATTTCTAAAACCTGAGCCAAGATGACTTTGACACATCCAAACACGTTACTAAGTTTCTATTGCCAAAACTATGGAGACATATATATACTCTCCTTATGTTTTCAAGACAGAACCTTCAACAGTTCCTTATCTCTAGGTTTTCCAAAAACCTTTATTAAAACCTTTTCATCTCAATCTTGGTAGAGATACCAAGATGGTACTTATCTTACTTCAAAGCAAACCCCTTTCAAAATACCCCTCCTTACCTCAAGCTAGGCTTGAGGGTAACCCTAGAAGTAGTTAGATACGCAATAAAATGAATTTCCTTGATCTGCTGGTTGATGAATTGCCTTGATCTGCTGTCTAATGATTTTCCTTGATCTGCTGTTTGCGTTGCTTGCTTAGGAACTAGAATGAGCTAATATAGTAGCTCATCTTTTAGGACCCAATCCTTGCTGGGATCATCAATCTCAAAGCAAGCATCCAAGTCTGGATCTACCCTAAGCCACCCAAGTGACCCTCTCATCTCATGCTCAGATCAATCCAAGGATAATCCCTCTGGATGGTTTCCAACTCAGTGGAGAACCCATCTAAGCATGAATCATATATACTTGGTTAGGGTTTAGGGCTAATATAGTATCTCATCTTTTAGGACCCAATCCTTGCTGGGATCATCAATCTCAAAGCAAGCATCCAAGTCTGGATCTACCCTAAGCCACCCAAGTGACCCTCTCATCTCATGCTCAGATCAATCCAAGGATAATCCCTCTGGATGGTTTCCAACTCAGTGGAGAACCCATATAAGCATGAATCATATATACTTGGTTAGTACCTCAACATTATCTCCTTGACCATGAGTTTGGAACATAGCATCCTCTCAAAAGCTTCTACACTTGCACTCTAGTCTAAAACCCTAAATCTGCCAAAATGGCTAAGTCTGGATTTCTTATCTGGATACCATATTTGGAGCCCTAACTTTTTCAACCTATGTGCATTATTGAGAATGTATTTGAACCATATTGTAGTACATCAGAAGTACTACCAAAGCCCACTCTTGCCCATGGCTAAGCCATTCTATCTCCCACTCATCCATGATGGTTTTGTAGTGAAGATAATAATCTTTTCTGCAAATCTTATCATCTTGCCTACTTTAGAAGAAGCTCACATCTATATGCCACCTCCCCTTGACCAACTCTTTGCATGGTTATGATATACTAACCAAGGCACCTCACTTGTTCCCATTGGAGCCTTGTGCTTCTTGAACCCTCCTGGTTTAGGAGGCTACCTGATATATCTGTTATGGCAGCCTTATTTTTCAACAAAGTTTGCCATATCCTCTATACCACCTCAAATGCAACCAAGCCCAAATCTTGATTCCATGATCATCCATATGACATGGTATTTTCATCCATATAACCCTTGTACCAAGGTGAGCTCTGAGCTCCCTAATCCAACCCTATTTAGATGGCATCAGAACAACTAAACCCTAGATCCCCTCTTAACTAGTTTCCATCCTTTTCACCACTTTTCTTCAAAACCAAGGTTGAACTTGATGTCTACATCAAGCTTACATCATCTACCCTGGATATAAGCATCCCCAAATAATTCTCCCAATTATTGGGATTATTAAACTATTTACTTTCCTTTACTTACCAATTTCTCAACAACCTTGTCTTGAAAGGCAAGTTTGTTTTTCTCCAAACCACTTTGCCAACTCAATGTATATTTGAGTTCTCCATATCATACCCCATCTCCCCAACTCAAAAATAAATATTTTTGAGGTTCCATATTATTTCTTTTTGCCCTTTTTCTTAAATGGCAGAAACAAGAAATAATTCCCCAAAAATACTTTACCACTTCAATAAATCCCAATAAAATTCCCCAATGTGTGTTATGGTACTTAGGACCATGTAACATAAAAAACAAACCTTGCCCATTGTAAAATTATCATTTTTGCTTCCATAATCTACTCCTACACTTTTTGAAGAAGTGCATTTAAATGGGATTATAATCATCAGAAAAATATCATTTAAATCATGAAGAGATTATTTAACCTCTACCACCTACCAGCATCATTTACACACTTTTCCCAATGCAAATTTATCAACTTCCTTCAGAAGACTTCATTTGATTAATCTTGGCAAACTAGTCCAATCTTGATTCAAACCAACTCCAAACTCCACCAAAACTTGTCAAGCACTACACCACAGCCTCAGCACTCTCTCCTGGTCGACCACCTACTGTAGCTGGCCCCACACCCTTGTCCCACATGGTTGTCTAAGAGGGAGACAAAGACAATGTCGTGTCCATCCCTTTTCTTTACTCGTGGCAGCACCCCACTCCCTCTTTGCTCTATGCACGACCATAAGAACACCCCACACCCTCCCCACCGCCCATGGCCACCAATGGTAAGCCCCTGGACCATGCCCTAGCTCCCCAAATAAACTTGGTTCACCATGAACTGATCTACCTAGGGATAAATAGGACAGAGTCCCCCTCCCTCCTTTCTGCTCCCTCATTTCTCCCCTTGACCACCAGAGAGCCTCCCCAGAGCTCCCCTCTTCCTCCTCACCTCTACTAGATGGCCACACGAAGGAGAAATGGCACATTCGGCCATGATCTAGCTCAAGCTTAAGGTCCCTTTTTCCCTACTCCTCTCCCCGTGCATGTGTTATATTCGGGATCTCCACCCTCTAATCCCCTCCCCATGCTTCTCTTTCTGCTGCAGGAACACCAGAAGCTACCACCACCTTGCATGCCCGAGAGCAACCTCCCCCGACACCTCTCTCTTTCCCAGGCTCGTCTTGAGGTAACCACACACCCCGACCTTCCTAGGGCCTTAGAAACCCCGATGACCCCTTCCCTCTTTGCATGCAGAAGCCTAGGAGCGCTCCCTGTCGAGCCCAGAATCCTCTCCATCACGAGGACACGCGACCCCCTGGACCTGCACCAAACCCCGACATACCGCCCCTCTCCCGGATGTCCTCCGCATGCCCATCCACCCTAGGCCCTCCTCATCGCCTCCCCGGCAATCCAGGTGAGATCCCAGGGCGCCGCTGCCTCCCCCTAGGGTTTTCCCTCTATTCTCCCCCAACCAGAGGTAGAAGACAATCTCCCGCCGTCGGATCTGTTTTAGCCGGACGACCCAGATTCTTCGGTACCCCTTGGCCTCTCTACTGACAGGCCGACCCACTGTCAAGACTCCCAAACCGCCACCTCAGCAGGCACGCCTCTTGGGCGGAAGTCCTCAAGCGTCCCAAAGAGTCAGCCGACCCTAGCCCGTTGCCCTATGCCCCCTTTTCCTATTTTTATTTCGAGATCTGTTAGTAGCTGTTTGGATTAATTCCAAATAAAAATGGAAAACAATCCCTTTTACCCAGATCTAAATTTCCTTGGACACCCTAGTGTTTTCCCTAACATGCAGAGGCATTGGTTAGTCTTTTTGAGGCTTAAAATAAAAAATGATAAATCATACACAAGGATCTATCTAGAACATTAAATAAAACCTCGAGAGAGTTTGGTATCTCCAAATGGAGTAATTCCAATTGTTGATGAAAGGTACTGACCATACCCTTCGTACCCCCACTGGACCGACCTCAGTTTGCTTCCTAGTTTGCCCTGACAAAAATATCAAAAACAGAGACTTTCTGCCTTTAGTAAATTCTCTAGGTCAAACCAAGTGATATTTTGACCTAATTCCAACTCCCAGATGACACACCTAACCATATATTCTATAATCCAGAAGCTCATAGTTTTATGAGTCTCTGATGATTTTTAGTGAATTAAACTATTCTGTGCATAGTTTATTCACTAACAAATTCACTACAGAAGCTCTATAACTCCAAAAAGGGCTGTTCCAATTTCTTAAGAAAGGTATTTTCATCATATAACCTGTGTCCTTGGAATCAACTAAAAATCATCTATAGAATAAATCTGATGAAAAAGACAAATCTGGTCTAGTATTGCCTTTGAGAATTTCTCAAGGGCATTCTTGTAATTGTTCTAAGGATATTCCAACTCCTCTAGATTGAGTCAATCAAAACCTACCTAATCACCCAAGGAAATAATTTTTGGAGCTCCAGAGAAGTTCTGGTGAATTATTTCCTAAAAATAGACTTTTATCCCCTATAAAATCAATTATAAATCAAGGGAAATTGATAAAATAGTGAAACCAATTTTGTTGGTTTCATTTTATCAATACCTATCTGATGGTATCATTTTTATAAAATGGTATCATACAGATCAAATCCTTGATCAAACCCCCCCTTCTTAGGTAATTCCTAGACTTGAAATCCAAAGGGATCTTTTCATTAAAGCCTCTAATTTTTCTCTCAATCCAATCAAATCAAACCTCCAACATCCTACTGATGTTT
Source organism: Avena insularis (assembly GCA_023614405.1). Lineage (NCBI taxonomy): Eukaryota > Viridiplantae > Streptophyta > Magnoliopsida > Poales > Poaceae > Avena > Avena insularis. The sequence goes on from CM042697.1 coordinate 474,255,600, forward strand.
ATCATGTATTTATATTATGCTTGATATTTGGTTTGATGCTTGTATTGATTGGTGTATTGTTTGTTTGCATGTATCCTCGAACGACGATAGTTGCGATTATGTGACGCTGAGAAGAAGGAAGAATCTGGTCTTTATTATTATTGTTATTATTTATTTTCTGGTTATCTAACGCCGTCAAGGTACTTCTCACTGGTCTCAGGCAAGCCACCATTCCTAAACTCCTATATTAACCTACTCCTGTTTATCAACTGTTTTATATCTCGTTCATAAATTGCATGATTACAGGCATGGTTTGTTTCAAATAAAAGTGCGTGCGTAACTTGGATCCTCCAAGTCATGGACGAGTGTCCATTAGGACATCTACCTTATTGACACCTATTTTTACCCCTTAGAACGAGGCTGAGATGATTAGCATCTTCCCTCTTGGAACCCCCGGACTTTTTATTTGATAAAATTACTTTGGGTTATACCCTACTACAAAGTTTTCAAAACAAAACCCTTGGAAAGTGGCATCGTTTCCGAGTGGAAGTTTTTACTAAAATAAGATATGAGGAGGATGAAGAGAAAGTCAAGTACGAGAAAGAGGAAGGGATGTTCTAAGCCAATGTCCGGAACAATTTTATCCATGCAACCACATTACCCCAGACGCTGGGGCTTAGCTCATAGTTTGTCGTCTTTAGCTGGGGCTGCTCTTACTCGCTAAAGGGGAGAAATCCCCTGAAATCCGGTTTGTCTATAGGAAAAGGTACCGGTGCAACAATTGGGTCTCTCGCGAACGGTATGGTTTTAGGTAGTACGGAAGGAAAATTGTCACTATTGCTATCTGCCAGACTTTGGTCTGGAGATAGAGGTCAGTATGGGTGGAAGGACCAGGATCATCATAACGCATACTCGTATCGGAGAGAACAACCCAAAACGAAAAGCCGCTGTTGCTAGGGATGGACAAATGAAAAGTTCAAGTTTGATTATCTGAACCCCTGTCTACCGTGTGTAGTAGGCCGTGGTTTTATCCCTGCGGATGTATTGATTCTTGTGGGTAAAGTGCACCAACTCTGCAGAGTGTAATCTATTCGAATAGCCATGTCCACGGATAAGGACAGTTGGAATGGCAAGAGCTAGGAGGACCCTTCAGTTATGTTGTGATAAAATAAAGGATGTGACTTGGTCACGAGGAAAGATAAGAATGAGACTGGTTTTGACCAGAGATGGTCGGTAAGGTTTTAAAAAGGGTTTTACTACAAAATTGTTTTCAAAGTTTTTAACAAGGATGTGGAGATGTCCATATTTTCAAAAAGGGGGCATGTTTTCTAAAACTCTTTTTCAACAAAGATATAGATATGCCATTATAGACACTTTCATAAAAAAAACTTAGTATAGAGCTATCTCGCCACAGCCAAATATGCATTATCTTTGTTACCTTGTCTCGGTGGTTTGCGAGTACATTCAAAGTACTCACTATCATTGTCCCTAGATATTTACTTGGCCAGATTGCAGATGTTAAAAAGGAACGAAGGTGTTGACGTCTATGCGAGCTAGGCCGTCTTCCCAATCAGTTGCCTGTAGGTTAAGGCACGGGCTCTGCACTGAAGACTTCCGCTATATGTGTTGTATTCTCCATAATGTCCACTTTGTAAGTTTTATTACTCGTTATTGTATGAATGTTGTAATGATACTAGTCGGTTATGCTCACGACTCACTAATCATGGGAACATGAACTGTATGCATAACGGGTATTATCGGACCGTAAATCCGGGGTGCCACAACGTGGAGGTGGGGTCGCCTGGTCAGTGAGTGGGTGTGGGATCAGCGCGTTGAGAAAATAAAACGGGGGAGAGAGGGAGTGGTCGGGTGGGCTTAGTGGGCTGGGGTTGCTGGGCTGGGCTGGGTTGGTTTAGCTTGTAGGATTTTTTTCTTCATATTTCTTTTTCTGTTTCTATTTTCTCTTTTTATCCAAACCAATTGATTCAAACTTCAATTTGATTTCAAATCTTCACCAAAACTTTTCAGAAGATTTTACACAAAATATGAGTTCGTTATTTAGTCCAATTAGAGAATTTCACATATTTTTTTATAAATTATTATTCATTCAAAATTAAGTGTGGCACATTGGCATTTATTTAAATAAAATTTGAATATAGTACTTAAGCCCATATAATTTTATTTAATAAACATTTATCTTTTCATATTATTTAAATATACTTTTATTCCATTTACTTATGGATTTTAGCCATGGTTTAAATTGACTTTGCAATATGTCTTATTTATTTTTCTTCTTGTCTTATATAAATCATATCTTTTTATCCGTGGCTCCAAATAGAGTGAAACCAAATCCTATGTTTTTTTAATATTGTTGTTTACTATTATTGATTACTTAGGAATGTTTTTGCTAATTTTTTATAGAACATAGTCTTGGAGTGATCTTGATGATGATTTCTCTTATTAGGGATTAGGTTTTAGGTTTATCTTTTCCAAGTGCTCAATATCAAGATACATTCCATGCATGAATGCATTTGATCTGTTTATAAATTTGTTTGTTACTTTCTCATTCAAATTTTGTTCAAGTAAGGTTTTGATGTTTCCATTTAGAAACAAAAAGTTTCTTTTCCCCCTAAACTTAAACCTTTAATTCTTTTGTTTGTCTATTTTTCAAATTTCAAAATTTGGAAAATTTTGGGATGTGACAGGCTACCACCCTTAAAAGGAATCTCGTCCCGAGATTTGGGAAGGCTAGAAACCACAAGTTGGTTTTAGGACAACTAGGGTACTACCACCCTTAAAAGGATTTAACTAGATTGTATCTTGGCTTACTTGGTGTCTCGATGTAATTTCTCTAGACAGTTGTTTGCGTAGTGTACCTTATTACCACATTTGAAACAAGTGACAAGGTTGAGGTCCTTCCCAGGTTTGCTTGTCTTGTTCTTCTCTTTTTGTAGACAATCAGATGCATAATGGCCTAACTCATTGCAATTGGAGAACATCACCTAGCTAATATCCTTCTTTATCCTTTATATCACTATCTCTTATTTGTTTCCTTGGCCCTTCTTCTTTTATGGGCATTCATTAGCATAGTGTCCCATTTCCTTGCAATTGAAACATTGCATCTGGCTAATGTCTTTCTTGCTGAGGTTGGGGCGATTCTTCTTGTTCTTGGGTTTCTCAAAATCTAGGAGGTCTCTTAATTCATGTTCTTCATATTTCACCACAAATTTAGGAAACCTTTCTCGGTTCTTAGAACGGTTCCTAGGATAACATCCACGTTTCCTCTTTTTCTCACCAAAGTTGGTTACATTGTATGGAGGTGCATCCTGAGATTTGACTTTGTCTACATCATTCTTGGTGGGAGTTGTACCTTCAAGGGTGTTTCCAAAGACTTGATGTATTCCATCCTTAGCTTGATGTTTCATCTATTGAACTATAGGATAGATGTGGCATTGGACAGGGACATGATTAGTTCCTTCACATAGGAAACATGTAACTTGAGATGTGGGGCATTGTCTAGCTGGATGGTTCGTATCACAATTAGGGCACTGGTCAATATGCTCTTTATAAGTATGTCCTATGTCTCCACAGATTTTGCAGTCTTGTGTTCTTTCCACAATATCATCCTTGAAATCATTGTGTCATAATTTATTTGGGAAGGGTTGTTTCTCATGTTGATCATCTGATTGGTCATCCTTTGCAACAATTGGGATTGGGATTCCAAGAACTTTAGCATGGCCGGGTCTAACTTAGTTTTGTTGTTGTTGGCTAAAAACTGGGTTGTCACTTGATTCAAATTAGTTTGGGTCGCTAGCAGTTGTACTGTCATGTGCATCTCGAGGTTGTTGTCACCATTGTTGATGTTGGAGTTGTGGTATCTTGGAGAAGTCATCTTCTTGGGTTGGGTTGGAATTAAAATAGACAAAAGATTTCTAGGGAAAGAATTCTACTCGTACACAACAATTCACACAAAGTTATATGCAAGCAATAACAATCATGCATTCCACTCAAACAACAAGGTTCAAGCATATTTTAGGCAAACAAAATATTATTTTCATACTACCTAGGTTTGTATGACCAATAAATGATCAGCAAGTCGATTTAAATGAAACACTAGTATGGTGGTCCAACTATATTGTTCCCTTTGAGATTATTGCATCTAACTTCATAGCTACTATATTAGGAATGAGATCAAGGTGTCCTTGGAAGAAACTATTGCATCTTGGTCACAAAGTTCAAAGGTGATGTCTATAATGGTTCCTACTAAGTTGAGTTTCCTTAGTCTCTAGGTCTTGAGTGTTATTCTTATCTTACTTGAAGTCCTTAGTGATGATGAAGCCGAAGTCCTTTGTGATGCTGAAGCTAAAGTCATTTGTGATGTTGAAGTCCTTGCTCATGTTGAAGTCTTTGGCCATCAAGTTGAAAAACAGAGAGATATAGAAACAAAACAGATTACTGAGGAAAGAGTTTACAAGAGTGTTTGTAGATAAGTTAGAACAAATACAACTCCTATTTCTACGAATCTACAGGCAACACAGTGCTTTGATACCATCTGTAGAGGGCCGAACCCAATAAGGTACAAGTCCCTGTGTTTATAGTGCTAGTCCCTGGATCGAATATCTAGCACCCATAGTTAAGATGTAATATCAAGAAACAAAGGTCATATTACATAGCATATCCAAAATAAAATAGTTCATTACAACTTACATAGCTTATATGGCTATCTTATTACACAGCAGCAGATATAAGTATAAAGCATGGAGTCCTTCATCTTCATGTGCCACAGGCAAACATGTTGGTTGCAGACTTGTAATCCCTACTCATCAAACTTCACTATCAACAAGTAATCCTGCAACATGATAAGTTACATCCACAAGGGTCAATACATTTGAATTGTATTGGCAAGTGATACCATATTGATATAGAGAATCTAACATCTACATGAATTTATGGCTAAGTGGGGTTTTGGCTGGACTTTGCATAAAATAACTTTTTCCTATCCTTTGTAAAATAGTTTTTCGTTTTTCCAACAACACTTCATCAAACAATGCACACTGGATACCCTCCAGGTGTTTCCCTTGTTCACCCAACAAGTTTTAACTTAGATAAATTAGAATGATGAGATTGTTGATTCTGCTTCATTGTCTTGATGCTCAAAAGTTGTCCATAACCGGGGACACGGCTAAGTACTTAGTTTTACCCTCTCGAGAGTCGAGAGGTGGTGCACTTACCCCACAAGATTCGACATGCATCGAGACAAGACTTTTCAGAAGCAATCCCTTAGGTCACCATAGATGCGTTACATCCTATCATCAATACCACCTTCTGTCTGTCTGTCTGACTGAGTTCTTGCAACTTAGTTGGTCAAGGCAGAGCCCATATGCCATGTGGCTGCACTGGAAGCTTTCGCGACAAGAATGTCTCCAATATCTTTGTTCCTGGGTGTCCATCCACAGGTGAGATACACCAGGGTAAAGCATAGAAATGGTCCCTGGGTTACCACTCAACATAATCCAAACAAGTCCCATTTCCACCCAGGTGTTTCATTAACATCAGTTGTTTTCATTAGTCCCAAAAAACTTGTATTTCCATAGAACATCATATCATGATTTCCACCCATGAATCTATATAGAAAGACTAAGCATTCTAACCTTACGATGTCTCCTATCTTTAAGAAATACTACCAAGGTAGATACTATGGGATTAACATAGCATAGTAATATAAATAATAGTCCTATCATGCACACTACAAAAACATTACTAATGCAATATTGAAAAGATAGGACTTTTGATGACCAAACTATCACTTGCCTTTATAGTAGAATATTTAGGTACTCTCCTTGATCTTGCAAATGTCACACTCCTCAAAGTTCACTACAATACAATCAAGCAAAAGCACACACTCAAAACGATCACAAGAATACAAAGAAATGCATGCAAGCATGCAACAAGATCATTTTGTTGAACAAGTTGTTCCAAAAAGGTTCTAAACCTTACAAACACCTACTGGTCCTTTTTATAAAGTGGAATTCCAATTGGAACCAAGTTAGTGCAATTTGGTTATTTAAATTATTTTTATTTACTAAAAAAGCTTTTATTCAAAGGGATATTTTCCTAGTGCCAACAAATTATATTTTTAATTTTGAAAGTTAATGTTTATGGTCAGAGGGTTCAATCTACAACTATTTGCAAAAGGATTCACTCAAAAATAATTGTTACAACAATTTTTATACCCAAAATACCCCACAAATGGTTCTGCCTAAAAATCAGTTTTTACAGAAGCTTTTGGACAAAAGGAGGTCACAGTAGTGTATTTCACATTTTTCTGAATCCATATACACCAAATTTTCATTTTTTTTTAAATTTTGGATCAAAAGTTATGAATTTTACAAGTTTAAACATCTAACAAATCATTTCTGGATTTTTGTCTGAAAAGCCTAGCCACGTGGCTTGTTCTAATTGGCTAGTACAGTTTCAGCAGGATCAGCAACGTGAGCCGTTAGATCTAAGTGGAATTGAGAGGCTCAGATTGATGGATACCTGTTCACTAAAAGATCTAATCCTAGCCCTAGGATGCACATCTAATGGACCTGAGCGCTTTGGCCAAGAGCTGGCGGCGCTACTGGCGACGCGCGGTGGCGATGCGTCTGGTGGCAGCGCACCGACGGTTCTAGGGGGTAAGGGGAAGGGCACTGGGGAATTACCGAGTCGCGGGGTCGAGGTGGTTGCCGTGGTAGACGTAGTCGAGGAAGGGGCGCACGGGTTCAGCCGCAATTCGTCGCCGGAGTAGCTCCTACCGTCGGTGGCTTGTAGTTGGAGACGAAGCCGAGCCTTTGGGGATCATGCAAGCAAGTGGAGAGGGTTAGAAGATGCGCCTAATGACGACGGATGCGATAGAGAAAACCATAGGGCGAGGGGTGGTCGAGGCTCACCGGAATCGTCGCCGGAGCTCGTCGGGGACTGCGGCGGTGCAAGCTCAAATCCGAGCAGCATGGGGGCTCTCTAGTGGAGGGATGTGAGGGGAAATGGAGAGGGGACATGGGGGATTAAGTAGCAGGGGTCAATGAGAGCAATCACGCCGTTGAATTTGCGAATTTACGCGAATTCATTCGCAGTAGAAATGGCAAAGGGGAACAGGTCTACGCGCGTGATTTGGGGAAGACGATGACGACGTGGAGGTGGGGTCGCCGGGTCACTGAGCGGATGCGGGCTCAGCGTGGTGATAAAATAAAACGGGGGATAGAGAGAGTGGTCGGGTGGGCTTAGTGGGCTGGGGTTGCTAGGCTGGGCTGGGTTGGTTTAGCTGGTAGGAATTTTTTCTTCATATTTCTTTTTCTGTTTCTATTTTATGTTTTTATCCAAACCAATTGATTCAAACTTCAATTGATTTCAAATCTTCACCAAAACGTTTCAGAAGATTTTACAAAATATGAGTTGGTTATTTAGTCCAATTAGAAAATTAACTGTGGCACATTGGCATTTATTTAAATAAAATTGGAATATGGTACTTAAGCCCATATAATTTTATTTAATAAACATTTATCTTTTCATATTATTTAAATATACTTTTATTCCATTTAATTATGGATTTTAGCCATGGTTTAAATTGACTTTGCAATATGTCTTATTTATTTTTCTTCTTGTCTTATAGAAATCATATCTTTTTATCCATGGCTCCAAATAGAGTGAAACCAAATCCTATGGTTTTGTAATATTGTTGTTTACCATTATTGATTATTTAGGAATGTTGTTTCCAAAAAAAATATAGAACATAGTCATAGTCTTGGAGTGATCTTGATGATGATTTCTCTTATTATGGTTTAGGTTTTAGGTTTATCTTTTCCAAGAATCAATATCAAGATACATTCCATGCATGAATGCATTTGATCTATTTGTAAATTTGTTTGTTACTTTCTCATTCAAAATTTCTTCTAGTAAGGTTTTGATGTTTCCATTTAGAAACAAAAAGTTTCTTTTCCCCCTAAATTTAAACCTTTATTTCTTTTATTTGTTTATTTTTCAAATTTCAAAAATTCAAAAATTTTGGGATGTGACAAAAACAAAGTAAAGATATTGGTTGTGAGAGACTCCCCTTGCAAGAATCTTCTTTCTCCTAGAAAAGTGATTAACGAGGAGGAAGAGATTGAAGTTGTCCTTATCTCCCCGGCAACGGCGCTAGTAAATTTTGATGTGGCTCAATTGACTGTAGAGCCTCGTTGGGAGACCCCAAGAGCAAGGTGTGATGAGCACACAACAAGTTTTCCCTCAGTTGTGAAACCAAGGTTATCGAACCAGTAGGAGTAAGGAAACAACTCCAAGGTGTTGCTAACAACTTGGAACTTGCATAAACAAACTGAAAACTGTGCCCCAACATACAGTGAGGTTGTCAATCTCACTGGTTTGCTGAAAACAAAGGATTAAACGTATAGTGTGGAAGATAGTAGTTGTTTGTAGAAAGTAAACAGTAGATGATGTATCAATGATAAAGATTGGACCGGGGTCCACAGTTCACTAGAGGTGTTCTCCTTAAGATAGATAGCATGTTGGGTGAACAAGTTACACCGGGGCAATTGACAGATTAAGAAAGCATAATAATGCATATACTAGACATCTTAACTCCTACGAGATTTGATTGGGCATTACAACATAATACATAGACCGTAATCCAACTGCATCTATGACTAATAATCCACCTTCAGGTTATCATCTGAACCCCTTCCAGTATTAAGTTGCAAGCAATAGATAATTGCATTAAGAAATGTGTGTAAAGTAAAGAATACGATTGTTCCATGAACAAAGGATTATTATTTTCTCCCTAGTAGCAACATCACATCTATAATCTTAGAGATTTATGTCACTTACCCAGATTACTAGAGGCATGAACCTACTATCGAGCATAAATACTCCCTCTTGGAGTTGCAAGCCTCTTCTTGGCCAAGATAGATACTAACAACGGAGAGCATGCAAGATCACAAATAACATAGACATGATAGAATCAATAATCAATCTGACATAGTATCTCAATATCCATCGGATCCCCGCAAACACAACATGTATGATTACGAATAGATGATCTTGATCATGAACGGAGCTCACAAGATCTAAACATGATAGCACAAAGGAGGAGAAACAACCATCTAGCTACTGTATGGACCCATAGTCCAAGGGTGAAATACTCACGCATCACTCCAGAGGTTGGCATGGTGATGAAGAAGGCCTTCGGGATGATCTCTCCCCTCTGGTAGGGTGCCGGGAAGAGCTTCAGATCCCCCCGATCTAGGGACGATGGTAGCGGTGGCTACGGACTATTTCATGGAGATCTGATCGGGTGCTTAGGGTTTCTACATCGGGGTGATTTTATAGGCGACACCCGGATTTTTAATCCCAGATGCCTGTTATGCCATGCATCGCAATCCCAGGATTACCATTTTTGCGAGACATAACAGATTTGGATACCACAGTACATCATCCCTTACAAACCATACATAAGGTCTTACACAAATAAGGATCTCATGATCTAGTTCTTAATACAATTCAAGCAGCGGAAATACGTAATAATAAAGGTGGCGTAGGCGAAGCTCCATCTTCGGGGTCACAGGCAATGCTGACGATGGGAGATGATCCTAGTTGTAACCTTCCTGGGGTCCATCATCCTGGTACTCCTCTTCATAGTCTGGCCACGGGAATAGCCAGGGACAAAGCCATGAGTACTCTTTAAGTACTCGCAAACTAATACTAACAAGTGAAGGGGGTTTTTGTAGTAGGACACTAAGCTCTAGGGTTGTTTTGCAAAAAGCCAGATTTACCTTTACTAAGTTTAGAAGCAAGAAAAGCTAGTTGAAATTTTATAACACCTAAGTGGGAACTTGAATTTCATATCACAACGCTGTTGTGGTCAAGTCAAAATCTCAATTCATTTCATAAGTCATTTTGAAAACATCTAACGGGGGAACAGTATGGCCACTCCAACTGTCCATAACCGCGGACGCGGCTATTCGAATAGTTTGACACTCTGTAGAGACTATACACTTTCACCACAACATTCGATACATCCGTCAGGAGCAAATCCTGAATTCACCATACTCAGTATGCGGATAATCAATCCTAACCTTTCCATTACACGCCCTAGTATAGGCACCTCTCTTGTAAGTTTGGCCTCCCAACCATGAACAACTGTCATCTTGGATACTACACATGTGGACAATCTTCACAAGGTAGCCTCAGATCAAACCTTGGCCGTGAGGGAACCCACACTAAGGTATATAAGTTTCCAGTCAAGCCCTACCCAATTTTAGGGTATTGTGGTTGTACGGTAAAATTGGAATGGTATCGCATCCAGACAACCATCAGTTTTATAAAGGGCTAAGGCTCATGCCTCAACATTTTCATCATCAAAATCATTTGGTGTTCGGAAACACATGTCAAAACGTTTCAGTAGAATGAATCATCATTCTAAGGTTTCATAACCATTTTCACCAAGTATTCCCATCTAAAGTTGATCAAGTTTTATGCTTAGCACTAGCATCTACAAGTGGGGTAAGTACTAATGAGGGGTGGTAAACAAGTGGAGATTAATTAAGTTCAATCTCATGCCTTAGGATGACATCAAGATTATCTAGCTTAGGCCAAATTTAATGCTCTTTATGCAACCTTCAATTATATTCCTAGAATCTACAAGTCACTTAAGTAAACTCTAAGAGAAAGCTTTGATAAAGAAATAAAGTATAAAGCTTGCAAGTAAAACTAGGATTGGGTTATCAAGTGGATATGATCACATATGCTTAAGGCATATAGTTAGCATGGTAACAAGCAAGTCTTTGCTTGAGTAGGTATCAGTATAAGCTTGCTAAGTTAATAGCTTGCAAGTATTGGCTTGCACAGGTAAAGTATCCTGCAAGTGTTAGCTTGCCTTGTGCAGAGCAGTGGTTGAAGTTCTCCTCGGCTTCTTCTTTGTAGTATCCTCCTTCCTCCTCGTATCCTTGGTCGGTACTAGCGTCTATGAATAAATACGAGGTACACAATCACCAAAATACTTAACTATTTTCAATCATCACACAAAGGTTTTCTATAGATGATCTAGTATCATCACTAGCCTTACAAGAATAAAGCATTTGCATTTTTTTTAGAAAATTAATTTCTACTCATTGAAAAACTACTTAAGATTTAATATTCTCCAAACCAAACATGGGATCATGTTGACACATGTCATCACCACATATTTCAGTACATGGGAATGTGATTTAAAGTGGTGTCACAATTTAATAAGGTTTAACCTTTTTATTTTAAATAAAATAAAGTGACTATAAATGCCTATGTGGCATTCTTTTATTACTTGAACATTATTTCTGTAAGTAAACCCATATGTTTTTATATATTCTGAAAGGTATGATCAAATGTGATTTTTGAGAGTTGGAATCAACTCAAAAGCTATTATGGTTGAAATTTGAAAAATGTTTGAATGCAGAAAAGCTTCTGACTTGTTATTTTTACCAAGGTTGATCTACAGATCCAAATGATTTGAATCCAACGGGTTTGGATTAAGCATTTCAATACCTTTCTAACAAAATTGGTTTCATTCAATTTGGTTCACTAAATTGAGCTGGGTTCATTTTTGAAACTAGGTACAGAACTGAGTTTGAATTAAATAGAAAAATCTAAATTCAAATGATTGGGCTGCGCGGGAAGGGTTATTGGGCCGGCCCAGTGTCACTCCACAGCATGGGGCTCAGCTGACAGGGGGTCTACCGGTCAGTGGCTCATAAAACACGAAGCTATACGGGGCGATGTGGTGCGTTGGATTAGGAGTGAGATCAACGGCTGAAGGTCGTCGTCGACGATGAACATGTCACCGGCGAGCTCGAACCCTAGCGGCTCGGTGGGGGTGCATAGGGGGCATACCGGGGCTCCAGTGATGACGGCGAGGCGGGCAAACGACAAAGTCGACAACGGCGAACTCAGGGATGGTCGCGGCAGCTCCGTGGGTGGTTGAAATCAACGGCTCCTTTCTTCCCCAGAGGAGGCCTGCTCCGGCGCAATTACGGCGAACTGCTGCTCCTCGTGCTCCAGCTAAGGGATGGAATGATCAGTGAGATGAGGGGAGTGAGATGGTGTGAAGAAATCGAGCGGGGGTCGTCTCCTTTTATAGGCTCGACGGCGAGACCGAGAGGGATGGGCGACGGCGGCTACTACAGGTGACTAGAGGCATGGCTGCGGTTGGCAATCGACGGGTGGTCTCTTGGCGATGCTCTAGAGCTTAAATGCGCGTGTAGGGGCGGTGGCAAATGGTCGGGAACACGCGGTGCTCTGCGAGGCAGTGGCGGCGAACTCCACGGCGAGCGGTGGCTACGGGGTACGGGCGGTGAAACGAACATATCTGGTGGTCTCCTGGGACGGTGGGGTGCATGCTGGCGGGCGGCAAGGGCTCGAGGTGGTCGGGTTGCGTGGGAACGGCGCGTGCTCTGCGGTGCGCGTCGGCATGGTCGACAGCAGCGCGGGCGCGGTGTTCCTGAAAGTTTTGGTCTCTGTCTTCGAGCTAGGGCTGGTCGAGAGGGGGCAGTGAGGCATGGGCTACATGCTAGACAAGGTGGGCACAGCTAGTTCTTCTCCTAGCTTGCTGTCCACACTGGGGTGACATGGTGAGGCTCGGCCTTCTCACCATTGATGGCATTGGCAAGATCACAGTGGTGCTAGAGGTTAGTCAAGGTTGCTAGATGATCTATTAATGATAGTTGCATCCAGAGAGGGGACAAGGTTGGCCCAAAACACTGCTCAACATAGTGTTTTTGATTTTGTTGATTTGCATCACAACCTGTTTGATGAAATGGCCGCATGAACTTGAGTTTTGAATTTTGAAAAGATTTTTGGTGGGTGTGCTAGGCATGTGTTGAGGATTCTGTGGATGCTTGGGTTTTGAAAATGGAGCTTGTTTGAGTGGTTTTTGAAATAGTGGGATCTTCCTATATGAAATAGATTCAATTTTAAATTGTCATTTAAACTAAGCATTTAAATGTTATTGGATGATCACAAAGTGGGCCTTAGTACCTTATTATGAGTATTAACAAGGGGTGCAAAGATCCATACATGTTTCTGTTGAGTTTTGAAAATTAGAGATAGCCAAAGTAGGCATGGGAGTTAATTTGGCCAAAGTGACCATTCACTTAATTTATTCATTTTGAGTTGTTTGTCTTTGGGAAAAGTTTGGGGATTGTTTAGATGATGTTTATTTCACCTAAGAATCATTTTACAAGCAAAGAAACACAGAACCATGGCAATTCAAAAGAATCCAAATTTCAATACACACACATATGAATGCTTTCATATTTTTAGTTGGAAAAGTTTTTGTTAACCCTAAATTTGGTGATTAGAGTTTGATGATCCAAGTTTAATATTTTTGGGATGTTACAAACCTTACCCCCTTAAACAAAATCTCGTCCCAAGATTTGAAAAAGGACGAAAAATATTACCGAGGATTTGAAGAGATCGGGAAACTCCGTCCTGATGTGATATTCGCGCTCCCAGGTAGCTTCTTCTTTTGTGTGGTTGCTCCATTGAATCTTGAGAAACTTGATGCTTCGGGTTCTGGTAGTTCTGAAGGCTTCTTCCAAAATACAGATGGGCACTTCGGGGTAGGTTAGGTCATCGTTGATTTCTATAGTCCGGTGATCAATATTCTTGAACACTTTAGTCTTCTCTGGGACTTCGAGGCACTTGGAAAGTAATGAGATATGGAACACATTGTGCACTACTGACATCTCTTCGGGTAGTTCCAATTGATACGACACTTCTCCTCGATGGTTCAAAATCTTGAAGGGGCCGATATATCTGGGGCTAACTTTCCTTTTAGCTGGAAACGCTGCATTCCCTTCAATGGCGACACTTTCAGATACACAAAATCTCCGATGTTAAAGGCGAGGTCTCGACGTCTCTTGTCGGCGTAACTCTTCTGTCTTGACTGGGCTATCTTGAGGTGCTCACGAATCTTGTGAACCTTCTCTTCTGCTTCTCGCAGGATGTCGGGTCCAAAAATTTGACTCTCTCGTACTTCTGACTAGTTCAAAGGGGTGCGACACTTCCTTCCATACATGAATTCAAATGGGGCCATTTGCAAACTAGCTTGATAACTGTTGTTGTATGAAAATTTTGCGAACGGCAGACAATCTTCCCATTTAGATCCATACTCTAACACACATGCTCTCAACATGTCTTCGAGTATTTGATTTACTCGCTCCGTTTGTCCATCAGTCTGAGGGTGATAAGAGGTGCTGAAATCTAGTCGAGTTCCTAAACCTTCTTCGACTTTCTTCCAGAATCTCGAGGTAAACTGAGTTCCTCGATCCGATACGATGTTCTTGGGGACTCCGTGCAAACTGACGATTCTAGTGATGTATAACTCCGCTAGCTTCGAACTCTGATATGTGGTCTTGAATGGTAAGAAATGGGCGACTTTGGACAATCTGTCCACTATGACCCAGATAGAGTCATTTCCCCTACTAGAAGTAGGCAATCCGGTGATAAAGTCCATTCCAACGGAATCCCATTTCCATTCCGGAATCTGCAATGGTTGCAACAATCCAGCGGGTCTTTGATGTCCCGCCTTGACTTGCTGACATATATCACACTTGGCGATATAGCTTCCGATTTCTCTCTTCATCTTATGCCACCAAAATTGCTCTTTCAAATCTTGATACATCTTCGTTCCTCCAGGATGGATAGAATAAAGAGTATCATGAGCTTCCTTCAGAATCACTTCTTTCAACTCAGAATCTGCTGGTACACAAAGGCGTCCTTTATACCACAGAACTCCTTCTTCGTCTTCGGTGAATCCGGGTACTTTGCCTGTACCGATACGACGGTTGATTCCGTCAATACTAGCATTTCCTTTCTGCGCCTCTTTGATCTGACTGATCAAAGTGGGTTGAAGTTCTATGCTAGCCAAAAATCCTTCACTCACTAATTCCATTCGGAAATCTTCCATCTCTTTGTGCAGACTTGGTTGCTCCTTCGAAATCCTGGAGTTTAAGCGGCACGGCAATCTGCTAAGGGCATCTGCTAGCACATTGGCTTTACCGGGGTGATAGTGAATGTCCAGATCGTAATCCTTGATTAGCTCAATACATCTTCTCTGTCTCATATTCAGCTCCTTCTGAGTGAATATATACTTCAGGCTCTTGTGATCCGAATAAATCTCACAACGGTTTCCCATCAGGTAATGCCTCCATGTCTTCAGTGCTAGAACTACGGCTGCGAGCTCGAGGTCATGGGTTGGATAATTTTGCTCATGTTGTTTCAGTTGTCGAGATAGATAAGATATGACTTTGCCTTCTTGCATTAGCACACATCCGAGACCGATCTTGGATGCATCACAATACACGTCAAAGGGCTTCGTGATGTCCAGCATGATTAAGATTGTGGCTGAAATCAATCTTCTCTTGAGTTCTTTAAAACTCGCTTCACATTTGTCCGTCCATTCAAACTTCTTATCCTTCTTCATCAATTGGGTCATGGGTCTGGTGATACTCGAGAATCCTTCTACGAACTTGCGGTAGTATCCTGCCAATCCGAGAAATGCACGAACTTGGGTTTGAGTGGTTGGGGCTTGCAAATCTTCGACATATTTCACCTTCGCAGGGTCAACGGCAATTCCTCCAGCTGATACAATGTGGCCAAGGAATCCTACCTCCTGTAACTAGAATTCACATTTGCTAAATTTGGCATACAACTGATGCTCTCTAAGGGTTCCAAGAATGGTCCTTAGGTGTAGCTCATGTTCTTCTTCTAATTTGGAATAAATCAGAATGTCATCGATGAAAACAACGACAAACTTATCCAAGAAGTCCATAAAAATCTTACTCATGAGATTCATGAAATAAGCGTGGGCATTGGTTAATCCAAAAGACATGACGGTATACTCGTATAATCCATATCTGGTGGTAAGGGCAGTCTTTGGAATATCCTCTGTGTGAATCTTGAGTTGATGATAGCCAGTTCTAAGATCAATCTTAGAAAACACTTTGGCACCGGTCAACTGATCAAACAAATCTTCTATCTTGGGCAATGGGTACTTGTTCTTGATAGTGACATCATTCAACTTCCGATAATCCGTACACAAACGGTTACCTCCATCCTTCTTATCCACAAAAAAGACAGGTGATCTCCATGGTGACGCACTTGGTTGAATCAATCCAATTTCCAGCATGGCATCCAGTTGCTTCTTCAGTTCTGCTAGTTCAGACGGGTTCATACTATATGGCCTCTGGGCTATGGGTCCTGTTCCGGGGATTAGTTCAATGATAAACTCGATATCCCGATCTGGGGGCATACCGGGCAAAACATCTGGAAATACATCAGGGTATTCATAGACTATCCAGACTTGGTCAATGGTAGGTTGGGCTATACTCTTGTTGCACTTGAATTGACGAGGTAAGGTTTCATATATATGCTCGACTGATATTCCGACTGTACTGGTCATGGTTATGGCTTTCTTGGCACAGTCAATTAATCCTTTATGTTTGAACATCCAATCCATTCCTAGTACTACTTCCAAACCTTTAGTTCCGAGTACTATCAGATTAGCATAAAAATCTATGCCATGGATTCAGATAGGGACGGCTTTGCAAATTTGCCTAGATTTGGTGGTTGAACCAGGGATTTGAACAATCATAACATGCTTCAGTTTGGTTGGTTGAATCTTACTAGTGCATGCAAATTCTTCGGTGACAAATGAGTGCGATGCACCAGAATCAAACAACACTCTAGCAAGTACTAAATTAACAGAAAACATACCCAGCACGACATCTAGCGCTTCCTAGGCTTCTTCAGCATGCATGAGAAAAAGACGGCCGTGGCGGTTGAGCGAATTCCCTGGGGCAAACCTTCTTCCAGGCTGAACACAACGCTGCTGCTGAGCTAGGGCATTTGCATTGGGGGCTGTGGCATTCTTCTTGGGGCACTCATTGGAGTAGTGACCCTTATTTCCACAGTCATAACAAGTCACTTGCGACTTGTCCTTTGCTGCAACAGGCACATCATTGCCTCCAGTCCTCGGGGCAGTGTTGGTGTTGGTGGCGGCATTGTTGTTGTTGAACTTGGGTGGTGCACGGTTGAAATTGCCAGAGTTGCCGGGGTTGTTGTGATTTCCTCCGGGCCTTGGGTTTCCACGGTTGGGATAGGTCGGACGGTTCATCGGGGGTCTGTTGGTTCTCGGGGCAAATCCTGGAGATGGGTTGGGGCGATACTTTGGGGTATGATGGGTTCCTGGCTGATGCATCATGCGACGCTTGCGGTTCTCATTGGCTTGGTTGATCTTTCCTTCCATCTGGATGGCAGAGTCGACTAGGGCTTCAATATCAGCAAAGGGGATATTGACCAAAACAGTCTGCATCTCATCATGCAAACCATTCAGGAATCTTTCTTTCTTCTTGGCTTCAGTGTCGATCTCATCCGGGGCATACCTACCTAATGACAAGAATTTGTCACGGTATTCCACTACGGTCATCCTTCCTTGCTTCAGTTCTCTGAACTCATCTCTCATTCTCTTGATCAAACCCGGTGGCACATGGGTTCTGCTGAACTTGACCTTGAATTCCTCCCAGGTCATCATCTGTCCTCCGGTCATTGCACGAACACTGTTCCACCATGCTCTTGCATCTCCGTCTAGATAGTGGGTGGCGAACAGAACTTTCTCGTTAGCTTCCACTCCGGCGACTTCTAGGTTATTCTCCATGGTTTGCAGCCAATCATCAGCATCTAGGGGCTCTTCTGACTTAGTGAAAACAGGTGGGTTGGTATTCTGGAAATTCTTGAGCTTAGATCCATGGTTGTCCTGGTTTCCTTGGCCTTGATTGTTGTGGGCTAGCTGAGCTATCTGCTGGAGGGTGGCTAAGTTGGCTTGACGTTCGGCTCTTTCGGCTTCGCGGTTAGAAACCAACATTTGCAGGATCTGCAACATCAGGTCCGGGGATGAACCACTTCCTCCGCGAGGCATCTGAAGATTGAGATAGATCATGAGAAAAGAGGGAAATTTCTAAGGCTCAGGGACTTTGAAAAGTTTTTAAAGTTTGACTCGGATTTTCTAGCAACTTGCTTTTCATTCATTCCTCCATAGCACACGATACAACACACACCACAACAAAGGTAAACAGATGGTTTTAAGAACCATTCTGGAAACTACGATACAGTGGGACCGAGTACAACTCACTACGCTAGTGCTCAGGTGCTACTACTCCTCGGAGTCGGTGTAGTCGTCATCCTCATCATCCTCATCGTCATCGATGAAGGAGAAATCCTCCTCATCGGTGAAGAAGTCCATGGCCTGATCATCCAGAAAATCATCATCATCGCTTAGATAGGAGTAGGGGTCTCCACTGTAAGCATCCCCTGCCTTTAATAAGGTAGGGTCCCCTGTGTTTACAATGCTAGTCCCTGGATCAATAGCTAGCATCCACAGTTTAGATGTAATATCAAGAAACAAAGGTCATAATTCAACTTTATAACCAGGAATAACATAATTTTATTACATCAATACATAGCTCATTAGGCTATTACATTACATTGCAGCGGAATATCTATAGTCATGGGTCCTTCATCTTCAAGTGCCACAGGCAGATGTTGGTTGTAGACTTTGTAATCCTAATCAGTCAATCTTCACTAAAATCAATCAATCCTGCAACATTACAAGTTACAGCCACAAGGGTCAATACATTTGAATTGTATTGGCAAGTGATACTTTGGTAGTATAGTGGAGTCTATCATCTATATGCATTTTGGCTAAGTGGAGTTGAGGCTTGCATTGCTCAAAATAGATTTTCCCTATCATTTTGAAAACACTAAGTTTTATTTGGCAAAAACCACCAAGGCATCTACCAATCAAGACTGAAGATCCTCTCATGGCATCTACCAATCAAGGACTGAAGATTTTCTTGGCAAAAACAATTTTCCCAATCTAAGATTTTGAGATCCTTGTACCAAGCCATCTCTCCATCAAAGATTGAAGAATTTCACACAACCCTTGTTCACCCACAAGTTTTAATTTAGAAATTTGAGTGATGATATTCTTGAATGCTTCCATGTCTTGATGCTCAAATTGTCCTTTACCAGGGACATGGCTAAGTACTTAGGTTTTACACTCTGCAGAGGTGGTGCACTTTTCCCACAAGACTTGGTTTCCCAAGACAAAATCTTTCAGAAGCTTTCCCTTGACCAACATGGACGCGTTCCAACCTATCAAACACTACCACCCACTGTCCATGTGGCTAAGTTCTTGCAACTTATATGATCATGGCAGAGCCCATATTGCCAAGTGGTTGCACTTGAAGCTTCTCAACATTTGACATCTCAAATCTCTTTGTTTCCTGGGTGGCCATCCACAAGTGAGATACACAAGCCAAGTCCATGGCCTTGTGAACCACTCAACACAAACCATTCCTTCCATTTCCACCCAGGTGATTCATTAACTTAGTTGTTTTATTAAACAAAACACAAGTCCATAGACTTAGAAATTTTCATAGCATGAATATATATATCCCACCCAGGTTTTCTATTAGCTAGGCTAAGCTTGATAGTAATAGGGTTCTTATCTTAGGAAAATCCTTCTAAGGATTCATTCTACTAGTTTTCCTATAGCAAGGTCTATACTTAGCTAAATAAAAACCATGCAAGTTTTACTTGGCAAAAACACTAATGCTTATTGAAAATAATGGGATAGATAGTATGAAGTATCACTTGCCTTTTTTTGGTAGAGGGTATAGGTTCACTCTTTGTCCTTGCAACAATCACACTCTTCAAGTCACTACAATCAATCAAGGAAGGCACAAACTTAATCTACCAATCAAGCAAAACAACACACATAAAATCCTAAAGTCAAGGTAATGCATGCAAGCATGCCAAGCCTTGTTTTGTTTGAAAAAGGGGTTCCTAATGGGTCATAGACTTTTGGGCACACCTATTGGTCATTTTGTGAAGTGGCTAAGTCATTTGCAAAAGGTTTCACTATAAAACCATTTGCAAAACAAAGTGTCATTCTATGTGGTGTAGAAATATGTCTACTAGGGCTTTAGTCTATAGGGTTCACCAAATGATTTTCTATTGCAAAACTTGGTGTTTGGGTCAGTAGGTTTGGTTCAAAACATTTTCTCAAAGTTTTTCTTTACAATAATATTTTTGTAAACAAAACAATAGTTTTGTTTGGCTAGAAATGGACTAAACTAATTAATCCATTCTAAATCTTTACAAAAATCATTTTCCAAAACATAGGTTGGTTCCTAGGGTCAGTAAGGTCACAACAAACCATTTGGCAAAGGTTTTAACCTTAAAATCATTTTTAAACAATTTTCCTAATGTTAGCAAGCACACAAAAGAATCTGCAAAGTTAAACAAGCTAACAGATACTATTTGCTAAACTAAGGGTAGGGTTGGTTAGATCTTGTTCTCCTGAATCCAACGACATAAAATTTGTAATTTTTGGACGTGTGGATCCAAAGATACAAGGGTTTGAAGTTTGCAAAAGTTTCTGTTTTCAAATCTCTTTTAAACAGATCTAGTGCCACGCGTCTTAATATTATTCGCCCGTACCGGTTCGGTGTGGATCGGCAACGTGGAGCGTTGGATCAAGTTTGATCGCACGGCACAGAGGACATACCTCTTCGCGACTAAGTGAACTAATCGTGAGCGCTAGATATAGATCGAGCATTTGCTAACAATCGGACCATCAATGGCGCTGGCGGTGGCTAACGGCGGAGCGGATGGTCGATCGACACGAGGCGACGCCTTCTGAGGGTGAGGGAGAAGGATGAGTTGCTCACCGGGCTCAGGGGGTCACGGCGATGCTCAACGTGCTGTTGGTTTGTCGAGGGGCGCTCTGGTTCAGCCGCGATTGCTCGCCGGAGTGGAGGACATCGTCGGGTGCGTCGGGTGGTCGTCGTGGACGTCGCTGTGGTTCACTCCAGGGCAAGGTGAAGACATGGTTAGATGCGCGGGTCCAAGGCAAAGTCGTGTGCGTGAACGAGGAGTGAAGGGGCGGTCTGGTCTTACCGGTGAGGCTCGTCGGAGAGGAAGCAGATGGCGACGGCGAGTCGAGCTTGACGAAGACGGTGTTCTGGGTCACGCACGGGCAAACCAGGAGTACTAGGGGATGCGTGGAGTCGAGAGGAGTCCACTCGCGTGAAGTAGAGGCAGAGGCGTGGTCGGAGTTGGCCGGAATCGCTGCGACGGCTCGTCGGACAGAGGCGGCTCGGGGAGAAATTGGAGCGGCCTGGAGGCGGGCTTGGGGGAGAATCGAGGAAGCGGAGGAGAGCGAGGCGATTAAATAGGCGTCGTCACGGCGAGGTTTAATGGAGGAATTAACGCGGATTGATGGAGCTCTCAACGGGCAGAAACGGCAGCGTCGTCTGGGGGAGACAGGGTCGCGCGGGGAAGAAGAAGGAGGTGGAAAGGGGGTCCAGCGGTCAGTGGGAAAGGGGAAGGAAACTGGGTCCACTTGTCAGCCTCTGCGCGGGTTTGTTTCTGAGTGAGTAAAACGGTTCGGGGGAGGAGTAAGAGGAGGTGGGGTCTTCTCGTCAGCGAGAGGGAGAGAGGAGGAGTGGGTCCGGGTTGTCATTGACTCAGCGGGTCTGTTTCTGAGTGAGAAAAGGTTTCTTCGGGGGGGGGAGAAGAGGGAGAAGACTGGGCTGGTCTGGGCCTTAGTGGGCTGGGTCTGTTTCTTATTTTTTTTTCTGTCTAATCTCTTTTTTTTTTCTAATTCTTTTTCTGTTTGGATTTCAAACAATGTTTTCAAACATTCAAACAACACTCAAACAATTTCAAACAAACACTCAACTTTACTTTGAATTTGGTTCTGTTTTTCAACATAATCCAAATCTCAAATTAAAATAATATTTTTATTTATTTTAGGATCCATTTATTAATTAAATAAAATGGATCTTTAGTTTATTAATAAAATAGGGTTTTGATTTATTTAAATAAAATTTCCATTTGAAATCCAATTATTTTCAAAACCAAACTAGAAGGTTTTATTTGAGAAAAATAAAAGAATACTTGGAAACTTATTTAAATAAATGAATAAGTTTTGGTGTTTTAATTAAAATGGGAAAGCCTTTACTTAAATAAAATTGGATATTTAAATCCTTAATATTTTATTTAAATAATCCTTTACTCATTTTAATCAAAGCAAAACCTCTTAATAAAAGATTTCAAAGTAGTAATAAAATACTTGGTGTTCATTTAAAATGGGAAAAGCCTTTACTTAAATAAAATTGGATATTTAAATCCTTATTATTTTATTTAAATAAACTTTTACTCATTTTATCAAAACAAAATATTTTATTACAAAAGTTTGGCCAAAATTAATTTGGCTCACCTTTTCATTTGAAAACAAAGTCTTTTATTAAAAGATCCAAATAGTATTTCCAAAACAATTTATTTTTCCTTTATTAAATGTTTATCTTTTTAATCCCTTTAGGATTATAATTGTTCACCAATTGGTATGGCTTTTGGTAAGGCTTTATTGGCTTTGGAAATTAAATTTCCTTATCTTATTGTATCCACAAGATTTTGTCTATGGTTCCAAACTAAGGGGAACCAATCTCTATGGTCTTTTCTTGATCCTTTGTGATTATTGTTGATCAAATTTGGTATGGATCAAATCCATAGATTTGGAGATACTTTGGAAAATGATTTCCTTCCATTAGGGCTTAGGGTTTTGGATTATTTTCCATGTGTTCAGATTTCCAGATACATTCATTGAGGAATGCTTTTCCCTGGATTTGGATTTTTTGGTTGAATTCAAACTTTGACCAAAGTTTGTTCAGGATGGGATTTTAAGTTTCCTTTTAGAAACAAAAGTTTCTTTTCACCCTGATTTTCAACAAAGATTTATTTTGTTTATTTATTTTTCACATTACAAGATTTGGAAAATCTTGGGATGTGACATCCACGAAGATCCTCTCCGGCATTCTCCCTTTCCTCCAGCTGCATGTCTCTCTCATGGATGGTCTCCTCCAAATCCGAGATACGGTGGCGAAGACGGGCAATGATGCGCTCCTTCTTGTCAAGCTGACGGCGGTGAGACTTGTGATCCTTTGCTAGCATGGCGATGGTCTGATCCTTCGTCTTGATGATGGCAGACTTGTGGTTGGAGTAGTCACGGCAATTATCCAATTCCTGCTAACGATCATACATCATGAAGCTAAGGTAGTCCAACTAAGTCTTCAGCTCGTGGTGGTATGGGGCTTCCAGTGGCTGTCCCATAGCATCACGCCTTGGAAAAAATTCAAAGCAGGTACCCTTGATCTGGTTGATACTCTGCCCACATAGACAGGCAAGAGCTTCCTACATGGTCCTGGCAAGTCCATCGAGCCAGTTGTTCTCTCTTAAGGTGAACTGAATTCCCTCGGCAGTGGGAGGTTCAATCTTTCCTCGGAGACTTGCAACAATTAGCCACTGCAGATCTTCTCCTCCTTGATCATTGAGCTGAGCTCCGAAGAACTTGGGATGTGGATGATCCAGAAGTTCCGAAAGATGGTCCAAATCCCGCTCAAAGATGAGGTCTCCTCCATTCCCAACTGATAAAACTTGCTGTACTTCACGTCCATCTATAAGATTATAGGATGAGTAAGTTAGTAGAGTGATCAAGTGTGTCAAATTTTATGTATTTTGTAAGAGTTTTTGAGGAACATGAATTTTTATGAAAGAAACAAAGTGATAAGAATGGGAATAAGTTTTTGTAAATATTTGCTTCCTTTGGTTTTGAAACTAAGTTTTTGATTCAAACGTACAGTCTAACTAGGATCTCCTATGGTTAGGATGGCTCTGATACCAACTTGTCAACACCCGGATTTTTAATCCCAGATGCCTGTTATGCCATACATCGCAATCCCAGGATTGCCATTTTTGCGAGACATAACAGATTTGGATACCACAGTACATCATCCCTTACAAACCATACATAAGGTCTTACACAAATAAGGATCTCATGATCCAGTTCTTAATACAATTCAAGCAGCGGAAATACGTAATAATAAAGGTGGCGTAGGCGAAGCTCCATCTTCGGGGTCACAGGCAATGCTGACGATGGGAAATGATCCTAGTTGTCGTAACCTTCCTGGGGTCCATCATCCTGGTACTCCTCTTCATAGTCTGGCCACGGGAATAGCCAAGGACAAAGCCATGAGTACTCTTTAAGTACTTCCAAACTAATACTAACAAGTGAAGGGGTTTTTTGTAGTAGGACACTAAGCTCTAGGGTTGTTTTGCAAAAAGCCAGATTTACCTTTACTAAGTTTAGAAGCAAGAAAAGCTAGTTGAAATTTTATAACACCTAAGTGGGAACTTGAATTTCATATCACAACGCTATTGTGGTCAAGTCAAAATCTCAATTCATTTCATAAGTCATTTTGAAAACATCTAACGGGGGAACAGTATGGCCACTCCAACTGTCCATAACATGACCCAGCCTATTGAATAGTTTGACACTCTGCAGAGACTGTACACTTTCACCACAACATTCGATACATCCGTCAGGACCAAATCCTGAATTCACCATAATCAGTATGCGGATAATCAATCCCAACCTTTCCATTACACGCCCTAGTATAGGCACTTCTCCTGTGAGTTTGGCCTCCCAACCATGACCAACTGTCATCTTGGGTACTGCACAGGTGGACAATCTTCACAAGGTATCCTCAGCTCAAACCTTGGCCGTGAGGGAACCCACACTAAGGTATATAAGTTTCCAGTCAAGCCCTACCCAATTTTCGGGTATTGTGGTTGTACGGTAAAATTGGAATGGTATCGCATCCAGACAACCATCAGTTTTATAAAGGGCTAAGGCTCATGCCTCAACATTTTCATCATCAAAATCATCTGGTGTTCGGAAACACATGTCAAAACATTTTAGTAGAATGACTCATCATTCTAAGGTTTTCATAACCATTTTCACCAAGTATTCCCATCTAAAGTGGATCAAGTTTTATGCTTAGCACTAGCATCTACAAGTGGGGTAAGTACTAATGAGGGGTGGTAAACAAGTGGAGATTAATTAAGTTCAATCTCATGCCTTAGGATGACATCAAGATTATCTAGCTTAGGCCAAATTTAATGCTCTTTATGCAACCTTCAATTATATTCCTAGAATCTACAAGTCACTTAAGTAAACTCTAAGAGAAAGCTTTGATAAAGAAATAAAGTATAAAGCTTGCAAGTAAAACTAGGATTGGGTTATCAAGTGGATATGATCACATATGCTTAAGGCATATAGTTAGCATGGTAACAAGCAAGTATTTGCTTGAGTAGGTATTAGTATAAGCTTGCTAAGTTAATAGCTTGCAAGTATTGGCTTGCACAGGTAAAGTATCTTGCAAGTGTTAGCTTGCCTTGTGCAGAGCAGTGGTTGAAGTTCTCCTCGGCTTCTTCTTCATAGTATCCTCCTTCCTCCTCGTATCCTTGGTCGGTACTAGCGTCTATGAATAAATACGAGGTACACAATCACCAAACAATACTTAACTATTTTCAATCATCACACAAAGGTTTTCTATAGATGATCTAGCATCATCACTAGCCTTACAAGAATAAAGCATTTGCATTTTTTTAGAAAAGTAATTTCTACTCATTGAAAAACTACTTAAGATTTAATATTGTAGCACCCCCCGGGGTTAGGGTTAAACTAACCTCAGATCACCATCTAAGATAAGTTCAACTCCCAAACACGGAAGATCACAGTATGATTCAGTAACATTGCAGAACACAGGGATCCAACAGAATAAGTTTAAACTCTTAACAGAGTAAGATATTAGAGTTATTACAAACCAGAGGTCGTAGACCCAACATTACATCACACAGCGAAAGCAAAATATGTTGTTCTACACAACAACTTAGCAAAAGGCCTAAGAGGCCATAAACAAAAGCGACGTCCATCCCATAGTCCTCAGGCTGCTACCTGGGACCCCCAACTACTCGTCGATGTCAACGTAGAAGCCACCTTCAGTTGCAACCAGATCCTCTATAGAAAAACAACAATGGCACAAGGCTGAGTACGAGAATGTACTCCGCAAGACTTAGATAACCTAGTATCTATATGCTATGGCTAGAAAGGATTTCTTTGGATTTACTTTTGCGGAAAGCAATCTTTATTTATAAACAAGAGAGAGAAGAGGCTCGTCTACTCAGAATCTTTTAAAAAAGGATAAGATAACGACTTCTTCATCTTGTTCATCATATCTCGATAACCACTAGATTCATCAGAACCTCCTATCTAGGATCACCCCCTCGACCCGGAGGAAGCATGCTTAAGCACACGTGGATCAACAAGTTTTATAGTGGTTAAAGTTATCTATGATCTTAGAATCTGGTCACCAAGCGTTCATAACTGTGAACACGGCTTTTCGAAAAGATTAATACCCTACAGGGGTGTACAACTTTACCCACACGTATCAACCGACTCTTAATGCCAAATATTATTAGCCCTCTTCCATGGAGGGCCGGCAGAGGGTGGTTGACCACGACCTTTACCTTGCTTTCGCCAAGACCCTGAGTCACGCAATAAGTATGATTTCGCCGTAACAGGTCAAATCCCGAAGCCGGTACTTAAAGATGTGAGGCGAGGTTGGTTTACCAGGGGCTCCATCCACCCCAAGCAACCCGGTCCACGCTTCCCTAACTGTTATGATGCACCTCCATCACCTCCTCTTTCGAAAACATTTTCAATGCGTATGCCAAATGGAAAGCCCGAACTATGTGAATCATGGAATCTACTAGGCAAGTTAGTCAGTCGATGGGTTGTCCAGGCCCCGTGTGGCTGTACGCTCGTCTCGGTTCCAAAGGCAAGAACTCAGTTCCTAGTGGTGGCGAGCATGGGACTACAAAAACCACACCCAATGTGGCCTCCCATACAAGCCTTAGCATGATTAGTTAACTCCTTCGATGATGTCACCATCTCCTACCTCACTACCTTCCTTGGCACCTCTGATTCATCATTGAATAGATCAGACGTTGTTCCTATGCTTGGCTAAGCTATCGGTAGCATAAGCTCTACAACGCTCACATGCCAAACCTAGGTATGCTAGGAGCAAGGGATGAGGAGTATAAGGTTACAAAAGGGAACATTGCAGCAGATAGGTAACACTAGCTACTGACAAAGGACCACATTGGAATCGTGTGCATCATAGCGAGAAAGTAATATACTTTGTAAAACATAGGTTCAGAATGAGAGGCTATGCTTGCCTTGTCCGTCAGTAGACAGGTATGGATCTTCGGTGTTGTTGACTTTAGCTTCGGGTTCAGATCCTATCACGAAGAACCAATACCGGAAAGGAAAGCGACAATCAAGACATGGCATCGATGCAATTCTCAAACAAGGATGATGATATGACAAGTTGAATTGCGTTGAAATGAAACCCTAAAACTTGCTCGGCAATTTAAACGGGGTTCCGAGGGTTGAAAACCCTAATTCGGGAAACTCCGGAAACACATGAGAGGGGTTGATTTAGTTCTCTAATTAAACTTGTCATTAAAGTTGATTAGCAATGCATGACTATAGCTTAAGTAGGTAGAACTCATTTTTCTGAACATTTTGATATATTATTTGTATTTTTCTAACTTATAAATAATAAGTTATTGAATTTTCAATATTTAAATCAATTTCTGAAATTATTAAGCCTTTTATTAATTTAAATAAGCCAGGAATACTTTTTACACAGGGGGCTAAGCTAGCCACGGAGACATTGGTGGGCAGTAGCCACCTCACACCACGAAAAAGGCTCAGGGGCAAATTCCACTGGCAGAGGCTACCCACAAACAATGGTGGGGCCAAGGCCATGCGCTGTGAACCTCGCTGAACACGCCCGGGCGGCAGGCGGAGCTAGGGGGCGATCTGGGACGCGCGGAGAGGCCTAATCAAACCAGAGCGTCACCACGAACCTAAACAGGGCGGCGCCGCTAGGGAATGGTCGTCGGAGCAGGCTTCACGGTGACGAACGGCGGCGGTGCCCTCTTCTCTACGGCGCGGGCGCGACACAGCAGCTAGAGGGGGAAAAGGAGGGTGCCTTGAGCACCGCATGCTCACCCTGAGCGTGTAGATGGCGACGGTGAGGCCGGAGGAGCTTCAGAGTGGCGGCGATTTGACGACGACGGCGGCAGAACCTCGGGGAGACGAGCGCATCCGTGCCAGAGGGGGTTGCGCGGCTCGATTCCTCCGGCTAGAAGACAGAGGGATTCACGGCTGAGATCCTAAGCTACTCGGCCGGGCTCGGGGTGCACGGAAACGAGCTCTATCTCATCGCCATGGCGGCTAGGGTTCGGTGGGGAGGAGCTCTGCCGAGAGAGAGCGAGAGGGGAAGGGATAAGGGGGCGAGGAGAGAGAGCCGAGCAGCGGCGTTCTTATCCTGGCTTTGGGGGCGGCGGGGGCGCTGCGATTCGGGCGAGGATCGGGCGACGCCGACGCTGCCACGTAGGAGCTTCGATGGCGTTCTTCTGGCGAAGAAGAAGAAAAGAGGAAAGAATCGAAGGGGTATGGGCCTTCTCCTGGGCCCCGGGTGGGCTGACCTGGGCCGCAGCTAGGCTGCAGGAAAGGTTGCAGGGGAAGAGAAAGAAGAGCTGGGTCGGCCTGGTTCGGCTGGTGCTCATTTTTTTAGCTAAAACTTTTTCGTTTTTCTATTTTCAAAATCTGTTTTGTAGTTTCAATTTCTAACATGTTTTTGGTTATTTCAGAAATACCAATGGCTTTTGTGAAACATGTAAAACATTGTGGCCCTTTTATACCAACTTGAGCTCCAATAAACTTTGATACTTTTCAAAATTTAAACACCATTTGAATGTATTTCAAAGAGAGGGGAAGAATCTAGGGTTTAGGGTTTTCATTTAATTCAACACATTTGATCACATGCATTACTGGATGATTTAAATAGATGTATGGCATGCTTAAGTACTGAGTACATATATTACAAACATGGGCTGTTACAGCTCTACCCCTCTTACAAGAATCTCGACCCGAGATTCCTAAGTTTTAGAAAAGAAGGCAGGGTACTCAGATCTAAGACGATCTTCTCGTTCCCATGTTGCTTCATCCTCAGAGTGATGAGACCACTGAACTTTCAGGAACTTGATGTTTTGACGACGAGTTTTGCGCTCGGATTCATCAAGGATACGGACAGGATACTCACGGTAAGTCAGATCCTTCTGGAGATCAAGGGTTTGGTGATCAACACCACGGACAGGATCTTTGAAACAACGCTTGAGTTGAGACACATGAAAGACGTCATGCACCTCAGGGAAGTTTGTAGGCAGCTCCAATTTGTATGCGAGGTTACCTTGTTTGGATAGAACATGAAAAGGACCAACATAGCGAGGAGCTAGTTTGCCTATGATACCGAAACGATGGACACCCTTCAAAGGAGTGACCCGGAGATAAGATTGATCACCAACTTCATATTCAACATGTTGATGGTGACGATCATGATAGCTTTTCTGGCGAGACTGAGCAGTTTTCAAACGATCTCGAATGATACGAACTTGATCTTCTGCTTCCTGGATCATATCCGGACCAAATAACTTTGTTTCGCCGGTTTCTGACCAGTTCAAAGGAGTACGACAGGTTCTTCCATATAGAAACTGGAATGGTGCTATTTCTATACTAGACTGAAAACTGTTGTTGTAGGAGAATTTAGCAAAAGGAAGGCATTTCTCCCAGTTCTTGCCAAAAGATATGACACACGCTCTTAACAAGTCTTCAAGGATTTGATTCACTCTTTCGGTTTGACCACCGGTGCTAGGATGATAAGCTGTACTGAAGGACAGACGAGTTCCCATAGCTTGTTGGAAACTTGCCCAGAACCTGGAGGTGAACAAACTTCCACGGCTAGAGATGATTTTCTTCGGTACCCCATGAAAGACAACTATTCGTGAGATATACAAATCAGCCAATTGATTAGCAGTAATGCTCTCGCGAACAGGTAGGAAGTGAGCAACCTTGGACAGATAGTCAACGATTACCCAGATGGCATCATTTCCATTTTGGGTCTTAGGAAGACCAGTAATGAAATCCATACCAACTTCATCCCATTTCCACTCAGGGATTTTATGTGGTTGCAGGAGACCAGCGGGTCTTTGGTGCTCAGCTTTGATGCGACGGCAAACGTCACATTCAGCTACAAAATGAGTGATATCCTTCTTCATACCAGACCACCAGAATCTTTGACGAAGATCCTGATACATCTTGGTACCTCCAGGGTGGATAGAAATAGGTGATTCATGAGCCTCTTGGAGAACTAGATCCCTCAATTTTGTTTTCTTTGGCACTACCAGACAGTCTCCAAAGTAAACAGTACCTTGCTTATCAATAGAGAAACACTTAGCAACTCCGCTAGCAATGTTCCCTTTGATCTCAGCAATTTCAGAATCATGTTTCTGAACAAGCTTGATTTCATCCTCTATAGAAGACTTCACTTCAAGAGTAGAAAGGAATCCACGAGGAACTACTTCAAGATTCAATCGAGCAAATTCCTCATGAAGAGAAGGTTGTGCTTGTTTGATCAGCAGGGTGTTGCAGTAAGATTTGCGGCTCAGCGCATCAGCAACGACATTGGCTTTGCCAGGTTGATAGTTGAGACCCAAATCATAGTCCTTGATGAGTTCCAACCATCTTCTTTGCCTGAGATTCAGATCAGATTGTGTGAAAAGATACTTCAAACTCTGATGATCCGAGTATAACTCGCATCGACTACCGAGAAGGTAATGTCGCCATTGCTTGAGAGCATGAACAATAGCTGCAAGCTCAAGATCATGGGTTGGGTAGTTGTTCTCATGTGGTTTTAGCTGACGGGAGGCATAAGCCACCACATGCCCATCTTGCATCAACACACATCTGAGACCTTGGTGGGAAGCATCACAGAAAACAACGAAGTCTTTTCTAGTGTCTGGGAGAACTAACACGGGTGCAGTGGTTAACTTGGTTTTCAATAACTAGAAGCTTTCTTCGGCCTTATCAGACCATTCAAAATTCTTCTCCTTCTTAAGAAGATCAGTCATTGGCTTTGCAATTCTGGAGAAGTTCTCGATGAATCGGCGGTAATAACCATCCATCCCGAGAAAACTTCGGACATCCTTGACGGATTTAGGAGACTCCAAGTCGAGGATAGTTTGAACCTTATCAGGGATAACAACAACCCCTTTGGTGGAAACAACATGACCAAGGAATACGAGCTCTTGTAACCAGAACTCACATTTAGAAAACTTGGCATAGAGACGATGTTCTCGGAGTTTTGTTAACACCAAACGAAGATGTTCGGCGTGCTCTTCTTCAGTCTTGGAATAAACCAGAATATCATTGATGTAGACCACGACGAACTTGTCAAGATACTCCATGAATACAGAGTTCATAAGCCGCATAAAAGTGGCTGGAGCGTTGGTAAGACCAAAGGACATGACTGTATACTCATAAAGACCGTAACGAGTGGTGAAAGCAGCCTTTGGGATATCTTCCTTAGGGATCTTTATCTGGTGATACCCTGACCTCAAATCCATTTTGGAAAAGACAGTGGCACCACTTAACTGATCAAATAGATCGTTGATCCTAGGGAGAGGATACTTGTTCTTGATAGTCATAGCATTGAGTGGGCGATAATCCACAACCAGACGCGGTATATTGGTATCCCGCTTCTTGACAAAGATGGTAGGACATCCCCAAGAAGATGTGCTGGGCTGAATGTATCCTTTTCCTTCTAACTCCTCTAATTGCTTCTTCAACTCCACAAGCTCATGAGGAGGCATACAATAGGGTCTTTTAGAAACAGGAGCAGTTCCAGGAACTAACTCTACGACAAACTCCACACTTCGATCAGGTGGCATGCTAGGCAACTCCTCGGGAAAGACATCCGGAAATTCACAGACCACGGAAACATTTTGAATCTCTAACGGAGGTAAAACTTCAAGAGCATACAACTCTGCTTCAGGAATAGAAACAGCTAAAGGAGATAGTGACCCTACGGTCCAGTACTTGACGGTTATGCCAGCAGGACTAGTCAGAGTCACAGACTTGGTTGTGCAATCGATAATGGCTTGATAACGGGTCAACCATTCCATGCCCAAAATGATGTCAATATCAGTTGAATTGAGGGCGATCAAAGAAGTGGGGAAAAGTTGAAATGCAACTTCGATTAGATTCCCATGACTAACCATGGTGGAACGCCAACTAGAACCAGGAGATTGAACCCATAAAGGAACGAATAACCCCTCAAAACTTATCCCATGCATTTGAGCAAAAGCTTGTGACAGGAATAATGCGATGCTCCGGAATCAAACAAAACTTTAGCAGGAATTTGATTGATACGAAGCATACCCATTATGACGCTTGGATCTTCCTAAGCCTCCTCAGCAGAGATATGGTTCAGGCATCCTGGATACTTATCATTCTTCTTTGGTGGTTGTGCCTTCTCAGCAGCACTCTTTTGAGGACACTCCTTTGCATAGTGGTCAGGCTGGCGACAATTGAAGCATATAAAACCTGATGCATTGCCAGCAGGAGAGTAGTTTGATCCACCAGCATTGCTTGAACTAGCATTCGGACGAGGAGCATATCCAGAAGTCCTTGGAGTATAAGGAGCACGTGGCACTGCACTGTAAGGTACGAAAACACGACACTTCTTATTACCAGAACCAGACTTGTGGTACCCCTCCTGAGGATGCTTACGAGTTTCTTCATACTCCACTTTTCCACTCTCGGCCTTCATAGCCTTATTAACAAGACCTTGGAAGTTAACAAAGTCCATGAGATGGAGATCACGACGAACCTCAGGATCCAGTCCCTTACGGAACAGAGCTTGCTTCTTAACATCAGTGGAGACCTCTTCAGTAGCATAGCAGGCAAGACGATTGAAGTTGTGCTGGTAATCACACACAGAACCAGTGCCCTGCTTCAGCTTGAGGAACTCCTCTCTCTTCTGATCCATCAGACTCTCCAGAATATGATAATCTCGGAAGGCTTCAGTGAACTCTTGCCATGTAACAACATGTTGAGCTTCTTGCATAGCCAAGAAATTTTCCCACCAGGAGTTAGCTGCTCCCTCTAGATGATAGGAAGCAAAGGTCACCCAATCAGCTTGAGCAACATGACCAACCTGAAGTTTGCGCTCCATGGTGTGAAGCTAGTAGTCCGCATCAAGTGGCTCGATGGAATAACTGAAAACTGGCGGAGTGAGACGTGTGAAGTCCTTGATTCCAACTTGATTGTTCTGGCGTTGAGCGGTGTTGCGCTCAATCCTTTCAAGGAGGCTCATGTTGTCAGCACGGTTGGTTTCATACATGGCCATCAGTTGAACCATGGACGGTGGTGGAGGAAGGTTGGAAGATTCACCCTCATTTGCGGCACCCCGAGCATGAGCACGGGTACGGGCACGAGAAGTGTCACCCATCCTGAAAGAACAAAAAGAATGTTAGACAAGGGATCCAAAGGAACAAGACAGAAAGCTGAACAAGAAGTACTTGATTTAAAAGTATCATCTTATCAAGCATGGTAGTATCAAAGCATACTAATGTATACACTAACCAGCTGACTTACAAACCATAACAATGGATTGCTAAGATGTTACACACCAAGCAAAACTGAGATATCTTGGAACTCTGAGAATAACAACCAAGTACGGAGTACTTTTTAGAAGAACAACCCCAAAACCACGATCCTAAAAGTTTTGAGATATAAAGTAAGGAATGAAAACCTTTTCAAACCAAATAAGATAAGAGAAACTCCAGCAACAGAAACACACCAGAGAAGGAGTAAAAAGAATCCTAGTAAGAGTTTCTTCAAATAGTTTTTAACTTTCAAATAGTTTTGTCAACTTCTAGACTCAACATCGACCAATAAAAGGGTTTCCTACAGGCAGTCCTGCTCTGATACCAAAACCTGTAGCACCCCCCGGGGTTAGGGTTAAACTAACCTCAGATCACCATCTAAGATAAGTTCAACTCCCAAACACGGAAGATCATAGTATGATTCGGTAACATTACAGAACACAGGGATTCAACAGAATAAGTTTAAACTCTTAACAGAGTAAGATATTAGAGTTATTAC
Organism: Avena insularis; assembly: GCA_023614405.1. NCBI lineage: Eukaryota > Viridiplantae > Streptophyta > Magnoliopsida > Poales > Poaceae > Avena > Avena insularis. The sequence goes on from CM042697.1 coordinate 474,289,627, forward strand.
AAACCAGAGGTCGTAGACCCAACATTACATCACATAGCGAAAGCAAAATATGTTGTTCTACACAACAACTTAGCAAAAGGCCTAAGAGGCCATAAACAAAAGCGACGTCCATCCCATAGTCCTCAGGCTGCTACCTGGGACCCCCAACTACTCGTCGATGTCAACATAGAAGCCACCTTCAGTTGCAACCAGATCCTCTGTAGAAAAACAACAATGGCGCAAGGCTGAGTACGAGAATGTACTCCGCAAGACTTAGATAACCTAGTATCTATATGCTCTAGCTAGAAAGGCTTTCTTTGGATTTACTTTTGCGGAAAGCAATCTTTATTTATAAACAAGAGAGAGAAGAGGCTCGTCTACTCAGAATCTTTTAAAAAAGGATAAGATAGCGACTTCTTCATCTTGTTCATCATATCTCGATAACCACTAGATTCATCAGAACCTCCTATCTAGGATCACCCCCTCGACCCGGAGGAAGCATCCTTAAGCACACGTGGATCAAAAAGTTTTATAATGGTTAAAGTTATCTATGATCTTAGAATCTGGTCACCAAGCATTCATAACCGTGAACACGGCTTTTCGAAAAGATTAATACCCTGCAGGGGTGTACAACTTTACCCACACGTATCAAACGACTCTTAATGCCAAATATTATTAGCCCTCTTCCGTGGAGGGCCGGCAGAGGGTGGTTGACCATGACCTTTACCTTGCTTTCGCCGAGACCCTGAGTCATGCAATAAGTATGATTTCGCCGTAACAGGTCAAATCCCGAAGCCGGTACTTAAAGATGTGAGGCGAGGTTGGTTTACCAGGGGCTCCATCCACCCCAAGCAACCTGGTCCACGCTTCCCTACCTGTTATGATGCACCTCCATCCCTCCTCTTTCGAAAACATTTTCAATGCGTATGCCAAATGGAAAGCCCGAACTATGTGACTCATGGAATCTACTAGGAAAGTTAGTCAGTCGAGGGGTTGTCCAGGCCCAGTGTGGCTGTACGCTCGTCTCGGTTCCAAAGGCAAGAACTCAGTTCCTAGTGGTGGCGAGCATGGGACTACAAAAACCACACCCAAGATGGCCTCCCATACAAGCCTTAGCATGATTAGTTAACTCCTTCGATGATGTCACCATCTCCTACCTCACTACCTTCCTTGGCACCTCTGATTCATCATTGAATAGATCAGACGTTGTTTCTATGCTTGGCTAAGCTGTCGGTAGCATAAGCTCTACAACGCTCACATGCCAAACCTAGGTATGCTAGGAGCAGGGGATCAGGAGTATAAGGCTACAAAAGGGAACATTACAGCAGATAGGTAACACTAGCTACTGACAAAGGACCACATTGGAATCGTGTGCATCATAGCGAGAAAGTAATATACTTTGTAAAACATAGGTTCAGAATGAGAGGCAACGTTGCCTTGTCCGTCAGTAGACAGGTATGGATCTTCGGTGTTGTTGACTTCAGCTTCGGGTTCGGATCCTATCGCGAAGAACCAATACCGGAAAGGAAAGCGACAATCAAGACATGGCATGATGCAATGCTCAAACAAGGATGATGATATTAGAAGTTGAATTGCGTTGAAATTAAACCCTAAAACTTGCTCGGCAATTTAAACGGGGTTCCGAGGGTTGAAAACCCTAATTCGGGAAACTCCGGAAACACATGAGAGGGGTTGATTTAGTTCTCTAATTAAACTTGTCATTAAAGTTGATTAGCAATGCATGACTATAGCTTAAGTAGGTAGAACTCATTTTTCTGAACATTTTGATATATTATTTGTATTTTTCTGACTTATAAATAGTAAGTTATTGAATTTTCAATATTTAAATCAATTTCTGAAATTATTAAACCTTTTATTAATTTAAATAAGCCAGGAATACTTTTTACACAGGGGGCTAAGCTAGCCACAGACAGTGGGGCGTAGCCACCTCAGCAGCCACACACTTGAAAAGGCCTGTGGAAATTCCACCGGGCAGAGGCTACCCACACCGACCGACGGGTGGGGCCAAGGCCACGCAGTGAGCCACGTGGCGCCACGCGGGCCTCGCCGGAACACGGCCAGACGGCAACGGCAGGCGGAGCTAGGGGGCGATCTGGGACGCGCGGAGAGGCCTAATCAAACCAGAGCGTCACCACGAACCTAAACAGGGCGGCGCCGCTAGGGAATGGTCGTCGGAGCGGGCTTCACGGTGATTTAACGGCGGTGCCCTACGCTCACGACGGGCGCGACAAAGAGCTAGAGGGAAAAGGAGGTGCCTTGAGCACGCATGCTCACCCCGAGCGTAGATGGCGACAGTGAGGCCGAGGAGCTTGAGTGGCGGCGATTTGACGACGCTGGGCAGAACCTGGAGACGAGCTGGTCGTGCGAGAGGGTTGCGGCTCGATTCCTCCGGCTAGAAGACGGAGGGCTTCACGGATGAGCTCCTAAGCTACTCGGCCGGGCTCGGGGTGCACGGAAACGAGCTCTAGCTCGTCGCCATGGCGGCTAGGGTTTGATGGGGAGGAGCTCTGCCAAGAGAGAGCGAGAGGGGAAGGGATAAGGGGCAAAGAGAGAGAGCCGAGCAGCGGCGTTCTTATCCTGGCTTCGGGGGCGGCGGGGGTGCTGCAATTCGGGCGAGGATTGGGCGACAGCGGCGCTGCCACGCAGGAGCTTCGCTGGCGTCCTTTTGGCAAGGAAGAAGAAAAGAGGAAAGAATCGAAGGGGTATGGGCCTTCTCCTGGGCCCCGGGTGGGCTGACCTGGGCCGCAACTGGGCTGCAGGAAAGGTTGCAGGGGAAGAGAAAGAAGAGCTGGGCCGGCCTGGTTCGGCTGCTGCTCATTTTTTTAGCTAAAACTTTTTCCTTTTTCTATTTTCAAAATCTGTTTTGTATTTTCAATTTCAAACATGTTTTTGGTTATTTCAGAAATACCAATGGCTTTTGTGAAACATGTAAAACATTGTGGGCCCTTTTATACCAACTTGAGCTCCAATAAACTTTGATACTTTTCAAAATTTAAACACCATTTGAATGTATTTCAAAGAGAGGGGAATAATCTAGGGTTTAGGGTTTGCATTTAATTCAACACATTTGATCACATGCATTACTTGGATGATTTAAATAGATGCATGCCATGCTTAAGTACTGAGTACATATATTACAAACATGGGCGGTTACAAATATTCTCCAAACCAAACATGGGATCATGTTGACACATGTCATCACCATATATTTCAGTACATGGGAATGTGATTTAAAGTGGTGTCACAATTTAATAAGGTTTAACCTTTTTATTTTAAATAAAATAAAGTGACTATAAATGCCTATGTGGCATTCTTTTATTACTTGAACATTATTTCTGCAAGTAAACCCATACGTTTTTATATATTCTGAAAGGTATGATCAAATGAGATTTTTGAGAGTTGGAATCAACTCAAAAGCTATTATGGTTGAAATTTGAAAAATGTTTGAATGCAGAAAAGCTTCTGACTTGTTATTTTTACCAAGGTTGATCTGTAGATCCAAATGATTTGAATCCAACGGGCTTGGATTAAGCATTTCTATACCTTTCTAACAAAATTGGTTTCATGCAATTTGGTTCACTTAATCGAGCTGGGTTGATTTTTGAAACTAGGTACAGAACTGAGTTTGAATTAAATAGAAAAATCTAAATTCAAATGATTGGGGTGCGCAGGAAGGGTTATTGGGCCGGCCCAGTGTCACTCCGAGCTGGGCTCACCGACAAGGGGTCTACGGTCGGTTGGCTCATAAACGCTTGCACGGGGTGATGTGGTGCGTTGGATTAGAAGTGAGATCAACGGCTGAAGGTCGTCGTCGGCGATGAACATGTCACCGACGAGCTCGAACCCTAGCGGCTCGGTGGGGGTGCATAGGGGCATACCGGGGCTCCAGTGACGACGGTGCGGTAGGCAAACGACAAAGTCGACGACGGCGAACTCAGGGATGGTCACGGCAGCTCCGTGGGTGGTCGAAATCAATGACTCCTTTCTTCTCTTGAGGTGGCCTGCTCCGGCACAATTCCGGCGAACTGCTGCTCCTCGTGCTCTGGCTAAGGGATGGAATGATCAGTGGGATGAGGGGAGTGAGATGGTGTGAAGAAATCGAGCGGGGGTCGTCTCCTTTTATAGGCTCGACGACGAGACGGAGAGGGATAAAGGCGAGATGGCGACCGCTACGGGCGGCTAGAGGCATGGCTGCGGTTGGCGATCGACGGGTGGTCTCCTGGCGATGCTCTAGAGCTTAAATGCGCGTGTAGGGGCGATGGAAAATGGTCGGGAACACGCGGTGCTCTGCAAGGCAGAGGCGGCGAACTCCATGGCGAGCCGTGGCTACGGGGTACGGGCGGTGCAACGAACATGTCTGGTGGTCTCCTGGGACGGTGGGGTGCATGCTGGCGGGCGGCAAGGTCTCGAGGTGGTCGGGTTGCATGGGAACGGCACGTGCTCTGCGGTGCGCGTCGGCATGGTCGACAGCAGCGCGGGCGCGGTGTTCCTGGCAGTTCTGGTATCTGTCTTCGAGCTAGGGCTGGTCGAGAGGGGGCGGTGAGGCATGGGCTGCATGCTAGACAAGGTGGGCACGGCTAGTTCTTCTCCTAGCTTGCTGTCCACACTGGGGTGACATGGTGAGGCTCGGCCTTCTCACCATTGATGGCATTGGCAAGATCACAGTGGTGCTAGAGGTTAGTCAAGGTTGCTAGATGATCTATTAAGGCTAGTTGCATCCAGAGAGGGGACAAGGTTGGCTCAAAACACTGCTCAACATAGTGTTTTTGATTTTGTTGATTTGCATCTGCAACCTGTTTGATGAAATGGCCGCATGAACTTGAGTTTTGAATTTTGAAAAGATTTTTGGTAGGTGTGCTAGGCATGTGTTGAGGATTCTGTGGATGCTTGGGTTTTGAAAATGGAGCTTGTTTGAGTGGTTTTTGAAATAGTAGGATCTTCCCATATGAAATAGATTCAATTTTAAACTGTCATTTAAACTAAGCATTTAAATGTTTTTGGATGATCACAAAGTGGGCCTTAGTACCTTATTATGAGTATTAACAAGGGGTGCAAAGATCCATACATGTTTCTGTTGATTTTTGAAAATTAGAGATAGCCAAAGTAGGCATGGGAGTTAATTTGGCCAAAGTGACCATTCACTTAATTTATTCATTTTGAGTTGTTTGTCTTTGGGAAAAGTTTGGGGATTGTTTAGATGATGTTTATTTCACCTAAGAATCATTTTACAAGCAAAGAAACACAGAACCATGGCAATTCAAAAGAATCCAAATTTCAATACACACACATATGAATGCTTTCATATTTTTAGTTGGAAAAGTTTTTGTTAACCCTAAATTTGGTGATTAGAGTTTGATGATCCAAGTTTAATATTTTTGGGATGTTACAAAGGGGCAAGGTCGATGGGCGCCCGAGGGGCCCACACCTAGTGGCGGCGCGCCCTAGGGTGTGGCCGCGCTAGCCCTAGGTGTGGCCATCTCGTGACCCCACTTCGGCTGCCCTTTTGACTCCATCTTCGCTCCGGTAAAATATTGAATTTATCTTTTGTCCCATCAAATTCTGAGAATATTTCCTTAGTAGCTTTTCTGAAACCAAAAACAGCAGAAAATAGGCAACTGGCACTGCGACATCTTGTTAATAGGTTAGTCACAGAAAATGTATAAAAATAGCTGAAAGTGTAGACAAAACATAACAAATTTGATACTAAACAAGCATGGAGCATCAAAAATTATAGATACGTTTATGAAGTATCACTAGGCCATCCCACCTCGCGACCTATGCGCCCACCAAGGACCAGTTGGCCATCTTCGCGCCCGGAGGAAGGAAGACGCTGCTCTTGCCTAGCATCAGACGCTTCCCGATCGCGCACGCCACGGCAAAAGTGGTTGCCGCCCCAAGCCTAACACGGACCGCATGGTTCACGCAGCCAGCGGAGTCGCCACAGCCTTAGGGGATCCACGACATCATCCTTCCAAGATGATACACTATTGATCATCCTTTCACGCCGGACAGGACGGGAGGACTTGGAGTCGCTGATGCATGTAAAGTGCATACATGATTTACCACATATTTGTAACTTTTATGCTGTTAGATCCATGTTTTACTTTGATTTCGGGGATTTTTTAAACAATCCCCTCTCTTTTGGTTTTAACTCCTTCTGTTAGTGTTTTTGACTTTTGATGAGCTACGTAACTCCAAATGGAACTAGGTCAACGGGAGCTGTTAGATAATTTCCATATGAATCCAACAAGCTAAAGTAGAGCACAAGGGGCCCAACGACATGAAAATGAGATCCCATTTACTACAGGGCGTGCCACTGGGGCTATCTCAGCCGTCGAAACTATGATGACGTCGATTCCACTGCCGTCGAAACTCAGATGGTACTTGCTATTCATTTACCGTTGTGTTGGATCTTGTATGGTTTGTCATACTTTGGGGATATTCTATGATGCATGTAATGGTTTAGATCTATACATAATGCCTTGTTTATCCATATCATGAGGTGATTGACACCACCAAGTAGGGGTAGATGAGAGAGATGTGATAATACTCACAACATATGAATCATTGCACTAGTGTTTAGAATGTTTTCCATTAAGAAGTATGATGTATGTAGGTAATGGGTTGATGAGTGACAGCGGTATATGTATTAAGTGACGGCAATGCAGTCCAACATCCTTTATGCAGGGGTAAAAGGGGAGAAGTATGATGTGTGGTGTGACACAGACCAAATGATAGCCTTATTGCAAGGGTGATCTAGCAACACAAAGGAGTAATTTTCACCTATGTGTTTTATAACATGTAGCCACCATAAAATCACCATTCAAACATGACAATTGTGTGTACCTTTACTATCTATAACATGATAATCACCATAAATGGAGAAGAGCGATTAAGTGAACCCATGAACCCATGCCCATTGTTCCCATAATAGCAAACCCCTTGTCTTGTCCTCTTGCATTGAAGAGGATTGGGACACTTTTACATTCTTGTTTTGATACATTAAAATTGCATCTATTAAAACAACCATCTTATTCCTTAAAACATGTTTAGTGCATAATAAATTAAACTTGTGACACTTTAGTTGTAGAGAATAGATAGCTTTTCCTTCTTGCTCTTGCGGATCGATACCTTACTTCCTCATTGAGAGGTACTGCGGTGATCCACTGCACTTAGGGGGTTATCAAGATACTTTTGTGGTGTCGTTGCCGGGGAGCGTAGCGCTTAATTCTATTCTTGTGTGCACTAGACTTTAGATTTGTTTTATTTTGTTTTATATCATGCAATCATCTAAGCTTGGGGATATTTCTTTAACTTGTTTGGTTGTGAGTTTCTCATTAGATTTACTTTTAGTTTTTACTTTCCTTATATAAAAAACACATAAAAAATATTATAAATTTTATTATGGATGAGCTTTCACCTTAGGCCCTTGGGGATTTAGATGAAGTTAATTAAATTTTCTCCCAAGAAATATTGCATGCAAAAAAACTTATTAATTTCTCAAATGAGAATGCTAAACAACTATGAGAGTCATATGATGTGTATTGTTGCACAAAACAAACTGATAAGCATCTCTACTATCAATGCAAATGTAGTAATCACTTTATAATTGCCTCACATCATAATAACCATTATTATTACTTTTAAATGAGATTACTTGATCAATTTATGGCTTTCATTGGAGCTAGTGAGGTGGACTTACTAATTAATAAAAAGTATGAAACTTGTGATGGTGATCTTAAAGGATCAAGTTCTATGCTCCTTAAACATTGCAAAGAAATCTTTTGTGATAATGCTTATGTTATTGATTATGCAAAGAATATTCTTGCTATCATGGAAAGAGCTAATATTTTGCAGGAAGAAGATGACAAAATCATAAGCTTGGGGATTCCCATGCACCTCCAAGAAGAGGAGAGCGATGAGCAAACACAAGAATATGACAAAACTCTAAGCTTGGGGATTCCCATGCACCCCAAAGAAGAGGAGAAAAATGAAGAAGGGTCCAACCAAATCTTGGGGATGTATGGGAACCTCTCAAAAATGTTAATAACACTCAAACTCAAAACTCATTTGTCATTTATGAGAACCCGTGCTATGATAATTGTGGAACTAAAAATTTCTATGGTCATCTTTGATAACCCATGTTATTATGATGAAACTAATAATGATCCTTAACTTTCTACTAATGATACTAGTGATACTATTGATAATGAGGAGTGGTGCTTAGATATGCAATATGATAATGCTTTAAATGATGTTCCTATGCTTCTTGATAACCATCCATGTTTAACAAATGAAGATATAAATGATGAACTTGCTACCCATGATGATGCTCTTATTAGTAAGGGTCCTATATAATTGTAAGACCCCACCTTTTAAGGTAAAGGTCCCTATGATTGCAATGCTAGTCCCTGGATCAAATGCTAGCATCCACAGTTTAAGATGAAGTACACAGATACAAAGGTCGTTATTACATCGTCATTCTAGAGATAACATAGTCTTTACAACTCAATAGCCCAAGGCTAATACATGGAGTTCATAACATAAAGTAAATAACTATAAGTCTCCATCTTCATGTGCCACAGGCAAACATGTTGAGTGTAGACTCACAACCCTAGTCTCCATCAGAGTAACCTACAACATCATAAGTTACAGCGTCAATACATTTAGAATTGTATTGGCAAGTTATACCATAGTAGAATAGTGGTGTCTAACATCTATATGAATTTGGCTAAGTGTAGCTTAGGTTGGCTTTGCTCAAAATAAGGTTTTGTCTTATTAGTTGAAAACACTAAGTTTTTCATTGATAAAAACTCCCAAGGAACCACCAATAGACATTGGTGAACCTTTACCCTTGTTCAACCACAAGTTTTAGCTTAGATAAATTGGGGTGAGGAGATCCTTGATTGCTTCAATGTCTTTGATGCTCAAATTGTCCGTTGCCGGGGACACGGCTAAGTACTTAGGTTTTACCCTCTCGAGAGGTGGTGCACTTTCCCCACAAGACTCGACGTGCATCGAGACGAGACTTTTTAGAAGCATTCCCTTAGACCACCATGGGCGCATTCCATCCTATCAACCCTACCACCAACTGTCCATATGGCTAAGTTCTTGCAACCTAGTTGGTCAAGGCAGAGCCCATATGCCATGTGGTTGCACTAGAAGCTTCTGAACACTAACCATCTCAAATCCCTTTGTTCCTGGGTGGCATCCACAAGTGTGATACACAAGGTAAACCATAGACATGGGCCTTGTGAACCACTCAACATAAACCAACCATACCATTCCACCCAGGTGATTCATTCACATAGTTGTTTTATTAATCAAAAACACAAGTAATTGACTTAGCAATATTTCATAGCATGAATAATCCACCCTTGTATTATACTAGCTAGGCTAAGCATACTAGTATAGCAAGTTTCTTAACTTAGTGAAAAATCTACTAAGACTACAACTACTAGGATTTCACAAGGCATAGCATAGTATATACTTAGAAAAAATTCTCCATGCAAGTCCTACACAAAATAACACTAGTGCATAGTCAAATAATAGGACAAAAATATGGAGCATCACCTGCCTTGATAGTTGGGGGAGTAGGAACAATCCTCACAATCACAATCACCACAATCGCCAAAATCTACACATAAAATCATAACACCAAATTCATATTTCAATAATCAAATAAAAATACATATGAATGCATGAAAATGCAATGGAATGATTTTCTACACTAAACAATTCAAATCAAACAGTACTGAATACAAAGCAAACTTTCTGTCGGGGGGATAACCCCCGGTAGGGTCACGAGAGGGGAAACATAGCACAACTGGGTTAGCTCCGAGTAAAGAAAGAACTAGGCCGGGTAAGAACGGCCGGGTAAGATAAGCATGAAAGCCGACATACAAACTATGTTGGCCCGCATAGGACAAAGCTGTAACCCTTGCAGGAACCAACGAGCCGAGTCGACCGAGGAAGGGACGAGTCAAGGAGGACGCGTGGCACCTTTCCGAGTAAGGTTCAGGAGGGACCATGGTAAAGCATGGTCAAAAGAGAAGGGCGACGCCGGGTGACACAAAAGGAGCCGGGTGACGCCCAAAGCATACACTGACGTACAAAGTAACAGCATGACGCCAAAAGGAACAAGAACCAGCGTACCAGAAGAGCGTTAGCTGTCAAGATTTATGGATCGGGCCACTGGGCTTAGAGAAAGCCCATGACCCGGCCCACATTGTAGGGACCAAGATCCAAACAGTAAACCCTAGAACCCAAAGGGGTATTAGCTAGCTAGCACTGCCTATATAAGGGGGCGCATAGCAGAAGTAGAAGTAGGTTGGACCAAGTAGGGAACTAGTGCTGTGTACTCTAGCTTATACAACTTAAGGAGAACTTGTAATCTTTGGGGTATCAATCGAATTGCTAAGTCTGGAGAGTTCTACTTGTTCTTCGTGCATGGCTCGACCGTGCACTCCCTCCCCGGTGACCACAAGCACCCATTCGGCCCCCAACTTAAGCCTACCCATGGCATCTGTCGTGCCACCACCATGACAGTTGGCGCCCACCGTGGGGCAGAAGCAGGTGCTTGATGGGGTCTTCATCCGGACGAGCAACATCATCGCCAAGACCGGCGAGCGCGTCTACTCCGGCCTCATCCAGAGGTTTGGAGCGCTCAATTTCGTCAACGACAACACGGGCTGCTTCGGGACCAAGTCGTTCCCTAGAGGTGGTCGCTTCATCAAGTTCGGCGAGCACCAGGTCTATGTCGCGGTGCGCGTGGAGCGCGCATATCCTGAGCGCGTCGTCTTGGCGCCGGATCCTCCAGCGGCTCCTGTCGCTGGGAAACCACACCAACTCGTCTCCATGGAGGTAATGATGACATCCCCAAACCCTGCAGCTCCACCAGTAGTTCTAGTAGTGAATGAGAACACAGAGGGAGGAAATCACGAGGAAACGCCAAGGGCTGCAAGAACAGCAAAGGCGCCGCCGGAAAAACCAGAGAACATAACTAGGAGCAAGAGGGCTAAGGAGCTGCAGGAAGCGATAGACAAATTGGCAGAGCCAGTGGCACATGTAACTAACCCGGCACGTGTGCAAGCCGAGTTGGAGGAAGCCAGGATAAAAGTCCTGGAGAAAGACAAAGATCTAGCACAGTTACAGCAGGATGTGGATATCACCATCCGAGAGCTTAACTCGGCAAATCGAGTCAAGGGCGCGAAGACTCGGCTTGATGCAACGAGATTGAGAGGAAGGAACCTCAATGAAGAGTTGGCAGATGCAACATCGAAGATAACACCAGAGAACAGCAACGAGACAGCCATGCGTCCAACATATAACACAGCAGCAGCTAATCTGCGAGCAGCAGAAGCAGCAATGGCAGAATTACCCCACTTGGAGGGGGAAGCAAAGAAAAGGCAGCAAGAACGAGTCAATGAACTAGTAAAAGCAGCCAGCATGCTGAATGAGGCGTATTACAGAGCACATCCAGGTACAGCAGCGAGGTCACGGCTGGTTCACTCGGCAACTCCTGTCCCGGCAAGATCGGTTGGGCACACAACATCCTCCCTCGGAGCGGCGCCTAGGCCGAGAAAAGAAAAAAGTGTGGATTCTGGAAGAAACAAGCAGATGGTTGCCTATGATCCAGCAGTGGTTCGAGGAAACCCGGCGCATGCGCAAGGGGCAAAAAGAAATAATCCCCAAGGAAATGAAAACAAGGTAAAAGTTGGACAAAGAAATGACAACGGAGGGCAAAATTTTGGCCTCATGCTAGGCGCGGAACTCACTCGGCAGGAGAAAGAAATCCAGCTTCGAATAATGCACCAGCTCAGCCGGAAAGAAGACAGCAAAGCGCGGGAAAAGCGGTTCAACAATCTGCTGACCCGAACGCGAATAAGTATAATGATGGTTACTCGGCTATGGTAAATGCCGGGTATGAACTGCCAGATCATGCATATCAAGCAATGGGAGCAAGATTCGGAGGCAGGAACCTTCAGCCAGATGATGCAAGGCTGAAGCTTGACTGCATAAAAATGGCTGAGATAATTGAATCGCATGGTCTGCAGGGTCCACCGTGCTTTGGCCCAAGGATCATGAAGGAGCCACCGGTGCCAAATTTACAGCTGGCCAGAGGGACAAAAACGTATGATGGAAGCACAAAGCCAGAGGACTGGCTCATAGATTATGGAACCATAGTGAAGATCGCGCAAGGAAACTTGAGATGGGTAGTACATTACGTGCCGCAGATGCTGGAAGGACTAGCTCGGGTATGGTTGAACAATTTGCCACCCGGAAGCATCAACAGTTGGATCGATTTTCACGACGCTTTCGTGAGCAATTTCACGAGCACTTACAAGAGGCCGAATCGCCCACAACAACTGGCAATATGCAAGCAAAGACCGAATTAGACAGACAGGGAATTCCTCACAAGGTGGTGTACGATGTGAAACTCTTGTGAAGGGGTAATCGAGTCACAAGCAATCACATGGTTTGCACAAGGATGTAGACATGGAAGTGTGCTGTGGCAAAGGCTACAAAGAGATATGCCGGCAAGCCTGGTAGAGACGATAAGAATCGCCGACTCGTATGCGTTAGGAGATCCGACTCAGCCGCTGCTCATGTCGGCAGACGGAATGACTGAGACTCAGATCTATGATGCTGCCGGGTCGCAAAGGTGCCAGGAAAGATCCAAATACAGAAGCAAGAGAAGAGACAAAAGACCAGATTACAGGTATGGTTCAACTCAGGTTGCGGCTGTGAGTCAGGATCATCCAGATGCTGGAAGCAGTCAGCGTCAAAGGACAAATGGACAACAACAATGGGTGCCAAAGAATGACAGCAAAAGGCCATATGATTAGAGGAATCAGTATCAGGACCGACAAAAATACACCTATGAGATGATGCTGGATCAGCCGTGTAAGTTTCACACGCCTAGTCTGAGTAAACCAGACAATCACACGACGAGGCAATGCACTTGGTTTCAGAAAGGAGATAGAGCGGACTCGCCGAATAAGCAGCTTCCACCACCTCCCCCTCCACCACTTACAAGCAGATAATAGATATGAAAACAGGCAGCCGAGGTATCAGAATCAAGAAATAAGATAAGTTGTGCACCAGGTGATGGGGATATGACTACCGGGGTATACCTAGCAGGACGTTTCCGACTGGCCCACGACCTGGCGAGTGGGCCTGCAAGACGGCGACTGGATCAAGACCTGGCGTGGATCCAAGCGACTGGAAGCTGAAGGCCCAGGAGAGTAGATAGGCCCTGTCGGATTAGGTTAAACGAGTACCGAAACCTTAACAGATTCGATCGAGATTTGTAAACCCTAGGGAGGGTGAGTCTATATAAACCTCCCTACAGGGCGTGTAAAGATACGTTCCATCATCCACCCAAGCGACTCGCCGCCTAGCCGCCGAGCTCGCCCCATTGTATCTCCATCATAATACAATCTAGCAGGAGTAGGTCTTTACCCTTCGGGGGGCCGAACCTGGGTAAAACCCTGTGTCTCCGCCCTCATCTCACACCGCAGATGGCTGGCCGCCCTTGCCCTTCGTTCTACTACTCGCTGCCGATTGCAGCATCTGCCGTGGTCATTCCCATGACAGTGGCGCCCACCGTGGGGCCTGGCCGGTCTGGCCGGTGTTCTGCGGCGAGATCCAATCTGCCCATCAACGAGTCGGTCGCCACCGACCGCATGATAGCGATCGGCGAGATGCTCCAGATCTTGCCGAGAAGCTACGTCCCGGCGGCGCGACCCGTCACGCATAGCATGATCTTGCCAGTTGGCACGATCAGCCTCTTTGTCGGCCTCACCGACGTCATCGTCTCAGAGGACTCGGCTCGCATCCGCGAGTCGCCGCCATGCGACCGGCTCTCCGAGAGCCAGGTCCGCACGATCCATCGCCTTACCTTCGAATACAACTCGGCCCACAGCAACGTGGCCGAAAACTCCGCGGCCGCGGAAGACGTGGCCCTCAACGATGACGCCGACTCGGCGACCCCGGCGTCACTCGCCAGATCCATCACCGCGGCTTCGCCCGCGGGCTCCATCACCCAGGTCTCCAACATGGGAGACTTCGAGGATCCCTCCATCCTTGGGATCTTCGACTTCGACTCTGGATCGGAAAACTCCGCCGATCTCCGCCGATGGGACCGGTCGCCACGCCGCGACCTACATGGCGACTGGCACCGATCTGCTGGAGGATCCCTTCTCCACCCCGATCCCTCCTAACGCCACGGCAATGGAGGTCGAGGAACTCCGCCTGAAGCTGGCGGAGGCTTGCGCAAGGAGCAAGCCGAGCACGAAAAATTTCGCCTCGAGCAGGTGACGGCGCAGGAGCTATCGCGCTACCACCAGCAGCGAAGCAGGTCGCGCTTGAACCCCACCGTCCAGGGGCGCGCCCTGAACTTCGACGACGAGAACGACCCGGCCCGTGTAGCCTAGCGCGCGATCTGCGAGAACGCGCCACCAGGAGGAAGCGCCCGGCCCCCACCAGGGTCGACGGCGAACGGCGCCCCACCTCCACCCAACCGAACACCTCCCAGGGATCAGCCGCGGATAGTGGTATCCTCACGGGAGCGAGACGCAAACGGCCTACCACTGTTCTCCACCCCGATGGACAACCTCGTGGCAGGTCGAGCAGCGGTCGACAACATCACGGCCACCGGTGACGGCGCCCTACAGATCCGATGTGGCCCTGCCGCAAAAAGGCGGTCGAGCAACAAAACGCAGGCGCCGACTCGCAGGGTCGGGTGTACTCGCGTTCTTCGGGTAGCAGAGCAGCCTCAAGCGGCCGCCCATTGGCGGCAAACACCCTCAATTGCCCGCCACCCGGACCGCTGCAGCTCCAACACCGACCCGCGAATGCGGCACTCTCCACCAACGACCCCAGGCCAGCGACCAACTTTGTCGCTGCCAATGGTCAGCCCGTCGACGCCCGCACACACATCATCAACAACCAAAGCTGGCGCGCACGCCAGCCCGACGACCTGCGACACACCCTAACCAATCGCCACGATGGCGAGCCAATGGCGTCGCTAAGCCGACTCGGGCCCCGGTGCTTCGGACCGATGATCCGAGGCGAAAAATATCTGGCGAACTTCAAAGCACCGAAGGAAATAGAGAAGTATGACCCCTCGTACGACCCCTCCGTGTGGCTGGACACCTACCTCATGGCAATGGGGATCGCTGGCCACACCGA
Source organism: Avena insularis (assembly GCA_023614405.1). Classification (NCBI taxonomy): domain Eukaryota; kingdom Viridiplantae; phylum Streptophyta; class Magnoliopsida; order Poales; family Poaceae; genus Avena; species Avena insularis. The sequence goes on from CM042697.1 coordinate 474,304,822, forward strand.
CCTGCTAGCCGCCCGTTACTCCCCATGATGACGGAGGGGACGTGCAGGCAGTGGATCAACATCCTTCCCCAGGATAGCATCGACTCCTGGGAAGAGATGCGAGATTCCTTCGTCAGGCACTTCGAGTGCTCCTACACGCGCGCCACCACCATCGAGGACCTGGAACGATGCGTCCAGGGACCCGAAGTCGACCAAGAATCGGGTCCAGCGGTGGCAAGAACTATGGTACAACGCGGTCGGCATCCACCCGGACACCGCAATCCACTGCTTCAAGACCTCGTGCCGCTACGAGCCCCTGGTCGCCAAGCTCAAACGACACTCCCGCACACTCGACAACATACCGGATCTCCTCAAGATCGCCAAGAGGTGCGCGGAGGAAGACCCAAACCAGGAAACCGATGACGAGTCGGGAGGCCAACGCCGCACGAGCGGCAACGACAACGGACGACGGTCTGACCTACGCTACAGCAACACTCGCCTCACCGGCAAGCGCCGCCGTGACGGGCGAGTCGACTTTTTCGCCAACGCTGGGCACGTGCAGCGCGAGCCCAAGAGCTTCCGCCGCGGCGGAGGGAAATGCCGCGACGGCGGCAATTACAAGGCGAAACCAAGGTTCGACCCCGCGGCCCTCCTTAACCAACCTTGTGTGTTTCACAGCAGGGAAGGGAAGCCCGCCACGCACACGACCGCCGACTGCCACTCCCTCAAGGAGATTGAGAAAGCACGGCGAGCGCGGGAGGACCACGACAACAACCCACCAAGCGGCGGAAAATTCGGCAGTGTGGCCTGCTCGCTCCACACCTTGACAGGCTTCAACACAAAGCGCGAGAAGAAGGTCATCACCCACGCCGTCGCCGTCAACGCGGTGGCCCAGGTGGACGTTCCCCAGTTCCTCAACTGGTCGGAGCAGCCCATCACCTGGAGTCGCCAAGACCACTCGCCACGCATCGAGTACCCGGGCCGAGTCGCCCTGGTGGTCAAGCCCAAGGTGGGAGACTACTGGCTTCCCAAGACACTAATGGACGGTGGCAGCTCCATCAACATCCTGTACCTGGACACCTTCAGGCGACTGCGGCTCCCGCAGTCGATGGTCGAAACGACCTACACCACGTTCCACGGCCCCGGTCGGAAGGCGTATCCGATCGGCAAGGTCACGCTGCCAGTCACCTTCGGCACACCAGCAAACTTCCGCACCGAGCGGATCGTCTTCGAGCTGGTACCCTTCGACCTACCGCTGCGTCTGGGCGCCAGCGTTCGCCAAGTTCATGGCAGCGCCCCACGCTGCATAACGCGATGAAGCTCCCCGGGCCGCGCGGCGTCATCACCGTCAACGGCGACCCTGACATGGCCGCCGAGTGCGAGGCCAAAGGAGCCGAACTCGCCGACGCCGTCATCGCGGCAGAGACCAACCACGTGGACGAGCTCGCCAAATACGCGAGCAGGGTCAACAACGACGACCCCACCATACTCAAGAAGCCCAATTCAGAGGGCTCCAACACCTCAGCCTTCGAGGCAACGGCGCACACCCGCACCGTCGAGCTGGTCCCAGGCGACTCCAGCCAGACGGTGACGATCGGGACGGGCATGAGCCCAGCATAGGAAGGCGCGCTCATCGAGTTCCTCCGTGAGAACAGGGACATTTTTGCATGGAAGCCCTCTGACATGCCTGGTGTCCCTAGGAAACTCGCTGAGCACAAACTTAACGCCGACCCCAAAGTGCGACCTGTCAAGCAGTCCTGCGGCCCTTCAATGAAGAGCGTCGCCGAGCCATCACCGAGGAGGTGTAGCGTCTACTTGCTGCAGGCTTCATCCGGCCAATAAAATACTCCAAGTGGCTGGCAAACCCAGTCCTGGTCGAGAAGAAAAATGGGACCTGGAGGATGTGTATCGACTACACAAATTTAAGCGGCTTTGCCGAAGGAGCAATTCGTCCTCCCGCGGATCGACCAAATAATCGATTCCACCGTGGGCTCGGAGTCGCTGTGTTTCCTCGACGCCTACTCTGGGTACAACCAGATCAAAATGGCTATCGAGGATGAGGAAAAGACGGCGTTCATCACGCCATTCGGAGCCTTCTGCTACACCGCCATGACCTTCGGTATCAAGAACGCCGGGGCGACCTACCAGCGGTGCATGCAGGAATGCCTTGCGAGCCAAATTGGCCGCAATATCCACGTCTACATCGACGACGTGGTAGTGAAATCCGCCGCATGCGACCTACTCGCCGACCTGGCGGAAACATTCGCCAACTGCGGAAATACAAGATAAATCTAAACTCAGCAAATGCACCTTTGTACCAGCAGGCAACCATCGTGTACGTCAGATTCCAAGCGGGATCGAGGCGATCCCCACCAAGATCGACACGATCTCTCGACTCAGCAAACCCGAGTGCCTGCGCGACATCCAGAAGCTGGCCAGGCGAGTCGCGGCTCTCAGCCGCTTCATCCCCCGATTGGGGGAAAAGGCGATGCCCCTATACCGCCTAATGCGAAAGAACCCCACCTTCCAGTGGGATAAGGAGGCGGACGACGCACTCCGCGACCTCAAGAAGGTGCTACTCGCAGCACCACTACTCGCCGCCCCCGTCGACAAAGAACCCATGCTGGTCTACGTCGCGGCTTCCGAGCGCGTCGTCAGTGCCGTCATGGTCGTCGAGCGGCCGGAGGAAGGAAAGGAGCGCCCGGTACAGCGACCGGTGTACTACATCAGCGAGGTCCTCACCGAGTCGCGCCAGCGGTACCCGCAATACCAGAAACTGGTATACGCAGTCTTCAGAGCATAGCGGCGACTGCCGCACTACTTCCAGGAGCATCCGATCACGGTCATCTCCTCAGCACCGCTGCAGGACATCATCCGCAACTGTGAGGCGATCGGGCGAGTCACCAAGTGGGCCGTCAAAATCGGCGTCCACATAATCAAGTACGAGCCACGAAAAGCGATCAAGTCGCAGGCTCTCGCGGACTTCATCGCCGACTGGGAAGAGGCCCAGCAGCCGGAAAAACTGCCATACCTCCACTACTGGAGCCTGCACTTCGACGGCTCCAAAAACACGGACGGCGCAGGAGCAGGGATCGTGTTGACTTCCCCGAAGGGCGACAAGCTCCGCTACGTCCTCTGCCTCGACTTCACCCCGTGCACCAACAACATGGCCGAGTACGACGCACTACTCCACGGCATGCGAGCTGCCAAGGAAATGAACGTCAACCGCCTACGCTGCTACGGAGACTCCGACCTCGTCGCCGGACAAGTCGCTGGCACCTGCGATGCCGTCTCCCCCACCATGGCGGCGTACCGCCAAGCAGTGGACAAGCTGGGCGGACACTTCGCAGGCTACTCCCGTCGAATGGATCGACCGGCGGAAGAACGAGGAGGCCGACGCACTCTCTCGCATCGGGTCGGCTCGACTCGCACCCCCCGCCGGCGTCTTCCTCGACAGGATCACCAAGCCGTCAGTCTCTCCCCCACGGGAGATCGACATCAGAGTCCCGCTGCAGCCAGAGGCAGCCCTGGTCGCACTCATCGCCGAGCCAAACGACTGGACCAAGCCGTACATCGCCTACCTGGAGGCTGGCACCTTGCCCGCAGACGAGACAGACGCCGGGATGGTTGCACGGCGATGCAAATCCTTCACCATCATCGACGGCGAGCTCCACAAGCTCAGCGTGACCGGCGTGTTCCAACGCTGTGTCCAACCCGCCGAAGGATGCAAGATCCTCCACGATATCCACTCCGGCGACTGCGGCCACCATGCCGGAGCCCGCTCTCTGGTCGCAAAGGCTATGCGGCACGACTTCTACTGGCCCACCGCACATGCCGATGCCGTCGACATTGTCCAGCGGTGCGCCGGGTGCCAGAAGTAAGCCAACCAAACACACATGCCGAGCTCAGCGCTCAAGACCATCCCCATCACCTGGCCATTCGCCGTATGGGGCATGGACAAGGTAGGCCCCTTCAAAAAGGCCCCCTCCGGCTTCACCCACCTCCTGGTCGTGGTCGACAAATTCACCAAGTGGGTGGAGGCCAAGCCAGTCCGGAAATGCGATGGGAAGACCGCCACAAAATTCCTACACGAGCTCATATATCGCTACGGGTTCCCAAACAGCATCATCACGGACAACGGCACCAACTTCGCCAAAGGAGCCATGGCCGAGTTCTGCGAGGAACATCACATCCGACTCGACCTCGCGTCAGTCGCCCACCCGGAGTCCAACGGCCAGGCGGAACGGGCCAACCAGAGCATCCTCCACGGCCTGAAGCCGCGGCTCCAAGTACCACTCGAGAGCACCACTGGGTGCTGGGTCGAGGAGCTACCCTCCGTCATCTGGGGCATCCGCACCTCGGTCAACAGGTCGACAGGGTTCACCCCCTTCTTCATGGTGTATGGCGCCGAGGCAGTCATGCCCACCGACCTCGAGCACGACTCGCCAAGGGTCGTCCACTACACGGAGGCTGCGAACGAACTCGCACGTCAGGACGGAGTCGATCAACTCGACAAGGCACGCGACCTGGCTCGCTCACGCACTGCCAACTACCAGCAAGGACTCCGCCGCTACCACAGCTGGCGGGTGAAAACTCGCACCTTCCAAGAAGGTGACCTGGTGTTGCGCCTCATCCAAGACAAGAAGGGCATGGACAAGCTCTCACCCACATGGGAGGGACCATTCGCCATCGGGCGAGTACTCGGCAACGACGCCTACTACCTCATCGACGTCCGCGGGGACAGCAAGCTCGACGTCAAGCGACCATGGAATGTAAACCTCCTACGGAAGTTCTACTCCTACAACTCCACATATGTATCCCCCAGTCGCTATGAAATAAAAATATTGGTTACCGCAAATTGCGTCCACTCTCCGTGTCTTGTGCCACTCGCACTCGTAGTAACAGCACCAAGCTAACTGCAGGAGTCAACCTCTGGTACAGCGATCGGCATGGCCAAGTAGTGCGCTACAAGGGCACTGGGGTACCCCAGGTCTTGTAACGTCCACGAAAAACGCCTACCCGGAGCCCCATTGGAGTCGCCTAGCTCGACTGGCTTAACGAGCCAAGACAACTGCCTTCGCTCCTCACAGCGACCATGATCCTCCGCATCCTCGACACAGCGACTCGAACGGCCAAGTACCACACTCAGGGACTGACGACCAGTTCAGCGCGAGCGGCTAGGGAAAACGCCAAGTATGAGAGCATGCCCAGGACTCGCCATGCGACTGACCCGACAGGCCAGGCAGGAGTGATGCGCTCACCCTAACGCGCCAAGTCCTCACCCACCCTAGAGTCGCGCCTAGAACAACCAAGTACCACGCTCGGGGACTCGGCTACCCGACCTCGTTCGCGCAAGGGAAAACGGTGAAGTACAGAGCACTCATGGGAGTCGCCTTGCGACTGGCTTTCCGAGTTCGAGCGATTCGACCTCAATAACAAAACATTGAAAGCCGCAAACACATAACAAACAAGGTAAACCCCATAAAAAGGGCGGACGCGCTCGGTGACTCGTTCAACCCTCAATCTCAAACGCAAGTCAAAGTACAAAACAACACGATATCTCATTATAGCATGTCACAATTGTCACAAAATACAAAGTATGCCCAACAGCAGAACTGCTACTAAACGCCCCAGGGCACAATGTTTTACTCCGCAGGCTTCAACGACGACTCGCCGCCACCCTTGCGGTTGCGAATGAAGGGAGTGTACGGGTTTGACGGGTACGTCATCAGCTCACCCGCCATCGCCGCACAGAAGGGCTGCTCGATCTTGAAGTCCCGGTGCTGCGTCTCGGGGTCGTTGGGTGCGACGATCGTCTCCTGATAAGGAAGGATATCGCCCATCGCCCAGACGCGATCGGAGTATACCGCTGCGCGGTCCGTCAGCTTCAGCACCTCGGCGATCTCCACTGAGCCAGTCGACGATGGGTAGCCACTCGTCACGTCGTCCAGGTCGAAGTCCTCCGGGAAGTGGGTGAGCCCAAGGCTAAGCGCCGTTGCCGCCCCGTGCCGAAACGCCGATCGCGTCATGAACTCGACAACCGACGGCGCCTTCTCCAAGTATCGCCACACCTCGACGAGGTCACTGGGAATCACTTCTGTGGGCGACATCTCCTGAAGATACGCCCGAATACACGTCGCGGACAACGTGGCCGAGTCGACCAGCGTGGTTACACATTGCCGCGCGTCGAACGACTGCGCCTCTTCCGCGTTGTCGATGATCCGACCTGTGGATAGAGGGTGACAGTGAATACATCAAAGATTACACACTGCAATTATTATTGTTGAGGCGGCACACATACCAATCAAAGGGCAGGAGAGCTCCGTGATGAAGTTTTGAAGAGAAGAGTAATCATCTTGAAGCCCAGCAACAAGGGCGTCGGAGACCTTATGCTCCTCAGCGGCGGCCGTAACAGCAGCCTTGGCTCGCCCATCCGCCGAGCTCGCTTCCTCCTTCGCGTCCGCAAGCTCGCGCTCAAGGTCGGCGATCCGCTTCTCCGCCAAACTCAACGCCGATTGCGCCGCCGTCAGCTCACTCGCCGGGACAAGGCCCTGGCGAACCACTTCTGCCTTCGCAGCAATCGCTTGGATTCCCTTGTTCGCCTCTTGAACGGCGACAAGTTCCTTCTCCGCGCGACACTTCGCAGCAAGCTGGTCGGCTGATTCATGCTGCAAACCCTGTGCAAAACTCAAACAGTTAGCAAAAACGAAATCCTAAAGTGCCCACTCGTTGAAATTCAGCGACTGGACACTCGGGGACTGGAGATCAAAATTCCTAAGTGCCTACCCGCTGAAATTCAGCGACTAGACACTCGGGGACTGGAGATCAAAAATCCTAAGTGCCTACCCGCTGAAATTCAGCGACTAGACACTCGGGGACTGGAGGTCAAAAATCCTAAGTGCCTACCCGCTGAAGTTCAGTGACTAGACACTCGGGGACTGGCGATCAAAAAACCTGAGCGCCCACCCGCTGAAACTCAGCGAATGCGCACTCAGGGACTGGGCGCAAGAAATAAAAGCACAACACCAAAAGAATCTGACCATCGCATTCAAAGGGCCCGATCCTCGGGATGGACATACTGGATGGCTGCGCAGCATGCCATGAAGTTGTAAAGGCCCACGGATGTGAAGAGCCGAGTGTGCCCGCGACGTTGCTCGACCTCCCTCGGCGACCCGGTGCGGCTCGATGGCGTGGTACCACTCGCCGAGGCCGCTCGCCATGAAGCGGGGAAGGTCGCGATGGATGCGCCCGGCACCAAAAGAGGCGGCTCGGCCATCCCAGAGGAAGCACCTCCTTGGTCGCTAAGGCCGCCCCGCCACAGATCACTCGAGCAATCGTCGGTCGTCAGACACCATGCGACTTTGTCGCTCTTGGCCTTCTTGGCACTGCTCAAGCGGCGACCTCATCAGCCTTCCTCTTCCGAGAGGGGGCCTCCTCGGCGACGACTGGCGGCACCTTGGCCACAGATGGATGGCCTATCTTTTTAACCCCAGTCCTGCAAATTGAGTATATGAGCAAAGTGGTTCGACTACAATGAAAAATAAAGCAGGTGAATAAAACTCACTTGGCGACTGGAATGAACCGTAGCCCCGTGCGGATGCCAGCCGGCTTCTCCAGTTCGGGGCCCAGTCGTCGACTGAGGCCCATCTCTAGGACATCATGCGCCCAAGACACAGACGGCCTCTTTGTCGATGAGGCCGCGATAGGAGCCTCCACAACGTCTTCGGCAGGAACTTTCCTGGGAGGCGAAGCTGCCGCGGCTGGAGCAAACCCTGACCCAGAGACTGAGGCGAATGGGGGAGGCAGCAAGGCCAGAGGCACCTCACTCAGGACGGCGGTGGCATCCGGTGCTGCCGTCGTATGTAGCGCTTCGTCCCTGGTCGGGCTGATGCCGTCAGAGCTACTCGCGGAACGAGGCGGAGATGCTTGTTTCGCCGGCTTCGTCTTCCTCTTCAGAGGGGCCTTCACTTCTTTCTTCTTCTTATTTTTCGATGGAGTAGCCTCGTGATGCGAGGTGTGCTCGGGGAGCTCGTCATCGTCATCGTCATGACGTTCGAGGCTTTTGCTCGCTTCGAGCTCACGCTGCCGCTGTCTGCGAGTTTTGCGGACCAGCGGGGCGACCTCTTCCTCGGACTCGTCGTCGTCGCTGCTCCTGTCACTCTCGACGCCGCCCCTCACAGGAGGCGATTCGCCCCCGTCCTGAACGGACGAGCTCGAATTCTCGTCATCCGCGGGTGGAAGCCACCCTTCCACCACTTGAAATAACTGCAATAGGCAAGAGACAGTATCAGTATAACCACGACAACATCAACTGCGATTGCGAATGATAGGAAAATGACTTACCGTCGGGGCTGGATGCTTCACGGTGTAGGGGGCGACCCCAGCCTTCGCGTCCAGGTACACCGCCTGGGTAATCTTCTTCAGCGCCGGGAGGTATTCCTCGAGTTGCCACTCGGTGAGGCAGGATTTTGTCGAGTCCTCCCGGCCCGTGTACTCGTACATATAATGGTCACGGCGGGCCAGGGGAACGAGTCGCCGCCCGAGCCAGCAGTTGTACAAGTTGATGGTCTGAAGACCCTTCTTCTTTAGGCCGCGGATGGTTTGAAGCATCTCATCCACGACCATCCGCTGGTACGTTGGAAGCTTGCCGACCTGGAGTCGGCGCGGCTCGGGCCGGTCGGCGGAGTATCTCGGAATCGCTACCTCGTCATCTGGAGTCGCCTCGCTGACGTAAAACCAAGACTTCTTCCACTCGCTCGCCGCTTTGGCAGGTAGCATCAGGTCAAAAAAGGAGGCCTTCGACTTCAACTGAAACGTCAGGCCGCCCGCAGCGAGCATTGGGCCCGCTTCTTGCGATCGATCCTCCGTGAAGCAGATCTTGCCACGGGGAAGTAGGGCTGCAGCCAGTAGCACTCGTGAGAATGCCACGAAAATGGCAAGCTGCTCGATGCTGTGCGGGCCCAGGTCCGATAGCTGGATCCATAGAAGCGCAGGAAGAAGAGGATGGGAATCCCAGCCCCCGTTCCAGGTGGCTGGTGAAGCAGACGAATTCTCCCTCGCGTGGGTCCAGAGTCACCTCTCCGGCCATAGGGATGCGCCACCTGCCGGCGCGCAGGATCCCGGCCTCCTCGAAAGATGCCAGTAGCGCTCTCGTACACTTGGACCTGCCCCATGATTCGGTGGAGGGGGCCATTGGCGGAAAGGTTCGTGGGGGTCGGAGGATTTTGGATCGGCTGGATCGCGATGCGGAGGAGAACGGAGGTGTGCGCAATTGGAGGAAATGACGAGGAGATGGTTCTCCGATCGCCTACCATTCCCTTTATATAGCGGTTGTTACCCGCCAAATCAGGAAGCCGTTACTACGCGGTGATTACACCAAAAGTTACCGTTGGATTACCCCAACGGCTAGTTTTGACTGTTCTTGACGGTCCAACTTCAGCCACTCGGCTCGCCGACCCGATCACTACGACAGTGACTAAATATTTCGCCGACCCGTTCGCCGAGCTGCGATTAGAATGACTAGTTTTTTCCTTTATTCAGGAGCCTGCCACCGATTCGACTGGGTGTCCGCATTGGACCCGTATGCTCCGATCGCCGAACCACTGCGCCCAATCAACGGCCTCGGGGGACTACTGATGGGGATATGCCTACCGGGTATACCTAGCAGGGCGTTTCCGATCGCCCACGACCAGCGAGTGGGCCTGCAAGACGGCGATGGATCAAGACTGGCGTGGATCCAAGCATCGGAAGCTGAAGGCCCGGGAGAGTAGATAGGCCTGTCGGATTAGGTTAAGCAATCAAAAACCTTAATAGATTTGGTTGAGATTTGTAAACCCTAGGGAGGGTGAGTCTATATAAACCTCCCTACAGGGCGTGTAAAGATATGTTCCATCATCCACCCAAGCAACTCGCCGCCTAGCCGCCGAGCTCTCCCCAATGTATCTCCATCATAATACAATCTAGCAGGAGTAGGTCTTTACCCTTCGGGGGGGGCGAACCTGGGTAAAACCCTGTGTCTCCGCCCTCATCTCGCACCGCAGATGGCTGGCCACCCTTGCCCTTCGTTCTACTACTCGCTGCCGATTGCAGCATCTGCCGTGGTCATTCCCACGACACCAGGTAAACAATCCAAGAGGTGACGACGCTCATGTCGGCCACGAAACCAAAAATGAGTACAGAGAACATCACCAGAGCTATGTTGTCTTTGTCATAGAGCCAAATGACAAGAAGAGCCAGCAGCGACGAATGATGGAAGTGAATGCCATGATGCCGGCAATCCCCAAGTACATGCATTGGTCTGAGAAAGAAATAACTTAGAGTATAAAAGATCACCCCAAGATCATGCCAACCCCTAGAGGATACGCTCTGGTTTTGGATCCAACATTCATGGGCGCAGATATCAACGTGAAATTTTCAAAGGTATTGATCGATGATGGCAGTAGCATCAACATCATGTACAAGGATACCATGCTCAAGTTAGGCATTAGCATGAACATGCTGGAGCCGACTAAGACAACTTTCCACGGTATCATGCCGGGACTGTCCTGTGAGCCAATTGGCAAGATCTGGGTTGACATCTTATTTGGCAACAGGTAAAATTGTCGCACTGAAGCTATAGAGTTCGAGGTGGTAGATTTGGTTAGCTCATATCATGCCTTACTCGGCAGGCCGGCTATGGTAAAGTTCATGGATACTCCTCACATCGCTTATTTGAAGATGAAGCTGCCAGGCCCATGTGGGGTGATCACAGTTGAAGGGGACTACAAAAGATCTATTGCTTGTGCCTCAGTCAGATCTTCACTAGCCGAGTCACTCGTCATAGCACAGGAGAAAATTCAGATGTTGAAAGTGGCAGCATTGGCCAAAGCAGCACAGGTGTCCATGCCGACACTCACCAACCCGCATGGCAGTGTGTCATTTCAAGCTACCAAGGAAACCAAGAAGGTGCAGGTGGAAACTTTCCCAGAGCGCACATTTACTATTAGGGCTGGCCTTACAGACAAATAGGAAAGCGAGCTCACCAGCTTCCTCCGTGAGAATCGGGACATCTTTGCATGGTCCACTCAAGATCTGCAAGGAGTTCCAAGGGAGCTGGCTGAGCACTCTCTTCATGTAAGACCAGATGCCAAGCGGGTGAAGCAACCCCTCCGCCGCTTCGCCGAAGATAGGAGGAAAGTAATAGCTATCGAGATTGCCAGCTCATCATGGAAGTACTGCACCCGGACTGGTTGTCAAATCCAGTCTTGGTTGAGAAGAAAAAATATGACCCGAACGTGGCAGTGGTATGGCGCATGTGTATTGATTACACGAACCTCAATAAGGCGTGTCCAAAGGATCCATTTCCTCTGCCTTGGATCGATCAAGTCATTGATTCTACTGATGGGTGTGAGTTGTTGTCGTTTGTGGATGCGTATTTAGGATTCCATCAGATACCACTGAATCTAAACGATCAAATAAAGACATCTTTTATCACCCCGTACGGGGCTTATTGCTATCGCACCATGCCATTCGGATTGAGAAATGCAGGCGCAACATACCAAAGATGCATGCAAAAATGCTTGCAAGATCAATTGGACAAAAATGTTCAAGTATACGTCGATGACGTGGTAATAAAAACCAAACAAAGTCATACTCTAATTGAGGACTTGTGTCAAACATTCGCAAACTTGAGAAGATTCCGGATGAAGCTTAACCCAGAAAAATGTACATTTGGTGTCCCGGTTGGCAAGTTACTCGGATTCCTTGTATCCAGCCGAGGAATCAAAGCCAACCCGACAAAGATCAGGGCCATCGAAAGAATGGAATTGCCAAAAACCCTCAATGATGTCCATAAGTTTACTGGATGCCTGGCTTCGTTGAGCAGATTTGTTAGTCGGCTAGGTGAAAAGGCCCTACCACTATATCAGCTGATGAAGAAATCAGACAAATTCACATGGACACAGCAAGCTGATAGCGCTTTCCATGAATTAAATAAAATGTTGGCAACAGCACCAATATTAGCATCACCATTATCCAAGGAGCCAATGTTGCTCTATGTCGCCGCAACCAAGAGAGTTGTAAGTGCAGTAATAATGGTTGAACGTGAAGAAGGGGGAAAATTAGTCCAAAGACCGGTGTATTACTTGAGCGAAGTGCTCTCTGTCTCGAAACAGAATTACCCGCATTATCAGAAGATGACATATGGGGTATACATGGCAGCAAAGAAGCTAAAACATTATTTTCAAGAACACCCAATCCGAGTAATATGCGAGGCACCTATCTTGGATATATTGGGCAGCAAAGATGCCAGCGGCCGAGTCGCCAAATGGGCCATCGAACTGGCACCATGCACTCTACAATATGATAGGCGAGATGCAATAAAATCTCGAGCTGTTGCAGATTTCTTTGTAGAATGGATGGAAATGCAGTATGAACGACCACTACCAGATCCAAATTACTCGAAAATGCATTTTGACGGGTCCAAGACGAAAATGGGTCTAGGCGCCGGGATAGTACTCACATCTCCAAAAAGGGATCAACTGAGGTATGTGTTGCAGATTCATTTTGCTGCTTCTAACAACGTTGCCGAGTATGAAGCACTTGTCCATGGCATTAAAGTAGCCAAGGAAATTTGTATCAAAAGGATCATGTGTTTTGGCGATTCGGATTTGGTGGTTCAGCAAGTGTCTGGACATTGGGATGCGCTGTACGCAAACATGGCATTTGTCGTTTCCATGTGCAACAAATTTCGGGATATTTTGACGGTTGTGAATTTCATCACATTCCTAGAGCAGAAAATAAGGCAGCAGATGTACTATCCAAACTAGGATCATCTAGGCAAGCAATACCACTAGGGGTAGCGCTGGAGCATCTCAGGAAGCCATCGATCAAGTCGTCACTAGAGTCCGAATCAATCAGGGTCATCCCGGCGAGTCAGGAATCAGAGGTGGTGCCAATGGACATCGAGTCAGGGGTAGGTTTGAGTCACTCGGGGACTTATCCGTTCAATTTAGGGATCGCCGAATCACACTCGGGGACTCCTCAGGTCATGTCGGTAGAACATATGTCGGCGGAACCAATGGATATTGATGTTGAAGCAGACCCGGAACCACTAATACCAACATGGGCATAGCCAATATTCAGCTATTTGAAAGATGGGACCTTGTCGAGTGATGAAACATTGGCAAGGCAAACAGCACGAAGAGCAAAAGCATACACCATAATCAACAAGGAACTCTACAAGCGAAGTGTGACAAGTGTACTACAGCGTTGTATCATCCCAGAGACAGGCCAGGAGATCTTATTGGATATCCATCAAGGAGAGTGCGGACACCATGCGTCATCAAGAGCATTGGTGGACAAGGCATTCTGACATGGATTCTACTGGCCAAGCGCATTGGCACAAGCGCAAGAGTTAGTCGGAAGATGCAGTGGTTGTCAACACTATGCGTCCAAGTCACATTTACCAGCATCTGAATTGAAGACTATACCAATCACTTGGCCTTTTGCAGTATGGTGCCTAGATATGATAGGACCATTCAAACCAGCAAGGGGAGGCATGACTCATATCTTGGTCATGATTGATAAGTTCACCAAGTGGATAGAAGTGAAACCAATCAAGAAATTGTACGGTAAAACAGTTGTCACATTCTTAAGGGATATAATCCTAAGATACGGTTACCCACATAGTGTGATCACTGACAATGGCATGAACTTTGCCGAAGGAGCTTTTGCTCGCTTCTGTGGGAAACACCGAATAAGACTCGATGTAGCATCAGTCACCCATCTAGAATCAAATGGACAAGTTGAACGGGCTAATGGCTTAGTTCTGTTAGGGATAAAACCCCGCTTAATGGAACCACTCTAGAGATCACCTGGTTGTTGGATAGAGGAACTACCTTCAGTACTGTGGACATAGAATATGACTCGCCAAGGATAAGGCAATACTCGGAAGCCGATGTAAAAGAGGCTCGAGAAGATGGAGTAGACCTACTCGAAGAAGCAAGGGAACTGGCATTATCCAGATCCGCTATATATCAACAAAATCTCCGACGCTACCATAGCCGGAAAGTGCAACCTCGTGTTTTTCGAGAAGGAGATATGGTGCTAAGGCTGGTGCAGCGCACAGCAGGAATGCATAAATTATCACCTCCATGGGAAGGTCCATTCATTGTAAGCAAAGCATTGCACAATGATTCCTACTATCTCATAGACGCTCGTGAAGCGCAAAAGAACAAGGCGGACAGGTCAGGAGATGAAACCAAAAGGCCATGGAATGTGGCACTGCTTCGTCCCTTCTATACTTAGGAGAAGTAGTGCATGTATCACTGAACTCTCATATGTCGGACGTGTTTGCCGGCTATGTGCTAATAATAAAATGGTATGATTCGAAAAACTGACTCGAGGACTACCCCTTAAGTTTTCCATTTCAATTATTTTACGTCGGCTGGCGTGATACCCGAAATTGTCAGTGAAAATACTGAGCAACTAAGGCCTTCAAACCTTGTTATGTGAAAAATCCCGAAAGATTTTCCAAATCTTGTTATGTGAAAAATAAATGAATAAAATAAAACTTTGTTGATTTTTAGGGTGAGAAGAAACTTTTGATTCCAATTGGAAGCCTTCAAACCTATTTGATCAAACAAATCCTAAAGGGATTTAAAAAGATAAATAATTAATAAAGAAGGTTTTAATAAATGGAATCACTATTTTTGGATCTTTTAAATAAAAGATTTGGTTTTCAAAAGAAAAGGTAGATTTATAAATAAAGGTTATTTTATAGAGCCAATTAATCTTGGCCAAGCTTTTAAAATCAAATATTTTGTTTTGATAAAAGAAGTAAAGGTTTATTTAAATAAAATAATAAGGATTTAATAATATCCAAATTTATTGAAGTAAAAACTTTTTCCTTTTTAAATAAACACTAAAACTTGTTATTTTATTTTAAATAAGATTTCCAAGTGTTTTTGTTTTCAAATAAAACCTACTGAAAAGGTTTTGGTTTGGTTTAGATTTCAAATAGAGTTTTAAAATAAATTAAACCCTATTTGGAAAATAAAGGCTAAGGTCTATTTTATTTAATTATTAATAGATCTTAAAAGAATAAAAATATTATTTTATTTTGGACTTTGGAATATGTTGACAAACAGAATTAAACTTCACCCAATGTTTGGTGATGATTTGAATTCAAAAGGAGTTTTAAAATTATTATTATTAAATCCTATTGATTTAAAAACTAGAGCTTATTTTGAATAATTAAAAGATCCCAAAATGAATAAGTTTTTATTCAAAAATTGATTCCAGAATGTTTTACTAATCAATATTTAAAACTACACAAACTTTGACAAAGGTTTGAATTCATGTGTTGTTTGAATTGTTTGATTGAGTTTCAAAATAGAAAAATCAAAATAGAAAAAGATAAAGCATTCAGAAAGAAAAAAAATGGAATCGGACCTGACCCAACTCACCTGGCCCAGCAGCCCAGTCCAGCCCAACTAGCTCTCTCCCCTCAGGAAATGATTCATACCTACTTACTGACCCACGCAGACACCGACGAGTGGACCCTCTCCCTATCTCACTCCCTCGCTGACGCCCAGACCCCACTGCCACCTCAGCGTCGTCTTCAACCCCCAGACCCCGCCCTGCCGTTGCAGACAAGAAACATCGGCGTTGATTACGCGTTAATGGCCGTATTACTCCACCCCGCGACCACGCCCATTTAACCGCCCGCGTCTTACCTCTCTTTCCCCCCAGACCCCGCACCACCGGAGCCACCAGGCTGCGCTAATTTCACCAGAAACCCCACTCTGCTCCGACGAACTCGTGAGCAAATTCTGGCGTCGTCCAGCCTCGCCTCGCCTGCCCAAGCACACGAGCTCGCTCCTCACCTCCTGACACATCTCCCCGTGCCACTCATTCACTCGCGGGCACTCCGCAACGTCGACTGCGTCATCACTGAGCGCCGCCGCGTCTGTTACTTTCTCCGGCGACCTCCCCCTGGTAAGACAGACCGCCCCGAAACCATTCTTTGATGCTCACATGTTTCCTGGTACCGTGCGCGTCTAACGCACCCCTTATTTCGATCTGGCACGCCTTGTAGCCCCGCCTCCGTCGACGACCATACGAACCCGAGGCGCAGCTCCACTCCGGCGAGCGATTACCCCTACTCCAGTGCGCCCCTCACCAGACCAGCACCACCTCGAGCTTCACCACGACCTCACGAACACGGTGAGCACCCCCGTTCCCTTCTTTGCTTCCTGACGCTGCTCCACCAGAGAGGGCCGCCGCCGTACCGGCCGCTTGCGCCATTTCGTGGTCAAGCGCACAGAGCCCGTCAGATCCAAATCATGTGGCTACGATTAGATTAGATCGAAGGGGTAAGTTTGATTCAGAGCCGTAGGATTTCATTTAGATCTAACACACCGCATCAGTCGATCCACCCGAAGCGCTACCAACGAATAGGAAAGCGCCATGTGGCCAGCCTCTGATTTAAAACAGATTTTAGAATCTGATTTTGATGCAAATTTGCAAACCTCATAACTTTTGATCCACACGTCCAAAATTTGCAAATTTTATATCAATAGAATCAGTGGAACAAGCCCTAGCCAACCATGCACTTTGTTTAGTAAAAAGCTTCTGTTAAAATGTTTGTTTTTGCAGAAACTTGTGTATGCTTAATTAGGTTATAAAAATTATTCCAAAATGATTTTGAGGATAAAATCTTTGGCAAATGGTTTGTTGGGAACCTACTGACCGTAGGAACCAACCCATGGATTTAAAAATGTATTTGGGGAAGATTAGGATGGATTAATTGGATTAGCTCATTTCTAGTCAAATAAAAATATTGATTTTGATATGGAAATGATTTTTGAGCAAAATCTTTGGAAAATGTTTTGATTCAAACCTACTGACCCTAAACAACAAGTTTTGAGAAATAACAACTTATTTGGTGAACAATATAAAATGGTTGCTTTGCTAAAAACATTTTCCACCACATAAAATAATGTTTTAAGTTAAAAATGGTTTATAGATAAAAACCCTTTTGCAAATGGTTTTGCCACTTTAGAAAATGACCACTTTAAACTTTATAATGTTTAGAGCCTAGTAGAAACCACCCTTGCAAATAAAACTATCTTTTGCATGCTTGCATGCATGACCTTGTTTGTGTTATTTTATGTGTGATGAATTTTTGAATATTGGTTGGAATGCTAGTTGAACCTATGTTTGCTTGATTGATTTGTAGTGAAGTTAGAAGAGTGTGACATTAGCAATATCAAGAAGTGAACCAACATTCCCTACCAAAAAGGCAAGTGTCACTATCATCCATGTCCTATTATTTTCATTATACTTAGGGGATTTTGAAAACATGCATGAAAAGGATTTCTATACTTTATGCTATGCTAAATCCTATTAGGATACTCTATATTCCTTAGTAGAAACAATGTAGTTGTATTATGCTTAGCCCTGCAAAATATTTTGAGAAGAGATACATGTTGAGATTTTATGAAGTTGAGAAAAGACTTATGTTTTATATAATAAAACAAGTACTCAAAGAACCACCTGGGTGGACAAGGATACTAAGTTTTGGAAAAGGTGGCAACAAGAGGAACCATGTTTATATGGCAATCTCTTTTGTTGTGCACCAGATGAAAACCACCTAGGGACTTAGAGATTGAACATGTTTCTCGTACAGTGGCTTCCGTGTACAGCCACATGCTAAATGGGCACTGGCTTAGTCAACTACATAGTGGAAGACCCATGCATTTGTCTTCAGGTTGACTGGAATGAGGGAACTTGGAACCCTACATTGGTGCCTGAAGACAAGCTAGCATTGTGTGAGGACCCTATGGAAAGACTTCATCACATTCTCAATCTGCCAGTACTCCATCTTGGTGAGTACTTATCCAGCGGCCACTGGTGGCAACAAGATGAGATTGTGTCATGTGGGTAAAGTGTAAAACTTCTGCAGAAGATTAAATTCTAAGTACTTAGCCGTGTCCCCGGTTATGGACAATACTGAGCAACTAAGGCCTGAAGCTATGGGAAATCTCGACATTCCAATTTCTAATAGCAAAACTTTAAAGTGACAATAAAAACTTGAAGTACTTGGGGTGTACCAAGGAGCTCAAGAGATTTTGATAAAAACTTGAAGTACTTGGGGTGTACCAAGGAGCTCAAGAGATTTTGACAAAAACCTGAAACACTTGGGGTATACCAAGGAGCTTAGAAAGATTGACAAAAGATCCAAACTATTTTTGAAAAGATAGGATAAAACTATATTGCTTTCTGCAAGTGAGCCTAAACCCTACTTAGCCAAATATGCATGTAGTGGTAGAATCCACCTATTCTTCATAGTAGTGAAACTTGCCAATACAATTCAAATGTATTGACCCTTGTGGCTGCAACTTGTTATGTTGCAGGTTTGTTTGTTGTTAGTGAAGTTGATGAATAGGATTACAAGTCTACAACCAACATGTCTGCTTGTGGCACTTTGAAGATGAAGGACCCCATGCTTATAGATATTCTGCTGCAATGTAATGTAATAGCCAAATGAGCTATGTAAGATGTAATGAATTATTTTATTCCTGGTTATAAAGTTGTATTATGACCTTTGTTTCTTGATATTACATCTTAACTGTGAATGCTAGCTATTGATCCAGGGACTAGCATTGTAAACACAGGGATCTCTACCTTATTAAAGGTTGGGATCGTGATAGATGGTATCAGAGCATTGTGTTGCCTGTAGAATTGTAACCCTAGGATTGGACCAAACCCTTAGAAAATAGGTGTTGTATTTGTTCCAAAACTTATTTACAAACAATCTTGTAAACTCTTTCCTCAACCATTTGTGTTTCAACTCTACATCTCTTCTATTTTCAACTTGATGGATAAAGCCTACCCCATGGCCAAATACTTCACCACGTGCAAAGGACATCATCAACTCTAATGACTTCAACATCTTCAACTCTAATGACTTCAACATCTTCAACTCTAATGACTTCAACATCTTCAAGTGATTTCAACCTTATTGTCAACAAGGACTTCAACCTTGGATATCACTAAGGACTACAAGTGAAACAAGAAATACTACCCAAGACTTGAAGACTAAGGAAACACAACTTAGAAGGAATCAACATTACCTTGAAGTTTTGAGACCAAAGATACAAGAAACTCTCCAAGGATACAAAGATCTTGTTTATGAAGAATCAACTAAGAAGGATGTAAAGATCACAAGTGAACCATATAGATGGACCACCATATTTAGTTAAGTCAAACACACCAACTTATGTGGTGTAACAAAATATTTTTGGTTGCCTAAGTATATGCTTGAAAAGTTGTTGTTTGAGTGGAATATTTGTTTGAGATTGCTTGCACATTGCTTGAATGAATTGTGATGTGTGTGAATAGAATTGTTTCCTTAGAAATATCTTGCCTATTCTAATCTCAAATCAACCCAAACAGATGACTACTCCAAGAGACTCCAACATCAAGGTTGATGACAACAACAACAACAACAACCAAGAGGACAACATGAAAGAACTTATAGCAACCCAAAACCAGTTGAACCAAGTGACAACTCAATTCATATCCAACACCAGTGAGGTAGAGCCAACCATGCAAAGGTTTTTGGAAACCCAAGCCCAATTGTTGCATAAAGTGGCAGATCAAATGATCAACATGGAAAGCAACTCTTCCAAAGGAGTTTGTGACAACAAGGATGACAAAGACGTTATTCTAGAAGGAACCAAAGCTTGCAATATTTGTGGAGACAAGGATCACACTTCCAAGGAGCATGGAGATCAATGCCCTAATTGTGAAGAGAGACATCCAACAAACCAATGTCCCACCTCTCAAGCTACTTGTTACCTATGTGAAGGAAATAATCATGTGCCTATCCAATGCCCCATCTATTCCATAGTTGAACAAAGGAAACAAGGTGGAGTACAACAACTGATTTCAGACTATCAAGAGGGAGTCAAGTCTACCAAGAAGGATGAGGACAAAGGAAAAGCTCCACTTGTACCTCCATGCAATACAACCCAATTTAAAGGACCAAAGAAGAAGCATATGAATTATCCAAGGAGCAATAGAAGGTCAAAGAAACCAGTAGACATTCCTACCTATGAGATAACATATGAGGAACATGAACTAGAAGCACTCCTAGCTTTGGAGAAACCCAAGAAAAAGAAGAAGGACAAAAGTCAGGTGCAATGTCATCATTGCAAAGAAATGGGACACTATGCCAGTGAATGTCCAGAGAAGCAGAAGTATAAGGAGATTGGTCAAGTATGGTGCAACAACTGCAAGGAACTAGGCCATTATGCAGCAACTTGTCCACAAGAGATACGTGAAGAACTCAAACTTATCACATGTTACAACTTTGGTAACCAAGGACATTATGCAAGCAACTGTCCAGAAAAGATGAAGCACAAGATAAACAAGCCTATGAAGGATCTCAGCCTTGTCACATGTTTCAAGTGTGGAAACAAAGGACACTATGCAGATGTTTGTCCAGAGAAGCTTCCTCAAGATCCCAAGCAAGCCAAGATGTAATTTAGATGGAAAATATTTTAAGGGTGGTAGTACCCTAGATGCTTTGAGCCAACTTGTAACCCTAGCCTTCCCAAAATCTCGGGACGAGATTTATTTTAAGGGTGGTAGCCTGTCACATCCCAAAGATTTTCCAAATCTTGTTATGTGAAAAACAAATGAATAAAATAAAATTTTGTTGATTTTTAGGGTGAGAAGAAACTTGTGATTCCAATTGGAAGCCTTCAAACCTATTTGATCAAACAAATCCTAAAGGGATTTAAAAAGATAAATAATTAATAAAGAAGGTTTTGATAAATGGAATCACTATTTTTGGATCTTTTAAATAAAAGATTTGGTTTTCAAAAGAAAAGGTAGATTTATAAATAAAGGTTATTTTATGGAGCCAATTAATCTTGGCCAAGCTTTTAAAATCAAATATTTTGTTTTGATAAAAGAAGTAAAGATTTATTTAAATAAAATAATAAGGATTTAATAATATCCAAATTTATTGAAGTAAAAACTTTTTCCTTTTTAAATAAACACTAAAACTTGTTATTTTATTTTAAATAAGATTTCCAAGTGTTTTTGTTTTCAAATAAAACCTACTGAAAAGGTTTTGGTTTGGTTTAGATTTCAAATAGAGTTTTAAAATAAATTAAACCCTATTTGGAAAATAAAGGCTAAGGTCTATTTTATTTAATTATTAATAGATCTTAAAAGAATGAAAATATTATTTTATTTTGGATTTTGGAATATGTTGACAAACAGAATTAAACTTCACCCAATGTTTGGTGATGATTTGAATTCAAAAGGAGTTTTAAAATTATTATTATTAAATCCTATTGATTTAAAAACTAGAGCTTATTTTGAATAATTAAAAGATCTAAAAATGAATAAGTTTTTATTCAAAAATTGATTACAGAGTGTTTTACTAATCAATATTTAAAACTACACAAACTTTGACAAAGGTTTGAATTCATGTGTTGTTTGAATTGTTTTATTGAGTTTCAAAACAGAAAAATCAAAATAGAAAAAGATAAAGCATTCAGAAAGAAAAAAAATGGAATCGGACCTGACCCAACTCACCTGGCCCAGCAGCCCAGTCCAGCCCAACTAGCTCTCTCCCCTCAGGAAACGATTCACACCTACTTACTGACCCACGCAGACACCGACGAGTGGACCCTCTCCCTATCTCACTCCCTTGCTGACGCCCAGACCCCACTGCCACCTCAGCGTCGTCTTCAACCCCCAGACCCCACCCTGCCGTTGCAGACAAGAAACGCCGGTGTTGATTACGCGTTAATGGCCGCATTACTCCACCCCGCGACCACGCCCATTTAACCGCCCGCGTCTTACCTCTCTTTCCTCCTAGACCCCGCACCACCGGAGCCACCGGGCTGCGCTAATTTCACCAGAAACCCCACTCTGCTCCGACGAACTCGCGAGCAAATTCCGGCGCCGTCCATCCTCGCCTCGCCTGCCCAAGCACACGAGATCACTCCTCACCTCCTGACGCATCTCCCCGTGCCACTCATTCACTCGCGGGCACTCCGCAACGTCGACGTCATCCTATCACCGAGCGCCTGCTCACATTTTCTAGCGACCTCCCCCTGGTAAGACAGACCGCCCCGAAACCATTCTTTGATGCTCACATGTTTCTTGGTACCGTGCGCGTCTAACGCACCCCTTATTTCGATCTGGCACGCCTTGTAGCCCCGCCTCCGTCGACGACCGTACGAACCCAAGGCGTAGCTCCACTCCGGCGAGCGATTACCCCCACTCCAGTGCGCCCCTCACCAGACCAGCACCACCTCGAGCTTCACCGCGACCTCACGAACACGGTGAGCACCCCCGTTCCCTTCTTTGCTTCCTGTATCGCCGGCTCCGCCGTAGACAGAGCGTGCGCCGCCGCCAGCCGCCGCTAGCGCCGCCAGCTCGTGGTCAAGCGCACAGAGCCCGTCAGATCCAAATCCTGTGGCTACGATTAGATTAGATCGAAGGGGTAGGTTTGATTCAGAGCCGTAGGATTTCATTTAGATCTAACGCACCGCATCATTCGATCCACCCGAAGAGGTACCAACGAATAGGAAAGCGCCACGTGGCCAGCCTCTGATTTAAAACAGATTTTAGAATCTGATTTTGATGCAAATTGGCAAACCTCATAACTTTTGATCCACACGTCCAAAATTTGCAAATTTTATATCAATGGAATGAGTGGAACAATCCCTAGCCAACCATGCACTTTGTTTAGTAAAAAGCGTCTGCTAAAATGTTTGTTTTTGCAGAAACTTGTGTATGCTTAATTAGGTTATAAAAATTATTCTAAAATGATTTTGAGGATAAAATCTTTGGAAAATGGTTTGTTGTGAACCTACTGACCTTAGGAACCAACCCATGGATTTAAAAATGTATTTGGGGAAGATTAGGATGGATTAATTGGATTAGCTCATTTCTAGTCAAATAAAAATATTGATTTTGATATGGAAATGATTTTTGAGCAAAATCTTTGGAAAATGTTTTGATTCAAACTTACTGACCCTAAACACCAAGTTTTGAGAAATAACAACTTATTTGGTGAATAATATAAAATGGTTGCTTTGCTAAAAACATTTTCCACCACATAAAATAATGTTTTAAGTTAAAAAAGGTTTATAGATAAAAACCCTTTTGCAAATGGTTTTGCCACTTTAGAAAATGACCACTTTAAACTTTATAATGTTTAGAGCCTAGTAGAAACCACCCTTGCAAATAAAACTATCTTTTGCATGCTTGCATGCATGACCTTGTTTGTGTTATTTTATGTGTGATGAATTTTTGAATATTGGTTGGAATGCTAGTTGAACATATGTTTGCTTGATTGATTTGTAGTGAAGTTAGAAGAGTGTGACATTAGAAAGATCAAGAAGTGAACCAACATTCCCTACCAAAAAGGCAAGTGTCACTATCATCCATGTCCTATTATTTTCATTATACTTAGGGGATTTTGAAAACATGCATGAAAAGGATTTCTATACTTTATGCTATGCTAAATCCTATTAGGATACTCTATATTACTTAGTAGAAACAATGTAGTTGTATTATGCTTAGCCCTGCAAAATATTTTGAGAAGAGATACATGTTGAGATTTTATGAAGTTGAGAAAAGACTTATGTTTTATATAATAAAACAAGTACTCAAAGAACCACCTGGGTGGACAAGGATACTAAGTTTTGGAAAAGGTGGCAACAAGAGGAACCATGTTTATATGGCAATCTCTTTTGTTGTGCACCAGATGAAAACCACCCAGGGACTTAGAGATTGAACATGTTTCTCGTACAGTGGCTTCCGTGTACAGCCACATGCTAAATGGGCACTGGCTAAGTCAACTACATAGTGGAAGACCCATGCATTTGTCTTCAGGTTGACTGGAATGAGGGAACTTGGAACCCTACATTGGTGCATGAAGACAAGCTAGCATTGTGTGAGGACCCTATGGAAAGACTTCGTCACATTCTTAATCTGCCAGTACTCCATCTTGGTGAGTACTTATCCAGCGGCCACTGGTGGCAACAAGATGAGATTGTGTCATGTGGGTAAAGTGTAAAACTTCTGCAGAAGATCAAATTCTAAGTACTTAGTCGTGTCCCCGGTTATGGACAATACTGAGCAACTAAGGCCTGAAGCTATGGGAAATCTCGACATTCCAATTTCTAATAGCAAAACTTTAAAGTGACAATAAAAACTTGAAGTACTTGGGGTGTACCAAGGAGCTCAAGAGATTTTGATAAAAACTTGAAGTACTTGGGGTGTACCAAGGAGCTCAAGAGATTTTGATAAAAACTTGAAGTACTTGGGGTGTACCAAGGAGCTCAAGAGATTTTGACAAAAACCTGAAACACTTGGGGTATACCAAGGAGCTCAGAAAGATTGACAAAAGATCCAAACTATTTTTGAAAAGATAGGATAAAACTATATTGCTTTCTGCAAGTGATCCTAAACCCTACTTAGCCAAATATGCATGTAGTGGTAGAATCCACCTATTCTACATAGTAGTGAAACTTGCCAATACAATTCAAATGTATTGACCCTTGTGGCTGCAACTTGTTATGTTGCAGGTTTGTTTGTTGTTAGTGAAGTTGATGAATAGGATTACAAGTCTACAACCAACATGTCTGCCTGTGGCACTTTGAAGATGAAGGACCCCATGCTTATAGATATTCTGCTGCAATGTAATGTAATAGCCAAATGAGCTATGTAAGATGTAATGAATTATTTTATTCCTGGTTATAAAGTTGTATTATGACCTTTGTTTCTTGATATTACATCTTAACTGTGAATGCTAGCTATTGATCCAGGGACTAGCATTGTAAACACAGGGATCTCTACCTTATTAAAGGTTGGGATCGTGATAGAAATTTATCTCGGAACAAGTAGTGTTTACTCGGAAGAAATCAACTCTTCGACTATGTTGTTGTCCAAAAACACGGCTTCATGGCAAGCAAGAGAAAAAGATGTAAGACGGGTAAACACGAACGCCGGATAAAGACAAAGGAGAAACGAGAGTCGGCTTTAGTTTTTTGCCTAACTCTTTGCAAGTCGTGTTATACTACGTGTCGAGTAATCTCGGACAAGTTATCCAAGTTTCATACCCGCTAACTATATCCTTCGTACTTTGAGACCCTAATGTCGAACACCGAAAAAGGTAGACAAGGGCCAAAGGCAAGGAAAGGTGACACAGCGAAATGAAACTCGGGGGCTTGCCCTTGAATGATTCGCACTTAGAGCATAACGCAAGCATATAAATCCTATCAAAAGGCACATAATCAAACTTAAAAGTGCAATGTATGTTACATATGTACCCGACATACCGGGGATCTGATCAAAGTTCGAGTGTTGCTTAGCCTAAGGAGCAGAAGAACTCGGAGGAGCCCTCTCGAAGCCAGGTGTAGTGCTTGGAGCATCGGCCGGGTGAGGGGCATCTGTGGTCGGGAGATCCGGATCATCTGACTCGATTGCTTTGCTGTCACCACCCTCTTCATCAGCAACTTCGACGAGCGGGTCGCCAAGGTCAAGGAAGCTGGGCCCTTCACACCAAGCGTGCACCATGGTGTACTCGGCCATGGCATAAGCTCGCTCCTGGCGCTTCTTGATCAGCTCCGGGTCATTCATCCATTTGCCATCCCCCCTTATGCGATCAAGAACATCAAGGTTGATGTCCTCGTACCATGAAAGCACGAAGGAGAGAGCCTTGTCTACTGCAGCTCGGCCGGCCAACTAACGCCATTGATCCATCCGGTCTTCAGTAAGGATCAGTCTCTCGGCAAGTGGCTCGATGAGTTCGGGTGGGTCTTCATCCGGCCAGAGCATGCGAAATGCATTGATAACCGACTTGAGCAAGTCCACACCGCAAGACTTGAGGGTCCTGACCCATTCAGACACCGCTTCGAGGAGCTCCTCCATGGATACCTCGCCGTCAGCAGGAGCACCAGCTTCGGCCCTCATTTTCTTCATGGCTCGGATGGCAAACATGTTGGCCTCAGGAAAATTCTCTGCAAGCAAAAAGAGAAAGTTAGCAAATAACAATGGCAGATGGAAGAGGTCCAGAAAGGACTCATACAGTGCGCAAAGAGTAAGAACTCACTATCGAGAAAGAAATTGATGGTGGCGAGCTTGCTATGCCAAGTTTTGGTCTTGTCTTGGAGGGCATCAAAGTTCAGATTTGTCGACTCGACCAATGACTCGGCCTCGTCAAGCAACTTCTTGGTCTTCTCGGCGCTGGCAACCTGTTGCTCGTTCTTCTCGGCAAGCTCCTCCCTTATCCCCTTCACCTCGGCCAAGTGTTTCTGCTCCGTCTCGGCCATCAGCTTCTTCAGCCGAGTCACCTCATCTCGCTCCTTCTGGAGTTCAGCTTGGTGCTTCTCTGCTTATTCGGAACGAGTTATTTGTCAGCACCAACAGAAAATTTCAGTTATCACAACAATGAGACAAAGAACTTACTCTTGCTCTCGTTGATCTACGAGTGAAGAGCCTTGATGGTAGATTGAGCAGAGGCTGCAAAAAAAAGAACGAGGAAGGATTGAGATAATGAACCAAAGAAAAGAAATCTGAAAAGAAAAAGGACGGATAAGGATATTACCTTGGCCGTGGGTGTCGGTCTGTAGCTTCTCATACACAAGTTCGAGCTTGCGATGCGCCAGAACGAGAGCTTGGTGCACTTTGGTGCGCTCGTTATGCGTGAGCTAATCAAAGAAGACAGACAATAAGGAAGAGTCAAGTCAAGCAACCGGCCGAATCAAAAGGCTTAAGAGTTTACAACCGAATAAGTTTCTTACTCAATAGTAACCTCAGGAGCTAGGGATTGAGGCTCTAACACATGAGCTTGGCATAAGGAAATCAAATAACTTAAGAGCTTACAGCCGAGTAAGTTCCTCACTCGACAGTAACCTCGAGGGCTAGGGATTGAAGCTCTAACATGAGTTTGGCATAAATAAATCAAAGAGCTTAAGAGTTTACAGCCAAGTAAGTTTCTTACTCAACAGTAACCTCGAGGGCTAGGGATCGAAGCTCTAACATGCAAGTTTGGGATTCGAAGACCAAAGTGATTAACAAGAGCTTACGGCCGAGTAAGTGCCTTACTCGGTCGTAACCTCGGGGACTAGGTGATATGTATAAAGGAAATACTCAATAATACAAAAGAGTAAGAAGTTACTTTACCTTGTTCACCTTGTCGGCGCGGGCCATCAAAGTGATGGCATGCTGGGTCATGTAGGAGACGGCCTTGGGGCCCAGCTTCATCTTCTTGCCGGCACGGGTGCTGACCTCCTGCTTGCCAGCTGCATTCCATGCCACGGCATAAGGCTCAGCCGAACAAAGGCTTTTCCCACTGAGTGTTCAAGTGAGAACTTGACCCGTTTTCAGGGTGGTTCCCACATTGGCACGGGTCGCAGCAGCAGAAGTATAGAGAATAACAGCCCTGGAGCCGTCACCTGACCCGGACAGCCGTGGATTCGTCCCCCTTACCCGTTGAAGCGATCATTGTCGCTAATGTCGGAGGCCGTATCTGAGGAGCAGAACCCAGAGCGTAGACTAGCGTTGTTTGCTTGGAGGAAGTGGATTTGCCAAATGAGGGGCGAGTAGAGCCAGAAGCCTTGGGCTGGGTCTGGCCCTTTGACAGAATTGGAGAGCGAGCAGAAGGATTTGGAGAAGAACGTGGAGCCGCCTGACTGGGCTCAGTAGTTTTGCTGGCTCCAAGATCAGGAAGTTGTTCATTCACATCAGCTTGAGGGCTGATGCCAGAGGAACTGGTGGCAGAAGGTTTCTCGGTGCCAGATTCATGGGCACCAAGATTAGAAAGTTTTTCCTGGCCAGCGCCAGGGGCGCTAGCTGAATGACCCATCGGGTCTGCTGACAGTGAGAAGCGTGAGCCTCAACCTGGACAGGACTCGGCGCCGCCGAGTCAGCTGGAGGAGTCGCGGGCCTAAGCGGCGATGCAATGCTGGAAGCAGCCTGGTTCGCCATCAAGGGTGCGGCACTGAAAACAACGAGACACACGTATAAGAGAACGTTAGTGACGAAAAAGAAAAGAACGAAGAAAGCAGAGTACAAAAAGCTTACCCGGTGACAACCGAGTCACGGACGACTCGGCGTGTGACTCGGCGCCCAGCAGCTTGGTGAGTCTCACCTAGGCTGGCAGTAGCAGAGGCAGCAGGAGCTGCCGGAGTGGGCTTGTTCTTCTTGGCCAGCTGAGTGCTGGAGGAGGCTCCGCGTCGCTTCGGCTTAGCGATGGGGATCTTGCCAACTCCGCCCACGGCGAGAGGAGGAGCGTCATGTACCTGGACAGCTGCATAAGTAAATAACGGGCTTACTCGGATAAGCAAAGGGATTAAAGTCACAAGTCATATACCTCCAAAAGCGTACAATCATCATCCTCATCATCGTTAGACCAATCTTGTAAGGGATTGCGAGATTGACTCTTACCCGAAGCTGAGGCAGCCGCAGTGTGCGGGATGGGCATGAAGCACTCCAGGTCATACTCGACCTCATCCGAGTCAGAGCGGTCCCCATGATAACCAGCAGGAGGGACAGTACTGTCATCAACCTGGTGAAGGAGATTCTGCGGAGGACAAACAGAATGAGAAACTAAAAACTAAACTAAGAGTGGCAAAAGAGATAAATCCTACTCGGCGAGAAAGTGATTCGGAAAACTTACCCAGGGGACAGGCCTGACCCGGCTAAACGGTGGGCAACTCCAAGCCCAATCATCCGCCAAGTTCAATTTAAAGATTGAGATTACTCGGCGGGCAATGGAGTCATGGGTGATCTCCTTAGTGGAGTGCTGAGTGGGATCGTGAGAGCCACTCATGAAGCACATCTTGTGGCTCCTCGCTTGGATGGGGCTTACCCAGCGTGAGACGAAGGTGCACATGAGGTCAGAGTCGGCAAGATGAAAGTTTTCATCTGGCGACAGCAACCTTTCCAAGATTGCGTTAGCCTCGTTTACCGCAGCGTCTTGGTCGCGCGGGTCAAGCTGCCAATGCTTCTTGTTGGGGAACTCATCCGAGAAAGGGGGAGCCGGATGTTATCAGTGGACCCGTTGTTCTTGACATAGAAAAAGGTTCTATGCCACTTCTTGCAAGAATCAAGCCCAGCAACCCGAGGAAAGATGGAGGCTCTCCTGGGCGTAATGCTAGCAGCACCACACCGAGTCGGCTTCTTCTCGGCACGGGGAGCACCGGGCTGGGGAACAACTTGAACCCTAAATCTAAAATACTTGGCCCACAGAAGAACTGTAGGCCAAATCCCAAGGTAGGCTTCGCAAGTAGAGATGAAGCAAGAAAGAGAGCCAATCGCATTGGCGGGAAGATGGTGGGTCTGCAGATGGAAGGTGGAAAGAAACGAGGAGAAGAAGGTGCTCATAGGAAGAGCGAAACCGTGTTCAAAATGAGAAAGGAAAACCACACGCTCGCCAGCTTGAGGTTTAGGAGAAATCTCACCGGAGGGGAGACGGCAATCCACTTGCAGCGGAATGCGTCTGGTGGAGCGGAGCCACTCCACCTCTTTGGTGGAGACCTCCGAGCCTTCCCAGCCGCCGCGCTCGCCGGTGGGGATCTCCTGCTCCTCAGCACCGTCAGCGCCGTCGCGAGCATCCATGAGATCAGCAGAGTCAGTCTCCTCCGCGGTTGGAAGAGGCTTGGAGCAGCATGGACCCGTACTGGAATGGAAAGAAGAAAGGGGCAATCGCAACAAAAAAACAGGAGGAAGAAGGAACCGCAAAAGGGGCAGTTCGATTTTGCGAGCGTGAGGAAGAAGAAAGGCCAAGGGAAAACTGAACGGACGTGTGGGAAGTGGAAACCCCTAACCCCTACTTAAGGGCAGTAAAAACCCCGGTCGTGGTATCTATCAGGATGCGTCAGGCCAGTGTGGCCGTGTACTGTGCCAGAAAGCGATCGACAAAGCGCCACGTAGCCAAGGATACACGAAAAATCCCGTGCCATGTCATGTCTAGAAGGACAAAAGACGCATGTTGATGGGACTGCCACAATGACGGGGAATAACTGCGCAGCCGTCACTGTGCCGCCAGAGCTTGGAACAAAAAATGAGGCAAGTAATCATGATTACCTGCTGTCAGTGACTGAAGCGCGCCAAAAATGACTCGGAATTGGCCAAAGTAACTCGGCTCGAGGCAAGAATGAGCCAAGAAGTCAAAGAGTCGACCCGGAAATTGTCAGACTGACCCGGCAAGGTGCGAAATTATGGCGATAAAGACAAAACTAAGTTTCATTCACACAAAAGGAACACGGAGATGCCTAATGTTGAATCGCTAGACCACCAGCCGGGACTAATGTCGAGAGGATAACCCCCGGTAGGGTCACGAGAGGGGAAACATAGCGCAGCTGGGTTAGCTCTGAGTAAAGAAAAAACTAGGCTGGGTAAGAACAGCCAGGTAAGATAAGCATGAAAGCCGACATACAAACTATATCGGCCCGCATAGGACAAAGCTGTAACCCTTGCAGGAACCAACGATCCGAGTCGACCGAGGAAGGGCCGAGTCAAGGAGGACGCGTGGCACCTTTCCGAGTAAGGTTCAGGAGGGACCATGGTAAAGCATGGTCAAAAGAGAAGGGCGACGCCGGGTGACACAAAAGGAGCCGGGTGACGTCCAAAGCATACGCTGACGTACAAAGTAACAGCATGACGCCAAAAAAACAAGAAGCAGCGTACCAGAATACCGTTAGCTGTCAAGCTTTATGGACCAGGCCACTGGGCTTAGAGCAAGCCCATGACCCGGACCACATTGTAGGGACCAAGATCCAAACAGTAATCCCTAGAACCCAAAGGGGTATTAGCTAGCTAGCACTGCCTATATAAGGGGGCGCATAGCAGAAGTAGAAGGAGGTTGGACCAAGTAGGGAACTAGTGTTGTGTACTCTAGCTTATACAGCTCAAGGACCACTTGTAATCTTTGGGGTATCAATCGAATTGCTAAGTCTGGAGAGTTCTACTTGTTCTTCGTTCATGGCTCGACCGTGCACTCCCTCCCTGGTGACCACAAGCACCCATTAGGCCCCCAACTTAAGCCTACCCATGGCATCTGCCGTGCCACCACCACGACACTTTCTATAGTCTAAATAAACTCAAATTTGCCTTAAAAACGTTTTCCAAATAATTTTTATATGCAAAATAGGCCTACAAAAGGTTCTGCAATTAATCCTATTTTTTCCAGAAACAAAATACAAATTCAAGGCGACATAAGTGTAGGGCTTAATTTTATGAATCCAATGATATATTATTTGCAAAATTTGGACAAACATAACAAAAGTTATGAATTTTACAAGTTAAATCAACTAGTAGATTCAAAAACAGATTTTAAATCAAATTTACAGACGCGTGGCAGTGCCTGATTGGCTGATACCGTTTCGCGCGGATCACGTTTCCGCGTCGTTGGATCAAGTCAGATCCAACGCGCTAGATCTAAACTTACCGGTTCGCTAAATGATCTAATCTATGGCGCACGATCTAAATCTAACGGCTTTGGATCAACTGACCAAAAGCAAGCGGCGCTGGCAGGCGGCGCTACTTCCGGCGATGCTCTGGCGGCGCTAGGGGGTAAGGGGATGGTGGCGAGGCTTACCAGACTCGCGTGAACACGGGGAAGCTCAAGGTGGTCGTGGCTTGGACAGGGGCAATTGGCGCAGGCGCAGGCGTCGGAGTTCTCGCTAGCGTCGGGTGGTTGCTGGCGGAGTCGGTGGCGATGACCTAGGTCACCAGAAGGCAAACGAAGGGCATTAGGATGTGCACAAGGTCGCGGTCCACACATTGGTTTGAACTAGAGGGCAAGGGGCGTGTGGTCCTTACCGGAATTACTCGCCGGAGTGGACTGGCGCCTCGGGTGCTCGCGGAGGTTAACGGAGGCGGCGACCTGGGGCGAATTGGGTCAAACCAGAGGCATGATTAGCTGCGCAAGAACATGAGGAACACACTCGTGTGATCTAGAGGCAGAGAGGCGCGCTATACTCACCGGAATAGCTCGCCGGAGTGTGTCGGCAGTGGCGGTGCAAGCTCGATTGTGGGCAGCCTGGTGGCGATTAGGTGATGGCGAGTGAGGGGAAATGACCGCGAGGCAAAGGGGGTTAAGTAGCAGGCATCGGGGGCAGGGATTACGCGAGCATTCATCGCCATTTACTCGGTTTGAATCGCGGCAGTGAAGGGAGGAAACAGCAACGATGACGTGGTCTGCGGGTGCGGGGTTTGGGGATGACGATGACTACGTGGCGCATGGCCCAGTGGTCAGCGAGCGTGGGGTGTGGTTTGCGCGGGTGAGAAAGAGAGATGGGAAGGGGGAACCCGGGTGGGCTAGATGGGCCACAAGGGCTGCTGGGCAGAATAGGCAGCGCTCAATTTTATTTTATTTCCTTTACCTTTTTATTTTCTAATTTGATTTTCAGGAATGTTTTTGAAACTTTAATTCAAATATGTTTGAATTCAAACCTTTTCCAAATTTTTGTACTATGATCCTAGCATTCAAAAGTGTGTCAAACACATATAACCACTCAAAACCACTTTGGTCTTTGAAATGAAAACAAAACCATGCCCCATATATTATATATAAAGTGGGGTTTTAAATGTGGTTCCAATTAGGGTTTTGGTTTGAAAAACATTGTGAAAGACAAACATGCTATGATGATATGAATGCAATGATATGATTTTTCATTTGATGAAATTTGGGATGTTACAAATCTAACCCCCTTAATATGAATCTCGCCCTCGAGATTCAGATTGGCTAGCAAATAGGTGAGCGTGATCTTTCCGAAGGTCATCTTCTCTTTCCCAAGTTGCTTCTTCTTCGGTATGATGGTTCCACTATACCTTGCAGAATTTGATAGTCTTAGTACGAGTAACTATTTCTACAGTCTCAAGTATCCTGATAGGTTTCTCTTCATAAGTAAGATCACTCTCCAACTAAACCTCTTCCAAAGGTATATTGTCCTTCGATGAAGTTTCTTCCATTTCCGGATGACACTTCTTCAAGTGACTCACATAATCCACTTCTCCTTTGCGGCTCAAAATCTTAAATGCGCCAACATATCTTGGTGCCAATTTTATTTTGACTCCAAATCTCTTCACACAACGAAGTGGTGAGACTCTAAGATAAGCTCTATCACCTACCTCATAGGTGACTTCTCTATGCTTTGGATTTGCATAGCTCTTTTGTCGGGTCTGGCTATCTTCAATCTGTCATTTACCAATTTAACTTCCTCTTCAGCCTCCTTGATCAGTTCTAGTCCGAACAAATTTCTTTTTCCTACTCCACTTCATAACAATGGCGTAGTACATTTACTTCCATAAAGAAATTCAAACGGAGCCATCTCAATGCTTGCTTGATAGTTGTTATTGTAAGAGAATTCTGTGTAAGACAGACTTTCATCCCAACTAGCACCATAGTCTAGTGCACAAGCCCTCAACATGTCTTCCAAAATTTGATTGGTCCTTTCTGTCTGTCCATCAGTCTGAGGGTGAAAAGTTGTGCTGAATTCTAACCTTGTTCCCAATGATTCATGCAGTTGTCGCCAAAAATGCGAAGTGAACTGAGTTCCTCTATCAGACACAATACTCTTAGGTACTCCATGAAGACATACAATCCTGTTCATATAGATCTTAGCTAATTTAGCACTTGTATAAGTTGTCTTCACGGGTATGAAATGAGCCACTTTAGTTAGGCGATCCACAACGACCCAAATAGAATCATATCCCGACCTGGTCCTTGGCAGTCCGGTGATAAAATCCATACCAATCTTATCCCTCTTCCAATCAGGAATAGGTAATGGTTGTAATAACCCTGTCGGTTTCTGATGTTCCGCTTTCACTCGACTATACACATCACACAATGCAATATGTTCCATGATATCCTTCTTGAGATTGTTCCACCAAAATCTTTCCTTCACATCCATGTACATTTTGGTGTTACCTGGATGAATGGAATATGGTGAGTTGTGTGCTTCTTGCAGAATCAACTTTCGAAGATCCGGATCTTGCGGAATGCAGATACGTTTTCCATACCATAAAGTCCCTTGTTCATCTTCATGGAATCCTTTAGCCTTCCCTTTACTAATTTTACCTTTAATCTCCTCTATTTCCTTGTCCAACTTTTGGGCTTCTTTGATCTTGTCCAACAATGTTGGTTGAACATCCAATGACATGAGATATCCTTCAGGCATTATCTCCAATCTGAGATATTTTAATTGGGCACATAGATCATCTGGCAATTCTCATTTAGTAAGGCCATTCACATAAACCTTGCGGCTTAAAGCATCTGGTATGCTCCCAGGTACCTGTAATTGTGATCTGTTTGCCAGAACCAAGGGGTCTTGCTGTGGAAACCTTCACGAGCAATCGTCGTTTTTTATGGTTTTTCCGCTTTCCATAGCTGCTCTTTCCACACACCCGGATATCTCCCGCAATTGAGATCCCTGTTAAGGAATAATATCTCGCTCGTGCTTTTTTTGTGAGGAAATCGCTCTACTTTTTCCAGCGATGAGTGATTGAGTAAGGTCTAATTCAATTCTTCAGCCCAATATGCAAGCATTTGGACTCCATCCGAATATGGCAGTTGAACTCTTATAATAGGCTTGGCTCTGGCTGGCCAAAAAAACAAAAATAAAGCAGCAAGGATTTGGAGTCCAACGCGCTAAATTAAAGAGGATTTTCAGTCCTCTGCTCTACCATCCAGAACCTAGAAGGACACTAAACACCCGATTTGACATTAAAGACATCAAGTGGTTTTGTCAAGGTGTCGTACGCGGTGCAGGGTGACAAGAGGTTGGCTTCTCTCAAGGCTTAGCGAATAGAACTAGCTTGGCCTTTGTGTTTGGATTTAGGTTTAGTAGGTGTTGTCTTTCAGGTCCAGGGATTTCCAAATCGTTAGCGGCGGATCTTTCTTCTTTTGGGCGAGCCGCGGAGCTACTTTTTCTTTCTTTCACGGTCGCCTCAAACTCAAACAAAAACGGGTGCACAGTTCTACTGCGTCTTATCGAATAGTGCTTTTGAGTCAAAGTGCAATCACCATTTCATATACACCATATTTATCAATACTGGAAAGTGGTCGTTGGCATACGAGCCAAGGAAATGAGAATACCGCCCGTTCTATCTAGGCTGGTGGCTGAGAGAGGCTAACCGTTTCTTTCGTTTATAAATAGTCTCTTCCTTCCCTTGTTCTTGTCTTTTCTTTTCTTTGTCTTCTTGTTTTAGGAAAGCCCCTTGCTAGGGGTTTGGGGTAGACTAGCTATCCAAGCACTGATCTGATGGATCAAATGCTTTCGAATGAACTACTCAATCAAGGGCTTCCCAAAAGGCCTATTTACTAACTTCTCTTCGTTTCGCATGAGATAAAATTCTAAAGATAGATTTTTACTAAACTATGACCGGCCATCATATTAGAAAATAAACGTATTCCTAAGCTTAATGCACGAAAACAATAAGAGATTAGTTCAAGGAGTACTAAGAAAGGTGCTAACGCAAGTGGGACTCCCGCAGGTAATAAGAAGCTAAAAAAATGAAGCCCATGTCTTTAAAATCCAACGAAGGTTCCTAACTCATTGGATAGCTTAATCTATTGGTCAGGGATCCCATATTTATTTAGGTGCCTAGACTTTTGGGGGCATAGGGTTGTCAACTAATTCATATGACGCCTTCGGCTCCTGGAATCTTCCCACTTGAATGGATTTTATTTCTACTTTTAGTGCATGCCATTTCGTTCTTTTCTTCTTTGTTCGGCTTTCACAAGCAAGATACCTTAAAGCAGGTGACAGTCTATAGCCCAGGAGAGTACCATTGCTGACATGATACAATTAGCCTTCCTCTTAAGATTGATTTACAACTTCAAGCGTTCAAGGCAAGGTTGTGCAATCTCTCGTACCTGCGAGAAAAGGGCTTATTTACTACTACTTTTTATCGATCAATGGTCCACCGGTCCCATCCAATGAGTGCCGCCAAAAAATCCGAGCGAAAATCGAGAAAAGAGCAACTATTCATGCATGTTTTCTTATGAAAACCCCCTTTTTTATTTGGAATATAATTCCCCTTCTTCTACTCGCATCATCTGTTCTATTAACTTGTAACTGTCTACTAATTACAGTATCGAGTGTCCTGGTGATGCAGATATTATATATATAGTCTTCTCAAACTCTAAGTGCACTGATCTGTTAAGTTGTAACTGTACCTTCTAGAAACTAGAAACCAATTATCCGAGTCCCATTTGAGATACGTGAAACTATTCTAGCCAAACCAATTGACCATAACTATCTGATTGCAACATGATTTCAACAAAACGAGGAAAGTATCGAAAATACCACTATCTAGTACATCTAATCTGCTCCCTCAAGTGTGAAACACAAAGGTGCTCCGAAATGAACAAGTAATACGTATGGATGATCGCAGAAAGCAAAATCTAATGCGGACGCTTACGAACATACTCAAAAATGAGCTCTCCAAAGCAATGCAAAATGGCAAAGCTAGAAAAGTTCTCTAGGAAATCACACTAACCATTTCTGCTAGGATTAGGGGCCCTCAAGATAGTAGCGCAAAAGCTTTGACAATGAGAGAAATCAAGATGCTTGTCTTTGGGCGAAGCCACTAAACCACTATTATTTATAGGGGATCCAGGATTTTTTCTTTGATGCTATGGGCAGTAAATGGGGGCAAAGTGCAAAGTTTTTTTTCCTTTTATTTAGGAATTTTGGGAACAGAACATTTCAACAAAGGAGGTCTTTCACAGGTCAAAGAAGACTTAAGACTTAATCTCAATGGGTATAAAATATCCACGCTACTGCGCCTGGCGTAACAGCTCCTGGTGCTGGCTTATTTGCATTCGACCGGAGAACCTCACTTGTCAACTGCCCTGGATTGGATCTACTTACGATTTGAGAAACTGGCTCCAGAACCCTGTTTTTGATGCAGAATCGGTGGTTCCTTCTCTTTTTCATGATTTCCTCCATAAATCAATGGAAAGAACACTTTATTCAGTGAATTTACACGTTCCTGATGCTTTTACTCGCAAAACCGCTCCACAGAACCGCCGTTAACCATTCGTCGTTGAGGAGGCGTATTCTCAAAGGACCCATATCTACTGCTGTGTTAATGGGGGCGTGGTTTGGTAATACGCCAATTTTGCATTCTGGGAGAATAAATAAGGTCATTTTGTAAGTTCATAACAATTTCTGTAAAGCAAGGGGCAAAGCTTCTACGACAACTTCCCCATCATTGCCATCGTCGGCCTTCCCTAGCTCCCCTCCTTCGTCGCTTCTAGAAAGCTAGTAATTGTTTTGTCTTGCTGTTCCAGGCAGGTTGACTAGAGATAGAGAGGAGTGGTTCCTTGATTGGAAACACTACTCGACCACGCAGTGCCACAGTGCCCGGGCCCGCTGCAGGCGCCACTTAATAATACATTTGCCTTCCAGAAAGTTCGAATTCATTATGTTGAAAAAGAAATAAGGAAAAGAGGAGTAAGCGAGTAGGGTCAACAAGATTCTAAACCGCGTGGAACCCACCCTTTTTCGTTTTCTGCCGCCGCAGGGGAGACACAGCCCAGCCGCCTCTCGGGAAAGGGGGGCGAATCTATTGAATATGAAGAAGTGATCAGGAAAGTGTTTACTAAGCTATATTAGCTATTTGAAATACCATTTTGCTGAAATCTTAAGGAATGACCCAGGAACATCTGGAAACGAGTAAAAGGCTGCGAATTTTCCCATGTAGCCATCCCCAGTCTAGTGGGTCCATGTGAAAACGATTTCAGGATAATTCCTCGCAAATGGTTTATCAAAAAGATATAGAATGACAATATGATTCAGACAAGTGTGGATATCACCTAATGGAGGTGCGTGCTCACAATTGAGAGAATTCGAGATAGAAAGTGCGGGGGTAATAAGTTTATTTATTAGTAGTTAGGATAAATAGATAGACGTGAGAGCCAGTACTTTACTAGTTGAAAAAGAGATAGCTTTACCGGGATGGTATTGAAAACTCAAGTCATAGTCCTTGATGAGCTCTAGCCGCCTTCTTTGTCCCATATTGAGTTCCTTATGGGTGAAAATATATTTCAAACTCTTGTGATCCATGAACACTTCACATCATTTTCCCAAAAGATAGTGTCTCCATGTTTTGAGTGCATGGACAACAGAGGCTAACTCTAAATCATGAGTAGGATAATTCACTTCATGATTTTTAAGTTGTCTCGAGGCATAAGCCACAACTTTCTGTTCTTACATCAACACTCCACCCAATCCTTGGTGAGATGCATCACAATAGACTTGAAAATCTTTCTCCAAATCTAGCAGACATAAGACTGGTGCTGATACTAGTCTCTTCTTCAATTCTTGGAAACTGATTTCACATCCTTCAGTCCAGTCAAACTTCTTCTCTTTCTTAAGTAACTCCGTCATTGGCTTAGCTACTTTTGAGAAATTATCAATGAACCTTCTATAATATCCTGCCAAACCTAGGAAACTGCAAACTTCTTTAACTGACTTTGGAGATTCCCACTCAGTTACGGCTGACACTTTTGCGGGATCGACAGCTATTCCATCTCTAGACACAATGTGTCCAAGAAATCCAACTTCGTTCAACCAAAATTTACACTTACTGAACTTGGCATACAACTTGTGCTCCCTGAGAATCTCAAGTATCAAATGTAAATGTTCTTCATGCTCTTCTTTGCTCTTGGAATAGATCAACAAACTTGTCAAGAAACTCCATGAACACTTTGTTCATCATGTTCATGAAATAAGCTGGTGCATTCGTTAGTCCAAATGGCATCACGGTATACTTGTACAATCCATACCTAGTGGTAAAATTGGTCTTAGGTATGTATTTCTCTCTGATATTTACCTGAAAATAGCCTGATTTGAGATCATTTTTTTAGAACACTCGGGCTCCTTCTAGCTGATCAAATAGATCATTGATTCTGGGCAAAGGGTATTTGTTCTTTATAGAGTGAACGGTAATCTATGCACAACATTTGACTTCTATCCTTCTTATCAACAAACAGAACTGGTGCACCCCAAGACAAAGAACTTGGTTGGATAAATCCTTTCTGCAATTGTTCTCCGAGTTGTTTCTTGAGTTCATTCAACTCATCAACTGACATCTTATAGGGTCTCTTTGCTATTGGTCCAGATCCTAGCAGTAAGTCAATCAAAAACTCCACATCTCTATCCGGTGGCATTCCTGGTAATTCCTCCAGAAACACATCCGGGTACTCCTTCACAACTGGTACACTGTCTATGCTAACCCCCTTAAGAGAATTTAGCTTACTCCCTTTAGATTCAAAGTTATACTTGAACCTAATTCGTTTCTTATTCGGGGTTGTGAGTGTAACAGTATGATTGGCACAATATATTACTCCTTCATACTTAATCATCCAATCCATGCCCAAAATTACATCCAATTCTTGGGAATCTAGGATTATCAGACTAACTGGAAACTTATACTTTCCAAATTCTATCACTAGATCATGACATCCATAATTTACTATCATCTCTCCACCTGGAGAGGTTACTTTAATAGGACACCCAATAGTTTCAATTGGAAGTCCATTTTTATCAACAAATGCTCTTGATATGAATGAATGCGATGCGCCGGTATCAAAAAGAACAAGTGCTGGAAAATAGTTAAGCTTGAACTTACCAGCCACAGCATCAGATTCCTCATAGATTTCCTCCACATTGATGTGGTTCACTTGACCCTTCTGAAATGGGTTTGGCTTGTTGGCTCCATCAGCCTTCTTTTCTGGGCATCCATTTGCATAATGCCCAGTTTTCTTGCACTTGAAGCATTCAACCTGAATGATGTCTCTTTTAGCAGGCTGACTTCCATTGCCATTCCCACTGTGATGGCTCTTGTTTCCACTCTTGTGGTTCTTATATCTATCATTGTCATGACTGCGGTGTTGCTTGTTTTCATGGTGACGGTTACTGGTGTGGTGGCTGTTATACTTCCCATGCTTGTGGGACCCAGAACCTCCACTATCATCACCATGGGAACGCTTGTGAGACGATCCCGAGTTGTGCTTATCAAAGTGATGTTTCCTCTTCCTATTCTCCACCTGTTTCGTCTTGCTCTCCAAGATGGTGGCCTTGTCACACAGTGATTGATAAGTTCGGACATATGCAATAGATAGCTGCATGCACATCTCGTCATTCATCCCTTCAAGGATTTTTTCCTTCCTCTTAGCATCAGTATCAACATCATCCGCTGCATAGCGTGCCAGATTGTTGAACTCCTCAATATATTCTGCCACACTACAGTGACGCTGCTTAAGATTATGGAACTCTTTCTTCTTCAAACTCATCACTCCTGATGAGATATGGGCAGTGTGGAAACCATCCTCAAATATGGCCCAAGTCACATCTTCAATAGGAGTGGTGATCTAGAGTTATCCCACCATGTGGTTGCTCGTCCTTCAAGCAGATGTGCTGCAAATCTGACTTTTTTCCTCATCAGTGCAGCCTACGGTGACCAAGTCCTTATTCACATAATGTAGCCAGTCATTGGCTACCACGGGATCAAGGGTTCCCGAGAACTTGGCAGGCCTCGACCTCAAGAACCTCGTAAGCATATCAAAGGCTGGTGGGTTGTTTTGATTGTTGTTGTTGTTATTTTTGTTGTTGTTGTTCTTTTGATTCTGATTTGCCATGAGCTGGGTCATCATCTGCATCAACTGAGTTTGAGCTGTCATCAGCTGCTACATCTCATTGCCATTGTTGTTATTGTTGTTTTGGTTGGGATTGGCACGACGGGGAGGCATCTGTGGTTTCAATAAGGATAAGTAATGAGATATAACTTGTAGATGCGAATATGCACAATACATCACATAGCAACAATCACAATTAAGCAAGCACAAGATAAACTTAGAGTTTAAACAATGTAAACAACAAGTTTTGGAAAAGTAACACACTAGAAAATCCATCCACATGTTGGATGATCATTGCGACTCGATAAATAAAAGGATGATAGGTAAATAGATAGCCGAGTAGTCAACACTACTCCTCCATGTCGACCTCCTCATCCACTAGAGTAAGTCCAGCTGTCTCCATGGTTGTCTTGTACTCCTCCACATTGGTGGTCAAGGCATCGATCTTTGCACGAAGGGCTCTCTTCTGCGAGCACAGCCTCTCTATCACTCCCTGCTGAGTCTCTAGCTCAAGGTCCTTGAGCTCTATCTCGTCCCTCATGTCCTTGATTTTCTTGTTCCTATCCTGCACTCTCTTATCTTGATTCTTGAACCTCTTGTCTTGGCTCTCTAACCTAGCCTCCATCTCCTTGATGATCTTGTCCTGCTCTGTGAAGGCCTTGTCCTTATCCCTCAACTGAACATGAAGCTCGTCATTGCTAAGAATGACGTTGGTCCTATCTGTGTCAAGGTGTCTAACGAGTCTCTCTAGATCCTGAAGATACAGACGTATTTGCTTGATAGTCTCTCTAGTAGCGTCATCATACACTACAGCCTCTCCCTGCTCGTCACGTCTCCCAAACGGGTGAAAGTAGAGGCCCCTGAGCTCGGTGGAGTGACGTCCGCAGAGGCGTCCAAGTAGCTCCTGCATGACTACGTCTAGTCCCTTCTCCTTGTCATCATGCATAAACTTGAAGGTAATCTCCTCGGTGAGTGGCTCCGTCTGGCGTCCAGACTGCGAGACTCTAAAGCCCCAAAGATCCTTCCTCTCGAACTTCGTAAGCTGAAGTCCCTTAATACTAGGAAGTGGAAGATTGAGCACACTAGTGAGCTCCACAAGACAAGAACCAAAAATAGTTCCCTTGAACTCCTCGGCAGTGCTGACAATGAAGCTAGGCATCTATTGCATAGGATAGACAAAATTAGAATCAACACAAATAAAGAGAAAACATAAGATAGTGAAACAAAATCCAAAAGCATACATTCAACACTAAAACATACAAGTCATGCCATACAAACATCTTCCACAAGTACTAAGGTTCAAACATAACTTAGACAAAACTTTCCATACCACATTGGTTGGTATGATCAAATTACTAACGCGAGAAAACGACAAGTGTGGTGGTCCAACTATTGGGTACGTCACAATTCTCACTCATATGCTAAGTCTATGATATCTTCCCTTAGACGTTTTATGGCGGTATCTAAGCCTTGGGTATACTTCTTATCCTTGCTAAGGTCATTTTGAGTGTTGAGCATTCTACACTTGAGTCTTTCACCAAGATCCTTGATAGCATTCCAAGTTGCATTTCTTGCAGATTCAAAGAATGACATATACATTTCTGAGTTGGTGACCATGCAGAATCCTGACTCTTTGTGGTTGTCTACCTTGTTTTTGTATAAGTGGAGTTGTACCCACCAATATTCTTCTCCTTCATCCATCACTGGAAATCCCATGTACACGGCTTCACCATGTATTCCCAAGCTAACCATGAGGTTTTTGAGTGCCTTGGGAAACTCCATCTCGCATTCTAAGGTCATGGTCATGAGTGGTCCCTTCTTGACGGCTTCGTTGATGGCGTCCATCTACAAATAGAGATGAGAAAGAAGATTAGAAGAGGTTTACGAGAAGAAAAAGACAAGTGTGGAATTTGCAAAGAGTTGCATTTTTCCTAGTGGTTTCCTTAGTCTAATCCATCTTAGGGTCATAATCCTGCAGGCAACACAGCGTTCTGATACCATCTGTCAGACCCACGTTTTAAGGTAAAGGTCCCTATGATTGCAATGCTAGTCCCTGGATCAAATGCTAGCATCCACAGTTTAAGATGAAGTACACAGATACAAAGGTCGTTATTACATCGTCATTCTAGAGATAACATAGTCTTTACAACTCAATAGCCCAAGGATAATACATGGAGTTCATAACATAAAGTAAATAACTATAAGTCTTCATCTTCATGTGCCACGGGCAAACATGTTGAGTGTAAACTCACAACCCTAGTCTCCATCAGCGTAACCTGCAACATCATAACTTACAGCCATAGAGGGTCAATACATTTGGAATTGTATTGGCAAGTGATACCATAGTACAATAGTGGTATCTAACATCTATATGAATTTGGCTAAGTGTAGCTTAGTCTGGCTTTGCTCAAAATAAGGTTTTGTCTTATTAGTTGAAAACACTAAGTTTTTCTTTGATAAAAACTCTTAAGGAACCACCAATAGACATTGGTGAACCCTTACCCTTGTTCAACCACAAGTTTTAGCTTAGATAAATTGGGGTGAGGAGATCCTTGATTGCTTCAATGTCTTTGATGCTCAAATTGTCCGTTGTCGGGGACATGGCTAAGTACTTAGGTTTTACACTCTCGAGAGGTGGTGCACTTTCCCCACAATACTCGACGTGCATCAAGACGAGACTTTTCAGAAGCATTCCCTTAGACCACCATGGACACGTTCCATCCTATCAACCCTACCACCAACTGTTCATCTGGCTAAGCTCTTGCAACCAAGTTGGTCAAGGCAGAGCCCATATGCCATGTGGTTGCACTAGAAGCTTCTCAACACTAACCATCTCAAATCCCTTTGTTCCTGGGTGGCCATCCACAAGTGTGATACACAAGGTAAACCATAGACATGGGCCTTGTGAACCACTCAACATAAACTAACCATACCATTCCACCCAGGTGATTCATTCACATAGTTGTTTTATTAATCAAAAACACAAGTCATTAACTTAGCAATATTTCATAGCATGAATAATACACCCTTGTATTATACTAGCTAGGCTAAGCATACTAGTATAGCAAGTTTCTTAACTTAGTGAAAAATCTACTAAGACTACAACTACTAGGATTTCACAAGGCATAGCATAGTATATACTTAGAAAAAATTCTCCATGCAAGTCCTACACAAAATAACACTAGTGCATAGTCAAAATAATAGGAAAAAAATATGGAGCATCACTTGCCTTGATAGTTGGGGGAGTAGGAACAATCCTCACAATCACAATCACCACAATCACCAAAATCTACACAAAAAATCATAACACCAAATTCATATTTCAATAATCAAACAAAAATACATATGAATGCATGCAAATGCAATGGAATGATTTTCTACACTAAAAAAGTCAAATCAAACAGTACTGAATACAAAGCAAACTTTCTATAGTCTAAATAAACTCAAATTTGCCTTAAAACATTTTCCAAATAATTTTTATATGCAAAATAGGCCTACAAAAGGTTCTGCAATTAATCCTACTTTTCATAAACAAAAGAAAAATTCAAGGACACATAAGTTTAGGGCTTAATTTTATGAATCCAATGATATATTATTTGCAAAATTTGGACAAACAGAACAAAAGTTATGAATTTTACAAGTTAAATCAACTAATAGATTCAAAAACAGATTTTAAATCAAATTTACATACGCGTGGCAGCGCCTGATTGGCTGATACCGTTTTGCGCGGATCAAGTTTCCGCGCCGTTGGATCAAGTCAGATCC
The DNA here is from genome assembly GCA_023614405.1 of Avena insularis. Taxonomy (NCBI): domain Eukaryota; kingdom Viridiplantae; phylum Streptophyta; class Magnoliopsida; order Poales; family Poaceae; genus Avena; species Avena insularis. Next base: position 474,349,238 of record CM042697.1, read on the forward strand.
AACGCGCCATATCTAAACTTACCGGTTCGCTAAATGATCTAATCTATGACGCACGAACTAAATCTAACGGCTCTGGATCAACTGACCAAAAGCGAGCGACGCTAATGTCGCTGGCGGCGCGCATCTTGCGCGGCGTTACAGCGGCGCTTAGGGTAAGGGGTGGCGAGGCTTACCAGACTCGCGTGAATACGGGGAAGCTCAAGGTGGACGTGGCTTGGACAGGGGCAGTTGGACGTGGGCGCAGGAGCTCGTCGGGGTTCTCGCTGGTGTCGGGTGGTTGCTGGCGGAGTGAGAGGCGACGACCTAGGTCACCAGAAGGCAAACAAATAGCATCAGGATGTGCACAAGCTCGCGGTGCACACATTGGTTTGAACCAGAGGGCAAGGGGCGTGCGGTCCTTACCGGAATTACTCGTCGGAGTGGACTGGCGCCTCGGGTGCTCGCGGAGGTTGACGGAGGCGGCGACCTGGGGAGAATTGGGTCAAACCAGAGGCATGATTAGCTGCGCAAGAACATGAGGAACACACTCGTGTTATCGAGAGGCAGAGCGCCACACTATACTCACCGGAATAGCTCGTCGGAGTGCGTCGGGCAGCGGTGGTGCGAGCTCGATTGTGGGCAGCCTGGTGGCGATTAGATGGTGGCGAGTGAGGGGAAATGACCATGAGGCAGAGGGGGTTAAGTAGCAGGCGTTGGGGGCGGGTATTAAGCGAGCATTCATTGCCATTTACTCGGTTTCAATCGCAGCAGTGAAGGGAGAAAACAGCGGCGACGACATGGTCTGCGGGTGCGGGGTCTGGGGGTGACGATGACGACATGGCACAGGGCCCAGTGGTCAGCGAGCGCGGGGTGTGGTTTGCGCGGGTGATAAAGAGAGAGAGGGAGGGGTAACCCGGGTGGGCTAGATGGGCCACAAGGGCTGCTGGGCTGAATAGGCAGCGCTCAATTTTATTTTATTTCCTTTACCTTTTTCTTTTCTAATTTGATTTTCAGGAATGGTTTTGAAACTCTAATTCAAATCTGTTTGAATTCAAAACTTTTCCAAATTTTTGTACTGTGATACTAGCATTCAAAAGTGTGTCAAACACATCTAACCACTCAAAAGCACTTTGATCTTTGAAATGAAAACAAAACCATGCCCCATATATTATATATAAAGAGGGGTTTAAATATGGTTCCAATTAGGGTTTTGGTTGGAAAACATTTGTGCAAGACAAACATGCTATGATGATATGAATCCAATGATATGATTTTTCATTTGATGAAATTTTGTATCTTACAATAATTCGTGAACTCTCCTATGTTAACCATATAGGAGAAATATGAACTTCCTAGGAAATATATATGTGGTTTGCAAAATGTTGTTTGCAACCATGATCTTGATATTAAAAATATTACTAGAAACTATTTTGAAAGATGAAAGAATGCTAATGAATGCCATGATATGTATAATGATACTATTTACATAAATAACTCTATGAACTTGCATGCTTTAAAGCGTTACAATGATAGATTTGCTTCTAGTAAATGTAACTACTATGAAAGAGGAGGTGATAAGTGCCCCCTTCATGCTTATAGTTATTATATGTTGTGTTCACCTACTGATATTATTCAATTTCATGCCTATATTTGCTATAATTTAGTGATATATAAAATTCCAATGCATCGGAATAAAGTGAGACTTCGTTGTTATTGTTCACATATCTTGTGTTGCTTTTTACCATGTTTCAACTTGACTATTACTTTGATTGGTATGAGAAAACCATGAGACCTAGGTATTTCATAAGGAAAAACTTACCAAGGTATAAGGATATGGCACAAAAGTATAAGTTACCACATGATCTCCATCCACCCTTAATCAAGTAAGTAAAGTCTAGCTATATGGCTATACACAAAGCGCTTTGCGGGAGGCAACCCGGTTTATTTTCCTTTTGAATTTTTGTTTTAAACTCTTGCTATAGAAAGAGAGTTTCATTTGGTTTTATTTCTTTAATTTTTAATAAAGTACCAAGTGGAACCTATTTTGGATGTTAAGAAAGTTGTTAAACATATGGAGTAGCAAATTTCTAGAGAACTGTTTTTAGTGCAAGAATTTTATAATTTTTTTGTAACTGTAATTGCACTCATATTTACATAGAATTTACAACTTGGCATCCTATGTACATACAAAAATTAGATGAAATTCCTAACATGATTAAGCGGGCGAAATAAATTCATTTTTCTACTACTAAAAATCTAGACAGATTCTGACATGTTTTGTTTTAACCATTCCCAAGTGTCCTAAAATGATTGTTATGAGTCATATTATATTCTAGGGATATGTAGAAATATTATATTCTTTATGTAACATTTCGAAAGAATTTTGTCTTTGATATACATGCAGCAACTATTATGTTTTTGTGCCACTAATGTCACCACTCAAAAAAGAGATGGGGGGAAGTTTTGTGTTGAAGTTTTTTGACAGGAAATAGAGGAACATCACACCAATAGAAATCCAAGGATGGTGCAAACCATAAGCTTGGGGATGCCCAAGGAACCCCACTGTACCTATTAAACTCTCGGTTTGCAAACCTCTAAACTTTGTTTTTCAGGCAACATAAAACTATCGTACAAACTTGGAGCGTCTGTTTTGTTTATTTTACTTTTGTTTCCAATAAAAGGACCACCATGATGAATAATTATGCATGTTTATGATTAAGCTACTGAAAATAAACTTTGCCATGATGAGATTAAAATTTAATATGAATGCCTTGAAATAAAAGAAAAGGGGGATAAAAGCGAAAAGCTGAAATTCATGTAGTGTCTAGTTTTTAAGCTCAAGTACTTTACATGAAGTATGATTTGTTTGTGCCGATTAATTTGTATCATTTGTTCATGTATATTTATGTTCAACATTAAGTACGAAGGTGATAAAATAAACGTGTGGCATTATGAACTAGATGCCACACTCTTTAGATCCCTTTTTGATAAGCCTTCTCTATACAAGCTAAGACTTGTTCCAAACCCCTTAAACTAGAGTAGGCATATCCACCTATTTGTGGAAAAAGCTACTTTCAAGTACAATATGTATGTTAATCCTCCAAACATTCTTAAAACACAGTTTTCATGTATTTTAAAGCTCATAAGAAAGTAAGGTTTGGGGTGATACCACTATGGAACATTATGTGCTTTACATCTTATAAGTTGTTATTGGCCAAACCATGTTGTCATGGCACAAGTTTTCAATGTTGAGTGTTGATAGAAATCATGTTAGTTCTGCCTATGGATTGCATCGATGTGAAATAAAGTGTGCATACTGGAGTAGGCATGTTTAGATAAAACGCTCGTGAACCGCTAGCCAAACCCATGCATGACATGGTGGAAGCTTAAAGCATGACCATCAATGACGCTCTTTTCAAAACAAATTTGCCGAGAGAACTCATATGTCTGTTGGTCTTGTCTTCTGAAATGTGGAGATATGCCCCTTATAAAAAATATAACGCAAAAGAAGCATGCTTCCTAGCTACCAAATGTATGATGGGCATATAGTCACACAGGGGAAAGAGGTACTTCGGTGATGCGGTTTCAATGATGAACGTGACCCACAATGACAGGCCTAAGTTGAGTAGCATGAGGAGTGCAAGGTCATAGATATGGTCCATGAGACAATCAACTTGTAAGATGTTTAACACATAAACCATATGAAGCTTTGAAATAAAATATACTTGGAACCCCATGCTTATTAGTATTGTTTACATGAATTACATAGCTCAAAACTTTATTCTACATTATTTATGGAGGTTTAACATATGTATTCAATGCTTACTTTCGGTACGAGATGCAAAACATCTCAAGGGAAGACATGAAACTAAGAAGTGAGTCTTCCAGTCAAGGGCATTAAACTAAGAAATAGCCCAAAAATAAAAGTAGAGGCATAAAACACCAATGCCAATGATAGGAAGAGTCTCTTATTCTATAGGTTCATCAAAGTGTGCTTGAAGGTTTGTTTTACCTTTCATTTATTTTATCACGCCATTACTTATTGTTCAACATGCTTATGATTATGTAAAAGATTCAACTTGATAGTACACTTTCACATTATGTTTCATTTAAAGGATTTGAACCTATGAACTTTACATGACAATGAAAGAACAAAAAGGTAACAAACTCCAAATTCCATGTTTATTTTTATCACCTTCATGCTCGAGGATGAGCATAGGTTAAGATTAGGGATGTTGATGCATGTAAAATGCATACATGAACTTTTTAGTTTGTTGACATGATTTCCCACATATTTGAAACTTATATGATGTTATATCCATGTTTTACATTGATTTCGGGGATTTTCTAAACAATCCCCTCTCTTTTGGTTTTAACTTTTTTCTGGCAGAAAAACCTTTTGTTAGTGTTTTTGACTTTATAGGAGCTACGGAACTCCAAACAGAGCTAGGTCAACGTGAGTTTTTAGATAATTTCCATACGAATCCGACGAGTTGAAAATGAGAGCCCATTTACTATAGGGCGCGCCACTGGGGCTATCTCAGCCGTCGAAACTCCGATGTTGTCGATTCCACTGTCATTCGCTTCGTTTTGACCTAAAACCATCTATATATACCCCCTGGCGGCCTTTATCGAGATGGACGGAGGCGGATATCAAAAACCAAGTAACAGAGAGCCAGCAGGCCACCGCCCAGAGGAAGATTGGAGGGGGAACCGCTGCCGGAATTGCCTCCGGCCGCCTCTCCTCCTTCACCAACATCTCCTCATCACTCTCCATGATGAGAGGAGAGTAGTATACCCCCTGTACTTTGGGTTTATGGTGGTAACTTGATCTAATATCTCTATGTACAATCATTGTTGAAGTCCATACAATGTGAATTGCATGAGTATGGATCTATCTATGTAATTCCTATGGTGAATATTATGTTATGAGATAGTACTTGTTATTCATTTACCATTGTGTTGGATCTTGTATGGTTTGTCATACTTTGGGGATATTATATGATGCATGTAATGGTTTAGATCTATACATAATGCCTTGTTTATCCATATCATGAGGTGATTGACACCACCAAGTGGGGGTAGATGAGAGAGATGTGATAATACTCACAACATATCACAACATATGAATCATTGCACTAGTGTTTAGAATGTTTTCTATTAAGAAGTATGATGTATGTAGGTAATGGGTTGATGAGTGACAGCGGCATATGTATTAAGTGACAGCAATGCAGCCCAACATCCTTTATCTAGGGGTAAAAAGGGAGAAGAATGATGTGTGGCGTGACACAAACTAAATTCTAGCCTTTTTGCAAGGGTGACCTAGCAACAAAAAGGAGTACTTATTTAACCTATGTGTTTTATGACATGTAGCCACCATAAAAGCACCATTAAAATATGAAAATTGTGTGTACCTTTACTATCTATGACATGATAATCACCATAGATGGAGAAGAGAGGATTAAGTGAACCCATGCCCATTGTTCCCATAATAGAAAACCCCTTGTCTTGTCCACTTGCATTGAAGAGGATTGGGACACTTTTACATTCCTGTTTTGTTACATTAAATTTGCATCTATTAAAACAACCATATTATTCCTTAAAACTTGTTTAGTGCATAATCAACTAAAACATGTGACACTTTAGTTGTAGAGAATAGATAGATTTTCCTTCTTGATCATGCGGATCGATACCCTACTTCCACATTGAGAGGTACTGCGGTGATCCCCTACACTTGGGGGTTATCAAGATACTTTTCTAGCACTGTTGTCAGGGAGCGTAGCGCTTAAGTTTATATTCTTGTGTGCACTAGACTATTTGGTTTAGTTTGTTTTATATCTTGCAATCATCTAATCTTGGGGAGGTTTCTTTAACTTGTTTGGTTGTGAGTTTCTCATTAGATTTACTTTTAGTTTTTACTTTCCTTATATATAAAAAACATGAAAAATATTATAAATTTTATTATGTATGTGCTTCCACCTTAGGCCCTTAGGGATTTAGATGAAGTTAATTATCTTTTCTCCCAAGAAAGAGTGCATGTGAAAAAACTTATTGATTTCTCAAATGAAATTTCTAAACAACTATGTGAGTCATATAATGTTTCTTGTTGCACATAACAAAATGATAAGCATCTCTACTATCAATGCAAATGTAGTAATAATCACTTTATAATTGCCTTACATCATAAAACTATTATGATTACTTTGAAATGAGATTACTTGATCAATTTATTGCTTTCATTGGAGCTAGTGAGGTGGACTTACTAATTAACAAAAAGTATGAAACTTGTGATGTAGCTCGTGATCTTAAAGGAGAAAGTTATATTCTCCTTAAACATTGCAAAGAAAGCTTTTGTGATAATGCTTATGTTATTGAGTATGCAAAGAATATTCTTGCTGCCATAGAAAGGGATAATATTTTGCAGGAATAAGATGACAAAAGCATAAGCTTGGGGTTGCCCATGCACCCCCAAGAAGAGGAGAGTGATGAGAAAACACAAGAAGATGACAAAAATCTAAGCTTGGGGATGCCCAAGAACCCCAAAGAAGAGAAGAAAAATGAAGAAGAAGAAGAAGAAGAAGAAGGATTAAGTGAACCCATGAACCCATGTCCATTGTTCCCATAATAGAAAACCCCTTGTCTTGTCCTCTTCCATTGAAGAGGATTGGGACACTTTTACATTCTTGTTATGTTTACATTAAATTTGCATCTATTAAAACAACCATATTATTCCTTAAAACTTGTTTAGTGCATAATCAACTAAAACTTGTGACATTTTAGTTGTAGAGAATAGATAGCTTTTACTTCTTGCTCCTACGGATCGATACCCTACTTCCACATTGAGAGGTACCGCGATGATCCCCTGCACTTGGGGGTTATCGGTTGCCACCCGACTCCGTGTCTTCATCGTCCAGCTCGACCAAGGGGCACTCACCCCGAGGGTCAAAGGTAGGAAGACCCGCGCAAACGGCGTGCACGTCGCCATCTGGGAACAGGGGACACGTGCCAAGGGGGAGCTCCAGTGCGATCTCCTCGTCCAGAAGCAGGCACATGAGAATGACCAAAGTATCATCGACGCGGAGTCCCTCCGAGAGCCTGATCGCATCATGGCCAGAGGACATGGTCCAGACGGGCCTTCAAAGCTCCTAAAGGAGGGCAATCTGCTGTCGTAGATACTCTCGTACCACCATCTCATCGGTTAATACCTGGCTCCTCAACTGTGCCACGCGCCTTGCGAGGGCCCGGGGCTCATGCAAGCGGCCGCCTCGCGAGCCCATCTCGGGTTCTCCACCGCCGCCCCCGCAGGAACACGGAGCTGCGGCCAGGCCCGACCAGCATCCACCAGCACCTAGTCCTGGCGAAACTCTGACGCCACTCCAAGGACGGAGATGGGCAGGAAGTCGGCTAGAGGCCATCAGCTTCTGGACCTTCTCCAACCCCTCCATGTTGAGGACCGTCGCCGGCGGCAGGGCCCCAGCGCTCGACGTGGAAAAGCTCAGCGCGACGAGGGTGTTGTGTGCTCTCTTGGGTGCCATCTCAGAAACTACCGGAGAAAAAGGATCGACGTTGGCACGAGGGACGCGTGGAGAACAGCGGCGGCGGGTCACGCTCCGTGGATGAAGATGGAGCAGCTTGATGCAGTAATGCTCCAGGACGACGATGAGGAAGGGGGAGAAAGGGGAACGAGGCCGGTGGTGATGGAGTGGGTAAAGATCGGGGCCGCTGTGGCGTGCCACCCGTATCCTCCAACTCCGGCGCACCACACTCGCGAGGCGCCACACTCATTCTAGTTAGAGGCCATCAGTTTCCGGACCTTCTCCAACCCCCTCCTTGTTGAGGACCGTCGCCGGCGGCAGGGCCCCAGCGATCGACACAGAAAATCTCGGCGCGACGAGGGTAGTGCGTGCTCTCTTGGGTGCCACCTCGGAAACTACCGGAGAAAAAGGAGCGGCGTTGACAGGAGGGACGCGTGGAAGATGATATAAGGCGAGCCTTCCCGGGCTCGGGGTTTTATGGGCAGCACAGTCTCCGAGGCCGAGGGATGGAAGCGGCGGTTCCCGCATACGAAATACACTACGTCCCGCGTGGGAACGTGGAGACCGCGAATGGCCCCCTCGGGCAACCGTGCGCAGACATGACTAGTCGTGGTCCCGGCGCCAGTTGGTCCCTTGACTTCCTCGCCCTTTCGCAGACGCGTGCAAGCCAAGTGACCAGGGGCTACTGTCAGACTATTGGCACCGGGGGTACATCGTCCTGTCGAGTTGACAGGCCCACCGGATGCGCCCTCTCGAGGCCTCGCGAGGAGCGCGACCCTCGAGGGAAAGAAGGAGCACGGAGATCAAGCAAACATCAAGACCGTCCTCGCCACGGGTCGCGAGCTTCCTGCCGAGGCATCACGAAGGGGGCGCCTGCGGTGTTAAGCACGTCCTGCAAGACGACGCGCCAACAGTCGGTCCAAGCAATAACCGATCCACCTCGGGAAAGCAAGATGCTGACTACCTCCCGGTGTACAAAGGTAGGGTGACGCAGAGAAGCTGCAGAGCCTGACATTGCCACTTTGGTGCAAGGAGACCGGGGTGATGCGTTGAAGCAGGAGAGCAGCCGTCCACGACCTCAGCACCACAGCTGGCCGGCGATCACGTGAAGACAAGGCGGATCCAAGTCCTTTGGGCGGTAATGTGGTGACCCTTCCCGCCTAAGATTAGGGGAAGAGGCCCAGCGCCGCTATATAAGGAGCCCTTCTTCTACCTTAGAATAGGTCGATCCCAGAGATCTAAAACCCTAGACTTTCATCCAGCATTGTACCCTCGCGACGCACGCGAGAAATACAACAAAGCAGGAGTAGGGGCTTTACCTCCTCACGAGGGTCCTGAACCTGAGTAAAAAAACGTGTCTACTCTCTGTCGTGATCTTGCTCCTCTGTCGCTACCGTCGCCGAGACTTGGGGCCGCGTGTTCAACCCCCTCTCGAACTAGGGGCTCGTTGGACCCTAGTTTTTTCGCGGGACAAATCTCTGAAAAATACTCTAATATACCAACATTTTGTTGGAGACATGCGGTCTTACACATAGCATATCTAACCCATTTCATAACAACTACTTATCATACTACTTCCCCTGCAGTAAGTACGTGGAAATCAATTTCCCATCTGCGATAATACATTATGTACCAATATCACCATTCCAACGTATATTAATAGGCTCTCACATTAAATTTGAGATCCGTATGAGATATAACTATTTATTTATCTGATAAATATCTCAAGCTCCTTTCATAGGAATAGTTTACAGCCCCATATGCTGATTACATTTGAAATGAGGACATTTTTGGCATTAAGGAAGATTAGTACTACAATTAATATTGATAAATTACAAATGCCATAAACATTCAGTCATCATATTCACGTACTTAAAAATCTGAACCACAAGTTCAACCATATATTTGCAACACATTGTAAATCTTGCCGCATAGACAAAATGTCACTAAATCACATTATGCATATAACCAATGTGACGAAAAAGTAAAGTTACCTCATACAACCACTTTTTTCCCATGAGGCTTTTGGGGGAGAGATTCTAAAGACGAAAGATTTCAAGATGATAGAATCTAAAGTGGACATAATTGTTTACAAGGGCCTTATGGATACTCAAGAACACTCTCTAGACAATGCAAGAAGATTTCTAAAAATTATACAGGGCATTTTCAAGAAACAGTATTGTCCAAGGGGAGTGTTACGAATAATTAGTGTTAGAATTAGGCTAACTGTCACTAGTTAGGATTTGTCCAACCGCCTTAAGGGAAGGGACGCCTCATGTTATACGCTACCTTGTAAACTGTCTTTGGTGGCACATGTTCAAGGGATATATATGCCTCTCAATCATCAATGAAATTAACACTTGCTTCTCTCAATCTCTCATTCTCAAACATATTTAATTTTATTTGTTTATTTCTCCACTAATACGTGGAACCCTCATGGTAAGGCCACATTTATTATAGACAAATGTGTAGGGGCATATTTGCAAAAAATACATCGCCACGTGTTAGCTTCTACAAAAAACATCGCCACGTTGTCAAAAAAAAGTTGTAGGACTACAATATCCTATCTTACAAGTGAGACTAATTTGCACGACAAGTTAGGCGACTGGTTGATGCATATAACTCTTCTAACAATAATAATGTGACATAATGCAACATTTGTGTGTGCATATGTGGCCTCTGTTTGGCTATGTAACTTAACCATTTGGTACCACAATTGTATCATTATCTTATAGTGATTGTTTCACATTCAAAAAGATTTGTTGCCAGTAACCGCACTAAAAGTAATTAGAATGCATTTTCTAAATTTGTGTGTTCGGTTGAAGGGTAAATTTTAGAAGGAGCAGTAGTATGATTCCAACAACACATCCAAGATGGAGTTGCTCAAAGTGCATAGTAATCTGCTCGAGAGCATGGCCTAATATTTACGCTTACACCTTTAGTTAATACTGAAGTTCCATGTAACAAAAGAAGCTGTTAACAACACACAATTAGCCGTTCTCATGAATTTGAACACGGCATTTGGGAGTTTCTTAGACTCTCCTAGAAACAATATGAAGCGTCAATACAAAACTTATTATCCAGGTGGTAGAAAAACTCTACTCCCTCTGATCTATATGGACTAAACTTTATCTAGATTCGTATGTATCTAGTTAAGTATTTAGACTAGATGCATGCGTATCTAGACAAAGTTAAGGCCATTAATTTGGATCGGACGGAATACTAAAAATGTATTACCAACACTAAACGTCCTGGAACTCACAAGCTGCAAGCACACTTGACAAGTCACAATACAAAAATGCCATGAACAAACAATAACCAATAGCATTAACCACCCCAAAAAACAGTAGAGAAGGTCGAAGTGGATGCCAAGAAAACAGCATGGACTCCTTCCAAGTAAATGCAACTAGTTCACTCCTATAGATGTTGATCCATCAAGCAACTTCCTAGGTATTTTCTTCATGCACAAAAAGGAATGCAAATTATCATGGAAACACAAAGATAGGTGATGCCAATGGCATTGGCTGGGCCACAATTTTGTGCATAGCTTCACCCATGCAGAGGTAAAATGCTAAGCAGCAGATCATACAATCCAGTCTGCCTATAACATAACACTTCAGGGTTTAAACCTTATAAATCCAACAAAAGGAATACACGTTCACTTACAAAAAATTAAATGTTTGTGTTCTTTTTTAGCAATAACTCTAAAACACATTAGTTCGTCCATCATGTCAGTCAGTGCACTAACAAAATCTTTTCCAAACAGACACACAAGCTAAATGCAAGACCTCAGACAAACCCAAGAAGAAATGCAACAATGTAAACAAAACAAACTCCAGAAGAAGCATTTGAGAACCTTGCAAGAGAAGCAGATAAATGCCTGAATTTTGATTAAGGAAGATAAAATTAGTGACAAATGACTAGATTCTGGTTAAGATTTTTTATGTATTTCCCATCTATTTGGCCTGCCAAAAAGAGTAGACAAATGCCGGAATTTTGATTAAGAAAGATAGGATAAGTAATGACAAATGACTGAATTCTAGCTAAGAATTTCATGTATCTCATCTATTTGATTAAGGTGGATGCCAATAAAATAAACACTTCAACTGCAAAATAAATCAAGATCCAGGGGGAAATGATTTGATAAATGAATACCAACGCTTCAACTGAATGGAGAAGACATGTGTGAAGCAGTGTTTGCACCGTGATGCTCCATGTAGAACTGAATAAGCAACCACTCTCTGATCCCTCATCTGGTCTATGACAAGGTGTCTCTATATCCATCACTGGATCTTCCTTCTTATTCTCGATTTTGACTGAAAACTAAAGAAAGAGCTAGTGAATTTGCTAAAGACTAAGAGGCTCAAGAAAGGCTGAAAGGAGAGTTAGCACAAAGAAAGACTGAAAGTAAAAATATTTAACCAGAGATGGATACACACACGAAGCCAGCCAATAAAAGACAAAGACACAAGTACCCAATACTACAAGTTAGTGAAGAGTTGATGAAGACAGTGAGGACTGGAGAAAGAGGCACTGAAGACTGAGAGTTAGTGGAGAGTTGCTGAAGACTGAGACTGAAAAGTGCGTGAGGACTGAAAGATTGATACACTGAAGACTGAAGAAAGATGGTGAATGAAATGGAAAACAATATAAATGAAAGCATAAAACAACTACAAGAATGTATAGAGTAAGAAATGAAGACTGAAGAAATGAATGAGGACCAAAGAATGAGACACTCATGAATAAGTGAGTATGGAATTAAAGAAATGAAAAATGAAGAAAGAAAATGAAAACAAGAACGAGGACTCAAAGAATGGAGAGACACAAGAATGAAAAAACAAATAGTGAAGAGAGAGTGGACATTGAAGAAATGATAATTGAGAAATGACAAGACAAATGAACGAGGATAGAGGCACTGAGAATAAACAAAGAGACAAGAAACAGAGAATGAGGACCGAGAGACTGAAGAAAGAGAGAGAAGAATGAGGAAAAAAATTAGTAGAGACAAAAAATAGAGAAACTGCCCTGAGAGAGAGAGAGAGAGAGAGAGAGAGAGAGAGAGAGAGAGAGAGAGAGAGAGGACACTGAAGAAATAATGAACAAAGAGCGATTGAGGACAGAGAATAAACACTAAGAAACAAGAGCTGAAGACCGAAGAAAGAAGACTAAAATAAATAAATAGGAAAGAGTCAAAGACCAAAGAAAGACTGACGAAACAATGAAAGAGGAAAATGAGAAAACCTGAATTCTCTTCATACAAGAAAAGAAAGTTTGTCCGGAATGGATGGCGGAGACCGGAGAACTCCTATTTGATTAAGGTAATACTAATTATGTATGTAGTAGCACTTAGAAAGATTATATCATTATTACAATTCAAGATATGCAAATAAAATGTTCTGCCTTGTTCCATCGACAAAAATAAAGTACACATACTACATAATAAATAAATAAATTTAAAAAGGTAAATACAAATAATATGTCACAAACACAAAAATTTGAGCATTTTTAAGTGACCAGGAAAACAAGTGGCGGTATCGTGCTGTTAATTAGTGTAACATGCATATCATGTACGAGGTCAGTACCAGTTGATATTCACCTCACAAAGATGCAAACAGATGAGAGCAAAACACAGTAGAAAGATGGTGCTAGACACCAACAAGTAGTTCACATCCACTAAATATGCAGAATTTGTCGAGGCATTGCATTGTGCCTCTCAAAAGGATGTCCTGGATTTTTTACTTATCATCTATGAAGAATTACTAGATGCTAGCTGCTTGTGATCTCCATTCTTTGGCAGTACAAGAACGTTGAAGGAAATTCAGTGATATGGCATTGACTGAAATAAGGTTTTGTTTCCAGAAAGGGCAAGACACAAGCATGAAGATAGTAATGAACCACTACATAGCCCTAGAACTTTAGGTTGTGCTCAATTGTTCGAATCATTTCACACCATCTAAAAATAAAATGTTTCCAGTAGACTATGATATTAACAAATCAAAGCCAAGAAATAGATCAGAGCTGTTTATTCCACTATCAATAGAACACAACCACAATTCTAAATTCATTTCACTACTGCCTAAAATCTGAACAGCTACAATCTGATTTCCTCTAGCCATGCACCAGCCTTGATCATTGAGAGACATCAAAACTGTTTGCTGGAACAAGAAACTCCAGCCAGCAAGAAAACAAAACAACAAACTGCTACAGATCAATAATCCTAAATCTCTCAAAATCTGAAATTAGTTTTTAGACGATTAACTGGCCCTAAAGTCACAGGAAAAAAAATCAGAAACTAGGAGACAAATCACTTGCACATGGCGAAGCCGATGCAGCCAACGACTGAGACGAATCTCAGGTGCTGACTCCGGACTGTAGACCCACTGCACTGAAAAGCAAAACGGGTCTGAATAAAACCGAAGACAAGTGGCCCCAACGAAGCAGCCCGCATACGGACTGTAGACCCAGAGCGCTTAAAAGCAAAAAGGGGTCTGAATAAAACCCAATAAGACGGGCAGCCCAAATGAAGCGGCCACCTGCATGCATCCTAGAAACAATATTGTACAGATGAAAAAGTGACTGCACGAGATAGAAAACAGCTGGTTGTTAATTAGGAGAAGTCTAAACTTAACATGTCTCTTGAGTCACACAACACCTTACGCATTCTTGGCCAAAAGCAAAATCTTGGCGTCAATACTCATGGAACTCAGATCACGCTCCTTACTCTTGTGCCCATCAAGGTCATCATAGAGGCTATCTTCTATCACACTGCCATAAATGCTTTCTGCCAAGTTAAACCTGTGGTTGATGATATCCATATTGCCAACGTCATCGTCATAGGGATATTTTCTGCAGGCCATCTTCTCAAACTCCGACTCACCGCCATGGAAGTCCATCCCGACTGGATGCACAATTCGAGTCCCCATAAACTCGCAATGAAGACACCGAACTTGTGCTGTCAACACATGAGGTAATTAGTAAGAAATTAAGAATTAATGGCTGCCACATAAATTGTGTGCAAGTAAAAAATCCCAAAAAATGAAAAGGATCTGCGGCTTTCTAATTTCACCATGAATGGAGCCATAGAATATAAAGAAAGGGTGCATGGATGGCCTAGTTGCTTTCAAAAAGTTGCTACCATTTTGTTGGCTGGGAAATGACTGGTGGTGAAAGATATGCCGGTTTACACTTAAAAGAATGCGGAAAACTAGCGCCCATGTAAATGCATAAGAATGTGTGGCAAATTATTTGCATTTGTTGCAGTGACATAATTGCTTACCTAGTAGTATAAACAATGTAACCATGGGCTGGCATACAAGAAGCCTAGTGGATAAAAAAAGCAATGAACCGTCACATCATTGCGTATAGTCTGTCACAAAATATGCTGCATCGGGGTATTTTCTGAAATGCCAGCACAAGTGCACAACCATAGAGTCCAGGTGTTCTTGACACTGACTTTTGGCTACAGGTATGACTTCTACGATAAATGCTTACGGGAGTATAGAAATGCAAATGTTTGGAAGTACTTCAGATTTGTTTGATAATTTTCCTCACAGCTCTTATCGAAAACCAGGTCCATTCTTTTCACCGGATGATTGGTTTGCTCTGTTAATAGACATTGAATTTCTTTACATGCATGTCTGGTCAAAGAGGAAAATGCATTTTGTAGGTCTTTTGCCTCTATGGTGGTCTCTCTCGACACTGGATATGTTGGACAGCATCCGTTCTCTTGATTGCATACAAGAGGCGATTTTACCTTGAACTTTGAGCTGGTGCCTGGTTCCTAATGGTGGATCATTTTATACATGCATTTTATTGATTTAAAACTACTTCATAGACACTGCTTGCCTTTTTCTGGAAGTTAGAACAGAACCGTCTGTCTTAGATTTTTTTAAGCAATATGGAGTGATCACGGTCGATCATCAGGCTCAAGCAAAGGAGAGCGTGTACAGTTTCCCTTTCTGCCATTGAATGTGATTTCACAATTTATCTTGCATATATGCACACATGGCATCCAAAAACATTCATCTAATAGGATTATTTTTCGTCAATTTACTGTAATTATCCTGAGTAATATTAGCTATACAGAATGGGTGTTCTAAGAAGATACAGTGCAGTGCTCTTTTGTGATGTATGATTGGATATTTCACCAAGATGCAATGTGTGTACTGTTATAAACCTATAATAACTAAGGGATAAACACTTGATTTTTTTTATGTATTATAGATGATGCATGGGCTTGAGAGAAGAAAAAACAAAAGGTGCAGTGCAAAATGATGTGTGGGTGGATAATCCAGGCACATGTTGATCACTTTGGCAGGCTGCTCGATCGAAATGTTTGACTTCACTAGCCTATGAACATTGAGACATTCAAGTAAAGGCATTCATTTTGTATCTTTCACACTTATTTTTTCTCAAACAATTTTACTTTTAATAAGGGCTGACAGAGTAATAAAACAAAATCAAGTGTTTAGTTTGTGGTAAAGATGCATGGGTAGCTGTATGCAACAAGATAATGAGTAAATAAAAGGCAGGAAAATATTGGCATAGGGTTGGTTATAGCATACCAGCACATGGCAGAGGCAGAGGCACAGGGCGACAGAAGGATGCGTCTTCATAACTATTGCTAATCTCAGCAAAGAACAAAGTCGGTACACCACCACCACACTGGCTCTTGGGAGTAGCCAAGAAATTCACGTGAGAGTGGTGATGCCCACGAGGAGGATCGGAGGTAGAGCAGGAGACCTGATCATTCACACCACAAATCACATGAAGCTTGAATTTGGGATCCTGAAATCAAACATTTGGGAGCGACATTAGCATAGGCCAGCAATACATAAGAAATGTTAGCAATAACCAACAATAAGCAAAACAAACCTACCCCATTTGGCATATTCTCATATGCATTCAACAGGGCATTGACCTTTTTGGAGATTCGTGTATGCACATGGCGATAACCTTTCAGGGGGAGTGCCCCTGTCTCACCAGAGGGGGATTCAGGACATAGCAACATGGCAAGCCGCTGAACATCTTGTGAGGAGAGCTTGCTAGAGTCCTGCAACAGAGACATGGCAGACCCTAGCATCGCCTTACACGAAGTGAGAAGCTTCACTTGGGCCTCTGGGTTGGGGTGACAGGCTGCCTTGGCGGCGGCAAAGAAGGCTTTGTCGACACCTGTGTTGGGTGGGCCTTGAGGTTGAGCAGTGCTGAAAAGGGGTGGTCCACACCCCATTGTGCCAAAGGCGGCAGGATCAAGGTTGTGATCAGCGAGCACAAGGTTGGCATCTGCCTTGAGCAGGCAGCGCACAGCTTGTTGGAAACTGAAGTGATGATAACGTGTACAGAGGAAGGAGGCCAGGCCATACACGGAGCGGTTCTCCATCCGCTGGAGGCTCTCCATGCCAATGATATCCAGCTCGAGTGTCTTGGAAGGTGGGAACACAGCATCATACCAGATGGTGTTGATGATGATGTTGGAGACAGGATCAAGCGGGCCATAGCAGTAGCCGCCCTTGAGCAGGCTGCGGTGGAAGCGAGAACACAGCTCACCTGCTGGCAGCCGGGCGAGGGCCTGCAGATAGAACGCGTGGATCGCATCATGGAGCGTCCGACTCAGTAATCTGGTGTGCCTGTATGGCACACTACAGGGACTAGGGCAACGAGCATTTGCGAGCTGCCACACCCATGACATATCTTCCTCACAGTCGAAGGGGGCTCCCTCGTTAAGCATCCTGCTGAGAATGTCGATAGCAGTGACCGAGTAGTGGGCTGGTGGGTTGCCCGACAAGCGGGTGAGTAGGCATAGGACTTTTTCCATGCGGCTGGAGATGTTGCGCCAGGCACAGACGACGCGGTCGGGGTCGGGGTGCCCAGCGGCCAGCACAGCGCACTTGAGGAGGGCCATCTCCATGACGGCTGGGTCGGAGTTGTCGAATCTCTTCATGCCGACGTGGGACACAATGATGACGGCGGCGACGACGGCATCGGCGTCGGCGAGGTACAGATAGCGCACGGCCTGGCTCTCCGCGAGATCGGGGAACAGGCGAGTGAGGAAGGCCACCATGCCGTCAAGCGACCGGCGCTCCAGGTCTTCTTCTTCGCCCACCTCGCAAACCCTAGATGGTTTACAGTTGCGCTTGCGCTTGCGCCTGTA
Organism: Avena insularis; assembly: GCA_023614405.1. Lineage (NCBI taxonomy): Eukaryota > Viridiplantae > Streptophyta > Magnoliopsida > Poales > Poaceae > Avena > Avena insularis. The sequence continues at coordinate 474,366,902 of CM042697.1, forward strand.
GGAGATGAGATTGTTGATCACGAGGTTGGAGACCGGGTCGAGGAGGCCGAGGCAGAGGGAGGAGCATGCAGGAGCCTTCCCGCCCCTGGCCTCGAGGAGTTTCCGCGCCTTGCGATAACCGGATTGGATCTTCTGCAGCACATGAGCTCTGGACTCAGAAAGTTCCTTGGTCTGGGGACAACCAGCAATGATAGTGGGCTTGTAGATCCGGAGATCCGATGGTGCGGAGTTAGACACGAGCGACATCGCCGGAGGAGGGAGGTGCCGATTGGATTGGTCCGGTGGCGGCGCGAGGAAGGGGATAGATAGATAGAAGAAGAATATGAGGCCGGAACCTCCTCGATTTATCTTTATTCTTCTCCTCCCCGAACCAAATCGGGGATTGGGTCTCGGTCGGGCCTCCAAATACCTCGATTCCAACCCAATCCGGACATCCTTCAAAATAGGCTGAACAAAAACTTTTTTTTTTAACTGAGCTCTGATTTTTTATCACAGAGACTAGTTGCATGCCCGCCACGGAATAAAAAAAACTGTAATGAAATTGTTTAATTCGGGTTTTATTTTATAAAAAGTGTTTGTCGGGAGCCGTTTGCATGTATTTTAACAATCCAAGGATTTAAATTAAAAACAATCCAAGGATTTGAACAAAGCAAGGAAACACTCCCTCTTTTTATTTTAACTACTCCCTTCATCTCAAAATAGATCTCGTAAGATGTATTTAAACATTATTTGGTGCTAGGTATATGCAAATTTTGATAAACTTGCAATATCTATTTTGAGACGAAGGGAGTAGTAAATATATGATGCAGCTCAATATATGGTAAACACCATTGGTCCACATTATGTCACGCCAACCATCATTCCAAAGGTGGCTTCCTTTCATATATCGCCCTCGCTTGGTTATCATGAGAACGAGACTCTATTTGAGACAAATGCAATACTATGACCAAGCTCATAATCGTAATGCCATGCGGAGAAGACAATGGTACCACAGGAGCCAAGACGCCCAAGTAAGAAGCGTGGAAGAGAAGATGGAAGAAGGTTTACCGTCGATACCGAATTTGGCGGAATCTATGTCGAATTTCGGCGCCGGTGCGTCCCACCATGGGTCCCGAATCAAACCGAAACGCCAAAACGTTGCTCAGACAATCGAATCATGCGTCGAAACTTCTGCGCCGTAACCAAATGAGCCGACTTATCACCGAAAATGCAGTTTGTGCACTGTGTAGGGTTTGATGCCTAGAATATTCCCCCCACCTACCCCTTCGTCCCTAGTACTATAAATATCCCCCTTGTGGCTTGGATCTGGCTAGAGTTGAAGATGAATGAATGTTTGTACCTAACCCTAGATGGAACCCCTCTCTATAGTTAATCTATGAGTTGTACAAGGCCTTGGAGTTCGGTGTTCATCTCCAAGTCGGCAAGCCCCTCTTCAAGTGTTTGGTCTCTTCCTATCAAGAATTCTAGTAGTGTTAGGTCTCTCCCCTTTGGTATTCTACTTGGTTGTTACTCTCTCCTTTTGATTGGGATTCTACCATTCGCTTGCTGATCTCTCTTTTGGTGATTCTACACGGTCTCTCGCTGAGGATTTTATTGGCTTGGTTGTTCGAACGAATAGGGGCAAATCGAATCGGGTGTGTTCGCGTGTGTTTGTATCTTTACCTTGCATTTGTGTGGTGTTCATCGTATTTCCCCTTACTCCCTCCTCAAATTCATGAACACCGGGCCACCCTATGGTCAATCCTACAAGGGATCCCATATCAACTGGTATTGGAGCTATTGGTTGCCACAAATTTCACTTAATTCATCGATTTCCACCATAAATTCGAAAATACCAAAAATATTGACCAAATTGCTTTTGGATCGATCTCTTGTTTTGGTGATTTTTTGTGGTTTTAGTCCATAGATCTGTTGCTTTGGGTGTTGATCTACATTCCTTGACCTACCCCCAGCCCAATTTCGACGGATGTTCGACGAATTTCTCGATTCGACTTTTTGGAGTTCGTCACGAACAAATTTCGGCGAGCATTCTGGCGAACCGGTTATGTCACTAAAAATTCCGACGACAATTCCGCCGACGCCGAACTTGCCAGCGGAATTTCCGGCGGCAGAACCGACACCGTCGGCTATTCCGCTGAAACCTTCTCTGGTTCCAAATTTTGATCATTTGCCTCTTGTGTTTGTTCGTGTTTCACGCGTGTGTCGCCAGAACTAACAACAAGCTTTCGTAAAATCATCACATCCCGTGCTCCTCGACACCACGACACCCGAGCATCATCCCCAACACCGATAGTAAGTCGTCAACAATACCAAAGGTATAACTTGCTCTACCTTTGTTAACCCCATATCTCCCTTTGTGTGTATCTATCCTATGAGAGCAACTCATTTTGTGTTTGCCTAAGCACTGTGTGCTTGCCCTTGGAAAGTGGGAGTGTGTAAGCAAATACAAAAGTTGACATAGTAGTATAGAAAGGGAGAAATAAAAAAAGTAAAAGAAAAATAGAAAGACATAAAGTCTCCCAATAAAGAGAGTATCAAGCTTGTAAGCAAAAAATAGGAAAAGTGCAAGCAAGGCAAGTGCACAAATCCGGTGCTTATCCTCTTTTGGCAAACGAGTTATGGTCTCTCCTTGTGTTGGAACAACAACCGATCTTAGTCTATGTTAGGACATTTTGTGCTCTTTTTCATAGTCATGCTAACCTCACTCATCTCCACGTGTGTGTTTCCTCGTGCTTTTGTAGATCGTATCTTTTTGCTTTTGATCTTTGGTTCTTTACCACCTTTAACAATAACCTTTTCGTTTGGTGTTACTTTTGATGTACCCATTACTAACCTACCACCATAGGCATTTGTGTGTGTGTGTCTTTGGTGTACCCATTATTCGCTTTTATCTCGACAAGAACAACTTTTCGAATTTTTGACTCCGGTGAGGCAAGGTAGAAATTACCATTCCACAGGCATCACCATCTCTATCAAGTGTGATTGTACACAATGTCTAGGGGAAGCAGAGCTAGTGGTGATGGCAACTTCAACAAACAAGACGATTTCGCCACGCGCCACAACTTATGGGTGCGAGTGTTGGAGATATGCCCTAATGGCAATAATAAAAGTGGTTATTATTATATCTTTGTGTTTATGATAAATGTTTACATTCATGCTATAATGCTATTAACCGGAAACATTAATACTTGTGTGATTTGTAAACTAAATTAGAGTCCCTGGTAAAGCCTCTTTGTAATACTAGCTTGTTGGTTGATAGATGATCTTGGTTCCCCGATCATGAACATTGAAGATGTTATTAACAACAAGATCATATCATTAGGAGAATGGTATGATGGACATACTCCTATAGATAAGTGTAGCATTAAGATCAAGTCATTTCAATAGTTCATTTGATATAAGCTTTTTGATACATAGTAACCTAATTCCTTCGATCATGAGATCATGCTAATCACCATCATCGGAAGGATGCTTTGATGACATCAAACACCACACCGTAACTGGGTGGCTATAAAGGTGGAATTAAGTGTTCGAAAAGTATGTGTTGAGGCACATGGATCAAGAGTGGGATTTGTCCATCCATATGACGGATAGATATACTCTGGGCCCTCTCAGTGGAATGTCATCCAATTAGCTCGCAAGCATGTGACTGGCTCACAAGGGATCACATATCACGGGAACAAGAAAAGAGTATTTATCGGTAACAAGGTTGAACTAGGTATGTAGAGATACCGACGATCAAACCTCGGATAAGTAAACTATCGCGGGAGAAAGGAAAATTGGTATCGTATATAAGTGGTTCATTCGATCGCAAAGTAATCGTAGAAATATGTGGGAGCCATATGAATTTCCAGATTCCTCTATTGGTTATTGATCGGAGAAGTGTCTCGGTCATGTCCATATAATTCATGAACCGTAGGGAGACACACTTAAGGATTCGATATTGTTTAGTAGATATGGAATGTAAGTAGGGATACCGAATGTTGTTCGGAGTCTCGGATGGGATCCGGAATATCACGAGGAGATCCGGAATGGTCCGAATAATAAGATTCATATAAGGAAAGTCCGATTCCAGAGTTCAGAAATGATTTCAATGTTTTCATCGGAGAGGTTCTAGAAGGGTCTAGAAGGTTCACCGGACCGGAAGGGGAATGGTTCATGAATGTGTCATGGGTAAGTGGAATGATTGGATCATGTCCTAGGCAATGGTAAGGAAACCGGTAATCGTTAACTGCTCGGTTGGCTTGGGAGTAGCGATTAATCGGAATTCGGAAGATTAACTGATTTAATCGAACGGCTATTAATCGGTGCAGCCTACAAAAATTAGCATCTAAAATACGTATGAATCCTCTTGCACCTCAACCATCTATCCTATTAAATGCAGCCTTAAGCTCTCGGATGGGATCCTTAAGGCGCTCGAGCTCTTGTGTCTGAGGTCTAGTCGGCAACTATGAGGAACTGGTCAACAATGACAAGGAACTAGTTGGTGATGGCGGAAATCAAGCTCCTGGAGGCAGGGATCGATTGGGAGCTTCGCAAAACCTACTTAATTATGGACGGGCTAGCGGATGGATGAGCGATATGTGTTGATAATTTTGCAACTTTTTTGACCAAGTGTAGTGGTTAATCGGGAACATACCTAGTAATCAAAGTGTCAGACCTATCAATCAAGCTAAAAGATTAACACAAAGGATTAATGGTAATCGACATGGTCAGGTCCCTAGTAGCGAGTAATCGGCCTATTAATCGCTGATTTGGCCTATTTTTTTGAACAGTGACTCCTAGGTCACTTGGTTGGGCATTGGCGACAGAGAAATAAAGCTCTAAATTGGAAGTCAAAAGGCAGGTTTGAAAAGTCAAACTAGAACAATAGTTTCCTAGTGGAAGAAGGAAAGAGTCCTTCTTTCTCTCCAACTTGGGTTTGGGGAAGGATTCAAACTCCCCTATCCCAAGCTGCACTCCCTCTCATAAATAGAGGGGAGGGGCTGCCCCAAAGCACTACAACCAGCCCTTCCCACCTCCAAGCCACGCCGCCGCCACCACGCCGTTGCCACCGCTGCCAGCCGTCCCGCCGCCGCCGGTCCGTCGCCATCGCCCTAGCCACCGCCGACTCCACCTCCTCCTCCCGGCCTTCTAAACCTAGATCGCCGAAAATCCTAGATCCACCATAACTCGCACCGGCTTAGGCGAAGCCCTGCGGGATTTTCCATCTACTTTCGACACCACGCCGTCGTGCTGCCGGAATCGCGAGGAGAGAACTACAACCTCCGCTGCCTGCTGGAACAAGGGAGAGGAAGGTCTTCATCGAGTACCGAACGTGTGACCGACTGCGGAAGCGCTGCCGGAACGTAGCGCCGGAAGGATCGTCTACGCGATCTTGAGATCGGCAAGTGTACGACTACATCACCCACGAGAATCTGCTCTCGTTAACCGCTTTGGAATCTTCGAGGGTGAGTACTCTAATCAACTCATTGCTACAAATCTAGTAGATAGATCTTGGCTTGTTCGTGTGCATGCGGTAGAATTTTTTTGTTTTCCATGCTACGAACCCCTATAGTGGTATCAGAGCCGTTTCTATATGTAGATCTGTTGCACAAGTAGAACACAATGGTCATTATGGGCATTGATGCTTTTGTTGTCGATCGCTTCTTGTGTACTTTGCATCTTGCGGGATGGTGGGATGAAGCAGCCCGGGCTAACCTTACATGACATCGTTCATGAGACTTGCTCCACGCTTGACATGCAACTTGTATTGCATAAGTGGCTATGCGGGTTCCTGTTTCTCCCAACATAGTTAAGATTCAATTTACAACCGGTGATTGACAATACTAGTATCAACGTTGTGGTTCTTGTTCGTAAGTTAGAACGACACTTATTGAAAGCCCCAAACCACGTAAAACATGCAAAGAAAATTAGAGGCGTCTAATTTTGTTTTGCAGGGGTGTGTTGTGATGTGATATGGCCATGATTGTGATTATATATGATGTATGCAATGTTCCTTATTGTAAGTCAGCAACCGGCAGTAGCCACATGGTTGTCTTTTAATTTCATTTAAGACATGTGTGTCTATTATTCAAAGTAGTTGTAATAGTTGATGCTAGTGATCGACAACCATGGAGCGGATCCATTGACCTTGACGCAATGCCGGTGATGATGGAGATCATGTTCGTGCTTGAAGATGGAGATCGGAAGCACAAGAAGAAAGCCCATATCATATCACATATTATGAATTGCATGTGATGTTAATCCTTTTATGCGTCTTGTATTGCTCACAAAATATCAAGTTATAAAGTGTTCATCCTTAGTAAGCACCGTTGCTAAAGCTCGTTGTTTCGAAGCACCACGTGATGATCGGGTGTGTTAGATTCTGCGAGTGTATACAACGGGAGCAGGCCAGATTTGCTCATGCGGAAGCTAAGGTTTAATCTTGACGAGCCTAGCATGTACAAACATGGTCTCGGAACACGGATCACCGAAAGGTAAAGCATGAGTCATATAGTAGATATGATGAACATCTTGATTGTTCGCCATTGAAGCTACATCAACTCTCGTGATGATCGGTTTTGATGTGGTGGATTTGGTTCGTGTGATCACTAAAACAATGTGAGGGATATTGTTTTGAGTGGGAGTTCACCTAGATTAATTTAACTATTAATTAGAACTCAATTTGTCATAAACTTGGTCTAAACTATTGCAAATATGTTGTAGATCAATGGCGGCCCCTACCATCAATTTTAATGCATTCCTAGAGAAAGAAAAGTTGAAAAACAATGGAAGCAACTTCGCAGATTGGCTCCGCAATTTGAGGATTGTCCTCAATGCTGGTAATTTGACCTATGTGTTGGATGCACAACTAGGTGACCCACCTACAGCTGATGCTACCGATGAGGTGAAGAATGTTTTCCTCAATCGGAAGAATCAGTACTCCACAGTTCAGTGTGCTATCTTGTATGGTTTGGAATCGGAGCTTCAGAAAAGGTTTGAGAACCATGACCCACATGATATTGTCCGTGAACTCAAAATGATATTTGAGGCTCACGCGGCAGTTGAGAGTTATGAGGCTTCTGAAAAGTTTTTTAACTGCAAGATGGAAGAGGGCGGCTGCGTTAGTGAGCACGTGCTTAAGATGTTTAGGAACACAAGCAAGCTTCAAATCTTGGTTATAGTGATTCCTAATGCTTTGGGGGTTCACCGTGTCCTCCAATCACTACCACCAAGTTATAAGAACTTTGTGATGAACTACAATATGCGAAACATGGACAAGTCGTTACCCGAACTCTTCTCCATATTAAAGTCTGCGGAAGTGGAGATCAAGAAAGAGCACCAAGTGTTGATGGTCAATAAGACCACCAAATTCAAGAAGCAAGGCAAGTCTAAGAAAAGGGAAACTTCAAGAAGGGCGGTAAGAAAGTTACCGCGCCGGCGAAGAAGACCAAGGCTGGGCCTAAGGCTGATACTGAGTGCTTTTACTGCAAGGGAGAAGGTCACTGGAAGCGGAATTGCCCTAAGTACTTGGCGGATTTGAAGAACGGCAACATCAAGAAGAAAGGTATATCCGATATACATGTTATTGATGTGTATCTCACTAGTAGTCGTAGTAGTGCCTAGGTATTTGATACTGGTTCGGTTGCTCATATTTGTAACTCGAAACAGATGCTGCAGAATAGACGGAAGCTAGCGAAGAACAAGGTGACGATGCACGTTCGAAATGGATCAAAGGTTGATGTGATCGCGGTCGGCACACTACCTCTTCATCTACCATCGGGATTAGTTTTATACTTAAATAATTGTTATTTGGTGCCTACGTCGAGCATGAACATTATATCCGGATCATGTTTATTGCGAGACGGTTACTTGTTTAATTCCGAGAATAATGGTTATTCGATTTATATGAGTAATATGTTTTATGCACATGCACATTTAATAGATGGTCTATTCTTATTGAATCTTGATTGTAGTAATACACATATTAATAACATTGAAGCTAAAGGTTTGAAATTAAGCGATAACTCGACCTATATGTGGCACTGTCGTCTTGGTCACATTGGAGTGAAGCGTATGAAGAAACTCCATTCCGATGGACTTCTTGAATCACTTGATTTCGAATCACTTGAAAGATGTGAAGCATGTCTGATAGGTAAAATGACTAAGACTACATTTTCTGGTATGATGGAGCGAGCTACGGACTTATTGGAAATCATACATTACCAATGTGTGTGGTCCAATGAGTGTAGCATCGCGCGGTGGTTATCGTTATGTTCTTACCTTCACGGATGACTTGAGTAGATATGGGTATATCTATTTCATGAAACATAAATCCGAAACTTTCGAGAAGTTTAAGGAATTTCAAAGTGAAGTAGAGAATCAATGTAACAAGAAGATTAAATTTCTATGATATGATCGTGGAGGTGAGTATCTAAGTTACGAGTTTGGCAAGCATTTTAAGAAATGCGGAATACTTTCACAATTGACACCGCCGGGAACACCACAACGTAATGGTGTGTCCGAACGTCATAATTGAACTTTCTTAGATATGGTTCATTTTATGATGTCACTTATAGATTTACCGCTATCGTTTTGGGGTTATGCATTAGAAACAACCGCATTCACTTTAAATAGGGCACCATCTAAATCCGTTGAAACGACACTGTATGAATTATGGTTTGAGAAGAAACCTAAATTGTTGTTTCTAAAAGTTTGGGGTTGCGAAGCTTATGTAAAGAAGTTACAGTCCGACAAGGTTGAACCCAAAGCGGAAAAATGCGTCTTCATAGGATACCCGAAGGAAACTATTGGGTATACCTTCTATCATAGATCCGAGTGCAAAATCTTTGCTGCCAAGAATGGATCCTTTCTAGAGAAGGAGTTTCTCTCGAAAGAACTAACTGGAAGGAAAGTAGAACTCGACGAGGTTGTTAAACCTTCTCTCGGACTTGAGAGTAGCGCAACACCGGAAGAAGTTCCTGTGGCGCCTACACCAATAAGAGAGGAAGCTAATGATGTTGATCATGAAACTTCGGTTGAAGTTACTACGGAACCTCGCAGGTCAACGAGAACTTGTACCACTCCTGATTTTAATGATCCCGTTATGAGTGTCATGTTGGTGGACAACACCGATGACCCTGCGACATGTGAGGAAGCTATGATGAGCCAATAAATGGCAAGAAGCCATGAAATCCGAGATTGGATCCATGTACGAAAACCAAGTATGGACTTTGGTGGACTTACCGGATGGCCGGAAGGCTGTCGATAACAAATGGATTTTCAAGAAGAAAACAGATGCTGATGGTAATGTTACTGTCTATAAAACTCGACTTGTCGCAAAAGGGTTTCGACAAATTCAAGGAGTTGACTACTGAAAGGGCATGTATGCCCCCATGTGTGGTTTTGGTAATTAATGACAATCCCTATGGACTAATGTGTAAATTGAGTTTCACTTGTAGGTTTGTCCATTGGCATCGCTTGGGCCATGTGTTGGTCTCAAGGTTGGAAGATGAAGAAATGTCCAAGGGCTTTGTGCCCATTGGAATCATGAAGAAAGAAGGAGCTTGAAGGTTGATCAAGACATGTGCAAAGAGTTGCATCAAGATGGATCAACCTCAAGTAGGGATGAAGAAGGGCGAGCTCAAGATGCGCCATCTCTAGAAGATCTCATGCTTGAAGCTTGCCATCGTCGTGCTCATGGAATGATGAAGACAAGTTCAAAGAAGAGGTTTCCCCGTGGAGTATGGGGGAGCAATTTGCAAGTCTTCATCTTCATCAAGCAAGAGCATCCAAGAAAGGTGTTCCCACTATAGAAGAATAAGACGGTCTACATCAAGTTCAAGTGGGATGCTCAAGGCAAAGGTATGTTCTTGATAGGGCTTCTCTTTTGCCGGTCTCGTGTTGTTAGTTGGGAGACCGGGTTTAGGATATATAGCCGTACTATCAAGAGAGGCTCTCAAGCGGGTGTCTCGTTTGCATCGTTCGGAGAGAGCTCAAACCTTTGCATTAACAACATCATCTTTCTTGGTTGTTATTTGGTTCTTGTCCATGAGAGGATCTAGAGCTTGTGGTCATCATCATAACAAGCTCTAGTTCATCATCTAAGAATTTCACTTGCATATCTTATCGCGGTTTTTGATCTTGCGAGTTTTTCGGCTCCACACCTTGGGGGGTACTTCACATATATATTCATAGTATTTTCTCCCAATGTGATACCCAATCTTTTTGTTGGATTCTATTCGTCGTTATCTTTCCAACAAAATTGGTTTCATCCTGTTTGGAGTTCGGATGCAAAAGTTATTGCGTTTCTGGTTTTCTGGTTTCTGGAATTTCCCTGACCGGAAGTTCCGGTGTTCCATCGGAAGTTCCGCTAGGGCATTTTTGTCGTCGTAAGTTCCGGTGGAAGTTTCGGGTCTTCTTCCGCTCACGTTCAGTAACCTTCTGTTTTTGATGTGCTATTTGACAGAACTTCAGTCGGAATTTCAACCGGAAGTTCCACTCCCACCGGAAGTTCCGGCCAGGGACCGGTAGTTCCGCTCAGGCCTAGTTTCTGCCAAAAGTTCTGGTTGAACTTCCGGCTCTTGTTCCGCTCACGTTCAGTAACCTTCTGTTTTGGATATGCCTATTTGACGGAACTTCTATCGGAACTTCCACCGGAAGTTTCGCTCCCACCGGAAGTTCTGGTGAACCGGCGGAAGTTCCGACCAGGATTCGCTTTTTTAGTTTCTCGCTTCGCAGTTTTTGACCGTTGGCTGTGTGCCACCAGAACTTCTGGCCTCCCACCGAAAGTTCCAGCCAGGAGTCGCGAATGCCCATAACGGGCAGATCTGGGAGCCCTTTAAAATGGGCTCCTCTTCCCCTTCGTGGGTACTAGCTTTTCTTCTTGGTTCTTGGCTTTCTCTCTCTCCTCCATTGTCAACCTTGAAGAAGCTTTCCCTCTCCCTTTCCCTTCCTATGATTCTTGCATCTTTTTGAGGGATTTGAGAGAGGAGATCTAGATCTACAATCCCCCCAAGCCAAATCCCTTCTTTGTGAAGGAATCATTGGGATCCGGATCTTGGAAAGTTTTGTTTTCTCCTCTTGTGTTCTTCCTCCCTTATTCCCCCAATAGATTTTGTAGCTTTGTTGGAATTTGGGAGAGAAGGACTTGCCCTTGCATTTGGTGCATAGGTTTGAGTTCTCCTCGGAGATTCGGTGAGTTCAATCTTGTGAGCTTGTTTCTCTTGGGTTCCTTGGAACCCTAGACGGTTGTGTGGTTGGATTGTTGACCTTTTGTGGTCTTGTAGCCTTTTGTGGTGTTGTTGGCCTTTTGTGGCATTGTTGGCCTTTTGTGGCTTTGTTGTTGGGAGCCTCCAATTGAGTTGTGGAGTTAGCCCCAATCTTGTACGGGTTCGGTGACCGCCCTCAAGCGTCCCATAGTGGAGCAAGTGCCCGCCTTTTGTGGTGCGCACTTGGGAGAATAGGGTGAGCCTTTTGTGGCGTCGGTGAGTTGCGTGGTTCCACATCCGGGGTGAGGCCTTGTGTGGCTTTGGGTGAGCATCGAGCCACCACACCTCGAGGTGAGCCATTTGTGGCGTTCGGAGAGCATTGCGCCATCGCACCTCTCCAACGAAGACGTAGCTTCTTTGGAAGTGAACTTCGGGAAACAAATCTTCGTCTCCGCGTCCATCGGTTATCTCTCAACCGAACCCTTTACTTATGCACTTTACATTGTGATAGCCATCGTGCTTGAAGTATTTATACCTTGCTATCACCTTGTTGCTTGTATTGCTTAGCATAGGTTGTTGGTGCACCTAGGTGAACTTAGTGGCTAGGTTTTGTGCTCATTAAATTAAACGTTAGTTTTATTCCGCATTTACTTGAGCCTTAACCGTAATATTTTTAAAAAGCCTATTCACCTCCCCTCTAGGCGACTTCCTTTGTACTTTCAACTACGATGAGACTTTCTCACCGGTAGCGAAGCTAAAGTCTGTGAGGATTTTGTTAGCAATCACTGCATATTATGATTATGAGATATGGCAGATGGATGTCAAAACGATGTTCCTCAATGGAGACATTGATGAAGAGTTGTATATGGTACAACCCAAAGGTTTTGTCGATTCTAAAGATGCTAACAAGGTATGCAAACTTCAACGGTCCATTTATGGATTGAAGCAAGCATCGCGGAGTTGGAATCAACGGTTTGATAAGGTAATCAAAAGTTTTGGTTTTATACAAACTTATGGAGAAGCTTGTATTTACAAGAAAGTGAGTGGGAGCTCTGTAGCATTCCTAATACTATATGTAGATGACATATTGTTGATTGGAAATGATATAGACCTTCTTAATAGTGTCAAGGATTATTTGAGTAATAGTTTTTCAATGAAAGATCTTGGCGAAGCAGCTTACATATTAGGCATAAAGATTTATAGAGATAGATCGATACGCCTAATATCATTGTCATAGAGTACATATTTGGACAAAGTTCTAAAGAGGTTTGGAATGGAAGATAGCAAGAAAGGGTTCTTGCCCATGTTGCCCAATACGACCTTGAGTAAAACTCAAAGTCCTACAACAGCAGAAGATAGAGAAAGGATGAGTAAGACTCCCTATGCCTCAGCCATAGGATCTCTTATGTATGCCATGCTATGTACTAGACCCGACATTGCATATGCTGTTAGTTTGACTAGCAGATATCAAAGTGATCCAGGAGTGGATCATTGGACAGCGGTCAAAAACATCCTTAAGTACTTGAGAAGAACTAAGGATATGGTTCTTTCTTATGGAGGTGATCATGAACAGCTCATTGTTAATGGTTACACCGATGCTATTTGGAACACTGATCCGGATGATTCTAAATCTCAATCTGGATACGTATTTATTTTGAATGGTGCAGCAATTAGCTGGAGGAGTGCAAAGCAAAGTGTTGTGGCGAGATCTTCAACTGAATCGGAATACATAGCTGCTTCGGAGGCTTCACAAGAGGCGATATGGATGAAGGAGTTCATTATAGAGCTTGGTGTGGTTCCAAGTGCGATGGACCCAATGTCTATCTACTGTGATAACATGGGCGCCATAGCCAATGCGCAAGAACCAAGGTCACACAAGAAGCTAAAGCATATCAAGCTACGTTTTCATGCTATTCGAGAGCATGTCCAAGATGGCTACATAAAGATTTGCAAAGTACACACATATCTGAATGTGGCGGATCCGTTGACTAAACCTCTCCCGAGGTCAAAGCATGACCAGCACCAGACTGCCATGGGTGTTCGGTATATTACCATGTAATCTAGATTAGTTGACTCTAGTGCAAGTGAGAGACTATTGGAGATATGCCCTAGAGGCAATAATAAAAGTGGTTATTATTATATCTTTGTGTTTATGATAAATGTTTACATTCATTCTATAATGGTATTAACTGAAAACATTAATACTTGTGTGATTTGTAAACTAAATTAGAGTCCCTGGTAAAGCCTCTTTGTAATACTAGCTTGTTGGTTGATAGATGATCGTGGTTTCCCCATCATGAACATTGAAGATGTTATTAACAACAAGATCATATCATTAGGAGAATAGTATGATGGACATACTCCTATAGATAAGCGTAACATTAAGATCAAGTCATTTCAATAGTTCATTTGCTATAAGCTTTCTGATACATAGTAACCTAATTCCTTCGACCATGAGACCATGCTAATCACCATCACCAGAAGGATGATTTGATGACATCAAACACCACACCGTAACTGGGTGGCTATAAAGGTGGCATTGAGTGTTCAGAAAGTATTTGTTGAGGCACATGGATCAAGAGTGGGATTTGTCCATCCATATGACGGATAGATATACTCTGGGCCCTCTCGGTGGAATGTCATCCAATTAGCTTGCAAGCATGTGACTGGCTCACAAGGGATCACATATCACGGGAACGAGAAAAGAGTACTTATCGGTAACGAGGTTGAACTAGGTATGCAGAGATACCGACGATCAAACCTCGGATAAGTAAACTATCGTGAGACAAAGGGAAATTGGTACCATTGGGTTCGCAGCATAGAAAACAAAAAATTTCCTACGATGGGAACAACTATGTACCAAGATCTATCTACTAGATACAAACAACGGGCAGATGTATATCCATAGAGAACATACCCTTGAAGACCGACAAAGCTTAACGAGTTCAAACTCATGGTTGATGTAGACGATCTCTTGCCGATCTCAAGATCGATAGGAAGTCCTTAGCACTGCAACTTAGCGGCGCATCCTTGCTCGCACACATGTCCGAGGCACCGAGAAACCTCCGCCTCCTCGCTCCAGCGATGCAGCAAAAGCACAACTCTTTCTTGCCGAAAAGCCACCGGGAACATGTATCTCGCTAGTCCGAGACCATGGGGGATAAATACTAGAGGGGGAGAGAGATCCTTCATGAGGAGGTGTGCTTTGAGAGGATGAGAGGGGGGCCTTTTATAGGGGAGAGGGGGGCACCCAAGGGGCATGGCGCCCAGCCATGGGGCTGCCCCCACCTCTTCCTCATTCATGTGGGTGGACACTCCACTCACTCAAATGCCTTTCAATTTCCTCCACTCAAAAACCCATTCAAATTCCCATTAAATTTCCACCAAATTTAATGCAAACTCTCATTAAATAAAACTCCTTTTATTTATTTAGAATTTTGTCAATTACTTTAATGACAAACATTCACATATAACCTATTGCTAGTATTTCATTTCACATGCATAAACACTTTCTGCAATTTCACCCGAAAACCCGTTTTGGTATCTAGTGAAATAAATTCCTGCGCTTGTTATTCTTTTCGGCATGAAACTTTTGCTCCAATTGGATGTCGGTGTCTCTTAAGTGTGTCACCCTAGGGTTCGCGAATAATGCGAACATTATCGAGACCCCTCTCCGATCAATAATCAAAAGCGGGACCTGGAGATCCGTACTGACTCCCACACATTCAACGATGACTTTCTTGTGCTCGTGAGAACCTTTTACGCTAGTATCTTAATCCTTTTGTTTTGCGATATATTACATGTCCAAGATTCGATCATCGGTATCTCCATACCTAGTTTGATCTCGTTACTGACATGCACTCTTTTCTCGTTCCCATGATATAACATTCTAGTGATCAAATCACTTGCTTGCAAGCTAATCAATATGATATCACCGAGAGGGCCCAGAGCATATCTATCCGTCATCGGGATGAATAAATTCCACTCTTGATCCATGGGTATCAACATAACACTTTAGTATTTCTAAACCCATCTTTATAATCACCCTGTTACGGTGTGATGTTTGATGTTATCAAGAAACTCTTCCAGTGTTAGTGATTGACATGATCTCATGGTCTAAGGATTAGGATCACTTCGTAAGTTGTTATAGCAATATAAACTCATTGACTTTGATCGTAATGCTATACTTCGGATGAATGTTCATCACACCATTACACTAATATTGTGACCTCGTTATTAACAACATCCAATGTCCATGATCAGGAAACCTTGATCATCTTGTTAAGCAACGAGCTAGATTTATGAGAGAGGCATAACTAGGAACTTTCTGTTTGTTTATTAAACACACATGTATTAACGTTTCCGTATTAATACAATTATAGCATGTAAAATAAACATTTATCATAAATACGGAATACGATAATAACCACTTTATTATTGCCTCTCGGGCATATTCCCTTTAGTCTCCCACTTGCACTAGATACAATAATCTAGTTTAGAAACTTCGTATTGAACACCTATGGCTTTCTGGTGTTCCATATACGCAATTGCAAGTGGTTAACATAATCTACGGATCTGACGCTTCAGGTCCGTGTGTATTTGCATGTCTCTGCGTCTCCACACATCACTCATTCTCTAATGAGATGGCATTGTATAAATTTGGTCTTTTGATGAGACCTTTAGTTCCTTGGGGTTAAAACATGTCGATACTATTGCCATACAATATATCTCTAGTGTTAGCCCGTTGCGAACCACACCTTAGTTTGATAACAAACTACTTGACACAAATTCCCTCCTTTGCTGCTACTATAACAGTCATATACTTAGCCTTTTGTAGTAGTATTCGTCACAATGTATTAACTGTGGATTTCATCCAAATCCATCATGGAATCTCCTTTCCATTACATTGTGCCACCCATAGTTTAAATTGAGATAAACTTAATTTGTATCTTGTGACAAAACTAGTATCAATGTAATACTTTACAATGAACTATTTGTAATTGTTTGTCACCTCTACACAAATATATTCTTAGTTCTTCCAAAAGATCATAAGAATATCCTCACTATCGTCCAATGATCATTTTATGATTCATTCTGGTATATGCTCATAACACTTAGAGCATAGGACATATCTGGATGTGTACATATCATGGTATGATTGATCAAAACATCCTTGTGATTTCACTCATCAAGTGTCAAAGCACTTGAATCTTGTTTCACTTATCAAGTGTCGATGCACTTGAATCTTGATTCAATTCCTTTCCATGCGACAAGAACTGTTTCTTGTCGTTTCTATGTTGAACTCCTTCAACATCTCATATATGTACGTTTGGCACAACCATATTAGCGTCACAGTCTATCCACTATAGACATTCATGCTAAATATTTGGGTTTTTCCTAAGTCTTTCATCAAAATGAAATTCTTAACTTTGTCAATAAAATATACAATCGTTTCCAATCAACAAGATGTCCTCCACATAATGTATTAGAAATATGTCTCAGCGCTCCCACTTAATTTCTTGCAAATGCAAGCATCTTCATCGTCTCCTGATGAAAACTCCTTCTCATCACGGTGAAGATTCCAACTCCGCTATGATTACTTTAACCATTGAAGTTTGCATGCCCTTTTAGCATCCTTCGAATTTAACAAAACCCTCTGGACCGTGTCTTGTACATGTCCTAGGTAACCATTCTATTAGAAGAATTTTGTTTTGTTTATTCATCTACCATATACCAAATTATATGTAGTGGTTGCTACTTTAATCCATCCAGACTAAATATCGCTATGAAAGATCAAATCTTGTCATAGTCAACTCCTTGAACATTGTCATAAAACTTTACCGACATTTCGACTATTTCATAGATGTGAAACATCCATGTCTGTTTCTTTATAGATCCAAATACGACCGATAGGTTTTTACAACTTTCCGGAGGGTCTTCTGTCGTGGTATTGCTGACGATTACACCATGGAGGGGTCCTCACAGTGCGTGTTTAGATACGTGGGGGAAGGCGGACGGTTGACGGGTACGAGGTAACACAGCTTACCCAGGTTCAGATCCCACGACGGTGGCGGAATCCTACTCCTGCTATAAATCACTATAAGGGTAATACGCCGAGTTTAGAGATAGGTTCGCTGTGCGAGGTTGTCTATGACTGTCTGAAGTTATCTATGATTGTTGTGCCCTAAAGGCTCCCATAGGCCTGACTTATATAGTCGCCAGGTCCTAGGGTTACAGGGAAAAGTCCTAGCCGGACAGGTTACAGAGTCCTACACCGTCTATTACTAGTCTTGTACTCCAAGGCTCCGGGTACGTCGGTGACTCCAACCGTAGCCTTCCTTTATCTGGCATGGGCCTCCCTTCTGGATCCATCTAACTGGGCCGCCCAGCAGGCCATGGGCCATGCTACCAGCTGTGGGCCACCCGGGTTATCCGGGTAGGAGACATGCTATGAGGATACCCATATAGCATATCCCCAATAGTAGCCCCCGGAGAACTCCGAGATCTTGCGTCGTCTTGCCTCTTCAGGTTGAATGCTCCGTCTAGATGGATATCGGCAAATCGTCAAGCAATATCTTGTAGTACTCCCAAAGAACCCTACAAGGTTTTCTCCGTCTTCAACTTGTAAGCCGGAGAATTGCTGAATCTTTCATCGTACTCTTCCGTAGCCAGACTGGATCCGTCCATGCCGGAATCTTCTGATGTGATGGATCATCTGCCTATGCCAGCTAGGGCGATGTAGACGTAGGTCAGCGACGCCTCGTAACTCACACATGCAGAGAACGCAATCATGTCCACTTTTCCCGCGCGAGCGATACGAACCGTTAGCGGCGACGGTTGAGACATGGTGAAATTTCCGCGCACGTTTGCACACACGTCGTCTACGCGGCAACCATCCGATCAAGCTGCACGAATCTTGATGCTAGAGATCATAAATAGTAACCGCGGTGGAAAATTTACTTTTCACCTCATTCTCTCTTCGCATCATCTTCTTCCTCCAGCGATCGCCCCCTCGATCTCTCCGCACAATCTTGCGAAAAAACCTAGTTCCCAATCTCTACTAGCAGATGCGTAAACCCAAACGGTTCCATCTGTAACGGTCCCACCATGTCTAGCCCCCAGACTGCAAACGGCCAAGTTATTGGTATTGTTCGCAATTCTTCAGCAGGAACATGTGGTTGTCGGGCATAATACTGGCATCCCATGCATGTCTCAACCAGCTTGTCGGCAGCTTCGCGGTCGACAAAGAGAATCCTTGCCGGAAGGCTTTCGCAACCAACGATCGAGGAGCGGCGTGATGCCCGCAATCTCCGAGATGGATTTCGCGTAGGATTTCCATACCTTCTAGCTGGGAAACACACTTGAGGTATACACCAGTAGTGCTCCTTGTGTAGAGTTGTCCATTGATTATGGTATAACCCTTTGCTCATCATACTATTTGCCGTCTTTCGACTTCGTCGTCGGGCAAAGTTCCGTGTTTGAGATATTCCATGAACGGTTTTGTCCAAGCCGAAGGGACCTTTGTCACCATGTGGACGAAAGAGTCGAATCTATCCGGGTTGTCGATGTCGGCTCCCTTCATGGATGGTGTGCGCAAATGCTCTAGGAAAACTCCTGGCGGAATTCGTTTGCGCCCTGATCCAAGCTTAGATAGCAGATCATTCGCCTCGTTTTGCTCCCTAGGCACATACTTGACTTCGTAGCCCAAGAAGCTCTTGGCTATCTCGTCCACTTCGTCTCGATATGCCGCCATCATAGGGTTCCGCGCATTCCAGGTGCCAGCCACCTGCTGGGCAACCAAGTCGGAATCTCCACAGCCATCATAGGGTTCCTCTTGGCTACACGTAGTCCGTGAATGAGTGCTTCATACTCCTCCATGTTGTTCGTAGCCTCGAAGTGGATCTGCAGAACGTAGTGTAGCTTGTCTCCTGTTGGTGACTATAGCAATACACAAGCCCCCGAGCCGTTGAGCAGCTTTGATCCGTCAAAGTGCATCACCCAAGACTGTTCGCAACAGTAGCATCTGGCATCTCCGTCCAATCTGCGATAAAATCCGCCAAGGCTTGTGACTTGATAGCGTCGCGTCTCTTGTAGGTGATCTCGAAGGCGGCAAGTTCAATGCCCCACTTCGCGACCTTTCCTGTAGCGTCGCTGTTGTTGATGATGTCGGACAGTGGAGTCTTGCTCACCACTGTGATTAGGTGCTTCTGAAAGTAATGCCTCAGCTTCCGAGAAGCAAGGAATACTCCATAAGCTATTTTCTGGTAGTGCGGGTAACGCTGCTTGGACTCCGTCAAGACCTCGCTCACATAGTAAACTGGTCGTTGAACTCCGTGCTTATAGCCTGGTTCCTTCCGCTCTACCACGATGACGATGCTGATTACCTGGTTGGTTGCCGCCATGTAGATTAACAGGGGGGTTCTCTGGCTCGGGTCTTTGCAAGGATGGGCGCCGAGGAAAGAATCTCCTTGAGCCGCTTCAATGCTACATCTGTTTGGTCCATGTAAATTTGTCCGCCTTCTTCAGTAATGGGGCCTTCTCTCCAAGTTGGCTGACGAACCGACTAACTGCTGCAACACAACCTGTTAGTCGTTGAATGTCCTTTAGGCATGTCAGACGGTTTATGTTTAAGATGGCCTTGATTTTCTCCGGGTTGACCTTGATTCCACGCTAGGAAACAATGAAGCCCAACAATTTGCCGGCTGGAACCCCGAAGACGCACTTCTTAGGGTTAAACATCATGTTGTATTTCCGAAGATTATCAAAGGTTTCTTTTAATTTGGAGATTAAGTCATTTGACTTTTTGGACATCACCGCGATATCGTCCACGTAGGCGTGAATGTTCCGACCAATTTGGTCATGAAGGCAATGTTGCATTGTCCGCTGGTACGTAGCACCTGCGTTTTTCAGCCCAAAGGGCATCATAACATAGCAAAACGTGCCGTATGGGGTAGTGAACGAAGTGGCCAATTGGTCCGACTTCCTCATCTTGATCTAGTGGTATCCTGAGTATGCATCGAGAAAACAGAAAAGTTCCGAGCCAGCCATCGAGTCAATGTGAGGCAAAGCAAATGGATATTTGGGACACGCTTTGTTCAAGCCGGTGTAATCAACGCACATTCTTAATTCTTTGGTTCCCTTTTTAGGGACAAGTACAGGATTGGCCACCCATCAGGTGTGAAGGACTTCTTGGATAAATCTAGCCTTAAGTAACCTAGCTATCTCTTTGCCAATGGCGCATCTCTTCTCGTCTCTAAAGCGTCGTAGAGGTTGTTTCACTGGTTTACATTTTGGATCAATGTTTAAGCTGTGCTCGGCAAGTTCCCTAGGTACACCTTTCATGTCGGCAGGTTGCCAGGCAAAGATATCCCTATTCTCACGGAGGAACTCGACGAGCGCGCTTTCCTATTTGGGATCCAGGTTCGTCCCGATGGCGGTGACCTTGGAGGCATCGCCTACCACAAGTTCCACCGGCTTGGTCTCGATGGCAGCCTTGAACGCAGGAGCGGAGTCGGAGATCTGCTTCTTCGACGCAGGCATCTCTGAGTCATCGACCTTGCTCTGGATCTCTTTCAATTCTTCGCTGTAGAGGACAGCTTCCGCGAAGGATGCTTCATTAATCTCGCAGTCCCTTGCCTTGGTAAAGCTTCCGGATACGATGATGACACCGTTTGGTCCGGGTATCTTGAGTTTGTTATAGACGAAGCATGGCTTGGCCATGAACGTGTGGAATATGTCGCGGCCGAATATGACGTGGTACACGGTCTTGAAGGGGACCACCTCAAAGGTCATGCGCTCTTGGCGGTAATTATTGACATCGCCAAAGGCAACCTGAAGTGTGATGCACCCAAGGGACCGAGCCTCCCGACCAGGAACTACGCCGTGGAAGATGGTATTGGTCCGCCTTAGGTTTGCCTCCATCAAGTTCATCTTTTGCAGTGTATCCAGGTACATGATGTTGATGCTGCTTCCACTATCCACCATACACTTGGTGAACTCCACGGCGTCAATCAAGGGGTTGGTGACCATGGCGTATTGGTTCTCTGTAGGGATGAGGTCTGGGTGGTCCGTCCTGTCCCAAGTAATTGGAACCTCCGACCAGCGCAGGTATTGGCGGACTGGGGGTAGAGTAGCCATCAGGATCCTCATAGAGGTCTTCTGTTGTTGGACGGTGGGGGTGCCAAGGAAAGTGTGGTAGACTGGCGCCTTCTTCATGAAGGGGTTCTTGCCCTTGTCGTCGCTCTTGGCGGCATGCTTGGGGTCAACATCCTCATCCATCTCACTTGAATCCTTGGACTCCTCCTCCTTCTTCTTCCCCTTGCCCTTGCCTCGCGGTCTGTTCTTCCGACTTTGCTTGTAGCCGGACTCCGGGTCTTCCTTTAGGTCGTTGACAAACTTGCAGTGTCGATTGGTATGGGTGGCTTTGCCGTTGGCATCGAGGTTTACGAGGCACGGCATATCGCGGTACTCTTCGTATGTTTGGGGAATGCGGAGTGGTGCCGAGGTGGTTTCACTTCCTCGCTGCTGCCCACGACCAGCTCCCCGTCCTCGGCCACGTTGTCCGCCATCACCTTGTCCTGCAAAGGTCATGGCGACCATGTCGGGAGATTGCTTTTCTTCTGGAGCGGTTTTCCGCTTTGTGCTGCTATTCCTTCGAGCTTGAGTTGGAATGGCCGTTGCTGTCAAAGAGCCGCGAGCATCATCGTCGGCACCCCAACTGAATCATCTGGTTCAAGTCAAGCTGGTGATTGTCCTGCAAGCGCTTCAGCTTATGTCGGAGCAACGTGCCCCTTTCCAACCCATAGATGAAGGCGGCCATGGCGGTCTGAGCGTGCACTCATGCGCAGGAATTCTTCATATCCAGCCAGCGGGAGAGGTAGACGCGAGATGTCTCGTCTTTCTCTTGCACGCATCGCTGTAGATCGCCAACAGTACAAGGGCGCTTGTACGTACCCTCAAAGTTCTTGGTGAACGCCTCTTGCATGTCCAACCAATTGCAGATGGATTTCTCCGGCAAGTCGTCGATCCATTGACGGGCTATGCCTGCCAACATCAAAGGGAGGTACTTGACGGTGATGTTGTGGTTACCTCCGGCAATCTCCACCGCGTTGCCATAGTCCTACAACCATGTGACTGGCTTGGCGGTGTCGTCATAGGGCTTGATGGTCTTGTCAATCCGGAAACCTTTGGGGTAAGTTGCGGACCGTATTGCAAGTCCAAAGCAACGTGGTCCCAGGTATGGTCCTTCCCGGGCCTCGTGGATCTTATCGATGAAGGGATACATGTAGGCTACACTAGCGCAAATCAAAATTTTCTACCGCGTAAACCAGGATTACCGTTGTCATAGATCACGGGATTACCACTAGACGCGCAGTTGCGGAACTTGATGAAGCGCGTCGAGGCAGTGCAGACGATCTACGACTCCTCCTCGTCCCCACGAGCAGCCCTCCCGCTTCGCCCAAACGCTTCTGATGCGGCGCCCGAGGTATCCACACGCAGTGGTGGAAGCGCCGACGCCGGGTGCTAGGTCTCAAGACGCGACACATGCGTGAGGAGTGGCGGCTGGCTGGAATGGTCTAACCCTGGTCAGCTCGCCCCACCCTCTCTTATATAGGCGTCCCTAGTGGGCTTCTACATTAGCAGCCCATTAGTAGCCTAAGCCTAGTCTAATTCGGATCCAATCCTCATTAGGCTTCCAGCCCCTTAAGTGTGTGACCCTATAGGTTCATATACGTATAGACATGACACGGATACACTTATTCTGCCAATAGTTGGTAGTGGCCTCTAGCAAGACGTGCCAACTCCTAAACGCATACAAAGATCATATTGGACGAACCATCACAAGGTTTAGTACATGTCTTTCCCTTTGCCTCACGATATTTGGTCTAGCTCCAAGTTGACCTCTCTTTCTCGATACCGTAACTCGGAATCCCTTTACTAGGTTAACTCTTAACCTTATGTAGCACGACCATGCATTTCTGGATCCGATCACTCAAGGGGCCGAGAGAGATCTCTCTCAAGTAGAGAGGGGCAAATCCGATCTTGATTGACCATGCCTTGCAGCATGTTTCAGGACAAACCCGAAAGCTACCTTTATAACTACCCAGTTACGATGCAGCGTTTGATAGCCCCAAAGTAGGTCGATCCACATCTCAAGTACATGCGACAATCTCAGGTCTAAGGACAAAACGTACATGATGTGTAGAGAGAGCTGCAAGTCTAATTGCCAGTCTCATGTTGGGTCAGTCTAACCCCATGCTCATAACATGTGTCCACATCATTGGTTTGACATCTCCATGTCTATGACTTGCGAAACATAGTCATCAACCAATCGATGTGCTAGTCTAATATTCACATGTGTCCTCACGTGAACTCCGACCAGGGACAACTCTTAAATAACCATACAAGTAAAGAGTTTCACAAACAATTCACATAATTGCCAATCAATACAAGTTGCCTGATATGGATATTCAAGGAACATTACAATAACTCATGGATATATATGAAATATAATCATCTCTATGATTGCCTCTAGGGCATATTTCCTTTAGTCTCCCACTTGCACTAGAGTCAATCTAGATTATATCTAATACCTATTGCTCTTGCGTGCGCCTTATGCGCAGGCTGTGGGAGTGGCTTTGTAAAAGGATCAACAATATTTGAGTCTGTTTGTATTTTGCATATCATGACACTACCATCCTCAACGAACTCTCGAATCTGATGGTAACGCATGCGAATATGTTTGTTCTTCTGGTGTTGTATAGGTTCCTTGGCTTGTGCAATTGTTGGGGATATGCTATATGGGTATCCTTATAGCATGTCTCTTATCCGGCTAACCCAGGTGGCCCATAGTCGGTAGCATGGCCTATGGCTGTTGGGCCTTGATTAGATGGATCGGAGAGAGGCCCATCTTGGATAAAGGAAGGCTACGGTGGAGTCACCAGCGTGAGCCTTGGAGTGCAAGATACACAAGACTAGTAATAGACGGTGTAGGACTCTGTAACCTGTCCGGCTAGGACTTTTCCCTATAACCCTAGGACCTGGCGACTATATAAGTCGGGCCTATGGGAGCCTTTAGGGAACAATATCATACAACCTCGCACAGCGAACCTATCTCTGTAACTCGGCGTATTGCCCTTATAGTGATTTATAGCAGGAGTAGGATTCCGCTACCGTTGTGGGATCTAAACCTGGGTAAGCTGTGTTACCTCGTACCCCTCAACCGTCCGCCTTACCCCACGTCTCTAAACACGCACTGTGAGGACCCCTCCATGGCGTACTCGTCGGCAATACGACAATAGTTGGCGCCCACCGTGGGGCAAGAGGCGCTTCAGGCTCTTCAGTGGGCGAGGACCAAGATCTTCGCGGGAATCAGCGAAACCGTAGCCATCGGTCGCGTTCTCTTCTCCGGCAACATTCTGATCGTCCCTCCTGACGAATTCTGGATCCCGACAAAGACGAACCCTACGCGGTGTTCGATCGTTCCCATCGGAGACATCCACCTCTTCATCGGTGAAACCGACTCGGGCACTAGTTCCCTGGGAGTCGGAGGAGCATCAAGACCCGCACGGACCGCCTACGGGCAGGATACGTTCGTGGAAGGATCGATGTCGGATCTCTCTTCGGAGTTTGCCGGCAAAGATCGGAAAGCATCAAGACCCGCATGGACCGCCTATGGGCAGGATACGTTCGTGGAAGGATCGATGTCGGATCTCTCTTTGGAGTTTGCCGGCAAAGATCGGAAAGCACCAAGGTCTGACGGACCAGGCGAGATACGTCATGGAAGGATCAATGTCGGATCTCTCCTCGGAGTTCACCGGCAAGGATCGGAAAAATTCAAGGCCCACCCAAACCGCCCTTGTGTAGGATATGAAGGTGGAAGATCCCTGCAAATCCGCCGGCTTCGTCCGTGCGTCTGGACAACAGAGATCCAAGTTCGTCGGCGTGGTTACCATCTTCGATCCGCACGCGATTCGTAGAGAGAGGCGAAAACCTCCGCGACTACTGGCCAGTGGCTCCGTGATCTGAGCCGATCCGCCTACTACCCAAATGAGGATGCTATGTATCACTTTGTGGAAGGACTTCACCATGTCACGCTTCTCCAAAATTCTCTAAGACGCAGCAGCGCCAGACGCCTTACCTTCAAGGCATGGTGAACACCGTCAACAACTACGCGGAGGTCAAGCGGAGCTCGACATTAGCGCTCATCGACGGAGCCCCTCCGATTCAGCCACCACCACCACCGCCTCCGGCCGCCATCATCGTAGCTGCGCCACCACCCCTAGTCATCATCGAGGCCGTTGCACCTCCACCACCCGTCATCGAGGAAGTCCTGGCACTCTCCGACTCTGTCATTGACGCGCTTTATGCTGATTTCAGTGCAAATTTAGAGGAGATAGATTTTAGTCCAGAGGAACTAGACTCCGCCATGCAGGAGATGGAGGGGGAGTACACGCGCGACGAGCAAGCCAACAATGTCGTCATGTCCCGAGAGGTGTTCGTCACCATCGGGACGATGATGGATGAAGATCAACCCGGACGAGCTCCGCCTACGGCGCTGGAAAAGGGGAAGGGGCCACTTATTGCTGCTGACGATGATCGCGCAAAAGTCATGCCTCCTCCGCCTAACCCAAAGGCAAGAGCAGGAACTCGGCACCGGCCCGAGCAACAACAACACCGCAAACTTGCCGCCTCCAGCATCTACGTCGGCAGCAGCCCAACTTACTCCAGCTGATAGAGTGATGTACGACAATCTCCTTGTCGAGCCACTAACCGTTGCTCATATCTGGAATGTGACCCAGCTTGACGAGAAGCGCCAACAGTTGCTGGAGGAAGCGCAGGCCATCGCGGAGCAAGGCGCTCAACTAGATCGAGATCTGGTCAACGCACAGAAGTCCATAGAGAAAGCTAGAGCAATGGAGGCCGAGTACAAGACTTTACTGCAACATAAGGCTAAGAAAGCTCCGGCTCGCGTCATCAACGATCCTGGTGTACAGCGCCCAACCTAGGATGGGCTCCCTCGAAGCCGGCACAGGCCAAACCATACATTGACAGTGAAGGAAAGCAGGTGATGCCCACCCCACTCCTTGACCTCTCTGTCGCCAAGACCCTTCTGGAGCAGGATAGATCGCTCGAGGCAGTGGAACAGGTCTATGACCTAGTGGCCAAGGCGGTGAAGCAGCAGGAAAAGGCCACCTCCTAGAGGCTTGAGTCTGTCCCAGCGCTCTACCAATCTAGCCAGTACAAGCCGCCAAGGGACAGATCTCCTCTTGATATCGGGTCCTAGACGGGTTCATCAGAACGAAGACGGAGGGATGCGTGCAACAGGAAGGATGCCATCCCCATATCCCCCGACCACGGAGAAAAGGCCCGACCTCATCGCCCATCGCCACCGCCCCGATCTCCCCGACATCACGAAGATTACAAGGCTCACCATCGTACGGATATGCCCCCACCAAAGCAGTGCGGCATCGTCATCCGCGACAACACGGAGAAGACCCGTCATGACGGAGAGCGCAACCAAGGACACAAGAGCAGGTCACGCCATGACCCTCCGCGTCCGACAAGTAACCGTGACAGGCGTGAGGCGTCGCAGGAGGGTAACAGCAAGAAGGCTAACCCACCACCACTTCCGCCTCCGTCACCACCAAGCAGTCACCATGGCGGAGGAGGCCCGTGTCGTTCACGCAACCCATCCCCTGTTGACAAAAAGAAGAAGAACTCGGAGCCATACGATGCACGTTCGCGGATCAATAAGATCCACAAGTCCCGGGAAGGACCATACCTGGGACCACGTTGCTTTGGACCT
The DNA here is from genome assembly GCA_023614405.1 of Avena insularis. NCBI lineage: Eukaryota > Viridiplantae > Streptophyta > Magnoliopsida > Poales > Poaceae > Avena > Avena insularis. Next base: position 474,393,902 of record CM042697.1, read on the forward strand.
GCAATACGGTCCGCAACTTACCCGAAAGGTTTCCGGATTGACAAGACCATCAAGCCCTATGACGGCACCGCCAAACCAGCCACATGGTTGCAGGACTACGACAACGCGGTGGAGATTGCCGGAGGCAACCCCAATGTCGCCGTCAAGTACCTCCCATTAATGTTGGCAGGCACGACCCGTCAATGGATCGACGACTTGCCGGAAAAATCTATCTACAACTGGCTGGACATGCAAGAAGCGTTCACCAAGAACTTTGAGGGTACATACAAGCGTCCCTGTACCGTAGGCGATCTATAGCGGTGCGTGCAAGAGAAAGACGAGACATCTCGCGCCTACCTCTCCCGCTGGCTGGATATAAAGAATTCCTGTGCAGGAGTGCACGCTCAAACCGCCATGGCCGCCTTCATAGATGGGTTGGAAAGGGGCACGCTGCTCCGACATAAGCTGAAGCGCTTGCAGGACAATCACCAGCTTGACTTGAACCAGATGATTCAGCTAGATAGTGAGTTCGCAGCTGCCGACGATGATGCTCGCGGCTCTTTGACGGCAACGGCCATTCCAACTCAAGCTCGAAGGAACAACAGCACAAAGCGGAAAACCGCTCCAGAAGAAAAGCAATCTCCCGACATGGTTGCCATGACCTTTGCAGGACGAGGTGATGGCGGACAACGTGGCCGAGGACGGGGAGCTGGTCGTGGGCAGTAGCGAGGAAGTGAAACCACCTCGGCACCGCTCCGCGTTCCCCAAACATACGAAGAGTACCGCGATATGCCGTGCCTCATAAACCTCGATGCCAACGGCAAAGCCACCCATACCAATCGACACTGCAAGTTCGTCAACGACCTAAAGGAAGACCCGGAGTCCGGCTACAAGCGAAGTCGGAAGAACAGACCGCGAGGCAAGGGCAAGGGGAAGAAGAAGGAGGACGAGTCCAAGGATTCAAGTGATATGGATGAGGATGTTGACCCCAAGCATGCCGCCAAGAGCGACGACAAGGGCAAGAACCCCTTCTCAAAGAAGGCTCCAGTCTACCACACTTTCCTTGGCACCCCCACCGTCCGACAACAGAAGACCTCTCTGAGGATCCTGATGGCCACTCTCCCCCTAGTTCCCCAGTACCTGCGCTGGTCGGAGGTTCCAATAACTTGGGACAGGACGGACCACCCAGACCTTGTGCCCACAGAGAACTAGTACGCCATGGTCATCAACCCCTTGATTGACGGCGTGGAGTTCACCAAATGTATGGTGGATAGTGGAAGCAGCATCAACATCATGTACCTGGATACACTGCAAAAGATGAACTTGACGGAGGCAAACCTAAGGCGGACCAACACCATCTTCCACATCGTAGTTCCTGGTCGGGAGGCTCGGTCCCTTGGGTGCATTACACTTCAGGTTGCCTTTGGCGATGTTAATAATTACCGCCAAGAGCGCATGACCTTCGAGGTGGTCCCCTTCAAGAGCGTGTACCACGTCATATTCGGCCGTGACATATTCCACACGTTCATGGCCAAGCCATGCTTCGTCTACAACAAACTCAATATACCCGGACCAAACGGTATCATCACCATATCCGGAAGCTTTACCAAGGCAAGGGACTGCGAGATCAATGAAGCTACCAAGCGTAAGTCGCCCTCTATAGCGAAGAATTCAAAGAGATCCAGAGCAAGGTCAATGACTCGGAGATGCCCGTGTCAAAGAAGCAGATCTCCGACTCCGCTCCGCGTTCAAGGCTGCCATCGAGACCAAGCCGGTGGAACTTGTGGTAGGCGATGGCTCCAAGACCGTCGCCATTGGGACGAACCTGGATCCCAAATAGGAAAGCGCGCTCATCGAGTTCCTCCGTGAGAATAGGGACATCTTTTCCTGGCAACCTGTCGACATGAAAGGTGTACCTAGGGAACTTTCCGAGCACATCTTAAACATTGATCCAAAATGCAAACCAGTGAAACAACCTCTACGACGCTTTGGAGATGAGAAGAGATGCGCCATTGGCAAAGATATAGCTAGGTTACTTAAGGCTAGATTTATCCGAGAAGTCCTTCACACCCAATGGGTGGCCAATCCTGTACTTGTCCCCAAAAAGGGAACCAATGAATTAAGAATGTGCGTTGATTACACCGGCTTGAACAAAGCATGTCCCAAAGATCTGTTTGCTTTGCCTCGCATTAACCAAGTCATTGACTCGACGGCTGGCTCGGAGATTTTGTGTTTTCTCGATGCATACTCAGGATACCACCAGATCAAGATGAGGAAGTCGTACCAATTGGCCACTTCGTTCACTACCCCATACGACACGTTTTGCTATGTCACGATGCCCATGGGCTGAAAAATGAAGGTGCTACCTACCAGCGGACAATGCAACATTGCCTTCACGACCAAATTGGTCGGAACGTTCACGCCTATGTGGACGATATTGCAGTGATGTCTAAAAAGTTAAACGACTTAATCTCCAACTTAAAAGAAACCTTTTATAATCTCCGGAAATATAACATGATGCTCAACCCTAAGAAGTGCGTCTTCGGGGTTCCAGCCGGCAAATTGTTGGGCTTCATCGTTTCCCAACGTGGAATCGAGGTCAACCCGGAGAAAATCAAGGCCATCTTAAACATAAACCGTCCGACATGCCTAAAGGACATTCAACGACTAACAGGTTGTGTCGCAGCAGTTAGTCGGTTTGTCAGCCGACTTGGAGAGAAGGCTCTGCCGTTGTACAAGTTGCTAAAGAAGGCGGACAAATTCACATGGATGGACGAAGCAGATGCAACATTGAAGCAGCTCAAGGAGATTCTTTCCTTAGCGCCCATCCATGCAGCACCCGAGCCTGGAGAACCCCTGTTAATCTACATGGCGGCAACCAACCGGGTAATCAGCATCATCATCGTGGTAGAGCGGAAGGAACCAGGCTATAAGCACGGAGTTCAACGACCAGTTTACTATGTGAGCAAGGTCTTGACGGAGTCCAAGCAGCGTTACCCGCACTACCAGAAAATAGCTTATGGAGTATTCCTTGCTTCTCGGAAGCTGAGGCATTACTTTCAGGAGCACCTAATCACAGTGGTGAGCAAGACTCCACTGTCCGACATCATCAACAACAGCGACGCTACATGAAAGGTCGCGAAGTGGGGCATTGAACTTGCGGCCTTCGAGATCACCTACAAGAGACGCGACGCTATCAAGTCACAAGCCTTGGCGGATTTTATCGCAGATTGGACGGAGATGCCAGATGCTACTCTGTTGCCGGAATCAGAGTACTGGGTGATGCACTTTGACAGATCAAAGCTGCTCAACGGCTCGGGGGCTTGTGTATTGCTACAGTCACCAACAGTATACAAGCTACACTACGTTCTGTAGATCCACTTCGAGGCTACGAACAACATGGCGGAGTATGAAGCACTCATTCACGAACTACGTGTAGCCAAGGATATTGGCATCAAGCGCATAGTTTGCTGTGGAGATTCTGACTTGGTTGCCCAGCAGGTGGCTGGCACCTGGAATGCGCGGAACCCTATGATGGCGGCATATCGAGACGAAGTGGACGAGATAGCCAAGAGCTTCTTGGGCTACGAAGTCAAGTATGTGCCTAGGGAACAAAACGAGGTAGCTGATCTGCTCTCTAAGCTAGGATCAGGGCGCAAGCGAATTCCGCCAGGAGTTTTCCTAGAGCACCTGCACACACCATCCATGAAGGAAGCCGACATCGACAACCCGGATAGAGCTGACTCTTTCGTCAACATGGTGACCAAGGTCCCTCCGGCTTGGACAAAACCGTTCATGGAATACCTCGAACACGGAACTTTGCCCGATGACGAAGTCGAATGATGGCAAATAGTACGACAAGCAAAGGGTTATACCATAATCAATGGGCAACTCTATAAAAGGAGCACTACTGGTGTATACCTAAAGTGTGTTTCCTAGCTAGAAGGTATGGAAATCCTGCATGAAATCCATCTCGGAGATTGCGGGCATCACGCCGCTCCTCGATCGTTGGTCGCGAAAGCCTTCCGGCAAGGATTCTACTGGCTGACCGTGAAGGCGGACACCGACAAGCTGGTTGATACATGCATGGGATGCCAGTATTATGCCCGACAACCACATGTTCCTGCTGAAGAACTGCGAACAATACCAATAACTTGGCCGTTTGCAGTCTGGGGGATAGACATGGTGGGACCATTACATACGGCACCTTGTGGGTTTACGCATCTTCTTGTAGCAGTTGACAAATTCACTAAATGGATAGAAGCTAAACTCATTAGAAAGCTTGATGGGGCAACTGCCCTCAGGTTTGTCCGGGATCTAGTGGTGAGATTTGGTCTCCCACACAGCATTATCACCGACAACGGCAACAATTTATCACTCGGAGAAGTGGAGGCTTATTGCTGGGAGAAAGGCATCCGACTTGACCTTGCATCTGTGGCACACCCACAATCCAATGGTCAGGTCGAGCGAGCCGATGGATTAATTTTGCAGGGAATCAAGCCATGTCTTGAGGCACCGCTACATAGAGCAGCTGGAGCCTGGGCAGAAGAATTGCCATCTGTGCTGTGGAGTTTACGAACTACACCCAACAGATCTACCGGCTACACCCCTTACTTCATGGTATATGGAGCAGAATCCATCCTGCCCTCCGACATCCTCCACGATGCACCAAGAGTTGCCGCCTACGATGAAGATGACGCTGAAGAATCCAGACGCCTAGATGTGGACCTTCTCGAGGAGGAGCGGGTTTTGGCATGCCAAAGATCCGCCATCTACCAGCAGAAGCTACATAGCTACCATAGTCGCCGCGTTCGGCATCGCTCGTTTAAAGAGGAGGATTTGGTGCTCCGACTTAAGCAGAATAAGTCACACAAATTATCCCCGCCATGGGAAGGACCGTTCATCATAAGCAAGGCGCTACTCAATGGGTCTTACTACCTTGTTGACAATCGTGAACTAAAGGATAGACCCAACGAGGATCATAAGCGTAAGCGACGTGAACCGGATGATGACTACCCGAAGCTTGATCGACCATGGAACATAGCACAGCTACGTCCTCTTTACACTTAGCATTTTTTATCTAATTGTGTATCTCTTATATGATCAATGAAATAAAGCTCTTTGGTTCACTCATATTTCTGAGTCTTTTACCTCCTTTAGTGTTCATTTTTGGATCATGTAAAACCTTTATGCACAAGTATTGCGTTTGCACTTGTGAAAATTCCGCCTACGGGCGTTAGCTTAAGTTTTCTGGTCTACATGTTCTTTGTTGTTTTTATGTGGATTCTGTAGTAGTGACTTTTGGCACTTATTGTTAGTGATTTTGTGCTCAGGTTATTGACGGTGCCATTGGGCATCATCACCTGAGCGCATGATTCCGACAACAAGTCTTCCGACTCACGAAAAGTCAAGCATAAGAACCAAAGTAATGGATAAGCCAGCACTTGCTTAAAAATATATATACATGCTGGAAACTAGTTCTTAAGTAGCAGGAAATAACAACCATTGTTTTCCGCCTTAAGTTACATCATCAAGTTTTTTCCGCGCATACACCAAAGGTGAAACAAATATTACAAAGTTGTTTTTCATTCCTTTGGCGCAGGAGACTTGGAAGCAGCATCGTCACCAGCCGGAAAATCACCCTCAACATCAGCACTGTGGTGGGACTCAGAGGAGTCTTGGTTGACGCTATCGATGGTGTTCATGGGCACGAAGACGTCGATGTCCATCAACTCGGCAACTCTGGTGTCATAATCCGCGAGTGATGACAAGATGGCTTCATGATCAATCTCTTTGCCGTCATCGTCAATGTCGGGAATACCAGAGGTCACCGTGTCGATGTCGGCACCTTCGTAGTGTGCCTTCACCATTGACAGCGCGATCCTTGCGCCAGCCTGTGCACATGAAGCTTTCCAGCTTGTGACACGCTCGGGGGCTCGGCGCAGAATCTCCGAGTACTTCGCCATGGAGTCCAAGGCCTTGATGTGTATTGTAACACTACGGTTCTGAAAAGACCGTAGCTTCTATGTGACATGCCAATCCCTGGATCGGTTCATTGGCTCACAATAGAATAAGATGAATAACATAGCAAAATATCCGTGTATCATAAATAACGAAGATCCAGAGTATCATTATTACAAATAAAAGCTTAGCTCAAGGATAACTCAACTTATTCAAGCAGCAACATAAATATAGTAAATCCTCCATTCTTCAAATTGCCCACAAGTGAACAAGTGCCGAGTGGAGTACCATGGCCTAAATCGATCACTCAGAATCGGAATATCCTGCAACATGAAACGTAGCAGCCCAAAGGGTCAATACATGGAATGTATGGCAACTAGAGCTATTAAAGGAGACAATAGAGCTAACAACTACATGCATATCTGGCAAGTAGAGCTGTGGCTAGCTTGCATTTGCAAATACCTTTGTCCTGCTTTCATAAACAGTTTTTGTTTTTCTTTAAAAATATTCCAATTAAGTTAACCCATCAACATTAAAGCAATTAGGAAATTAGAATGAGCGAAACATGTCATGAAATCAATATCAAGCAACTCAGATGTCCATAACCAGGAACACGGCTAATCGATTAGATTATACACCCTACAGGGGTTAGTACACTTTACCCATGTGACTTGGCCAGCCCAGCTCGTACCACCATTCTCATTTTGGGTGATGATAGGGAGAAGTCCAAGAATGGACCGTTCGGGAAGTAGCTCCCCAAACCAGACACGCACCGGTCCAACCTACCAAAATTCTACATATCTGGATACTTGGGTTTGAGTTACCACAACCTACTGAGTCCAACCAACCGCCCATTCCATTATTGGCACATGGTTGTACACGTAAGCTACAAAATAAAGAAGCCAATCATTTTCTCTTGATACCTGGGTGCCTTTCCGCAATGATACCACCAAAAATTATCAATCCCATCACACCCAGGAGATTCGTTGATTAAGATGTTTTTAGTTTTTCACAAACCAACACATTTAAAAACAACTCCGGTGATGTAACCCAGCCCTCGATCAGCACAGCATGGCTAAGCACATCTACCAACGGTGCTTCATCTACAGGAAATCCCTACCACATAATAGGACATAGCATAGCGATAGTAATATCCTACACAATGCATCTACAAAATACACGACAATGCATTAAAAATAGTAGGACAATCATGAAAAAGGTAGCATCTACTTACCTTGGCTATAGCGGTCGAACGAACAATCCACACACGACCAAGCGTTGCACTCGTCACAATCTACACGATACAATTGCAATCACATAAACAAACCATACACAAACATATACAAACAATGACAATGCAGAATGCATGCATGACAAGTTGAACTTTGCTACAGTAGCATCACATATTCTTATTCAGTATACCTACTGTATGCATGCAAGGAAAATATTTTAAGTGCATAGAAAACAAAGCATGCAAGTTTAAATGCCCAACAATAGAGCTAGGAAACTAAATAATTAGCCATTGCTAATGAACTGTTTGTAAAATCTTGGAAAAATATCCACTATGTAGGCAACCTAAAATAGAGCCAGTACCAATTGGAATTACTCAAAAAAGATTTATATAATTCTCTGAGTAATTAAAATACTACAGTAAGCCTTTATATAGATGCTGCACATTCCAATACTGTAAGCCTAACTTTCTAATTCACTGTAAGATTCCTCTTGTTCTACTGATTCCAGGGACATCTTATTTGCAATTTTTGGAGTTACAGAACTTTTTCTATGAATTTAATACTCTAAAAAGAGCATTAACTCATTTAATTAACTAGGACAAAACCTTGCTGTAAAAGTATAAAACAACTATACAGCAATGTTCTACGTGAGACACTGATTCCATACATATTTTATTTGCAATTTTTGGCCTAGTATATTATTATATATTGAATTTACAAGATTGAAACTAAATCTGCCAATTAAATCGATTTAAATTTAAACAGTCAACTTTGACTGTTGACTACGCCTACGTGGCGCGATGACATGGCGCGCTGAATAGTCAGCGGCCTGGCTGACTTTTCCACGGTCCATCTGGACCGTTGGATCAAGATCGTCTGGCGAAGGGCAGGGAAGCGAGGTGCTCACCGAGCTGTCATGCGTGGCGATGGTCGGGCGGCGGCCGGGCTTGAGGCGGAGGGAGGGACGGCGGCGAGCTGGCGGTGCTCCTCGAGGCGGAGGCGGCGGTCGGCGAGCGCGGGCGGCGTCGGTGCGAGGGCGGCGGCTGGCGGCATCGTCCTGCAGGGGGGGTGAGGAGAGGGGGCGGTCAGTAGGCGGTGGCGGTGGCCCAAGCGGCGAGCGAGGCAAGGGGGAGGCGAGGCGCGCGTGGCGGTGGAGCTCACCGCGTCAATGGCGCGGTGGCGGAGACGAACTCCGGCGAGCAATTGCTCCGCGTAGGTGGCGGCTTAGATCGCGTTTTTTGGGGGGTTTCGTAGAGGGAGGTCTAGGGATTAAGAGAGGGCAAAAATCTAGGCGGGGTTGGTTCTGATTCGACCCGAATTCTTGCAAGAAACGCGCTGGCTGTTGAGTTTGGGATGAACACGTTTTTGGGGGTGATGACAGGTGGGGCCCACATGTCGGTGGCAGAGGGCCCGGCGATGACTATCGGTCACATACATTGTGGCGCGGCAGCTGGTCATGGTGGGCTGGCTGCAGCCTGAGCGGCCCGGCTTTCATTGCCGCTACTTTTTTAATTCGTTTTCTTTTCTTTTTCTGACGATTTTCTTATCTGAAATTTTGACAGAAACTGTCTAAACTAAGCCCAAAATTCAGTTTGCCATAACTTCTTCTACGAAGCTCCGATTGAGGCGATTCAAAGTGCTACGGGTTCTTGGCGGAACCCTCTATGCACCTGTGCCTTCCATACACCCAAAATATAATGTTTTTGACAGAAGCATGGTAAAACCAAGTGTTCAAGTGTAGGTGTCAAAATGCAAATGCAAGTGGTTCGTTTTGCCAAAACCTTTTCAAACCGAATTTTTTGCAAGGATGATTATGATGCAATGACATGTATGTTATGCAGTACCAAATCTAAAATTTTGGGATGTGACAAGACTAACCCCCTTAAGATGAATCTCGTCCCCGAGATTCGGCGTGGCTAGCAAATAGGTGCAGGTGGTCCTCTCGGATGTCATCCTCACGCTCCCAAGTGGCTTCCTCTTTGGTGTGGTGGCTCCATTGCACCTTGCAAAACCTGATCGTCTTGGTACGGGTAATCCTCTCCGATGTCTCTAGTATCTTGACCGGCTTCTCCTCAGAGGTCAAGTCATTCTCAAGCTAAACCTCCTCTAGTGGCACTGTGTCTCTCAATGGTGTATCCACCATCTCCGGATGGCACTTCTTCAGCTGGGACACGTGAAACACATTATGGACGGCGGACAGAGCCTCTGGCAACTCCAACTGATAAGCAACCTCTCCTTTCTGTGCTAAGACCCGATATGGTCCAATAAACCGAGGTGCCAGCTTACCCTTGATTGCAAATCTCTTAATTACACGCAGTGGCGACACTCTGAGGTATGCTCTATCGCCTATCTCATACACCACTTCCTTGCGCTTGGCGTCAGCGTAGCTCTTCTGCCTTGATTGTGCTACCTTCAGCCTGTCCCTAATCAAGGCGACCTTCTCCTCGGCGTCCTTGATCAAATCTGGTCCAAATAGCTGACGCTCTCCTACTCCATCCCATAGCAATGGTGTCCAACATCTTTTCCCATATAGCACATCGAACGGCGACGTCTTGATGCTGGTCTGATAGCTGTTGTTGTAGGAAAACTCAGCATACGGCAAATTCTCATCCCAACTAGAGCCATGAGCCAAGGCACAAGCTCTCAACATATCCTCCAAAATCTGATTTACCCTCTCGTTTTGTCCATCAGTATGGGGGTGGAACGTTGTACTAAACTCCAACCTAGTTCCCAATGACTCGTGCAGCTGGCGCCAAAAGTGCAATGTAAATTGGGTGCCTCTATCCGATACAATGCTCTTGGGAACTCCATGCAGGCACACAATTCTGTTATAAATCTTGGCCAACTTTGCACTCGTGTAAGTTGTCTTTACCGGTATGAAATGGGCTAACTTGGTCAAATGGTCGACCACTACCCAAATAGAGTCGTATCCCGACCTGGTCCTGGGCAATCCTGTGATAAAATCCATTCCCACTCTATCCCACTTCCAATCTGGCACGGGCAATGGCTGTAGTAGTCCTGCTGGCTTCTGGTGTTCCGCCTTCACTCGGCTACATACATCACATAGGGCAATATGCTTGGCGATGTCTCCCTTCATGTTGTTCCACCAAAACTTGCCCTTCAAATCCATATACATCTTTGTATTGCCCGGATGTATGGAGTATGGCGAGTCATGAGCTTCCCGCAGAATCAGTTTTCTTATCTCTAGGTCATTGGGCACACACAAACGATCTCCATACCACAGGGTACCTTGCTCATCCTTGCGAATATCTTTTTCTCGATTCTCCTTCATCTTTTCCTTTATCTCCTCTATCTCCTTGTCCCCTACCTGAGCCTTCCTGATCATGTCCTGTAGCGTTGGTTGGACTCCATTGCTGCCAAATATCCTTCTGACACCACCTCCAGTCTAAGGTCCTTGAATTGCTTGCATAAATCCTCGGGCAATTCCCCAACAGTCAATCCATTGGCATAGACCTTCCGGCTCAGAGCATCTGCTACTACATTGGCTTTCCCTAGGTGGTATTGCAAATTCATATCATAATCCTTGATAAGCTCCAACCATCTCCTTTGCCTCATGTTCAGTTCCTTCTGTGTAAATATGTACTTTAGGCTCTTGTGGTCGGTGTACACATCGCAGTGTTTTCCCATTAGGTAGTGCCTCCATACTTTGAGCGCATGCACAACCGATGCTAGTTCCAGGTCATGTGTGGGATAATTCCTCTCATGGTGTTTAAGTTGTCGCGAGGCATATGACACCACTCTACCATCTTGCATAAGCACACTTCCAAGTCCTTGTCGAGAAGCATCATAGTACACTTGGAAATCCTTCTGAAGATCTGGTAAATACAGAACAGGTGCGGTCACTAGTCGACGCTTCAGTTCCTGAAAGCTGGCTTCACACGCATCTGTCCACTCAAACTTCCTTTCCTTCTTCAGAAGTTCTGTCATCGGCTTAGCAATCTTGGAGAAATTTTCAATGAACCTCCTGTAATATCTAGCAAGTCCCAAAAAGCTACGAATATTGCCCACATTCTTGGGTGCTTCCCACTCAGTTACTGCAGTCACTTTGCTTGGATCAACAGCAACTCCTTCTCCCGACACCACGTGTCCAAGAAACCCAACAGTGTTAAGCCAGAATTCACACTTGCTGAATTTGGCATACAGCTTGTGTTCCCTCAGCTTCTCCATAATCAGTCGCAGATGTTTCTCATGCTCAACATCATCCTTGGAATATATCAGTATGTCATCAATAAACACCACCACGAACTTGTCCAAGTACTCCATGAATACCTTGTTCATCATGGTCATGAAATAAGCTGGAGCATTCGTTAGTCCAAAAGACATAACTGTATACTCATATAAACCATACCTAGTAGTGAAAGCAGTTTTTGGTATGTCCTCCTCCCGGATCATCAATTGGAAATAACCCGATCGCAGATCAATTTTGCTAAACACCTTTGCTCCTTCTAGTTGATCAAACAAATCATTTATGTTCGGCAGGGGGTATTTGTTCTTGATGGTCACCTCATTCAGCGAGCGGTAGTCCACCACTAACCTCTTGCTGCTGTCTTTCTTCTCCATAAACAGAATAGGTGCACCCCATGACGACGAACTAGGCTGAATGAATCCCTTGTCCAACTTCTCCTTTAGCTGTTTCTTTAATTCCTTCAGCTCATCCACATCCATCTTATATGGTCTCTTTGCTATAGGTCTTGTTCCCGACATCAGATCGATGAGAAACTCCACATCCCTGTAAGGTGGCATCCCTGGCAGCTCTTCCGGAAACACTTCGGGGTATTCCTTAATCACAGGCACAGTATCCATGCTAACCCCCTTAAGAGAATTCAGCTTACACCTTCCCGGTCGCACAACCGACTTGAACCTAATCCTCTTACCATCCGGGGTTTTGAGCAAAACCGCTCGCTGTGCACAATCTATGTGTCCCCCATGCATAGACATCCAATCCATGCCTAGTATTACATCTAAACCTTGTGATTCCAATACTACCAGATGTGCAATGAAATTGTGTGCTCCAATCCTCACAGTTAAGTCGTGGCATCCCGCGCTAGCTATCATATCCCCTCCAGGTGAGCTTACTCTAATAGACCCTTTCAGAGACTCCATGGGTAACTTATACTTATCCACAAATGCCCTTGATATGAATGAATGCGATGCACCAGTATCGAAAAGTATAAGTGAAGGGTGAGTGTTGATTGGAAACTTACCAACCACAAGGTCAGGCTCATCTAGGATCTCCTCCACATTCATGTGGTTCCTTTGTATACAGTTTGTTGCTTGGCTTCAGTCCCTTCTTCTCCGGACAGTTATCTGCATAATGTCCCTTCTGGCCACACTTGAAGCATGTCACCTCACTCAGGTCCTTCTTCACAAAGTTGCGATCACGGTCGCGGTCATGTCCACTGTGTCCTCCAGAATGGTGGGTGTGTCCTCCCTTGTGGCTGTGGCGGTTGCTCTTGTGGCTATCATGGCGATGTCCATCGCCTCCATGGCTGTGGCGGTCATGGCTTCCATGGTGCCCATGGTCACTCCCTCCATGCTTGGAGTACCCATCATAAGAAGTGCGAGACTTGTGGTGAGAACCAGAGTGGTGATTGCTGCTCTTTATCTTGCGGTTTTCCACCTGCTTGTGCTTCCCTTCCAAGATCCTGGCCTTGTCCATAAGCTCCTGGAAAGTGGGACAATAAACCACCAGCAGCTGCACTGAAAGCTCATCACTGAGGCCATCCAGGAACCTCTCCCTCCTTTTTGCATCAGTGTCAACATCCTCAGGTGCATAACGAGACAGGTTGTTGAACTCCTCAATATACTCAACCACGGTGCGGTTGGTTTGGCGCAAGTTGCGAAATTCCTTCCTTTTCAGGCTCAGAACTCCTAAAAATACATGGTTGGTCCTGAAACCTTCCTCAAACATTGCCCAAGTCACAGTGTCCAGCGGGTGGGTGATCTGAAAAGTGTCCCACCACAAAGCGGCTGGTCCCTCCAGTAGGTGAGCGGCAAACCTCACCTTCTCAGCATCCGTGCACCCAACAGTTACCAGATGCTTATTCACTGAACGCAACCAGTCGAGAGCAACCATCGGATCCCGTGCAGTAGAGAACTTCGCTGGCCTCAGCCTCAGAAACCTAGTAAGTGCATCTCCCTGAGGCTGGTTGTTCCCATTGTTCTTGTTGTTGTTCTGAGCTTCCATGAACTGGGTCATAACTTGGATCAGCTGTGCCTGAGCTGCCATGAGCTGCTCCAACTCAGTAGGTTGACGGCGGGGAGTCATCTGCGGTTCAGCACAGGTAAGCTTAGAAAGAATCGATTACGAAAACAGGATTCTACCCATGCATTATGATCAAACAGCAACAAAGCAATCACAGACAATCTCAAGCAAGCAACACATCAGCAAACAAATGATCCAGCAACATCCCAGGGGTTATCCTAGCAGTATATATCTACTGAAATAGTTTTTAGAAGAGTTGGCAACAGTTGTCAAACACAAAAGGTCAACAAAGCATCAAAAACAGGAATCTGCCAGAACAGTCCAGCAGCGTTCACGAATTTTTATACCTGACTTAAACTCGTTAGGAATTTTTTCTGATTTTGTGTAAACAGTACAGAGAGTTTCGAACCATCCCTACTTTTTTTAGATTTTTTCCAGTTACCAGTAAAATATGAAAAATCGTGCAGTACAGCTGTGTCAGCAGAAAACTGCATCAGGGAAAACTCAGATATCAACCAAAACTTGTCATAACTCTTCTATAAAATCCGCACAAATAATCCTGGGACATTGGAGTACACATAGGAGCAACTAAACACTCTTAAACTAACAGTAATTAAGTTTTACATCGATCGAGACTAAACCTAACGATTTTACCTAACAAAGACTAGTTGGTGGGCATCTATCTACTTCATGAAGAGGTTGCAGTAGGTCCTCGCACTCATGCGTTGACGCTTCTGTCCACGAACCAACCATGGAGGCGGAGTATACACCTCTCCTGAGTCATCACTTGAAATCTCAAACTCCACCTCTTCTGGATCCTCCTCTTCTTCTTCATTCTCTGCTGCGGCTGCAACAACTTCATCTCCTCCACCATCATCGTCTTCATCATCATCCTCGTCCTCCTCCTCCTCCTCATCATCGTTCCCAATGTCATCATCATCATAATTTTTGCCATCATCTCCATTGTTATCATCAGAGGGTGGATTCAGCTGTGCTTGGAGAGCGGCAATCTGAGCTGCCATATCTTCAATAGTCTGGTTCCTTTCCTGGACGGTCCCTTGCAGCTGTTGTATGGTCTGATTGTTTTCCTGCACGGTCCCATTAAGCTGTGCTATGGTTGCATCCCTGCCTATCAGTGCATTATTCAGAACATCCATAGCTTCATGCAAGGTCTCTATCTCCTGTCCCTGGACCACCATACCATTGCTGGCAAAATCTGCTATCTCCTTTACCATCATCACTTTCTCAGCTAGAGCTCCATTCTCCCTTTCCATATCTTCTATGTGCCTCCGACGGGGTGGCATGTTGTTCCTGTCGCCCGGGGTAACCACAACATTCCCATCCTCATCACGCCTTCCGTAGTCACGATAGGGTGAGTCTTCTGGCAGCAGGTGTCAGACAAGATGGCACTGGCGTGACAGGGCTTCATGCAGGGCCAAGTTTATTCCAAGTCCCCAGTTGCAGTATGTCTTGGTGTAGATCAGATGCACAGGGTTTGGCAAGGAGGCATCCCTGAAGATGAAAGTGGTGATCTCCCAGGCATCCTCGCCATATCCATAGGTGTACAACCTTCTTCCCTTGAACATGGGCAGTGGCAATCCCAACGACTGCGAGAGCTGTGCCAACTCTCTTGAAAAGGGCCTTGGTGACTCCATTGTCGCATACTCAGTCCTAACTTCTCCCATATATCAATTAAAAGAGGAAAGTGTGAGAATAGCATATGGTAAGAATTTATGAGAGTGAAAGGCATAAGATGAAAGACAGAGTTAATATAAGCTTTAATAATTCTATGACTTCCTAATCCAAACCTAGGTAACGATCCTACGATTAAACACCTGCTCGATACCATCTTGTAACACTACGGTTCTGAAAATACCGTAGCTTCTATGTGACATGCCAATCCCTAGATCGGTTCATTGGCTCACAATAGAATAAGACGAATAACATAGCAAAATATCCGTGTATCATAAATAACGAAGATCTAGAGTATCATTATTACAAATAAAAGCTTAGCTCAAGGCTAGCTCAACTTATTCAAGCAACAACATAAATATAGTAAATCCTCCATTCTTCAAATTGCCCACAAGTGAACAAGTGCCGAGTGGAGTACCGTGGCCTAAATCGATCACTCAGAATCGGAATATCCTGCAACATGAAACGTAGCAGCCCCGAAGGGTCAATACATGGAATGTATGGCAAGTAGAGATATTAAAGGAGATAATAGAGCTAACAACTACATGCATATCTAGCAAGTGGAGCTGTGGCTAGCTTGCATTTGCAAATACCTTTGTCCTACTTTCATAAACAGTTTTTGTTTTTCTTTGAAAAGATCCCAATTAAGTTAACCCATCAACATTAAAGCAATTAGGAAATTAGAATGAGCGAGAAACATGTCATGAAATCAATATCAAGCAACTCAGATGTCCATAACCGGGGACACGGCTAATCGATTAGATTATACACCCTGCAGGGGTTAGTACACTTTACCCATGTGACTTGGCCAGCCCAGCTCGTACCACCACTCTCATTTTGGGTGATGATAGGGAGAAGTCCAAGAAGGGAACGTTCGGGAAGTATCTCCCCAAACCCGACACGCACCGGTCCAACCTACCAAAATTCTACATCTCTGGATATGTGGGTTCGAGTTACCACAACCTACTGAGTCCAACCAATCTCCCATTCCATTATTGGCACATGGTTGTACACGTAAGCTACAAAATAAAGAAGCCAATCATTTTCTCTTGATACCTGGGTGCCTTTCCGCAATGATACCACCAAAAATTATCAATCCCATCACACCCAGAAGATTCGTTGATTAAGTTATTTTTAGTTTTTCACAAACCAACACATTTAGAAACAGCTCTGGCGATGTAACCCAACCCTCGATCAGCACAGCATGGCTAAGCACATCTACCAACGGTGCTTCATCTACAGGAAATCCCTACCACATAATAGGACATAGCATAGCGATAGTAATATCCTACACAATGCATCTACAAAATACACGACAATGCATTGAAAATAGTAGGACAATCATGAAAAAGGTAGCATCTACTTACCTTGGCTATAGCGGTCGAACGAACAATCCACACACGAGCAAGCGTTGCACTCATCACAATCTACACGATACAATTGCAATCCCATAAACAAACCATACACAAACATATACAAACAATGACAATGCAGAATGCATGCATGACAAGTTGAACTTTGCTACAGTAACATCACATATTCTTATTCAGTATACCTACTGTATGCATGCAAGGAAAATATTTTAAGTGCATAGAAAACAAAGCATGCAAGTTTAAATGCCCAACAATAGAGCTAGGAAACTAAATGATTAGCCACTGCTAATGAACTGTTTGTAAAATCTTGGAAAAATGTCCACTGTGTAGTCAACCTAAAATAGAGCCAGTACCAATTGGAATTACTCAAAAAGGATTTATATAATTCCCTGAGTAATTAAAATACTACAGTAAGCCTTTATATAGATTCTGCACATTCCAATACTGTAAGCCTAACTTTTTAATTCACTGTAAGATTCCGCTGGTTCTACTGATTCCAGGGACATCTTATTTGCAATTTTTGGAGTTACATAACTTTTTCTATGAATTTAATACTCTAAAAAGAGCATTAACTCATTTAATTAACTAGGACAAAACCTTGCTGTAAAGGTATAAAACAACTATACATCAATGTTCTACGTGAGACAGTGATTCTATACATATTTTATTTGCAATTTTTGTCCCAGTAGATTATTTTATATTGAATTTACAAGATTGAAAATAAATCTGCCAATTAAATCGATTTAAATTTAAACAGTCAACTTTGACTATTGACTACGCCTACGTGGCGCGATGACGTGGCGTGCTGAATAGTCAGCGGCCTGGCTGACTTTTCCACGGTCCATCTGGACCATTGGATCAAGATCATCGTGGGGGAAGGGCGCGAGGTGCTCACTGAGTCGGCCATGGGTGATGGTCGGGCATGGCCAGGCTTCAGCGGCCGTGGGCGGGACGGCGTCGTGGCGAGCGGTGCTCCTCAAGGCGGCATCGGTCGTGAGCAGCGACATCGGCGAGGTCTGGCGGTGTGGCGTCGTCTGTGAGGAGAGGCGATCGATGGCGGTGGCGGTGGCCCCAACGGCGAGCGAGGCGAGGGGGGAGGCGAGGCGCGCGCGGCGGTGGAGCTCACCGCGTCAATGGCGTGGTGGCGGAGACGAACTCCGGCGAGCAATTGCTCCGCGTAGGTGGCGGCTTAGATCGCGTTTTTTGGGGGGTTTCGTAGAGGGAGGTCTAGGGATTAAGAGAGGGCAAAAATCTAGGCGGGGTTGGTTCGGATTCGACCCGAATTCTTGCAAGAAATGCGCTGGCTGTTGAGTTTGGGATGAACACGTTTTTGGGGGTGATGACAGGTGGGGCCCACATGTCGGTGGCAGAGGGCCCGGTGGCGGCGGCTAACTATCGGCCAAGGCGTCAGCTGCTTTGCCATCTTGCCATGGGCTGCCACTGCAGGGCTGGGCATGGCCAGCAGACTGCCATTGCAGGCTGACTTTTCTTTTTAATTCGTTTTCTTTTCTTTTTCCTGACGATTTTCTTATCTGAAATTTTGACAGAAACTGTCTAAACTAAGCCCAAAATTCAGTTTGCCATAACTTCTTCTACGAAGCTCCGATTGAGGCGATTCAAAGTGCTACGGGTTCGTGGCGGAACCCTCTATGCACCTGTGCCTTCCATACACCCAAAATATAATGTTTTTAACATAAGCATGGTAAAATCAAGTGTTCAAGTGTAGGTGTCAAAATGCAAATGCAAGTGGTTTGTTTTGCCAAGACCTTTTCAAACCGAATTTTTTGCAAGGATGATTATGATGCAATGACATGTATGTTATGCAGTACCAAATCTAAAATTTGAGATGTGACATGTATCTGAAGGGGCTTGGCAATCTCCTTGGCTTGGGTGATGGCGGTGTTGTTAAAGTTGCCGACCAGAATCATGCATTCCTTGTCCGAAGGAGGCGATCGGGTTAAACCCATAGGAGCTACAAGTTCCGACAAGGAGCACACGAGTTCAATAAATTTAAAGTATCCAGACTACAGAAATACAAGGCGGAGGAAACTTACTGAAGATGCTGGCCTTAGCCTGCCAGAGGGTGTCCGCCAGGGATTCTTTCTCTCGTTGGAGGAGCTTATACGCCTCGTTGGGGTGATGGTTTTGCTCATCAGCAGCTTGCTTCTGATCTTTTAAGATCGCAAGCTCCTCCTTCAAGTGATTGACTTCCGCGGAGGCGGAGTCCTGTAGGGCCTTCATGGAATCCTCATGCATTTTCAGCATTTCTTTCCTTAAGGATCTTGTTCTCGCTGTCCAGCTGCTGGATATGCTTGGACTGCTCGACAATGTCCTTGGCCTTGGCAACATGTTCTGCAAAGTCGGAGAAAACAAAGTATACAATGAGTACTCGGAGAATGAAGGCACAAAACCAAGACAGAATGCGCAAAAAGAAAACAGACTCTTGTTTTTGATGATCTGTTCCTTCAAGATGGCAGTCTTACCCTTTTCGGCTTCAAGATCTGCGTGCATCTTCTGGTACTTGTCGTTGGCCATGCCCCTCCGAGCATTCTCGTTTTGTGGAAAAAAGAAAAAAGTTAAACCGTTGTTTAGTCTACTTGGAAGCATCTAGTCGGAAATTTTCCACCTAGACGCTCGGGGGCTATAGCGAGAGTTTTTTACTTAGCAATATGCTTAGCTTTTCTTTAAGCATCTAGTCGGAGCTAATTCAGTTCTCGATTAGAATCTTGGGGGCTACAGTATAAAGTTTTTAACTCGGAATCTGCTTAGCTTTTCTTTAAGCATATCGTCGGAACTAATTCAGTTACAACTAGAGGCTTGGGGGCTACAGTATTGAAAAATTATAAACACTGCGTATGCTACTCTTAAAGCATCTAGCCGGAATAGTTCATTCCATCTAAATGCTTGGGAGCTACAGTGAGAGTTTTTTCTAACTTAGTCACTCTTAGAGCATATAGATGCAAAACCTATGGTTTTTCGTCTACATACTCGGGGGCTATAGTGGGATACTCATATGAAATGCAAAAGGCAAAGTAAACTTACAAGTGCGATGATCTTGAGGTTTGTAGCGCTCTCGGCTAGCAGCTTGCCAAAGGAAACACTATTTCCTCGCAATATTTCTGCTTGTCGGAGAAGCTCCTCAAGACCGCATGTCGGAGATGACGGTACTCCTCCAGGAACCAGAGTTATGTTACTCGGCGTAAGCACCGGGTAGACTATCTTTGGGAACTCAAAGGGTTTCTGGGGAGAAAGGGCACCGCCTTCGGCAGAAGTACCAGCTTCCACCACCGCCTTGCTGCCACCGATGGCATCCTTAGCCGGAGCTTCATCCATTTGGTGAGCGGTGCTCTCCTGCGTCGCCGACAATAGCGAGTTCGGTGGAGGCGCCAG
Organism: Avena insularis; assembly: GCA_023614405.1. Taxonomy (NCBI): domain Eukaryota; kingdom Viridiplantae; phylum Streptophyta; class Magnoliopsida; order Poales; family Poaceae; genus Avena; species Avena insularis. Next base: position 474,413,755 of record CM042697.1, read on the forward strand.
AATCCACTTCCATGGTGGAAAGTCCTGGTGCCTCCTTAGCTTGTGAGCTTGTCGGGGCAGATGAAGGCTTGACGGCAGGAGTAGCAGGGGCGATGGCGGGGGAGGCGTCGCGATGCAGCATGTCTTTGATATTTCGAGAAGCCCCCAAAGTTTTGGAGGTCTTCTTGAGGCTGGTTGTGGCTTTCTTCCTGAAACGTGCAAAATGCATAAGTACAGGAGCAAGACAGATAAATAGACAATGTCGGAGAATGAGAAGCTTACACTAGGGGCATTGCTTTGGCAAAGATCCCGGTGGTTCTTCTCTTTTCCGCCTCCAGGGCGGCGGTAGTCTTTTTGGAGGCTCCACCCTCCGTCTTCTTCTTCTTGCCTCCGTCGGCAGCGTTAGAGGTGGAGCTCTTCCGCTTCGGCGTAGCAGGACCTCGTCGTCGGACACGACCGTGACTTCCTTCATCTTTGGATCGTAGATTTGGGCAGCCAGGTTGCCCTCATCTAGATCGCTAAGCTATTAAGCGAGAAATCACCGTGTTAGACAAAATGGTATTGGCAAGATGGAACAACTGGAGCATATGTCGAACACGGAAAATAAATACCTACCTTTGGGCACTTTGTTGGAATTATGCCCTAGAGGCAATAATAAAGATGTTATTATTATAATTCTTGTTCATGATAATGTTTATATTCCATGCTAGAATTGTATTAAGCGGAAACTTCAATACTTGTGTGGTTTGTGAACAACACCGTGTCCCTAGTACGACTCTATGGACTAGCTCATTGATTAATGATGGTTAAGGTTTCCTAACCATAGACATGAGTTGTCGATTAATAATGAGATCATATCATTGGGAGAATGATATGATGGACAGACCCAAGCTAAGCAGAACAATTAGATCGTGTCATCATGTTCATCTTTGTAAAGCTTTTCTTATGTCAAATATTGTATTCCTTAGACCATGAGATAATACAACTCCCTGGTATCAGAAGAAAGCTTTGAGGTCATCAAACGTCATCCTATGAGAGGGTGATCATAAAGGTGTCTCTCAGGTGATCGGAAAGTGCCTGTTGGGTTATATGTATCGAGATGGGATTTATCCCTCCCAAGTCGGAGAGATATACTTCGGGCCCACTCGGTAATCGATATCAACACCGCTTGCAAGCATGTGGTTAAGGAGTTAATCACAAAGTGATATCGGATTACAGAACAAGTAAAGTACTTGCTGTGAACGAGATTGAACTAGGTATGACGGTACCGACGATCAAATCTTGGGCAAGTAAAATATCGCGAGACAAAGGGAATATAAATATGGGATTAATTGAATTCTGGCATCGTGGTTCATCCGATATGATCATGAATGAATGTGTGGGAGTCAATATGGGTTTCCAGACCCCGCTGTTGATTATTGATAGAAGATCATGTCTGCATGTTCTCGAACCCGAAGGGTCACACACTTAACGTGTCTCGACGCTAGGATAGATTGGATAATTGGTTTATGAGTTTTTGTTGGTCTCGGATGGGATCCGGGACATCACGAGAGGTTCCGGAGTGGTCCGGAGAATAAGATTCATATAAGGCAGTGCAGTTTTTGGAGTTCGGAATTGTTCCGGGTTAATCGGTATTGTACCGGAAGCTTCTAGAACCTTCCGGAAGGGGACCAACGTGGCCACACCTTCCGGTAGGGGTCATGGGCCTATGAGGGAGTGCCCTGGCCGCATTGGGCCAGGGGCACAAGGCCCCATAGGGCCCAGCCGGCCAAAGAGAGTTTAAACTCTAGATAGACCTTCTAGAAGGGGGGTTTCCTTGCCCCCCACTCCTTATCCTTTGGGGCCGCCGGTTTGGGCTTGGGGGAGGGGCTAGGGCTGCGCCCCCCCTCTATATAAAGAGGGGTGGGGGCGCACCAACCCCCCACACCTTCCCCTCCAACCCTAGCCGCCCTGCTGCCCTCCTCTCTCCCTCCCGACTGCTTGTAGGCGAAGCCCTGCTGCAGAAATTCTCCACCAATTGCACCGCCGTGCTGTAGATCCAACCCATCTCTCCACCATACTTGCTGGACCAAGGAAGGAGGAGACGTCGAGGTGCTGCACGTGTGCATCTCACGGAGGCACCGCCACTTGTGGTGCTAGATCGGATCGGATCGCGAGGAGGAGAAGCGAGTACGACTACATCACCCACGCGTTAACGCGTTCCGTGTGAGAATCTTCAAGGGTATGAAGATCTAATCCAATCTCTCTCGTTGTTTGCATCTCCTAGATTAGATCTTGGCTTTCCCTCTGTTCGCATCCGTAGAAAATTTTGATTTACTATGCCGCGAAATCCTTCACACTTGTCGTCTACGAACATGTCGTAGGTGATGGTGAAGCCACGCTTCTTATCCTTCACCTTGACGATGTCCTTAAGGTGGAGCTTGACGGAGTCGCTCGAGAAGTTATCCATGGAGATGCGGAGGCTATCCCTTCTGTCGCTGGTGTACTCGTGCATGTACTTCGCGCGGTGCTATAGAGGTTGGATTCGCCTGATGAACCAGCACATGGCTAGGTCCAAGCCGGTCAAACCCGTCTCTACAAACCATTCGATCCGCCTTATAGCGCGAGAAGCGTCGAGGTCGGAGGGAAGGGAGGCTTGGGATCTCCACGTGGAAACTTCAGCGGCGGCTCCATACGCGAAGTCCAGGTACGTTACTTCTTGGCCCCCCAGAGGAATTTTGGGGCCGTAGAAGTACGTCCGCTGCCAATTCTTGCAGGACTCGTGGCCGACGATGTCGGGGAACCGCCGGCCAGGTCGAATCTTGAAGCTTATGGTGCCGCAGTTCCTAAGCTCCTCCTTACTATGTCCGGCTTCACGTTTGACGGTGAAGAAGTACACAAAAAGGTCTAACCTAGGCCTTATCCCTAGATATCCCTCGCGAAGTGCCGTGAAGTTGCTAAGCACTAAGATACTATTGGGGGAAAGGTTATGGGGCTGGACCCTATAGTGGTTTAAGATGGAGAGGAAGAAGTGGGAGATGGGCAGGGAAACGCCGCGTACCAGCTGAGCTTTGAGGTACACCTTTTCTCCGGCTTGGGGAGAAGGTGTCACCTCGCCGGCCGATGCCGCCCGCCAGGCGAGCCCCTCCGTCGCGGGGAGGTAGCCTTCGGCGACCATCTCTTGGATGTCGCGGTCGGTGATGTCCGAGCCACGCCAGTCGCCCTTGTGCGAATCTGGCTCCTCCTCCAGTGGCTCTAGCGCCGCCAAATTTTGGTCGCCGCCGGTGGATTCGATCACCGCCGATGCGGGGATGACCAGGCCCTTTGGGGGCACGATGACGGGGCTCGCCCGGCTGGGCAAGCTTCGCCGCCGCCATTGATGGGGAGGTCTTGCTGCTAGCCATGGGGTGAAGGTTAGTGGGTGCAGATGGGAGCTAGGGTTTTTTCGAGGTTTCTCGCGGAGAGCTCGAGGAGACGCGCGGCTGAAGGAAGAAGATGATGCGAGAAGAATAAGGTAAAAAGTGGAGATTTCCCCACGGTTACTATTTATCATCCTCGGCGTCAAGATTCGTGCAGCTTGATCGAACGGTTGCCGCGTAGACGACGTGTTCACGAACGTGCGCGGAAATATTGCCATGTTTCCAACCGTCGCCGCCAACGGTTCGTATCGCTCGCACGGGAAAATCGGATATGATTGCGTTATCTACATGTGTGAGTTACGAGGCGTCGCTGACCTAAGCCTACGTCATCCTAGCTGACATGGGTAGATGAGCCGTCACATCAAAGATTCCTACATGGACGGATTTAATCCGACTACAGAAGAGCACGATAGAAGATTCAGCATTTCTCCGGCTTACAAGTCGAAGACGGAGAAAGCCTTGCAGGGTTCTTTGGGAGGACTACAAGATGTTGCTTGACGATTTGCCGACATCCATCTAGACGGAGCATTCTACGTGAAGAGGCAAGACGACGCAAGATCTCGGAGTTCTACGGGGGCTACTGTTGGGGATATGCTATATGGGTATCCTTATAGCATGTCTCTTATCCGGCTAACTCGAGTGGCCCATAGTCGGTAGCATGGCCTATGGCCTGCTAGTCGGCCTAGTTAGATGGATCCAGGAGAGAGGTGTAGGGGTTCGTAGCATGGAAAACAAAAAATTTCTACCGCATGAACACACAATCAAGATCTAATCTATGATCAAGCCAAGATCTATCTACTAGATTGTAGCAACGAGTCGATAGAATACTAACCCTCGAAGATCCAAAGCGGTTAACGAGAGCAGATTCTCGTGGATGATGTAGTCGTACACTTCCGATCTCAAGATCGCGTAGACGATCCTTCTGGCGCTGCGTTCGGCGGCGCTCCGTAATCGGTCACCGTTAAATTTTCGATGAAGACCTTCCTCTCCCTTGTTCCAGCAGGCAGCAGAGGTTGTAGCACTCTCCTCATGATTCCGGCAGCACGACGACGTGGTACCGGAAGTAGAGGGGAGATCTCGCAGGGCTTCGCCTTAAGCCGGAGTGAGTATGGTGGAGTATGAGAGAGGCCTTGGCGATCTACGGTTTAGAGGGCACCAAGGGGAGAGTGTAGCCGGCGGCTAGGGTTTAGGGAACACCCCAACTCGCCGAGTTGGAGGTGCCCTAGGCAGCGGCGGCAGCACAAGGAGGTGGTGGCACCGGCTACTTGAAGGAGAGGGCTAGGGTTTTTGGTGTGAGGGAGAGGGGCAGCCCTGCCCCTTCTTATATAGGTGGGAGGGTGCGGCTTGGGAGGAGGGAGTCCTCCCCCAAGTCGGCCTCCTTGGCCGGCGGGTGGATGGAGGAGACTTCCTCCCCAAGTAGGTTTCCTACTCTCCCTCCACCAAGCAAACTTGCCGTTTGACTTTTTCAAATTGGCGTTTGACTTACAAACTAGGATTTGATTTCTCCCTTTATTTTGACCAGCCAATTGACCTAGTACATGATGCAACCATTCCATATTGTCATGACACATTCATGTACCCTTCCCCTCCGGAGTGCGGGACCTTCCAGACCATTCGAGAACATTCCCGATGAAAACACCAGAATCATTCCCCAACTCCGAAACATGACTTTCCTTATATGAATCTTATTCTCCGGACCATTTTGGATCTGTCGTGGTGGTGGCACGATAGATGCCATGGGTAGGCTAATGTTTGGGGCCAATGGATGCTAGAGGGATCCGGGGAGGGAAGATGCAGTTACTTCTACACTCAAATGACAAACATGCAAATCTTTATTTCTCCTCTCTGGACTAGAAGTGCTCCTCGAGCTGTTTGCAGGAAGAAGAGAAAAGCTACACGAGCCTTACGGCCTTGAATGAATCGATCCCCTTCTCAGGAATCCATGCCTCTCCTTATAAAGGGGTGCCCTGGCTCCTCTAGGGCTGACATGGCAAGCATATTCGAAGAATATGCTTGTCCCAATATAGTAACTCGGCGACCTTCTTTCCGTGACGCCCTTCTAATGACGGCAAATTTCTAGAGAACCCCACCTGCACGCCTCGGGCTCCAGGACTATCACCTCTGTGACCTCCTTCTGCCCTTCTGCTGCTCTGCGCCTTGTCCTTTGTGCTTGGCTCTGTTCAGATTCTTCCTAGCCCGTGGCTAGGGTTTGACTATTGGCACCTCCTTCTCCTGCAAGCTTCATGTCATTCAGCCTTGTCTCGCTTAACTCGGCTTGGCCTTCACCTGCATTTAGGTTATTCGAACTTACTCGGCCGACTTAACTCGTATGTCGGCCGGGTAGTGTACATCTCCTCCCATAGGTGTCATGGTCGTGCTTATCTCAGCCGACCTTTACATGACTCGGCCGATTTAGACAGTAACTCGGCATATGACAGGAGAAACTCCTTTTATCTTCCCCTGTCTTAACCCTATCCTTTTATCTTCCCCAACATTAGTCCTCGAAACTGGTGTGGTCCTGCTCGTAAGTTCGGCCGGGCCACATCAGTTTCCCAATATTCATTTCTCCTCATCTCCGAGTTATTTTTTCCTGTTCGAGGTATCCGTGTAGCTTCTTGTGCATGCCTCATCCTACGTGTAACACTCATCATTATTTCTCTAGTTTTTTGTTCCTCTACAGTGCCCACTGACAATGCTACAGTGATTACGGCGCCTGTCGCGTCGGCGCTGCGATGCCTCGCGCACCGCATCGGTCAGGAGGACTGATCCTCTCCTGCGTCGTATGGTCTTCGGTGTGGCTCCACTCAGCCGCGAACGGTTCCGTCGCACGCACGATCTATACGGTTAACGCTCGCACGCACGATCCCACTACCGCCAGGGCCACGCGGTTATAAAGAGGGGCACATGGCTAGAGGTTTCACTTTCCCCCTTCGCTCACTGTTGCTCTTCTTCCTCCTCGTGCCCGTGCGTCTGCTCGTGCTCCTGCGGCTGCACCATCGTCGAAATCTTCGACGGCGAGGCCAAAGCTTCTCTGCTTTGTCGACCTCGTCCCCGTTCGCTTGCTCCGGCGCCGTCGCCGCTGAGTTTTTCTGTAGTCCCATTGCCTAGATTTCTCTCTAGACGCATCTGCCGCTTTCCAGACTTCCCGTGGCGGTTCTTTTTCGCTCCGCCGTCGTCCTCTCTTAGAGCCACGACGGGGCCCTGCGCCTCTAAGCCTTGCTCCGCCGTTAGTTCTTCTTCCGTTGATTCCTCCAGCGACCCTATGTCGAGCTCGGTTAGTGGCGCGCTCGTCGAAGACGACGACGTAGCGTCTGGTCCAGAGCGGGGCTCCTGGCAGTGTTCCTCGGTCACTTGTCGTGAGATTGAGTGGCTAATTAGGACTCGCTGGATTCCTGCCGAGGTAAGCTGTCGATTACCCGGCAGCGAATCTTCTCCCGTACTCAACGACGGCGAGTATGTCATCTTTATGTCTCACTTTGCTCGCGCGTTTGGTCTTCCCCTTACCGATTTTGCTAATGATTTCCTTGATTACTTCGGCCTTCAGCCGCATCATCTTCCGGCTAATGCCATCGCCTCCCTATCCGCTTTTATCTCAGCCTCGGAAGGATACTTCGGCCTCTAGCCGTCTGTGCACGTATGGTCCAAATTTTTCCAGATCCAATCCAATGTCGTTCCATACAAATCCCTTCAGCCCTCTGAGAAATTACTCACCCAGTGTGGAGCCGCGTCCATCACACCTCAGAGAAAATCCGAGTTTCCTCGTGTTGCTGGTCTCGAGTCCTGCAAGAAGTGGCATAGATCGTTTTTCTATGTCAAGAACACTGGGAAGGAAGACAAGATTCGGCTTCCTGCCTTCTCCATCGGCCCCCCTTCCAAGAGGAATTGGACATATAACCCCAGGAAAAGCCATGCTTTGGCCGAGGCCTTCGAGATTCGGCTAAAGGAGTTGATCCGCGCCGGGTTACGTGGCGAGGATCTGATGACCACCTTCGTCAGCAGCCGAATCTGCCCTTTCCAGCGTCGCACGCACAAACTCTGTTATATGAGCGATCCCCTTGATCCCAACCGAGTCTCATCGATTGAGCTCGATGATTATCTTATTTACAAGCGTGTCCGGGCTATCTTCAAGACTGATATGCCGGAAGGCTGGACCTGGGGGCTGAAGCCGTTCACCCGCGGGAATCCCCCTCCCGAGGTAAGTTTATGCGTTTGTGTTTTGCTTTCTAATTGCGTTTGTGACTCCTTTTGCTAATTCCTGTTTGTCTCTTTTCTTGCAGAGATTTGCGCAGCAAAAGATCGAAGATGCCGAGGTTCTGGCCCTCCCGTGGACCGTAGATCGGAACACCCCGGACAACAGAGAGCCTGACTCAGAGGAGTTTGTTCCCAAGTCAGACCTTGCTCCGGCTCGCGCCTGTGGCAAGACCTAGGCCCACAGAGAGGAAGGTGATTCAGACGACGTCCATATTCTTGAGGTAGTCGCCGCAATGCCTATCTCTTATGCATTTCCGGCTTCTACTTCCCCAGCTAATCAGTCCGGTCGGTGCTTGAGCCTCTCGCCTCCCAACCTCCTGCTACCTCGAGGCGTACCTCTCCAGAGGTGTCTCGAAACCGCTCCCAAGAAGCGAACAAGAAGTCACCCAAGACCTTCGAGCGTAAAACTATGCCCGGAGTTACTGGGTGAGTTCATTTTCATTTGTATTTCTTGTTTCTCTTTTTCTGTCTTTTGATTTGACTTTCCACGCTTTTGCAGCGCTCCTCTTTCTGTTAAGCCTAGTGGTCCAAGTATGACGAGTCATACAACTCGGTTGCCTTCTCCTCCGCCTCCTGAAGATACCAGAGTTCCTAGTCCTGCTCGCGTTGACACTCCTCCTGCTCCGACTCAGACATCACCCCGGCAAGATGCACCCGTGGTTTCCATTGCTGATGCCGATATACCTCGGCCAGTAGATCCTCCTACCGAACCTGTTGTGAACCCCGGAGTTTCCCCCGAGATTCCTTTGACCCCCACAATTCCAACCGTAACTCCAACTCCAGCCGAGGATATCACCATCTCGGCGCCCTCGGAAACCATAATTCCTCCGCCCCCAAAGATGCCACTCCAAGTGCCGAGGTTGCGGCCCCTACCGACATCTCTTCTAAGGCTAAGAAGGTTGTTGTCACCAGACCCTCATCATCTCAGAAGGGGCCGGCTAGCTCCTCTCAACCCAATATTGCTGATGCGTTCTGCAAGGGGGTTTCCTCTGCTAAGACCGTTGTCACCCCGGCCGCTGATACTCAGCTTACACTCCACAAGAGTCCCGCGGCAGCGGTGGTTACACAACGCGTCTGAGGTAAAGTTGTCACATCCCAAGATTTTCCAAATCTTGTAATGTGAAAAATAAATAAAGAAAATAAATTCTTGTTGAATTTTAGGGTGAAAAGAAACTTTTGTTTTAAGTGGAAACTTAAAAAAATCCCATCTGGAACAAACTTTAATTAAAGTTTGAATTCAACAAAATCCAAATCAAGAGAAATGCTCTCCTCATTAAATGCATCTAGAAATTTAAACATTTGGAAAATAAATCCAAACCCTAAACCCTAATGGAATACAAATCATTTCCAAATTATCTCCAAGCCTATGGATTTGATCCATATAAAAACTGGTCAACAAACATTTACCAATGATCAAGAATGAAAAATAGAAATATTATAAAACCATATAAATTGGTTTCACTTAGTTTGGAGCCTTAGATAAAATCTTATGAATTTAATAAAGATAAGGAATTGAATTCCCAAAGCTAATGAAGCACTTATCTAGAATCCATACAAAATGGTGAGCAAATAATCCTAAAGAGATTTAAAAGGATAAGCAAATATTAAACAAGATTTTATAAATTGGAATCACCAAGTTTGGATCTCTAAATAAAAAGGATATAGATTTTATAAGATGAAGAAGGAAATATTAAATAAAGAATATTTAAAGACCAAATTAAAACTTGGCCAAGACCATAAGCAAATGGAATGAATTATAATCCAAAATCCAAATAAAATAAAAGGATAAAGAATTTCCAAAATAAAATAAAAAGGCATTAACCATTATATCCCTATTTTAAGAAAGACAAATCTCTAATAAGAATGATCATTTAAATCATGAGAAAATGATATTTGGAATTTACCCAAGTGAAATAAAAGTTGTTTAATCAACTTAAATAAAATAAATCTTCCAAATAAAATTTAGGGAATTAAAACTATGTTTAATTCCATTAGAATTAAAACAAATACCCAATTCAAATGATTTATGAATCATATTAAATACTTTCCAAATAAATCAAGATGAATTATTTGAACCCAAATAAACAAATAAAAACCTACTGAAAGGATTTTGAAAGTTTAAAGAATTTAAATGGTGTTTGAAAATATTATTAAATCTTAATTGATTTAAAATAAGGGCCTAATTAAATAATTAAAAGACCCAAAAAGGAATAAAATTTTATTCCAAAATAGACTTCAGATTATATTACTGAGCAATATTTAAACCTACACAGATTTTGGTTGAGGTTTAAATTCAAATTGAGGTTTGAATTAATTAAACAAAACCAAAACAGATATTTAGAAATAGAAAAGGAAAAACAGAAACAGTACAAAAAAAGAATCTAGCCAGCCCAGCCCAGCTAAGGCCAGCTGGCCCAGTCCAGCCCAGTTCCTCTCCTCCCATGAAAACGATTGAACCGGTGAACTCACCCCTTGCGTCGGCCGATGGACCCCAACTCCCCACTCCTCTCTCACATTGCCAAGCGGACCCCACCGCCAGCTCACCTCGTCGTCAACCCCGCGACCCATTCATCCCCAAACCTCGCTGCTGTTTCTGTCGTAATTGCGCCCTTCAATTCGCGTTAAACAGTCGATTAATCCCTCGCTACGACGACGCCCTCTTAAACGCCAGGCTCTCCAACCTCTTTCCCCCAGACCACACCCCATAGGAGCCACCAGGCTGCACAAATTTCTCCTCCGAACCCCACTGTCTCCGACGGCTTTCCCGGCCGATTCCGGCCAGTCTCCTCTGCCCCTTGCCTCCTCGAGCACCCGAACAAACTCCCCAGGCCCTGGCGCATCTCTCTGCATACTCAGCTCGCTCGCGCGTGCCCCACATCGTCGGCAGCGACCACGACTGACTACTACGCCGTCTGCCTCCAACTCCGTCGACCTCTCCCCGTAAGCTCCGTCCTCCCCTCCCTCTCCTGATGACGCACGCATGGTAGCCAAACTCTTCCGCATCTAATGACACTCACCGCGCTTCTTCTCGTGACCTACAGCTCTCGCCAGCAACGACGAACGGAGAAGCCGTCGTCAGACGCAACTCCGACGAGCAATTATCAGCAACCCCGTGCGCCCCCTGCTTCCCCGAGAGCACGTTGAGCATAAGCATCGTTCAGCGAATCAGGTGAGCCCCCTCTCTCCCTTTCTCGCTTCCTGGCGGCGCCATCCCATTTGCTGCGCCCATGTGGCGTCGAAGTCAGTAGCCAGTTCTAGGTCATTAGACTAGGACCGTTGGATCTTGATCCTGAGGCTTAGATAGAATCACTTAAAGCCGAAGGGGTACGAGATCTGTGCCGTGCGATGTAACTTAATCCTGCGGTCTGTGTCTGTCGATCCACGCGAAACGTTTTCAACCAATCATATTGCTCCACGTGGCCAGTGTGTTGTTTAAAAACCAGAGTTTGATCTATTAGTTTTCCAAATTTGTAAATTGCATAACTTTCAAATCACACGTCCAAATTTTGCAAATTTTATATCAACGGATTCAGCAAGACAAGCCCTAGCCAACCATGCACTTTGTTTAGTAAAGAGCTTCTGTTAGATTGTTTGTTTTTACAGAAACTTGTGTATGCATGTTTAGGATATAAAATTTATTCCAAAATGATTTTGAGGATAAAATCTTTGGAAAATGGTGTGTTTTTAACCTACTGACCATAGGAAACAAATTGTGGTTTCAAAAATGTATTTGGTGAAGCAAAAGAATAAATCGTTGATTTAAACCATTTCTAGTCAAATAAAAAATATGGTTTAATTGTTAAAAATGATTTTGGAAGGAAACCTTTGAGAAATGTTTTGGAAATAAACTCTCTGACCCTAAACACAAGGTTATATGGTTTGAAAACATATTTTGTGAAACCTATAGAATCTTTCCTTATTAAAAGCATTTCTTCACCACATAAAATAATGACTTGATTTAAAAATGGTTTATGAAGTAAAATCTTATACAAATGATTTTTCCACTTTATAAAATGACCATTAAGTGTTTTCAAATGTTTATGAACCATTAGAAGCCACTTTTTCAAATAAAAAAATCTTTGACATGCTTGCATGCATTGCTTTGTTTTTATCATTTTATGTGATGAATTGCTTGAATGGTAGATTGAAATATTGTTTGCTTGATTGAATTGTAGTGACTTGAAGTGTGTGAACATTGAAAAGATCAAGGAGTGAACCTATACTCTCTACCAAAAAGGCAAGTGATGCTTCATACTTTTGTCCCATTATTTTCACTATGCATTAGTGATATTTCTAAGTAGGACTTGCATGGAATTTTGCTAAGTGTAAACTATGCCATGGGAAATCCTAGTAGATGAAACCTTAGTAGAATTTCCTAAGTTAAGATTCCTACTACTATCATGCTTAGCTTAGGTAATAGAAAACAAGGGTGGAATATATATTCATACTATGGAAAAATTTCTAAGTCAGAGGACTTGTGTCTTGTTTAATAAAACAACTAAGTGAATGAATCACCTGGGTAGAATGGAAGGATTGGTTTGTTTTGAGTGGTTACTCAGGGCCCATTTCAATGGACTACCCTGGTGTATCACACTTGTGGATGGCCACCCAGGAACAAAGAGATTTGAGATGTCAAATGTTGAGAAGCTTCAAGTGCAGCCACTTGGCATTATGGGCCATGCCTGGATCATATAGGTTGCAACAACTTAGCCAAATGGACAGTTGGTGGTAGGGGATTGATAGGTTGGAACGCGTCCATTCTGGTCTAAGGGAAGGCTTCTGAAAGATCTTGTCTTGGTGCAACCAAGTCTTGTGGGGAAAGTGCACCACCTCTGCAGAGTGTAAAATCTAAGTACTTAGCCATGTCCCTGTGAAAGGACAATTTGAGCATCAAGACATGGAAGCTATCAAGAATCTCATCATCCCAATTTCTAAGTTAAAAACTTGTGGGTGAACAAGGGTTGAAGGATCACCAATTTCTATTGGGAGATGCCTTGGGAAAGATTTTGTCAAAGCAAAAACTTAGTGTTTTCAAATGATAAGGAAAATCTATTTTGAGCAATGCAAGCCTAAAGCTTCACTTAGCCAAAAGCATATAGATTATAGACTCCACTATACTACCATAGTATCACTTGCCAATATAATTCAAATGTATTGACCCTTGTGGCCGTAACTTGTTATGTTGCAGGTTTGTTTGATATTAGTGAAGTAGGATTACAAGTCTACAACCAACATGTCTGCCTGTGGCACTTTGAAGATGAAGGACCCCATGCTATTGTTATATTTTGCTGCATTGTAATGAGATAGCCAAATGAGCTATGAAAGATGTAATAAATTATTTATTCCTGGTTATAAAGTTGTATTATGACCTTTGTTTCTTGATATTACATCTTAACTTTGGATGCTAGCTATTGATCCAGGGACTAGCATTGTAAACACAGGGATCCTCTACCTTATTAAAGGTTGGGAACCTTACATATGGTATCCGAGCATTGTGTTGCCTGTAGGATTTGTAACCCTAGGAAATGGACAAAACCCCTTAGAAAAAAATAGGAGTTGTTTTTGTTCCAAAACTTATTTACAAACAATCTTGTAAACTCTTTCCTCAAACCATTTTGGTTTTGGTTCTACATCTCTTCTATTTCAAACTTGATGGACAAAGCCTCAACCATGACCAAAGACTTCATCATGTGCAAAGGACTTCATCAACTCTAATGACTTCAACATCTTCAACATTTTCACCAAGGACTTCAACCTTAGATATCACTAAGGACTACAATTGAGACAAGAAATGTTGCTCAAGACTTGAAGACTAAGGAAACACAACTTAGAAGGAACCATCAACACCTTGAAGTTTTGAGACCCAAATGCAAGAAATTCTCTAAGGATACAAAGATCTTGTTCAAAAAGAATCAACCAAGAAGGAAGGAAAGATCTCAAGTGAACCATATAGATGGACCACCATATTAAGTATAGATCAAACCCACCAACTTAGTGTGGTGTAACAAAAATATTTTTGGTTGCCTAAAGATGTGCTTGAACTTTGTTGTTTGAGTGGAATGTTTGATTGGGGTTGCTTGCACATTGCTTGTGTGAATTGTGATGTGTGTGATTAGAATTATTTCCTTAGAAATATTTTGCCTATTCTAATCCCAACCCAACCCAAACAGATGACTTCTCCAAGAGACTCCAACATCAAGGATGGTGACAACAACAACAACCAAGAGATGCACATGAGAGAACAACTACTAGCAAACCAAACCCAGTTGAGCCAAGTGACAACTCAGCTTTTAGCCAACAACAATGTATTAGACCCAGCCATACAAAGGATTTTGAAAATTCAATCCCAATTGTTGCAAGGGATGGCCACTCAAATGATCAACATGGGAGACAACTCTTCCCAAGGAGTTTGTGACAACAAGGATGACAAAGATGATATTCTAGAAGGAACCCAAGCTTGCAATATTTGTGGAGACAAGGATCACACTTCCAAAGAGCATGAAGATCAATGTCCCAATTGTGAAGAGAAACATCCAGCTAATCACTGCCCCACAACCCAAGCTACTTGTTACTTATGTGAAGGAAATAATCATGTCCCTATCCAATGCCCCATCTATTCCATAGTTCAACAAAGGAAACAAGGTGGAGTGCAACAACTGATTGCAGACTACCATGAGAGAGCCAAGTCTACCAAGAAGGATGAAGACAAAGGAAAATCTCAGCTTGTACCTCCCAGCAATATGACTCAATTTAAAGGACCAAAAAGGAGACATATGTATTATCCAAGGAATAATAGAAGGTCAAGGAGACCAGGAACTGTTCCTACCTTTGAGATAACATATGAAGAACATGAACTAGAAGCACTCCTAGCTTTGGAGAAACCCAAGAAAAAGAAGGACAAAAGCCATGTGCAATGTCGTCATTGCAAATAAATGGGACACTATGCCAATGAATGTCCAGAGAAGAAGAAGTATAAGGAGATTAGCCAAGTGTGGTGCAACAACTACAAAGAGCTAGGTCATTATGTAGCAACTTGTCCACAGAAGATACGTGAAGAACTCAATCTTATCACATGTTACAATTGTGGTAACCAAGGACATTATGCAAGCAATTGTCCAGAAAAGATGAAGCACAAGATAAAGCCTATGAAGGATCTCAGCCTTGTCACATGTTTCAAGTGTGGAAACAAAGGGCACTATGCAGATGTTTGCCCAGAGAGATTTCAACAAGATCCCAAGAAAGCCAAGATGTAATCTAGTTGGAAATTTTTTTAAGGGTGGTAGTACCCTAGTTGTTTTGAGTCAAATTGTACCCCTAGCCTCCCCAAATCTTGGGACGAGATTTATTTTAAGGGTGGTAGCCTATCACATCCCAAGATTTTCCAAATCTTGTAATGTGAAAAATAAATAAACAAAATAAATTCTTGTTGAATTTTAGGGTGAAAAGAAACTTTTGTTTTAAGTGGAAACTTAAAAAAATCCCATCTGGAACAAACTTTAATTAAAGTTTGAATTCAACAAAATCCAAATCAAGAGAAATGCTCTCCTCATTAAATGCATCTAGAAATTTAAACATTTGGAAAATAAATCCAAACCCTAAACCCTAATGGAATACAAATCATTTCCAAAATATCTACAAGCCTATGGATTTGATCCATATAAAAACTTGTCAACAAACATTTACCAATGATCAAGAATGAAAAATAGAAATATTATAAAACCATATAAATTGGTTTCACTTAGTTTGGAGCCTTAGATAAAATCTTATGAATTTAATAAAGATAAGGAATTGAATTCCCAAAGCTAATGAAGCACTTATCTAGAATCCATACAAAATGGTGAGCAAATAATCCTAAAGAGATTTAAAAGGATAAGCAAATATTAAACAAGATTTTATAAATTGGAATCACCAAGTTTGGATCTCTAAATAAAAAGGATATGGATTTTATAAGATGAAGAAGGAAATATTAAATAAAGAATATTTAAAGACCAAATTAAAACTTGGCCAAGACCATAAGCAAATGGAATGAATTATAATCCAAAATCCAAATAAAATAAAAGGATAAAGAATTTCCAAAATAAAATAAAAAGGCATTAACCATTATATCCCTATTTTAAGAAAGACAAATCTCTAATAAGAATGATCATTTAAATCATGAGAAAATGATATTTGGAATTTACCCAAGTGAAATAAAAGTTGTTTAATCAACTTAAATAAAATAAATCTTCCAAATAAAATTTAGGGAATTAAAACTATATTTAATTCCATTAGAATTAAAACAAATACCCAATTCAAATGATTTATGAATCATATTAAATACTTTCCAAATAAATCAAGATGAATTATTTGAACCCAAATAAACAAATAAAAACCTACTGAAAGGATTTGGAAAGTTTAAAGAATTTAAATGGTGTTTGAAAATATTATTAAATCTTAATTGATTTAAAATAAGGGCCTAATTAAATAATTAAAAGACCCAAAAAGGAATAAAATTTTATTCCAAAATTGACTTCAGATTATATTACTGATCAATATTTAAACCTACACAGATTTTGGTTGAGGTTTAAATTCAAATTGAGGTTTGAATTAATTAAACAAAACCAAAACAGATATTTAGAAATAGAAAAGGAAAAACAGAAACAGTACAAAAAAAAGAATCTAGCCAGCCCAGCCCAGCTAAGGCCACCTGGCCCAGTCCAGCCCAGTTCCTCTCCTCCCCCGCAGAAAAACTATTCGAACCAGTGAACTCACCCGCAGCGTCGCTGACCGATGGACCCCAACTCCCCACTCCTCTCTCACGCTGCCAAGCGGACCCCACCGCCAGCTCACCTCGTCGTCAACCCCGCGACCCATTCATCCCCAAACCTCGTTGCTGTTTCTGTCGTAATTGCGCCCTTCAATTCGCGTTAAACAGCCGATTAATCCCTCGCTACGACGACGCCCTCTTAAACGCCAGGCTCTCCTCCCTCTTTCCCCCAGACCACACCCCACAGGAGCCACCAGGCTGCACAAATTTCTCCTCCGAACCCTACTGTCTCCGACGGCTTTCCCGGCCGATTCCGGCCAGTCTCCTCTGCCCCTCGCTTCCTCGAGCATGCGAACAAACTCCCCAGGCCCTGGCGCATCTCTCTGCATCCTCATCTCGCTCGCGCGTGCCCCACATCATCGGCAGCGACCACGACTGACTACACCGCCGTCTGCCTCCAACTCCGTCGACCTCTCCCCGTAAGCTCCGTCCTCCCCTCCCTCTCCTGATGACGCACGCATGGTAGCCAAACTCTTCCGCATCTAATGACACTCACTGCGCTTCTTCTCGTGACTCTGCCACAGCAGCCAGCGAGCAGGCGCCGTGCGTCGAGCGCCAACTCCGACGAGCAATTATCGCTCAGCGAATTAGGTGAGCCCCTCTCTTTTCTCTCTCTTCTGCGCGCGCGGCGCCCATTGCTGCCCGCCGCCCGCCCGCCGCCCGTGAGTCAGTCGCCGCCAATTCTAGGTCATTAGACTAGGACCATTGGATCTTGATCCTAAGGCTTAGATAGAATCACTTAAAGCCGAAGGGGTACGCGATCTGTGCCATGTGATGTAACTTAATCCTGCGGTCTGTGTCTGTCGATCCACGCGAAACGTTTTCAACCAATCATATTGCTCCACGTGGCCAGTGTGTTGTTTAAAAACCAGAGTTTGATCTATTAGTTTTCCAAATTTGTAAATTGCATAACTTTCAAACCACACGTCCAAATTTTGCAAATTTTATATCAACGGATTCAGCAAGACAAGACCTAGCCAACCATGCACTTTGTTTAGTAAAAAGCTTCTGTTAGATTGTTTGTTTTTACAGAAACTTGTGTATGCATGTTTAGGATATAAAATTTATTCCAAAATGATTTTGAGGATAAAATCTTTGGAAAATGGTGTGTTTTGAACCTACTGACCATAGGAAACAAATTGTGGTTTCAAAAATGTATTTGGTGAAGCAAAAGAATAAATCTTTGATTTAAACCATTTCTAGTCAAATAAAAATATGGTTTAATTGTTAAAAATGATTTTGGAAGGAAACCTTTGAGAAATGTTTTGGAAATAAACTCTCTGACCCTAAACACAAGGTTATATGGTTTGAAAACATATTTTGTGAAACCTATAGAATTTTGCCTTATTAAAAGCATTTCTTCACCACATAAAATAATGACTTGATTTAAAAATGGTTTATGAAGTAAAATCTTATAAAAATGATTTTGCCACTTTATAAAATGACCATTAAGTGTTTTCAAATGTTTATGAACCATTAGAAGCCACTTTTTCAAATAAAACAATCTTTGACATGCTTGCATGCATTGCTTTGTTTTTATCATTTTATGTGATGAATTGCTTGAATGGTAGATTGAAATATTGTTTGCTTGATTGAATCGTAGTGACTTGTAGTGTGTGAACATTGCAAAGATCAAGGAGTGAACCTATACTCTCTACCAAAAAGGCAAGTGATGCTTCATACTTTTTTCCCATTATTTTCACTATGCATTAGTGATATTTCTAAGTAGGACTTGCATGGAATTTTGCTAAGTGTAAACTATGCCATGGGAAATCCTAGTAGATGAAACCTTAGTAGAATTTCCTAAGTTAAGATTCCTACTACTATCATGCTTAGCTTAGCTAATAGAAAACAAGGGTGGAATATATATTCATACTATGGAAAAATTTCTAAGTCTGAGGACTTGTGTCTTGTTTAATAAAACAACTAAGTGAATGAATCACCTGGGTGGAATGGAAGGATTGGTTTGTGTTGAGTGGTTACTCAGGGCCCATTTCAATGGACTACCCTGGTGTATCACACTTGTGGATGGCCACCCAGGAACAAAGAGATTTGAGATGTCAAATGTTGAGAAGCTTCAAGTCTGACCACTTGGCATTATGGGCTCTGCTGGATCATATACGTTGCAACAACTTAGCCAAATGGACAGTTGGTGGTAGGGATTGATAGGTTGGAGCGTCCATTCTGGTCTAAGGAAGGCTTCTGAAAGATCTTGTCTTGGTGAAACCAAGTCTTGTGGGGAAAGTGCACCACCTCTGCAGAGTGTAAAATCTAAGTACTTAGCCATGTCCCTGGCAAAGGACAATTTGAGCATCAAGACATGGACGCTATCAAGAATCTCATCATCCCAATTTCTAAGTTAAAAACTTGTGGGTTAACAAGGGTTGAAGGATCACCAATTTCTATTGGGAGATGCCTTGGGAAAGATTTTGTCAAAGCAAATACTTAGTGTTTTCAAATGATAAGGAAAATCTATTTTGAGCAATGCAAGCCTAAAGCTCCACTTAGCCAAAAGCATATAGATTATAGACTCCACTATACTACCATAGTATCACTTGCCAATACAATTCAAATGTATTGACCCTTGTGGCTGTAACTTGTTATGTTGCAGGTTTGTTTGATATTAGTGAAGTAGGATTACAAGTCTACAACCAACATGTCTGCCTGTGGCACTTTGAAGATGAAGGACCCCATGCTATTGTTATATTCTGCTGCATTGTAATGAGATAGCCAAATGAGCTATGAAAGATGTAATAAATTATTTATTCCTGGTTATAAAGTTGTATTATGACCTTTGTTTCTTGATATTACATCTTAACTGTGGATGCTAGCTATTGATCCAGGGACTAGCATTGTAAAGACAGGGATCCTCTACCTTATTAAAGGTTGGGAACCTTACAAAAGTCCTGACTCGTACTGAGAGTGGGAACAGCCTCGGCTCCTTGGTTGAGTATGCCAATAATTGGAACGCTGCTGATCAGCTCGAGAGCAATCCGAGCAATCAGCCATTTCAACTCTCCGACATCAGTAGTCGCTTGCATATGGCTGCCAAGATCGTGCTTCACAGCGATAAGATGAACGAGGTAATTGCTTTTATTAACATTTGGTTAGTTATTCGAATGATAATATATATACTCTAGTCCCCGAAGCTTGCAACCGAATAACTTGTTATTCGTTTGGAAGCTTTGTTAGGCCTAAAGTGCGTTATTTGCCAAGTGAATTTCCTATATGACTTTGACTCCTCGTGGTTCATTTGTATTCCACATTAAGTGTTTGCTGAATCCGGATCCGTTTCAGCTTTGATTACCCAGCTATTTAGGTCCGAAATAAGTTTTGCTTGACTCATATATGTCTTAGCTTTGAATATCTAGCCACCTAGGTCCGAGTTAAGCTTTGCTTGATTCGGATTTGTCTTAGCTTCGACTATCCAGCCACCTAGATCCGAGTTAAGATTTGCTTGATTCAGATATGTCTTAACTTCGAATATCCTGCCACCTAGATCCGAGTTAAGCTTTGCTTGATTCGGATCTGTCTTAGGTTCGAATATCCAGCCACCTAGATCCGAGTTAAGCTTTGCTTGATTCGGATCTGTCTTAGCTTCGGATATCCAGCCACCTAGATCCGAGTTACGCTCTGCTTGATTCGGATCTATCTTAGCTTTGAATATCTGACTATAATTTATTTTTTCGCTTAGGTTGCCCATGATCGGCGGACAGCCGAATTCCAAAGGCTGCTTTTCGCACACAAGAAATTGCAAGAGAAGTATGAGAAAGTTCTTCCCGTGGTGAAGAAAGCTGGTAACTTAACAAATCTTTGTATTGTCCCTTAAGTTCTTAATATTTTCGACTTGAGGTTCTAACCCCTTTTGCTGGTAAACAGGTAATATCAATAATCTTAATATCCGTCTTGAGAAGAAAGTCAAAGCTCTGGAAGGTTAGTTATTATTTTCCTCTATTAATTTTCGTTTGATACTTATCCTGGGTTTCTTATAGCCTTCTGGCTTTGGTATAGCCGAGTTTCAGACTTTTGCAGCGTCACATCAAGAATGTATACCCATGCCTGATATGATGCTGCATTTTTTAGAGCAATCCGCCACTCATTCGGCGTAATTAAAAGAGAAAGATGACGAGATAACCCGGTTGCGTGCCGAGGTGGAGTCCCTCAAGCTTTCTCAAAAATCCGAGTTAGAGAAAGTTGACCAGGAGTTCTCCGAAGAAAAGAACCGGCTAAGTCTACAACTGCAGAAGGATAAAGAACTCCTCGAGGCTGCCGAACTTAAGAATCGAACAATGAGCAAGGAAATCACTCGCTTTGAGAAGACTAAGGTTGACTGGACTCAGGATCTCCAGAAAATGTTGAGCTATATTCATCGTAAGTCTCTGACCGTGGACGAGTTATCTTCTTCTCTTTCTCACTTTTAACTGATATACTTTTATTTTGCGTAGATCATTTTCGGGAAGCTAGGCCCGTGAGCTCCAGAGCGGTCATTACTGCTCGCCAGCGCCGAGGTGTCCCCGCAGATGCGAGCCCAGAATATTCAATGGAAGACTTCTTGGTTATCGTTGGCGCTGCCATTGGTCCGATGAAGATTATGGGCAGGGATTTGGTGCAAGCAGCCATTCGGGCCTACCATGTTCTCTGGACGAATACTTCTGGAACTCCTGATATTGACGAGATCAAGATACTGGTGGAAAGATTAATGGCATCCCAGAGCTAGTTAAATCTCTGGAGGGAATCTGCTAGACGGGCTGGTGCTGATATGGCGCTCACAGTCATTATGTCTTGGTACGAGGACATTTCGCTCGATACCTTGATAAACTTGCTCACTGGATCCCGTTGGGTTGAGGATCCAGAATTTGTCGCTCGCTGCCAAGCTCGTGCCTTCCATCTTGTTGAGTATGCTGATGTGCATAACTGGATTGAAGGGCCTAGTTTTCTTCCCAACCCAGCGAATGACGTCGAAGTCGAAGATGCCTCTGATAATAGTTCGGCCGACCAGGACGAGGGTGAGGGCGACTCGGACACTTCTGGTGATTCCAGCGCAAGCTCGGATGGGGACGGCGACGCGCGATCATCTTCCAAAGGGATTGGGCATTCTCAAGCTCAAGATAATGTTTCTCAGCAACCCAGGACTTCCCCCGAAGTTACTATTGCTCCAGTGGAAGGCGAAGTAACTTCGGCCGAGGCGCCGTCTACCTCGCCGCTTGACTGATCACAATCTTGCCTTAGGTTCAAAAAAAACTTCTTAAGTTATTTCCAGTCCCCGGTATGCCGGGCCTATGATGTGTGTGAAACAATTATCCGACTTTCTGTGTGGTACGAACCCTTTTTGCCTTTTGCCGCTGAGACATGGGTGATGGTGATCCTTATTAGTTTGTCTGAACAGATCTTGTTGCTTTATATCTTTGCTTTGGCAACCTTCAATCTCATAGGTTCGGATCATATGTTTTCATGTGGTTGCTCTTAGTTCGACACTTATATTGCCTGGCCTTTATAAATTTGACGGCCTGGCCATTGTGTTCTTGACCCCTATCCAAGATATCAAGCTTGAAGCCCATACCTGGCAACACCTGAGTCATTGCTCAAGGCGTCGGGGTTTGATGCATGACCCCAGATGAGGGATAATCTGGTAGCGATCTGAGTCCTGCCCGAGGTCTTGAAACTTAACATGTAATTCGTGAGTAAGAGATGACACAGCACAGTCCCCGAGTCCTTGCTCGAGGCGCCGAGGTTCAGTGCTGACTTAGAATAAGAAACATTCACGGGGCAGTCCCCGAGTAACTGCTCGAGGCGCCGAAGTTCAATATATAACTCAGAAATAAGAATATTATAAGGCAGTCCCCGAGTCACTTGCTCAAAGGTACCGAGGTTTAATACATAACTCAAAATAAGAAATAACATAGTGCAGTCCCCGAGCCACTGCTCGAGGTGCCGAGGTTTAATACATGACTTAGATAAGAAATAACATAGTGCAGTCCCCGAGCCACTGCTCGAGGTGCCGAGGTTTAATACATAGTTGATATTTCGACTTGAAGCGTCATATTACAACATAGCATAGACGGCTCCTACGAGTAAAAAGGGCGAAGTAAAGCTATGTTCCATGGTCTTTTCGATTCTTCGCCGGCTTTGTTTGCCCTGTTCTTTTCTGGTGATTGAGCATCGATTAGGTAATATGCATCATTGTGCAATGCTTTACTCACGATGAATGGCCCCTCCCATGGGGGTGATAGCTTGTGCATGCCGGCTGTGCGTTGCACTAGCCGAAGAACCAAATCACCTTCTTTAAACACTCTTGGATTGACTTTCTTGCTGTGATATCGTCATAGGTCTTGCTGATAAATAGCTGACCTTGATAGTGCCAACTCCCTAGCCTCTTCTAGCAAATCGACATCATCTTGCCGAGCTACCTCATTTACAAATTTTACAAGCTTGGGTTGTTACATTTACTTTACGAACTGGTATCGTATTGTGTTGAGTGTCAATCTAAAGTTTAAAGTCCTATTGCAAACTTTTAGTAAACTCTGTTTACTCTGTGAAATTTAATAATTGGTATTAAATCGAGAGTAACAATTCCAATGTTAGTATCTTAAGTATCATGTTTGCCTCCATGATTCTTGATTGTTTTAATATCAAGTTTATCTAGGAGCTGAAAGAATTGTTTCAGAAACCATCATGTGTAGCAGATATAACGATATCTGAAACAATGTTTTAGTTGCAATATGATAGAGTATAATATATGTTCTCATATTGGATGAGAATTTACAAAGGTTGGAGATGCTAGACATCCTAATCATCAAAAAGGGTTTTGGAAAGTAACGTTATACTCACGATTCGTCTTTATAAGCTACATTAGCTTGATCATGAAAGTCGTCATGATAAGGATGAATAGGAGATGTATGTAAAGTGTTTACTACACTAAAAGATTACTAAAGAATGGATTTTGAAAGAATGTCAATCATTTTGATGATGGTGATCTACTTCAAAGTGCAAGTCTAAAGGTATTATTATTTGAATATACACGCTTTGGACTATGTGTCATGTATATGGCGCCACTTTTGTTGTTGATAGATTCTTTTAGAAGTAAAAGGAAATGCTGAAAGAGAATCTATAAAATATATTTGGCAGAAAAGAAAATATTGGAAATATCCAATTTAGGTATATAGATGATATACATGTTATGGTTGTATTCTTTGCTTGTTAAACAATGTGGTTCATGGATATTGGATACCGAATTGCTTGGTATGAAATTTCATATGGAACGACGCAATTCATAAACCACAATGGCCTAAGTAACTAGCAAGAGAATATGTGATGATGTTCATCGAAAACAAACAAACCGTTGTTTGTATTTCTCGTTGACATCAAAGCTTGACTTCAAGATTTGTTTTAATAATTGTTATTTAAATCAGGTATTATGAGAACAAAGGTTGTTCAAATAATTATCGTATTCCATATAAGATGGATGATTTACAAATCTAGTTGGAGAAATCACATCCATAAAACCTAATGCTAAAATGTCGCAAGAGAAACGATTGGAAGATCACTTACAAAGTGACATCGACGTTTAAATTATATTGGAAAGAAAACATGAAGAAACTCCATTTTTATGGATTTTTGGAGTCTTTGATTTGATCAAGTGACGCTTGTGAGACTTTCCTCGAGATAATTAAAACTTCGTTCAAAGGACAAAGAAGAACGATCGACTAAATACATATCGATGTATGTAGTCCATTATGTGTAGTCGTAAGCGATGGATTTCAACTTCATATGCTTTCTCCAGAAATTTGAGTGAATGTTCACTTAATGAGAAAGAAATATGAAATATTTGAAAACGTTCAAAGACTTTCAAGATAAAGTGAAAATCATTGTAACAAGAAAATAAATGGTTTATGATTTTATCATAAGGGATTTATTTGAGTTACAAGTGTAACAAGAAAAATAAATTAATTATGATTTTATCATAAAGGGATTTATTTGAGTTACAAGTTTAGCAAAACACCTAGATTTACATCTCCCGAAACACCATAGGAGTATGGAGTGTTTGAGATTTGTAATAAAACCTTGTGTGACATGGTTGGATCAAAAGTGTTATTTATAAAACTGCCATTATGTTTTAAAAGATTAAAGCTTTAGAGACTACCGCTTTTACACTAAAAAGAGCTCCATCTTGATCCGTTGAAATGACACCATATGAGTTATGGTTTGGGGTAAAACCTAAGTTGTCCTTTCTTAAATTTTGGTATGCTAAACATAAAATAAGATGTTTAAAACCAAAGTCGGATGAGCATGTCTTTGTAGGTTATTTCGAATAACAATTGGTTATTCCTCCATAACACCAAGGACAAAAGGGTTTGTCACTTGAAACGTGAAGTTTCTTGAAAAAGGAATTTTTCATAACAGTTAAGAGGGAGGAAAATAGAACTTTGATAAGGTTAACGAACCTTAGCTAAATGTGATGAGTTGCGCAGCGCCGGAAATTGTTTCGGAGGCTGCCATAATGCTCATAGCTTATGTGCCTCAAAGGTTGCGGTCACGGAGATCTAAGTTATTATTGAACCAAGTCGGTCGGATAAACAAATCAAATGCTGAGATTTGAGAGTAAATCATTATTGTTTGACAATGATGAGCCGACCACATACAAAGAAGCGATGATGGGCCCTGACTCCGTCAAATGGCTTGAAGCCATAAAATCCGTGATAGTTCCATACACGATAAATCAAGTTTTGAACTTGGAAGACCCTCCGGAAAGGTGTAAAAACCTATCGGTCATATTTGGATCTATAAAGAAACAGACATAGATATTTCACATCTATGAAATAGTTGACATGTCATAAAGTATTTTATGACAATGTTCAAGGAGTTGACTATGACAAGATTTGATCTTTCATAGCGATATTTAGTCTGGACGGATTAAAGTAGCAATCACTACATATAATTTGGTATATGGTAGATGAATAAACAAAACAAAGTTCTTCTAATAGAATGGTTACCTAGGACGTGTACATGACACGGTCCAAAGGGTTTTTATTAATTCAAAGGATGCTAAAAGGGCATGCAAACTTCAATGGTTGAAGTAAGCATCGCGGAGTTGGAATCTTCACCGTGATGAAAAGGAGTTTTCATCAGGAGACGATGAAGATGCTTGCATTTGCAAGAAATTAAGTGGGAGCGCTGAAACATATTTCTAATACATTATGTGGAGGACATCTTATTGATTGGAAATGATGTATCTTTTATTGACAAAGGTTAATAATTTCATTTCGATGAAAGACTTAGGCAAAACCAGAATAGTTAGCATGAATATCTATAGTGGATAGACTGTGACGCTAATATGGTTATGCCAAAAGTACATATATGAGATATTGAAGGAATTCAATATAGAAACGACAAGAAGCGGTTCTTGTCACATGGAAAGGAATTGAATCAAGATTCAAGTGTATCGACACTTGATAAGTGAAACAAGATTCAAGTGCTTTGACACTTGATGAGTGAAATCACGAGAATGTTTTGATCAATCATACCATGATATGTACACATCCAGATATGTCCTATGCTCTAAGTGTTATGAGCATATACCAGAATGAATCATAAAATGATCATTGGATGAGAGTAAGGATATTCTTATGATCGTTTGGAAGAACTAAGAATATATATGTGTAGAGGTGGCAAACAATTACAAATAGTTCATTGTAAAGCGTTACATTGATACTAGTTTTGTCACAAGATACAAATTAAGTTTATCTCAATTTAAACTATGGGTGGCACAATGAAATGGAAAGAAAGTTTCCATGATGGATTTGGATGAATTCCAAAGTTAAGACATTGTGATGGATACTACAACAAAAGGCTAAGTATATGACTGCTATAGTAGCAGCAAAGGAGGGAATTTGTGTCAAGTAGTTTGTTATCAAACTAAGGTGTGGTTCGCAACGGGCTAACACTAAAGATATATTGTATGACAATAGTATCGACATGGTTTAACCCCAAGGAACTAAAGGTCTCACCAAAAGACCAAATTTATACAATGCCATCTCATTGGAGAATGAGTGATGCGTGGAGACGCAAAGATATGCAAATACACACGAACCTGAAAGTGTCAGATCCGTAGATTATGTTAACCACTTGAAATTGCGTATATGGAACACCAGAAAGCCATAGGTGTTCAAATACGCAAAGTTTTCAAACTAGATTATTGTCTCTAGTGCAAGTGGGAGACTGAAGGGAATATGCCCGAGAGGCAATAATAAAGTGGTTATTATCGTATTCTTTATTTATGATAAATGTTTATTTTGCATGCTATAATTGTATTAATACGTAAACATTAATACATGTGTGTTTAATAAACAAAAAGGAAGTTCCTAGTTATGCCTCTCTTATAAACTAGCTCGTTGATTAACAAGATGATCAAGGTTTCCTAATCATGGACATTGGATGTTGTTAATAACGAGGTCACAACACTAGTGTAATGATGTGATGAACATTCATCTGAAGTATAGCATTACGATCAAAGTCATTGAGTTTATATTGCTATAACAACTTACAAAGTGATCCTAATCCTGAGACCATGAGATCATGTCAATCACTAACACCGGAAGAGTTTCTCGATGACATCAAACATCACACCATAACTGGGTGATTATAAAGATGGATTCAAAACTACTAAAGTGTTATGTTGATGTTCATGGATCGAGAGTGGAATTTGTTCATCCCGATGACGGATAGATATGCTCTAGGCCCTCTCGGTGATATCACATTGATTAGCTTGCAAGCAAGTGATTTGATCACTAGAATGTTATATCACGGGAACGAGAAAAGAGTGCATGTCGGTAATGAGATCAAACTAGGTATGGAGATACCGATGATAGAATCTCGAACATGTAATATATCGTGAAACAAAGGGATTAAGATACTAGCGTAAAAGGTTCACACGATCACAGAAGTCATCGTTGAATGTGTGGGAGTCAGTACGGATCTCCAGGTCCCGCTGTTGATTATTGATCGGAGAGGGGTCTCGATCATGTCTGCATTATTCACGAACCATAGGGTGACACACTTAAGGGATACCAACACCATTCGGAGCAAATGATATGTCAGAAAAAGAAAAAGGAAAGAGCAGGAATTTATTTCACTAGACACCGGAACTGTTTCGGTTGAAATTGCTGAAACTGGTTCTACATGTGAAATTGAATACTAGCAAGTGAATGTTTGTTAATTAAAGTAATTAACAAAATTCTGAATAAATAAATAAAAGAGTTTTATTTAAATGAGAGCTTGCATTAAATTTGGTGGAAATTTAATGCATGTGAGTGGATTTTTGAGTGGAGGCTCTTTTATGGAAGTGGAGGATTTTCATTTTCAGTGGGAGCTCCACCCACATGAATGTGGAAGAGGTGGGGGCAGCCCCCATGGCTAGGCGCCATGCCCCTTGGGTGCCACCCTCTCCCCTATAAAAGGCCCCCCTCTCATCCTCTCAAAGCACACCTCCTCGCGAAGGATCTCTCTCCCCCTTTAGAATTTCCTCATGGTCTTGGATCAACAAGATACATGTTCCCGGTGGCTTTTTCTGGAAGGATTTGTTGCTTCCGCTGCTTCGCTGGAGCGAGGGCGCTGAGGTTGTCGGGGTACCTGTACGTGTGTGCGATCACGAATGCACTACTGCTTTGCGGTGCTAGACTTGATGGTGCTGGACCGGCTGGACCAGATGGACTTCATCACGATCTTGAGATCGGCAAGCGTTCGTCTACATCATCCACGAGTACAACCTCGTTAACATTATTCGGTCTTCGAGGGTATGTATTCTATGGATGTATATCCACCTGTTGCTTGTATCTAGTAGATAGATCTTGGTACTTAGATGTTCCCATCCTAGGATTTTTTTTGTTTTCTATGTTGCGAACCCTACAACAACTTGCCGATCACCATCCAAGAATGGAATAAGTCAAAGAAACCTGATGAATAATCCAACAGCTATGTCACCGATGATGCCAAAGATGACCTTTGGCAGAAGCTCATAGCGCATTTCATACTACCTCCATAGTATGAAGAACTTGAGGTAGATGGTATTACCCCAAGACCGGGTGGGCTTGAAAATAGAGCGAACGTCAAGGAGTGGGCTCTGAGCAAGATGGCTGAACTATACCGAAACCACAAGAAAAGTTTATACGCGAAATATGTCACAAAAAAGAAAATTCCATACTTCAAAGGAGTAAACGAGAAGTTGAGAGAACAGTGGCCCAATTTTGTACAGTACAAGCAATCTGATAAAGCAAAGGCAAAGTCGGCAAATAACGCGTTAAATGCTGCCCAAAAGAAATACCATCATAAAATGGGGACAGGTGGATACAAGAGTGTCGTCCCTAGGTGGGAAACTATGGAGAAGGAAATGAGGGCTAGAGGCGCCACTCCTGGTACAGATGGATGGCCCGAGAGGTCAAAACATTGGAGGTACGGGAACGGGGGAAGGTTGGACTCAGAAACAGGGAAGACATTATTTCATGAAAAATTCTAAAACCCTCCCAAGACCTTGTTCAAGCAATGAACAATGCTCAATTGGGATTGTTCCATCTCGAGAGAGAGAACAACGAGCTGACACACGCCCTAGGGAATCCTGAAAAGGGAGGACGAACACGAGGCAAAGGCGCTGGTGTCTCGTGGAAAAAAGGGTTTCCTCAATACGATGCCAGTCAGAAGCCATCAGAAAAAGAAGGACCGGGAGGCAGGCCGGATTTCCAGGGTAGAGCAGGACCTAGCTGATCTGAAGAATCTCATGCAAGAAATTAAACAAAGGCTGCCTTCGTCAACTCACCCACAGGCTGATGATCCTGCATTGGATCTTAGCCAGCGGAGAAGCAGTGTGGCTTCCACGGAGGTCTGGGCTGATGATCAAGCACTGCTGGATGATGCACCGGCTCCTCGCTACCCCGTGGATGATGTCAGAGAGATGGCACAATGTGAGATACATTAGCCAATGAACAACCTGTCCTTCAAGGTGTCGATCGGCACTGCTTTACCTTGTATACCTGGAGCACTCCATCATTCACTTCCGATTCCACCTGGCTATGCTCGTGTCATGTTGTATGACATAGTGGAGGATTTTGCGGACCTAGAGATTGACATCGCTGCGCCTGAAGGTCTTACGAAACTAGGAGATGTTAAGCGCAACATCATTCTATGGAAGAAGAAGTACATCAAGTTTCCAGGCTCGGCGCCAAGGCCACCGACTCCGAGGAATCCAAGTCCACCCCGCATCGAATATCGTCAACCTCCAAGTCCACCCCAACCCGATTATCGTCAACCTCCAAGTCCACCCCGCCTCGCAGACAATCGCCGCAGCAGGGGTACATCAACTCGATATCCGCCTCTGCGCAATACTCGATCTACGCCTCCGCCTCCGTGCAGTACTACTACCTCATCGAAGAGACGAAAGGTTGACGCTCCCCGGCGCCCCACATCGAAGAAAGGTCAAACGACGAAGATAGTCGACATCCGCCGGCTCTTCCAAAGAGACCTTATGACAAGACCGATGAGGAAACTAACGCGGATGTGGCTTCACAAGTTAAGGTGCATTTTGCACCTTAAAAGCTTGAGCCAAAGACAGTATATGATGAAAAAACCAAAAATTAGGCTAAGTCCTTTCTTGAGCAACCATCCCTGATATCGATGAATCTGGAATCAGACTATGACCGGGAGATTATTAAGCAAGCATAGAAGAAAAAAATCGCAAGTGCAAAAAGCGGGAAGCAAGTTGCCCAGCTTGGAGCACAGAAGAATCAATCGGTCGCCCCGCTCAAAGTCATTTCAGACCTCGACAAGGCCTTCAGAGCTGAAATGGATATGGACATGCAAATAATGGACCCGAGAGCCCATAATAATGTTGCACTAATGGGCATCACTGTATCGCAGGCCAAATCACTTGCTACCGAAGCAAATATGTCTCTTGGTCAATATTTAGGCTATGAAGATATGCCAGTGGGTCAGATAGTATGGAAGTATGTCCAAGGGGAGCCTCTAGTCAGTAATAAGGAGCTCGCGCGTCTATCCACACATATGCGAAATCTGCATGAATGGTACATGTCGCAAGCAGAAAAAAGCATCAGAAAGATTGGTTTCCTGTGGATGTTAGAAAGGAGCATCACTTCAAACCATACTCGATACAGGTTCAAATGACCGAACTGTTTCAATTATACAACCAGCGCGCCCTCGACAAATCTATCATTGCTTGCTACTGTCTGTAAGTGATTTATTTCTATAGTTAAGTTTGTAGCTCAGCTCGTTCATTGCATTTAATATATTATCCTAACTATATATCCTTTTGTATGATATTATATTCTGCAGAATGAAGATGCTTGAATGCAAAAGAGCTAGAAGATATGACGTTAGGTTCATTGACCCATATATCGATAATGAATATACGTTAAAGAATCACCCCAAGGACGTGGAGGAAGACATGTGCATGTTCTTAACCGAGAATAATTTTGTTAAGGAAATACTGTTTCCTTACAACTTCAAGTGAGTGTTTCTATCTTGTACACATTTTATTTTTTATTACTCGATGATCTATGCATGTATGCTTATGTAAACGTCCGCAGATTCCACTGGATCTTGCTAAACATTCAAGTTGACAAGTCCCTAGTTGAAGTCCACAACTCATTAAGTTGGGACCAAGAGCAGTGGAGCGACATGAAAGCAATGCTCCATAAGTAATTTCAATCATTATCGCATTATATCGGCGTCTTTTGTTCATTTCCTGATATCAAGTAACTAATAACTCCTTTGTTCATTTTCTTTGCCGAGCAGGTGTTGGACACGGTTCAGACAGAAAATACCAGGTCCATTCAAAGAGGATCTAACTTATAAAATGGTGAAGAGTTTACAGCAGCCACCAGGAACTCATTTATGTGGATACTACGTCTGCGAGCACATCCGCGAGTTGACCAGTGAGCGGAAATTTGACTCACATTATATTTATGGTTTGTGGGAGAAACTAGAGCCAAACCAGCTCATAAGAGCAATTCAAGAGGATCTGGCGGGATTTATGATGAAGGAGGTCCTTGATATACATGGGGAGCATTATGCGGATGACGTGGAACTCGATTTGCCTTAGTGATCTCCATGTAGTTGATATGATATATATATTCATCAATGACCATGTAATTTCAAAACATTTCTTCCTTTTGATATATATATCATCAATGTATGCTTGCAAGGGATCGATTAATTATATAGATGCATCAACGTGTACTGTGTATGTACTAGCGTATAATATGTGTACTGAAATATATGTTTGAAATTATAGTATGTTTGAAATTATAGTGAAACACAAAACAAAAAAGGAACGAAATGGCAAAAAAAGGAAATACACAATCTCTGCCGCAACATAGAAACACACAATTCTCTGTCGCGGCAGGAAACCTTATAGTCCCAGGTGGTGTTACGGCCCGGGACTAGAGGGTTCCCGCCCCCCGCGGCGCTGAAACAGCCACGTGGCCGTTATCGATCCACGGTCAGAGCAGCCGGACTAGAGGGGCCTCTAGTCCGTTTAGCGATGCGTCTCGGGCCCAAAACCGGGACTAGAGCCAGTTGCGGCCCGGGACTGGAGGCCCTTTTTCCACCAGTGAGTTGCGACCGTAGCTTGTGTCCTTAGTGAAAGTTTTGTTGTTTTGAAACTAAACTCAAGTGTCTATTATATTTTGAATACACTAATGTTGCTAATGAATATTGTGTGAAGGAAAATTTTCAGGATGCCCAAGGCACCCCCTTCTTCATCAATAAAAATCTCAGGTCTTTCTAGACACTTCGTTTTTATTGTTTAATGCATTGTTGTGTTGTTCTTGGAGCATCTTAGTTTTCGTTTTTGGTTTTCGTTTGCTTAGTTTGCTTGAGTAAGTTGGTTGGATCACAACACACTTCTTTTGGAGAGAGAGACAAACTTTGTTTTCATTGCCTAGAACACTCTAGTTTTCATTCTTATTGTCTTGTGAGTGTTCTGTTTTGCTAGCACTGTGTTTAGCCTTAGTTTTCTTGTGCTTTTAGCTTAGAACTTTTTAGTTCTTCTTTGTGGATTTGCAAGACAAGCTCACTAATCTTTATTGATGATTATCTTTGTGAGTTGTTTCAAATAAGTTGATTGGTGTTGGAAAAGAGTAGAAAGTTTCATGCTTAAGTGGTACAAAAGTGAGCTTGCTTTGACTGTGGCCTAGACTTTATCATGTCATGCTAGATGTTGCTTTGACCTTATGCTTAGTGATTATTGTTGTAGCATGTCTTGTTCCAAACAATTGGGATTGCTTAGTGTGCCTTGAAGAAATTATGCATTGTTTTAGCATGCAAAAGCATAGTATTGTGGTATTCTTCTTTGATGCTTTGCTTGGGTAGACTTGGCACATGCTTACACCATGTTATGACTATGACAAGTCACCATTAGCCTCCATGATCATTTAGTCCTTGACTTGTAGTACCACTCTTTGCTTTGATTAGTAATGCTTTGTTGCTCTGCATGATTATGGCCATTATGCTCTCTTAGTTGGTTGCTCCCAGTATTTTGCTAGCCTCCACTTGTATGAGTAAGTTCTACTTATGCTTCCAATTCCCAAGAAACCAAGTTATTCCAAAGTGTCCACTATAAACTCCTATGCATGGTGTGTTACACCATTCCAAGTATATTCTTGTTTTCAACTACCTTCCAATTAAAAATTATTTTGTTATGTGAAAACTTAGTGATTAAAGCCCTCACGAACTTGATGGTACATTTTATTCTTTGCCCCTAATAAACTTGAACCATTGTGTCAACTTTGTTGTATATGTTTGCACTTATAAGTTGGAATTAGTAGAACCGTGCTGTCATGGGGAACGTTTTCAACATTGCACTTGTACTTTGTACTCAGTTGATATCATGCTATTTTGTCTATGGATGTCACCGGTGT
Source organism: Avena insularis (assembly GCA_023614405.1). Classification (NCBI taxonomy): domain Eukaryota; kingdom Viridiplantae; phylum Streptophyta; class Magnoliopsida; order Poales; family Poaceae; genus Avena; species Avena insularis. Next base: position 474,447,111 of record CM042697.1, read on the forward strand.
GAAATAAAGAGGGAACTTGTAAGTCCATGGAGTTTGTATTCTGTGTTATAGAAACGCCTGGGCGCTAGCCTAAGCCATGCCTAATCATGGTGGAAACTTGCAGCATCACCATAGTGAGCTATCTATGAAGCATCCTCAATAAAAAGCTATGCATATGGTAAATAAAAAGATTGCTGAGATGCTCATTGTCTGCTTGCCTTGTCATTTTGGTTATGGGAAAGCTCCTGTACCATGTGCAAGGGGTACCCCGTTGGTGGTTCTCAATGATATGCAAATACTTACAATGACAAGAACTTTCCTGGATCCAAAGTTGAGTATGCATGAGGTGTGGCCCTCGTATTCAAGGAACTTGAGATTGCCAACTTATACTTTGTCAAGCATATACTCCACCTTTGCCACTTTAACCTTAACTACTTCAAGATTCTTATGATGGGGGCAATGAGGGCTGAAAGCTAACAACTACCATAATTTTTGGAAGCTCTTTTTGAAACTTGTAATCCCTGCTTCCTTTGCAAAAAGGCTTTTCTTCCACCTTTATTGAGTCTCCACCTTCTACCTTTAGGCACCATTAAGAGAGCATAGTTGTCATCTTGTGTGCAGTGTTCCAAAGCTTATTGATTGATGCATATTGTGATATTACTTGTTCTTGTGCTATTTGTTTCTAGTCACCCTTGTGAACTTTGAAGGTGTCCTATGCATCTATATTGCTACTCTATGAGGGACAAGCTGGTTGCCACTATGCTATGTTTTCTGTATGTGAAACAAACAAACGTTTTTCAATGCATATTATTCATGATCTTTGTTTGTAGCCTTTTACGTTCCATGCATAGTTACTATGTCCTATTGTTAGAACTCCATCTTTCATGCACATGTTTAGAGTTCTTTGATCCCAGCTTTAATGCTTGCAAATGGTTGATCTTGATTTTGATGGTGCATGTCACCTCAAAAATTATTCTTTTTATAACTTACCTACTCTAGGACGAGAAGGAGTTAAGCTTGGGGATGTTGATACGTCGGAAACGTATCTATAATTTTTGATGCTCCATGCTTGTTTAGTATCTACTTCGCTTTACTTGTCTACACTTTGAGGTGATTTTTACATGTTTTCTGGTACTAACCTATTAACAAGTTGCAATGATGCGGATACTGTTTTTCGCTGTTTTTGGTTTCAGAAAAGTTAGTAAAGAAATATTCTAGGAATTGGACGGGACAAACATCAAAGTCAATTACTTTCCGTGGGGAACAAGAAGACCAGAAGGGGGCCGGGGAGGCGAGCCAGAGGGGCCACATACCCCTAGGCGCGGCCACAGGTGGGCCCGCACCTGGCTAGGGTGTGGGGCTCCTAACACCGCCTCAGCCTCCCCCTTCGCCTATAAGAAGCCCCCGATGAGAAAACCAGAGGTCGTCAATCATACTTCCAGAAAAAGTTCCGCAGCACCGCCGCCACCGAAGGGGAGATTCGGGGGACAGAAAGTCTCTGTTCCGGCACCCTGCCGGGACGGGGAAGTTCCCTCGGAGCCATCTCCATGGATCTCCATCGCCATCTTCATCACCATTGCTGATTACCATGATGAGGAGGGAGTAGTTCTAACTCAGGTCTAAGGGCTCTACCAGTAGCTATGTTTTCATATCTCTCTCTATGCATGATCTTGTGGTCATGAGCTTTGTAATCAAGTAGATATACCTTGCTACTCAAGTGCTTCATTAGATCTCTGCTCTCCCCATGTGTGTGAAAGTGACAGCGTGCATGCCATGGTGGCACTTAGGCTTGAGTCTACATAAATACTCTTTGTGCTTTAATAGATCTATGATTTTCCCCACGTGTGTGAAAGTGACAGCGTGCATACCGTGTGTGGCACTTTGGCTAGATTGAATATTTTTTATGAGTTATATTTGGAGTTGGATGTCTCTATGAAATTGTGGTGTTTTTTGGAACCATCTAGTTCTCATGGTGACAGTGTGGGGTTATCTAGATTGGGGAAGGCGGACTTTGAGGTGTGCTGCTATAGCCCTACCATGGATTAGAGTGTCCAACCGGAGAGTAGTTAAGAGTAGTATCATGAAGAGAGGATATTTATATGAGAGAGTGTTCACTAGTGAAAGTATGATCCATAGGCCTTGTTTCTAAACATTGAAACACCGTTCACTTCTAGATCTGTTGCATGTTTGCTTGCTTTAGTCTTTACTTCACCATCAAGCTCTTTTCTGGCACCGTTACCACTTGTATTTCACTATCTCTTCGCCGAACTAGTGCACCTATACACCTGACAAGTGTATTGGGTGTGTTGGGGACACAAGAGACTTCTTGTATCTTGATTGCAGGGTTGCTTGAGAGGTAATACCTTTGACCACTTCCTCCCTGAGTTCGATAAACCTTGGGTGATCCACTTAAGGGAAACTTGCTACTGTTCTACAAACCTCTGCACTTGGAGGCCCAACAACTGTCTACAAGAATAGAAGTGCGTAGACATCACTCCACCACCCCGATATCCCCGACATGGGGAAGACCCCAAGGCTCACCATCGCACGGACATGCCTCCGCCAAAGCAACGCGGCATCGTCATCCGTGACAACACGAAGCAAGCCTGTCATGATGGGGAGCGCAGCCAAGGATACAAGAGCAGGTCGCGTCATGACCCTCCACGTCCGACAAACAACTGTGACAAGCGCGAGGCGTCGCGGGAGGGTAACAGCAAGAAGGCTAACCCACCACCACCTCCGCCTCTGTCACCCCCTAGCAGACACCATGGCGGAGGAGGCCCGCGTCATTCACGCTGCCCATCCCCTGATGGCAAAAATAAGAGAAGAAGCCTGGAGCCATACGACGCACGTTCACGTCTGTACAAGATCCACGAGGCCCGAGAAGGACCATACCTAGGACCACGCTGCTTTGGACCTGTGATACGGACCACAACTTACCCCAAGGGTTTCCGGATTGACAAGACCATCAAGCCCTATGACGGCACCGCCAAGCCAGCTACATGGTTGCAGGATTACGGCAATGCAGTGGAGATCGCCGGGGGAAACCCCAACGTTCTCGTCAAGTACCTCCCATTGATGCTAGTGGGCACGGCCCGACAATGGATCGATGACTTGCTGAATAAGTCCATCTGCAACTGGTTGGACATGCAAGAAGCGTTCACCAAGAACTTCGAGGGGACGTATAAGCGTCCCTGTACTGTTGGCGACCTACAGCGGTGCGTGCAGGAGAAAGACGAATCATCTCGCCCCTACCTCTCCCGCTGGCTGGATATGAAGAATTCCTGCGCAGGAGTACACGCCTAGACCGCCATGTCCACCTTCATCGATGGGTTGGAAAGGGGTACTTTGCTTCAGCATACGTTGAAGCGCTTGTAGGAAAACCACTAGCTAGATCTCAACCAGATGATCCAGCTAGCTAGTGAGTTCGTGGCTGCCGACGACGACGCTTGCGGCTCCATGCCGGCAACGGCCGTTCCAACTCAGGCTCGGAGGAACAGCAGCACCAAGCGGAAGAGCCCGCTAGAAGAAAAGCAAACCTCCGACATGGTCGCCATGACTTTTGCAGGATGAGGTGATGGCGGACAGCGTGTCCGACGACGGGGGCTGGTCGTGGGTAGTAGCGAGGTAGTGAAACAACCTTGGCAGCGCTCCGCATTCCCCAAACCTACAAGGAGTACCGTGATATGCCATGCCTCGTACACCTCGACGCCAACGGCAAGGCCACACACACCAATCGCAATTGCAAGTTCGTCAACAACCTCAAGGAGGACCCGGAGTCCGGCTACAAGCGAAGTCGGAAGAACAGACCGTGAGGCAAGGGCAAGGGGAAGAAGAAGGAGGAGGAGTCCAAGGATTCAAGTGACATGGACGAGGATGTTGACCCCAAGCACGCCGCCAAGAGCGACGGCAAGGGAAAAAAACCTTCGAGAAGAAGGCGGAAGTTTTCCACACTTTCCTTGGCACTCCCACCACCCAACAACAGAAAACCTCCATGAGGATACTGATGGCTACTCTACCCCCAGTTCCCCAGTTCTTGCGCTGGTCAGAGATTCCAATTACTTGGGACAGGAAGGATCACCCAGACCTCATCCCTACGGAGAACCAATACGCCATGGTCATCAACCCCCTGATTGATGGCAACGAGTTCACCGAATGTATGGTGGATAGTGGAAGTAGCATCAACATCATGTACCTGGATACGCTGCACAAGATGAACTTGACGGAGGCAAACCTAAGGAGGACTAGCACCATCTTCCATGGCGTAGTTGCTAGTCGAGAGGCTCGGTCCCTTGGGTGCATCACACTTCAGGTCGCTTTTGGCGATGTCAATAATTACCGCCAAGAACACATGACCTTCGAGGTGGTCCCTTTCAAGAGTGTGTACCACGTCATATTCGGGTGCGATATCTTCCACGCCTTCATGACCAAGACATGCTTCGTCTACAACAAGCTCAAGATACCCGGACCAAATGGTGTCATCACCGTATCCAGAAGCTTTACCAAGGCAAGGGACTGCGAGATTGGAGAAGCAGCCTTTGCGGAAGCTGTCCTCTATAGCGAATTCAAGGAGATCCAGAGCAAGGTCGATGCCTCGGAGATGCCCGCATCGAAGAAACAGATTTCTGACTCCGCCCCAGCATTCAAGGCCGCCATCGAGACCAAGCCGGTGGAACTTGTGGTAGGCGATGCCTCCAAGACCACAACCATTGGCACGAACCTGGACCCTAAATAGGAAAGCGCGCTCGTTGAGTTCCTCCATGAGAACAGGGACATCTTTGCCTGGCAACCGGCCGACATGAAAGGTGTACCTAGGGAACTTGTCGAGAACAGCTTGAATATTGATCCAAAATGTAAGCCGATGAAACAACCTCTACGACGCTTTGGAGATGAGAAGAGACGCGCCATAGGCAAAGAGAGCTAGGTTACTCAAGGCTAGTTTTATCTGAGAAGTCCTTCACACCCGATGGGTGGCCAATCCTGTACTTGTCCCCCAAAAGGGAACCAAAGAATTAAGAATGTGCATTGATTACACCGGCTTGAACAAAGCATGTCCCAAAGATCCGTTTGCCTTGCCTCGCATTGACCAAGTCATTGACTCGGTGGCTGGCTCGGAGCTTTTGTGTTTTCTCGATGCATACTCAGGATACCACCAGATTAAGATGAGGAAGTCGGACCAATTGGACACTTTGTTCACCACACCTTACGGCACGTTTTGCTATGTTATGATGCCCTTTGGGCTAAAAAAACGCAGGTGCTACGTACCAGCGGACAATGCAATGATCAAATTGGTCGGAACATTCACGCCTGTGGACGATATAGCGGTGATGTCTAAAAAGTCAAATGACTTAATCTTCGACTTAAAAGAAACCTTTGATAACCTCTGGAAATACAACATGATGCTTAACCCAAAGAAGTGCGTCTTCGGGGTTCTAGATGACAAATTATTGGGCTTCATCGTTTCCCAGCGTGGAATCGAGGTCAACCCGGAGAAAATCAAGGCCATCCTAAACATAAACTGTCCGACATGCCTGAAGGACATACGACGGCTAACAGGCTGCATTGTAGCAGTTAGTCGGTTCGTCAGCCGACTTGGAGAGAAGGCTTTGCCGCTGTACAAGTTGCTGAAGAAGGCAGACAAATTTACGTGGACGGACGAGGCAGATGCAGCACTGAAGCAGCTAAAGGAGACACTCTCCTCGGCGCCTATCCTTGCAGCACCCGAGCTTGGGGAGCCTATGTTAATTTATATGGCGGCCACCAAACGGGTAATCAACATCGTCGTCGTGGTAGAGCAGAAAGAACCAAGGCATGAGTACGGAGTTCAACGACCAGTTTAATACGTAAGCGAGGTCTTGATGGAGTCCAAGCAGCGTTACCCGCACTACCAAAAGATAGCTTATGGAGTGTTCCTTGCTTCTTGGAAGCTAAGGCACTACTTCCAGGAGCACCCTATCAGAGTTGTGAGCAAAGCTCCACTGTTCGACATCATCAACAACAGCGATGCTATAGGAAGGGTCGCTAAGTGGAGCATTGAACTTGCCGCCTTCGAGATCACCTACAAGAGACGCGACGCTATCAAGTCACAAGCCTTGGCGGATTTTATCGCAGATTGGACGGAGATGCCCGATGCTACCCCTATACCAGAGCCAGAGTACTGGGTGATGCACTTTGACGGATCAAAGCTACTCAATGGCTCGGGGGCTGGTGACTGCTCCAGCCACCAACCGGGAAAAAGCTACACTACGTTCTATAGATCCACTTCGAGGCTACGAACAACATGGCGGAGTATGAAGCACTCATTCATGGACTAAGTGTAGCCAAGGATATTGGCATCAAGCGCATAGTTTGCTGTGGAGATTCCGACTTGGTTGCCCAGCAGGTGGCTGGCACCTGGAACACGCAGAACCCTATGATGGCGGCATATCGCGACGAAGTGGATGAGATAGCCAAGAGCTTCTTAGGCTACGAAGTCAAGTATGTCCCAAGGGAGCAGAATGAGGCGGCTGATCTACTATCAAAGCTTGGATCAGGGCATAAACAAATTCCGCCTGGCGTTTTCCTGGAGCATCTACGGACACCATCCATGAAGGGAGCGGACATCGACAACCCAGATAGAGTTGACTCTTTCGTTCACACAGTGACAAAGGTCTCTCCGGCTTGGACAAAACCGTTTATGGAATATCTCGTACACAGAACTTTGACCGACGATGCAGTCGAAAGACGGCAAATAGTATGTCGAGCAAAGGGCTATACCATAATCAATAGATATCTCTACAAAAGAAACACCACTGGTGTATACCTTAAGTGTGTTTCCCAGCAAGAAGGTATTGAAATCCTCCGTGAAATCCATCTCGGAGATTGCGGGCATCATGCCGCTCCTCGATCATTGGTCGCTAAAGCCTTCCGGCAAGGATTCTCTTGGTGACCCGGCGAAATGACCGAATCTGGTTGAGACATGCATAGGATGCCAGTATTATGCCCGAAAACCACATGTTCCAGCTGAAGAATTGCGAACAATACTAATAACTTGGTCGTTTGCAGTCTGGGGGCTGGACATGGTTGGTCCGTTGTAGACGGCGCCATGTGGGTTTACGCATCTGCTAGTAGAAGTTGATAAATTCACCAAATGGATAGAAGCTAAACCCATTAGAAAGCTTGATGGGGCAACTTCCCTCAGGTTTGTCCGGGATATAGTGGTGAGATTTGGTCTCCCACATAGCATTATCACCGATAATGGCAGGAACTTGTCACTTGGAGAAGTGGAAGCTTATTGTTGGGAGAAGGGCATCTGACTTGACCTTGCATCTGTGGCACATCCATAGTCCAATGGTCAGGTTGGGCGAGCCAATGGATTAATTCTGCAAGGGATCAAGCCACGTCTTGAGGCACCGCTACATAGAGCAGATGGAGCCTAGGCGGAGAAATTACCGTCTATGTTGTGGAGTTTAAGAACGACACCTAACAGATCCACCGGCTACACCCCTTACTTCATGGTATATGGAGCAGAAGCCATCCTGCCTTCCGACATCCTTCACGATTCACCAACAGTTGCCGCCTACGACGAGGATGACACTGAAGAATCTAGACGCCTGGATGTGGACCTTCTCGAGGAGGAGCGCGTATTGGCATGCCAAAGATCCGCCATCTACCAGCAGAAGCTACGTAGCTACCATAGTCGCCGCGTTCGGCATCTCTTGTTTAAATAAGGGGACCTAGTGCTCCGACTTAAGCAGAAGAAGTCACACAAATTATCCCCGTCATGTGAAGGACCGTTCATCATAAGCAAGGCGCTACTCAATGGGTCTTACTACCTCATTGACAATTGTGAACTTGAGGATAGACCCAACAAGGATCATAAGCGTAAGCTACGTGACCCGGATGATGACTACCCGGAGCTTGATCGTCCATGGAACATAGCACAACTACGTCCTTTCTACACTTAGCATTTTTTATCTATTGTGTACCTCTTATATGATCAATAAAATAAAGCTCTCTGGTTCACTCATATTTCTGAGTATTTTACCTCCTTTAGTGTTTATTTTTGGATCGTATAAAACCTTTCTGCACAAGCTTTGCAATTGTACTTGTGAAAATTCTGCCTACGGGCATTAGCTTAAGTTTTCTGGTCTACACGTTCTTTGTTGTTTTTATGTGGATTCTGGAGTAGTGACTTTTGGCACTTGAAGTTGGTGATTTTGTGCTTAGGTTTTTGACGGTGCCATTGGGCATCATCACCTGAATGCATCGTTCCGACAACGAGTCTTCCGACTCATGAAAGGTCAAGCATAAAAACCAGAGTAATGGATAAGCCAGCACTTGCTTAAAAATATATACATGCTGGAACCAGTTCTTGAGTAGCAGGAAAACACAACTATTGTTTTTCCGCCTTAAGTTAACAAGTAGTTTTTTCCGCATACAACATTCCAGAGGAGACAAATATTACATATTATTTTTTCATTCCTCTGGTGTAGGAGATTTGGAAGCAGCGTCGTCGGCAGCAGGAGAGCCATCTTCTTCGAAGTTGGTGGTCCTGAGACTCGGAGGATCTCTAGTGGTCGCCGTCAATGATTTCAAGCGGCACGAAGATGTTGTGGTTGACCAACTCGGCAACCCTTGTGTCATAACCCACGAGAGATGCCCAGATAGCCTTATGGTCAATCTTCTGGCCTTCATCATCTATTTCGGGAAGACCTAAGGTTACTATGTTGATATCGGCATCTTCATAGTGCGCCTTAACCATCGCCAGAGACAACCTTGCGCCAGCCCGTGTACATGAAGCTTTCTAGCTTACAATACGCTTGGGGGCTTGGTGTAGGATCTCCGAGTACTTCATCACAGAATCCACCGCCTTGATATTTATGTTGAGAGGCTTGGCGATCTCCTTGGCCTGTTTGACGGCGGTGCTGATAAAGTTGCCGGAGAGAACCATGCATTCCTTTGGCGGAGGAGGTGCATTGGTTAAACCAATGGGATCTGCAATTCCGACAAAGGAGCACATGAGTTCAATAGCTTAGAAAAATTCAACGTATCCAACTTATAGAAGTACAAGACGGATAAATCTCTTACCAAAGATGCTCGTTTCAGCCTGCTGGAGTGTATCCGCATGGAATCCCGCTCTTGTTGGAGGATCTTGTATGCTTCAAGATTGCACTGATTTTTCTCATCGGCAGCTCTCTTCTGCTCCTTCAGCATTGCAATCTCCTCCTTCAAGTGATTGATCTCGGTATTGGCAGACTCCTGCAGCGCCGCCATGGACTCCTCATGCATCTCCAAGGTATCAGTCCTCTCCTGCTTAAGTATCTTGTTTTCGCTATCCAGCAACTCAATGTGCTTGGATTCCTCAACAATGTCCTTGGCCTTGGCGATGGCTTCTGCAAGTCGGAGAAAGAACAATACACAATTGAGTAGTCGGAGAATGATTACACAAGGCCAGGCTTGAGTATGAAAACGATAGGAAAAACGGACTCTTGCTCTTGGTGATTTGATCCTTCAAGAAGGAAGTTTTACCCTTTTCGGCTTCTAGCTCTGCGCGCATCTTGTGGAATTTCTCATTGGCGACGCCCCTCCGAGCATTCTCATTCTATGGAAAGAAAATTAAAGTTGTTTAGTCTACTTGGATCATCTAGCCGGATGAATATCCACCTAGAGGCTTGGGGACTACAGTGAGTGTTTTTAACTTAGCAATATGCTTAGTCTTTCTTTAAGCATCTAGTCAGAATTAATTCAGTTTTCAACTAGAGGCTTGGGGGCTACAGTATTAAGTTTTAAGCTCAGCTGTATGCTTAGTATTTCTTAAAGCATCTAGTCAGAACTAATTCAGTTTTCAACTAGAGATTTGGGGGCTACAGTATCAAAATTTACAAACACTGTGTATGCTACTCTAAAAGTATCTAGTCGGAATAACTCATTCAAACTACATACTTGGGGGCTATAGTGAGAAGTTTTCTACCTTAGTCACTCTTGGAGCATTCAGATGCAAAGACCTACGGTTTTCCGTCTAAAAGCTCGGGGGCTACAGGGGGATACTACTCATATGAAATGCAAAAGGCAAAATAAACTTACAAGTGCGAGGATCTTGAGATTGGTGGCGCTCTTGACAAATATATTGCTGAAGGAAAGACTATTTCCTTGCAGGATATCAGCTTGCTTGAGGAGCTCCTCAAGACTGCAAGTTGGAGAGGTTGGCGCTGCACCAGGAGCCAAAGTTGAGCTACTCGGCGTAAGCGTCGGGTAGACTATCTTCGGAAGCTCTATGGAAGTCCTGGGTGCAGAGGCGCCGCCTTTGAGAGACGCTCCGCCTACCACCATCGCCTGACCACTACCGATGGCATCCTTAGCCGGAGCTTCAGCCATTTTGGTAGCGGTGATTTCTTGTGTCGCCTGCTCGTCGACAACGACGAGCTCCGCGGAGACAGCTAGGTCTACTTCCATGGCGGAAGGGACAGATGCATCCTTGGCGAAAGAGCTTGACAGAGTGGCGGCAGGCTGGACGCTGGGAGTGGTAGGGGCGATGGCGGGAGATGCTTGGTGCGACACATCTCGACGCAACATATCCTTGATGTTTTTAGAAGCCCCCAATGTTTTGGAGGTCTTTTTCAAACTCAAACCAGCTTTCTTCCTGAAACGTACAAAAGTATAAGTACAGGAACAAGATGAGCAATGGACAATGTCGGAGAAAAAGAAGCTTACACAACAGGGGTGCTTTGGTAAAAGGGATCCCTATAACTTTTCTTTTTTCCGCCTCCAGGGCGGCAGTGGACTTCTTGGAGGCTCGACCCTCCGTATTCTTCTTCTTGCCTCCGTCGGCAGCCTCAGAGGTGGAGCTCTTACGCTTTCACACCAGCGGGACATCATCGTCGGACACGACGGTGACTTCCTTCATCTTGGGGTCGTAGATTTGGATAGACATGCTACCCTCCTCTAGACTGCTGAGCTGCTAAGTGAAATCCCAAAGTGTTAGATGAGGTTGTAATGGCTAGATGGAAGAACTAGAGTATATGTCATATGTGTAAAATAAACAAGTACCTTTGGGAACTTTCCCTCCTCGAACATGTCGTAGGTGATGGTGAAGCAACGCTTCATGTCCTTCACCTTGACGATGTCCTTGAGGCGGAGCTTGATGGAGTCACTCGAGAACTTGTCCTCGAAGATGCGGAGGCTATCCTTCCTCTCCTTTGAGTACTCATGCATAAGTTTTGAGCAGTGCTGCAGAGGCTGGATCCACCTGTCGAACCAGCACATGGCTAGGTCCAATCCGGTAAGACCCGTCTCCATGAACCACTCTATCCGCCTTATGGCGCGGGAGGCCTTGTTGTCGTAGGGAAGGGTGGCCTGGGATCTCCATGTCGGGGCTTCGGCGACAGCTCCATCGACAAAGTCCAGATACGTCTCTTCTCGGCCATCCAGAGGGATATCTGGGTCATAGAAGTATGTTTGTTGCTAGTTCTTGCAGAACTCATGGCCGACGATGTCGAGGAACCGCCGGCCAGGACGGATCTTAAAACTAATTGTCCCACAGTTCCTGAGATCATCCTTGCCAGCCTCCGGCTTCCCTCTTGACGTTAAAGAAGTAAATAAAGAGATCTAACCTAGGCCTAATCCCTAGGTAACCCTCACAAAGTGCCGCGTAGTTGCTAAGCGCGAGGATGCTATTGGGGGAGAGGTTCTGAGGCTGAACCCGGTAATGGTTGAGGACAGCTAGGAAGAAATTTGAGATGGGCAGGGAAACGCCGCGTACCAATTGCGCTTTGAGGTAGACCTTTTCTCCGGCTTGGGGAGAAGGGGTGAACTCGCTGGCCGGCGCCGCCCGCCAGACCAGTCCCTCCGTCGAGGGGAGGTAGCCTTCGACGACCAGCTCCTTGATATCACTGTCCGTGATATCTGAGCCGCGCCAATCCCCCTTGTGGGAGTCTCCTTCTTCCTCCAGCAGCTCTAGCACCGCTGGATTATGGTTGCCGTCGGTGGATTCAACCACCACGGACTTGGGCAGCACCAGGCCCTCTGGGGGCACATGGATGGTGCTCGCCGGTTTCGCTGCAGCATCGCCCGACGCTGCCATGGAGGGAGTAGAGCTGCTGCTCGCCATTGAATTGGAAAGGGAGGTGGCTAGGAAGATTGGGAGGCTAGGGTTTTTTGCATTCGCGTGGAGGGCTTGAGGAGGTGCTCGCTGGAGGAAGACGAAGGCGCAGGGGAAGAATGAGGTGAAAAGTAAAAATCCACCACAATTGTAATTTATAGCCCCTGGCGTCAAGATTCGTGCAAAGTGATCGAATGGTCGGCACGTGGACGACGTGTGCGGGAGCGTGCGCAGAAATTTGGCCACGTTCCCAACCATCGCCGCCAACGATTCGTATCCTTCGCGCGGGAAAAATGGACATGATTGTGTTCTCCGCATATGTGAGTTACGAGGTGTCGCTGACCTATGTCTATGTCATCCTAGCTGTCACTAGCAGGTGAACCATCACATCAGAATATTCTGGCATGGACGGATCCAGTCCAGCTACGGAAGAGTACGATGGAAGATTCAACATTTCTCCGACTTACAAGTTGAAGACAGAGAAACCTTGCAGGTTTCTTGGGAGGACTACAAGATATTGCTTGACGATTTTCCGACATCCATCTAGATGGAGCATTCAAACTGAAGAGGCAAGACGGTGCAAGATCTTGGAGTTCTTCGGGGGCTACTGTTGGGGATATGCTATATGGGTATCCTCATAGCATGTCTCCTATCCGGATAACCCGGGTGGCCCACAGTTGGTAGCATGGCCCATGGCCTGCTGGGCGGCCCAGTTAGATGGATCTAGAAGGGAGGCCCATGCCGGATAAAGGAAGGCTACGGAGGAGTCACCGATGTACCCAGAGCCTTGGAGTGCAAGACACGTTAGATCAATTGTATACCGTGTAGGACTCTGTAACCTGTCCGGCTAGGACTTTACCTGTAACCCTAGGACCTGGCGACTATACGAGTCGGGCCTATGGGAGCCTTTAGGGCACAATTCAAGTCATACCTCGCACAGCGAACCAATCCCTGTAACTCGGCGTATTACCATTATAGTTATTTATAGCAGGAGTAGGATTCTGCCACCGTCGTGGGATCTGAACCTGGGTAAGATGTGTTACCTCATACCCGTCAACTGTACGCCTTCCCCCACGTCTCTAAACACGCATTGTGAGGACCCCTCCATGGCGTACTCGTCGGCAATACCATGAAAATTTCTGAAGACTGTCATGACCAATTTCAAGTGTACCAGATGTTCTTCCAAGGAGCTGCTATAGACCAGTATGTCATAAAAAACACTAGGATGTAACGCCCCACATTTAGATAATTGTAAATTAGGGTTAGTTTTGTGCATCATGAGCATCATAATTTAAATTGTGCATTGGAGAAAACAAATCAAAACTCTAAACCCTGGCTTTCTCCCCTCTCTTTGAAACACATTCAAATGATTTGAATTTTGAAAATCCCCAAAATTATTGGAACCCAAATGGTTATTAAGGGTCTCCTTGTTATTTTAAATATTTACAAAGCCTCTTGTATTCTGAAAATGTTCAAAACAGATTACAAAATGAAATTCAAAAGAAGGAATGAAAATAGAAATAGAAAAGGGTTTTGCAAAATAAAAACAGAGTAGCCCAGCCGGCCCATTCCTCTTTTTCCTCTTCCCATGCCACGTGCATCACGCGCTGACACCAGCGACGATGAGGCCCGCTCAGGCCGATCTGGCTTCAAAGCATCTGTCGTCTTCCTCGCTGACGGCAGGCACCGCCCGATGCCGTCGTCGCGCCGCGATCCCCGCCGCCGCTCTAGAGGCCGATAAGACCCCGCGTCGACGCCCTCCCTCGCCTTATCCTCTCTTCCTTCCCCATGCACTCCCTCTCTCTCTGCAGTGAGCCTTGAAACCCTAGCTCTGGCTCGCCGCCATTCTGTGCCTCCCCGTGCTCGTCTGAGCATGCCACCAGCACCGCCGTGGTCCCCTGATTTGAAATGCAGAGGGAATCGAGCTCTGGCGCTCTGAATCGTCGCCAACGACGCCGTCTTACTCGTCACCGACGACCACTGCCGTTGTCGTGGGAATAGTCACGGCAGACGCTGCAATCGGCAGCGAGTAGTAGAACGAGGGGCAAGGGCGGCCAGCCATCTGCGGTGCGAGATGAGGGCGGAGACACTAGGGTTTACCCAGGTTCGGCCCCCTGGAGGGTAAAGACCTACTCCTGCTAGATTGTATTACGAAGGTGGTACAAAGGGCGAGCTCGGCGGCTAGGCGGCGAGTCGCTATGGGGGTATGTGGGAACGTAATCTCTACACGTCCTGTTGGGAGGTTTATATAGACTCACCTCCCCTAGGGTTTACATATCTCAACCGAGTTAGTTAAGGATTCGATAACCGTTTGACCTAACTCGGCTGGGCCTATCTACTCGCCTGGGCCTCCAGTCTCCAGTCGCTTGGATCCGCACTGGGCCTTGATCCAGTCGCCGCTTTGCAGGCCCACTCGCCAGTTCCTGGGCCAGTCGGAAACGTCCTGCTGGGTATACCCCAGTAGGCATATCCCCATCAGTAGTCCCCGAGGCCGTCGTCGATTAGGCGTAGGTGGCTGCTGGCAGTCGGAGTGTATGACTTCAAAGTAGACTAGTCGAATCGTCGACGGGCTCCTGTATAAAGGAGAAAACTAGTCATTCTGCTCGCAGCTTCGGCGAGTCGAGTCGGCGAAACATTTAGTCACTGTTGTAGTGATCGGGTCGGCGAGCCGAGTGGCTGAAGTTGGACCGTAAAACGTGGTCAAACTAGCCGTTGGGGTAATCCAACGGTAACTTTCGGCGTAATCACCGCATAGTAACGGTTCCCTGATTTGGCGGGTAGCAACTGCTATATAAGGGGAATGGCAAGCGATCAGAGAACCAACTTCTCGTCAATTCCTCCGATTGCGCGCATCATCTCCTTCCTTCGCACCGTGAGCCAGTCGACCCAAAATCCTCCGACCCCCTCAAATCCTTTCGCCATGGCCCTCTCCACCGAACCCTGGGGTAGATCCAAATGTACTAGGGCGCAGCTGGCTTCCTTTGAGGAGGCCGGGATCCTGCGCGCCGGCTGCTGGCGCATCCCCGCGGCCGGAGAGGTGACCCCGAACCCGCGCGAGGGGGAGTTCATATGCTTCACTAGTCATCTAGAATGGGGGCTAGGGTTCCCCACGTCCCTATTCTTCCGGCGCTTCTGCGCCTATTATGGAATCCAGCCGTCGGACCTGGGCCCTCACAGCATCGAGCAGCTCGCCATCTTCGTGGCGTTCTGCGAGTGCTACTTGGGATGCCGGCCCTACTTCCCTCTGTGGCAAGATCTGTTCCACGGACGGGTCAGCCGTGAGGAAGCGGGCAGCCCAATGCTCGCCACGGGCGGCCTGACATTCCAGCTGAAGTCAAAGGCCTCATTCTTCGACCTGATGCTGCCAGCCAAGGCGGCGAGCGACTGGAAGAAGTTGTGGTTCTACGTTGCCGAGGCGACCCCGGAGGGCGAGACGGCGATTCCACGGTACTCCGCCAACCGGTCCGATCCGCGCCGGCTTCAAGTCGGAAAGCTCCCTAGTGACCAGCGGATGGTCGTGGATGAAATGCTCCAAACCATCCGCGGTCTGAAGAAGAGAGGCCTCCAGACAATCAACCTATACAACTGTTGGCTCGGGTGACGGCTCGTCCCTCTGGCTCGGCGTGAGCACTACATGTACCAGTACACCGGCCGGGAGAACTCGACGAAGTCCTGCCTCGCCGAATGGAAGCTCGAGGACTACACCCCAACATTGAAGAAGATCACCCAGGCGGTGTACCTGGACGCAAAGGCAGGGGTCGCCCCTTACACCGCCAAGAATCCAGCCCGAACGGTAAGTCACCTCGCATCATTCGTAGTCGCAGTTTTGCAGTCGCGGTCGATTTAATTTCATCTTGTGTTTATTGCAGCTATTCCAAGTGGTGGAAGGATGGCTCCCGCCTTCCGACGACGAGAACTCGAGCTCGTCCATGCAAGATATGGGTGAGTCGCTCCCCGCCAGGAGAAATGCCGGGACCGAGGAGAACAACGGCGATGACGAGTCCGAGGAGGAGGTCGCCCCGCTGGTTCGCAAGATCCGCGGGCAGCGTCAGCGTGAACTTGAGGCGAGTAGAAGCCTCGAGCGTCATGATGACGACGACGAGCTTCTAGAGACCACCTCGCACCGCCAGGCCACTCCGTCGAAGAAGAAGAAGGAGAAGGAGGCAAAGGCTCCTCCAAAAAAGAAGACGAAGCCGATGAGGCCGGCTTCGCCACCGCATCTGCGCTGGAGAAGGCTACTGTTGAAGTGCCATTGGCATCGATGCCTCCGCCATTCGCCCCCGTTTCTGGGCTAGGGGCCGCTCCAGCCGCAGCGGCTTCACCTCTCAGGGACGCCCCTGCTAAAGATTCCCTAGAGGCTCCTGTCGCGGCCTCGACCACGAAGAAGCCGTCCGTGTCTTGGGCACGCGACGTCCTGGAGATAGGCCTCAGTCGCCGACTGGGCCCCGAGCTGGAGAAGCCGGCTGGCATCCGCACCGGGCTACGCTTCATTCCAGTCGCCAAGTGAGTTTGCTCACCTTCTTTCGTTTGTTACTGTACTTGAACCATTTTGCTTACACGATCAACTTGCAGGACCGGAGCAAAAAAGATAGGCCACCCGACCGTATCCAAGGTGCCGCCCGTCATCAGCGAGGAGGACCCTTCCCGCAAAAGGAAGGCGGATGAAGTCGTCGTTCCCACAGATGGCGCCAAGAAGGCCAAAGGTGACGATGTCGTTACGATCTCCGATGACGCGACAGTCGCACCGAGTGAATCCACAGCGGAGGCGGCTGTACCCTCGAAGGAGGGTGCTCCCTCGCTGGGGGTGACCGAGCCGATCTCCTTTGGAGCTGGTGCCTCCACCGCCACGTTTCCGCGCTTCGTGACCAGGGCGGCTGCAGCGAGTGGGAACTCGCCCTTGAGCCGTGCACCCGAGGTCGCTGACACGGAGGCCGAGCAGCGTCGTGGGCACACGCCAGCTCTCCTCGCATCCGTGGACGCGATACAGCTTCACGGCATGCTCGGCGCAGCCATCCAGGTATGTCCAGTCCCCGAGGATCAGGTCGGTGTGCAGCAGCGGTCTGATTCTTTAAGTGTCTTGTGTTATTTTCGCGTCCAGTCCCCGAGTGCGCACTCGCTGAATTTCAGCGGGTGGGCACTTAGGAATTTTTCTTTGTCGCCAGTCCCCGAGTGCGCACTCGCTGAATTTCAGCGGGTGGGCACTTAGGAATTTTTCTTTGTCGCCAATCCCCGAGTGTGCACTCTCTGAATTTCAGCGGGTGGGAACTTAGGAATTTTTCTTTGTCTAACTGTTTAAATTGCGTGCAGGGTCTGCAACGTGAGTCAGCTGACCGTTTGGCGGCGAAGCACCGCGCGGAGAAGGAACTGGCCACCGTCCAAGAGGCGAATAAGGAGCTTCAGGAAGTTGCCGCAAAGGCAGAAGAGGCTCGCCTGGGACTTGTCCCAGCGAGTGAATTGGCAACAGCTCAAACGGCGCTGAGTTCTGCTGAAAAGCGGATCGCCGACCTCGAGCGCGAGCTGAAGGAGGCGAAGGAGGAGGCAAGCTCGGCGGATGGGCGAGCCAAGGCCGCCATTACAGCCGCTGCGGAGGATCGTAAAGTGTCCGACGCCCTGGTTGCCGGGCTGCAGGACGACTACACTTCGCTTCAACGCTTCATCACGGATCTCGCCCGCACCTTGATTGGTGAGTGTGTTTGCCCCTGCCTGCTGCATGTGCCTTCTTGTAATTTCCGATGTACTCACTTTGATCTTCTATTCGCAGGTCGCATTCTTGATAGCGCGGAAGAGGCAATCTCATTCGACGCGCGACAGTGTGTGGCCACACTTGTCGACTCGGCGACGTTGTCAGCAACCTGCATTCGAGCCTACCTCCAGGAGATATCGCCGACGGAAGTAATTCCTAGCGACCTCGTCGAGGTGTGGAAGTACCTGGAGAAGGCGCCGGCGGTCGTTGAGTTTATGACGCGATCGGCGTTCCGGCGTGGGGCGGTGACGGCGCTGAGCCTTGGGCTTGCACATTTTCCAGAAGACTTTGATCTGGACGATGTGACGAGTGGTTACCCGTCGTCGACTGGCGAGGTGCAGATCTCCGAGGTGCTCAAGCTGACAGACCGTGTCGCGGTATACTCCGAGCGGGTCTGGGCGATGGGCGACCTCCTTCCTTACCAGGAGACGGTCGTCACGCCCAACGACCCCGAACCGCAGCACCAGGACTTCAAGGTCGAGCAACCCTTCCGCGCAGCGATGGCGGGTGAGCTGACGACGTACCCGTCAAACCCATACACGCCATTCATCCGCAGTCGCAAGGAAGCTGGCGAGTCGTCATCGAAGCCTGCGGAATAGAGTAGTTTGCCATGGGGCGTTAGTAGCAGGTCTGCCCTTTGGGCATACTATGTATTTTGAGACAATGCGACATGCTAATGAATGAGATATCGTGTCTGTTGTGTGATGTGATATGTGTTTTTGTATTGAGGGTTGAACGAGTCCCCGAGCGCGTCCGCCCTTTTTATGGGGTTGACCTCGTTTGCATTGTGTGTACGATTTTTTGGATGTTTTTATTATTACGGTCGACTCGCCCGGACTCGGAGAGCCAGTCGCAAGGAGACTCCCTTGAGCGCTCTGTACTTCACCGTTTTCCCATGCGCGAACGAGGTCGGGTGGCCGAGTCCCCGAGCGTGGTACTTGGTTGTTCTAGTCGCGACTCGAGGGTGGGTGAGGACTTGGCAGGTTAGTTTGAGCGCATCACTCCTGCCTGGCCCGTTGGGTCAGTCGCATGGCGAGTCCAGGGCATGCTCTCATACTTGGCGTTTTTCTCGAGCCGCTCGCGGTGAACTGGTCGTCAGTCCCCGAGCGTGGTACTTGGCCTTTCGAGTCGCTATGCCGAGGATGCGGAGGATCATGGTCGCTGTGAGAAGCGAAGGCAGTTGTCTTGGCTCGGAGAGCCAGTCGGGCTAGGCGACTCCAATGGGGCTCCAGGTAGGCGTTTTTCGTGGACGATGCAAAACCTGAGGTGACTCAGTGTTCTTACATCGCACTACTTGGCCGCGCCGATCGTTGTACCAAAGGTTGACTTCTGCAATTAGCTTAACGTTGTCATTACGAGTGCGAGTGGCACAAGACTTGGAGAGTAAGCGCAATTTGCGGTAACCGGTTCTTTTTATTTCATGGCGACGTAGGGGTACATGTGTAGAGTTCTAGGAGTAGAACTTCCGAAGGAGATTCACATTCCATGGTCGCTTGACGTCGAGTTTGCCGTCCCCGTGGACGTCGATTAGGTAGTAGGCGTCGTTGCCAAGTACGCGCCCGATGGCGAACGGTCCCTCCCACGGAGGGGAAAGCTTGTGCATGCCCTTCTTGTCCTGGATGAGGCGCAGCACCAGGCCTCCTTCCTGGAAGGTGCGAGTTTTCACCCGCCGGCTGTGGTAGCGGCGGAGTCCTTGTTGGTAGATGGCGGTGTGTGAGCGAGCTAGGTCGCGTGCCTCATCGAGTTGATCGACTCCATCCTGCCGTGCGAGTTCGTTCGCGGCCTCCGTGTAATGGACGACCCTCGGCGAGTCGTGCTCAAGATCGGTGGGCATGACTGCTTCGGCGCCGTACACCATGAAGAAGGGGGTGAATCCTGTCGACCTGTTGACCGATGTGCGGATGCCCCAAATGACAGAAGGTAGCTCCTCGACCCAGAACCCGGCGGTGCGCTCGAGTGGCACTTGGAGTCGCGGCTTCAGGCCATGGAGGATGATTTGATTGGCCCGTTCCGCCTGGCCATTGGATTCCGGGTGTGCGACTGACGCAAGATCGAGCCGGATGTGGTGTTCTTCGCAGAATTCGTCCATGGCTCCTTTGGCGAAGTTAGTGCCGTTGTCTGTGATGATGCTGTTTGGGAACCCGTAGCGATATATGAGCTCGCGTAGGAATTTAGTGGCAGTCTTCCCGTCGCACTTCCGGACTGGTTTGGCCTCCACCCACTTTCTGAATTTATCAACCGCGACCAGGAGGTGGGTGTAGCCGGAGGGAGCCTTTTTGAAAGGGCCTACCATGTCCATACCCCACACGGCGAATGGCCAGGTGATGGGGATCGTCTTGAGCGCGGAGCTTGGCACGTGCGTCTGGCTGGCGTACTTCTGACACCCAGCGCACCGCTGGACAATATCGACGGCATCGGCGTGTGCGGTGGGCCAGTAGAAGCCATGCCGCATAGCCTTGGCGACCAGGGAGCGGGCGCCGGCGTGGTGGCCGCAGTCGCCGGAGTGGATGTCGTGTAGGATCTTGCGTCCTTCGGCAGGTCGGACGCAGCGTTGAAACACGCCGGTGACGCTGCGTTTGTGGAGCTCACCGTCGATGATGGTGTAGGACTTACATCGGTGTGCGATCATCCGCGCGTTCGTCTCGTCTGCCGGCAAAGTGTCGGCCTCCAGGTAGGCGACGTAAGGCTTGGTCCAGTCGTCTGGCTCGGTGACGAGTGCGACCAGGGCTGCCTCCGGCTACAGCGGGACTCCGATGTCGATCTCCTTCGGGGGAGAGACTGATGGCTTGGTAATTGTGTCGAGGAAGACGCCGGCGGGTGATGCGAGTCGAGCCGACCCAATGCGAGAGAGTGCGTCGGCCTCCTCGTTCTTCCGCCTGTCGATCCACTCGACGGAGTAGCCTGCGAAGTGTCCGCCCAGCTTGTCCACTTCTTGGCGGTATGCCGCCATGGTCGGGGAGACGGCGTCGCAGGTACCAGCGACTTGTCCAGCGACGAGATCGGAGTCTCCGTAGCAGCGTAGGCGGTTGACGTTCATTTCTCTGGCGGCTCGCATGCCGTGGAGGAGTGCCTCGTATTCAGCCATGTTGTTGGTGCAGGGGGTGAAGTCGAGGCAAAGGACGTAGCGGAGCTTGTCGCCCTTCGGGGAAGTCATCACGATTCCTGCCCCTGCACCATCCGCGTTTTTGGAGCCGTCGAAGTGCAGGCTCTAGTAATGTAGGTATGGAAGTTTTTCTGGCTGCTAGGCCTCTTCCCAGTCGGCGATGAAGTCCGCGAGAGCCTGAGACTTGATCGCCTTTCGTGGCTCGTATTTGATATTGTGGACGCCGATTTCGACGGCCCACTTAGTGACTCGACCAGTCGCCTCGCGGTTGCGGATGATGTCCTGCAACGGTGCTGAGGAGACGACTGTGATCGGGTGCTCCTGGAAGTAGTGCGGCGCGGCTATTGTGCTGAACCGCGTACACCAGTTTACGGTACTGCGGGTACCATTAAGCGACTTCGGTGAGGACCTCGCTGATGTAATACACGGTCGCTATCTTTGGCGCTCCTTCCTTCCTCCGCCGTTCGGCGACCATGGCGGCACGCTTGAAGCCGCGACGTAGACCAGCATGGGTTCTTTGTTGGCGGGGGCGGCGAGTAGCGGTGCAGCGAGTAGCACCTTTTTGAGGTTGCGGAGTGCGTCGTCCGCCTCCTTGTCCCACTGGAAGGTGGGGTTCTTGCGCATCAGACGGTATAGGGGCATCGCCTTTTCGCCCAAGCGGGGGATGAAGCGACTGAGAGCCGCTACTCGCCCGGCCAGCTTCTGGACGTCGCGCGATCGTGTCGATTTTGGTGGGGTTCGCCTCGATCCCTCGCTTGGAGACGACGTACCCCAATAGTTGTCCTGCTGGTACACCGAAGATGCATTTGCTTGGGTTAAGCTTTATCTTGTATTTTCGCAAGTTGGCGAATGTTTCCGCCAGGTCGGCGAGTAGATCATTCTGGCGGGCTGATTTTATGACTACGTCGTCTATGTAGACGTGGATGTTGCGGCCAATTTGGCTCGCGAGGCACTCTTGCATGCACCGCTGGTAGGTCGCTCCGGCGTTTTTGAGGCCGAAGGTCATGGCGGTGTAGCAGAAGGCTCCAAATGGCGTGATGAACGCCGTCTTCTCCTCGTCCTCGACGGCCATTTTGATCTGGTTGTATCCGGAGTAGGCGTCGAGGAAGCATAGCGATTCCGAGCCCGCGGTGGAGTCGATTATTTGGTCGATCCGTGGGAGGACGAACTGCTCCTTCGGTCAGGCGCTGTTCAAGTTTGTGTAGTCGATACACATCCTCCAGGTCCCTTTTTCTTCTCGACCAGGGCTGGGTTTGCCAGCCACTTAGAGTACTTTATTGGCCGGATGAATCCTGCAGCGAGTAGATGCTGCACCTCCTCGGCGATTGCTCGGTGGCGCTCTTCATTGAAAGGCCGCAGCGACTGTTTGACGGGCCGCACTTTGGGGTCGGCGTTAAGTTTGTGCTCAGCAAGCTCCCTAGGGACACCGGGCATGTCAGAGGGCTTCCATGCGAAGATGTCCCTATTCTCACGGAGGAACTCGATGAGCGCGCCTTCCTAGGCTGGGCTCATGCCCGTCCAGATCGTCACCGTCTGGCTGGAGTCGCCTGGGACCAGCTCGATGGTGCGGGTGTGCGTCGTGGCCTCGAAGGTTGAGGTGTTTGCGCCCTCCGAGTTGGGCTTCTTGAGTATGGTGGGGTCGTCGTTGTTGACCCCGCTCGCGTATTTGGCGAGCTCGTCGGCGTGGTTGGCCTCTGTCGCGATGACGGCATCGGCGAGTTCGGCTCCTTTGGCCTCGCACTCGGCGGCCATGTCGGGGTCGCCGTGGATGGTGATGACACCGCACGGCCCTGGGAGCTTCATTGCGTTGCACGCGTAGTGGGGCGCTGCCATGAACTTGGCAAACGCCTGGCGCCCCAGGACGCAGTGGTAGGGGCTGTCGAAGGGCACCAGCTCGAAGACGATCCGCTCGGTGCGGAAGTTTGCTGGGGTGCCGAAGGTGACTGGCAGCGTGACCTTGCCGATCGGGTATGCCTTCAAACCGGGGACGATGCCATGGAACGTCGTGTGAGTTGTCTCGATCATCGACTGCGGAAGCCGCAGCCGTCTGAAGGTGTCCAGGTACAGGATGTTGATGGAGCTGCCGCCGTCCATCAATGTCTTGGGGAGCCAGTAATCGCCGACCTTGGGCTTGACCACCAGGGCGACTCGGCCTAGATACTCGATGCGTGGCGAGTGGTCCTGGCGGCTCCAGGTAATGGGCTGCTCCGACTAGTTGAGGAACTGGGGGACGTCCACCTGAGCCACCGCGTTGACGGCAACAGCACGGGCGATGACCTTCTTCTCGCGCTTCGTGTTGAAGCCTGTGAAGGTATGGAGCGAGCCGGCCACTTTGCCGAATTTTCCGCCGTTTGGCGGGTTGTTGTCGGGGTCCTCACGCGCTCGCCGTGCCTTCTCAATCTCCCTGAGGGTGTGGCAGTCGGCGGTTGTGTGCGTGGCGGGCTTCCCTTCCCTGCTATGGAGCGCACAAGGTTGGTTAAGAAGGGCCGAAGGGTCGAACCTTGGCTTGGACCTGTAGTTGCCGTCGTCGCGGCGTTGTCCTCCGTCGCGGCGGAAGCTTTTGGGCTCGCGTTGTACTTGCCCGGCGTTGGCGACGAAGTCGACTCGCTCGTCACTGCGGCGCTTGCCGGTGAGGCGAGTGTTGCTGTAGCGTAGCTCGAGTTGTTGTCCGTTGTTGTTACCGCTCGTGCGGCGTTGGCCTCCCGCCTCGTCTTCAGTGTCCTGGTTTGGGTCTTCCTCCGCGTACCGTTTGGCGATCTCGAGGAGGTCTGGTATGTTGTCGAGTGTGCGGAAGTGTCGCTTGAGCTTGGCGACGAGAGGCTCGTAGCGGCACGAGGTCTTGAAGCAATGGATCGCGATTTCCGGGTGTATGCCGACCGCGTTGTACCAGAGGTCCTGCCACCGTTTGACAAAGTTGCGGGTTGACTCACAGGGTCCCTGGATGCATCGCTCCAGGTCCTCGATGGTGGTGGCACGGGTGTAGGAGCACTCGAAGTGCCTAACGAAGGCGTCGCGCATCTCCTCCCAGGAGTCGATACTACCCTGGGGGAGGGTGTTTATCCATTGCCTGCACGTCCCCTCCATCATCAAGGGGAGGTAACGGGCGGCTAGAAGATCGGTGTGGCCAGCGATCCCCATTGCCATGAGGTATGTGTCCAGCCATGCGGAAGGGTCATACGAAGGGTCGTACTTCTCTATTTCCTTCGGCGCTTTGAAGTTCGCCGGGTACTTCTCGCCTCGGATCATTGGTCCGAAGCACTTGGGGCCGAGTCGACTGAGCGATCCCATCGGCTCATCATCACGGCGATTGTTTAGGGCGTGGCGCAGGTCATCGGGCTGGCGTGCGCGCCAGCTTTGGTTGTTGATGATGTGGGTGCGGGCGTCGATGGGTTGACCGTTGGCGGCGACGAAGTTGGTCGCTGTCCTGGGGTCGTTGTTGGAGAATGCCGCGTTTGCGGGTCGACGTTGTAGCTGCAGTGGCTCTGGCGGCGGGCAGTTGAGGGTGTTTGCCGCCATGGGGCAGCCGCTTGAGGCCGCTCTGCTTCCTGAGGATCGCGAGTATACTCGACCCTGTGAGTCGGCGCCGGCGTTTTGCTGCTCGACGGCGTTGGCGGCGAGGGCCACACGTCTTGGATCTGTAGGCGCCATCGCGATGGCCGTGATGTTGTCACCTTTGCTCGGCCACGAGGTTGTCCATCGGGTGGAGAATAGTGGGAGAGGTTCGCGTCTCGCTCCGTGAGGAGACTACTATCGCGGCTGGTCCACAGGGGTGTGCGGTTGGGTGGAGGTGGGCGCCCATTGCGTCGACCTGGCGGGGCAGGCGCTTCTCCTGATGGCGCATTCTCGCAGATCGCGCTTTCGACCCGCGGGCGGGTCGTTCGTCGTCGAAGTTCAGGGCGCGCCCACGGTGGGGTTCAGCGAGCGACCTGATCCGGCTGCTGGTGGTAGCGCGATAGCTCTGCGCGTCACCTTCGGCGCGAAATTTTTGCTTCGGCTTGTTCCTTGTGGACCGCCTCCGCCAGCTTCAGGCTGAGTTCCTCGACCTCCGTCGCCGTGGCGTTAGGAGGGATTGGGGTGGAGAAGGGATCCTCCGGCGGATCGGTGCCGGTCGCCATGTAGGTCGCAGCGTGGCGACCGGTTCCGTCGCGGAGGTCGGTGGAGGTTTCCGACCCGGAGTCGAAGTCGAAGATCCCGAGGATGGAAGGATCCTCGAAGTCTCCAACGTTGGAGACCTGGGTGATGGAGCCCGCGGGTGAAGCCGCGGTGATGGATTCGGCGAGTGACGCCGGGGTCGCCGAGTCGGCGTCGTCAGCGAGGGTCGCGTCTTCCGCGGCCGCAGAGTCTTCGGCCACGTTGCTGTGGGCCGAATTATACTCGGAGGCGAGGCGATGGATCGTGCGGATCTGGCTGTCGGAGAGCCGGTCGCATGGCGGCGACTCGCAGATGCGAGCCGAATCCTCCGAGACGATGATGTCGGTGAGGCCGACGAAGAGGCTGATCGTGCCGACCGGCAGGATCACGCTGTGCGTGACGGGTCGAGCCGCCGGGACGTAGCTGCTCGACAAGATCTGTAGCATCTCGCCGATCGCTATCATGCGGCCGGTGGCGACCGTCTCGTTGATGGGCAGGTTGGATCTCGCCGCAGAACACCGGCCAGACCGGCCAGGCCCCACGGTGGGCGCCATCGCCGAGAATAGTCACGGCTGCACCTGTCAACGAGTAGTAGAACGAGGGGCAAGGGCGGCCAGCCATCTGCGGTGCGAGATGAGGGCGGAGACACTAGGGTTTACCCAGGTTCGGCCCCCCGGAGGGTAAAGACCTACTCCTGCTAAATTGTATTATGAAGGTGGTACAAAGGGCGAGCTCGGCGGCTAGGCGGCGAGTCGCTATGGTGGTATGTGGGAACGTAATCTCTACACGTCCTGTTGGGAGGTTTATATAGACTCACCTCCCCTAGGGTTTACATATCTCAACCGAGTTAGTTAAGGATTCGATAACCGTTTGACCTAACTCGACTGGGCCTATCTACTCGCCTGGGCCTCCAGTCTCCAGTCGCTTGGATCCGCACTGGGCCTTGATCCAGTCGCCGCTTTGTAGGCCCACTCGCCAGTTCCTGGGCCAGTCGGAAACGTCCTACTGGGTATACCCCAGTAGGCATGTCCCCATCAGCCGTTGACCCTGCCGTCGTTTAAGACTTCCTCCGGCCCTGATGTCACCTCCGTTAGAACCACGGTGAGCCCACGGTCCTCCTGGACCACCCCACTGGCCCCCTCCCTCTCTGATTTGTCCTAGCGTCGTAGTTCGCTGCCGAGCGCCATTTCTCCTCGTCGTGCCACCGCCTCCGGTGACCAATTTCCGGCGGCGCCGCCTCTGTATCGCTCGCCTTGCACCGCTGGTTCCAATGGACCTAACCCCACTCGCGCGCGCGTGCCTAGTCGCCGTAGCCGCGCGCACCTGAGCCGCTGCCATCGGCGAGTCCCGCGTGGCGCCAGGCTGGCACCCGCGTGGCCTAGGTCCCACTCGTCAGCCTCTCTAGCTAGCTGCTGCCTCGGTGAGAAATAACAACCGGCCCCCCTGTCCCACTTTGCCTGAGTGGATGCTGAGGTGGCTTTGGCCCCACCCGTCAGCCTCTCTGGGTAGCCTCTGCCCCGGTGAGAAAACACCCAGGCCCTGTGCTGATGTCACAGTGATGCCATAATTCAATTTAAACTGATTAAATAATTTCAGAAATAGTTATAAACTTGTAAATTCAATATCTTTTTAATTATAAATCAGAAAAATACAAATAATATATCAAAATGTTCAGAAAAATGAAACCTAGCTATCTAAGCTATAATAATGCATTGTTCAACAACTTAAATGACAAGTATAATTAGAAGAACAAATGCACCCCTCTCATATGATTCCGGAGTTTTTGGGATTAGGGTTTCTACCCTTCGGAACCCCGATTAAGTTGTCAAGCATGCCTTAGGGTTACATTCCAATACAATTCAACTTGTCATATCAGCATCCTTGCTTGAGAATTGCATCGATGCCATGTGTTGATTGTTTTCCCTTTCTTTCCGGTGATTTGGTTCTTTCCGGTAGAATACGATATCGAGATCAAGATCGAAGACCAAGATCAAGACCATCAAAGATCGAAGATCGAAGAACAATACTTGACCAACAATAAACAAGTCAAGTAGAAGATTATTGAAGCTCTGCTTTCTGTTATCAACTGGCAAAGGCAAGCATAGCCCCACCATGATATAGTCCTATGATTTTGAAAACATTTCAATTCTTGCCATGATGCATATGATTCTACTGTGGTCTTTTATCGATAGATAGAGTATCCTATCTATTGCATACTACCTTTGAGCTTATATTACATGATCCACTGCTCCTAGCATAACTAGGTTTGGCTTGTGTGCATTGCTAGAGCTTTTATATGTGTCTGCTTAGCCATGCATAGCTGTCAGTTCTGGTCCATCCAGATGATGTATCATATGCAGAGTATCATTTATGACAGGAGAACGTGATGAGATGATATCAGAGGTGATATGATTCAAACATGCTAAGGCTTGTATGGGAGGCCACGGTGGGATGTGGTTTTTCTAGTCCCATGCTTGCCACCACTAGGACCATGAGCGTACAGCCACACGGGGCTTGGGAACCCCTCGCCTGATTAACTTGCCTAGTAGATTCCATGAGTCACATAGTTTGGGCGTTCCATTCGACATATGCATAGAAAACCTTTTGAAAGATTTGCCGGGTGAAGTTGGTGCATCATAACAGGTAGGGAAGCGTGGACCGGGTTGCTTGGGGTTGATGGCGCCCCTAGTAAACCAACCTCGCCTCACATCTTTAAGTACCGGCTTCGGGATTTGACCCATTACGGAGGAACCATACTTATTGCATGACTCATGGTCTCGGCGAAAGCAAGGTAAAGGTCGTGGCCAACCATCCTCTGCCAGCCTTCCAAGGAAGAGGGCTAATAGCTTGGCATTAAGAGTCGGTTGGTACGTGTGGGTAAAGTTGTACACCCCTGCAGGGTAATGATCTTTTCGAAAAGTCGTGTTCACGGTTATGAACGCTTGGTGACCAAATTCTAAGATCATAGAGAACATGAACCTAATCATAAAACTTGGCAACTAATGTTTGTTAAGGATGTTTCCTCATGGGTACAAGGGGGTGGTCCTAGTTCAGGAGATGATGATGATTTGGTGGATATCAAAAGATGATGATCAATATTTCGGAGATGTCACTCTCTTATCCCCTTTTAAAATATTCTGAATAGACGAGCTTCTTCTCTCTCCTGTTTTATAAACAAAAGTGGCTTTATGCAAAACAACTCCATCAATCATAAGTCTTGCGGAGTACACCCTGTACTCGCCTTTGCTTTGTTGATACTTTTGGCAGAGTAAGTGTTCCCTGAAGATCAGTTTGGCACTACATCGACATCGACGAGTAGCTTGGGGTTCCCGGCCGGCAGCCTAGAATCTATGGGCTGGGATGTCATCGTTATGCTTCAGGCCTCTTAGGCCATTTGTTAAGTTTGCTATACTTAATAGCATAATTTTCCTTCCATTGTTTGATGTTTGTGGTCAGTGACCTCTGCTTGTAATAATTTGGTTCTCTGCTCAATTATGAGCTTGCTGTAATAATTTTTGTGTCGTAGGGTCACTGATGTGTTACCGATTCTTCACTGAATATTCTCGAGCTCAAGGTTAAGCTTATTTCAGACGGAGGTTTGGGATTTGTTTAGCCCTGATCCCGGGGGTGTCACAGGTTTTGGTATCAGAGCAGTACCGACTGTAGGAAAACCTTGCTATTGGTCGATATTGAGTCTAGTGCTTGTGAAAACTATTTTCAAAGTTGAAAAGTATTTGCGAAAACTCTAGTATGCTTCTTTTCTTCTTATCCAGTCTCGCTCTAACTTCGGGTCATCTCATCTTGTGTTGACTTTGGAAAAGTTTTGATATCTCTTCTAGTGTTTCAAAGCTTAGGTGCCTTCTTGGCATGTCGTTTCTAAGCCAGTTGACCTAGTGTTTAATTCTCTAGAGTTGTGTGTGTTGTGAATTCTTGTTTCCCTTGCTCTGTTTCATCTGAAAGATTCCTTTCCATCATGATCTCTCTATCTTGTGGGCTGACAATTTTACATTGTTGATCCACAGTGTTCTGTTCTAGGCTTCGAGGTTTCCTTTCGCCTCGTGTGCCTCCTTTTTATCTGTTCAGGTACTTCAGAAGTTGTTTCTTCTCTTGGAAGCTACCTCGTGATTATTACCTTGCAGTGTATGCTATGTCACTCAAGTAGTAGTTACTCCTTTATTTTGGTTTTAACCCTTGGACTTGAACTTAAGCTCCCTGATTGTGCTGGATTCTGGTGTTGTGAATCTTGTACATGAAGCTGGTCTTTAACCCTCCATTCCTCTGACCCCGGTTGTTATTGATCATACATTACCTCAGGATGGTTGGTACTACGATTCTAGCCTTCAAGCTTGTGGTCTTTGTCGCGATTGAATTGTGACAACTAAGGACTTCCCCTACCACATGTTATGGCAGATGTTCTTTAATGGAACCAAAAATATCACGACAAGAGTACTCCTCTAGAGTCTCAGATCTATATTCATGACTCTGCCACACCTTACCTCTTCTATGCATTGGTTTTCGGAAGATTGTAAACTTATGCATCCACATCTCGGGATTCTATCTTGAGCATGTTCTTCTCCCCTTGTTGTGTTCTGACCTTTGCCTACCAGTTGGTAGCCAAGTAGTAAATGTGCATCGGTGTCTTCCGATGTAAGATACTCTTGTGGTCCGTCGAGACAAACCATTTCGGAATGTCTAGGAGAAACAAACTCCAGTCCCTCATCATATCTAGGACCAGGTCAAAGTATTGTAATTCGCAGATCAAGAAGCATTGATTAGCTTCTGTCTGTTCTACCCTAAAGTATCACACTCTTTTATACTAAGAGGTCGAGCTGAGTTTTATGACCCCTTAATGAAGTGATACTCTTACACATATTTACCCACCCTCCCTCGAGCTTTCGCGCTCGTGAGTGATGCGTGTGCGTAATAATGTGGTTATCTGAGATTCTTAGCAATTATTATTGTTTTGAACTCAAAGGACATTTGAGTCATACTTAGCGTGATTGGTTAACCCTATCACTAAGCAAGGATGATCGTGCTACCAAGTCTGTTATTCTTGTGCATCTCTTTCGTCAAAGAGATAGGTTTGTGCCGAAGCTCTGAGACTATGTCTCCTTGCCTTACAAAGCAAGTTTCCTCTCGAACTAAGTGACATATCGGTGGTTCGTGATAATCTAGATGTCTACTAGAAATATTGCCTTGTTGCCACATGACCGTGATGTCAAGTTCTTGAGTAAGCAAGTTCACTGAACTGCACTTTTCTCCAAGGATCCGTACTAGATACCCCTGAACTAGTTGGTTGAGCTTAAACAACAACTTGGAGAGTTGTAAGACAAAAGTTCTATCCGACTCTGTTCCTTCCAAAAGGGATGTCTAGTTTTGTTCGTGTTGAAGAAAGATAGTA
Source organism: Avena insularis (assembly GCA_023614405.1). Classification (NCBI taxonomy): domain Eukaryota; kingdom Viridiplantae; phylum Streptophyta; class Magnoliopsida; order Poales; family Poaceae; genus Avena; species Avena insularis. The sequence goes on from CM042697.1 coordinate 474,477,547, forward strand.
TCTCCTTTGAGGATATGTTATTGTTCCCCAACTTTGATTTGATTTGGGTTATCGTCAAATCAAACTCAGTTCCAAGGACTATCTTGATGGTGTTTCTACTTGTGATGTCCCACTTGAGTACATCCTCATGTCCTTTGGTATGACCAATATTCTCGCCTTATTCAAGCGACATATAAGTCCATCTTCTTGGAGTTTCTCGATAAGTTGTTGTTGAGACCATCGATGACATCCTTATCTTCTCCATGTTAGATTTGATTCATATGGAATAGTTGGCATTAATGTTGGAAAATTTCGAGAACCATCTTCGTGTTATCTCGAAGTATGAGTTCTGGATGTTAGAAGTGATCTTCTCTGATTCACGTGCAAAGGCTGAAAGATGTCGTGGATACCTAAGGACACATGTTTAGTTTATTGTTAGTACTTTATGTATGTGTAGTTGTCTATAGACAAGTTGCTAATACATGGGTATAGCAATCTAGCTCAGTCTTTTGGAGCTTAGCAATGTAGTCCATATCTTGAGAATCTAGTAACTTTACCTTTGTGGTAAATGTTGCAAACTTTCTATTCGGACATGCTGAGTCTGAAGTATCATTTCACTTAACGAAAGCTGACTCTCAAGTAGCAATGATGGTTGGTGATCCCCAAGGTTTTGACATAGGTCTCTTCGTAAATCTGGCAAGATTGAAGTACTGGTTGACACACTTAGCCGGAAAGACCACTTGTCATATTCTCTTGATTCAACAATAACAACCACTCTTCATGAGACTTCTTCTATATGTTATTATAGGAGTTGTGCTTATGGTTCCTTTGAATCCGAGTCTAGCCTTTACTTGATGTTTGATTTCTCGAACATCGAGGAGAACATTTAAAGTAGTGTTGCTAAATGTCTCTCGGTCGATCCTCTAGACTCTTTTATGTTGACAAACACTTTGTTGTGCCAAATAATTGAAGTCTAAGAATGAAGTTTCTTTCTTCTCGTGTCATCAGGAATCTTCTTAACTATTCACCTTGGTGGTGTAAAGTGACATCATGATCTTTGGTAAAGATTTTGATATACTTGGATGAATAAAGAGTTTCTTTCGTTTTCTTAGTCATGTTTTAAGAGTGACTATGATTTTAGTAATCAACAGTTTTTCTTGCTGCATGTTCCTTGTGACTCCTATGAGTCCTCTCCACCACAACACCTTTCCGTCTTGGCCTCCTATTGGATGAAAGAGTGACCCTTCTGTGTCAAAAGTAGTTCAATATCTCGGTTTTGTTGGTCCATATCTCTGCAACCTAAAATCTCTACTTACGCTGTTTAGTAGAGGTTCTCCCTCGAAGTCTGCGTTGTGATCTTTCTGTTGGAAGCTTCCCTCTTCAGAAGCTTGAACCCTTCTGAAGCTCCATGGTCTCAATCCTTATGAAGACCATCTATCTAACAACGTGAAACCTTCTCCTCTTGTTTCCTCCGTTACCTTGACGTGTTTCATGTTGTCATCTCAGAGTTGTTTCTAAACACTCCATCCATGAGTTGACCATGAGATACTCTATGTGTTGTTTAGTCTGCTTTCCTCTTATCTTTAGAGTGACCCTGTTTCTTTCTCTCTCCGTCTCTTCCTACCTTTGGAATCTCGGGTCGAGATTCTCGTAAGGGGGATAGAGCTATAACACCCCACTTTTAGATAATTGTATATTAGGGTTAGTTTTGTGCATCATGAGCATCATCATTTAAATTGTGCATTGGCGAAAACAAATCAAAACTCTAAACCCTAGTTTTCTCCCCTCTCTTTGAAACACATTCAAATGATTTGAATTTTGAAAACCCCCAAAATTATTGGAACCCAAATGGTTATTAAGGGTCTCCTTGTTATTTTAAATATTTACAAAGCCTCTTGTATTCTGAAAATGTTCAAAAAAGATTACAAAATGAAATTCAAAAGAAGAAATGAAAACAGAAATAGAAAAGGGTTTTGCAAAATAAAAACAGAGCAGCCCAGCCGGCCCATTCCTCTTTTTCCTCTTCCTGTCGCCCACGTGCATCACCCCGCAGCACCCGCGGCCCAGTAGAGGCCCGCTCAGGCCCGATACCGCTTCAGAGCCGCTCTGTCGTCTTCCTCGCTGATGGCAGGCAGCTCGTTGTCGCCGCCGCAGCCGCCCGATGCCGTCGTCGCGCCGTGATCCCCGCCGCCGCTCTGGAGGCCGATAAGACCCCGCGCTGATGCCCTCCCTCGCCTTATCCTCTCTTCCTTCCCCGCGCACTCCCTCTCTCTCTGCAACGAGCCCTGAAACCCTAGATCCGGCTCGCCGCCGTTCTGTGCCTCCTCGTGCCCGTCCGAGCATGCCACCAGCACCGCCGTGGTCCCCTGATTCGACCTGCAGAGGGAATCGAGCTCTGGCGCTTTGAATTGTCGCCAACGATGTCATCTTCCTCGTCATCGACGACCATCGCCGTTGACCCTGCTGTTGTTCAAGACTTCCTCCGGCCCTGCTATCACCTCCGTTAGAACCACGGTGAGCCCACGGTCCTCCTGGACCACCCCACTGGCCCCCTCCCTCTCTGATCCGTCCTGGCATCATAGTTCGCTGCCGAGCGCCGTTGCTCCTCGCCGTGCTGCCGCCTCCGGTGACAAATTTCCGGTGGCGCCGCCTCTGTATCGCTTGCCTTGCACCGCTAGTTCCAGTGGACCTAACCCCGCTCGCGCGCGCGTGCCTAGTCGCCGTAGCCGCGCGCACCTGAGCCGCTGCCGCCGGCGAGTCTCGCGTGGCGCCAGGGTGGCACCCGCATGGCCCAGGTCCCACTCGTCATCCTCTCTAGCTAGCTGCTGCCTCGGTGAGAAATAACAACCGCCCCCCTGTCCCACTTTGCCTGAGTGGATGCTAAGGAGGCTTTGGCCCCACCCGTCAGCCTCTCTGGGTTGCCTCTGCCCCGGTGAGAAAACACCCAGGCCCTGTGTTGATGTCACAGTGGTGCCATAATTCAATTTAAACTGATTAAATAATTTCAGAAATAGTTATAAACTTGTAAATTCAATATCTTTTTAATTATAAATCAGAAAAATACAAATAATATATAAAAATGTTCAGAAAAATGAAACCTATCTATCTAAGATATAATCATACATTGTTCAACAACTTAAATGACAAGTATAATTAGAAGAACAAATGCACCCCCTCTCATATGATTCTGGAAGTTTTTCTGAATTAGGGTTTCTACCCTTCGGAACCCCGATTAAGTTGTCAAGCATGCCTTCGGGGTTACATTTCAATACAATTCAACTTGTCATATCATCATCCTTGCTTGAGCATTGCATCGATGCCATGTGTTGATTGTTTTCCCTTTCTTTCCGGTGATTTGGTTCTTTCCGGTAGAATACGATATCGAGATCAAGATCGAAGACCAAGATCAAGACCATCGAAGATCGAAGATAGAAGAACAATACTTGACCAACAATAACCAAGTCAAGTAGCAGATTATCGAAGCTCAGCTTTCTGTTATCAACTGGCAAAGGCAAGCATAGCCCCACCATGATAAGTCCTATGATTTTGAAAGCATTTCAATTCTTTCCATGATGCATATGATTCTACTATGGTCTTTTATCGATAGATAGAGTATCCTATCTATTGCATACTCCCTTTGAGCTTATATTACATGATCCACTGCTCCTAGCATAACTAGGTTTGGCTTGTGTGCATTGCTAGAGCTTTTATATGTGTCTGCTTAGCCATGCATAGCTGTCAGTTCTAGTCCATCCAGATGATGTATCATATGCAGAGTATCATTTATGACAGGAGAACGTGATGAGATGATATCAGAGGTGATATGATTCAAACATGCTAAGGCTTGTATGGGAGGCCACGGTGGGATGTGGTTTTTCTAGTCCCATGCTCGCCACCACTAGGACCTGAGTTCTTGCCTTTGGAACTGAGATGAGCGTACAGCCACACGGGGCTTGGTAACCCCTCGCCTGATTAACTTGCCTAGTAGATTCCATGAGTCACATAGTTCGGGCGTTCCATTCGACATATGTATAGAAAACCTTTTGAAAGATTTGCCGGGTGAAGTTGGTGCATCATAACATGTAGGGAAGCATGGACCGGGTTGCTTGGGGTTGATGGCGCCCCTGCTAAACCAACCTCGCCTCACATCTTTAAGTATCGGCTTCGGGATTTGACCCGTTATGATGGAACCATACTTATTGCGTGACTCATGGTCTCGGCGAAAGCAAGGTAAAGGTCGTGGCCAACCACCCTCTGCCAGCCTTCCAAGGAAGAGGGCTAATAGCTTGGCATTAAGAGTCTGTTGGTACGTGTGGGTAAAGTTGTACACCCCTGCAGGGTAATAATATTTTCGAAAAGTTGTGCTCACGGTTATGAACGCTTGGTGACCAGATTCTAAGATCATAGAGAACATGAACCTAATCGTAAAACTTGGCAACTAATGTTTGTTAAGGATGCTTCCTCATGGGTACGAGGGGGTGGTCCTAGTTCAGGAGATGATGATGATTCGGTGGATATCAAAAGATGATGATCAATATTTCGGAGATGTCACTCTCTTATCCCCTTTTAAAATATTCTGAATAGACGAGCTTCTTATCTCTCTTGTTTTATAAACAAAAGTGGCTTTATGCAAAACAACTCCACCAGCCATAAGTCTTGCGGAGTACACCCTGTACTCACCCTTGCTTTGTTGATACTTTTGGCAGAGTAAGTGTTCCCTGAAGATCAGTTTGGCACTACATCGACATCGACGAGTAGCTTGGGGTTCCCGGCCGGCAGCCTGGAATCTATGGGCTGGGACGTCATCGTTATGCTTCAGGCCTCTTAGGCCATTTGTTAAGTTTGCTATACTTAATAGCATAATTTGCCTTCCGTTGTTTGATGTTTGTGGTCAGTGAACTCTGCTTGTAATAATTTGGTTCTCTGCTCAGTTATGAGCTTGCTGTAATAATTTTTGTGTCGTAGGGTCACTGATGTGTTACCGATTCTTCACTGGATATTCTCGAGCTCAAGGTTAAGCTTATTTCAGACGGAGGTTTGGGATTTGTTTAGCCCTCATCCCGGGGGTGTCACATAGGACAAATTTACTGAGATAATGAGAAAAGACTGTGTTCATCAACTCTTCGAATGTTGCAGGAGCATTGCATAGACCAAAAGGCATCACCAAGTATTCATAGTGCCCAAGGTGAGTGGAGAATGATTTTTTGGTATATCTTCCTCTTTCATTCTGATTTGATGGTACCCAGACCTCAAATCAAATTTGCTGAAGATTTTACCTCCATGTAACTCATCAAGTAAATCCTCAATAACTGAAATAGGGAATTTATTCTTGACGGTCATATTATTGATACCTCTAAAGTCAACACACAGCCTCCAAGATTTATCCTTTTTCCTGACCAGAATGGCAGGGGAGGAGTATGGAGTTTTGCTTGGTCTGATCTCAGCATTTTTCAACATCTCCTTTATGTTTAGCTCAATTGAGTTCTTCTCGTTGTGGGACATTCTGTAGGGCCTTATGTTGTAGTGGTATCTGGTGATCACAAGTTCTCTTGGGAGGTAAGCCCACAAGTGTTTGGAAAATTTCCTGGAATTGGTGGAGTAAGGAGTTGATACCTTTTGGAATCGGTGTGGATTGGGAGGCAGTGGTGGAGTCTTCTTCCAAGGTTGTGTTGAACAACAAGTAACCAATAGCACCTTGATCAATCAGTTTGTTGCACTGCTCAAAAGATATCATGAGTTTGTCTTTGGGAATCATATGATCTTGAAAGGTGTGTATTTTTACTTCCATTATAATAGTTAATGTTCAATGCACAAAGTCAAAAGTTACAGGGTTGTGTACTTTAAACCAATTAACTCCCAATATGATGTCTGACCCTTGTAACTAGAGTATTCTAAAGTTTGCAGTGAATTTGTGCCCTTGGACAGAGAAGGGACAATTGTAAGCCATGGCTGTGGATTGCAGTATTCCTCCCCCAGCTACTTTGACCTGCCTATGAACAGTAGCTGTCATCTGAATATTGTTTTGAACTGCAAAATCATAGTCCATGAATGTATTGGTACTCCGTGTGTCAGCTAGAGCAACAACTTGTGCTGTTTTGAAGTGGAGGAGAAGTGATATAGTAGAATCACTAGGACAACCACTGTAAGAAGCAGCAGATATGTTCATCAGTTTTTCCTCTGTAGGTAGGTTGTCTCTTTGTTTTTTTTGGTGCAGTAAGGGTGGTGTTTCTACTACTCTGGAAGGGGTGGTGGTAGAGGTTGCATTTGTACCAAAGTTTCTTCCTCATCTCTAGAGTGACCTTGCATTTCGATGGCATTAATATCCCTCTATAAATTTTGACATTTGTGGCCTATGAACCAGTTGTTAGCACAATACCAACACTTCCTAACCTCTCTATTCCTGTCATTGACTCCTCTGTTTTTGTTCTCTATGAGTGGAGCTGGAAGAGGAGCTTGTCTGCTTGGGACATTATGGTAGTTCCTAGGAGGGGAGCCTGAGGAATAACTGGAGAAGCTTTCTTAACAGAGGATAGGTATGCTTTTTCATACTTTCGTGCATACCAGTAGGCTGATAGAAATGTTGTAGGCTTCTGGCATTGAACTGTGTGCTTAATTCCTTCCTTTAAGCCACTAATGAACCCGTCCACAAAGAAATCTTGGAGCATGTAAGGTCGACCTCGTTTCATCTGTGTCATCCATTTTTCATAAGCATCAATATAAGCATTGGCAGAGGTGCTTTGTTTGAGTAACTGGAGCTGGTCCATTGGATCATTTGTAACAGTATGTGGAAACCTGTCTAATAGAACCTTGCTAAGCTCAGCCCAAGAGATTGTATGTAAGTGTAGACCAACACTGTTGAGCCATGTTTTGGTCTGCCCTCTGATGTGAGCAATACCCCATTTTACTCTGCTTTCTTTAGGTATTCCCACTAGCTAAAAAATATCCTCACATTCCAATAACCAGGCTCTAGGACAATCTCCCGAAAAGGTAGATAATTCCACATGTGGTGTTCTAATATGTGTCTCAAAGAAATTGTTGTGGTGTGGATGATTGTGTTGTTCAATTTGTGGAGGTGGTTGTATAGGCTGGTTGTGGGTAGGAGGTTGGTACTGAATTGGGTAAGGTGTTGGCCGATATGGTGGTTGGTAACATGGGTAGTAGGGTGGTGGGGGTGGGTAGAAGGGTGATTTGTAAGGTTGATGGTGCTGTGGGAAAGGGGTTGGTTGGTATTGTTGTGGGGGTGATGGAGGTTGACTATAATATTGTGGTTGGGAGGTTGGATTGGTAATTTGGGTGAATTGTTGTGTTGCTGATGATGATGGTGTAGAGGATGTAATGGGATTTGTGGTACGATAAATAGGAGCTAAATAGGAGTTGTTTGGATGGCTGAAGTGATGGGTTGAGAAGGGAGGTAGAGGAAGCTATTCTGGGGTCAAATTTCCCAGTTTTGGTGGAAACGGTGGTGCTGTGGATGTATGCGGCGTTGTGTTTGGTGTCGAGACTTCAGGAAATGGCAACATCGGCTGACTAGAGGGTGGAGGTGGGGTAGCAAGGGTGGAATTTTGGATGGGCAGTGGGACAGTAGCTTGGTGATTTTCTTCCGTCGGTGCGAATCGAGAAAAATTGGAGGCCATATTGGACATCATAGCAGTCATCTTAGCGAGCTCACCTTGCATCGCGGTGAGGGCTGCTGTAGAGTCCGTGGCGACCTTGCCGTGACGGTCAAGACGGTGGCGGATGGAGCGCACCTCTCACGGGAGCTTGGTGTTGGAGTGGACTGTCTCGTGCTCATCATCTGTAGTCATCGTGGCGAGACCCATCCCCTCGGTGAGCGTGCGAAGCTCCCGAGATACAGATCGGGATCTTGCATCGGTAGGCATGGCATCAAAGGGATTTTACGGCCGGGATCCAGTAACCTTGCGATGCTTGTTCTAGGTTGGGAGGGAGGGAAGAGTCGTCGGTGCGACTGGAGAAGGGGCCAGATCGATGCTCTGATGCCACCTTGTCAGGACCTGGGGTGGTCACTGGCGGCGATCGGTGAGGGGGAAGAAGGGGAGCTCCGGCGGCTTGGATCTATACCAACTAGGGTAAAGGAAATAACAGGAAATAGACATAATAATTTTGATATTGCTTAGCGTGCCTCCCAGCCACCCGCTCTCATTCCTTCATATCGAAAGAACGGGACCACGCTTAATAGTCATTACAGAGTACTTAAGTATGATTACAAGACTAACTTAATGATAAATATTGGCATTTAAGTAGGTTTTGACAGGTAAGTGGTGCCCAGGTCCTGACACTCAACAACCTGCACTTGTACACTTTGTTACTCCCTAGGTGCCAAGCTGTGCATGTCCATCTTATCAATCACAATTGACTCCCACAATTGACTCTAAAGCGGTCCTCTCCGACCGGGATCCTCTATGCCACCACCACCACCACCGATGAGCCCCATCGGCGTCGTTGTCGCCAGATCCGACCTTCATGTGATCCGCTTGCACCTATTCTAGCAACAACGAGTTGTGTGGTGCCCTCGAAGGAGTTCGTCGTAGGGAAGGAGGGATACATCAGCTGGCATAGGAACCCAAGATGACCGCCTGCGGGAGGGAGGAGAGGCCATGGATGTCGTGGACAGCTTGCAGGCTGTTTGATCTTCCAAATTTTCCCTATCTGATTCACTTTCTTTTTCCCAATCTTGATCTGATTCGATCTGTTTCATGTCCTGGAGCTGGGTCCGTTTATGTATCTTCGTATGTTGAGGTAACCCAGATTCACGAGACAGAGCGTGAATTGTTCCAGCTCCAATTATGTCATGCAGATCTAAAAATTTATTCATGAATTTTGGTTTTCCTCTTGATCTGATTACTTGATTTCCCCTTTTATACATGTTCACAAGCAAAATTGAAAACGGAGTACAAATCCATTTTATCATAAAATCTTTATCGCAATATGCTAATCTATTTTGCAAAATCAAAACATTATGTCCCAGAAGCGTACACTTTGATAGACCGGGTTTTGCAATATGGAGCGCAGTGTGTAAAACGAAGAGGGACTTAAGTGACAAGAAATAGAATTAGCCCGGGGTTTTTGTTATAAAATAGTTGCACCAATCTCAAAGCCAAACAGAGAGAATGGTGGCTATGATAAGCCCAGGACACCCTCGTGTATGTAGACTTGCATTTTCGGTGCAATCAGCAAATGGAGACAGGCCGTTCATTTGGCTTTGAAATGCCCATTCGCCAAGGAGGCGTGGAACCAGTTCCAGCATTTATAGTCATACCCAAATGCAGTGCATCGGGCTAAGATCGCAGATTGCGCTTGCAGCTCATCTTCTTGAATACAAGATCCTGTTAGCTTTAGGTGCTAGCATGAGTATTTACCGTAGTTTAGAACACTGAGACATGGAGTATACATACATTTGAAATTGGGCAGGAACAGGTGAGTTTGTGAGGCTCGGTGGCTGTACCTATATGTTTGTTTGCGCCTCCGATCCCCTTATCTGTCAGCCACTCTGGAGGCGAGATCAAAATTCCAACACAATAGACGAAATCCAGGACCTACTAAAAGACCATTTATAGAATGATTTAAATTTTCCAGAGACAGAGGGGTGGATGATTGAGCACAGCTTGATAGGCTTAACGCCCACCCTTGTGCCTCCTCTTCTCCATCTTCGTCTCTTCCTCTCTCTTCCTCTTCTCCCTCTTTCCCTTCCTCTTCCTCTCTTCCTCCTCCTTTCCCTTCCTCTTCTTTCTCTTCCTGTCTTCCTCTTCTCTCTCCTCCTCTATCTTCTCCTTCCTCTTCTCTCTCTCTCTCTCTTTCTCTCTTTCTTCTTCCTCTCCTCCCGTCCCTTTCTCCTCTCTCTCTTCCTCTCCTCCTCCTTCTCCTTCCTCTTATCCCTCTCTCTCTTCCTCTCCTTCTTCTCCTCCCGTTTCTTCATATCTACCTTCTTGATTAACTCCCTCACCTGCTCCTTTGCGATGGCCTTCAAATCTTCTGATGAAAGTGAGTCTGATTTGGCAGAATCACTCCTTGAGTAATCTGAGTCATGTGGTGACCAACAAGGGATTCTTTCGTCCTCAACAGTGATATCATCAATGTTGAGACACACATCTGAACATACAATTTCCAGTGAAAAGTTAGTCAGTACATGCAGGTATAAGCATGCAATTAGATAAATTTTGACATAGCTAAATAAACATTGGTACAATGGCACTACCCTTCCAGATTTCAGTTGGAAGCATCTCTGTTGTGTCTAATGACAGCTTGTCCTTAAGCACAATGTGCATAAATCAAGTCGTCCAAGTAACCAGGCAATGGCAAAACAGATCTATATGTATCGGGCAATGGTAAAACAGATCTATATGTAACTATGTACCAGGCAATAGCTAAACAGATACATATCTATTCATTGTAAAGGTTATGCATATCCATATATATGCACTTATGTGTTAAAAGTATTGTGGTAGTACGAGATGGAGGATACAATGCTGAACACGCCACATCACACAAGTGGGGCAACATCGCAGTTCAAGTTCAAGTTATTAAAACAGATTACAAATAATTTTTCCAATGACCATGTAATTGGTCACGGTGCGTATGGAGTGGCTTACAAGGTATCATTTTATTTGCATCTTTTACTTGGGCTGTTAATTATCAAATTAGACAACAGATAATTACAAGAGCTCATAACAACAAATCTTTAACATGGAGTCTTGGACAATGGGGAAGAGATTGCTGTAAAGAAGCTGATGTACATGCCTCCAGGAAAAAAAACTATAACAAGTGTATTAACCATATGAGGGTCCAACATAAAAATATTATGCAGTTAGTTGGCTACTGCTATGAAATACAACAATGCGTTGAATACAGTGGAAGATATGTTTTTGGCAAGAAGAATGAAAGAGCTCTCTTCTTCGAATATTTGCAGGGTGGAGGCCTTGACAAACACGTCTCTCAATGTTTTAGTCGAGAAGTATGACCATGCAATATGTAGAGAATATTATTATGCGTGAAGAAAATTGTCTATCCCTGAACTTACGATCTGCTTTAGTTAATCTCACAATTTTCGTCACCAAACTACTGTCTTGTTTACTTCTGCAGACGAGCCATGCAGACTTGACTGGGACATGTGTTACGGAGAAATAAGGGAGTCAATGAAGGTTTAAATCACTACACAATGGATACAAAGATTCTATTTTCCATTTTTTGGACTTAAAACCTGGAAATATATTGCTGGACACCATGGTGCTGAAAATAGGAGATTTTGGTTTATCAAGATTCTTTTCTTCAACTAGAACATTTACCACAACACCTTTCGGAACAATGTGAGTTCATACATAATGTGCAGTAATCAACGATACACACCACCAGAATACAATGAAAAACAAGAAATCTCACTGAAATATGATATACTCAGTTTGGGTGTTGTAATAATAATAGATAATGGCAGCACTCAAACACTACAATGACCATGTTGATACTCCATCCAAAATCATTGAGCTTGTAAGTAAAAAAAATCAGAATCACGAATTCTGGTCTTTTGTTAAGTTATGTCGTGTCTTACCCAAGCCCTATTATTTCAACATGTCAAATATTTTGCTTCCGTTTTGCAGGTATGTAAAAACTAGGGAAAAAAGGCTACATGGAACGATGTGGTCAAATGCAACACAAGAATTTAAGACATGCATTAAAATAGAATTAAGATGTGTGAAGTCTGACCGATAGGAAAGACCTACTATAAGCAAGATTGTCCATAATCACATGGTAAAACAAAAATATGTAAACAACTATTTGTATGACCTAAATATGTAAACAACTATAAGCAAGATTGTGGGTGGCTGCTGCTCATGGCACGCGGCGCAGGCGACCAGCGTGCCCTAGGGCGGCCAAGACAAAAACAAGCCCACTTCCCTGCGCCACCAGTCACCCCATCCGCACGCCCACACGCTACGGCCAATTTCCAGAGACCAGAACAACGTGCTGGGCTGCTCATCTCTTTGATGCTCCCATGTACAAGCTAGAAGGAGAAGATTAAATGAGCCTTAAGGGTTGTGCACTGATACCATACTATCAGGCTTGATATGTTTTTGCTGGGGGGAGCTGCATCAGTAGTTTACATTATATGCACACAAAGAGCTGTAGCATCAGCATAGAGACACGGTACGAATCGAAAGTCTCTTCTTCTTCTCCGGATGATACTCGGAGCTCGCTGTCGCTGAAGTATGGTTCCGGCATATCGTCGAAGATGAAACGCGGCGCCTGCTGATCCTGAGACGGCAACCTGAGCGATGCCGAGCCTGAATGGCGTGGTGGGGGGAGCCTGGGCGCTGCCGAGCCTGAATGGCGTGGTGGGGGGAGCCTGGGCGCTGCCGAGCCTGAATGGCGTGGTGGGGGAAGCCCGGGCGCTGCCGAGCCTGACTGGGGCGCTGAGCCAGAAGCTCGGGGAAGTGGTCGAGGAAGATGCCGGCACCAGCTCCGGGTGGACGCCAGCAGCAACAGCTCAGGCAGGTGACCACCAGCAAAAGCTCCGGGAGAGCAGCGGCGGCGGATCGACCTGGTGCAGGAGAGAAGGGAGGAGGAGCCGGCGGAGGGGAGGACGAGGCGGTGGGGGGGAAGACGAGGTCCGCGGGGTCGTCGGCACCACATCGCGCGCCGGCGAGCGGCGCTTGGCAGCGCCATCGCCGTCATCACTCCGTACCGACACTCCGTCCCCATCTCGTTCGCTCCTGCGGCGCTGCTGTCCTCCCTCGGCAGGGTGGCTGGCTGGCTGCGGTGGGATTGGCGGCGGAATCGGATGGCAGCGGTGGGAGGAGTGGACTAGGGGAGAGGGGATGGAGGGCAAATCTGGCCAACGGGCCGGCCCGGCATGGCCCGTCGCGGCCCGCCTTGCTCACGTGCCGTGTCGGGCCGGCACGGGGGCCTGGTTTCGAGACCCGGGCATGGCACCGACGCGGACCGGCCCGTGGCACGCGAAGCACGCTGGACCGTGGCCTTTTTTCGTTGGCCTGTAGAAATTGGTCTTTAAAAACGTCCTGATCTATAAAAGAACAGTTAAGTTTCAGTGTCCCAGTGATAGAGAGGAGTGTGGGAGAGCAGCAGGTCTGGGGTTCGAGCCCCGTACACATCCTTTTTTCCATATTTGATGCAAATATTTGCTGGACACTTAGCAAGGCGGCACAGCCCGTCAAGCCACGTCAGGGCTTTTTCAAATATTTGCATTTTACAAAGAACAAAAAAGAGAGATATAAACAGTATTGTGTCATAAAATTAGACGTGTTGCAGGCTTATGATAAAAGGAGTGCCTAGATCTCAGGCGCACGAGATCTTCTTATGTCAAAGTCGCTGATGTCATTCTAATATTTATGCTAATTCTCAGTTGCAACCTAATTGCAACTCATAAGATTTGTACTAATTCTTAGTTATAATCTAGTTGTAACTCATTAAATTCTCAGTTACCCCCGAGTTGCAACTCGTGTATAACTTCCACTTTACACGAATCACGAGGTAAATCGAACGCGACTGAGACTTAAGAAGTTTTTAGGGGTCCGAGAACTAGCAAATTCGTATGATAAATACATATGGGACTATTTGGAAGCCATCACTAAGGTTTTGGAATTATACTGCCAGGCCTCGGGACAGCCTATAAAGAAAGACAAGTCGTCTATACATTTCAGTAAGGATGTCTGAATGTTGTGTGAGAAAGTATTAAGGATATACTGCAAGTATCTAATAAGTCCCTTTCTACCAAATACCTTGGTATGTCAACCGATGTTTTTGAAGGATCGGATTTGGCGGTACATATAAGGATGGATTGAAAATATTTTATCTTCTGGAGGGAAAAACGTATTGATTAAGTTAGTTTCTCAGGTCGTGCCAACCTCAACCTTCTACATGTCCTATTTTAAACTGCCAAGGGGACTTTGTTGGAAATATACCGTAGAGAAAAATAATAAAAAATATTTATTATCATATTTCATTAGTTTATACTCTCTCCGTTCTATTCTATAGTGCCTATAGTTCTTTGAGAAAAAAATCCAAAATATAAGATATATTGTGTTACACAACTCGTTTGGACAACTTTTTAAGGGACTCTATATAAAGTATATAGCGTTTCATATCTCTCACAAACTCCTATTTTATCACGTCAATTACCCAAGAAAAATCTCGTCTAAAACTATTTTAATTTCGGTCCACATGTGTTTCTTAATTTTCGTGCCAGAAACTATAGGCACTATAGAATAAAACAGAGGGAGTAATAGTTTTATACTATGATGCTATAACTGTATCAATCAGAAACATTGGTATAGATGTGGTATGTAAGCAAACCAAGTCCCTAGTAGCCTTTATTCAACTAGTTCATTGGTCAAATCATGATCAAAGTTTTCTAATCATGAAGCATTTATGCCAATTGACAATGAGGTCATATTATTAGACGAATGATGTGATGGACACCATAACCAACATAAGTATTGCAACATGATCAAGTCAAAAAGTTCATCATTTCAATAATTAGAAGCGTAGTGACCTTCTCCTTCGACCGTGAGATCATATTTAATCACTATCACTCGCGGATGCTTTGATTACATCAACCATCACACAGTAACAGGGTGATCATAAAGGTGTATGTCAGGTATTTCAAAGGGATAGGTTGAGGCGTATGTATTGATATTGGGATTTGTTCTCCCGCGTGATGGGAAGATACACTAGGCCCACTCGGTGAGATTACATCCATACGTTGTGCAGCGTGTGACTGTCACGGGGATGAAATATCATGGGAACGAGTTAAGCAACACTTGTCGGTAATGATATTGAACAAGGTATAGTGATACTGATAATCCGATCTCAGACAAGTTAGGTATCGAAGTAACAAAGGAAATTGGACTCAACATTGATGGTTCAACCGACATTGAAATCGTGGAATGCACAGGGGTCAGTACGGGTATCCAAATCCTAGTGATGATCATTGATCAAAGAGGCGTCTCGATCATGTTTGTGATATTCCCGAACCATAGGGTAACACACTTAAGGGTTATATGATGCTTGGAGGTTGTTTTGTAATTCATCAAGATCACCAGAAGAAAGAAGAGAGAAAACCGAAAGTGCTTTAGGTAAAGTCTAAAGTTGTTCGGAAAGATCAAAAAGGTGTTTTTGATCATGAGGAAATGGTAAATGTGATTTTTATACTCCCTCCAATCGATATTAATTGACTAGATTTATCTAGATACCGATGTATCTAGCACTAAAACATGTCTAGATATATTCGAATCTAGACAAATCTAAGTCATTTAATTTGGATCGGAGGGAGTATTAATTGTATAAATTAATAAATAAAAACTTATTTAAAAATAATTTTGGGCAAAACTTCCCTAATGGGCCAGTTTCTGGAGAGAAGGGCCCGTGGGGGATGGCCATCGCCCTAGGGCACTCGCTCGGTCGGCTTGGGCCCCGCGTCGGGTGGGGGTGGGGCCCACCCGGCCGGCCCTCCCTCCCATGGCGCGCCTTCTCCCCTCTTACTTTTGTTTAGTCCCACCTCGAGACTTGAATAGAGGGGGTCCCTCCATTCCCCTATATAAGAAGGGGCCCATGGGAGGGAAAAACACACAATATTTCTCTAAGGCAATTTCTTTGAGAAATTTCTCTCTCTTGTTGGCTCTTGTGCTTGCGTGGTTTCAAGAAGAACTGTGCGCATGAGAGACAACGTATCTTTTGGCACCTCATCATATTACTGGATCTCATTTAGGAAGATCTACTTTCGCAATCCCGGCTGGATCAGGAAGATCGAGAGTCGTCATGGAGCACCGTACGTGTGCGAAACCACAGGGGTGCTGCTAGTTGTGGCACCTAGATTGTCGTGCAAGGACCTGAGATGACTCGCAAGGAGCACCACGACCTTGAGGTAGGATATGAGTATGACTACATCATCCACGTTGTGCATGAATGTTAAACACTTTCGGTCTACAAGGGTATGTTATCGAAACCTCTCTCTATTGCAACATTACTTCTAGATAAATCCAGGCAACTGGTGTTGCGCTAGTCATGATTTTTTTTGTTTTCTGATGCAAACCCGTTTATTGGTACCAGATCCGGTCTCTGCGTAGTATTTCTTGTACCGTTAGAACATATGATGAATGTGGCATTGATCCTCTAGTTGTTACCCTCTCACGTGTACTTGTTCATACCGCGACCTTGTTTGATGAAGCGGCCCAGACCGACCTTACACGTAAGCTTATGGGAGACTGGTTCGATACTTTACATATGGCTTGCACCATATAAGTGGCTAGCGGGTGTTTGTCTCTCTCACGGTAGTTGATATGACATTTGCAACGGAGGGTCCCGAAAGGGGTGTCATAGATTCAACTGTTTGATCGGTGTTGTGGTTGAAAGTTCGTAGGTAAGAAACAGTTCTATTGTGAAAGCCCTAGTAGCCACGTAAAACTTGCAAAAGATAAAGTAGAGGCATCTAATTTTATTTTGCAGGAGGCATGTGATATGATATGGTCATGGTCATAGGTAAGGTAAAATAGTTTACTTTTCTGTTACTAAGTGGTAGTAATAATCACCGTATTGATGGACGACAAACTGGTGATGTCGTGGACTTGGCGCCGTACTGGTGACAAGATAGATATCGTACCAGAGCGCTCAATGGAGATCAAGACGCGACAAGAAAGACCATATCATATCAATAGAAAGACCATATCGTATCAATATAATTGCATGTGATGTTAATCTTTTTTGCATCTTATTGATTGCTAATATTAGATACTCGACGGTAGCATTCACTACAAGAAATCTTTTCTTTCGCGAAGACTTGGCCCGATGGTCGTCGTCGAATGCGTGTCTTCAGTGGCGAAATTCTTGGCTTAACCGTGGCTGATGGAAAACTTTTTCTTAGTTTCGCGCCCCTCTACTACAAAGAAATCACTAAAAACATGGACGAAGCTTGACGGGCGCGTTGCTAAAGCAAGATTTTCGTTTCCTCGCGCGATATTGACTCCCCGAAGTATTTTTAGGCGTATGGGTTTCGAACGTCAGTGACTCTAGCGGACCATACTTTTCGTTCGTGCCTCCCTGATTTGAACTCGATGTCGTGGTGGTGTCACGACAGATGCTATGGGTTGTCTTAAGTTGGGGGCCGAATGGATGCTTGAGGTAACCGGGGAGGGAGTGCAAGGTCTAGCTGCGCACGAAGAACATAAAGAACTCTCTAGACTTAGGATTTTTATTGCCCCAAGAAGTTTACAAGTGCTCCTAGAGCTCTTCAAGCATAGCCTAAGGGCACTAATTTCCTACTTGGTCCGACCTCCTCAAACCCTAGCTATGTCCCTCCTTATTTAGGCGATGGGATACTAGGTTACAACTTTGGGTCCTAGGGTTACTGTTTGGATATTTGCCCTTACTATGCGGGCCGGGTCATGGGCTAGTCCTGAGTCCTTGACCCAGTCCACAAAGCCATACAGCCAACGGTCCTCTCGTACGTAGCCGTCAGCTCTTGGGCGTCACACGGTGCCTTTGTACGCCAGCCCTTGCTTTAGACGTCACCCGGCTCCTTTTTGTTGGGAATATTCCCTAGAGACAATCATGTATGATGATATTTCCCATTGTATTCATAAAGATATTAAGTTGTCCTTGTATAAACATCTGATGTGTATCATTGAATAATGATTCAGTTGTGAAACTATACATTCATGTTGTTTGTACTAAATGTCCTTGGTCATCGAGGTTGTGCTGGACACACAACTTAGACCAATGTGAAAGTCGGCTTGATGACTCGATTCCACTTGTCATGGGCATGGAGCTGCTATTCCGACTTACACAGATTTAGCTAAAGAGTTTAGCGAGTTGGATTGACCCATATTGAGATACAACAAACAAGTTGTCATTTGTATATCCCAATCAATGTAATCCTTGGACCTGAGGTTATTGCATAGTCCAGTTGAGGATCGCCGACTTAGGTTCTATCAAATGTTGATCCGTAACTAGGCAGTTATAAAGGAAAAGGTCGGGTCGACTGAGGATCAAGCTGCGTGATGTGAATAACCAAGATGGGATTTTGCCCCTCCACTTGGAGAGATATTCTCTGGGCCCTCTCGGATGATATGATTCAGAAAGCATGGCCATGCACGACTTGGTTAAGTGTCAACCGACGCGATCGACTAAGAGTTAGTCGGGTGAATCACTTATCTCGGATCGAGAAGAGAGTCGGACTATTTAAGGGATGACAAATATTCGCCTATAGTTTGACAAGGTATATCGTGAGGCAAAAGGGACTCAGACGCGAGTCGTATTGAAAAGGCAAGTCGCCATGACTCATTGGTACTTGGGAGTCGGCACGTTCTGCTAGGAGCCGCTACCAATTGATCGATTGAGAGTCGTACTCCAATCGTGTCCAAGTAGCTATGAGCCTACGGGGTCACACACTTAAGAGCGGGAGAAAGTTCGGATTGGATCTGAAACCGGAAATCTGGTTGGGTTTGACCCGAGCCGGATTTGGACCGAGTCAGTGAGTCATAGTGGATCCCACGTTCCACTATGAGAGTGGATCCCATATATAGTGGAGCACACTAACCTAGAAGGGTTAATCGTTGATCGGTTAGGTCATTCCATGAGTTGGATACCCTAGCTCCACAACAGTCCTGCCGTCGTAACGAACCTAGCAGTTCACCGCCGGTGCTCCTCCTTGTACGTGTGGATACCGGCAGAGGTGTTATACGATCATCACCAGGACGATCGAATCGTAAGGACTGCACTACATTTAACAAACGTGCTACATCAGTAATCCGCAACTGTGCGTCTAGTGGTAAACCTCGTGGCCGTCTACCCCAGCTAGATCCTGGGATCACCACGTTAGAGGAAAAATTTGTTTTATCTCAGCGTGGCCCAACAGTGGTATCAGAGCAATAGCTTCTGGTTTTAGGCTCGAGATCTCACATATATGATATGTGGTTGGCTGTAGATGAGATCTATGTGCTGTTTTGGTGGTCGATCTATGAGATAGATCGGTTTTGTACGATGTTGATTGGATCAATTGTACTCGAGGAATGGTAGATCTGATTTCCGTGATCATACTGCTGAGGTCGTGGAACGACATACCCCTACCGGTCGGTTTCCGCCATCGGGGTAGACTGTGACACGTAAATCCAGATGCGGTGATCGAAGATCAAAGAGTTTGATCGAGTCAGAACGATGGTCAGACCACCGGCTTCGCCCTGTCGTAGCGCCTTAGATGTCATTGCGAGTTTCACAACTTCGATAGATAGCATATCGATGCATAACTTGTTTTTGAAGGAAGTTGTGAATGGTATGGTTCATGTGCATGTGAATGTTGTGTGTAATCCATACGTGATCTGCGAATCACGGTTTTGTCAGCCGGCTGGAGCATAGGTGTTGTCATTTTGTTGTATAACGACCTGCGTGTCGGATTCTCTATGGAATTTACTTTACTAAGCTAGTGTAGCTTTTTGGAGAACCCGGATGGCATGCTAGTCGATGTACATGTCAGCGACATGGAGTAAGACGACAAGTGACAAAGAGTTGGCATGAGTCGGATTACAGGCTTTGTGGAGATGGAGATCGCCATGAAGAGAGCCATACCATTTCACATTATAATTTCTTTATTTTGTGTTATTGATATGTCTCGATTTTACCTCTATTAGATAGTCGGTAAAATTTAATCCCTCAAAGAAGGTCTAGTCGGTTTTCCTGCCAGTGTTTGCACCATCACAAGTCGGACATTTTGGGTAGTGGGCTCATAAAATTGAGGTGCTGCCAATTATTTTCGACTAGGTGGGTTCAAGTCAGACTCTTACATCGGAAACACTCGGTAAGCTAGACGGGTCTATCACAACGGTTGTGGGACTCGGGGAAAAGTCGGACGGGAGCCAGGGCATGTGATGCCACCTGTTCAACAGGAGTCGTATGAGATACGATTGACAAGGAGGTCTACCTAGATCACTTGGCGGCTAGCGGTGATGCTAAAGCTCACTAGCCGACTTGCTTATTTAGGGTCCTGAATCACTAGCCGACTTGCTTAATATGCTTGCTCTTTTATGAATACATGTCTTAAAGTGTTTTTGCATATTTCTGTTCTAGATCATGGCACCAAGTAGCAGTCACTCTCAGATATCCGGTTTTGCGTTGAGAACCATTCTTGAGAAAGATAAACTGAACGACACTAATTTTACCAACTGGTATCGAAATCTGAGAATTGTTCTCAAACAAGAAAAGAAGGACCATGTCCTAGACAACCCACTTCCAGATGAGCCGAATGAGAATGTGACTGTCGCTGCCACCAATGCCTACCGTTGGGCTAAGTATGAGTCCACGGATATTAGCTGTCTTATGCTTGCTCACATGGAACCGTACTTGCAAAAGCAGTTCGAGAATGTTGAGGCCTACGATATGATCGAAAGCCTCAAAAGTATGTTCGAGCTCGGCTGAGAGGTATCAAGTCTCTCAGGCTTTGCTGAGTTGCAAGCTTAAGGATGGTGATCCACTGAGTCCGCATGTGATCAAAATGGTTGGTTGCGTGCAGTATCTAGAGAGGCTTGGCTACCCCATTAGCGAAGAGTTCGCTACATATATAATTCTGAACTCTCTTCCTAGTGCATATGGGCAGTTCATTTCGAACTACCACATGCATGGTATGAATAAGAAGCTCACTGAATTGCATGGGATGCGCAAGAAGGTAGAGGCGGATCTCAAGAAGGGCGCTAGTCAAGTGTTGATGGTGCAGAATAAAGCTAAGTTCAAGAAGAGTTCTTGGACTAAGAAGAAGGCTAAGTCAAGCGGAAAGCATGCTCAGGACCCGGGCCTAAGCGCTTCCTTAGGGACTAAGCCATCTCCTTCAGCTGGATCCACTTTCTTCTACTGCAAGGCGGATGGCCACTAGAAGAGGAACTGCAGCAAGTATTTGGCCGACAAAGCCAAGAGTGGAGGTATGACTTCCGACTCAGGTACACTTGTTTGCAATGTTATAGACATATATCTTGCTGATGAACCTAATAGTTCTTGGGTATATGATACCGGATCCGTTGTTCACATCTACAACTCGTTGCAGGGACTGGTAAGAGCTAGGAGCGTAGCAAGAGGCGAGGTTGATATTCGAGTCGGCAACAAAGCAAGAGTTGCTGCGTTGGAAGTCGGCACAATGCAACTTCATTTACCTTCCGAGTTCATTATGGAACTGAATAATTGTTATTATGTTCCAGTGCTTAGTCGAAACATTATTTCTGCTTCATGTTTGATGAGGCAAGGCTATGAGTCGAATATCAAGAATAATGGTTGTTCTTTATATTTGAATGATATGTTTCACGGCTTTGCACCCGTCCAGGACGGGTTATTTATTTTGAATCTTGATGGTGAGTCAGTTTATAACATAAATGTTAAAAGGTTGAAACCAAATGATCTGAATATCACTTACTTTTGGCACTGTCGGCTTGGTCATATAAGTTGGAAACGCATAAATAAGCTCCATGATGATGGACTCCTAACTTCGTTCGACTTGGAGTCATTCGAGACATGCGAATCTTGCCTACTAGGCAAAATGACCAAGACAACTTTTGCAAAGAGTTGCGAAAGAGCGTTCGACTTGTTGGGACTAGTACATAGTGATGTATGTGGACCAATGAGCATGACAGCCAGAGGTGCTTATGAGTACTTCATTACCTTCACTAATGATTTGAGTCGATATGGATATATCTACTTGATGAAACATAAGTCGGAAGACTTTGAAAAGTTCAAAGAATTCCAGAATAAAGTACAGAATCAACTCGGGAATAAAATAAAGTTTCTTTGGTCGGACCAAGGAGGCGAGTACATGAGCCATGAGTTTGATGACCATCTGAAAAGTTGCGGAATAGTTCCTCAACTTACTCTGCTAGGAACGCCGCAAAGGAACGGTGTTTCGGAAAGGCGGAATCGGACCTTGTTGGACATGGTACGATCAATGATGAGTCATACAGATCTGCCTTTATCATTTTGGGGTTATTGTCTAGAAACAGCGGCGTTCACACTAAACAGAGTACCAACAAAGTCAGTAGAGAAGACACCGCAAGAGATGTGGACAGGCAAAAAGCCGAGTTTGTCTTTTCTTAAGATTTGGGGTTATGAAGCATTTGTCAAGCGACTTCAGTCGGACAAGCTTATGGCCAAGTCAGATAAGTGTATTTTTGTGGGATATCCGAGGGAAACCTTGGGTTACTACTTCTACAACCGAGAAGAGGGCAAAGTGTTTGTCGCTCGGAACAGTGTCTTCCTTGAGAAAGAGTTTCTTAGTCAGGGAGTTAGTGGGAGCACGGTGCAGCTCGAAGAAATTCGAGAAGAACCGACTAGTAGCAAGTCGGCAAAAACCTTGGAGGTTGAGCCGGTCATGGTAAAGTGTTTGTGATGTATTACTGTTAGACAGTGATGAGCCGGCAAATTATTCGGAAGCGATGGTGGGATCTGATTCCGAGTCATGGCTTGGATCCATGAGATCCGAGTTAAAGTCCATGGATGAAAATCAAGTTTGGAACTTGGTTGATCTGCCAGACGGTGCAAGACCCGTCGAGTGCAAATGGGTCTTTAAGAAGAAAACTGGTATGGATGGAAATGTTTCTGTCTATAAAGCACGTCTTGTTGCGAAGGGGTTCCGACAAGTTCAAGGAGTTGATTACGACAAGACTTTCTCGCCCGTAGCGATGCTGAAATCAGTTCGGATCATGTTAGCTATATGCGGTGACCCAGCATACTACTGCATGTGTAGTACACTATAGTCGTTGACATGACATCCACAGAACACCGTTCCGTAAATATCACATCCCTCAGAGTGGTACAACAGAAACATTGCGGCTCCATATTACAAAGGTACACACAATATTATTATTACAATACCGGAAGTTCAAGACTTCCAAAAGATCCAACTTACAAACCAAAATATAATATGTTCGGCGGAAATTTAAAAGTAACAACTCCGACTAGGAGTGGGGCTCAACAACTTATTTTATAGAGTTCATGTTGTTCGGCTCCGTTGGTTACTACTAACTAGACTCTTAAGTGGACTCATTCTCATCGACACCGTAACGGATCTCGTAGTCCACGCCTTAAACTCCTCCGGATAGGTCAGGTTCCTCGTAGAACACGTCTTCTTGGCATTCAGCTGCATACATTGGCACGTCTTCGGAATCCTCAAAGTCTAAGCAAGGGATCAAAGGAAAGAATGAGTAACAGCGTTACCCAACAAGTTCATTATATGCAAGGTGGGAAGTTTGATGCTCTATCTACCACCTCGGATTATAAATCCTTGGCACTATGCAGTTTTTGTAAATCTTTCTTCAAAGATTGATTTTATTCTGAAAAACTATGACAATTAGCCTTCACAGGTTGACTAGAACTTTCATGGAGTTCCTTTCCTGCTGCGTTCGTAGCTCCTTCCCGAAACAGGGAGTAACAAGTTACAGTTCTTACACTCTGCAGAGGTGCGTTTACTTTACCCATGAGAGATCAACTCCTTGTGCACAACCGGGCATACTTTCCCGTCCACAATTCCATGATGTGGGGCCCAGTAGTTGGTCCAAGCCAATCACTGCCCCCTTCGTGACCCCGCATGCCTCCTTGGTGTACACCATGCCCACATAATGAATTACGGCAATGGTTTGTACAAACCGTTAGATGCCAGAACTATCATGGGACGTTGAGGGTTCCCACCCATATGCTGCATATCCTCTACGAATTACCAATTAATATGCATGCTACAAGGATAACAGCCATGACCTGCACATCCGGCTTCATGCGAGAGGAACAAGATACAGCTGACTTCTCTGTCCCATTCCAAATCTCATGGCTAACGCATAATATACGGCGCTAGAATCACTGATGTCAGGGGTTATTAAGTTCCTATTTAATCATCATTGTTGCAATTAGAACTCTAAGTTCTATTACTCCATCATATCACCACTTAGGATGATATCCATAATTTCTTTATTTGGGAAAATAATATTTTCTTTCTTTTATAGCATATATGATAACACACAATTTGTAAATACTTTGATAAAGACTCTTCAAAGGATATGAGCAAGTGATGAACTTGCCTTGTGATGGTAAGGTAGTGAAGTCTGATGCTTGCACTAGACCTTGAGCTTCTAGTTCTACAAAAAACATCATTATTGCCCGGTAAGGACAATATTTAAAGAAGCAAAATGATTATGCAAGTAATCTCATGCATTATTTGAATTTGTATGCATTTATCCCAAAAAGTTTCTTTTTGAGTAATAAAGGTTTATAAATATTATTTTTTAATATTTTATAACATATATTGAATTATTTTATTTTACTTCCCTTTATTTGATTTTTATTGATCAAATAATTCCTTTAGGAATTATTAATTATACCTTAATTTTATTACTAACTATTTATTTAGTATTTTTCAAAAATACTATAATATTAATAAATAATGAAGGTGATTTTTATTTATTTTTATCACCTTTCAATAATTTTGTAAAATTCCATAAGGAATATTTAAATTACAAAATTCTTACAAAAATTTGAATATCCAAAATTTGATATATTATTTTATTTGTATAGAAAGGATTATTATGGATCCAAAAATATTTTATTTATAATTTTTGGACTATTATTCTATTTTCTATAATTTTATTAAGTCCAGGGTATTTTGGTCTTTTCCTTTTTATTAAAACAGGCCTGAAAGAATTTCTCGGCTGGTTTATCTGTATTGGGCCCTGTTGGCCCACTAGTACTAAACAAAAGAGCCACCCCGAAGGGTCTGGCCTAGCTCGGCCCATTCCTTACTGCCTCTCTCTCTCTCGAGTTCATCTTCTCCTCCTCTGACCCCGACCCTGTGACCGGCGATGCCGCCACCGGCGATTCCCGCCGCCATCGGCCGTTCTGGTCGCCATCGTGGTGCATTAGGGGGTTATCGGCGACGTCCGTTCGTGCTATCCAATTGGATTCGAGCCTAGGGCTCTCCTGTGATGGATCGATGCCGTCCCGAACCCTAGGGTTTGGGGATTGGCATGGATTCAAGTGCGGTCGTGGTCGTCGTGCGTTGAGGTGATGCTCTGCACCTCCAAGCATGATCAGGGTTGCTGCCATGGCACCGTGCGGGTTGCAGCGCCCCCTCTGGGGTGCTCCCCGTGCCGCCATGGTCGTCGGCCCTTCTGCTTCCTCTTCTATCCTTCAGCGAGGACCTATGATGAGTTTGTTTCCCCTCTCCTGGTGCTCTCTATGCTTGCTGATTCGATGCTAGATGCTAGCAGTGTCCTCTCTGGCTATTGTCTAATTCAGATTAGGATGATTATCCCTTTTAGGGTTTCTGTGATGTGCTTGTTCATGTACTGGAGGAATTGATTCATGCTTAGATGGTCTGTACCCATACTGAATGCTTATTGGCCTGAGGCTTGTTGGTTGATCTGATGTATGGTGTTTCTGGTGGATTACTTGATGATTTGATGCTTGGATTGCATCTGATTCAGATGATGTGGTTGTATGGGAACCATTCTTGGTAAAGCTAATGATCTTATAGCTTTCCACTGTTTATTTGATTCATGGTCATGATTATGATAAGATACAGCTAATGCCCTAGTGCTGTTAGCTTGGAAATTAATAGGTGGATTGAGATCCTCATGATCTCAAACAGTGAAGTGTATTATAGGAATATTCTAGTTATGATTCCTGTTTTTAACAGGAAAATGATTAGTTAGTTGATTTTCTGAATCTAGGATGATTTACTGATGTTCCTGATTCATATTGAATTGTTCTTGTCACACCATCATGTATGGCACAAGGTTAAATTCTAAATGTAAGATCCCTCCCTCTATAAAGGTAAGGATCCCTGTGATTGCAATGCTAGTCCCTGGATCAATGCTAGCATCCACAGTTTAAGATGAAGTACATAGAAACAAAGGTCATTATTACATATCATTCCAGAGACAAACATAGTCTTTTACAAACTCCATGGCCACATGCCTAATACAAGAGTTCAAATATATAATAAGATAAATAAGTCTTCATCTTCATGTGCCATAGGCAAGCATGTTGAGTGTAGACTCATAACCCCTAATCATCATCAGAATAACCTGCAACATCACAAGTTACAGCCACAGTGGGTCAATACATTGGAATAGTATTGGCAAGTGATACCTTAGAAGATATTAGTAGTCTAGATACTATATGCATTTTGGCTAAGTGTAGCTTAGGCTTGCTTTGCTCAAAATATATTTTACCTATCAGTTGAAAACACTAAGTTTTTCTTTGACAAAACTTTCCCAAGGAATCACCAATATACATTGGTGAACCTTTACCCTTGTTCAACCACAAGTTTTAACTTAGAAATTGGGATGAGGAGATTCTTGATAGCTTCCATGTCTTGATGCTCAAGTTGTCCAATACCAGGGACATGGCTAAGTACTTAGATTCTTCCATCTGCAGAGGTTGTGCACTTTCCCCACAAGACTTGATTTTCACCAAGACAGGACCTTTCAGAAGCCTTCCCTTAGACCAAATGTACGCGCTCCAACCTATCATCCCACTACCACCAACTGTCCAAATGGCTAAGTTATTGCAACCTATATGATCCAGGCAGAGCCCATAATGCCATGTGGCTGCACTAGAAGCTTCTTAACATTTGGCATCTCAAATCCCTTTGTTCCTGGGTGGCTTTCCACAAGTGAGATACACAAGGTAAACCATAGAAATGGGCCTTGTGTAACCACTCAACACAAACCATTCTTTCCCTTCCACCCAGGTGTTTCATTTACTTAGTTGTTTTATTAAGCAAAAACTCAAGTCCAAAGACTTAGAAATATTTACTCATAGCATGAATTTATAACCACCCATGGTTACTACTAGCTAGGCTAAGCATGGCATTGATAAGCATCTTAACTTAGAAATTTCTTGCAATTCTACAACTACTAGGATTTCCCAAGCATAGCATATAGATCAAAATATTCATGCAAGTCTAGCAAAATATTTCTAGTGCATAGTTGAAAAACATAGGAATAAATTCATGAAGCACCACTTGCCTTGGCAGTTTGGGGAGTAGCAACAATCTTCACAATCACAATCACTATTTGCACCAAAATCTACACATAAAATAATGGTACAAAATCACATACACAAAATATACAAGCAAAAATACATGAATGTATGCAAAATGCCACGTGATGATTTTCTACACCAAACAAGACAAGTACACAGTATTGAATCATAAACAAGTCCAAAATAAGCCAAATAAACTTTATTTGAATAACATAACATTTTTCAAATAATTACTATACACAAATTATGCCTACAAATGTTTCTGTAAAAACAACCATTTTTACAGAGGCAAAACATTAAACACATTGCATAAAGAGAAAGGATTTTCTCTCCTGATTCCAATGATATAAAATTTATAAAATTTGGACGTGTGGTTTGAAAGTTATGAATTTTGCAAGTTTACAAATCCAATAGATCAAATTCTGATTTTAAATCCAGAGTCTGGCCACGTGGCGTGTTTCTATTCGCCCATACCGTTTCGCGTGGATCGACTAGCCTGGACCGTCAGATCTAACTTAGATCGCACGGCCAGATCTGTTTCGTACCCCTTCGATTAAGTGATCTATCTAACACGTTGGATCTAGATCCAACGATGGCCGATCAAGCGACCAAAAATGTCGGCGGCGATGGCGAGCGGCGTTCTCGATCTGATGTCGCGGTGGCTACAGAGGGGCTGGGTCGTCGAGAGGCTTACCAGAGAGGCGTGCTGGAGCTCAACGCGGTGGCTTGTCAAGGCGCCAGACGGATGGGAATTCCTCGTCGGAGTGGAGGCAAACGTCGGGTACGGCTGTTCGTCGTCGTGGCCGGAGTTGTAGACCATGCCAGAGTGAAACAAGCGCTGGCTTAGGTGCGCACGAGTCTGGCGAAAACGTGAGCGTCAATAAGAGGGACGGGGGCGGTCGGAATTTACCAGGAGGCATCACCGGAGTTGAGACAGACGTCGGCGTTCACTTGTCGTTGAAGTTGCTGACGAATGGGAGCGCGTGCGGACGAGTGGGTGATGCTGGCAGGCGCAGAGGGAGATGGGGAACTTGCTCGTGGTGTTTGGAAGGCAAGAAGCGGTGGCTGGCGAATTTGCCGGAGTTCGTTGTGCAGCTGACAGTGAGAGCAAATACTGGCAGCCTGGTGGCGCTTCTGGCTAGCTCTGTTGGGGGAAATGGCCGCGAGGGGGAGGGGTTTAAGTAGCCGGAGCGGGGGCGAGAGTTACGCGTGGCATCAACAGCAATCAATCGGAGTTTAAACGCGGCAGTGATGGAAGGAAGAAACGGCGAGGCCTGGTCGTGGGCGGGATTTTGGGGACGACGGCGCTGACATGGAGAGGGCCCGATTGGGTTTTCTATTTCCTTTTCTTTTTCTAGAATGATTTTCAGGATTCAATTTCAAACAAAATCAAAAGCATTTGAAATCAAACCTTTTCTGGATTTTTGTAAAGTGTACACTTCATAATATTGGACACAAAACCTTGCTGTCTCATTGGACTTGCTTGGTCTTTTTGGAAAAATCAAAATAAACAGTGCCATAGCACTTGATTTGTATAAGTTTTGAAAATGGTTTAAAACCATATTTGTTTTGTAATTTTTTTCCAAACTCTAACATTCAACCAAAACAACATGAGAGCAAACAAAGTTTGGTTTAAAATAATTATACTCTCGTTTGAGAGTGGCATTAGATTAATGCTTGCTCACATAAAATAATAGCACTAAGTGCTTTTGTTTTCTTGAAATGAGTTTGAAATTGTTTCCCTAAATGATATGTATGCATGAAAGATATGCAATCTTTGAAAACAAGATTTTAGGGATGTTACAAATCTAACCCCCTTAAGGTGAATCTCGCCCTCGAGATTCGGATTGGCTAGCAAATAGGTGAGGGTGGTCTTTCTGAAGATCATATTCTCTTTCCCATGTTGCTTCTTCTTCGGAATGATGGTTCCATTGAACTTTGCAGAATTTGATAGTCTTAGTCCGAGTAACTCTTTCTGCAGTCTCAAGAATCTTGATAGGTTTTCCTCATAAGTGAGATCACTTTCCAATTGGACTTCCTCCAATGGTATAGTATCCTTCAAAGAAGTCTCTTCCATTTCTGGATGGAACTTCTTAAGCTGACTCACATGAAACACATTGTGAACGGCAGACAATGATTCTGGCAATTCAATCTCATAAGCTACTTCTGCTTTATGACTCAGAATCCTGAATGGTCCAACATATCTTGGTGCCAATTTACCTTTGACACCAAATCTCTTCACTCCACGAAGTGGTGACACTCTAAGATAAGCTCTATCACTCACTTCATAGGTGACTTCTCTACGCTTAGGATCTGTGTAGCTCTTTTGTCGGGACTATGCTATCTTCAATCTGTCCTTAACTAGTTTGACTTTCTCTTCAGCCTCTTTGATTAGTTCTAGTCCGAACAAACTTCTTTCTCTTACACCATTCCATAGTAATGGGGTGGTACACTTTCTCCCATAGAGAAACTCAAATGGTTCCATCTCAATACTGGCTTGATAGCTGTTATTGTAAGAGAATTCTGCGTAAAGCAGACTTTCATCCCAACTGGCTCCATAGTCTAGGGCACATGCCCTCAACATATCTTCAAGAATCTGGTTGGTCCTTTTT
The DNA here is from genome assembly GCA_023614405.1 of Avena insularis. Classification (NCBI taxonomy): domain Eukaryota; kingdom Viridiplantae; phylum Streptophyta; class Magnoliopsida; order Poales; family Poaceae; genus Avena; species Avena insularis. The sequence goes on from CM042697.1 coordinate 474,507,165, forward strand.
GTTTGTCCATCAGTCCGAGGATGAAAAGCAGTGCTAAATTCCAACCTCGTTCCCAATGACTCATGTAGTTGCCTCCAAAAATGAGAAGTGAATTGAGTTCCCCTATCAGACACAATACTCTTGGGTACTCCATGCAGACATACAATCCTGCTCATGTAGATCTTGGCTAACTTAGCACTTGTATAGGTTGTCTTCACGGGTATGAAATGGGCCACTTTAGTTAAACGATCCACTACTACCCAAATAGAATCATATCCTGACCTAGTCCTTGGCAATCCGGTGATGAAATCCATTCCAATCTTGTCCCACTTCCAATCAGGAATAGGTAGTGGTTGTATCAATCCTGCTGGTTTCTGATGTTCCGCTTTCACTCTACTACATACATCACACAAAGCAATATGTTCGGCGATGTCCTTCTTGAGATTATTCCACCAAAATCTTTCCTTCATATCCATGTACATTTTGGTGTTACCCAGATGAATGGAATATGGTGAGTTGTGTGCTTCTTGTAAAATCAGTTTCCGAAGCTCCGGATCTTGCGGAACACATATACGTTTTCCATACCATAAAGTACCCTGTTCGTCTTCGTGGAACCCTTTGGCTTTTCCTTTGCCAATCTTTTCTTTGATCTCTTCAATTTCCTTATCTTCTTTTGGGCTTCTTTGATTTTGTCCAACAAAGTGGGTTGAACATCCAATGACATGAGATGTCCTTCAGGCACAATCCCCAATCTGAGATCTCTAAATTGGGCACATAGATCATCTGGCAATTCTCCCTTAGTAAGACCATTCACAAAAACCTTATGGCTTAGAGCATCCGCTACAACATTTGCTTTACTGGGGTGGTATTGCAAACTCAAGTCGTAGTCCTTGATGAGTTCTAGCCATCTTCTTTGTCTCATGTTAATTTCTTTCTGGGTGAAGATATACTTCAAACTTTTGTGATCCGTGAACACTTCACATCGCTTTCCCAAAAGGTAATGTCTCCATGTTTTGAGTGCATGGACAACAGAGGCTAACTCTAAATCATGAGTAGGGTAATTTACCTCATGAGTTTTGAGTTGTCTCGAGGCATAAGCCACAACTTTCCCTTATTGCATTAGCACTGCACCTAATCCATGATGAGATGCATCGCAATACACTTGGAAATCCTTCTCCAAATCTGGCAGACATAAGACTGGTGCTGTCACTAGTCTCTTCTTCAATTCTTAGAAACTGAGTTCACATCCTTCAGACCAAGCAAATTTCTTGTCTTTCTTTAGCAATTCTGTCATAGGCTTAGCTACCTTGGAGAAATTTTCAATGAACCTCCTGTAGTATCCTGCCAAGCCAAGGAAACTATGAACCTCTTTTACTGACTTTGGAGATTCCCAATCAGTTATAGCTGACACTTTAGCGGGATCAACTGCTACACCATCTCCTGACACAACATGTCCAAGAAAACCAACTTCATTTAACCAAAATTCACACTTGCTGAATTTGGCATACAGCTTATGCTCTCTAAGCTTCTCAAGTATCAAACGTAAATGTCCTTCATGCTCTTCTTTGCTCTTGGAGTAGATCAAAATGTCATCGATGAAAACGACAACAAACTTGTCAAGGAACTCCATGAACACTTTGTTCATCATATTCATGAAGTATGCTGGTGCATTGGTCAAACCAAATGGCATCATGGTATACTCATACAATCCATACCTAGTGGTGAAAGTTGTCTTAGGTATGTCTTGTTCTCTTATCTTAAGCTGAAAATAACCTGATCGGAGATCAATTTTTGAGAACACACAGGCTCCTTCCAACTGATCAAACAAGTCATTGATTCTAGGCAAAGGGTACTTGTTCTTGATAGTCACCTTATTGAGTGAACGGTAATCTATGCATAACCTTTGACTTCTATCCTTCTTTTCTACGAACATGGTGCTCCCCAAGACGAATAACTTGGTTGAATAAATCCTTTCTGCAACTGTTCTCCAAGTTGTTTCTTGAGTTCTTTCAACTCATCAACTGACATTTTGTACGGTCTCTTTGCTATTGGTCCAGATCCTGGTAGCAAGTCAATCAGAAACTCCACATCTCTATCTGGTGGCATTCCTGGTAATTCTTTCGGAAACACATCCGGATATTCACTCACAATTGGCATGCTGTCTATGCTAACCCCTTAAGAGAATTTAGCTTACTCCCTTTCGATTCAAAGTTAGACTTGAATCTTATCCGTTTCTTTTCCAGGGTTGTGAGTGCAACAGTTCGATTATCACAATCTAGTACTCCTTCATACTTGGTCATCCAATCCATCCCCAAAATTACATCCAGTCCTTGGGAATCTAGGATTATCAGACTCACTGGAAACTTATGCTTCCCAAACTCTATTACTAGATCGAATCACTATCATATCTCCACCTGGAGAACTTACTTTTATCGGACACCCAATATTTTTAGTTGGAAACCCATTTCTATCAACAAATGCTTTTGATATGAATGAATGTGATGCACCAGTATCAAAAAGAACAAGTGCTGGAATAGAATTGAGTTTGAACTTACCAGCCACAACATCTAACTCTTCATAGATTTCCTCCACATTGATGTGGTTCGCTTGCCCCTTCTAGAAAGGGTTGGGCTTGTTGGGTCCTTCAACTTTCTTTTCTTGGCATTCATTTGCATAATGCCCCATCTTCTTGCACTTGAAACATTCAACCTGACTAAGATCCTTTTTGACAGGCTGGCTTCCACTACCACTTCCACTTCCATTGTGGTGGTTCTTGTACCCACTCTTGTGACTCTTGTACTTGTCATTGTCATGACTACGGTAATGCTTGTTGTCATGATGACGGTTGTGGTTGTGGTGCTTGTTGTACTTTCCATGCTTGTGGGATCCAGAATTTCCACTATCTTCATAATGGGAACGTTTGTGAGACGATCCCGAGCTGTGCTTGTCAGAGTGCTTCCTCTTCCTGCTTTCAACTTGTTTCATCTTGCTCTCCAAGATGGCAGCCTTGTCACAAAGAGACTGATATGTGGGGACATAGGCCATAGCTAACTGCAGGTTCAATTCATCGTTCAATCCTTCAAGGAACTTTTCTTTCCTCTTAGCATCAGTGTCAACTTCATCCGGTGCATAACGCGCCAGATTGTTGAACTCCTCAATATATTCAGCCACACTACGGTGGCGCTGCTTCAAGTTATGAAATTCCTTCTTCTTCAAACTCATCACTCCGGATGAGATGTGAGCAGTACGGAAACCATCTTCAAAGATAGCCCATGTCACATCCTCAATGGGAGTGGTGATCTGGAAGTTATCCCACCAAGTAGCTGATGGTCCTTCCAACAAGTGTGCTGCAAACCTGACTTTCTCCTCATCGATGCGATAGCAGTTACCAAATCCTTGTTCACTGAGCGTAGCCAATCATTGGCCACCATGGGATCAGTAGTTCCTGAGAACTTTGCTGGCCTCAGTCTTAAGAATCTGGTAAGCATGTCAAAACCCGGTGGGTTATTCTGATTGTTGTTGTTGTTGTTGTTGTTATTATTATTATTATTATTGTTGTTGTTGTTGTTGTTCTGATTCTGTATGAACGTGGTCATCATCTGCATCATTTGCGTCTGAGCTGTCATCATCTGCTGCATCTCGGGGGTGATATTGTTGTTGTTGTTAGGGTTGGGATTGGCACGTCAAGGAGGCATCTGTGGTTTTCAATAAGGATAAGAATGAGATACCCATTTATGCTTAACATGCATAATACATCACATATACAATCACTAAGCATGCATCAAAATAACAAAAGTTCAACAACATAAACAACAAGTTTTGAAAAGTAAACACACCAATATCAAGCCATCCACATGTTGGATGGTCATTGCGACTCAATAATCAAAATCATGGTAAATAAAAGGTAAATGAGTAGTCATTACTACTCCTCTGCATCAACCTCCTCATCAACAAGTGTAAGACCTGCATTCTCCATAGCGGTCTTGTATTCCTCGACATTGGTAGGCAAGGCCTCTACTTTGGCTTTGAGAGCCCTCTTCTGTGAACGAAGTCTCTCAGTCACCACCTGCTGATGCTCGAGCTCGAATTCCTTGGCTTCTAGTTCTGCAGTCATGTCTCAAATCCTCTTGTTCCTATCTTGGACTCTTTTCTCTTGACTCTTGAACTTTCTATCCTGACTCTCAAACTTGGCCTCCATTTCCTTGACTATCTCATCTTGCTCTGCGAAGAGCTTGTACTTCTCACGAAGCTGCACCTGGAGTTCGTCATTTCTAAGCATGACGTTGGTCCTATCAGTATCTAGGTGCCTAAGAAGAACCTCTAATTCCTGGAGGTATAGACGAATCGGCTCTGCTGTCTCTCTAGCAGTATCCTCGAAGTCAATGGCCTCACCATCCTCGTCACGTCTACCGAAGGCGTGGAAGTGAGTACCTCTAATCTCCCGAGAGTGTCTCCCTAACAAGCGTCCAAGCAAATCCTGCATGACTACCTCTAGGCCTCTCTCCTTGTCATCATGCATGAGCTTGAAGGTGATGGCCTCCGTGGCTGGCTCAGTCTGGCGTCCTGGCTGAGTAACCTTGAAGCCCCAAAGGTCCTTCCTCTCGAACTTGGTGAGGGGAAGCATCATGATGGTAGGAAGTGGGAGGTTGAGCAAACTAGTGAGCTCAATAAGACGAGTGCCAAAACGAGTTCCCTTGAACTCTTCAGCCATGCTGATAGTAACATTAGGCATCTATTTTATGAGATAGAAAAAGTTAGAATCAACACAATTGAAGATAAATCACAATACAACGCATCACAGGCATATCAAAACACACAAGTCATGACATACATAAATCCATTACAAGCATCCAAGGTTCAACTTATTTTAGACAACATTTTTGGAAAATATAAAGATAAGTGTGGTGGTCCAACTAACGAAGTACGTTACAATCCCATCTCACTTGCCAAGTTGTCTAACAAGGCATCTCTAGAGTCCATGATGTCATTTCTTAAACGTCGGTTGGTAGCCTCTAACTCTTGGGTATGCTTCTTTTCTTCCCTAAGGTCATTCTGGGTGTTGAGCATTCTGCACTTGATTCTATCACCAAGCTCTTTGATGGCCTTCCAAGCTGCATCCTTTGCTGATTCAAAGAATGTGGTGTGCATCACTGAGTTGGTGACCATGCAGAATCCTGATTCCTTGTGGTTGTCTTCCTTGTTTTTATACAAGTGAAGTTGCACCCACCAGTATTCAACTCCTTCATCCATCACGGGAAAACCTTTGTACACAGCTGCACCATGTATTCCCATGGCAACCATGAGGTCCTTGAGAGCCTTGGGGAATTCTGTCTCACATTCCAAAGTCATAGTCATGAGTGGTCCCTTCCTCACGGCTTCGTTGATGGAGTTCATCTACAAATAGATATGAGAAAGAAGATTAGAAAAGTTTACGAGAAGAAAAGACAAGTGTTGGAAGTTGTTGAAAATTTATCCTTAGTGGTTTCCAATCCTAGGTCATAATCCTACAGGCAACACAGTGCTCTGATACCATCTGTAAGATCCCTCCCTCTATAAAGGTAAGGATCCCTGTGATTGCAATGCTAGTCCCTGGATCAATGCTAGCATCCACAGTTTAAGATGAAGTACATAGAAACAAAGGTCATTATTACATATCATTCCAGAAACAAACATAGTCTTTTACAAACTCCATGGCCACAGGCCTAATACAAGAGTTCAAATATATAATAAGATAAATAAGTCTTCATCTTCATGTGCCACAGGCAAGCATGTTGAGTGTAGACTCATAACCCCTAATCATCATCAGAATAACCTGCAACATCACAAGTTACAGCCATAGTGGGTCAATACATTGGAATAGTATTGGCAAGTGATACCTTAGAAGATATTAGTAGTCTATATACTATATGCATTTTGGCTAAGTGTAGCTTAGGCTTGCTTTGCTCAAAATAGGTTTTACCTATCAGTTGAAAACACTAAGTTTTTCTTTGACAAAACTTTCCCAAGGAATCACCAATAGACATTGGTGAACCTTTACCCTTGTTCAACCACAAGTTTTAACTTAGAAATTGGGATGAGGAGATTCTTGATAGCTTCCATGTCTTGATGCTCAAGTTGTCCAATACCAGGGACATGGCTAAGTACTTAGATTCTTCCATCTGCAGAGGTTGTGCACTTTCCCCACAAGACTTGATTTTCACCAAGACAGGACCTTTCAGAAGCCTTCCCTTAGACCAAATGTACGCGCTCCAACCTATCATCCCACTACCACCAACTGTCCAAATGGCTAAGTTATTGCAACCTATATGATCCAGGCAGAGCCCATAATGCCATGTGGCTGCACTAGAAGCTTCTTAACATTTGGCATCTCAAATCCCTTTGTTCCTGGGTGGCTTTCCACAAGTGAGATACACAAGGTAAACCATAGAAATGGGCCTTGTGTAACCACTCAACACAAACCATTCTTTCCCTTCCACCCAGGTGTTTCATTTACTTAGTTGTTTTATTAAGCAAAAACTCAAGTCCAAAGACTTAGAAATATTTACTCATAGCATGAATTTATAACCACCCATGGTTACTACTAGCTAGGCTAAGCATGGCATTGATAAGCATCTTAACTTAGAAATTTCTAGCAATTCTACAACTACTAGGATTTCCCAAGCATAGCATATAGATCAAAATATTCATGCAAGTCTAGCAAAATATTTCTAGTGCATAGTTGAAAAACATAGGAATAAAGTCATGAAGCACCACTTGCCTTGGCAGTTTGGGGAGTAGCAACAATCTTCACAATCACAATCACTATTTGCACCAAAATCTACACATAAAATAATGGTACAAAATCACATACACAAAATATACAAGCAAAAATACATGAATGTATGCAAAATGCCATGTGATGATTTTCTACACCAAACAAGACAAGTACACAGTACTGAATCATAAACAAGTCCAAAATAAGCCAAATAAACTTTATTTGAATAACATAACATTTTTCAAATAATTACTATACACAAATTATGCCTACAAATGTTTCTGTAAAAACAACCATTTTTACAGAGGCAAAACATTAAACACATTGCATAAAGAGAAAGGATTTTCTCTCCTGATTCCAATGATATAAAATTTGTAAAATTTGGACGTGTGGTTTGAAAGTTATGAATTTTGCAAGTTTACAAATCCAATAGATCAAATTCTGATTTTAAATCCAGAGTCTGGCCACATGGCGTGTTTCTATTCGCCCATACCGTTTCGTGTGGATCGACTAGCATGGACCGTCAGATCTAACTTAGATCGCACAGCCAGATCTGTTCTGTACCCCTTCGATTAAGTGATCTATCTAACACGTTGGATCTAGATCCAACGGTGGCCGATCAAGCGACCAAAGTTTGGCGGCGCGCGGCGATGGTGAGCGGCGGCGTGCTCAGTCTACGGCGTCGCGGTGGCTACATAGGGGGCTGGGGTCGTCGGAGAGGCTTACCAGACTCGTAGAGGCGTGATGGAGCTCAACGCGGCAGTGGCTTGTCAAGGGGCGCACAGACACGGTGGGAATTCCTCGTCGGAGTGGAGGCAGACGTCGGGTACGGCTGTTCGTCGTCGTGGCCGGAGTTGTAGACCATGCCAGAGTGAAACAAGCGTTGGGTTAGGTGCGCACGAGTCTGGCGAAAACGTGAGCGTCAATAAGAGGGACGGGGGCGGTCGGAATTTACCAGGAGGCATCACTGGAGTGGAGACAGACGGCGGCGTTCACTTGTCGTTGAAGTTGCCGACGAATGGGAGCGCTCGCGGACAAGTGGGTGATGCTGGCAGGTGCATAGGGAGATGGGGAACTTGCTCGTGGTGTCTGGAAGGCAAGGGGCGATGGTGGCTTGCCGGAATTTACTGCCGGAGTTCGACTGTGCAGCGGCGGAGTGAGAGCAAATACTGGCAGCCTGGTGGCGCTTCTGGCTAGCTCTGTTGGGGGAAATGGCCGCGAGGGGGAGGGGTTTAAGTAGCCGGAGCAGGGGCGAGAGTTACGCGCGGCATCAACGGCAATCAATCGGAGTTTAAACGCGGCAGTGATGGAAGGAAGAAACGGCGAGGCCTGGTCGTGGGCGGGATTTTGGGGACGACGGCGCTGACATGGAGAGGGCCCAGTGCTCAGTGTCTACGGGGATGGTTCATCGTGGGTGAGAAAAGGCAGAGAGAAGAGTGGCCCGGGTGGGCTGTTTTTGTCTGATGGGCCGAAAGGCTGGCGCCAGGCCCAGTTGGGTTTTCTATTTCCTTTTCTTTTTCCAGAATGATTCTCAGGATTCAATTTCAAACAAAATCAAAAGCATTTGAAATCAAACCTTTTCTGGATTTTTGTAAAGTGTAAACTTCATAATATTGGACACAAAACCTTGCTGTCTCATTGGACTTGCTTGGTCTTTTTGGAAAAATCAAAATAAACAGTGCCATAGCACTTGATTTGTATAGGTTTTGAAAATGGTTTAAAACCATATTTGTTTTGTAAATTTTTGTCCAAACTCTAACATTCAACCAAAACAACATGAGATCAAACAAAGTTTGGTTTAAAACAATTATACTCTCATTTGAGAGTGGCATTAGATTAATGCTTGCTCACATAAAATAATAACACTAAGTGCTTCTGTTTTCTTGAAATGAGTTTGAAATTGTTTCCCTAAATTATATGTATGCATGAATGATATGCAATCTTTGAAAACAAGATTTTAGGGATGTTACACTAAACCATGGATTTGGTTAGTTGATGCTTGAGACAATCTTGGCTTTGAAAACTAGAGATTCTCATATCTGAGTTCCCTATGACCAATGATGTTGGTCTGAGGCTTAGGGATTCAAATCTTATCTAGTTGTTTCATCTAGATAGTCCTGGTAGTGGTACCAGCTATTCTTTATTGAATCATAGATTGGAAAAATGATAGTGAGCTTGATCAATCTATGGATTCCAAAGATTTGTTTCTAAGGTGCTACTCTTCCTTTAGAGATGTGCCTAGAAATAGATCATATGTATATGTATGATTGAATTGTAGAATATGGTTTGACAACCAGAGCAAGGATGTTGCTCTGAGCTCTGGTTGGATTCTGGTGCTTTGCTGTTTGCCTTTAGATTTTCAGAAATCCCTATGATGGATTCACCCCACTTGGGTGTCTTCTGAGGGTTTGTTTTGTAAAACAACACATGTCTTTCTCTAAATAAGATGATTAGATCATGTGAAGGTTTTATGAAACTCACCACAAAATCGGATATTTGTGGAGTAAGTTGGTGATGATCTTGATCTGGTTTTGCTGGACTCTTGTGCTTGATCTGGAGCTAGCCTGCTCCTCCTAGCTCCTGGGCTTGGCCTTGCTGTCCACCTTGTTCATCTCCCTCCTTATGTCACCATCCTGGTGATGTTTGGGTTAATCTGGTGGTTGGTTTGGCTGCTGTTCTTGGTTTACTTGCTGTTCACCCTGGCTGTGGTGTGGTGTGGTGTGGTGTGGTAATGCACTGGGGTGCTTCCCCACGGCTGCTCTGGTTTTGTTTGATCTGGCTGTGCTTGTGCAGTCGACAGCACACCCTTGCATGCTTGTGTGTATGTGTAGCATGTGTGCCTGCTATGCACATATGGATAGGTTCAGAAGATTTGATCTTACTGTTACCAATCTACTTTTACCTTGGCTGGTGAACTGATCCCTTTTGGCTGTCCTTTGCATTCTGGCTGTGAATTTATGAAAGATGAAATCTTTCATGTTGGTGAAACTTGCCCCTCTTTAACATTTCTCAATGATGAGATTGTCAAGTGCACCTCACTGACATATCTGAGAGAAATACATACTAACACTAATCTTGTTTTATTTCTGTTTAATCCTTGTTTTGCAGGTTCAAAGATAAAGATGAAGATTTAGTTTAGGTTTTAGATATAGGATAGTTAGTAGATGTAATGTTCTTAATCCTTTGTATTTTTTTATAGTTCATGTAATCTTTATTTTATTCAATTGTAATAAAGATTATGTTATTATTAATAAAGAAGATTCTTATTCTTTATTCTATTGTATCTTGTTTATGTATTTATAATATGAAAATGAATTTCATAATTTCTATTGTTTTGAGATTTCAGTTATACTACCTATATCTTAATTAATTTAAGATTCAAATCTTATATCTAAATCATTTAAATTATTATTCAAACACTTAAGTTTTTAAATTCAAACCCCTTTCAAAACACACATAATTCTTTTAAGATCACATCAAAGTTTATAACAATCCTACTTTAAGTCTAAACCTAATCTTAAAGTAAGAAAGAAACATTGATCACTTAAGATTTTATTTGGCGAAAATTTTACCCATTTTTTTACAAATAGATGCATGCAACAATACATAATCCTAAATCTACCCTTCGTTAGGTTCCTAAATGCTGGGATGTTACACTATAGCAACCTATTTTGACCATGAGATATGGAAGATGGATGTCAAAACGGCTTTCCTTAACAGAAATTTAACTGAGGACATGTATATGATACAGCCCGAGGGTTTTGTCGATCCGGCTAATGCTGACAAGGTGTGCAAACTTCAGAAATCCATTTATGGGTTGAAGCAAGCATCTCAGAATTGGAATATTCGCTTTGATCAGGTAGGCAAATCGTTTGGCTTCATCAAGAGTGATCATGATTCTTGTTTCTACAAGAAGTTTAGTGGGATCAAAGTAAACTTTCTGATCTTATATGTGGATGACATATTACTGATTGGAAATGATGTCTAGATGTTGCAAGAAACCAAGGAATCATTGGAAAGGAGTTTCTCAATGAAAGACTTGGGTGAGGCAACATATATTCTCGGAATCTGGATCTATAGAGATAGATCAAGATGGCTCATTGGATTGACTCAGAGTACTTATTTGGACAAAGTGTTCAAGAAGTTCAACATGGAATCGTCTAAGAAAGGGTTCTTACCGATGTCCCATGGTGTAAAACTTAGCAAGACTCAGTGTCCTTCGACAACTGATGAGAGAAGTCGGATGAGGGCGATTCCGTATGCTTCTACAGTCGGATCCATCATGTATGCCATGATTTGTACTAGGCTGGATGTTTCATATGATCTAAGTGTTGTGAGAAGATACCAGGCTTATCCTGGAGAGTGATGACCCACAAGTATAGGGGGTGTATCGCAGTACTTTCGATAAATAGGAGTGTCGATCCCAACGAGGAGCAGAAGGTGTTGACTAGTGGTATGGAGCAGGAAATCTCTATAAATACTTAGCGAACGGATTTTTAGGGGTTTTCTGATAAAGCAACAAAACAAAGTGCAAGTAATAAAGACAGCAAGCAAGTGGCCCAATCCTTTCTTAGCAAAGGACAAGCCAGTGGAAATACTTATAAGGACCAAACGTTCTCGAGGACACATGGGAATTCTGTCAAGTGCTTTCGCTTCAAATAGCGGAGTACTCTTCTTTGGTGTTGTAAGTGTTGTGCGGGTGAACATGTGCTAACATATCGAACTTACTTGGACTAATACATACTTGTGATTAAACCCCCTGCAAGCATCTGCAACTATAGGAAATTAATTAAGATATAAATCTAACCACAGCCTTAAACTCTGAGATCCTACGCTCCCTTGTGCAAAGGTTTCCTAATAGGGGTTCAGGTTTCTGTCACTCCGGCAACCTCACGATTAGTAGCCAAATACACAATTCATTCCCCTAGGCCGTGAAGTATCATGTAGTCGACGTTCACATGACACCACTAGAAGAATAGAACCACAACTTAAATACTAAACCATTGAATAATAACTCAACACAAATCCACTACTAACAACATGACTTCTTCCATGTCCTCAAGAACTAAACGAACTACTCACGAGACATCATATGGATCAAGATCAAAGATGATATGGTGATGGATAACAATCTGAACATAAACAATAATCCAATGGTTCCACTCACAAGCATCAACTACAATAGTAATCAACACCGGGAAAGTTTCCCCTAATGAACTAAGCAAGTATTCAACACGATTGTTACAGCGGGATGGAGTAATGATGAGGGTGCTGGTGGAGATGATGGTGTGGATGATTATGATGATCCCGATGAAGCCTAGCTTGACGATGGTGTTGATGGCGACGATCTCCCCTCTCCGGGAAGGAATTCCCCTGGCAGAAATCTGTCTACCAGAGAGATCTTTCTCTCTCGGTGTTTTCTGCCCTGCAGAGGCGGCAGAAATCTATCTGTGGTCGCTCCCCTCGTGCTAGGGTTCCGTAAGGAATATATAGGCGAGAGGGCGGAGTTAGGAGCCGAGCAGGTGGGCCACACCTGCCCTAGGCGCGGCCCAGGGGGGACCCACGCCTAGGGGGGTGTGGGCCCCCTTGTGGCCCTTCTATGCCTCCCCTTATGGCTTCCTCTGTCTTCTGGGAAAATATATTTTTCCCATATTTTTCTGGTATTTTCCTGATCTTCGCGAAATTGCATCAAAACACCTCTTTTTCCATCAGAATCCAGACTCTGGCAGTTCATCCTCCAAGAATCATCCAACATGCATAAAATAGATGAAAATACATAAGTAATACCTCATAATAAAACATATATCAATGAATAGAGGCAAATTATGATATAGAATGGTGATGCAAATTGGACGTATCAACTCCCCCCAAGCTTAGACCTTCGCTTGTCCCCAAGTGAAAACTGAGCTCAGTAAACATGTCCACAGGTTTATGGAGTGAAGTGTCGATGAAAGAATACAGACAAGAAGCATCACACTTACCATTGCACAACTCATAGAAGAAAGCAACTCACCATTATATAACTTAGCTTGCAACAAGTACAGGAGTCACAATAGAGATGCATAAAGATAAATCATAATTGGAATTGGCAAACTTTGTTCTTGGTCAGAGAACACTTGGCAAATAGTTTCACAAAAAGATTTTTGTAGAAGTTTTCACAACAGGAGCACTCTTTGCTCAAAAAGGTTTTTCACAATGAAGGCTTTCAAAGTAATACTAAATAGATAAGAGTTTTGTGCAAACAAGGAAGATAAAGAACATGATTGAATAAATCACCATATGAATACTTGAAACACAACAACTCAAATGCTTGCTGGAGATAGAGAGGAAGTAGGTTTACTGACTCAACTTGGAAGTAGGAGAAAGGTCCCTTCATAGAGGGAAGCAGGGATTACAAGTCATAAAGAGCTTCCAAAAGATTATGGTACTTACTAGCTTTGAGCCCTCATTGCCCCTATCATAGGCATCTTGAGATGATTAAGGTTAAAGTGAACAGGGATGGAGTATATGCTTGACGAAATATAAGTTGGAAATCTCATGTCCCCTGAATATGAGGGCCACTACTCATGCTACTCAACTTCAGTTACCGGTAAGTTCTTGTCATTGTAAGTACATGTGTATCATAGAGAACCGCCAAAAGGGGGTACCCCTTGCACATGGTACAGGAGCTTTCCCATAACCAAAATGATAAGGCAAGCAGACAATGAGCATCTCAGTGATCTTTTTATTTACTATGTGCATAGATTTTTATTGAGGATGCTTCACAGATAGCTCACTATGGTGATGCTGCAAGTTTCCACCATGATTAGGCATGGCTTAGGCTAGCTGCCTAGGCATTTCTCTAACACAAAATACAAACTCCATGGACTTACAAGTTCCATCTTTATTTCATACCGGTGACATCCACAGATAAAATAGCACGATATCAACTGTGTACAAAGTACAAGTGCAATGTTGAAAACGTTCCCCGTGACAGCACGGTTCTGCTAATCCCAACGTATAGGTGCAAGCATATACAACTTTGATGACACAATGGTTCAAGTCTATTAGGGGCAAGGAAATAAGGTGTGCCATCAAGTTCGTGAGAGCTTTACTAACTAGTTTTCTCATAACAAAATACTTTTTAATTCGAAAGATAGATGAAGCTTGAGAATTTGCTTGGAATAGCAATTATGCTACTAGGTAGATATGGTGGACACAAATGGCACAGGTTTTGGTTCAAAGAGATTGGAAACATGAGAAGTATGCCTTCTCAAAATAGGTTTTTGGCTAGCAAGGCTGGGTAGCAAGCACAAGAGTTGAAGGAAACAAGCAAACATACAAGTAATAAAGCCAAACATGCAATCTTCGTTGAAGACACAAAATATCTTAAATAAAGAATACTAAGCTTATGAGCCAACAAGAAAGAGAATAGATGATACAAAATACCTGTAAGCTTTTTCTCTTTTTCCTTTCAAACCTCAAAAAGTGTTGCTACTGACTAGAGTTCGGTTTTCCAAAACCAATTTAGAGTTAATTGATGCTACCAAAGTGATGCCAATACTGATCAACAATATCCATCATATAATAGAGATTACAAACTAAAATAAGAGGTGCAAAAGGTAAAAGATGAGACTTCTAATTAATATTCCATAAAGGCACTCACACCAAGGGATACATAGATAATCAACTAAAGGAGAGATACTTCCACATGCAAACCAACCTATAAGATAACCTCTCTACCAAAGATATGAATCCACTAAAAAGGTAAAAGATAATGATGGTGATACCGCGACACTCCCCCCAAGCTTGGAAACAGCCAAGGGGATGCCAAACCTGATGATGAATTACTCCTTCAGTGGTGGTGGTGTTCTCTTGATAAGATCTTCAATAAGTTTCTTCAAATCCTCAATCTCAAAGGTCAGAGTACGAATCAACTCCGAATTCTGCTCAATGCGGTTCATGATCATGTCGGTACTAGAATTCCACTCCTTGTTATTCTTTCCCCACTCTTCCTCCTTAGAGTGTTCCTTCCCTGCATTGTTAGAACGAGGCATATCCCAAACCGAGGGCACGTTCCCTTTGGGAACATGTTGATATTGACGCTCATGTATAAGAGTATGGAAGGGTCTCTTGGTACGTGGAGGTGATGATCGTAGATTGTAGATAAGACGCGGAGGTTTCCCTCCTGTAGACATCCGTGCTGTCCTTCTAAGCTTGGTAGGTTTTGCCACCACTCCAATGCTTGCGACGGTAGCGCGGGTGTCCGGATGCTCGTCCTCCTCCATGTCTTCTTCATCCCCAACCAAGATCTCCTCCTCCTTGGGGTTTTGAGGATCATCTTCCTCGGGCTTCTTGCCTTTGTCGTTGGCAGAGATCGTGATGCTCTAAACTTGAGAATATTTCCTGACAGAAACAGATCGAAACGAAAACACGATGATAAAACGATGCACGAACCTCGGGGGATCCGGGGGGTTATATATTACGAAGTTTCAATGCATAAGGAAGGTACTGGTACGAACATGAGGCAGATACGGAGCTCGGGGGGCTCACTCCCCCCTCAGGCGCAGCCAGCTGGGGCACGCGCCTAGGGTGGGTGTAGCCACCCCGGCCTCCGTTTCCTCCTTTGTTATGTCTCGTAATCTTCCATATGTATTAAAAACATCAAAATATAAAAAGATTGGGCTTTCACGAACCTTTAGTTTTCACCACTTTTACCTATTCAAAGACGAACTCTGCAGATTCCATTCCTCTTTCTCCTGTAAATTCCTTTCCTAGAAGGTCTCACACAAACCTCAATGGCAACATTAGTGTAAACAAAAACAATAAACCTTTAGGTACACACTTTAACTGAAAACCCATCAAAACAAAGGCTTCTGTAAGAGGCAAATGCAAAAGATGGCAGAAATCTGTCAAAACAGACCAGCAGGTAAAGACTGATTTTTTTGAAAACCTTCTGTTGCTCAAATCAAAAAGTGCAAAACTAATGAAAGTTGGGTAACAACTTGGAGAACAAGCTCATAAAAAATTCAGCTCCAACCGAAGTACTGAGCTTCCTCACGAATTTTTACAATGCAGCACAAAAATCTGTCCCAGGACAACCACTTTTCACAACTCCTCTACTTCACAAAAGTAGTTGAACTTGACACAAAAACCAAAACAAAAAGGACAAGGAGCAGTTATTACTGAAGTAATAACTTCCAAGACTCGACAAAACTCTTGGGTTATCTCCCAAAAAGTACTTTTCTTTAATTCCTTTAAGTTAGGCTTGAAACTTTCAAAGATGCTCACAAAGGAGATAAATATTTGAAGTGAAAGAGAGCATCAAGAAGCAAATAACCAACACATTTGAGTCTAACCCACTTCCTATGCATGGGGGTATCATGAGAAAACAAATTGTTGAAACAAAAAGCCACTAGCATAGGAAGACAAAACAAATGCAACTTCAAAGCTTTCAACATAAAACGGGGAAACTTAACATTATTGAGATGCATAAAACCATGTTTCCCTCTCTCATAATAACTTTTAGTAGCACTTTGAATAAAGTTGACAATATAACTATCACTGGCAACAACTTTATCATCAGAATGAGCATACTTACAGTCATCAAAAAGAGGTCCAAGGTCATAGACTAAATCAATAGAAGCAATTTGTTCCGTCCTGAAATCTTTATTAGGCAAGCTATTTTCACAAGGAGCTTTAGCAAATTTGGAAAAGTTAAACTCATAAGAATCTCCCTCAAACTTAGTTAAAACTTTTTCCTTCTTACAATCTATAATAGCTCCACAAGTGTTCAAGAAAGGTCTACCAAAAATGATAGGAAAAGTTTTGCTAGCTGCTGAATTAAGCACTAGAAAATCAGCAGGATACTTAATCTTACCGCAGAGAACCTCCACATCTCTTACAATGCCAATGGGTCAAATGGTTTCTTTATTAGCAAGGTGAATAACCACATCAATGTCCTCAAGCTCACAAGGACCAATCTCATGCATAATTTTCCTATAAAGCTCATAAGGAATAGCACTAGAACTAGCACCAATATCACACAAACCATAGTAGCAATGATCACCAATTTTAACAGAAAGAACAGGAACACTAGCTTTTCTAGCTTTGCTAGGATGAGAGATAATATTAGAAGCGTCTTCACAGAAGACAATGTGCTCATCCTCTATATTTCTAGTGACAAGATCTTTCATAATAGCTACCATAGGTTCAGAATTAATTTTCTCATCGGGTTCCACAGTTTTCTTTGTACTTTTGTTATTTGCACTAATTATCATAGAGTATTCCTTTACCTTAGCTGGAAAAGGAACTTTCTCAACATGAGGTTCAGGCACAATATGATTAGTAGTACAAACTTTAGTACTTCTAACAGGAACATGACTAACAACATCTTTATAAGGTGCATGGTACTTATTCCACTTCTTCTTGGGAATTTCAATATAAGAGGCAAAGGCCTTAAAACAATTGTCAATACTTTGGGAATCAAGACCAAACTCATTACTAATATCATGGAAGTCATCAGTTCCCATAAAAGATTTAATGCATTCATAATCATAGTTTATACCCGACTTTCTTCCTTTGTCATTCTCCCAAGCTTCAGTGTTCTCTTGAATACGGTCTAGGAGATCCCATTTAGCTTCTTCCTTCATACGTGTGAATGATCCAGCACAAGAAGCATCTAGTAAATATTTATCATGAAGAGAAAGCCTAGCATAAAAGTTATTGATAATAATATTGTTAGGGAGTTCACGAATAGGACATTTAAGCATTAGTAACTTCAATCTCCCCAAGATTGAGCTGTAATCTCTCCAACTCGAGGCCAAAAGTTATATATCAGATTTCTATCCTTATGAATCTCACTGGGAGGATAAAATTTAGAATAAAAGAGAGATGCAATTTCCTCCCATTCCATGGATTGCCCATTCTTCAGCAACTTATACCATTCTTCATGTCTCCCTTTCAATGATATGAAGAGTAACTTCTTCTTCACCTATTCAGTTATGATACCTCACACTTAAACAACCCGCATAATTCATGGATAAAAATCAAATGATCACCGGGATGGACAGTTCCATCCCCTAAATAATAATTATCCATAACACGATCAACAATACTTGTTGGTATCTTAAAAGGATCTATCTCAACAGGTGGTGGTTCATCTACTACCCTAACAATGGTAGTAGTTTTCCCAAACAGAAAACCAAGTGGTTTATCCATATTGGAAACAAAGCAACAAACAGAAACAAAAGCAATACTCATAGTAGAAGTTTCCTTTACCAGTTCCACTCCTCAATAGCGCTTCATTCCCCGGCAACGGCGCTAGAAAATAGTCTTGATGACCCACAAGTATAGGGGGTGTATCGCAGTACTTTCAATAAATAGGAGTGTTGATCCCAACGAGGAGCACAAGGTGTTGACTAGTGGTATGGAGCAGGAAATCTCTATAAATACTTAGCAAACGGATTTTTAGGGGTTTTCTGATAAAGTAACAAAACAAAGTGCAAGTAATAAAGACAACAAGCAAGTGGCTCAATCCTTTCTTAACAAAGTACAAGCCGGTGGAAATACTTATAAGGACCAAACATTCTCGAGGACACATGGGAATTCTGTCAAGTGCTTTCGCTTCAAATAGTTGAGTACTCTTCTTTGGTGTTGTAAGTGTTGTGTGGGTGAACCTGTGCTAACATACCGACCTTACTTGGACTAATACATACTTGTGATTAAACCCCCTGCAAGCATCTGCAACTACGGGAAAGTAATTAAGATATAAATCTAACCATAGCTTGTGCAAAGGTTTCCTAATGGGGGTTCAGGTTTCTGTCACTCCGGCAACCCCACGATTAGTAGCCAAATACAGAATGCATTCCCCTAGGCCCATAAATGGTGAAGTATCATGTATTCGTCTTTCACATGACACCACTAGAAGAATAGCACCACAACTTAAATACTAAACCATTGAATAATAACTCAACACAAATCCACTACTAACAACATGACTTCTCCCATGTCCTCAAGAACTAAACGAACTACTCACGAGACATCATATGGATCAAGATCAAAGATGATATGGTAATGGATAACAATCTGAACATAAACAATAATGCAATGGTTCCACTCACAAGCATCAACTACAATAGTAATCAACACCGGGAAAGTTTCCCCTAATGAACTAAGCAAGTATTCAACACGATTGTTACAGCGGGATGGAGTAATGATGAGGGTGCTGGTGGAGATGATGGTGTGGATGATGATGATGATCCTGATGAAGCCTAGATTGACGATGGTGTTGATGGCGACGATCTCCCCTCTCCGGGAAGGAATTCCCTCGGCGGAAATTTGTCTATCGAAGAGATCTTTCTCTCTCGGTGTTTTCCGTCCCGCAGAGGCGGCGGAAATCTATCTGAGGTCGCTCCCCTGGTGTTAGGGTTCCATAAGGAAGATATAGGCGAGAGGGCGGAGTCGGGAGCCGAGCAGGTGGGCCACACATGCCCTAGGCGCGGCCCAGGGGGGACCCATGCCTAGGGGGGTGTGGGACCCCTTGTGGCCCTTCTATGCATCCCCTTATGGATTCCTCTGTATTCTGGGAAAATATAATTTTCCCATATTTTTCTGGTATTTTTCTGATCTTCACGAAATTGCATCAAAACACCTCTTTTTCCATCAGAATCTAGACTCCGGCAGTTCATCCTCCAAGAATCATCCAACATGCATAAACAGATGAAAAGACATAAGTAATACCTCATAATAAAACATATATCAATGAATAGAGGCAAATTATGATATAGAATGGTGATGCAAATTGGACGTATCAGAGAGATCCACTAGACAGCGGCTAAAAATATCCTAAAATACTTGAGAAGGACTAAGGATATGTTTTTAGTTTATGGTGGTGAATATGAACTCAGTGTAAAGGGTTACATGGATGCGAGTTATCTTACCGAATCTGATGATTCTCGTTCTCAATCCAGATACGTGTTTATTATAAATGGAGGTGCTATGAACTGGAAGAGTTCCAAGCAAGAGACTGTGCCTGCATCCACAATAGAGGCTGAGTATATTGCCGCCTTGGAGGCAGTAAAGGAAGCCGTTTGGATGAGGAATTTCCTCATGGATCTTGGTTGTGTTTAGGGCTCGTCCAATCTGTTAGACGTGTATTGTGACAACAATGATGTTATTGCACAAGCCAAGGAACCTAGACAACACCAGAATAACAATCACATACTCATGCGGTACCACCTGATTCGCTAGTTCGTAGATCAAGGTGATATCAAGTTATGCAAGGTACACACAGATGCAAATATTGCGGATCCGTTGACAAAGCCACTACCACAGCCAAAGCATGAGGCGCACCTAAGAGCTATGGGCATTAGATGCCTATATATGTGATGTCGGAAGATTGACTCTAGTGCAAGTGGGAGACTATTGGAAATATGCCCTAGAGGCAATCATGTATGATGATATTTCCCATTGTATTCATAAAGATATTAAGTTGTCCTTGTATAAACATCTGATGTGTATCATAGAATATGTGATTCGGTTGTGGAACTATACATTCATGTTGTTTGTACTAAATGTCCTTGGTCATCGAGGTTGTGCTGGACACACAACTTAGACCAATGTGAAAGTCGGCTTGATGACTCGGTTCCACTTGTCATGGGCATGGAGATGCTATTCCGACTTACACAGATTCGGCTAAAGAGTTTAGCGAGCTCGATTGAACCATATTGAGATATAACGAACAAGTTGTCATTTGTATATCTCAATCAATGTAATCCTTGGACCTGAGGTTATTGCAAAATCCGAGTTGAGGATCACCGACTTAGGTTCTGTCAAATGTTGATCTGTAAATGGGCAGTTATAAAGGCAGAGTTCAGGTCGAGTGAGAATCAAGCTGCGTGATGTGAATAACCAAGATGGGATTTTGCCCCTCCACTTGGAGAGATATTCTCTAGGCCCTCTCGGATGATATGATTCGGAAAGCATGGCCATGCACGACTTGGTTAAGTGTCAACCGACGCGATCGACTAAGAGTTAGTCGGGTGAATCACTTATCTCGGATCGAGAAGAGAGTCGGACTATTTAAGGGATGACAAATATTCGCCTATAGTCTGACAAGGTATATCGTGAGGCAAAAGGGACTCAGACGCGAGTCGTATTGAAAAGGCAAGTCGCCATGACTCATTGGTACTTGGGAGTCGGCACGTTCTGCTAGGAGCCGCTACCAATTGATCGATTGAGAGTCGTACTCCAATCGTGTCCAAGTAGCTATGAGCCTACGGGGTCACACACTTACCCGAGCCGGATTTGGACTGAGTCAGTGAGTCGGACTCATAGGGACTAATATTATATGGGCTTTAGTGAATGGGCCACGAGAGTGGAGCCCACATTCACTCCCTATATATAGTGGAGCACAGTAACCCAGAAGGGTTAATCGTTGATCGGCTAGGTCATTCCATGAGTTGGATACCTAACTCCATAGCAGTCCTGCCATCGTAATGAACCTAGCAGTTCGCCGCCGGTGCTCCTCCTTGTACGTGTGGATACCAGCAGAGGTGATGTACGATCAGCACCAGGACGATCGAATCGTAAGGACTACACTGTATTCAACAGACGTGCTACATCAGTAATCTGCAACTGCGCGTCTAGTGGTAAACCTCGTGGCCTTTTACCTCAGCTAGATCTTGGGATCACCATGTTAGAGGAAAATTTTGTTTTATCTCAGCGTGGACCAACACTTTTATGTCACCCGGCGTCGCCCTTCTCTTTTGACCATACTTTACCATGGTCCCTCCTGAATTTTACTCGAAAAGCTGCCATGTGTCTTCTCTGACTCGGCCTTCCCTCGTGAGACCCGGCTCGTTGCTTCCTGCAAGGTAAACATATTTGTCCTATGTGGGCCGACATACTCCTTATGTCGGCCACACATAGGCTCCGTATCCCGGCCGCTAAGACCCGGCCAGAGATTTCTTTGACTTGGCATAAGCCAAGATGGGTAATGTTTTACCCCTTATGACCCTACCGGGGGTTATCCCCCCAACATTAGTCTCCGAAGCTGGGGAGGCCTAACAGTTTTTGTTGTTAGGCGTCTCTAGGTTCCTTTAATGCATTTGGAACTTCTCTTTTCTCTTTGCATTTATTATGCAGGACACTCTGTTTGGCGTAACCTCGATCTTTGCCGAGTCTGTTCTGTCCTTTCCGAGTCTCATCTTTGACTTTCTGCTCCATCCTTGCCTCGTGCCGAGTCATTTTTGACGTTGCCGGGTCATTTTGGGCTTGCCTTAGTCACTAAAAGGCTATAACCATGATTGCTTGCCTCAAATTCTGTCTCAAATCCTGACTGCACAGTGACGGCAACGCAGTTACTCCCGTCACTATGGCAGTCCCATTGCTCAGTGCCTCGTGTCATGCGCAGGATGACGTGGCTTTGGATTTTCCGTGTATCGCGTACACGTGGCGCTTGCTGATGCGCTCACTCGGCCGGGTACACGGCAACACAGCGGCCACATAGTGCAAAGAGATCCCATGCTGATTTTTTTACTCCACTTAAGTAGGGGCGTGGGGAACTTAACTGCCCCTGCTGGTTCAGTTTCCCCCTTTGCCTTCTTCTTCCTTGCGCCTCTCAATCTAGAACTGACCCATTGCTCTTCCTCTTTCTTGCTTCATCGCGCCCACAATTCTATCCTCCTTCTTCCAATTCACCGACGGGTCCCTGTGTTTCTAGGCCTCTTCCAACGGCGGAAGAGCCTGAACCGCTCGAGGTCATGGATGCACGCAATGGCGGCGAGTAAGTGGAGGAGCACGAGGCCGCCGGCGAGCACGGCGGATGGGAGGGTTTCGAGGTCACCGTGGAGGAACTTGAGTGGTTGCGCTCCACCATGTGTATTCCACTCGAGGTCGATTGCTGCCTCCCCGTTGGTGAGATCGTTCCCAAACCTGAGCCTAATGAGCACGTGGTTTTACTTTCACATTTTGAGCACGGCTTTGCTCTTTCCGTTAGTGATTTTTTCAAGTCTTTTCTTTCCACTTTTCAACTACAAACCCATCACCTGTCTACCAATTCTATTGGCTCTCTCCCCTGTTTCATATCCGCCTGCGAAGGCTATCTCGGCATTTGGCCCACTGTCCTTCTTTGGGCCAAATATTTCAACTTCCGAATCCAGGTTGTCCCTGACCCCTACGTTCCTCACACTAAGAAGAGGCCCACCAGGTGCGGTGCTGCAAGCATCATGCCCAGGAGGGATTCTGTCTTCCCCCGGGTCACCGGCATTGATACTTGCAAGAAATGGCATAGAACCTTTTTCTATGTCAAGAATAACGGTTCCAACAACTATATTTGGCTTCCCCCCTTCAAGGACGAGGTTCCCAGCAAGCAGCTTTGGAAGCTTGACCCGCGCGACAAGAACAAGGCAGTGAGTGAGGCTCATGGGATCATCGAGAGGTTGCTTGACCCGGAGGAGAACTTCCATTTAACCGAGGAAGACCTCATGTGCGCCTTCATCACCCGTCGAGTCAGTCCCATTCAGGCCAGAAGCCACAAGATGTGCTTCATGAGTGGTCCCCGTGATCCTACTCGGCACTCCACCCTAGAGCTCACCAACGATTCCGTCGCCCGCTGAGTCAACTCAATCTTTAAGCTGAACTTAGCGGGAAACTAGGCTTGGAGTTTTCCTCCTTTCAGCCGAGATAGGCTTGTCCCGTGGGCAAGCGTCCGAGTAACTGAGGTCAGCCGACATACTTTATCCGGCGCTTACTCGTCGTTCTGTCCTTTTACTGATTTCATTCTATTTATCTTTCGCATAATCTTGTGCATCAGGTCGATGACAACACTGTCCCTCCTGGCAGTTATCTCGATGATTGATCAGATGAATATGAGGTTGAGTATGACCTGGAGTGTTTCATGCCGATCCCGCATGCTGCCGCTGCTCCTGCTTCGGGTAAGAACTTCACTCGAAATCCTTTGCGGGATTGGTCAGAAGATGATGATGTGGATTGTGAAGTCCTGGAGGTACTTGTTCTTTGACCTAACCTTTTGACTTGTCCCATTGAGCTTTGCATTTACTGATGCAGCTGGCCAGGTACACGAGGATCCTCCTCTTGCTACCGGTGGGTATGGCAAGATCCCTGCCGCCAAGCCAAATAAGCGGCACGGGGCTTCCTCCAGTACTCAGCCTTCCAAGAGGCGCCGAGTCGATCCTGCCGCTGCTCCTAAAGCCACATCTTCCTAGCCTCGCAAGACTACTGTGCGCCGGGTCATTCGTCGTACTCCGCGCAACCCCACTATCTCCGGGTAACTTTTGCTGTCTGTTATCTTAAGTTTTCCTCTTATGTATTTGCTTTGTTATAGACTTCTGTTTTTATTTTCAGCGCTGCTATGTCTGCCAACCAAGCAGCACCCAGCATTACCTCCTCTATGTCGAAGCCCGTTTCTCCTCCCCGTGCCGATCCAGTTCTGCAGAGCCCCGTTCGGGTCACTGCCCCCACAGCTGAGGATCCCGAATCTCAGAAGGAGGCTGATCCAGCGGCGCGCTCGTCAGAGGAGACTCGGCCTCCTTCTCTTGTTGCCCTTTCTGATCAGAACCTAGGACCCGGCACGAGCAATATCGTTGTCGAGTCCGCCCAGAACACCCCTGTTATAACTCCTCCTGTTGTTGATCCAACGGTGAACCCATCTATCGCTCCCCTGCCAGTTGTCAAGCCTGCTCATTCGGCTCCATTGTCTTCTCAAACCAGTACCAGATCTGCTCCCCCTGCCTCTACGGTCAAGGATAAGACTCGGCCTGTTCCTCAAGGCCAGACTCGCTCTGCGCCCATTAAGCCATCAGCTTCGAGGCAATTGACCTTGGTCTACGCCCCAGGCTCCCCTCCGCAGATTCGGCCCACACCATCAACAATGACACCTGCTCCGGCAGGTCAGTTGGGTGAATCTGCCGCTGTCGGGTCTGGCAGCATTCTCAGGGCAGGCACCTTGCATGCTAGTGTTGTTGCTACCCGTGCCGGAGTGGGATCTAGCCTGAAAAAAGGACAAGTCCTTACTCGGACACTCAGCGGGCAGGGACTTGTCTCTGCAGAGCGCTATGCCTTAGCTTGGGATGCCGCACGCGAGCAAGAGGTGAGCTCTAGCTCTGGACAGCAGCTGCAATCGGGCCCCAAGGCCGTCTCCGAGATGACACAGCAGGCCATCGCACTGATGGCCCGAGTAGATCATGTGAACGAGGTATGTGATATCATTACTATTTTGCGTATCGAGTATTTTTATATTCATACATGTTCCCTAGTCCCCGAGGTTACTGCCGAGTAAGGGACTTATTCGATTGTAACCTCTTAGGTAAAACATGGCTCTTTTTTTGCCTAGATCCTATGCCGAAATTTCCATCCCTAACCTATGAGGTCACTAGCGAGTAGGGCACTTAGTCGGCTGTAAACTCAACCATTTGCATGCATCCTTTCCACTTTCTGCCGAGATAGAATTACTTGATCTACTTAGTATTTTCTGATTAGATTTATTTCGTGTAGCTTACGCATAATGAGCGTACCAAGGTACATCAGGCTCTACTTCTGGAGTATCGAAAGCTTGAGGTTGATCACCAGGGTTTGCAGGCTGAGGTTCAGGGCCAAGGTATTTTTCTTACTCGGCTTGCTTTTACTTAGCAACTCTTTTTTGGTTCCGTCCTCTTGATTTTTCCTCACTGTTCTTTCCACAACTTCTGCCCAATCCACCATTGACATGCTGCACAAGCAGATCAGCGATGCTGAAAGTAATTCCCTTTTCCTTAGAAATCTTGTGATTGCCTAGCATTTGTGTTTCCTCATTTTCCATTTTTATCTCGGCAAGGCCGAGATGGTTTGCTGTTACTAACGAGTCACACGTTCCAAATAAGCAAACCATCACCATGTCGAGCTCCAAAAGGAGCGAGACGAGGTGACTGGGCTGAAGCAGCAAATGGTGGAGATGGAGCAGAAGCACAAGTCTGAGATGGAGGGCTTGCGCTAGGAGTTCTCCGAGAAAAATGAACAGCATGCCGCCAGTGCCGAGAAAACAAAGCAATTTCTTAAGGATGCCGAGTCAGTGGTGGAATCAGCCCATCAAGATCTAGACGCTCTTCAGGCCAAGGCAAAGACCCGGCAGACCAAGCTCGACATGATCAACACTTTCATCGGTAGTGAGTTCTTACTCTTTTCACTGTGCTCTTATCCCTACTCTTTACTTCTTTTTTGCTGTTTTTGATGCTCCTCTGATTTCGCAGAGAACTTCCCTGAGGCCGACATGTTCGCCTTAAGGGCTATGAAGAAAGTGCGAGCCGAATCTAAAGCTCCAGCAGATGGCGAGATCACCATCGATGAGCACCTTGCTGCCCTCTCAGAGCGTGTCACAACTTTGAAGTCATGCGGTGTCGACTTACTCAAGTCGGCTATCCATGCATTCATGATGCTCTGGCCAGATGAAGATGCGTCTACGCTCGTTGAGCCTCTTGATGCCAAGATGCTACTCACCGAGGAAAGACTTGATTAGTGGCGAGAGTCGGCTGGCCATGTCGCGGCGGACAAGGCCCTTGCCTTTGCGCTCTCATGGTATGAGGATATCAATCTTGATGTTCTCCAGCATATGAGGGCCAAAGGAAAGTGGATCCACAACCCTGATCTCATCAAGAAGCGCCAAGAGCGAGCCTACGCAATGGTGGAGTACGCTCTGGTGCATGCCTGGTGCGATGGTTCTAGCTTCCTTGATCTCGCCGAGCTGCTTGCCGAGATTGCTGACGATGATGGTGCTGACAGCGAGGCCACCGAGTCAGACGTGGCAGACTCAGCCAATGCGCCTGACTCGGCAGATTCTCCCGATGATGCTCCTAGCTCCAACCCCAACGATGCTCCTTCGAGTCCAGCTGCCTCTTAAGCTGGTTTAGCAAAAACACTTAAGTCTCATGAGATCCCCGGTATGTCGGGTGCATATGTAAGAAATACTGCAGTTATTTTGGGTGTGTGCCTTTGCAAAGGCTTAAACTTTATTTTTCTTGAATGCAAATCATCCAAGGGCAAGTCCCCGAGTTTCATTTGTCGTTTTCCTTATCCTTGAATTTGGCTCTTGTCTACCTTTTTTGGCCTTCGACATTAGAGTCTCAAAGTTCTAAGGATTCAGTTAGCGAATATGAAACTAGACAACTTGACCTAGGGTCATTCGACATACAAGCCGATATATCCTGCAATGGGTTAGTTATAAGCATACATAGGGCCGATTGGCGTTTCTTCCTTTGCTTATCTGCTGTTCATGTTTACCCGTCCTTGGTCTTTTTCTCTTGCTTGCCATGAAGCCGTGTTTTTGGACAACAACATAGTCGAAGAGTTGACCTCATACAAGTAAACATTACTTATTCCGAGATAAGTTTAAGTGTCAATGCCCGCCGACATGAAATATGTAAGACTAAACATGAGGGGCAGTCCCCGAGTCAGTTTTTCGAGTCATACCATTTTATTATCAGCACATAGCCGTCATAAGTGTCCGACATATGAGAGTTCGAGAGATACATACATTGCTTCTCCTAAGTGTAGAAAGGACGGAGCAATGCCACATTCCATGGACTTTTGGTCTCATCACCCGATATGTCTGCCTTGTTATTTTGTGCTTCACGAGCATCTATTAGATAGTAGGAATCATTGTGCAGTGATTTTCTTACAATGAATGGTCCTTCCCTAGGGGGTGATAATTTGTGCATCCCAGCTGTGCATTGCACTAGTCTGAGCACCATATCCCCTTCTTGGAAAACACGAGGTTGTACTTTCCGGCTATGATAGCATCGGAGATTTTGTTGGTATATGGCGGATCTGGACAATGCCAATTCCCTTGCTTCTTCGAGTAAATCTACTCCATCTTATCGGGCCTCTTTTACCTTGGCTTTCGAGTATTGCCTTACTCTTGGCGAGTCATGCTCTATGTCGATAGGCAAAACTGCTTCTGCCCCATACACAAGGAAGAATGGCATATAGCCTGTCGATCGATTCGGAGTTGTCCTTAAGCTCCATAGCACCAAGGGTAGTTCTTCAATCCAGCAACCAGGTGATCTCTGGAGTGGTTCCATTAGGCGGGGTTTTATCCTGGATAGAACTAAGACGTTAGCTCGTTCAACTTGTCCATTTGATTCTGGATGGGCGACTGACGCTACGTCGAGTCTTATTCGGCTTTCCCTGCAAAACCGAGCAAAAGCTCCTTCAGCAAAGTTTGTGCCATTGTCTGTAATCACGCTATGTGGGTGAATGTATCTCAAGATTATATCCTTTAGGAATCTGACAGCTGTTTTTCCATCAAGTTTTTGATGGGCTTCGCTTCTATCCACTTGGTAAATTTGTCAACCATCACTAGTATGTGAGTCATGCCGCCCCGTGCTGGTTTGAATGGTCCCACCATATCCAGGCACCATACTACAAATGGCCAGGTGATTGGTATAGTTTTTAATTCGGATGCAGCTAAATGTGACTTTGATGCAAAGCGTTGGAAGCCGTTGCATTTTCTCACTAGGTCTTGTGCTTCCACCATTGCACTTGGCCAATAGAATCCATGTCGGAATGCCTTGGCTACCAATGCTCTTGACGAGGCATGATGCCCACATTCTCCTTGGTGAATATCCAACAGTATCTCTTGGCCTTGCTCCGGACTTATGCAATGTTGCAACACACTTGTCACACTCCTCTTGTACAGCTCCTTGTTAATTATTGTGTATGCTTTTGCTTTTCTTTCTGTCTGCCTTGCCAGTATCTCATCATCAGGCAAAGTTCCGTCTTTTAAGTAGTTGAATATTGGATGTGCCTAGACCGGTATTACTGGTGTTGGATCTGTTTCTCCATCAATTTCCGTTGGCTCAGCCGACATAGCTTCTGCCGACATAATCTGAGGAGACCCCGAGTGTGATTCGGCAATCCCTGGGTTAGACGGAACATCCCCCGGGTTACTCGAACCTGCCCCTGTGTCAATGTCCATTGGTACATCGTCCAACTCCTGGTTTGCAGGGATAAGCCTAATTGACTCGGATTCTGGTGATGGCTTGATTGATGGGTTTTCTGAGATGTTCCAATGCTACTCCTGGCGGGATTGATTGCCGAGATGGTCCTAATTTGGATAACACATCAGCTGCCTCCTTTTCTGCTCTGGGTATGTGATGAAATTCACATCCATCAAAGTACCCTGAAATCTACTGCACATGGAAACGATAAAGTGCCATATTTGCATCCAATGCGTCCCAATGCCCCGATACTTGCTGAATAACCAAATCCGAGTCACCGAAACACATGATTCTTTTGATGCCAATTTCTTTGGCCAATTTTATCCCATGGACAAGTGCTTCATACTCGGCGACATTATTGGATGCAGCGAAATGGATTTGCAACACATATTTGAGCTGGTCCTTCTTAGGTGAGGTAAGTACTATCCCGGCATCCAGGCCCATCTTTGTCTTGGACCCGTCAAAGTGCATTTTCCAGTAATTTGGGTCTGGCAACGGTGGTCCATATTGCATTTCCATCCAGTCCACAAACAAATCCTCTACACCTTGAGATTTGATTGCATCTCGCCTATCGTATTGTGGGGTATATGGTGCTAGCTCTATGGCCCATTTTTCCACTCGGCCACTAGCATCTTCGCTGCCCAGTATGTATGAGATAGGTGCCTTGCATATTACCCGGATTGGGTGTTCTTGAAAGTAGTGCTTCAGCTTTTTTGCTGCAATATACACCCCATATGTCATTTTTTGATAGTGAGGGTAGTTCTGTTTCGATGCAGAGAGCACTTCGCTCAGGTAATAGACTGGTCTTTGGAATGATTTGCCCTCTTCTTCATGCTCGACCACTATTACCGCACTGACAACTCTATTGGTTGCTGCAACATAGAGCATCATTCGCTCTTTGGATAGTGGCGAGGCTAATATTGGTGTTGTTGCAAACATCTTCTTAAGCTCATGGAAAGTGTTATCAGCTTGTTGTGTCCATGTAAATTTGTCTGATTTTTTCATCAGTTGATATAATGGTAAGGCTTTTTTGCCTAGCCGAATCACAAACCTACTCAATGAGGCCAGGCATCCTATAAACTTCTAGACATCGTTGAGGGTTTTCGGAAATTCCATTCTTTTGATGGCTCTGATCTTTGTCGGGTTAGCCTCAATTCCTCGACTGGATACAAGGAATCCGAATAACTTTCTAGCCGGGACACCAAAGGTGCATTTTTCCGGGTTAAGTTTCATCCGTAACCTTCTTAAGTTTGTGAATGTTTGACGCAAGTCCTCGATTAGAGTCTGACTTTGTTTGGTTTTTATTACCACATCATCGACGTATACTTGAACATTTTTGTCAAGTTGATCTTGCAAGCATTTTTGCATGCATCTTTGGTATGTTGCACCTGCATTTCTCAATCTGAATGCCATGGTACGATAGTAATAAGCCCTGTACGAGGTGATAAAAGCTATCTTTATTTGATCATCCGGATTCAGTGGTATCTGGTGGAAACCAGAGTACGCATCCACAAAAGACAACAACTCACACCCGGCAGTAGAGTCAATGACTTGATCGATCCGTGGCATTGGAAATGGATCTTTTGTACACGCCTTATTGAGGCTCGTGTAGTCAATACACATGCGGCACACCACTGCCACGTTCGGGTCATCATTTTTCTTCTCAACAAAGACTGGATTTGACAACCAATCTGGATGCAGTACTTCCATGATAAACCCGGCAGCCAAGAGCCTGGCTATCTCGGAGGCTATCACTTTCCTCCTATCTTTGGCGAAACGGCAGAGGGGTTGCTTCATCGGCTTGGCATCTGGCCTTACATGAAGAGAGTGCTCAGCCGGCTCCCTCAGAACTCCCTGCAAGTCTTGTGTGGACCATGCAAAGATATCCCGATTCTCACGGAGGAAGCTGGTGAGCTCGCTTTCCTATTTGTCAGATAACCCAGCGCCAATAGTCACTGTGCGCTCTAGGAAAGCCTCATCAACTTGTATCTTCTTTGTTTCCTTGGTGGCTTGGAAAGACACACTGCCATGCGGGTTAGTGAGTGCCAACATAGACATCTATGCCTCCTTGGCCAGTGCTGCAACTTCCATCATTTGATTTTTTTTCCTGTGCTATCACTAGTGACTTGGCCAGCGAAGATCCGGCTGAGGCACATGCGATAAATCGCTTGTAGTCACCCTCAACCGTGATAACTCCACATGGACCTGGCAGTTTCATCTTTAAGTAGGCAATATGAGGAGTAGCCATAAACTTTGCCATAGCCGGCCTGCCGAATAAAGCATGGTATGAACTAACAAGGTCTACCACCTCGAACTATATGGCTTCAGTGCGACAGTTCTCCCTATTGCCGAATAAGACATCAAGCCAGATCTTCCCAATTGGCTCACATGACAATCCCTACACAATTCCATGGAAGGTTGCCTTAGTCGGCTCCAACATGTTCATAGTGATGCCTAACTTGAGCATGGTATCCTTGTACATGATGTTGATGCTACTACCATCGTCTATCAGTACCTTGGAAAACTTCACATTGATATCTGGGCCCATGAAAGTTGGATCCAAAACAAGAGCATAGCCTCCTGGTGTCAGCATGATCTTGGGGTGATCCTTTATGCTCCAAGTTATCTCCTGTTCAGACTAGTGCATGTATTTTGGTATTGCTGGCATTGTCGCATTTACTTCCATCATCCGTCTCTGTTGACTTTTCTTGTCATTTGGCTCTGTAACAAACACAACATAGCTCTGGTGATGCTCTCTGTACTCGTTTATGGTCCCATGGACGACATGAGCGCCATCACCTATTGGGTCATGCACTTGGTACACAACCTCTCTTCTTTCTTGGTTATGATATCTCGGCTATCGGTTCTCATATCTATGCTCAGTTCCAACAAGCTAAGCATTTCCTCCTGTGAGCGGTGGTGGGGAAGGTAGTGGTAGCTGCTGAGTTGGCGAGTCTACTTTGTCACCCTTCTGGAACCAAGTGCATTGTCTTGTTGTGTGATTCGTCGGCTTACTCGGACTTGGCGTGTGAAACTTACATGGCTGATCCAGCATCATCTCATAGGTGTACTTCTGCCTTTCTTGATATGGCTTCCTCTATTCATATGCCTTTTTGCCATCATTCTTTTGTATCCATTGTTGTTGCCCACTTGTCCTTTGGCGATGGCTGCTTCCAGCGTCTGGATGATCTTGACTTACGGCTACAACTTGAGTCAAACCATATATGTAATCTGGTCTCTCATCTCATCTCTTGCTTCTATATTCTTCCCTGTCCTGGCGCCTTTGCGACCCGGCTGCGTCATTGATCTGAGTCTCAGTCATCCTGTCTGCCGACATGAGCAGAGGCTGAGTCGGATCTCCTAACGCGTACGAGTTAGCAATTCTTATTGTTTTGTCTAAGCTTGCCGGCATATCTCTCTGTAACCTTTGTCATAGCACACTTTCGTGCCTGCATCCTTGTGCAAACCACACAATGGCATGCGACTCGATTACTCCTTTACAAGAGTTGCGCATCGTGCACCACCTAGTGAGAAACTCTCGGTCTGTTTCATTCAGTCTT
Source organism: Avena insularis (assembly GCA_023614405.1). NCBI lineage: Eukaryota > Viridiplantae > Streptophyta > Magnoliopsida > Poales > Poaceae > Avena > Avena insularis. The sequence goes on from CM042697.1 coordinate 474,539,429, forward strand.
TGCTTGAACATAGCCAGTTGCTGTGCGCGATTCGGCCTCTTGTAGGTGCTTGTGAAGTTACTCACAAAAGCTTCTTGGAAATCAATCCAGCTGTTGATGCTTCCAGGTGGCAAATTATTCAGTCACACCCTTGCTGGTCCTTCTAGCATTTGCGGCACATACCGCACTGCCCATCTCAAGTTTCCCTGTGCGATTTTTAGTTCCGTATTGATGAGCCAATCCTCTTGTTTTGTGCTTCCATCATATGTCTTTGTTCCTCTTGCCAGCTGAAAGTTCGGCACTGGCAGCTCTCTCATGATCCTTGGGACAAAACACGGTGGACCTTGCGGACCTTGCGATTCGATTAGCTCTGCCATCTTTATTCGGTCAAGCTTTAGACTTGCATCATCCGGCTGGAGATTTCTGCCTCCGAGTCTGGTTCTGATAGCTTGATACACGTGATCCGACAATTCATACCCGTCATTTACCATTGCCAAGTAACCATCATTGTACCTGTTGGAGTTCGGGTATATGGGTTGCTGCACCGCTTTTACCGTGCTTTGCTGTCTCTTTTCGGGTTGAGCTGGTGGAGGATTCAGAGCTGGGTTTCCTCCTCCTACCGAGTGAGTCCCACGCCTAGGATGAGGAGCAAAGTTCTAGCCTCTATCGTCATTTCTTTGTCCTGCTTGCCTTTCTCGGCCATCATTTTCTTGATTCATTTCCTTGAGCGGCGTTTCTTCTTGTTCCCTGGGCACGGGCCGGGTTTCCTTGAACCACTGCCAGATCATAGGCAACCATCTGCTTGTTTTTTCCTGAATCCACACTTTTTTATTTTCTCTGTCTTGGCGCTACTCCTGGCGAGGAGGCCGTATGCCCTGCTGACCTTGTCGGGATTGGAGTTGCCGAGTGAACGAGCTGTGACCTTCCAGCTATACCCGGATTTGCCCTGTAGTAAGCTTCATTCAGCATTCCCGCTGCTCTCCAACTCGTTTACTCGTTCCTGTTGCTTTTTCTTTGCCTCACCCGTCAGATGGGGTAATTCGGCCATTGCCGCTTCTGCGGCTCTCAAGTTTGTTGCTGACATGTTGTATGTCGGCCACATGGCTGTCTCGTTGCTGTTTTGTGGTGTTATCTTTGACGTAGCATCCGCCAGCTCTTCATTGAGGTTCCTTCCTCTTAACCTTGTTGCATCAAGCCGGGTCTTAGCGCCCTTGACTCGATTCGCCGAGTTATACTCTCGGGTCGTGATATCCATGTCCTTCTGCATCTGGGCTAACTCCTTTGCCTTCTCCAGCACTTTTTTCCTGGTTTCCTCTAACTCGGCTTGTATGCGCGCCAGGTCAGCTGCTGGTGCCACTAGCTCTGCTAATTTTTCTATTGCTTCCTGCAACTCTTTGGCTCTTTTACTCTTAGCTATGTTTTCTGGCTTCTCTATTGGCTCTTTCACGGTTCTTGTTGCCCTTGGCGTTCCGTCTAGGTTTTCTCCCTCAGCATTCTCATTCACTACAGGATCTACTAGAGCTGCTGGGGGACGCGATGGGTCTGGAGTTGTCATCATTACCAGGATCTACTAAAGTTGATGAAGCTTTCCCGCGGCATGAACCGCAGGTGGATCCGGCACCAGGATGACGCGCTCCGGGTATGTGCGCTCCACGCGCACCGTGATGTTGACCTAGTGCTCGCCGAACTTGATGAAGCGACTACCCCTTAGGAACGGCTTGGTCTCGAAGCAGCCTACGTTGTCGCTGACGAAGCTGAGCGCCCCAAACCTCTAGATGAGGTCGGAGTAGACGCGCTCGCCCGTTGTGGCGATGATGCTACCCGTACGGATGAAAAATCTAGGAAGCGTCTGCTTCTGCCCCACGGTGGGCGCCAATTGTCATGGTGGTGTCACGACAGATGCCATGGGTAGGCTTAAGTTGGGGGCCGAATGGATGCTTGAGGTAACAGGGGAGGGAGTGCACGGTCTAGCCGCGCACGAAGAACACAAAGAACTCTCCACACTTAGGATTTTTATTGCCCCAAGAAGTTTACAAGTGATCCTAGAGTTGTTCAAGCATAGCCTAAGGGCACTAGTTTCCTACTTGGTTCGACCTCCTCAAACCCTAGCTATGTCCCTCCTTATATAGGCGATGGGCTGCTAGGTTACAACTTTGGGTCCTAGGGTTACTGTTTGGATCTTTGTCCTTACTATGCAGGCCGGGTCATGGGCTAGCCCTGAGCCCTTGACCCAGTCCACAAATCCATACAGCCAACGGTCCCCCCGTACGTAGCCGCCAGCTCTTGGGCGTCACACGGTGCCTTTGTACGTCAGCCCTTGCTTTGGGCTCTACCCGAATCCTTTTATGTCACCCGACGTCGCCCTTCTATTTTGACCATGCTTTATGATGTCTACGCACTTCTATTCTTGTAGATAGTTGTTGGGCCTCCAAGTGTAGAGGTTTGTAGAATAGCAGCAAGTTTCCCTTAAGTGGATTACCCAAGGTTTATCGAACTCAGGGAGGAAGTGGTCAAAGGAAGTGGTCAGGTGTATAGGTGCACTAGTTCGGCAAAGAGATAGTGAAATATAAGTGATATGGATAATTATAAGTGGTAACGGTGCCAGAAAAGAGCTTCTGACGGGGAGGAAAATACTAAAGGCAAAAAGATGGAAGCAAGCAAACATGCACAGATCTAGTTGTAAACGGTGTTTCAATGTTTAAAAACAAGGCCTTGGGATCATACTTTCACTAGTGAACACTCTCTCATATAAATATATTTTCTTCATGATTCTACCCTGAACTACTCTCCGGTTGAACACTGTAATCCATGGTAGGGCTATAACAACACTCCTCAAAGTCCGCCTTCCCCATCTAGATAACCCCACACTGTCACCTTGAGTGCTAGATGGTTCCAACAAACACCAAAATTTCATAGAGACATCCAACTCAAAATATACTCATGATAAGATTTATGAACTCTAGCCTAAGTGTCACCACGGCGTGCACGCTGTCAGTTTCACACACGTGGGGAGAGCAGAGATCTATTGAAGCACTTGAGTATTTATGTAGACTCTACCCTAAGTGCCACCACAGCGTGCACGCTGTCACTTTCACACACGTGGGGAGAGCAGAGATCTATTAAAGCACTTGAGTAGCAAAGTAGATGTACTTGATTACAAAGCTCATGATCCCAATAAGATCATGCATAGAGAGAGATGAACACATAGCTACCGGTAGAGCCCTTAGCCTCTAGGAAGAACTACTCCCTCCTCATCATGGGAATCAGCAACGGTGCTGAAGATGGCGATGGAGATCGATGGAGATGGCAGTGGAGATCGAAGGAGATGGCTCTGGGGGCACTTCCCCGTCCCGGCAGGGTGCCAGAACATAGACTTTCTGTCCCCCGAATCTCCCCTTCGATGGTGGCGGTGCTACGGAACTTTTCATGGCTTTTTCCCAGATGATTTAGGGTTTCTGAGTCGGGGGATTCTTATAGGCGAAGGAGGCAAGGTCGGTGGAGGGCCAAGGGCCACACCCCCTATGGGCGCCACCAGGGCTGGCCCACGCCCACCTAAGGTGTGGCTGCCCTGGTGTCCTCCTCCATCTCTGCTTCGTGGTTCCGTGTTGCTCCAGAAAAAATAGTAACTTTGGCTTTTGTCCCGTCCAATTCCGAGAATATTGATTTTCTGTCTTTTTTGGAACCAAAAATAGATGAAAATAGGCAACCGGCATTGTGGCATCTTGTTAATAGGTTAGTACCAGAAAACATATAAAAACACCTCAAAGTGTAGACAAAGCAAAGCAAAGTAGATACTAAACAAGCATGGAACATCAAAAATTATAGATACGTTTCCGACATATCAAGCATCCCCAAGCTTAACTCCTGCTCATCCTCGAGTAGGTAAGTGATAAAAAGAATAATTTTTGAGGTGACATGCACCATCAAAATCAAGATCAAACCATTTGTAAGCATTAAAAGCTGGGATCAAAGTACTCTAAACATGAGCATGAAAGAAGAAGTTCTAACAATAAGACAAAGTAACTATGCATGCAACATGAAAGGATACAAACAAAGATCATGAATAATAATGCATTGAAAGATGTTTGTTTTTTTCACATAAAGAAAACATAGCATAGTGGCATTCAGCTTGTCCCTCATGGAGTAGCAAAACATAAATGCATAGGATACCTTCAAAGTTCATAAGGGTGACTAGATACAAATAGTTCAAGAACAAGAAATATCAACATTATGAATCAATCAGTAAGTTTTGGGACAATGCACATATAACTAAGAATGGCAACTATGCTCTCTTAATTGGTGCCTAAGGATAGAAGGTGGAGACTTAATATAATAGTGGAAGAAAGGCCCTTCATAAAGAGAAGCAGGGATTTCAAGTTTCAAAAAGAGCTTCCAAAAATTATGGTACTTGTTAGTTTTCATCTCTCATTTACCCTATCATAAGCATCTTGAAGTGATTAAGGTTAAAGTGAACAAACTATGGAGTATATGCTTGAAAAAGTATAAGTTGGCAATCTCTTGTCCCTTGAAAACGAGGTCCGCTCCTCATGCTACTCAACTTTAGTCACCAGTAAGTTCTTGTCATTGTAAGTACATGTGTATCATAAAGAACCGCCAACGGGGTACCCCTTGCACATGATACATGAGCTATCCCATAATCAAAATGACAAGGCAAGTAGACAATGAGCATCTCAGCAATCTTCTTATTTACCATGGGAAAATGGTACTTTTTTCTCTCTTTCCTCTTTTCAATAAGTCTCTTTTTTATAAGAAGAAAGCTTCATAGATTGCTCACTATGATGATGTTGCAAGTTTCCACCATGATTAGGCATGGCTTAGGCTAGAGGCCCGGGCGTTTCTCTAACACACATACATAACTCCATGGACTTACATGCTCCCATTTAATTTCAGACCGACGACATCCATAGACAAAAGATATCAATTGTGTACAATGTACAAGTGCAATGTTGAAAGCTTTCCACGTGACAGCACGGTTCTGCTAATTCCAACGTATAAGTGCAAGAATATACAATATATATGACACAATGGTTCAAGTTTATTAGGGGAAAGAAAAATAAAGTGTGCCATCAAGTTCGTGGGAGCTTTAATCACTAAGTTTTCACATAACAAAATACTTTTTAATTGGAAGATATATGAAAAGAAGAATATACTTAGAATGGTGTAACACACCATGCATAGGAATTTATAGTGGACACTTTGGAATAAATTGGTTTCTTGGGAGCTGGATGCATGAGTAGAGCTTACTAACAAGTGGAGGCTAGCAAAAGACTGGGAGCGACCAACTAAGAGATCAATAATGGCCATAATCATGCAGAGCGACAAAATATTACTAATCAAAGCATAAAGTGGTACTACAAGTCAAGAACTAAATGATCATAGAGGATATGGTGACTTGTTCATAGTCATAACATGGTGTGATCATGTGCCAAATCAACCCAAACAAAGCATCAAAGGAGAATACCACAATACTATGCTTTTGTATGCTAAAACAACGCATGATTCTTTCAAGGCACATTAAGCAATCTCAATTGTTTGGAACAAGTCATGCTACAGCAATAATCACTAAGCATAAGGTCAAAACAACATCTAGCATGACATGATAAAGTCTAAGTCACAGTCAAAACAAGCTCCCTTTTGTACCACTATAAGCATGAAACTTCCTACTCTCTTCCAACACCAATCAACTTTTTTGAAACAACTCACAAATATAATAATCAATAAAGGCCAGTGAGCTTGTCTCAAAAAATCTACAAATAAGAACTAAAAATTCTAAGCAGAAAGCACAAGAAAACTAAGGCTAAGCATAGTGCTAGCAAAAGAGAACACTCACAAGACAATAAGAATAAAAACTAGACTGTTCTAGGCAATGAAAATAGAGCGTGTCTCTCACCAAAATAAGTGTGCTGGGATCCAACCAACTTATTGCAGCAAACAAAGAAAACAAAAACCAAAAACAAAAACTAAGACGCTCCAAGAACAACACAACAATGCATGAAACAATAAAAAATGAAGTGTCTATAAAGACCTCAAATTTTTATTGATGAAGAAGGGGATGCCTTGGGAATCCCCAAGCTTTGACGCTTGCACCTCTTGAATATTTCTTGGGGTGACACGGGGTGGAATCCCTAAGCTTGAGCTTTTGTACATTCTTCATCTTATTACATCATTCTTTCCTTACACCTGAAAATTTTCCTTCATACAAAACTTCACACAATCTTCATTAGCAACATTACTGCATTCAAAAGATAATAAACCTTTGGGGTTTAGTTTTAAAACAACAAAACTTTCATTGAAAACACAAGATACTGTAGCAATTCCTTTAAAAAGCTCAATTCACCAAAGAGAACCCAAAAAGAAATCGATAAAGAGGCAAATGCAAATAATGGCGGGAATCTGTCAAAATAGACCAGCAGGTAAAAACCGATTTTTTTGAAGTCCTTCTGTTGCTCAAATCAAAATGTGTTGAACTAACGAAAGTTATCTAACATACTGGGGGGGGGGGGTTATTCAGAAAATATAAGCTCAATCTGACTTACAGGTATTTCACACGAATTTTTACGGTGGAGCACAAAAATCTGTTTCGGGACAACAACAACTCCCCAAATCTTACTTCCCTCTTATTAGAGATTATTCTTGGCACAAAAAGCAAATAAAAAGGATAAGGAGAGGTTATTACAGAAGTAATAACTTCCAATACTCAAGAAAACTATTGGGTTATCTCCCAAGAAGTACTTTTCTTTAATGCCTTTAAGTTAGGCATGATAGTTTGAGAAGATGCTCACATAAGAAATATGAACTGAAGTAAAAGAGAGCATCAAGAAGCAAATTCAAAACACATTTAAGTCTAACCGACTTCCTATGCATAGGAATCTTGCACACAAATAAGTCCACAAAGAACAAAGTGACAAGCATAGGAAGATAAAACAAGAGTAACTTCAAAATTTTCAACATAAAGAGGGGAAACTTAATATTATTGAGATACATAAGACCATGCTTCCTTCTCTCATAATAACTTTCAATAGCATCATGAATAAAATTAACAATATAACTATCACATAAAACACTCTTATCATGAGATACATGCATAAAATAATATTACTCTCCTCATAAGCATATTCATTCTTATTAATTATAGTGGGAGCAAATTCAACAAAATAGCTATCATTGTTATTCTCATCACCATAATCATCAAATATAGTAGGCATATTGTAATCACAATCAATTTTCTCCTCAATAGTAGGTGGACTGAAAATATCATACTCATCATTGTAATCATCATATATTTGAGGTTTGGTATCATCATAAGCAATAGAATAGCTATCTTCTAAAGCTGGGAACTAAAAAGATCATTTTCATAAAAACTAGCTTCCCCAAGCTTAGACGTTTCCATATCATTAGCAATAATGGTGTCCAAAGAATTCATACTAATAACATTTCTATTAGCATGCAAATAAAGTTCCATAGGTTTTTTAATTTTCTCTTCAAACACTTCATGTCCTAACTCAAGATAAACACTATAAAGCTCTCTAATTTTGTTGTTGTTTTCCATTAAGCCTAACTAGTGAACACAAGAAACAAAAAGATAAAATTGCAGAATCTAAAGGAAATAACTTCGAGCACTCACACCGGAGTATGTGAGTACCTTTTACCTTACCTCCCGGCAACGGCGCCAGAAAATAGCTTTCTGGCTTGTTGTTGACGTGGGAGAGTGTGTGAGTGCCTTTTACCTTAACTCCTCGGCAACAACGCCAGAAAAGATCTTGATGTCTACGCACTTGTATTCTTGTAGACAGTTGTTGGGCCTCCAAGTGCAAAGGTCTGTAGAACAGCAGCAAGTTTCCCTTAAGTGAATTACCCAAGGTTTATCGAACTCAGGGAGGAAGTGGTCAAAGGTATTGATACGTCAGAAACGTATCTATAATTTTTGATATTCCATGCTTGTTTAGTATCTACTTTGCTTTGCTTTATCTACACTTTGAGGTGTTTTTATATCTTTTTGGAACTAACCTATTAACAAGTTGCCACAGCGCCAATTGCCTGTTTTCTTCTGTTTTTGGTTCCAGAAAAGCAGAAAATCAATATTATCGGAATTGGACGGGACAAAATCCAAAGTCAATATTTTACCATGGGCGACATGAAGTCCAGAGGAGAGACGGAGAGGCGAACCAGGGCAGACAAACCCCTAGGCGCGGCTATGGGCCAACGCCTAGGCAGGGTGTGGCCCCCCTGGTCGCCTCCCAGCCTCGCCTCTTTGCCTATAAGAAGCCCCCGATGCAGAAACCCTAGGACCTGATCAAAACTCCATGAAACTGTGTGTAGCCGCCGCCACCATCGTCCCTAGATTGGGGGGATCTGAAGTTCTTCCCGACGCCCTGCCGAAGGGGAGATCATCCCGAAGGCCTTCTTCTCCGGTATGATGCGTGAGTAGTTCCACCTTGGACTATGGGTCCATGTAGTAGCTAGATGGTTGTATCTCCTCCTTTGTGCTTTCATGTATAGATCTTGTGAGCTCCATTCATGATCAAGATCTAATCTATTTGTAATCATGCATGTTGTGTTTGCGGGGATCCGATGGATATTGAGATTATTATGTTGGTTTGATTATGGTTTTGTCTTTATGATTCTATCATGTCTGTGTTGTTTGTGATCTTGCATGCTCTCTGTTGTTAGTAGCTATCTTGGCCAAGTAGTTGCTAGTGACTACAAGAGGGGGTATTTATGCTCGATAGTGGGTTCATGCCTCTAGTTTCCAAGGGAAGTGACAGAAATCTCTTCGGTTGTTGATGTGTTGTTGCCACTAGGGAGAAAACAACGGCCTATTGTTCATGGAACATGTGGACTATTTACCTTACACACTTTGCTTAAAGTAGTTGTCTGTTGCTTGCAACTTAATACTGGAGGGGGTTCAGATGATAACCCAAAGGTAGACTTCTAGTCATAGATGTAGTTGGATGGCGGTCTATGTATCTTGTTGTATTTCCCAATCGAATCTCATAGGATATTTTTTTCTGGTATTGCATTGTTATGCCTTGCTCAGTTCCTATCAATTGCCCTGCTGTAATTTGTTTACCCTTCATGCCATGTTGTCTATCTAAGGAGAGCACCTCTAGTGAACTATGGACCCCGGTCCAATCTTTACCATTGATACATATTCCACTGTCACTTGTTTACTTGTTGCAAACCACCATTACCTTCCACACCATACGTCTAATCCTTTGTTACAGCAAACTGGTGAGCTTGACAACCTCACTGATTAGTTGGGGAAAAGTCTTGAGTTTGTGTTGTGTAGGTCTCCGCGTTGCTTGCAACACCTGTGTGACATTTCCTTCCTCCTACTGGTTCGATAACCTCGGTTTCTTACTGAGGGGAAACTTGCTATTGTGCTGCTTCACACCTTGCTCTTGGGGTTCCCAACGAAGTGCTTTTAGGCATCAACAAGCTTTTCTGGTGCCGTTGCCGGGGAGGCTAAGGACATCTTCAGAAGGGGAGTCCTCCACTTCCTTTCTCTTTACTTTTTTTAGTTTGCTTAGTTTCTTTTGCTTGGTTTTGCTTGCCTCTTGTTTTCAAAAACTCCAAAAAAATAGTCTAGTTTGTTTTGCATTCTTTATTCAAAAACACAAAAAAAAATAGTTCCTGCTCTAGCTGCTGCTACTGTTTTTGGCTTACCCACCTTTGCCAAAATGAACTCTGCTGAGAACACCAAGTTGTGTGACTTCAATATCACCAACAACAATGATTTCCTTAGCACTCCTATTGCTCCACCTGCTCCTGATGCTACCTTTTATGAAATTAAGCCTGCTTTGTTGAATCTTGTGATGAGAGAGCAATTTTCTGGTGCTAGTTCTGATGCGGTTGCTTCCCATCTCAATAATTTTGCTGAACTTTGCGATATGCATAAGTATAAGGATGTAGAAGGAGATATTATTAAGCTCAAGCTGTTTCCTTTCTCCTTGAGAGGAAAATCTAAAGAATGGTTGCTATCTTTGCCTAAAAATAGTATTGATTCTTGGACTAAGTGCAAAAATGCTTTTATTGGAAAGTACTACCCTCCTGCTAAGATTATATCTATGAGAAGTGACATTATGAAATTTAAACAACTTGATAATGAACATGTTGCTCAAGCTTGGGAAAGAATGAAATCTTTGGTTAAGAATTGTCCCACTCATGGACTCACTGCTTGGATGATTATCCAGACTTTTTATGCAGGTTTGAACTTCTCCTCAAGAAACCTATTGGATTCAGCTGCTGGAGGCACCTTTATGGGCCTCACTTTAGGTGTTGCAACAAAGCTCCTTGATAATATGATGGTTAACTACTCTGAATGGCACACTGAAAGAGCTCCACATGGTAAGAAGGTAAATTCTGTTGAAGAAACCTCCTCTTTGAGTGATAAGATTGATGCTATTATGGCTATGCTTGTTAATGGGAAAGATCCTCTAGATCCTAATAGTGTTCCCTTAGCCTCTTTGGTCGCTCAAGAAGAGCAAGTTGATGTGAACTTCATTAGAAACAACAATTTCAACAACAATGCTTATAGGAGTAATTTTGGTGGTAACAACTATAGGCCTTATCCTCCTAATAATGGCAATTCCTAAGGAAATTCCTACAACAATGCTAGAAATGCCCCCTCTGAACTTGAAGTCATGCTCAAAGACTTTATTAGTAAACAAACCACTTTCAACAAGACTATAGAGGAGAAACTTTTAACTGTTGAGAAGAACATATCCTCTTTGTCTGAAGCTCGGTCCTCCTTGATTAATAAAATGGCTGCTAAACCTGAAACCATGGAAAGTACCTTTGCTGCTACTCATGACATACAAGTTACTATTGATGAAAATGTTAGGCTGTTAGCTCAACTTCATGCTAAGTGGGAAAGGGAAGCTGAATTTTATAGAAACAATAGTGTGTGCACCATCACCACTAAACCACAAGTTGTCCCTATTTCTCCTCCTACTATGCCTAAGCCTATTGAGCCTACTACTAGTGATGCTAAGTTTGATTTTGATGTAGATGGTTGCAATATTTCTGAAGTGATTATGTTCCTGCAAAAGCTTGCTAGAAGTCCTGATGCTAGTGATATGCATGTTGCTTTCACCAAACACATCAGATGCTCTTGTTAAGATTAAGGAAGAGAAGTTAAAACACAAAGCTTCTATTCCTAGGAAATTAGAAGATAGTTGGGAACCCATTATTAATATGCAAGTGAATGAATTTGATCTCAAAGCTTCATGTGATCGTGGTTCTAGTGTCTCTATTATGCCTAGGAAGATTTATGAAATGCTTGATTTGCCACCTTTGGAAGATTGTTATTTAGATGTCACACTCAATGATAATGCTAAAAAGAAACTCATGGGGAATATTAATGATGTTCTCATTATGGTTAACAATGCTTATGTCCCTGTGGATTTCTATGTTTTGGATGTTGAATACAATGCTTCTTGTCCTATTACTTTGGGAAGACATTTTCTTAGAACTGTTGGTGCCATCATTGATATGAAAGAAGGCACCATTAAATATCATTTTCCATTCAAGAAAGGTATTGAACACTTCCCTATGAGAAGAGATAAGTTACTTTTTGCTCCTCCTTTGAAAGCAAGGTTTGATGTTAATGCTTCTGCATTTGAAAATACTTGATTCTTCTTGCTTCTTGTGCCTAACTTAAAGGCGTTAAAGAAAAGTACTTGTTGGGAGATGATCCAAGAGTTTACTTGAGTATTGGAAGTTATTACTTCAGTAATGACCTCTCCTTATCCTTTTTGTTTGCTTTTTGTGCCAAGAATGACCTCTAATAAGAGGGAAGTAAGATTTGGGGAGTTTCTGTCCTGAAACAGATTTCTGTCCTCCGCCATAAAAATTTGTGAGGAGTCTTTGTAACTCGGATTGAGCTGATAATTTACGAATAAATACCCCAGTATGTTAGCTAACTTTCGTTAGTTAAACACTTTTTTATTTTAGCAACAGAAGATTTTCGAAAAAATCGGTCTACCTGTTGGTCTGTTTTGATAGATTTCTGCCATTATTTGCATTTGCTTCTTATTGATTCCTTTTTGAGTTCTCTTTTGGGGAATTGAGCTTTTTGAAAGAGTTGCTACAGTAGCTCTTGTTTTTAGTGAAATTTTTTGCTGTTCGAAAGCTTTGCCTAAGGTCTAATATCTTTTGAATAAACTAATGTTGTTAATGAAGATTGTGTGAAGTTTTGTATGAGGGAAAAATTTCAGGTGTAGAGAGAGAATGATGTAATGAGATGAAGAATGGACAAAATCTCAAGCTTGGGGATGCCACCACGATGTCACCCCAAGAAATATCCAAGAGGGGCATCCCCTTCTTCATCAATAAAAAGCTCAGGTCTATCTAGACACTTTGTTTTTATTGTTTCATGCACAGTTGTGTTGTTCTGGGAGCGTCTTAGTTTTCATTTGCTTTGCTTAGTTTGTTTAGTTTGCTTGAATAAAGTAGTTTGGGCCCCCGTTCTCGCTGTGTTGTTTCAAATAAGTCAATTGGTGTTGGACAGGAGTAGGAAGTTCCTGCTTGAAAGTGCAAGAGGAGATTGCATTGACTGTGACTTAGACTTTAGCATGACATGCTAGGTGTTGTTTTGACCTTATGCTTAGTGATTATTGTTGTAGCATGTCTTGTTCCAAACAATTGGGATTGCTTAGTGTGCCTTGAAGAAATTATGCGTTGTTTTAGCATGCAAAAGCATAGTATTGTGGTATTCTCCTTTGATGCTTTGTTTGGGTTGACTTGGCACATGCTCACACCATGTTATGACTATGAAAAGTCGCCATAGCCTCTTTGATCATTTAGTCCTTGACTTGTAGTACCACTCTATGCTTTGATTAGTAATGTTTTGTCGCTCTATATGATTATGGCCACTATTGCTCTCTTAGTTGGTTGCTCCTAGTCTTTTGCTAGCCTCCACTTGTATGAATAAGCTCTACTCATGCTTCCAACTCCCAAGAAACCAAGTTATTCCCAAGTGTCCACTATAAACTCCTATGCATGGTGTGTTACACCATTCCAAGTATATTCTTGTTTTTAGCTATCTTCCAATTGAAAACTATTTTGTTATGTGAAAACTTAGTGATTAAAGCCCTCACAAACTTGATGAAACAATTTATATTCTTTGCCCCTAATAAACTTGAAACATTGTGTCGTCTATGTTGTATATGCTTGCACTTATACGTTGGAATTATCAGAACCATCTGTCATGGGGAACGTTTTCAACATTGCACTTGTACTTTGTACACAGTTGATATCATGCTCTTTTGTCTATGGATGTCACCGGTATGAAGAGGGAACTTGTAAGTCTATGGAGTTTGTATTTTGTGTTAGAGAAACGCCTGGGCCGCTAGCCTAAGCCATGCCTAATCATGGTGGAAACTTGCAACATCACCATAGTGAGCTATCTATGAAGCATCCTCAATAACAAGCTATGCACATAGTAAATAAAAAGATCGCTGAGATGCTCATTGTCTGCTTGCTTTGTCATTTTGGTTATGCGATAGCTCCTATACCATGTGCAAGGGGTACCCCGTTGGCGGTTCTCTATGATATGCATGTACTTACAATGACAAGAACTTACAGGTGACTGAAGTTTAGTAGCATGAGGTGTGGCCCTCGTATTCAAGGGACTTGAGATTGCCAACTTATACTTTGTCAAGCATATACTCCATAGTTTGTTTACTTTAACCTTAATCACTTCAAGATGCTTATGATAGGGGAAATGAGGGCTGAAAGCTAAAAAGTACCATAATTTTTGGAAGCTCTTTTTGAAACTTGAAATTCCTACTTCCCTTTATGAAGGGCCTTTCTCCCACTACTATTGAGTCTCCACCTTCTACCTTTAGGCACCATTAAGAGAGCATAGTTGCCATTCTTAGTTCTATGTGTAGTGTCCCAAAACTTATTGATTGATGCATATGGTGACATTACTTGTTCTTGTGCTATTTGTTTCTAGTCACCCTTGTGAACTTTGAAGGTGTCCCATGCATCTATTTGCTACTCTATGAGGGACAAGCTGATTGCCACTATGCCATTTTTTTCTGTATGTGAAACAAACAAACGTTTTTCAATGCATGTTATTCATGATCTTTGTTTGTAGCCTTTCATGTTGCATGCATAGTTAATTTGTCTTATTGTTAGACTCCATCTTTCATGCACATGTTTAGAGTTCTTTGATCCCAGCTTTCAATGCTTGCAAATGGTTTGATCTTGGTTTTGATGGTGCATGTCACCTCAAAAATTATTCTTTTATCACTTACCTACTCGAGGATGAGCACGAGTTAAGCTTGGGGATGCTTGATACGTCGGAAACGTATCTATAATTTTTTATGTTCCATGTTTGTTTAGTATCTACTTTGCTTTGCTTTGTCTACACTTTGAGGTGTTTTTATATCTTTTCTGGAACTAACCTATTAACAAGTTTCCACAGTGCCAGTTGCATGTTTTCTTCTGTTTTTGGTTCCAGAAAGGCAGAAAATCAATATTCTCGGAATTGGATGGGACAAAATCCAAAGTCAATATTTTATCGTGGGCGACACGAAGTCTAGAGGAGATACGGAGAGGCAAACTAGGGCAACCAAACCCCCTAGGCGTGGCCAGGGGTGGGCCCGCGCCTAGGCAGGGTGTGGCCCCCCTGGTCGCCTCCAAGCCTCGCCTCTTCGCCTATAAGAATCCCCCGATGTAGAAACCCTAGGACCCGATCAAAACTCCACAAAACTGTCTATAGCCGCCGCCGCCATCGTCCCTAGATCGGGGGATCTGAAGTTCTTCCCGGCACCCTGTCAGAGGGGAGATCATCCCGGAGGCCTTCTTCTCCGGTATGATGCGTGAGTAGTTCCACCTTGGACTATGGGTCCATGTAGTAGCTAGATGGTTGTATCTCCTACTTGTGCTTTCATGTATAGATCTTGTGAGCTCCGTTCATGATCAAGATCTAATCTATTTGTAATCATGCATGTTATGTTTGCGGGGATCCGATGGATATTGAGATTACTATGTCAGATTGATTAATGGTTTTGTATTTATGATTCTATCATGTCTCTGTTGTTTGTGATCTTGCATGCTCTCTGTTGTTAGTGGCTATCTTGGCCAAGTAGTTGCTAGTGACTCCAAGAGGGGTATTTATGCTCGATAGTGGGTTCATGCCTCTAGTTTCCAAGGGAAGTGACAGAAATCTCTTCGGTTGTAGATGTGATGTTTCTACTAGGGAGAAAACAACGGTCTCTTGTTCATGGAACAAGTGGATTGTTTAACTTACACAATTTGCTTAAAGCAGTTCTCTGTTGCTTGCAACTTAATACTGGAGGGGGTTTGGATGATAACCCAAAGGTGGACTTCTAGTCATAGATGCAGTTGGATGGCGGTCTATGTATCTTGTTGTATTGCCCAATCGAATCTCATAGGATCTTTTTGTCTGGTATTGCATTGTTATGCCTTGCTCATTTCCTGTCAATTGCCCTGCTGTAATTTGTTTACCCTTCATGCCATGTTGTCTATCTAAGGAGAGCAGGTATCCCTCTCAAGCAACCCTACAATCAAGATACAAGAAGTCTCTTGTGTCCCCATTACACCCAATACACTTTTCAGGTGTATAGGTGCACTAGTTCGGCGAAGAGATAGTGAAATACAAGTGATATGGATAATTATAAGTGGTAACGGTGCCAGAAAAGAGCTTCTGACGGGGAGGAAAAGACTAAAGGCAAAAAGATGGAATCAAGCAAACATGCAACATATCTAGTTGTAAATGGCATTTCAATGTTTAGAAACAAGGCCTAGGGATCATACTTTCACTAGTGAACACTCTCTCATATAAATATATTCTCTTCATGATTCTACCCTGAACTACTCTCCGGTTGAACACTCTAATCCATGGTAGGGATATAATAGCACTCCTCAAAAAGTCCGCCTTCCCCATCTAGATAACCCCACACTGTCACCTTGAGCGCTAGACGGTTCCAACAAAGACCATAATTTCATAGAGACATCCAACTCAAAATATACTCATGATAAGATTTTTGAACTCTAGCCTAAGTGCCACCACGGCGTGCACGCTATCACTTTCACACACGTCGGGAGAGCAGAGATCTATTGAAGCACCTGAGTATTTATGTAGACTCTAGCCTAAGTGCCACCACGGCGTGCACGATGCCACTTTCACACACGTGGGGAGAGCAGAGATCTATTTAAACACTTGAGTAGCAAAGTAGATCTACTTGATTACAAAGCTCATGATCCCAATAAGATCACGCATAGATAGAGATATGAACACATAGCTACCGGTAGAGCCCTTAGCCTCGATGAAGAACTACTCCCTCCTTATCATGGAAATCAGCAACGGTGATGAATATGGCGATGTAGATCGATGGAGATGGTGGTGGAGATCAAAGGAGATGGCTCCGGGGGCACTTCCCCATCCCAGCAGGGTGCCGTTATAGAGACTTCCTGTCCCCCGAATCTCCCCTTCGGTGGCGGCTGCGCTGCGGAACTTTTCGTGGCTTTTTCCCAATTGATTTAGGGTTTCTGAGTTGGGGGCTTCTTATAGGCGAAGGAGGCAAGGTCGGTGGAGGGCCAGGGGACCCACACCCCCTGTGGGCGCCACCAGGGTTGGCCCAAGCCCACCTAGGGTGTGGCCACCCCGGTGTCCTCCTCCATCTCTGCTTCGTGGTTCCGTGTTGCTCCGGGAAAATAGTGACTTTGGCTTTTGTCCCGTCCAATTCCGAGAATATTGATTTTCTACCTTTTCTGGAACCAAAAACAGAAGAAAACAGACAACTGACACTGTGGCATCTTGTTAATAGGTTAGTACCAGAAAACATATAAAAACACCTCAAAGTGTGTACAAAGCAAAGCAAAGTAGATACTAAACAAGCATGGGACATCAAAAATTATATACATTTCCGATGTATCACTTTACCATGGTCCCTCCTGAATCTTACTCGGAAAGCTGCCACGTGTCATCTCTTCTCGGCCTTCCCTCGTGATACCCGACTCGTTGCTTCCTGCAAGGTAAACAGATTTGTCCTATGCGGGCCGACATAATCCTTATGTCTGCCACACATAGGCTTCGTATCATGGCCGCTAAGACTCGGCCAGAGATTTCTTTGACTCGGCATAAGCCAAGATGGGTAATGTTTTACCCCTTATGACCCTACCGGGGGTTATCCCCCCGACACTCGATAACGTTGTTCGATGCGTCTTTCGTTTAGTCAGGCTGCTAAGTCTCACATGTCAGCCTCTCATTAGAAGAATCGGGTGTATGATGGAATTTTTTCCCTCGCTCATGCTACTCTGTTCCGAACTTGATAGTGTTGCTCGATGCATCTGCCGTTTAATCAGGCTCTTGGGTACCACATGCCATTCTCACATTAGAAGAAACGTCTGAATGATGGACTTTTTCCCTTGGCTTATGCCTCCCTGATTTGAACTCGATAAGCCTGCTCGATCTATTTGTCATGTAGTCATGATGTTGGATCCCACATGTTAGCCTCTCATTAGAAGAATCGTGTGTATGATAGAATTTTTTCTTCACTCACGCTAACATGTTCCGAACTTGATAGCGCTACTAGATGCATCTACCGTTTAATCAAGTAGCTGGCCCCACATGTCATCCTCTCATTAGAAGAAACCTGTGTATGATGGAATTTTGCCCTCGGCCGCGCCACCGTGTTAACTTGATAGCGTTGCTCGCTGCATCAGTCGTTTATTTAGGCTGGTGGGTCCCCAATGTCAGTCTCACATTAGAAGAATCGTGTGTATATGATGGAATTTTTTCTTCTCTAGCGCTACCCTGTTCTGAACTAGATAGTGTTGCTCGACAAATCTGTCGTTTGGTCACGCTGATGGGTCCCACATGTCATCATCTCATTAGAAGAAACATGTGCATATTGGAATTTATCGCTCGTGCTCCCTTATTCAAACTGGCAACGTTGTCCAATGCAGCACATGTATAAGGTCTCTATAGTGGTCCTACATATCAGCCTCTCTGTAAATGAAACATGCTATGATGGATTTTTCTTCGACCGGATCCATTGTTCTGACCTTGGTCTGTTGCTGGGTCCTAAATGTCAACAACCTTTGTGAAGGAAATGTGTCTATGCTGGGTCCCAGATGTCAGCCTCTATTTGAAATAAACGTGTGTATGTGTGATAGCTGTGAGATTCGACACATTTTTGATGGTTTCTATCGATGGTTTTCGTTTGATTTATTGGTTTTCTGGATTTATCTAACGCTAATACTTTGGAAGCAGAGAAAACTTGGTTTTTAATGTGTGTTTCAGGTTCTGAATATCAATAGAAGGTTTTAACAGCAGAAACACAATCTTTAGACGAAAACAAGCAAGTCTCGTTTTGGAAACAATATAGATGAGTTTACTGAAGCTTTAACAAGCAACTATACGGCGGAAATATTTCTCCGACCGTATAGCTGCCATCTCCTTTGTCTTATTAAAATAGACAACTTTCATGAAGATCCGAAGTCGAAAACAGAACACACGAGCCACCATCCCATCGAGAAGAGAGATCCGGAGAAGAAGGAGAAGACGTTCTTCATATCGCTCCACGATCTTCGATCTCCCAACTACCACACCTCCATAGCCATTACTTGTACTTGAGAGAGAGAGATATCTCCACCTTGCAAGACTAGGGTTTGAGATTGTTCTTCCCATCTTAAATTGTGTTAGATTTATTTCTATTTCTTATTATGGATCTCCACGGTAATATCAAGAAGAACTCCCTTTATTTAATTATATCGATGATGCTTTCTTCTCTTATGTGTGAGTAAGTTCCTTTGGACGTGGGAGATGTAGGGGATTGGTGAGATATGATGTGCCTATATAATTTCCATCAAGTTTGTGGTTGATTTTAATTACTATATTATGTGTGCTTGACTATCTTTGGGATGCTTAATGCCTGTTGTCCAATTAAGGGCCCAAACAACATGATGCTTTGTTATACATAGATAGAATCTTGTTTACTAGCAGACCGGCAACCCTCAAGTGACACGGGTATATCAATGGGAAAATAGTTTGACTCGAGGATAACGAGGAACCACCGAGCTTATTGCATTAGTCCGATCCAAGGAGCTTAATTGCTAAGAAACCTAAGGATCTTAATCATTTAGTGACTGACCATGGTTGTGGTAAACAGGCTAGTAGGATTATTGAAGTTGGGATAAAATCTACGAAGAGGAGTTCTGGCTAATTATGGGTTGCTTGCCTACACACATACTTATAAGATTATAATTGTTACACTTATCACTCATCCACCTGGCACATTCACTATCACCATGAACTGAATCTCCCCGCGCCTACTTTGTCATCTATAGAAAACAACAAACAAATCGTTCTTTACTTTTATGCTTTTTATTTCTAAAGTTTACATTCTAGTTTTATTTAAGTACTTTCGTTTAATCCAAAACCTATTCTTATTTCAACACTTGCAGTCAATTCACTCGAAGACCTATGGAAACATCGGGTGTGACAGAGACTTCACCAATAAATACTTACCTTTGGGCTCTCTGTGGGATCGACATCTTAACTTCGAAACTAGCTACAAACTATCTATGCACTTGCAGCCATCAAGCTATTTTCTGGCATCATTGCTGGGGAGCTAAGTGCTAAGTGTTTTGTCTCTTGACATGTCAGGTGTTACTATTACAAGATGGTCTCCCTAGGAGACAAAGGGTCTACACGCTCATCTACCAGATTATTTTGAACGCGTGCCTACTCAAAGGCGCGAGGAAATTATTGAAAAACTTTTGAGGTCGAATAAAGTTGAAGTTGATAACCTAAGTGACTTCATTAAAATTATGTCCATCCATAGGACAACTCCCAAAAAACCTGATAAGACAGTCAGAGAATACGGTGCTCCAAATTCTGCTTTTTTTAAGCAACCAATAGAGTTTCCTAATCCCGGAATTAGGGAATATCGATTTGATGACGAGATTATTAAAATTTGTAAGGAAAAGCTTTCAACGGAAGGGAGGATGAAGACCCATGAAGACATCTTAGAGAGTTCTATGATGTGATAACATCACTTGGACCAAAATGTTTGCCTAGAGAATTTTCTCGTTTAAAACTATTTCGTTGGTCCTCAAAGGTAAAGCTCTAGACTGGTTATATTCTCTCCCTCGCCATTATATTAAATGTTGGTAAAACTGCATTGTTAAATTCATAAAAATGTTTAATCCTTTTATAAAGATAGTAGAACTTAGAAAGAAGATAGGCAATTTTAGTCAGAACGTGGAAGAAAATTACCCTCAATCCTGGGAAAGATTCTTTAGAATGATCAATAATATTCCTAATTATGGCTATTCTGAGTCTACTATTTGCCATTTATTTTACCACGGTCTTAATACACAATGAAGAAAGTTGCTAGATTCATCAGCAGGAGGATCGATAAATACTTTAACTATTAAAGCATGTTTGGAATTGAGGTCTACTAGGGCTAAGAATGATTATTTATATAATCCTAATTTTGGTACTAAGCCGGAAAAAGTAATACTTCATATTAATTCTGATCTTATGCTTGAAGTACGTAAAACCATGAAAGAAAAGGGTATACTTTCTGAACTTGTCAAGGAAAACAAAGTAGATTTTTTACTGAAGAAGATAAAACTAGAAAAGTTTTTCAAGAATTAAAACATCGACAAGCCAAATCTTACGATAGCCTGCATAAGCAATTTCAAAGACACAAAACGATTTTGGCTGAACTCATAGAAAATTATGAGGACATTGTCCAAGAAATAAAATTATTTCACAAGTACCTCAGTATGATTGAAACTCAATATAAACAAATAGCATCTGGTTATCAAATTTTTCTTCGTGATGATATAAATATTCTTGTTTTTACTAATGTTGTTATAAGAAAATGTGCGATTGTTAAAGGACCATTAGGACCACAAGAATATGAAGCTGAAAAGATAGAAGGGAAAAACCTTGCTCAGAGCAAGCCAATAATATGATACATTGGTGGATCCTTAAGATGAGACTGCTCAAGACATATAAGATCAAACCTTGGAGAAGAAGAATGATACACATGAAATTAATTATAACTCTCACTACTGTAGAAAGGCTTATAGCCTTTAGGTGGTTAGTGACAGTCAAAAGTATGCCTGTCACTAGTTAGTATT
This sequence comes from Avena insularis, assembly GCA_023614405.1. Lineage (NCBI taxonomy): Eukaryota > Viridiplantae > Streptophyta > Magnoliopsida > Poales > Poaceae > Avena > Avena insularis. The sequence continues at coordinate 474,560,561 of CM042697.1, forward strand.
ACTAGCGACGTGCATTGATAAGCCTGTCACTAGTACGAAATACTAGTGATAGTTAGTATTATTTATGAAAACCGGCCGAATGAAAAAATTACTTAGCGACAGACATATATAAATGCCTGTCACTGGTAGCACTATTATTAATGATAACCTTAAAATATCCTCGTCACTAGTATCTTTCAGGGTAACTTCTTTTGGGCTTCTAATCTGGCTTATAGGTTCCCGATCGTATAAGCAGAAAAGAAGTCTCCAGTTTTTTCTCACCGAAAAACCCCAGAAGCTCATTTACATACAGTGAAGAGAAACTGGTGGAGAGTAGTTTCCCGAGCTTCTCTCATAGACTGTAAACAGTTATTTACGAATAGACATATTATTTTCAAAAATTACACCTAAATGCCACTGCTGAGGAACCCGAGAAAACTGAGTGGATTAAAAAAAAGGCAAAGCGAGAGGCTCTCCACGCGCGTGCTCGTTTCTGCCCCAGACCCACTCGAAGCGAGGCTCCCCACCATGCCGCCGGTCACCCAACGCCGCCGTCCATATCCCAGCAGCCAGCAGCATCCCGAACCACTCTACGGAAGCCCGCTCCTCCCGGCCACGGCCACCACCGCGTCGCCGTCCACCCCGCTGACGGAGCCGGCCGTCGCCATCTTCCTCGGGTTCGTCGCCTCCTCCACCGCCGTGCCACCGGCGGCTGCGAGCGTGCCGATCTTCGGACCGCTCAGCCCGTTCTCCGTCGGGCCTGGCCTCTCCTCGCGTCCTTGAGAAGAGCTGGTGGCTTAGTTGCTGGTCGTCTTTTTGTTTTCGTTTTCTGAAGCTTAGTATCTGTGTCCTGAATTTGTCATGGTTTTGGCTCGTCTCAGATGTACAATTCGATAATTGTGTGCTGTCCTCCATCTCTCTAAATAGCTGTGGTTATGCGTTAATCGTGTGTTGTCCTCCATCTCTCTAAATAGCTGTGGTTATGCGTTAATCATCGTATGCTTGCTATCTGCTTACAATCCGTATAAACTATACTATTCCCTCCGACCCATATTAGTTGACTTAGCTTTTTTTAAATTCATATGTATCTAGTTAAATATCTAGTCGAGATTCATTCGTATCTAGACAAAGTTGAATCAACTAATATGGGCCGGAGAAAGTATTACAACACTGTATTTTTTACTCCCTCCGTCCAGAAATAACTGACTTAGGTTTGTCTAGATTTAAATGTATCTAGATGCATTTTAATCTATTGATACATTCGAATTTAGACAAACGTAAGTCAAAAAGGGGATGGAGAGAGTATTTTATTTCTAGCTCTATTTTTAATCGGTCAGATCAAGTCTAGGGGTATAACAGACATGTCACAACTCACCATAGCAAATAAGCCAAAACTGTATAAGCTCAAAAGAAGTCTCCCCATAGTTTCTACAAGTTTCTGCCCACTGCAGTTTTTCACCACCAGAATCTATAAGCAGGCTTATGCATAAGGCTGGTCATAGTGCATAGTAACTTAGACTAGTAACATGCATATGTTACTTGTCTAAGTTACTACCTTCATAGTGGAAATAACTTAGTGTAGTAACATAGAGTATTGTTTTGTAGACTCATTTGTATTGGAAAGTGTGATGTGATGGTAACATATTATGTTACTCCATTTGTCTCTCTCTTCATTAATTGCTTGCCACGTCATCATTTTAGCCTATGTGGCATCTTTGTTACTACTAATGTTACTTCCATTATGAGCAGCCTAAGCAGAAGCCCAAAAAAAAAATCACCCTCCGTATCATCTTTTGTGGAGGCCGAGTGAAAGGGCATCTTTAAAGATCTATCACCGGTAACAGTGATAACTTTTTTTTGCCTAGCCCGTGCTAACCAAATACTAGGTGCCAACCGTGCGCCTCCTATGCTGGGCGAACCACCCAGTCATACACTCCCTTGCCTCCTCCGCTGGACCGGCTCAATCGCTTGATCGCCCTCACTCCAGCTCTTTCGCTCGATGTCAACGCTGAGGGGAGGTGCTATACGGTGCTTTGTGCAATATGTCCAACTAACATGAGCCGGTCCATATTTGGATTCCATGGTTGATTTCCTCTCGTGATTCGACTGCTTGATTGTATGTACTTGATCAATCCCAAGGAACTAGCTATGTCTGTTGAAAAAACCCAGCTAGGAAAGTCTCACACTACAAGAATGGCCAGATGTGCCGACGGCCACTTGCTACGCCGACGGCCAAACGTCGGGACCGTCGGCGTAGGACCGGACCAGGCCAGCCCAAGTCGTCAGCCCTCGGCGTAGCCAAGCCGTCGGCGTAGTATACCCTACGCCGACGGTCACCCTCGGCATAACGAGGCCCTCGGCGTAGCCAGGGGACGCGTGGCACATACCGGCCAGCGCGGACGGCGCGCTAACGGTGCCGATCATTACGCCGATGGCGACCCTCGGCATAGCGCCATCCCCAGTACGCCGACGGTGACCCTCGGCGTACCCATCACGTACACCGACGGTGACCCTAGGCGTAGCCCTCTGCATTTTTTCCTTTCTATTTGCACACTTATTTTATATTTGTATCAATTATTTATGTTTTTTTTAATTAATTAGATGATTTCGTACCCTCTGAATAGCAGTCTCCATGCCCACATGAAATGTCGTTGCGAATCTTCTCACACCCCGAGAAATTTCTATATGTTTATAAGTGTTATTATCGCATGTGGTTCTGAATAACACTCTCCATGCCCACATGAAATGTGTGTGAATTTTATGTATCACACATTTTGGAGAAGCTGTTCAAAGATTCAATGCTTTTATCACAAGTGGTTCTGAATAGCACTCTCAGTCTGATCGATCTAGCCATGCATGCATTATTTTTGGCAGAAAAAAAGGCAAAGTGCAAAATACGGGTTTTGATCCAAAGCGTTTTGTAGAAAGAAACAACTTACCAACGCACGATAAAATTAAACAGAACGGCAACAAAAATGGGCCATAAGCCACCGTGATATGACTCACGGTACAGGTGGGACTACTGTAGGGGTTCGTAGCATGGAAAACAAAATTTTCTACCGCATGCACACAAACAAGCCAAGATCTATCTACTAGATTGTAGCAACGAGTCGATAGAGGAACTCACCCTCGAAGATTCCAAAGCGGTTAACGAGAGCAGATTCTCGTGGATGATGTAGTCGTACACTTGCCGATCTCAAGATTGCGTAGACGATCCTTCCGGCGCTCCGCGCTTCAATGATCATGATCGCACGTTGATTTTCGATAAAGACCTTCCTCTCCCTTGTTCCAGCACGCAGCGGAGGTTGTAGCACTCTCCTCGTGATTTCGGCAGCACGACGGCGTGGTACCGGAAGTAGAGGGGAGATCTCGCATGGCTTCGCCTTAAGCCGAAGCGAGTATGGTGGATTAGGGTTTCCCGGAAAACTAGGGTTTAGAGATCCGGGAGGAGGAGGAGGTGTCGGCGGCTAAAGCGGCAATGACGGACGGCGACGGCGAAGCGGCGGCGGCGGCTCGTGGAGAGGGCTTGGAACTTGTGTTGTTTGGGGCAGCCCTCCCCCTCTATTTATGAGAGGGAGGGACAGCCTTGGGAGGGGTGGGTTTAAATCCAAACCCAAACCCAAGTTGGATTGAGAGAAGGACTTGTTTCTTCTCCCACTAGGAAACCATTGTTCCAGTTTGACTTTTCAAACTTCCCATTTGACTTTCAATTTAGAGCTTTATTTCTCTCTTGCATATGCCAACACCAAGTGACCTTGGACATGATCCTAATCATTCCACTTACCCATGACACATTCATGGACCATTCTCCTTTCGGACTGGTGAACCTTCTAGACCCTTCTAGAACCTCTCCGATGAAATTATCGGAAACTTTCCCGAACTCCGAAATAGGACTTTCCTTATATGAATCTTATTCTCCGGACCATTCCGGATCTCCTCGTGATATCCCGGATCCCATCCGAGACTCCGAACAACATTCGGTCTCTTATTCATCATTCCATAACTACTTAACAACATCGAATCCTTAAGTGTGTCTCCCTACGATTCGTGAATTATGCGGACATGACCGAGACATTTCTCCGATCAATAACCAATAGAGGAATCTAGAAATTCATATGGCTCCCACATATTTCTACGATTACTTTGCGATCGAATGAACCACTTACATACGATACCAATTTCCCTTTGTCTCACGATAGTTTACTTATCCGAGGTTTTGATCGGTATCTGCATACCTAGTTCAACCTCGTTACTGATAAGTACTCTTTTCTCGTTCCCGTGGTATGTGATCACTTGTGAACCAGTCACATGCTTGCAAGCTAATTGGATGACATTCCACCGAGAGGGCCCAGAGTATATCTATCCGTCATATGGATGGACAAATCCCACTTTTGATCCATGTGCCTCGACCCATACTTTCCAAACACTCAATGCCACCTTTATAGCCACCCAGTTACGGTGTGGTGTTTGATGTCATCAAAGCATCCTTCCGGTGATGGTGATTAACATGATCTCATGGTCGAAGGAATTAGGTTACTATGTATCAGAAATCTTATAGCAAATGAACTATATTAAAAGACTTGATCTTTATGCTACGCTTAACTATAGGAGTATGTCCATCACATCATTCTCCTAATGATATGACCCTGTTGTTAATAACATCTCTATGTTCATGATCAGGAAACCATGATCATATATTAACCAACAAGCTAGTTTAACAAAAGGCTTTACTAGGGACTCTTTTATGTTTACAAATCACACAAGTATTAATGTTTCCGGTTAATACAATTATAGCATGGTATGTAAACATTTATCATAAGTGTGAAGATATGATAATAACCACTTTATTATTGCCTCTTGGGCATATATCCAACAACTACCGCGGGAGGCCCGTTTATGCCCACACAGTCCCACATATTCTAAGAGGGCGTTCCGCGAGAGCCCACGAAAATTATGTGGGTGACCTCCATCCCACATATGTCCACATATGCCCGCAAATATGTCAATGCAATTGTTATTCATATAGTGTTGATAAAAAGAATCAGTAAGCATGATGCGATTAAAATGCTAATCCACTATGCCTACAACAACATGCATCATCTAGATGTTATTCCTTGTTATTTTCTAAGTAATCCGGGCTACATTTTTGGCAGTCATACAACAATTAGGAATAACTGAACCTGAAATACACCACCAAGAAAAATTGCATCCACTGTTGCTAATGAAATAATTGCATAAAACGTGGAGGGAGTTAGTTAACTCTGACACATTGACTTAGATGCCTACTCCTGCAACCTATGATAATGGTGCTGAGTGAAATGAAATTTGACTATATTTAGTTTGTATTCCTAAACAAACTTCACAATGAGTTTAGCATATTTGCACAGCTCGGTCGACTCTAGGGACATAAAGAAGCTCAATATGAAAGCTCAGCACTAAAGAGAGCTTGTCGAAAGAATATGCGAGTAATAGGACAGACTAGAAAACGCACTAAGAGTAGCTTTACATATGTACACGGTATCTAAAGTCACCACAATTTCAGAGTACTACGAGTGTACTATCTACACAAATCAGAAAATCAGAGTAAAAATTACCTTATGCTTTCTTTTCTTGGACCTTGGAGATTCCTTGCGGGTGCCATATTAGATCTGTGTCCATGGATTTCCCCACCAACCATGTGGTGCTGGCTGAGCACGCCCCCAAACTGCCTGTCCTTGCAAAATCCGTCTTCCCCCCAAGTACCAGAGGAGGAGGAGGAGCGGCCATCGAGATTGAAGGAGGAGCGGCGACCATCAAGATCAGAGGAGGAGGTACAGGAAGAAAGGAGGGTGGAGGAGTGGAAGGAGGCGGGAGTGTGGACCCTCCCCCGGAGCTGGAGGAGGAGGAGCTGCCATGGCGGAGCTTGCCGGCGGGGCTCCGGCGGCTCCCTGTCCGCACCCTAACGATAGGAGGAGGAGGAGGAGCTAGGTACAACATGACATACCAATTAATTTGCACATGGAGTCCATAGCATGCACGAGATGTTTTTTTTTGTTTGAGCATGCACGGAATGTTAAAGATGTACCGTCAACATATATGGTAGTACACGTCGACCAGCCAGTACGCTGGCTGCTGTCTCCCACCTCCCGGCACCGTCTCGATGGACTGTGTGGCTGCGCCTGGATCGATCGGCATAGATCGCACTGTCCCCCGAGGACGCAACACGCAGCGCGCGTCGCCCGCCCGTCCAGCGCACTCACGCACGGATCAGAGCACTTCGATCAGATCACCTGATCCACGCCGCAATCTGCTCGGATCCTCCTTTACGACCTCGCTCGCCGGGAAAAAAAACATACTTCCTCCGTTTTAAAATAATAATTTTGATTTGTTTAGATTCTAATATATCTAGACAAGTTTTAATATACAGATACATCCGAATCTAGATAAACTTAAGTGACTTGGCTCAAATCACTTGACGGATGGAGACATGGAGTACTCCCTTCGTCCGCAAATAAGTGTATACCTAGCTTTTGTCTAAGTAAAAAATAATCAAATTTGACTAACTTTATAAAGAAATATAAAAACATATATTATACCAAATTAATATATTATGAAACTAGATTTAAAAATAAATCTAATGATATTAATTTAGTGTCATAAATGTTGATACACTGTCCTAAAAAGTTGGCCAAACATAGTAAAGTTTGACTGAAGACAAAGCTAGAAGTACACTTATTTATTAACCGAAGGAGTAGTAGTACAATAATCGCCAAGACGGTCAGTACTGCAATGCGACATGGAGCACATGAGCATCATCAATCCATGCGAGTTGCAGACTCGCAGCTTCTTTTTTGAGTTAAATGTAGTAATGGTCCCTTTACTTGTAGGGCTGGCTTAATTTGGTCCTCGTACTTGGAATTTGCTGCATTTTGCTCATGTATTTGTGAATTAGGCTCGATTTCATCTAATTTAATGTTTGCCGTTAAATTTGTGCTAACACGGACGACACATGTACTGGAATCTTGCAAGAACGCCCTCTAACATCTAAGAAAATTGCAAAAGGCAAAAGAACGTTAGACACCGACCTTTTTTTTTTCTCTATTCGTCATTTTTTTTCTTAATCCCTTCATCTTCCCAATCCCCATTGTTACTCCTTCCTCTGTCCGGAGCTCGGTGAGGCGCGCCGCCCCTCCCCTCTACTTGAGCTTGCACGGCAACACCCCGCCCTGGCGGCATAGCGATGGTTTGCAGTGAGCGAAAGGTGCGCGCCCTTGTTCACCCACATGACCAAACCTTACGGAAATAAGACGGGCACGTCTCCGCCCGCGTGTCAGGAGGCGCAATCGCCTTTGTTGTATGTATAAAATTTTCCATGCGCCGCCGCCATTGCTCCAACGAGCAATTTTCTTCGGAGTAAGCTCCTCTATCAGAAGAGGACTACCCTATACGCCCCACGGATCAAAGACTCACGCCCGTCCGCGACTCCGTCGAGTTTGGGTACCACCATAGGGCGATTTCCTCGACAAGAATTAGTCAGAAAGGCACCATCATCATCGATTTCGGTGAATTCTGACGATTCCGAGCCTAGGATAGCACCCCTATGCATGCGTGCAGTAGCACCTCATTGTTGATGGCTAGCAACGACGGCGCGCCGCCGTGGGCGTCCATCTCACCGGAGACATAGGCTCCAAAGGAGGAAGTCATGTTGACTTGTCTTGATAAGGGACACGACCAACGGAGCAAGTCGTGTAACGCTCGCCTCCTATTTTTTAATCCATAGCCCTAATTATGGTTTTTTATAATTTTCTCGGATGCGGTAGGGTGTTCTTGCAAGATTCTAAACCATGTGTCGTCTGCGTCAGGTCAAATTCGACGACAAACATTGAATTGGACTAAATCGAGCCTAATTTACAAGTACATGAACAAAATTCAGCAAATTCCAAATACGAGGACTAAATCGAGGAAGTCCGACAAGTACACTGTTGGTGTATTTAACTCTTTTTTTTATATACGGAATCGAAGAATCGCACATTCGCACTGAGTACTAGTGCTAGAATACTCGTTCAGAGATTGGAGGTTCAGATTAGACGACGCTGATCGGTGACGTCGCTACGTTTTGCTCCATTCGTTCAACCAGCTCCCGGGCAGGGCCCTAAACAAACTCCCCTCGAGATCGGCGGTGTCGGGTCGGTCGGGGGAACGAGAGCGCGCGCGATCTCCACAAAATTCAGCTGTCGACTGTCGCTGGAACCGAGACCCAACACCCCAGCGATCGATCGATATCAATGCCGAGGATCTATGTAGGCATGCTCGATCTTCTCCTCACGCACGTCGTCACAACGAGCCCATTTCTTTCCTCGAGAGGTATCATATATCATCCACTACTAGTTGCTATGCTAGTTTAGTTATCCTTAATCATGGCCTGATCATGATTACGCTTCTGTCACTAGATCTTGCCAGGGAAAGAGTATTCGCAAGGGAAATCTTCGGTAGCAGAGAGATCATCCAGCAGGATATAAATCCTATCTGAACCGATAAAAAAATGTGCAGCGGGTGCGGGTGCAGAACCGCACACATAGGCGATGTTCAGAGTCAAATGATACGCAAACAGAAATAGGACAGCGTCTGATAAGCTACTACCACTGGTATTTTTTTTTTTGAATATATACCACTGGTATATTATCTTATAGGATCTCCTTCGGAAGATTGTTAATTTTATGGCTACCGAACTTAATTCAGGACGAATGATGAACACATGCAACCCTATACTAGCTAGTGGCAAAAGCAATTAAAGCAGCAGAAGGTTCTCTGCGCAGTAGGCGTGCTAGTGTGCACAGCGAGCTGTCTGTTCTGTCCCAACGGTGGTGTGTCACTTGTTTTAGTTGGCAATAATTAGAATCTAGGACAGGTTTCTGTGCCCTTGTGAGTGGCGAGCGTGTTAGTTTATTCAGCCTCAGACCCATAAACCACGTAGTACTAGCTAGTAACAGGGGAGTGAGAAGGCAACTTGAATGCATCCACGTACTCAAGAAATCATTCATGTAGGGGAGCGAGTAGAGAGTGAGAGGGGATTGTAATAGGGGAGTAGACAGTGTTGGTGGCAACTCTCTCTTTTTTTGTTTGCGAACAGGTTGGTGGCATCGCAATCATTCATGTAGTAGATCAGGCACACACAACTTTGCACAAAACGGCCAAAGAAATCAAAGCAATTGGGGGCCAAAGGGTTTATAATAGTGCTGCGCAACCGAAGCATGAGACATGAGAGGGGATTGTTTATGGGACGGTTGTTGCTCTGATCGGCGGTGATTCTGTTGGCCACTAGCCAGAAGCTAGCTATCTGAATGCGGCTGTTTATTTGCCACGGCTTTTCTTGGCTCCGATGATGTGCGGGGAATTGATCCATAAATAATTTTAAATCTTTCGCACTGAGCTGATATGTAGTATTGTGCTATGATGATGCTATTGCTAGCTCCTATTACGAACAAGCACGAATCCAACCTGCGTGAATACAATTAGTAACACCCAATGTCTGAAAATCATGCATGTGGCAAACAGCGGCAGCAAACAAGGGAGGTCAGACTCATGCATAATCAGACTGCAAGAAAAGCTCTGTACTGTATGCACGAAAAACTCCAACAGCAGCCGTGGCAGAAAAAAAAATGATCGATCCGTGTGCCAGTTTTCTAGCTAGTCCTACTAGAAAATGCACAGTGGATTTTTTCTTCAGACAAGCACTCACACACGATCGTTAATCTGATCACTCGGTGCGTGCAAAGAAAAGGCGCAGTAGTTGCACGGTTTCCAACATGCTTGAAACCAAAATGGAAAAATCAGTAAAATGGACGCAGTAGTGAAGTCCTGTACGATGTGCGCGCCAAGGATTTTTTTCTTCAGACAAGTGGCGATCACGATCGCTTCGAGAGCTGCCCGGCAGGCGCCAAGGAAATGATAAGAATTTACCCAACCAAATCAGCACACGTATGTCCGTAGGGGATTCCGTAAGCTCAGAGTCCGTAGCTCTAGGATTTCCGAGGACCGTCGATCTAATCAGGCGCCATCCGCACATCGCGTCAAACTAGCAAGCCCTGGCACGACACGGGCTCAATCCGAGCCATCATCTGGGGACAGGACATGACCTGTGGATCGAAGTGGCAAATGCTCAATCCGAGCCATCATCTGGAAAACGACCATGAAAGGATCTGCTTCACCCCTGCATCTACTACTCACGTCTCTGTCGTCCCATGACTATTTCTTCAAGTAATTCTCAACCTCATCGGTGGAGCTTTTTGACCTAAATGGTCCTTTTCCAAACATAATCCGACTTGTGGCCTTTTACAAAACTTATTTCTTTTTCTGGCCCCTTGGGCTCACGCCATTTGGACCGGTGTGACTGAAATCACGAAATGTCAGATGGACCGATTGCACAAAAATGACTTAGTAGGTTTTGTCCCAAAGCTGGTAGGTGATGCCATTCTGCTTGACGCTTGACGTACGTGACTCTGTAAATCTCCGAGCCTCTGAGATGATCTCGAACCCTTTGGGTCAAGAAAAACAGCTAAGTTACACCGTTTATCTTGGCGAAGACTCAAATGACTTATTAGAAATTTTCAGTATTTAGAAGTCTGGTATAGCCAGCCCAACAGACGTTTGATGGCTTCAGCCCCGCTAGCTCAAATGGTGTGAGTCCAAAGGGTCTTTTTCTTTGAAAGCTTTTTCCAAATTCTATGGCAGCAAGATTATTTGCTTTTGCTAGAAAAAAGCACATTTCTTCCTAGTACTTTGATTTGATTTTTCACCTTGGGTCTTACCCATAGGAAAGATACATATATAGCTCGGTCAGGGCCAAAGGGTTAGAAACAGGAATATTTTCTAAGAGGTCGTGTCTTCCGGTAAGTTGGCTAAAGTGTCATTTACGGCGAATAACTCTCCTGAGTAGACAGCGGGGTTTTCGTTGTCTATCATCCCATGACGTAGGACGTCGTACCGGCTCGAGGGGGACCGGTATGTGATCGGGATGTACCACCTGAAAGAGTTGAATCTCTCAACTCTCTGAATCTCTCACTTGCTGCGTCGCACAGCTCTCTCAGATACAGAAGTTTTTGGTGCCTTCACGGCTTTTCTCTTCTCTATATATATTCTCCTGGTAAACATGATTACAACTCTCTTTAAATAGACTTACACGCACACAGTACGGCACTGCCGGGCAACAACCTGCCCGGCTCTCATGCACACGACCTACTTCACTGATCAACTAACTCCATGTCCTATTCCTACGCCACTAACATAGACATGCATATCTAGATAACTTGTGCAGCTTGGTTGGCTTCAACTCCTGCATGCAGTACCGCTTCACACGGCAAGGCTAGCTTCTCGCGGCACCTCGGCATCTATCTCACCCTGCATGCTCTTTTGGTTGATCCATCACCAACTTGTACATGTCACATGTACTGCTGCACAACTAAATAGACCGACTAGCTACACATGCAAAACTGAAGTAAATATGCAGATACATATATCAAGATTATACCCAACACCACCAACCGAGAGATGTGTTCTTACGCAGTATGGTACGGTCTGATTCTCACAATCACGACTCACGCTCATGGGTGGCCCTACGTATGCGACCGGTGTGCCCTAGTTGGTACTAGCGTCGCGATTGTGATGACGGCCGTCTATATATGTCGATCGCTGGAACAACATACACGATAGAGCATATGAGCTGTGCACACAGTTTGGCAAACCAGAATTATACACGCCAGCTCATGCATGCATGCATGGGTCGCCGTACGTATGCGACCGGTGTGCCCAAGTTGGTAGTGGTGCCCATTATACACAACGAGCGCGCTATATATATTCCTGGTCTCGGCCGGTGGTATTTCTTCCCGTTCTAGCACGTAATCTAATCTAATCTAATCTACTAGCTAATAATGGACGTGTGTGGGTGTTTATATATATGGCAAGCTAATCGCAAAAAATTGGGGCAGCCCTAGGCGTTCCCCGGGGGGATTTGTTCTTTTTATCCCCGGGCCGCGCGTCGTCCTCTTTTCGGATCAAAATTCCGCTTTTGCTATAGAAAGTCCCGTTTTTATACAACTAGCCCCGCTTTGCTATATGTAGCAGAAAACGGTTCGGCCTAAAAAATAGAAAATTAGACTGGACCTCGCCTGAGATTTCGCCGGCGACCGTGTACCAAAAAAGTTGTGTTAATGTAGCAAACCCGACCTTACAGGAGACTCGCCGGAGACTTCCGCCGGAAACCTTGTAGCAAAAACTTTGCATTAGTGTAGCAAAACCATACAACTGTGGTAGCAAACAACATGTGCTAATGTAGCAAAAAAGAAAACCTCGCCGGACACCTCATAGCAAAGTCCCACGCCCATGGTAGCAAATGCTGTTGCCTCTTGTAGCGCTTGTAGAAGCAGCGTCGGCCGCTTGTAGCAGCATCGTCGGGCGTAGGTAGCAGCGTCGACGTCGACGGGCGTAGGTAACAACACCGTCATGTGCTTGTAGCAGCGCCACCGTGAGCTTGTAGCAGGGGTGTCGAGCACAAGTAGCAGCACCGTTGCGAGCTTGTAGCAGGGTCATCTGGCACGAGTAGCAGCGCCATTGGAGGCTTGTAGCACGGCCGCCAGGAGCATGTAGAAGCTCTGTCAGGTGCTTGTAGCAGGTGCGTTGGGCACGAGTAGCAACGCCGTCGACCTGCGGGCCGCAAATCCCGATGCCGCAAGTAGCAGTGCCACTGCATGCTACCCTTGTAGCATAGCCCCACACATCCTGTAGCATGCGCCGCCACTTACTGAAGCAGCGGCAGTGGGCCACCGCCGCCGATGTGGCAAGCTTGACGCCTCTTGTAGCAGCCGTGACTGACATGCGTAACAGATATGGCCAATGTACACAACAGTGGTGCTATTTATATGACGACCGCCTAGATGCTGGACGAGGAGCCTGTTTTCCAATGGCTTCTAATTCTAGGTGGTAGATCAGGTGGTAGGCATTCTATGGGGAGAATAGGAACATGAAAAAAAGTTGCGGAGGTCAATGATGGAGGTGCTTGAGGGCAAGCTTATCTGGCCATGGTTGTTGATTGGGGCACGTGGCGCGCCACGGACCCGGAGGATGGAAGTGGCGAATCCTCCAGGGGCATACTATCGTTTCCCAAAAAATTGTGGGCTTATACGGCGGGAAACGGCGGATCCGTCCACCGCGATCTACCATTCCGACACGTTGTCTCTGTCCATCCCCTGTAGAATACGCTCGCGATCGTGGACGGCAGTTTCTCAAACGATCAGCCATTCGGCTGCCTATCCATGCCAGGACGCTGTCCGCTATCCGTCCTCCTTCGGACCACCGCAACGCAAGCCCGCCGACGCCGAGCCATACGTCGCAGTCTCCACAGCTGGATCCCCGTCGAGTTTTACGGGTTCATTCGCCGGCTTCTCCCATCAATATTCTCGCGGTGCCTTGGCTGGCATGACATCATCTTGGATTGACCACTCGGTAAGGTACATATATAGCATCATCCTGATTATGTTCCAAGTGGACAACATATTACTAGATCCTTCGTAACTCTCAAGACACACACCATACACACTCTAAACATTACTTCTATATAAGTATATGCGTAGTGTGGAGAAGAACATGCATGAGGAGAAGAAGAACCAACAAAATCGTTTCACATCCTATGCAAAGCGTTCACATTTGTTCACACATGACTAATTACAGAGATTAAATACTTTTGTCTAAATATTTTGAAATTGCATGGTTTGTAAATTAGGTCCTTTAAACTGGAATGTAGGGAGTATGTCTTGTTGTCCACCTAGAGGCACTCAAATTAAAGACTAATCATACAGTAGAAGCCACGCTATTAGGATACTTGTTAGATCGTACGCCTAAGAGAGATCAGTGCCACAAATACTTATATATATATACTATACACTATAAAGTTGCCAACAATTTATTTGGGAAGAAACTTATGTTACGGAATGTAATTTGATTCTAGTACACACAAGAGCATTGTTTCCAGTGATACATTACAATCACATACCGAAGAACACTAGGACTGGTGTTTAACAATGTTGCTAGATATTTGGTTAACAATGTCAAATAAGTAATAAAAATTGATATATGTTAAAATTGTAGCAAGCTAAAATGAAGTTCTATAGACATATAAAAGTTTAAATAAATTGTATGAGTTTGAATTAGCCATATATTGGTTAGTCATACCATTTTTCAATGTTAACAATCTATTATATACTAAAAGTAATATAAATGTGTTTTTCGAGGCACCAGGTCGATCCACATCATCCAAATTCTATTAACAATTAGATCTGCACCGTACGGTTGAGTTTAATGAGATGAGATGTACGTTGTTTTTATGTCTGACACGTAAAAGTTTAGGCATGTAATTAAGGAAAGACCCAACACCACGATCGAACAGAAAATCGGCCGAGGTCGATCCCGTACGAGTCGTGTCCTAACTATAGATTTGATTGAACTGTGTATGAATAAGATTCCACTTCAACTTCTATACTATCCCGGTTTCTACCAGGACATGTGTGTCTGGACGACGTTCGAAATTCTGTTAAAATTCCTCCATGCTGTTTGTTCTGGCCACATGTGGACACCGCTAGGACTAGCCATAAAAATCGTGAATTAATTAGGGACAATTTGTGCATTAGAGAGAGCACATCTGTGCAACATGATTACATCATCATCGAGTTAATTAACTAGGAAAAATCAGTACACACCCTCCTTTATAATAGCTCTGTGCATTGCGGTTCTCAAAATAAAAAATCACGTTTGATCAAATATTTAGGAAAAATACCAATGCCTATAGTACAAAATCATTTAATATTATTGCTATTCTCATGAAATAAGTTATACTCCCTCTGTCTAAATTTAAATGTGTCTAGACACTATTTAGTATATAGATTCATTCAAATTTAGAAAAATTTGCGACGAATTTTCAGAACGGAGGGAGTATAAATTTTGTACTTCTTTCTCGGAAAGGAGTCGCAGATTGTCTAAATTCACATTTATCTTTACACTATGACGTGTTTAGAAACATACAAATCTAGATAAATCTATGACAACTTTTCAGCATAGAAGGAATATTATAGACGTCGATTTTATTCCACTTACTTGGTTAACCTTTACAAAGATTTATTTTTATTATACCCATAATATAGGGAAATTAAAAACGGAGGGCACATGTAGGCTGCTGGATTCCTCGATGTTCGCACAATTTTGTAGATGCCCTCCGATATGAAATTGGAGGAATTATTACCTAAATTGTTCTCTCAAGTTGTTCTTATTTTTAGCTATTGATTATGGATTAAACAGAATACAATAAATTGAAATTAATTTGATAAAATATGAACCTCCGACCATCAAAATCAAAGTCTATGTGTACACCATTTGTATCTTCATGGTCATTTGTGGCTCCAGACAAAATATAACGGAAGATAAAAGCTGAATAACCTAACAGATTCTAGAGAGAGTATGGGCCACCCATCGAAAAAAAAGCGATAACTTAAAATCGGTGAACTCCCCTTTAGATACACGACTACTACCAAATATTGGTCCATTGCTCAACCATGTATGAAGAAAAGTAAGCATGAAAAGATTAGCAGTGAGAACCACTAACTCCATAGTGTTGCAACGCCTATAAGGCGAAGGGAAGCCACAAGCCTACTTATTTTTATGACATCGAAAGCACAATCAGGATACCCTCGTAGACCTAACAAGGGGGTATTGTAAATAGAAAAGGTGAGCACACATGCTCCACGAAATATTTTGACAACCATGTAGAGGAGATATAAAGTAATCTTAAGTTTCAGGTTGCATCACATAGAACAACAACCTAATAACAAAAAATCTGAATGACACACCAGAGGTTGATATAGGGATCCCTTGCCTTTATATGTTTGATCGGCTATTTAAGGTCAAGAGAGCTAGCGAAGATTGGAAACACATGTCCATGTTTCTTATTTTATCAGAGAAAAGTAATTAAACGACACAATTATTATCTATTGTATACTAAAAGGAAGATATCATGCACAAAATATAGAAATGAGCTAAAACTTTTGAAAAAAAATCAAAACACCAGTTGTTGATATGGTGGTCATCTCTTTATTAGTGTATCGCAAATGTTCCTCCTACATGACTACACCTAAAGAGATCATAACCGTGAGATCTACATAGCCGTACTTGCACATATCATATTTGTTTCTTAAAAAATCTCATGTGTCAGATCTTTATAACTTTACCTAAACAACTCATAAATGATATATCTTTAACTAGAGTATCCAGCCATATCATGGCCCGTCATACCTACATAATCATTCCTCAACAAACCTCATATGTTAAATCTACATAGCCGTATTTTTTGCAAATGAAAACTTTTGTAATAATTATTTTTATTTCTTAGAAATACAGTCATGTTTCAAAATTTCAAAGTTAAACATCTATGAATATGTCCATGGCCAAGCCATTGTGTAGTTCACAAGGAGAAGCTAAACAAAATAAAAATGTTTATAACAAAAATTAGTTGAGGTGACGCCCTCGCAAATGCGAGGGCCTATGTGCTAGTTATGTGAAAATGACACAAAATGAACACCTATGCCCATAGAATCACAAACATGCAATGGAATATTAATTTTTTGTAATCTCGTGCCCTATGTATTTATCTCCGCTCGTGTTTCCAATAACTATTTAGCGTTCACATATTTACGTGTAAAACTATTGTTAACCCCACTCACTTGTGAATTTTTTTGCGTAACAATCTTAATCATGTTTTTCCCCATTTTAACGTTTTAATATATACTACCCAAAAAGTAGCTAAATTGTTCTTATGAAGTTTGGAGACATGCATGTTTTTGTTAATAATCACAAAGTTCTATGAATTCTTCCTTTTGAGTGGGTCATCATTGAATCTTAAACATTACCAATAATATTTTTGTGATGAACTCAAAATTATGATTGTTTCCATTTTGTGATTATTAAATAACCCGTTGACTCCATTTCTTGAAAGATTTATTCAATGCTTTTTGCATGGTTTAGAGGTTTGTGACTTGCTAGGCCTCTTAATTATATTGGCAGATCTCTATCCAACTATCTAGCAACTAGCTGTATGTGTCTCATCTCTTATCAATGAACTATTTTGTTCTAAGAATAATCTTTCTGCGAATGATCTTTCTTTTGTTCTACACACAAATCAGATTAGTTCGTGAGGACGTCGTGCTCTCACCAGATCAGTTCTCGACGCCCTCTCTATCTACAACATGACTGCACTTTGGTTGCCAAGGAAATTCATCAAGACATTTTATCAAATTTACCGGCATGTCACCTAGGACATTGAGGGAACAGGGACGGTGGGTTGTAAGTGCAAGGTCAGCTGGCCGATTGTCTACTCCGCCCACCCAATTTGATGGCCTCAACATCGTGCAGCTGGATACCTTCTCGCTCGCTCCTTGTGTCTGTGTTGGCTTTGGATGATTGGATCAAGTGGTAGCACCCCAAACACCCATGGACCAGCCTTGGCATAACCTGCGACGACCTTTTTCCAAACAGGCTACTCTCCTTTCCATTACTTGCATAACGTAAGTACATTGTTCCACTGAAGTAAAAGAAAAAAAAGGGAACCATAAAAAGGATTCCCTCGCACCGATAGGAAACCTGCTGTCAAATGCTTGGCATCGAGCATCCAACTACGTGGAAAAAACCTTCCATTGTTAAATACAACTTTATAATGGATCTAGTCTAGATCTATCAGTAGCACTGTACTTTATCTTTCTAGATCGAAACAGAGAGAGAGAGAGAGAGAGAGAGAGAGAGAGAGAGGAAACCGAGAGGAGAACTACCTGCTCCCTGGCTCGACAGACATGAGCCAGAGGGGATGCCTGAGCTGGTGCTGGATGTGGAGCCTCCGTCGTTGGCCATGGGTGGTAAAGGGGTTTGAGTGTGGCGGCGGTGGAGCTTCCCGTCGGCGCAGCGCTAGCCTAGATCGGGTAGGGCTTGTAGGTGGGACGGCTAGGGCACGGCTAACCTCGTGAGGCGTGCTGCCGGCCCCCACCTCTTTATATAGCGCTGGCGACAGGGGCCCACCCACCAGATGAGGTTGGGGCGCCCCCGATCAGGGCGCGGATAAGGGACTCCGTTCGGCCGTTGGGCTCGAACGGGGAGAGATCTATCTAACATTCTCCCCCTTGATCTCGACTTTACTTTTAACTTTGTACTTTACTTATTTCATCACAGAACGATACATAGAGCATGTTTCATCGTCTCAGCTCAATTGCCGATAGAATCAGACAGCCACTATATACCTTCATGTTTTGAAACAAATCCTATTATTTTTGGGCCTCAGTAGTCCAGGAATCATAGGCTTCCCATTAAACCCATGCCGGCTATGTGTTCCTTGAACACATTGGGTGGTAAGCCTTTCGTTAGCGGATCCGCAAGCATATCTTTTGTCCTTATATGCTCGAGTCTTATAGTTTGATCCTGGACTTTGTCCTTCACAATATAATACTTTATATCTATAGACTTTGTAGCATTACTCGACTTGTTGTTGTGAGCATAGAATACTGCGGGCTCGTTGTCACAGTACATCTTTAGTGGCCTGCTGATGCAGTCAACCACTTTCAAGTCGGGCAAGAATTTCTTTAACCATAACGCCTGTCCCATGGCCTCATAACATGCTATAAATTCTGCATACATCGTAGATGATGCAACTATCGACTGTTTGGCGCTTCTCCACGAAATAGCACCTCCTACGAGAGTAAAGACATACCCTATCGTGGACTTTCGGTCGTCTTTATCTCCCGCAAAATCCGCATATGAATACCCTTTTATCTCTAGGGAATCAGATCTTCTATATGTTAGCATGAGGCCTTTTGTGCCTTGCACATAATGCAAAACTTTCTTTACCATCTTCCAGTGCTCTATGCCTGGATTCTCTTGATATCTACCGAGTACCCCGGTGATAAATGCTAAGTCAGGGTGAGTGCACACTTGTGCATACTGTAAGCTTCCAACAACCGAAGCATATGGTACTGACTTCATTTGATCGATCTCATATTGATTCTTTGGACATTGGGATTTCCCAAAATTTTCGCCCTTGACTATGGGAGCAGGTGTTGAATTACTCGCATGCATATTGTATTTCTTTAAAATCTTTTCACAATATGCTTTCTGCGACAGTCCTAATACTCCATTCTTTCTATCTTGGTGAATTTCTATGCCCAAAACATAAGAGGCTTCACCAAGTTCTTTTATGTCAAAATTTGATGACAAGAACTTCTTTGTCTCTAGTAGTAGACTAACATCACTGCTGGTAAGCAGAATGTCATCCACATACAGAATTAGGAAAATATATTTCCCTCTTTTGAACTTTGCATAAATGCAGTTGTCCTCAACATTTTCCTTGAATCCAAATATTTTAATGGTATCATTAAACTTTAAATACCACTGCCTAGAGGCTTGTTTTAACCCATAAATGGATTTATTTAGGCGGCATCACATATGTTCCTTCCCCTCCATGAAGAAACCCTTGGGTTGTTTCATGTAAACATTTTCTTCTAAATCTCCATTTAGAAATACCGTCTTAACATCCATTTGATGCAACTCTAAATCAAAATGTGCAACAAGTGTCATAATGATTCTGAAGGAGTCCTTACATGAGACCGGAGAAAAAGTCTCATTGTAATCTACGCCTTCTCTTTGCGTAAAGCCTTTTGCCACAAGTCTAGCTTTGTACTTTTCTACATTTCCATTGGAGTCATACTTTGTTTTGTAGACCCATTTGCATCCTACTGTTTTGGCTCCTTTGGGAATTTCCTCTAGGTCCCAAACATTGTTGGAACTCATCGATTTCATTTCATCTTCCATTGCCTCCACCCACTTGGCTGAGTGAGGGCTACTCATGGCTTCTTCATATGAGGTAGGATCGCCCTCCATATGAACTACATTGTAGACTTTGTAAATTCTTTGGAAATGGCTGGTCTTCGTTCTCTTTTAGACCTTCTGAGTTCATCAGACTCTTGCTCATTTCTTGCCTCGGGTTCAGGCACATTTACAGTAGGTGGCTGTTCTGGCTCCCTTTCGTGCTCAACAAAGGTTCGGTGGCTCGATGGACAGGTTTCGAGCTTTCGCCTATTGTTGTCACGTGTGGAGTCAGAACAGGTGCCGGCACCACAACCTCAGGGGTTGTAGATGGTGGCACAACAGGTAGCGAGAAAAATGGCTCCTGAGTCATCGGATTAAGTGCATGCACCCTCTTCTCCTCAAGATCAATTTCCCGAGCTACCGTGCTCCCCCTCATCAATTCGTCCTCCAAGAAGACTGCATGTCTCGTTTCTACAAACTTTGTGTATCTATCAGGACAGTAGAAACGATAGCCTTTTGACATATCTGGATAGCCAATGAAGTGGCAAGATACTGTTTTTGGGTCTAACTTTGCAATGTTTGGATTGAAAACTTTTGCCTCAACTGGGCTCCCCCAGACCCTCAAGTGGTGCAGAGAGGGGACTCTGCCTGTCCACAATTCATATGGTGTTTTGGGCACCGACTTACTTGGTACTCTGTTGAGAATGTGAATGGCGGTTTTAAGCGCATCCATCCATAATCCCAATGGCAGGGTGGAATAGCTCATCATGTTACGCACCATATCCATAAGGGTACGGTTACGCCTTTCAGCTACTCCGTTTTGCTGAGGTTCGCCCGGCATAGAATACTGGGCGACTATTCCATTTTTCTGCAGGAACCTTGCAAAGGGTCCTTGAACTTGACCATATGGAGTATGCCGACCGTAGTACTCCCCCCCACGATCAGACCGAACTATCTTAATTCTTTTATCATGCTGATTTTCTACTTCAGCTTTGAAAATTTTAAATTTATCCAATGCTTCAGATCTTTCTTTAATTGGATAAATATAACCATACCGGGAGTGATCATCCGTGAATGTTATGAATGAATCATAGCCATCCACACTTTTCACCGGAAACGGTCCACAAATATCCGTGTGGATTATTTCGAGTGTAGCTATGCTTCGGTTTGCACCCTTTTTAATTTGTTTGACATACTTTCCTTTAATGCAATCTATGCATTGTTCTATGTCTGAGAACTCTAACGGAGGAAGAATGTCATTTTTAACGAGGCTTTCTATTCTTCCCCTCGAAATATGGCCTAGTCTGCAGTGCCATAACTTCGATGAGTCAAGAGTTCGCTTTCTTTTCTTTTGTTCTTTGTTCGACAAGGGAACTTTTTCATTCACATCACACATAGAAAATACTTTCTCATGCAAAGATAATAAATATAACTTGTCATGTATGGTAGCAACACCCACACAAATATCTTTTAACCAAATGGCACATTTGCCATTTCCAAAATAACACTCATAAGAATCTTTGTCCAAGCACGACACACTTATTAAATTTCTATGAATTGAAGGAACAAAAAGAACATCCTTGAGCAAAAGAGAAGAGCCATCAGCCAGCTCCAGAGGGACGTCACCAACGGCCTCCACTTCTGCTTCAATCCCATTCGCCACTTCAATGAGTCTTTATCTTTTTGGCAAAATCCTTGTCGAATGGAACCCCTGCAAAGAGTTGGCAACATGAATAGTTGCACCAGAATCAATCCACCAAATAGATCTAGAAAACTTTTCATACATAGATTCATTAACAAAAGAGACTATATCTTTAACGTTTTTGGCCATGATGTACTTTAGCCAAACTGGACAATCCTTCTTGTAGTGGCCAATCTTTTTACAAAGGATGGCAATCGATCTTTTCCTGTGGGTGGACTGTCAGCGGGTCTTGGTCGATTGGGCCCTTGCCATGTGGCTTGGAGGGTGAGCCACCATGGTTACCGTTTGTGAAACTTCTCTTCCTATTGTCCTTCACGAATTTCAGGGAACCTCCGTGAAGGGCCTTCAGCCTTTCCTCATATTGGGAGCACATCCCAATGGTCTTTTCTATGTCCCAGTTTTCAGGGGACATATTATAGTTTATTACGAAGTTCTCAAAAGGCTGTGGAAGAGAGGCCATCACCAGGTGTACCAAAAGTGCAGGCTTTAGCTCGAGGTCCTCATCCATGGATTTCAGCTTGGCTGCCATGTTTGACATCCTCAAGATGTGCTCTCTTATTCCGTGGGGCCCTCCCGTGTACTTTTCAGTCACCAGCTGTTTTAACAGCTGGGTCGCATACATCTTTGAAGAGCTAGTAAACTAGCTCTTTATCTTGACAAGGTATTCGCCCACGGAAGCACACTCTCCAATTGACCCCACTATGGCGTTCTCAATTGTGTTCTTTACAAAAGCCAAACATTTCTTATTGGCGTTCACCCACTTTTGATTATCAATCGAGTAGGCCAGCTCCAATGGGGCATGGTCCCTCTTCTTTTTCTCAAACGCAGCACTTTCCTCAGCCTCTCCCCTGACAGGGTCAGCAGGCTTGACTGGTTGCTTGGTGTCAACCACCCAATCCACTTCGGCGCATACAAACGCCAAATCAACCTTCTTCCTCCATTCAGAGTAGTTGTCCCCCCTTAGCAGCGGGATGTCCTTCAAACAGCTCATGAGGTTGAGACCTCCTGAAAACCACAAAAGATGTGAGATCACCAAAGAAAACAACTGTATGCATTAACTCAAAGTTGGTATAAATTAAGCATGCAATTGTTTTGTGCTATTTAAAATTACATCACCGTTGGGTAGAAATAAAGTTAAATGCACCTTTAATACTCAATGAAAAATATCGTGATCATGTTTATTAACAACGTTGGTCAATTAATAACATGGTACACAATCATCTTTAATCACTTTATCACATCTTTATAACAAAATTTAAACAACTTTTATTGCATTATTGCAATTTAAATCATCTATTTGCAGCGGAAACATTAAAAAATAACTTTCATAAACTTTAATCTTTACAGAAAAAATTCTGCTTTAATATCATTCTCTAGTCAAAATATACTTGAAATAAAATGACTAGAGAAAACTATTTGATAATTGCTTAAAAAACTAAGCAAAACTATTTAAAATAGCTAAAACATACTCTGAAAAATAAAGAACAGAAAAAAATCGAATCAACCGCGCTTAACGGCCCAAAGACGCCTGGGTTATTCGCCGCCAGCACAGCTCCTAAGCAGCCAGCGCCGACCTGCTTCGCCATCCGTCTGCTTGGTCTCCATCGCCCGCATTAGACTCGACCGCTCGATCTCGGCCATGCATTTGCGGTCGCCCTAGATCGGACTAAGGGCGCTGCGTTCGCCAGATAAAACCCTGTGCCGCACTCTGAAACCCTAACCTCATTTCCCCGCATCGCTGGCCCACCCTGCTGCCCTTTCCGCGTCGGGCGGCGCTGGCCCATCCTGCCCTTCTTCCATGTCGGCGGCGCGTCCACCCCGCGGCGGCGCTGTGGAGGAGAGGTCGAGGCGGCTGCGGCCCCTTCCCTCCCCACGCTCCTCTCGCGCTGGCGGCGTGGCCCGCGCTAGGCCGAGGCGAGGCGGCCGCCCATGGCGCGCCCCTCCCTCTCCCTTTGCTCCGGCGGCGCATGCGCGTCTTGAGGCGAGGTGGCCGCCCGAGGCGTGCCCCTCCCTCTCCCTTGTCCGCAGCAGTGGTGGCTGTTGCCCCACGCGCGGCGAGCGGAGGGGCCGGCGGCGAGGTGCTCTTCGGCGGCATTGGGGAGGAGAGGTGGTCGTCCGTCCGGCAGCTGTGCCGGCGATGGTCCCCTTCCTTCCCCGGCGTCACCACCCCTTCCCCTTTCGTCCATCCCCTTCCCCACACCGCGAGCGATGAGGTAGAGAGGAGAGATTTAGCTGCTCTTCTCGCTTCTTGGCGGCGCAGGCCCACCCGAGGGTGGGCGACGCTCAGCCAAGCGCATGGAGGGGCCTTTTGGCCGGCGCGTGGTTTCTTTTGTTTCTTTCTCTTTGCCCCAGAGGAGTTTGTTCTTCTTCTAGATGTCTCCAATATGGATGCCCATCTAGATCGAGAGGAACGGCGCGGCCATAGGGCAGGCGCACTTTAGATCTAGGGCTTTTCTTTTCTACTTTTGCACCGAAAAATCTAGCAACTAAATGGCTCTGATACCAATGTTGAATACAACTTTGTAATGGATCTAGTCTAGATCTATCAGTAGCACTGTACTTTACCTTTCTAGATCGAAACAGAGAGAGAGAGGGGAAATCGAGAGGAGAACTACCTGCTCCCTGGCTCGACAGACATGAGCCAGAGGGGATGCCCGAGCTGGTGCTGGATGTGGAGCCTCCGTCGTTGGCCATGGGTGGTAAAGGGGTTTGAGTGTGGCGGCGGTGGAGCTTCCCGTCGGCGCAGCGCTAGCCTAGATCGGGTAGGGCTTGTAGGTGGGGCGGCTAGGGCACGGCTAACCTCGTGAGACGTGCTGCCGGCCCCCACCTCTTTATATATAGGCCATGGCACAGGGCCCACCCACCATATGAGGTTGGGGCGCCCCCGATCAGGGCGCGGATAAGGGACTCCGTTCGGCCGTTGGGCTCGAACGGGGAGAGATCTATCTAACATCCATCACTAAAGCCCTACACTACAAGTTTGAGTAAACTGAACATCCACCATTCAGGACATCTTTTAAGTTTACCTCAAGCACAACAGACTGAATAAGCACTAAGGGCCTTCAATCATCAGCACAGGTACACCGTCTCCTCGAGCGAATTGGCTATCGTTTCCTCCGGCCGGCGATTTGATCGTGTTTTGCTTTTTTTTCCGATAAAGGTCGCCTTTATTATAGATGATCGTGTTTTGCTAGCTTCATGGCTTTGGCCCTCAGCAATTGCACTCCAGAAGAAGCGGGTCTTAACCTTATTTTGTTCATTACTTTTCCCATTAATTTGCGAGATGCGCAGCGCAACCCAATTTTTAAGAAAGAGCAGAGTGGCCTCTATTCCGAGCTGTCTTCCCCCCCCTAAATTCCAACAAATTTGAACGCGAAAAGTAGAAGAGATGAGCAGTTTTCGTACACGTCGACCAGGTCACCAGGCAGTACGCTGGCTGCTGTCTCCTGTCGCCCGGCAGTGCCCTCTCGATCCACTGCCTGGCGGCGCCTCGATCATCACTCCGAGTATACGATTGTCCACTTGTTTCAAGGAGAGGTATCATCCACTTGTTGTAATGCTAGTTTAATTAGCTTAATGAACTATAGTACTACTGTGTATCTGATCATGATTACGCTTCTGTCACTAGATCTTGCAGAGATAGAGTAGTCGCTATGGAAATCTCTGGCACGAGAGAGAGATATCATCGCCTCATCGGCAGCAGAATATAATCGTAGCGCGTCTATCTGAACCGATAAAACAATGCTGCAGCGGTTCAGAACTGCGGATGTGCATAGTCAAAGAGGAAACAATTCCGATATGCATGCATGCCACGACTTAGCCATCGACTATCATAAGGCATACTCCTACTAGTAGGAGTGCTATTATCTTATGGGATCTTCTTTGGAAGATTGTTAATTTTATGGCTACCGAACAACGGTAGGAATAATCATGAACACATGCTAGATCCTGGCTAGAGGCAGCAAAGCAGTTAATGTATCAGAAGGTTCTCTGCGCAAGTAGACGTGCACCGAGCTGTCTGTCCTAACGGTTGTGTGTCACTTGCTCCGGTTGCCTTGTGTTTAGTTTGCAATAATTGGAATCTAGAACAGGGTTCTGTGCCCTTGTGAGTGGCGTGTTATTCTATTCAGCCTCAGGCCCATAAACCACGTAGTACTAGCTAGTTGAACGCATGCTGCACGTACTAGATCAAGTTGGTAGCATCTCTTCTTTTTTGCAATCAAGTTGGTGGCATCTCAATCATACATGTAGTAGATCATGCACAAAGTGGCCAGGGAAATCAAAGCAATTGGGGGTCAAAGGGTGTATAATAGTGGTGTGTAATCGAAGCATGAGACATGAGAGGGGATTGTTTTATGGGATGGTTGCTCTGATCAGCAGTGATTCTGTTGGCCACGTCGTCCTAGGAGGTAAAAAAGACCATCATTCTCTAGGAGGAAAAAAAAACCGCGTCGTCCTCTCCCCAGGGGCGACACGGGCGGCGCCCCAAACCCGCCTGCACCTAGTCCTCCGCCACCACCCCCTCCCCCTCACCGCTGCCGGTAGTCTCCGTCGAGCAAAGCCCGGGTGGAGCAGGCGGCGGCGGGGCCTCTCGTTTCTCCGGCGGAAGGGCGGCCTTTGGGTGCGATGGGGATCTGTGTCAGGTCGGCCTGGGCGTGGGCGTCATGGTGGCTGCTGCCATGTGCGCGGGCCAGCGCTGGTCGGTGTGGTCTCGCTGCTCCTCTGGCGTCGGTAGTTGCGGCGACTGCCATGGCGGCGGGCGAGCTCTGCCGTGAGGGCCTGGTATGGGCCCAAGCGGGCCAGATCTGGGCTTGTCGGGCCCAAGCAGATCGCTTGCTGGTGCGGTCTCTGCCTGCCAGGGCTGCTTCGACCAGCGGCAGGGTGCGGCTTGACCGGTGGTGGCCAGAGCTGCTGCTCCAGTGGTGGCAGTGTCCATATTTTTGCTTATTCTTGACCATCTCGGTCTCAGATCCGGTGAATTTGGGTGCTGCTGTGGGTGTTGGAGATGGCAGTGGGGTGAGCAGCGGTGGCAAGTGTGCCGAGGCCCGGCGGTGGCTGTCTATTGGTGGGGATGGATGGTGATGTTCTGGCCATTTTGGGCATGAGGTAGGGGATGCAAGCCAGGTGAAAATCTCCTCCGGTCTATGACCAGAGCTGCTGCTGGCAACACCCATGGGTGTTGTTTACCTTCCTGAAGGCGGCAGCGGGGCGGTGCTCTTCCTTCTCTGTCCATGGTAGCTCCAGGGGAAACCCCAGATCCTCGGGGATCGGACGACGGTGGCGTTGATTCGCTGCTCCATGTTGAGGGCCTTGACTTTTGGAGTTGCCTTGGCCAGATGGCTCAGTGGGTTGTTTTTGGCAGTGGTGAGGTCTCGGTGAGCGCTGTTCGATGGTGTTTGAATCTCTTGTTGCCTCGCGCAGTGCTTAGGATTGCTCATTTGGTGAAGTTTCTCAAATCCAAGAGGAGGCGCAGTGGTCTTCTCGGCAGATCTATGCCCTTCGGTGGCATCGGCGGCTTTCGAAGTCGTGATGTGACCTCGGCTGCGGGATGCCCTTCGACGGCGGTTGTGTGTCTCCTAGCTTCGTTTCAAGGCCAAGAGGAGGAGTGGTAGTCTTCTCGGTGGAACTCTGCCCTTCGGTTGTGTCGGAGGCTTTCGGAGTCGCGACGTGGCCTCGGCAGGGGGATGCCCTTCGACGGCGGCCGCAAGTCACGCTTGCCTTCTCGGTGGAACTTTGCCCTTCGGTGGCGTCGGCGGCTATCGGAGTCGCGACGTGACCTCGGCAGGAGGATGCCCTTCGAAGGTGGCTGCAAGTCACGCATGTCTTCTCGGTGGAACTCTGCCTTTCGGTGGTGTCTGCGGCTCTAGGAGTCGCGATGTAACCTCGGCTGAGGGATGCCCTTCGACGACGGCTTGACTCTCCTAGTTCTGCAATGTGTTGAGTGATCGCTCGGCAAGCGAGTTCCATTTTTCTTCGTCACCTTGGCTACAGGATCCTTCTGACCGATGCACCTACACCCTTTTCCTGCTCTTCGCGGTTTTCTCTTTTAGTTGTGTGCTATGCTTAAATTTACGCCGACCCAATGTCTTGAAATCATGTGCTGAACAGCCACAGCGACGAAAGAAGTTCAGAATCCATATGAAGCAGCCGCAGCAAACGAAGAAGTTAAGAATTCTTAATCCGCCTGCAAGTAAAGCTCCTTGCACGAAAATTCCTGTTAGAAAAAGAACAGTACTAGATTTTTTTTCAGACAAGATTGCAAGAGAAATCTAATCACCGCTCACCGGTGCGTGCAAGAGAAGGCGCAGTACTTGTACAGATTTTCAACTTCGGTGAAACCAAAAAAAAAAAAATGGAACAATCAGTGAAATGGACACGCAGATGCATGGCAAGCAGTGGTTATGTCCTGTACGATGGCAAGCAGTGATTTTTCTTCAGACAAGATGGCGATCACGATCTCTTGGAGAGCTGGCCGGCAGTGAAGGACCATCGAACTAATCAGGCTCGCCATCCGCACATCGAATCAAACCAGCTGGATCAAGAATTAGCTAGCCATGGCACGACACGGGCTCAATCCCAGCCACCATCTAAGGACAGGACATGACCTGTGGATTGGAGTGGCAAACATACACGGCGGAACATACCATTCATATCCCCCCACGACCTCGGATCTTCCGGAATCGGTGACCTCTGCGGTGTCAAAATCAGGGTTTGTAATTCGCAACAAAAAAAAATCAGGGTTTGAAATAGTAATAAGATGCTAAAAGATGGTGCTATCAGACGAAGAATTCGGAGGAGGGTGGGGCGGTGTAGTGTAGGTGAAATGACGACCGTGAAAGGATCTGCTTGACCCCTGCGTCTACGCACGTTTCGTCTGTCCCGTGACTATTTCGCCATGTCTCCGCGGAGGACAGACGTACTAGAGTGTGATCGGCAGCGACGGACATGTCGGGTTTTGTTTCCAGGCGCGGTCGATCTTCAAAGCCGACCTGGACACTATCGCCATCTGAAAGTAGGGTCTCTGAAAAATGGTTCTTGATGGGCAGCGGAGACGGGGCAACCGTCATGGGCGAGAAATTGCACAAACTATCACCAATTGCTATAATTTTCTTAGCATGGAAAAATGGTACTTCCTCCGTTTAAAAATGTAAGATATTTTAGGTTTGTGAAATAAATGTATCTAAACATCTTTTAGTGTATTGGTTTAAATAAATCTATACATTAAAAAATGTCTATATATATTACTTTACAAAACTTAAAACATTTTATATTTCTAAACGGATGAAATACTAGTGTCCGTTCTGTGAGTACCATACACTATACGAAACCACGGCGCCTTGGCCGTGGAAAAGAGTGAATCGGCCCGGCGTGAAGGCAGCACTGGGGGCGAGGGCGGACGTGGTGTTCTGCTTGTGAGGTTGCTTGGCGTGGTGTTCTGCTCGACGTGCTGTTCTGCACATCAAGACACACATGTATGTAGCGAGAGGTTGCTTGGCAAGGAGGGCGAATGAAGGAATGCGTGCTCTGCTCGTCCGCTCTCGCCAGCCTCGCCGCCGCGTCGCGTCTTTAAGGTGTTTGGTGAAATGCCAAGAAAAAAACCAATATAGTATGGAGATTGTGACTGGGTCCATACCCCCTCCCCCATAATAAAAACTTAGCCACCCCCACTCCCATACGAGCAAAAATACGCTCCTGTCGGACCTCGTATCGGGGGATGAGTGAAGATGCTTTTAGCACGCAATCTAATCTACTCATCATGGATGTGTTTGATTTTCCGTTGAGTGTAGAATCGATGAGGCCATGTTTGCATGCGACAAAAACATCTTCAACAAATAGAGAAAAAATCACGGACCCTAACCATCAAAACTTCACTAAATAGGAAATGTTTACATAGTACCGAGAATATCTCAGATCTGACTCATCCAAACCGACAGCTTACAAAAATTATATATAGAAGTGGCTCCATCGATTTGTTTACCCCATGGGACGTCATATACTCACACCCAAATTGGCACTGAATCGAGGATCGTCTCCGATAGCCGCACATCAGCATTCAACGTCTTAACCCGCGGGTCTTTTTTTTTTTGAGAATAGAAGAAGGAGAAAAGTGAGAAAAAGTTTAGCGGCTGGGGAAAACTGAGTACAACTAAAAAACCAAAGACATAAAAATAGAAATCTCATATAAATATGTTACCTAATCATACACTAGAAACCACTATTAAGATACTTTTTAAATCTTATGCCTTAGATATCTTTGTCACAAAGGCATATACACTACTAGCAAATAATTGATTAGGGAACTAACTTTTGTTAAGATATACAACCTAAATTTAGCATGACGCATGAACGATTTTAGTCATAAATTACAACTATATACCAAAGAAAACTATAAATAGTGTTTAACAACATAGCTTTGTATTTGGTCCACTAGGCTAAATATGTAGTAAAAATCATCCTTGTTAAGTCTATAACATGTTAAAGCTAAGTTTTGGAGAAGTATAAAATTTTAGTATAAATTGTATTTATTTTACTATACCATGGGCCATAATATTGATTAGATTAGGTCATTTTTATTATAAATTTTATGTCATTTTGGAGAAGTGACGGCATGGACTGAGGCTATTGCCACTGATGATGTTGCACTTTCTAAGAAGCCAAGTTTAAGCAAGAAGAAACAATAATTAGATAGGCTAGTAACAACATAAGTTTGAAGGCTTGTAATATAACTGTAATAATTTTAGTTAAATTTGAACCTTTGCAATTGTTGTGGACGAATTGTATTAATTTGGTTTGTATTGATTTGATTTGAATGCATTACCTAATTTAATTCGATTGATGTGAGTCATTTTGAAAATGTACACAATTGGTTCTATATTAAACATCTATGGCTGCCTTTTGGCTGGCATTTAGAGGCACTAGTCATAGTGCCTCAAATAGTTGGTTTTTAGAGGCATTAATCATAGTGCCTCAAATGGTTGGTTTTTAGAGTCACTAGTCATAGTGCCTCAAATGGCTAGGATATAGAGGCTCTAGTCATAGTTAAACCTGAGAATGGTTTGATAACTAACCCGTACCATAGTGGGCCTGCCATAGTGTTGCTCATCTCTCCTAATAAAGTAGAGTGGAATTATCTTATGTGATCCTCTGAAAGATTGTTAGTTGTTTGTGGCTACCGAACTACGGGAGGAATAATGGCTAATGGCGGCAAAGCAGTTAAAGCATCAGGAGGTTCTCTGCGCAAGTAGGCGCGCTACTAGTGTCCCAACGATGGTGTGTCACTTGCTCCCAGGGGTTGCCTTGTGTTTAGTTGCAATAATTTGGAATCTATGACAGGGTTATGTGCCCTTGTGAGTGGCGAGCGTGTTAGTTTATTCAGCCTATCAGACCCATAAACCACGTAGTTAGCTAGTAGTAATAGGGTAGTGAGAAGGCAAAACTGAACGCATCCACGTAGGCCAAGTTAGTGGCATCTCTCTCTTTTCTTTTGGCAATCAAGTTGGTAGCATCTCAATAATGCATGTAGTAGATCAGGCACACACAACGGCCAGAGAAATCAAAGCAATTGGGGCCATCTCTCTTTTCTTTTGGCAATCAAGTTGGTAGCATCTCAATAATGCATGTAGTAGATCAGGCACACACAACGGCCAGAGAAATCAAAGCAATTGGGGCCAAAGGGTTTATAATAGTGCTGCGCAATCGAAGCCTGAGACATGAGAGGGGATTGTTTATGGGATGGTTGCTCTGATCGCCAGTTATTCTGTTGGCCACTAGCTAGCTAGCTAGCTATCTGATTGCGGCTGTTTGCCGCGGCTTTTGTTTTTTTGGTTCCGACGATGCCCGGGGAATTGATCCTTATTTTAGCCTTGTCAACTTGAGTTCATACTATGCTCCTAACAATACTCAACTACTCCCTCCGTCCTAAAATAGATGTCTCAGATTTGTCAAAATTTAGATGAATCTAGACACTATTTAATATAATGGTTCATCCAAAATTTGACAAATTTAAGACATCTGTTTTGAGACGGAGGGAGTACTACATTTCTGTGCTATGATGCTATTACTAGCGCCTACTCCATCTGCATGAATAAAATTAGCACCTCCTCTTCAAAATAGTTTTTCATCGTCCTGCTATATTAATATAGTAACCAACTGATACAATTGTAAGACCACAGCTGGGACAAACAACACAAAGCATGCCCAAAAGAAAAAAAAAAAAAGAAGAGAAAACAATGCCGACATCTGTGGTTCGACAAAAACGAAGATGATTCGCAACCGTTGCGCCCTCCGGATAATTTCCACCAACTCCTAGCACTCTGAAGTGCCTCGTAACAAGCAACACATCTAAGAAGGGAATGACGACGACGACGCTATTGCCCGGATAGTTCCTGGGTTACCCCGGTGTGTGTCCTAGGGTTTCCCCGATAAGCTGGGTGTGGGAAAGAGGTACCCTCGACGTCCTTCAGGAAGGATGATGACACCCGCAGGCATCACCGCGTCAGTCTGAGATGGCAGGTATTTCTCCTGACCCTCAAAAAGCACCCCCAGACGCTCCATACCGCTCCAAAAAATCTTGCCGCCAACCAGCACACGCCACCATGATCTTGCAGCCATCACTGTCATCTCACAGTGGTCCAAGTTCTGTGGCTGGTAAAACTGAGCAGAAGGAACTCCGGCGAGAGACGACGGTACAATGACACTTGGGAGGTAACCGCCTCCATTGCCGGAAGACGGTAGCCGACCGGATGCAGCAGGTCAAACCAGGCCCTTACCGGCCCAGCCGGGCCCAAAAGAGACAGCAAAGCCCCGTCATCACACTGCAGCAAGGGTTGCACCTACACCACCATCTCAGCACAAGACCTGCTTCTCCTTCCACCGGGGGTGCCGCCACTATGTCTGGGCGGCCTACCTAGGCCTAGATCTAGGCTGGAAGGGTGCACCCCCGCAAGAGTGGCCGTGCGCCGCGCCGCTAGTCCACGGGCGTGGGAAAGGTCCGGCCACCACCACTGCTGCCAGCACCGCACGGCAACGCCAGGCGGCCCGACCGAACGGCGGCAGAGAGGGAGAGGGGAGAAGGGAAGAGAGGGAGGCGGTAGGGCTAGAGCTCCCCTGTTCATCCGTGTGGGGGCGAGACAGGGGAGAGGATGTGACATAACTTATAAAATTAACACCCAGTGTGTGAAACTCGTGCACTAAACAGGCACATCGACGAAAGAAGTTCAAACTCCAAATGAAACTGCCGCTGCAAACAAAAAGAAGTTCAGAATTCTTATGGACCAGCCGTAGCAAACAAAAGACGTTCAGCATTCATAATCAGCCAGCAAGAAAAGATGTGTGCACGAAAATTTTCAAAAGCTCCGTGCACGAAAATTAATGCTTTAAAAAGTACAGTAGATTTTTTTCTTGAGACAAGATGGTGATCAGCTCAGCGCAGGCAGAGCTGGCAGCCTGGTCGGCAGCCGGCAGGACTATCGGCACATCGTGTCAAACCAGCTGGATCAAAGAACTAGCAGCAGGCCCGGCACGACACATCTGGGGACAGGAAATGACCTGTGGATGGAAGTGGCAAATGCTTACTCCTGAATTGTGGCTCGTCGGCTGTCGAAATCAGGGTGTGTGAGATGCTATCAGACGAAGAATTCAGAGGAGGGAGGTGTGGTGTAGGTGAAAGGATCTCCGCCTGACGGTAATGTCTTTGACCACTGCGTCCACTCACGTCTCGTCTGTCTCTTGACCATTTTGTCAAGCAATTCTCTCCTCCTGCAACTGCAAGAAAACTTTTTCTTTTCAACGGGAGTACAGGGATATGCACGGAGTGTGGGCGATCAGAGACGCACGCTACTGCTAGCTAGCTAGTGCAAGCATCATCGGATGGTCTGGCGGATGGAAGCGCGGATGCTGCGTGCGCTCGCCCCTAGCTCGCCGGCTGGTAGGGGGCCCCGCCCTTCGGCTCTCCCGCTTGCCCCGTCCCCGGCGCTCCCGGCGCTCCCCCGCAGGTGCTGCTGTGCCCGCCAGCGCTGTCCCGCAGGTACGCTCCTCGCCCCGGCGAAAGTCGCCCCCTTGCAGGCTCCTGGGCGCTGGCCGGGGGTGTGATGGCCTCGCCGCCGTCGCACGTCTCGGCGCAAGGCGCTGAGGACCTCCGCGGGCGCCGTTGGGCCGATGTCGCTGACGAGGAAGAGGAGGCCGCGGCGGTGGCGGAGGAGGCAGCCCGCCGGTGCTCTCCCCCGGCGTCTCCCACGCTGGCGGAGTTCCTGGCGGCGGCGCGCCACGTCCGGTCCCCCAGATCGGCACCGCGGCCTCGCCGGCCCCCTCCCCCTCCGCCGGCGCAGCGCTCGGCCCCCTCCCGCAGCCGCCGCTCGCAGTCGTCGCTTGGGTCGCCACTCCGGAGGGCAGTCGCGGGTGCTACGTGGCGACGGAGGGAGCACCGGGCCCTCCTGGAGATCCCTCCTTCTTTGCCACCGGCGCCGGCGACCGCTCACCCGGCGGCGCCTTGTCCCCAGGATCAATCAGCTCTGGGCGCCGCCCCCGTGTCTGGGCCGATGGTGGGGATTGGGCCCGTGGCCGGCCCAGTCCCGATCCAGGCCTGGCGCGGGCAGGACGTGCGTCTACGGGCCGATAGGCCCGCGAGCGGGGGCCAGTTGGGCCGTTCTGGGGCCGCCGCGGTCAGGCTCCACCCCTTTAGGGCTCTCTCCTGGTCACACCGCGTCGTTGCCTCCTCTGCTCTCTCCTCACCCGCCCCGACGCCGCCACCCCACAACCCCCTCTCTCCATCGTCCCCGCCGCCGGCCTCCGCGCCTCCTGCCTCGTCCGCCGCCGGCCCGATGACGTATGCCGAGGCCCTCTCCCGCAAGAGGCCCCGCAGCCCGTACCCGCCTCCCCCACGCCGCAGGACTCCTCCCCGTCGCCCCTCACCGCCGCGCCCGGCGTGGGCACAGCCGTATCGACCGCCGGGGCGCCGCTCCCCGCCCCAACCGAGATCCCCGAGACGCGCCGCCTCCCCCCTTCGCTCCTAGGGCCGCGGCAGATCGCCCTCCCGTGGGGGCCAGCGGGGACAGGAGGGCCAAGGGTACTCGGGCAGGGACGGTGCCCGCAGGGGTGCTTCTCCGGAGGGGCGCCGCGCGGAGCAACGGCTCAGGCAGGAGCTGCTCCAGGCGGGTGGTCATCGCACTGAGGCGGGCAAGGAGGTGCCGGAGTGGTGCCGGGACCGGGAGGTTCCCCGTCCTCGCTCCCCTCGCCGTGACAAATCCCCGGGCCCTCATGAACCGGCGAAGAAGAAAAATAAGAAGAACAAGAAGAAGAAGAAGAAGTCGGCAGCAGCACCGGGTCCTAGCACCGCACTCCCAGGCGCCGCCCTCCCGCGCCGGGCCTCTCAGCAGTTGGAGTACCTCGCTCACTCCATTGCCGGGGGGTTCTACTACATTGATATCGGGGGGTGGCGATGACGGTGCCCAAGAACTTGGCGGTGGTCACAGTGGTGGAGGGACAGGAGCTCCCAGCCTCGGTGGTGATCTCCGCGGAGCTCATCTAGGAGGAGCTCAGGCAGATGATGCCGGGGCACGTCTGGAGTGCTCGGGAGATCTCCCCGACCCAGTTCGCGGTGACCTTTCCGTCTGCCGAGATCCTCTCCATCAGTTTATGCAGTACCACCCTTACCCTCCCGATCAGCAGGGTGCAGATCTCTATCGAGCCCTCGACCGCCTACCCCGCGACGACCTCGACTCTCTCGACGGTTTGGGTGCGGATCCATGGCTTTCCTGAGGAGGCGCGGGTGCGGACGTCGCCCATCCTGGAGCTCGTCTCTCAGGCGGTGGGCAAGCTGGTCATGGTTGACGAGGCCTCTCGCGTGGGGTCGGGCCCGATCCGCATGCAGGTCCTCTGCCCTGACCTGACTCTGCTTCCAATACCCCTCCCCCCTTCTACTTTGGTATGGAGGGGAGGATCCTGACAGTTGAGCTGGACGAGGACCAGGCTGCTGACGGACTCCCCCCTCCCTCGGTCCCCCCTCTGCTGACCATTCTACAGGAGGGGGGAGCTCATATCGCGAGGACTCCAACGACGACGACCTGGGAGGGGAATCCCGAACCCTGGCCCCTTCTCCCTCGGCTCCTCCTCCTACGGGCATGACTACTGCTGCACCGTCTTCGTCTCACCAGCTGCCCCTGATGCCCCCACAGGCCCCTCTCGACATCCAGATCGCCCAGTACGGCTCCAACATCAGGCAGTCCGAGGGGTTCACTAGCCACATGGCCATGGGCCCGCTCTCCGCGGAGGTCCCCGACGAGGCACCAGAGGAGCCACAGATGGAGTCTGACAGAGACTCCGGGAGTGTGGGGTTGGTGGTCACCGCCCCCTCGTCACCTCGCTCTCTAGGAGTTCTCTGCTACTCACTGTCCCTGGGCTCTACTCCAACCTCACCTCGGGGATCCCCCTCGTTGGTCCCAGCGACCCCGGCGCCCCACCCTGACGAGCCAGCGGCGGCCTTCCCCATCACCCCCGTGGCTGGTTCCACACTCGGCCCCCTCAAGACGGGTGCCTCCACCTCACGGCAAGGCACGTCTGCACGCGCTGCATGGAGAGCCCAGGGGTGGTGCCCACGGTGGCTCAGCTGGCGTCGCAGAGGACTGCAGCCCGCAACCTTGACTCAGGTACCCCCCAGAAAGAACCTTCCCCCTGCGCCCCTCCCTCCCACCTCTCTCCATCAGGCTCCAGGTTCTCGGTCTTAGATGATTCCCCACTCGACCATCTTGCTCAAGTGGCCGCGGATTGTGGCGTGGTCTTCCGCGGGGAACGAGGCCCGAAGCTCGAACAGATCGAGGCGATTAGAGCTAGGGAGATTTACTAGGGGTCCCTCGCCGCTGCGCGTGCACGTGCTGCACGCCAGCAGGGGGAAACCTCGACACCGTCAGGAACTAGGACATCTGATCCCGGATCCAGGATGGTGGATTCCCCTCAGCGGCGCCCTTCTGCCGCCTCCCAGGAGATCCCCCTAGTTGGGGGATCTCTAGGGAGGCCGCCTAGACTGAGCTATAGGCCTCCGTCGGCCGGGAAGACAAGATCTGTCCCCCTTAAGGGGTCCAAACCCAAGAATGTTATCCAATGAGTTGGCCCGCTATCATAACACTCATCTGGAACATCCGGGGGTTTGGTAATGACGGTCGTAAACACCAAATTAAGGACTACATGCGTTAGGAGAATGTTGACATCGTGGGTTTCCAAGAGACAATTAAACAAGATTTCCAGATCTCGGAACTCCAAGGTCTGTCGCGGCACAAATTCTCCTGGAACTGGCTCCCGGCGATAGGTCACTCAGGAGGCATCCTCCTTGGCGCCAAGGAGGATACCTTCGAGGTGGAGGATATGGACCGTGGGGAATTCTTTGTGAGCATGTCCCTCACACATAGACGATCCAACCTCCGATGGAAGGTCATCATCGTCTATGGCCCCGCGGACCATAGCCGCTCCCCAGCCTTCCTCGAGGAACTGAAGGATAAGGTGGAACGCTACACCACTCCGGTTGTTGTGGCAGGTGACTTTAACCTGATTCGCTCCCATGAAGATAAAAGCTCCCACAACATGGACGTTCCGCGCATGCGGATGTTCAACGATTGTATCGCTGACCTCGCTCTTAGAGAGATCACGCGAGTGGGAGCACGCTTCACGTGGACGAACAACAGGGTTGACCCTGTCAGGAGTGTCTTGGACCGTGTTTTGGTCTCCGTGGACTGGGAAGTCGCCTTCCCTCTCTGCTCCCTCTGTGCCATTACCAGGGTAGGCTCGGATCATGTTCCACTGTTGCTTTCGACAGGGGGGAGCTCTCCACCACGGCTGAACCGCTTTCACTTCGAAAACTTCTGGCTTCAACAGCCAGGATTTGTGGAAGCGGTACAGGCCAAGTGGAGGGCGGCAGCGGCTGCCCCCCTAGACGTTTTAATGCGGTGGACGTCTGGCATCACTGCGCCAAGATTGCCCGCCAATTCATGAGGGGTTGGGGGGCAAACTTGGGTGCAACGACGCGACCTGTAAGGTGCGCTGGAGGAGATCCGCACCCTAGACCAGCGGCGGACTGTGGGCCTCCGCTGATGAGTGGTCTCACCGTTATGCCTTAGAGACCTCCCTAGTCGAGATCTATAAGGGGAGGAGTTTTTGGAGGCAGCGCTGCCAGAACTGCTCCTCCAAGGAGATGCAAACACGCTGCATTTCCATGCGGTGGCCAATGGTCGCCGTAGGAAATGCTCGATCCCCTGCCTCTGGGATGGGGAGCTCCTCATTGAGGAGGCGGGGGCGCTCTCCACCCATATTTACTCCTTTTACAAGGAGCTCTTCTCGGCAGGACCCCTTACGGGGGTCGTGTTGGCTGAGAACTTCTGGCCAAGTATGGCCAGAGTCACAGCTGACGAGAATGCGGAGCTCACCCTCCCATTCCTACCAGAGGAAGTTGAGCGGGCGGTGAAGGCCATGAAGGCCAACTCCGCCCCGGGCCCTGACGGCCTACCGGTAGCTTTCTTCCAGACTTTCTGGAGAGAACTACGGCCGGTTGTCATGCCCATGTTCCAGGAATTCTACACCGGAACCCTCATGATGGGAAGACTGAATCTGGGCGTAATCACGCTAATCCCTAAAGTATCAGGGGCCTCGGATATTCGCCAGTTCAGGCCTATCACGGTCCTCAATGTCATTCAGCGGATCCTCGCGAAAGTCTGCGCTTCTCGCCTTGCCCCGGTCATGGAGCGCCTCACCCACCAGTATCAATTTGCCTTCCTCAAGGGCAGATTCATACATGATGGGATCCTGGCCTTATATGAGATTATCCACGAGATCAAGTCCAAACGATTGAAGGGCATCTTCTTGAAGCTAGACTTCCAGAAGGCCTATGATCGTTTGGACTGGTGGTTCCTTCGTCAGGTCCTCATTAGGCAAGGATTCGACGACCGCCTGATCACTTGGATAATGCAGTTTGTCATGATCGGGAGCAACGCAATTAATATCAACAGCGAGATCGGGCCATACTTTCGCCCCTCCTGTGGTGTCCGCCAGGGGGACCCCCTGTCCCCCCTCCTCTTCAACGCGGCTGTTGATGCCCTTACGGAAATGCTTGAAAAATCCAAGGCGGCCGGCCACATCTCCGGTGTGGTTGGCCACCTTATCCCCGGGGGTGGCATAACCCAGCTCCAATACGCAGGCGACACAATGATCATGATTGAAGGCTCGGATCTGGACATTGCAAACCTCAAATTCCTTCTCCTTTGCTTCCAGGAGATGTCTGGCCTCCGGATCAACTTCGATAAGAGCGAGATCATCGCCCTGGGGTTCTCCCCGGATGAGCATCAGAGGATAGCTGACAACTTCAATTGTCGGCTTACCTCCTTCCCTATCACTTACCTGGGGATGTCGGTCCGTGACACCAGGATCCTTATTAGGGACTTAGACCCGCTCGCGGACCGGGTGCGCTCGAGGTCCGAACCTTGGCGGGGCAGATTCACATCCAAAGGCAGCAAGACCGTCCTGATCGACTCATGTCTGTCTAGCCTACCCATGTACATGATGGGCATGTACCTCCTCCCCGAGGGGGTGCATGGGACATTTGACAAGGAGCTGTCTAGGTTCTTTTGGCAAGACTCCCTAGGTCGCCAGAAATACCACATGGTCAAATGGGTAGACATTTGCGCCCCCAAGGATGTTGGGGGCATAGGTATCCTTGCATCCCGCCAATTCAACAAGGCCTTAATGCTTAGATGGGTATGGCGTATCCTGAGTGATGATGGCGGCCTTTGGCTCAAACTCATCAAGGCCAAGTACCTGTGAGGTCGGCCCCTTCTGGACTGTGATCGACGCGATGGCTCCCAGTTCTGGCACTCCATTCAGGAGATAAAGAACGAGATCAGGCTGGGTCTCGCCTTCTCTATTGGGAACGGGGAGGGGACCATGTTCTGGCTGGACTCCTGGCTCAGAGAACGCCCGTTGCGGGAGGCATACCCGAGCTTATTCGCCATTTGTTCCGACCCAGCGCTTCGCGTATCCCACGCGACACACGAAGGTACATGGAACATCTCGTTCCGTCGTACCCTCGGCCCGGAGGAAACGGAAGCATGGAGGGAACTCAGGGCGGAGCTCCCGGCCTCCTTGGCTGACGGACCCGATAGTGTATCTTGGACTCTCACCCCGTCCGGATCCTTCTCGGTCGGCTCGGCCTATCGGGCCCTCTTTGGCCAGGCGGTCCTCCCCTGGACCAAGCACCTCTGGAAGGCACCCCTCCCGCTGAAGACAAATTTTTTTGTATGGCAATTGTTACGCGATAGGCTCCCGTCGGGGTTGAGGTGGCCAAGCGACATGGACCGGGGGATGGGTTATGTCCATTATGTGGGATCCCCGAAACGGGCACCAACATAATGTTCACCTGTCCCGCGGCCCGGTTTCTATGGAATTTCACCAGAGAGGCTTTGGGAATGGCTGGCCCATGACCTCGGTGACTTCCTAGAAACCCAAGCAAACCGTGCTAGAAAGGGCCGCCGCCTCTTCTGGCTAGTGTTTGCGGTGTTGTCGTGGTCCCTCTGGAACATTCGGGATAAGATGGTTATCGAGAAGATTCTCCCTAGGCGTGCGTCTGACTCGGTTTTTCACTTTCTGGCCTATCTGCAGTTATGGTACCCGTTGTGTAGACAGCGGGACAAGGCGAGGCTGGACGTGACTCTTCGCCGGCTAGGCGGCTCCCCCCATAGTCCGTCATAGTCGCTACGGCGTCCTCTCTCCTGGCGAGGCGTAGTTCCTCTCTTCCTTTTGAGTTTCGTCCGAGTTGGGTCGTTTTGTGCTGTGGCCCCAACATGTGGTATGTGGTTTTCTTTGTACTGTAATACTTGTGTTGGACGGTTGCTTTATTTGTAAAGCGGGGCGAAAGCCTATTTCATCACAGGGATAGGCACCACGCAGGTAGCCAGGTACGCGCGAGAAAATTACAAAAAGAAAAAATTGCTGGTCCATCACGTAGGTTCATCTCGTGATCAAGCGCGGTGTATTCGTGGCGGCCAAAAATGCATCAATGGTTGCCTCGAGAAGGAGAAAAAAGAGGAATCAGCAAAGCATAGCCGCCGCACCTACTGGCTTACTACGTGGGATGCGATTCCCGGCCCAATTCATCGTCAAAGAGAAACCACAGCTGCCTTTATTCCATTGCCATTTCACGCATCAGGATCAGGTTAATCCATCCCGTCGATCCCGTCCTGGCGGGGCCTGGTGCTGAATCTTGGCGCGCACTCACAAAGTCACAAAGCCGCCGACGCGACGCGCGAGGGACGGGCATGGGGCACCGCCATGACGTCCAAACCAGAGTAGAGGTGGATCGGAAATCGTAGCGTGACTGGCGCACTCGCAAAGGTTGCCGACGCGTGGTCGCTCCAGCTTCAAAGTTCCCATCCAGTCCGGGACAGGATCGCCATCGGAACGTACTGCAACCAGCTGGCTCTGGAAAATGCGTTGTCGACGGCAAACAGGGTCGGGGCACCGGCACCGGCACGGCCAAATGGTACGAGTGTCCGCCCAATGTCGTGCGTGCTGCGAAACCGTGGCGCCGTGGCCGTGGAAAAGAACGAGGGTCGCGGTCCGTCGTGGGGCGCGCCCGGTGGCCTGCCATGCCGGTCGAGGGCAACGCGTGCCCCACCGGTGAGCAGCGCATGGGCCACCGCCGGCAACGGCCGAGCTGCGGAGCCGTGCACGCAACGGATGGATGGTGCATCTCGGTGCGCGGCCGAATTCATACATATAACCGAATTTTAACTCTGGTAGACTAGATAAACTAAAAAAAAACATAGAAATAACTACTGCGACGCTGATGCCGATGCCGACGTCGTTCACATGCCAAAGTGGTGGTAGAACGACATGTAGTCGGCGTCTTGGGTCCCTTCATCGCCATCGTCGCTCGGCGGCGGCTGTGGAGGCCGGGAGCTGCCCTGGCCAGCGTCGCCACAGCTGCGAAGGCCCGGCCGCATCCTCGCGGCCGTCGTCTTGGCCTTCCTTGGCTCCTCCGCCTCCTGGCGCCAGAGGCGTTCCACCGCGCGCTCCTCAGCCTCCTGGCGCTCGATGAGCCGGAGCGTTTTGGCGAGCTCCCTCTCCTCCACGGCGACCTCGCGTGGGTGCAAGCGCTCCAAGCGGCGGCGAAGCGCAGCAGCGCGTGCTGCTTCGCATCGTCGGAGTCCACGAAATCATGCGGGACCACCGATCCACCGTCGCTCTCGTCAGAGCTGTCGCTCTCTCCGGGCATCATGTAATCGCGATACCCGAAGGAGCTTGAGCTCGATGGAGACGGCGGGCGGGGCCGCGACGAGCCCGCCTCCGACGTGGTTCCCCAGTACCACGCGGGGGCGTAAGGGAGGAGTGACGCGGGCATGTGCGGCGAATGCATCCACCGGAGCGCGCCGCGCTTCTTGGCGCTGATGGTGCGGCTGCGAGCGAGCTCCTCCTCGATCTTCAGGAGCTAGCCGCATGAGCCGATGCGGCGCTTCCTCGACGAACTCTCGGGACGCATGGCGGTGAGGCGAAGCGTTTGGTAGCAGTGGGGAGCTGGATTTGATCGCTGGAGAGGTTGCCGACGATGGCGAAGAGGGAGAGGGCGTGCGGCGAAGAGGGATAGGGTTTCGCTCGGGCCGCTAGATATGCTGGTCGCATCGTGTGTTTAACGGGCCACCGAAAAACATTTACGGGCCGGCTAAGGTATACGGGCTCTGATCTGCGCCAAAAACCGAGCGCGGGCCGTATTTCACCGGAAAAGTTCAATTTTGACCCCTTACTGCTAGAGATGCTCTAATGGACATATTTATACGGTTTTCTAATCCATACATATATGAATATTCTATCAGATGAAAAATTTAGAAATTTCAACTTTGTTCCCTATAAAAATCCACTCTTGCATCATAGATTCAAGAGAACTAATACCAAACACGCAAGATCAGTCAACAGATTCAGCGGTGTCATGATACTGGTCTCTTTGATCATTTGGCATCCACACCCAATGTCTTGTGGCTCCTCATAATCAATACGTGTATGGGTCATATTGACAAAATATTATCTAGGAGAATTAAGACCGATATTGGGGGTTGATGCATCATGCTACACTGTTTCGTCTTTCGAGTACAAAAATAAGTGAAACAAAGGATTGGGTTGGTTGCAGAGAAACTCATACCTGCAATCTCGTGAAATAATTAGTTCATCAAACCCTTTGGTTCTCCTACTTCAACCATTCTTAATAACAAATTCTTAATCTTGTTATGTTGATAAGCTTCGTAAAAACATGAAAGTATAGAAGACCAACATTTTGGTATATGCAAAAAGTTATGCACCGTACTAAGGTTGAGGGTTTACGACAAAAAAATAATACCTTCTGAAAATCTAGATTGCAATTGTAAAACACAATAGCATTCCATCATTGAAATTGGCAATCGATCAGCCGTTATGGATTATAGCGAGATGACTACAATTCTTATAGCGATCGTATTTGAATAAATTAGTTTCACCGTACTTTCATGTGATTAATTCTTATGTGGTACTTTCGCTAATGTATGATCACCTTACCATCATATTTTAATTCTTCCTAGCAATACAACAATTAATCGGCAAGCCCATCAAACAATCTTAGTAGAGTAACATCATGCTGTAAGTTAATCTCTGAATTGTATATTATTTATTGTTTCTTTACAATAAAAATTGTATAATTATTTATTTACAGTAAATATTATTTTATCAAAATTATCGTCAAATTTTTATTGGGCATATCCGTCAAAAAATCCTAGGCTCACTACTGGTTTTAGACCTATTAAATCTGTCACGTTAGACTCAGATCGAAGGAAGAATAGGCTTAGGGCTTATCAGTGGTGTGTATGGCAATATGCTCCACTGATAAAACTACAACCATTTTTTTTACCAATGGTACATATTGCTGTACCACGGATAAAGCGAGGCTTGCCCTCCAAGTGTCGGGCTCACATTGTCTGTATCACATCCCTTATTTAGTGTGCCATTGATAATGCACTTATCGGTGAAGCATTTTTCGGTGATGCGCCATTTGTAATTATCAGTGGAGCATGTCGTCCTAAATTTTATGCGAGTACACATATATTTGCTAGATAGACGTATAATTTGGTTAGGCTATACGAGTTTTCTATGGGGCTACATATACCGATTAGTATTGATTATGAAGGGGTATCGAGCGTTCTCAACGGTCCTTGTGTTTGAGTTTGCCTAAGTTTTATACGAGTTTGGGAGGAGAGGGTTCTACTGGAGAAGCCTCAACAAACAATAAGCTATGCGTGTTTGGTTTTTTACCAACCTTTTCATAGCATTTTCGAATTTAAGAATCTCAATGTTTTTCAAATCTAAACACGTTCAGTTTTGAAAATTGTTCATGATTTAAAAATGTTTAAATTTTGAAAAATCATGAACATTTTTATAAAAATCATGAACCAATTTCAAAATTCATGAACCAATATTAGTAGTGCATCGCCATGCTGATGCTCGAAGGTTCGTGCTGATATTGAGCCGATGTTTGGAACAAGAAACATACCTTTATTTACTTCAGCTGCCAGGAGGTTCTTGCACACATACATAGATTTGATAAGTAGTACTCACTCTGATCCTAAATAAGTGTCGCCATTTTGAACTAGAGTTAGTTCAAAACCGTGACACTTATTTAGGATCGGAGGGAGTACTAGTAATAGCTGGAAGTAGCAGATCGATATATCCATTCTTCCGCCGCGGAGATTGTCTGAACGCAGGAGCGACTGCAACATAGGGACCAGGTATCAAACCAATCATGTCGCAATCTAAAATTGACCATATTTTGTTGTTGCTAAATGTTGACCATATTTTGCTGTAGAAATCAACTCTTCTCGCTATAAAAACAACTATAAAATCAACTCATATATACGTTTAAGAAATAAAACTCACAACGTGTAGTGAAGATCTTTCAATTATCGTGCATGTGGTACTCCTATCACGATTAGTTAAAAACGGCATGATTTATCGTTGTTGGT
This sequence comes from Avena insularis, assembly GCA_023614405.1. Lineage (NCBI taxonomy): Eukaryota > Viridiplantae > Streptophyta > Magnoliopsida > Poales > Poaceae > Avena > Avena insularis. The sequence goes on from CM042697.1 coordinate 474,605,117, forward strand.
ATGATCTCGTCGAATTTCAACTACTCCGCATGATCACCACCAGGCCATGTGTTACCTAGTAGCTGAGATTGATGGCCGCGACATGAGCAGGTAATGCGTTCAATAGATAGAATCCCGCTATTGCAGCTTCATGGAAAAGGTTAACGAAAGGGAATGAGAAGATGTGGATGCCTGTGGAAATTATTTAAAATCAAAATTTTAACAGATTGTAAATATTTAGTTGGAATATTAGAGGCATTATTAGATGTGCCTCAAAAACCTGTCCATTTAAGGCACAAATAAAAGTGTCATGATTGGTCTATCATTAGAGACATATTTGAGTGCCTCTAAAGGTATACTTCTTAGGCAATTTTATCTATGCCTCTAATGCTATATTTTTGTGGCATTTTGCCGACTCAAATGATCATCCATTTAAGGTATTTAAAATACTTTGAAGGGTCAACTATTAGAGGCATTACCATATGTGCCTCAAAAAACTGTCCGTTGGAGGCCTAACAAATAGTGCCACAATTGGTTATTTATTAGAGGCATATTTTAGTGCCTCTAAATGATAACCAATTGTGGCATTTTAATTATGCTTCAATTGACATATTTTTTAGTGGTATTTTCATAGAAAGTGACTTCAAAAGATTTGTCTTTTTGAAGCACATATCAAAGTGTCACTGATAGTTCAGCATAGAGGCACTAAACTGTACCTCTATTTTTCAAAATATGAGAGGCATTATCAATATTGCCTTAAAAGTGTAAACTATTAATGGCATTTTAAAACTGCCTCTAAAATCTTACAATTTGAAGCACTATTTTTCAAAGTGCCACAAATAGTTACAATTAGAGGCAATTATAAAAAATGCCTCTAATTCTTGAACGTGCCACATGTCGCCGACCAACTTGTCTCGGTAAACAAGCGCGCTCGATGGTCGTTCCCCCTATGACATACAGATACTTGGTGATTTTTATTGGCGATCCAAATCAATGTTTTTGTTTGTTTGAAAAAAAAAAGGAGCTTCCTCTCCGATCCTACCCTCCGTCAACCACACACTATGAAAATATATGAAGATCGACCCCGATTCTGTCTGGCTAGATAATACTAACTCTATCTCTGTTTCTATGAACATGGCTTTTCGACTTACACTAGCGCTGATCAAGACGGGCACATGCTGCGCACAGTTTGGCGAACGTTCTTATGGTTTGGCTCACAACTCACGCTAGCTCATGGGTCGCCATATGCGATGGATGTGCCTAGTTCGTACAGTACTCGTGTCCGACGCAAATGTGACAACCGTCTCTGTCGCCCAAACAACGTACACATGGCATGTAACGCATTCTTTGTTTCTGAGTTGGCAGAGATATAAACGGTTTGTTTTTTCTTTTGCAAAATTTCTACAAATCTATTAATAACCATCAGCAACAGTACAATAAGTTTTAAAAATTATAATTAGGTTGTTGAAGCACCTAGCGACGACTATAGACAACACGAGCCAAAAGGCACGCCCCCATCACCAAACCGACAAGGGGGGCGGAAACCTACATGGGATTTAGCGAGCACCTCGTGATCGCCTCTTTCGTCTCACATAGTAACATACTTGTGCGGTATCTGTCCAGCGGATCTTCTTGATTCTCGTTTGATTTTCGTCTCTGTTTGTGTGGTTTTAGTTCAGTCTCTCTCGATCATTGTTGTCGTTAGTGGCAATGGTTGCTGCTCTGATCCTTTGGGATTCTAGCATGACGACTTTCTGTCTGTCTATTAAAAAAGTTTTACTACGGTAAATTTTACTTAACTCCGATGATGTTGGGCGAGAACGGCGGCACGCCTTCGGCTCGTGCTAGTGTATATAGTCGTCGCTACGTGGTCCAGTGACCTATTTGTAATCCTATACTCCCTCCGTCTCAAAATAGATGTCGCATATTTTCAAAATTTGGATGAACCTATGTGATAATTAAACAATGTGTAGATTTATCCAAATTTTGATAAATCTGTGACATCTATTTTAAAACAAAGAGACTATTATTTTGAAGGTTCTTTTACTACTTGTTGATGATAATTAATAGACCGATGTATTTTTTTGTAAAGAAATATATATACTGAAGTTAGAAAGGAACGATGATTTGAAAATCTTGAAAGGAGCAAAGAGGCTATAATAGGTGTGCATTTTCTTTCTTGTTCCACTCCGGCGCTTGCTGCACGTACGTAGCTTTGCCGGCAAGTTTTCGAGGCCGGTGCGCTTGGCCGCCACCAGAACTCTCGCACGACAAAGCATGCATGATTACACGGGTTACTAGGCTCGTGTCGAGCTCATCCTAGCAGCCTAGCCTACCGTATCTGCACCGGGATCGGTGCATGATGCGACCACACCACGAGACCACGACGGTGCTCCGATCGACCAGCTCGCAATGGCATGAAAAACAAACATTGCTGTTTGCGGTATTGGTCTTCGTTCGAGTTTTGCGGTCATGGAGGTCTAGTCCGTGGCTGACGATGAATACGACGGTGAAGTTAACCACAAAAAATGTCCATACCATACACAGTCGCGGCGCATCCGTCCACCGCGATCTACTACTATTCCGGGACGTTTACGTCTCTGTCCGTCCGTCCCCGGTAAATGCGGTGGCGACAGTGGACGGCGGCGTCTCGAACGGTCGGCCATTCGGCTGCCCATCCATGTCAAGAGACGCCGATGCGTGACCGAATATTAACGCGCCAGTGGTCTTCGTCCTCCTTCAGACCACCGCGACGCGAGCCCGGCCGGCCGTCGCTGTCGCCACCGCTCGATCCCCGTCGAGTTTTACGGGTTGCATCGCCGGCTTCTCCCCACCATTCCCGCGTACGGGCCTTGGCAGCTACTAGGACTGGTCTTGCTGAGTGACAAGCCTCGCATCATCTTGATTGACTAGTCGAGTAAGTGGCATGGCATCATCCTGATTCGTCCTGTTGTAAGTGTAGAAGTGTAGCATCCAACTGGCCGCCAGTGCACGCATGGTATCTACTCGTTACGTTGTTTTTGAATTTTCATTTTTTAGGGAAGGTACAACACTAGGAGATTTATTCAAGCGCTTAAGCGATACAAAAGTAAATTAAAAAAAATGAAATTATTAGGTAAACGTCTTGGCCTGCGCTACGCCCATGGTGGCCATCGGTGTTACCATGTCACCAGACATCTCTACCTGGAAACCATCAGTGCTTGAGAAGCTGCAGCCACTCTTATAGTGCCGACGGTTGCCGTCGGCGTTACCATGTGAAGGAGCCCAAGTGTTAGTCATTTGTGAAGGAGCCAAACCAGCTAGCGGTGCCAGAGGAGCTGGCACGGGAGCCGTCGGCACTACAACACCAGGTATCTCTATAAGAAAGATGGCAAATGGCTCTGCAAAAAAAATGGAATGTACCTAAGCCGACAGTTATACCATCGTCATAGCCATGACTATGTACACCGTCGTCGCGTCGTTTTCTCTAGAGACGGGAAAGCCACATGGCGTCGACCTATGTTGAAGGCCATGTGATGCTGACCGTCAGAGTAGGTGGATCTAAGCCGGCGGTGTTGTTCTGCCGATGGTTTTATTTTGCCGTGGACGTTCTGAAGCAGTGCCGACGACCCCGACATATCATCGTCGGTGTTGAAATCACCGTCGAAATCGTGGCGTGTTCCCGTAGTGTGCAATGCTGGGTGCTTATCTCGGTTGCTAGTTTACCGTCTTTGATAGTCCCACAGCAATAAAAATGCTTCCCGCTGAAAAAAAAAAAGACTCCTAGCGCCTGGCTTCTAATTAGACGTCGAGGCTAGATAGAAAACTAGATTCTAGCGCCTCTTGTTAGCGTTTGTGTTGTACATGATCTTAGTCACCGATCAATTGTGCTTCCCTTGCGAGTGTTTATGACGGCCCCGTCCGTGTGTCTTGGTCAGAGTTTTGCTTACAACTGATTTCTTTTACGGGAGGGCAACAATAGACCGGGATACCCATAGTTACCGAAGATCTGCGCGGTCTTTCACCGTCCAAAAATATGCAAACAAATTAAGATCCTTTAAATGAAGACTAAATAAATAAATCCCTACCCTGAGCGGACCAAGAGTAAAACCTGGTGTTTGCGATACGTGCGGAGGAAAGATGAACCTACAGCCTCATATGTTTCACTAGGATGGGATGGGATGCCTTTACTCCACACTTTGTTTATCTTACCACCCTTCGGGGGTGTGCATCAAATACATGTTAATCTCTCCGAAGATTGAGCGATTCTTCAATTATAGTACTACTTTACAAGGACTTTAGGTGGATTTATTCTCCTTAAGTTTGTTTTGGATCAGCCCATAGATCGGACAAATAGGGAATCCGATTGGGATCCGCTGACGTGCGAAACCTCGCAATCCCACCGTCGCTCGAACAAAAATACTTGTATGCACCAAAAACCCCGGGTTCCCCATGGTAAATCCATTAAAAAGGGACAAATTTTAGCAGAGGGAGCTGCTACAGCTGGAGGGGGGACTTGCTTTAGAAAAAAACGTAAAGATTGCCCGACTTTTTATTTTGCTACACAAAAGAGCCCCTCCTCCTAATTCACTAATTTGTAGGAAGGTACTGGACTTTTGGATTTGAAAAAAGATTAACTTTAGATCATTGATAGGTCAGACCCACTTCCTGTGGGATCCCATGTCAGGGACTCAAAGGAAAGATTGGTCACGCCAGGAAAGCCGTGTTTGAATCTGTCTAGGGCTCCGAGAGGAGGCTCCCAAATAACTTTTTAAAGGTATGGGGTAGGGGAAGCCCTTACATCGATTTTTTAAATAATAAGCACTCAAATCTACGTCCTTAATTAAGGACCTGAACTTGAGTGGTTAGGTTATACATCCACTTTCCTAACCAAGTCAGTTGGACCCACTTCTTAGGCTTCTAAATAACTAACTATTAATTTAACTACCGATGACGCCTAAAAGGCTATTAAATATCTTAGAATAATGAAATGCTCAATCTGCAACACCAAGTTGACATGGGCACATGTAGGAATAAACCATGCTGATGGAGGGCAATTTTAGCTTACTAGTCTCTCTGTGATTAAAGTACTAGTACATGATGTATGTAAATCCAGCTAACTAAATTTCCATGTTTAATTCAAACTATTCCTTTTTTATTTCAAAAACCGGGGGGGGAACCCGTATATACCAGTTAATACCAAACAAGATGCATATAAAAATATCAATTAATCACATTGTATGCAATAGAGACCAAATCATTTTATGTTTGCCAGTAATTATTTTAAGAGTTGCTACTTCAATACCGATTATAGAGGATGCACATGTGGTCAGCTTATTACATAATCCAGTGTACTTTCTTGACAAGTGTCACCACAAAAACACTATATGAATCATGCCTCACTCTGTAAGTTATATAAATATGCTTACATAATCACTAGTTATATAAATATGCTTACATAATCATGCCACAAAAACACTAGTAGAAACCACTATTAAGATATATGTCAAGTCATATGCCTTACAGATATTTGCGACAAATACATATACACTAGTATAGTAAAAAATGGACCAAAGGAGAAACTTTTGGTTAGGAAATAAAACATAAATTTAGGACAATGCAACAACATTATCACTAATACATTACAACATTATTCAAAAGAACATGTACTAAAACTAGTATTTAACAACATCACTCGATATTTTGCTAACTATGCCATGTAGTGAAAGAATTATCCTCGTTAAGATTATAAGATCTTAAAATTAATTTGTAGAGAAATATAAATGTTTAGTATAAGATATAGTTATTTTAATCTGCCATGGGTTGGACTAGTTCTATTTTTTATCATAAGTTAGATTTATAAAAAATGGCATCTATTGCACTCTTAGGCTGTTCATACTGTGATTGATGGGTGTTTGCTGTTTTTTCCATCAAATCATGGTGGTTCTATTCTAATTTTATTTTTTATCCATAATGTGCTTGCTTTATGTAAATTTTTAAATGTGTGACTCACAAAAAAAATTCCATTTGGAATCTAGTGGGTCACCTACATGCATTTTCGAGTAAATACGATGATTATTTTATCAGATGAAAAAAGACACTATTTATTTGTTATTTTTTGGCTACTTGAATCGTTGCATGTACATATAGCGCTTTACTCTACATGCTCGACACTTGTCACAGTTCTCCAATGGCATTCATCAGTTCAACATAAGAAAAAGAGTTTCACCAGCTAAAACACCACAATGTGGAAAGCTTTATGCACCCAATTTCTTAGGGATTTTGGACATGACCTCGACCCCAAATTTTTTAGTAGTCCGGTACATATTCTATTTACCTTTTCCCGTTCTTTCCAAAAGACATGAGTCGTTAATACCTTGTTAACCCATTTCCCACTCGTGAAAATATTGCGTATACTATGTCCTTTCTCTCCCCCACGACACACCCTCTTCCACGAGCCCTCTCCTCCAGCCCCTCCGGCAGCACGACGACGTCGAAGGCCCCCGCCTCGCCCAAACGCGCGCTCCTAGAGTTCGAGTTCCACGTTGTTGCCAGCGTGTCCTCCAGGCACGACAACAGGGAGGCCGTCGCGTACGCGTCGCCGACCGATGAGCTCTTCTACAGGGACAAGCCTCGGCGCCCAAGACCACGGGCTTGGCCTCGACGCCCTTGAGATCGAGAGAAATCATAGCCTTGCCGAGCAACCTACCAAATCACTGATCAAAATCTACCAAAACTCACTCAAATCACAGATCGATCCAAAACACGAAATTGGGATCTTTTTTGGAGATTTTCTAAATTATGGTGGATAGAAGAAAATTTGTGGAGAAATTCATGAGCAACGAGGCTCTTGATACCAATATGTTAGGGGTGACCCCTTAGGGTTGCCTGATCTTTCATGAATCTCCGTAGAAATCGATGGGAAAGCGAGGGGAAAGGGAGAAGGTAGAGGAAGCGAACACACACCTCGCAAAGAACACGATGAACACACGCAACACTCACACGATACAAGGCCGATTACTCCCGAACGGCGGCCACCGGTCTGATAGAATATTCACAAGGAAAGATCGGTCAACGTGCTACCTCAATCCACACCATAGAGGGAAGAACACCTTGGGGAGGGTCTTGACAGCTTGGAGAAGAGACACCAACTCCAAGGCCTTGTACAATGATAGACGCACTAGGCACAATCCATAGAGGTGGGTGATGATAGGGTTCCCTCATGAAGGGAAGGAGACATAACTAGAAGTGATCCATATTAGGGTTTCTAGTTTATCATCTATGTCTAAGGGGTACATGAAGGGGTGTGAGCTCTATTTATAGGCCAGACACTAAACAAGGGGTAGTTTGGGGATAAAACTAGCGTTTGGACGAGCTAGAGGGGTACATGAGCCTAAGGCCCAGCTGGTGGCGCACAGGCCCATCACTTAGGCCGGAGATTCCGGTGTCGAGGGGCCGGATACTCCGGTGTGATCGGAGATTCCGGTATGTCTCCGGTGTCGTCTCCGGAGTGGTGTACAGACTGTCCTAGGCTAGGGTATGGAGGCTGGTCCAGAGACGGTCCGGAGATTCTGCTGTAGTAGGTCGAAGACTGATACGTCGTAAAAGTATCTATAATTTTTTATGTTTCATGCTTGTTTAGTGTCTACTTTGCTATGTTTTGTCTATACTTTGAGGTATTTTTATATACTTTCTGGTACTAACCTATTAACAAGATGCCACCGTGTCAGTTGCATGTTTTCTTCTGTTTTTGGTTCCACAAAGGTAGAAAATCAACATTCTCGGAATTGGACGAGACAAAAGCCAAAGTCATTATTTTTCCCGGAGCAACACGGAACCACGAAGCAGAGCCGAGGGGGCCCACAGGGTGGCCTCACCCCCTAGGCACGGGCAAGCCCTGGAGGCGCCCGCAGGAGGTGTGGGCCCCCTGGACCCCCATCGACCTTGATTCCTGCGCCTATAAGAAGCCTCCGATCCAAAACCCCTAGGGCATCCAGAAGAAATCCACGAAAACCTCTATAGCGCCGCCGCCACTGAAGGGGAGATTCGGGGCACAGAAAGTCTGTTCATTAACCTTGTCGACGGGAAGCCCCTGAGCCATCTCCATCGATCTCCACCACCATATCCATCAGTGTTGCTGATTACCATGATGAGGAGGGAGTAGTCCTTCCTCGAGGCTAAGGGCTCTACCGGTAGCTATGTGTTCATCTCTCTTTATATGCATGATCTTGTGGTCATGAGCTTTGTAATCAAGTAGATCTACCTTGCTACTCAAGTGCTTCATTAGATCTCTGCTCTCCCCATGTGTGTGAAAGTGACAGCGTGCACGCCATGGTGGCACTTAGGTTTGAGTCTACAAAAATACTCTTTGTGCTTTAATAGATCTATGCTTTTCCTCACGTGTGTGAAAGTGACAGCGTGCATATCGTGTGTGGCAGTTTGGCTAGATTGAATATTTGTTATGAGTTATATTTGGAGTTGGATGTATTTATGAAATTGTGGTGTTTGTTGGAACCATCTAGTGCTCAAGGTGATAGTGTGGGGTTATCTAGATTGGGGAAGGCGGACTTTGAGGTGTGCCGTTATAGCCCTACCATGGATTAGAGTGTCCAACCGGAGAGTAGTTAAGAGTAGTATCATGAAAAGAGGATATTTATATGAGAGAGTGTTTACTAGTGAAAGTATGATCCCTAGGCCTTGTTTCTAAGCATTGAAACACCGTTTGCATCTAGATATGTTGCATGTTTGCTTGCTTCCATCTTTGTTCCGTTTGCCGGGGAGGTTTTGGGCTTTTACCTTTCCTCCACGCCATCAGCTCTTTTCTGGCACCGTTACCCCACGTCAACAACAAGCCAGAAACTATTTTCTAGCATCATTACCACTTGTATTTCACTATCTATTCACCGAACTAGTGCACCTATACACCTGACAAGTGTATTGGATGTGTTGGGGATACAAGAGACTTCTTGTATCTTGATTGCAGGGTTGCTTGAGAGGGAATACCTTTGACCACTTCCTCCCTGAGTTCGATAAACCTTGGGTAATGCACTTAAGGGAAACTTGTTGTTATTCTACAAACCTCTGCACTTGGAGGCCCAACAACTGTCTACAAGAATAGAAGTGCGTAGACATTAAGCTCTTTTTGGCGCCGCTGCCGAGAAGGTAAGGTAAAAGGTACTCACATCCTCCGGTGTGAGTGCTCGAAGTTATTTCCTTTAGATTCTGCAATTTTGTCTTTTTGTTTCTTGTTTTCACTAGTTAGGATTAATGGAAAACAACAAAAAAATTAGAGATCTTTATAGTATCTATCTTGAGTTAGGACATGAAGTGTTTGAAGAGAAAATTAAAAAACCTATGGAGCTTTATTTGCATGCTAATAGTAATGTTATTAGTATGAATTCTTTGGACACCATTATTGCTAATGCTATGGAAAAGTCTAAACTTGGGGAAGCTAGTTTTTATGAAAATAATCTTTTTAGTTCCCCAGCTTTGAAAGATAGCTATTATATTGCTTATGATGATACCAAACCTCCAATTTATGATGATTACAATTATGAGTATGATATTTTCAGTCCACCTACTATTGAGGAGAAAATTGATTGTGATTACAATATGCCTCCTATATTTGATGATTATGGTGATGAAAAAAGCAATGATAGCTATTTTGTTGAATTTGCTCCCACTACAATTAATAAGAATGACTTTGCTTATGTGGAGAGTAATAATCATTGTATGCATGTGGCTCATGATAAGAATTTTTTATGTGATGGTTATATTGTTAATTTTATTCATGATGCTACTGAAAGTTATTATGAGAGGGGGAAACATGGTCTTATGCATCTCAAAAATATTAAGTTTCCCCTCTTTATGTTGAAAATTTTGAAGTTGCACTTGTTTTGCTTTCTTATGCTTGCTGCTTTGTGCTTTCATGACTTGTTTCTTTACAAGATTCCTATGCATAGGAAGTGGGTTAGAATTAAATGTGTTTTGAATTTGCTTCTTGATGCTCTCTTTTACTTCAATTCATATTTCTTATGTGAGCATCTTCTCAAACTATCAAGCCTAACTTAAAGGCATTAAAGAAAAATACTTGTTGGGAGATAACCCAAGAGTTTTATTGAGTTTTCTGTAATGACCTCTCCTTATCATTTTTTTTTGTTTTTTGTGCCAAGAATGACCTCTAATGAGAGGGAAATAAGATTTGGGGAGGTGCTGTCCCGAAACAGATTTCTATCCTCCACCATAAAAATTCGTGAGGCGTCTCTTAATTCGTATTGAGCTGAAAATTTACAAATAAATTGCCCAGTATGTTAGCTAACTTTCGTTAGTTGAAAACTTTTTGAGTTGAGCAACAGATGGTGTTCTAAAAAATCGGTTTCTACCTGCTGGTCTGTTTTGACAAATTTGTGCAGTTATTTGCATTTGCTTCTTATTGATTCCTTTTTGAGTTCTCTTTAGGTGAATTGAGCTTTTTGAAGGAGTGACTACAGTAGCTTGTGTTTTTAGTGAAAAGCCTTGTTGTTCCGAAGCTTTTCCAGAGGTCTAATATCTTTTGAATACACTAATGTTGCTAATGAAGATTGTGTGAAGTTTTGTATGAAGGGAAAATTTCAGGTGTAAAGAGAGAATGATGCAATAAGATGAAGAATGGACAAAAGCTTAAGCTTGGGGATGCCACCATTGTGTCACCCCAAGAAATATTCAAGAGGTACAAGCGTCAAAGCTTGGGGATGCCCAAGGCATCCCCTTCTTCGCCAATAAAAATCACATGTCTTTCTAGACACTTCGTTTTTATTATTTCATGCAGCATTGTGTTGTTTTTGGAGCGTCTTAGTTTTCGTTTTTGGTTCTCGTTTGCTTGAGTAAGTTGGTTGGTTACACCACACTTCTTTTGGAGAGAGACACACTCTGTTTCCATTGCCTAGAACACTCTAGTTTTCACTCTTATTGTTTTGTGAGTTCACTTTTGCTAGCACTGCGCTCGACCTTAGTTTTCTTGTTCTTTTAGCTTAGAACTTTTTAGTTCTTCTTTGTGGATTTGTGAGACAATATCACTTATCTTTATTGATTATCATCTTTGTGAGTTGTTTCAAATAAGTTGTTTGGTGTTGGAAAGAGTAGAAAGCTTCATGCTTAAGTGGTACAAAAGGGAGCTTGCTTTGACTGTGACTTAGACTTTATCATGTCATGGTAGGTGTTGCTTTGACCTTATGCTTAGTGATTATTTCGATAGCATGTCTTGTTCCAAACAATTGGGATTGCTTAATGTGCCTTAAAGGAATCATGCGTTATTTTAGCATACAAAAGAATAGTATTGTAGTTTTCTCCTTTGATACTTTGTTTAGGTTGACTTGGCACATGCTCACACCATGATATGACTATAAACAAGTCATCATAGCCTCTATGATCATTTAGTCCTTGACTTGTAGTACCACTATATGCTTTGATTAGTAATGTTTTGTTGCTCTGCATGATTATGGCCATTATGCTCTCTTAGTTGGTTGCTCCCAGTCTTTTGCTAGCCTCCGCTTGTATGAGTAAGCTCTACTCATGCTTCCAACTCCCAAGAAACCAAGTTTTTCCAAAGTGTCCACTATAAACTCCTATGCATGGTGTGTTACACCATTCCAAGTATATTCTTTTTCCAGCTAACTTCCAATTAAAAAGTATTTTGTTATGTGAAAACTTAGTGATTAAAGCCCTCACAAACTTGATGGCACACTTTATGTTCTTTGCCCCTAATAAACTTGAACCATTGTGTCATCTATGTTGTATATGCTTGCACTTATACGTTGGAATTAGCAGAACCGTGTTGTCACGGGGAACGTTTTCAACATTGCACTTGTACTTTGTACTCTGTTGATATCATGCTCTTTTGTCTATGGATGTCACCGGTGTAAAATAAAGAGGGAACTTGTAAGTCCATGGAGTTTGTATCCTGTGTTAGAGAAACGTCTGGGCCGCTAGCCTAAGCCACCATGGTGGAAACTTGCAGCATCACCATAGTGACATCTATGAAGCATTCTTCTTATAAAAAAAGAGACACATTGAGAAAAGAGAAAAGAGAGGAAAGCACCATATTCCCATGGTAAATAAGAAGATTGCTGAGATGTTCATTGTCTGCTTGTCTTGTCATTTTGGTTATGGAAAAGCTCTTGTACCATGTGCAAGGGGTACCCCGTTGGCGGTTCTCAATGAGATGCAAATACTTACAATGACAAGAACTTACATGTGACTAAATTTGAGTAGCATGAGGTATGACCCTCGTATTCAAGGGACTTGAGATTGCCAACTTATACTTCGTCAAGCATATACTCCATCTTTGTTCACTTTAACCTTAATCACTTCAAGTTGCTTATGATAGGGGCAATGAGGTCTGAAAGCTAATAAGTACCATAATTTTTGGAAGCTCTTTTTGAAACTTGAAATCTCTGCTTCCCTTTGTGAAGGGCCTTTGTTCCACCATTATTTGATTCTCCACCTTCTATCTTTAGACACCATTAAGAGAGCATAGTTGTCATTATGTGTGCAGTGTCCCAAAAATTATTGATTGATGCATATTGTGATATTACATGTTCTTGTGCTACTTGTTTCTAGTCACCCTTGTGAACTTTGAAGGTGTCCTATACATCTATTTGCTACTCTATAAGGGACAAGCTGATTGTTACTATGCTATATTTTATGTATGTGAAACAGACAAACGTTTTTCAGTACATGTTATTCATGATCTTTGTTTGTAGACTTTCATGTTGCATGCATAGTTACTATGTCATATTGTTAGAACTCCATCTTTTATACACATATTTAGAGTTCTTTGATCCCAGCTTTCAATGCTTGCAAATGGTTTGATCTTGGTTTTGATGGTGCATGTCACCTTAAAAATTATTCTTTTTATCACTTACCTACTCGAGTACGAGCAGGAGTTAAGCTTGGGGATGCTTGATACGTCGTAAACGTATCTATAATTTTTGATGTTCCATGCTTGTTTAGTATATAATTTTCTATGTTTTGTCTACACTTTGAGATATTTTTATACGCTTTCTGGTACTAACCTATTAACAAGATGCCACAGTGGCAGTTGCATGTTTTCTTCTGTTTTTGGTTCCAGAAAGGCAGAAAATCATTATTTTCCCGGAGCAACACGGAACCACGAACCAGAATCGGAGGGGGGCCACGGGGTGGCCGCACCCCCCTAGGCGTGGGCAAGCCCTGGAGGCGCCCACAGGGGGTGTGGGCCCCCTGTACCCCCACCGACCTTGATTTATGCGCCTATAAGAAGCCTCCGACCCAAAAACCCTAGGGCATCCAGAAGAAATCCACGAAAACCTCTGTAGCGCCGCCGCCACCGAAGGGGAGATTCAGGTTTCAGAAAGTCTCTATTCCGACACCTTGCCGGGACGGGGAAGTGCTCCCGGAGCCATCTCCATCGATCTCCACCACCATCTCCATCACCGTTGCTGATTCCCATGATGAGGAGGGAGTAGTTCTTCCTCGAGGCTAAGGGCTCTACCGGTAGCTATGTGTTCATCTCTCTCTCTATGCATGATCTTATGGTCATGAGCTTTGTAATCAAGTAGATCTACCTTGCTACTCAAGTGCTTCATTAGATCTCTGTCTCCCCATGTGTGTGAAAGTTACAGCGTGCACGCCATGGTGGCACTTAGGTTTGAGTCTACATAAATACTCTTTGTGCTTTAATAGATCTATGCTTTTCCCCACGTGTGTGAAAGTGACAGCGTGCATACCGTGTGTGGCACTTTGGCTAGATTGAATATTTGTTATGAGTTATATTTGGATTTGGATGTCTCTATGAAATTGTGGTGTTTGTTGGAACATCTAGTGCTCAAGGTGACAGTGTGGGGTTATCTAGATTGGGGAAGACGGACTTTGAGGTGTGTCGTTATAGCCCTACTGTGGATTAGAGTGTCCAACCGGAGAGTAGTATCATGAAGAGAGGATTTTTATATGAGAGAGTGTTCACTAGTGAAAGTATGATCCCTAGGCCTTGTTTCTAAGCATTGAAACACTGTTTGCATCTGGATCTTTTGCATGTTTGCTTGCTTCCATCTTTGTTCCGTTTGCCGGGGAGGTTTTAGGCTTTTACCTTTACTACATGCCATCAGCTCTTTTCTGGCACCGTTACCCCACGTCAACAATAAGTCAGAAGCTATTTTCTGGCATTGTTACCACTTGTATTTCACTATCTCTTCGCCGAACTAGTGCACCTATACACCTGACAAGTTTATTGGGTGTGTTGGGAACATAAGAGACTTCTTGTATCTTGATTGCAGGGTTTCTTAAGAGGGAATACCTCTGACCACTTCCTCCCTGAGTTTGATAAGCCTTGGGTAATCCACTTAAGGGAAACTTGCTGCTGTTCTACAAACCTCTGCACTTGGAGGCCCAACAACTGTCTACAAGAATAGAAGTGCATAGACATCAGCGACTCCGATCTTCAGGCCAGAGATTTCGGTGTTGCTGCTTCTTCTTGTTCTTCTGTCTCCTCTTCCAAGCCTCCGTCTTGTCGGGCTTGATGCTCCGGACTTCCTCCCTTGCCTCCATACTTGTCGGTATGAATCTATCATGGTCATAGGATGGAGTATGAAGCAGTATACCATTTAATAGGGTAGGAAGTGGGCTCGCATAGAGGATAGGATTCACCTCTGGAGTCCATGATGACTTGGCGTGTGTTGGAGACCTTGATGTGGTAACGACCATAGGTCGGGCTACATCAAAAGGAACAGCGGAAGAAGGCGGGGGTCGGGCTAGAAAAGGCGACGGCGGCCACGAAGAAGAAGCAACCTACAGCGTGCCCTGTTCCTCTTTAGCCTACCACCTTTGGAGTCGCCGCCGTGGGAATCGACGGGGACAGCGCGCACAACGCGTTTGACGAAATGCCCGCTTGGCACAACCTTCTTGCACCTCCAAGTGTGTGAGTCAATATAACTTGCATTCTTGCACCTCCAAGTGTGTTCCAACTTATGTAAGATTTAACATGCACTACGATCCTTTTTTAGGAAGGAATTGCAAGAGATAGGTACCAGAACATGGCGGGCTCCAAAAGAAAGGCATTCAATCTCAAACATTGTTAGAAGTTGCTTGAGCACATGGAGAAGTGAAAGTTGAGGGAGCAAGAACCCAAACCCAAGAAGGGAGATTTTAATATTCGTTCGGAGATTCGAGGTTAGTACCACTATATACTGTACAACAAAACCGGGGAAATCGAAGAATCACACTAATGTGCTACTAGTACAACTACTACAATATTAATATTCGTTCGGAGATTCTAGGTTGAGAGCCAACGTTGATCGGTGACATTGCTACAGTTTGCGCCATTCGTTCCATCCACTCCGGGGACCTAAAGAAACTCCCCCTCGAGATCGGCGGCGTCGGCTCTGTCGGACGAACGCGCGCGCGCGAGATCTCCACAAAATTCCGCTGTCGACTGTCGTTGGAACCGGGACCAAACACCCCAGCGATGGATCGATATCGATATCCATGCCAAGGATCTGCTGAATCTATGCACCCTCTCCTCCTTCTCACGCACGTCGTCCCTCGCTCAATCGCACCCATCATCGCCAACGAAATCTTCCCGAAACATGCATGCACCTGCCGAGATCTCAACGAGCCCATTTCGTTTCCTCGTTTCGAGGAGAGGTATATATCATCCACTTGCTGTGTAATGCTAGTTTAATTAGCCTAATGAACTATACTAGTACTGTGTATCTGATCATGATTACGCTTCTGTCACTAGATCTTGCCTGGGATAGAGTAGTCGTGACGGAAAATCTTCGGTACGAGAGAGAGAGCGCGCGCATTGATCGTCTATCTGAACGGATTAAACAATGGACAGAACTGAAGACGCAATAATGTGCATAGTCAAATGATGCAAGCAGAGACACAGGGCAGCGTCTGACGTGCATGCATGCCACGACTTACTTATCTCCTCCTAATAAAGTACTACGAATAGTACTAGAGGAGTACTGTATTATCTTATGCGATCCTCTCGAAGATTGTTAGTTGTTTGTGGCTACCGAACTATGGAAGGAATAATGAACAGATGCTATATATCCTTGCTAGTGGCAAAAGCAGTTAAAGCAGCAGAAGGTTCTCTGCGCAAGTAGGCCTGCTAGTGTGCATCTTGTTAGGAATAAGCAACTTGTATTTCTCTGGGGCCAAAGGCCACAATATATAGTACAGGTACAGGGCAAATATGCAGGAAGCCCCCTAACATATGGGGGAAATACAATATACATATATATACATCTAACACCCCCCCTCAAACTCATGGTGGATCCACAACACTGAGTTTGGAGAGTAAGAAATCATGTTGCGCTCTGGTCTGTGCCTTCGTAAAGAAATCCGCCAACTGTAAATCTGAAGGCACATACTGAAGCGCAACAACCTGAGCCTGCACCTGAGCACGTGTATAGAAAGCATCAACACCAATATGCTTGGTAAGCTCATGCTTGACCGGATCACGTGCAACACTAATAGCACCTGTACTGTCAGACAAAACCAGAGTGGGTGTGGTAATAGAGACCCCAAAATCCGCAAGTAACCATCGTAACCAGGTCACCTCAGCAGTCAACAAGGCCATAGCACGCAACTCAGCCTCAACACTCGAACGGGAAACCGCTGTCTGTTTCTTTGTCTTCCAAGCAATGAGCGAACCACCAAGAAACACACAGTAAGCAGAAAGTGAACGACGATCCGAAGGATCACTCGCCCACGTAGCGTCCGAATAGCACTGGAGCTGGAGAGAGCTGGAACGAGGAAAGAAAAGGCGACGAGTGATCGTACCACGAAGATAACGAAGAACACGGAGAAGATGACTATAGTGAACAGTGGTGGGAGCAGAGACAAACTGACTCAGAATATGAACAGGATAAGAGATGTCAGGACGAGTGACAGCAAGATAAACTAGACTCCCAACAAGATGACGATAACGCGTCGGATCAGAAAGAGGATCACCATCAGTAGGTTGAAGCTTAACATTAAGCTCCATAGGGGCCTCAACGGTGCGCTCATCCCCAAGAGCAGCACGAGCAAGAAGATCCTGAATATACTTTTCCTGAGAGATGTAAAGCCATCAGAAGTGGAGGAAACCTCAATCCCAAGAAAGTATCGAAGAGGACCAAGATCAGTCATAAGAAACTGATCACGAAGACGAGCCTTAACAAAGGCGATATACTCAGGATCATCACCAGTAATGATCATGTCATCAACATAGAGAAGAAGAAGAGTACGTCCACGAGGAGAAGTGTGAACAAGCTGGATCATGAGCACTAGGGGAGAAACCAGCAGCAATCACTACAGAAGCAAAGCGCTCAAACCAGGCACGAGGAGCCTGTTTGAGGCCATAAAGAGACCGTCGAAGACGACAAACCATCCCCTCGGGAACAGAATACCCAGGAGGAGGCTGCATATAAACCTCCTCACTCAACTCACCATTGAGAAAGGCGTTCTGAACATCAAGCTGAGACACAGACCAGTGACGAACAGAAGCAACAACAAGAAGATGCATACGGTGGTCATATGGGCCACAGGAGCAAAGGTCTCATCATAGTCACGACCATGCTCCTGCTGAAAACCACGAGCCACAAGACGCGCTTTATAGCGCTCAAGAGATCCATCAGAGCGGGTCTTAATCTTATAGACCCACTTACACGTGATAGGACGAACACCGGGAGGGGGAGAAACAAGATCCCAGCTGCCATGGCCAGCTGCCATTCAGGATGACGCTCAGCATCCTGATAAGAAGTCGGCTCGGAGGCAACAGAAAGACCATACTGACTAGGAGAGTAACGATCGGGGGCACGACGAGTAATGGGCGAGTAGAGGGAAGATCATCAGAGGAAGACGACGATGAAGAAGAGGGAATAGTAGGGGAAGACTCCGGAGAACGAGGAGAACTAGGAGAACTAGACGGAGCAGAAGAGGACGGCGTCGAAGAAGAGACATCAAGGGGAGGAGATCCTGAAGAAGACACAATAGGGGTAGAAGGAGGTGTGTCAGGAAAGAGAAGAAAAGAGATATCTTCCACTGGGTAAATACCAGCGGTGGGACGAGGATAGAAAGAACGCGTCTCATCAAAAGTAACATCATGAGAGATACGCATCCGACGACCAACAGGGTCCCAACAGCGATAGCCCTTATGCTCATCACTGTATCCGAGGAAGACACACTCAACAGACCGAGCGGTCAGTTTGGTGCGTTCGCGAGGAGCAAGGAGAACATAGCAAACACAACCAAACAAGCGAAGCATGGAGTAATCGGAGACCTGTCGGAGGCGCTCAAGAGGGATACCACCTGCAAGGCGTGAGAAGGCTGAATATTGATGAGGTAAGCTGGCGTGGCAACCTCGGCCGAAATGCGGCGGGAGAGAAGAAGCAATCATCATAGCGCGAGTAGTTTCAAGAAGATGACGATGCTTACGCTCAGCAACGCCATTCTGGGCATGTGCGCCAGGACAGGAGAATTGAGCAAGAGTGCCCTGCTCAGCAAGAACACCTCGCAACATCTGGGAGATATACTCACCAGCAGAATCAGCACGAAACACACGGATGGGGGTAGAATATTGAGTACGAACCATGGCCGCAAAACGCTGATATATGGCGAGCACCTCACTACGAGAGCGCATAAAATACAACCAAGTGTACCGAGAAAAATCATCGATGAATAAAATATAGTAGCGATGGCCCCCTTTCGAAGCGAAAGGAGCCGGGCCCCAAACATCGGAATGAACTAAATCAAAAGGTCGCTGAGAGACAGACACGCTAGTAGGATAGGGAAGCTGAATCTGTTTACCCAACCTACAGCCCTGACAATGCAAAGACCCATCTCCTGAGACAGACCCCAGAAGACCACGATGAACTAATGACGACAGGCGAGAGTCACAGAGGTGACCAAGACGATGATGCCACTGCTGAAAAGAGCTGGTAGTAGAGGCGACAACCGGAGAAGAACTGGCAGATGAAGTGGCAGCGGAAGGAACACGAAGCCAGTCTAACTCCCAAAGACCTGAAGAGTCACGGCTGCGAGGGCCAGCTCCAACCATGGCCTGGGTGCGACGGTCTTGAACAACACAAGAATCAGCATCAAGAATGACGCGACAACCGTAGTCGAGAAGCTGGCTAGCAGAGAATGATTCATCTTAAGAAGAGGGACATGAGAAATATCAGGAACAAAAAAAGAAGAAGTAGAAAGGATGCCCCGACTAGAAACAGGGAGAGAGGTACCATCAGCCGTAAAACACGGACAGGAGAAGGGAGAGAACGAAGTGCGGACAGAAGAGAAGACTCAGAGGTCATATAAAAAGAAGCTCCAGAATCCAGATGCCATGGAGACGTACCTGACTGTGTAGAAGGTGGTGGTCGCAAGATGCTGAAGAATCGATCCACAACCAGCGTGCCGTCGAAGAAGAGCACAGCAAAGCAGCGGACAGCGAAGACTCTGATAATGTCCCGATCGAGAGAGCAACAGTGAAGATCCGGAAGGAGCCGATCGCCCACGAGCCCGTGTCAGCCGACGTAATCGGGATCCGTGTATAACAGGTGGCCCAAGTGTGGCCATCCTGCGCAAAGAAGCGATGTGAAGAGAACCACGACGACCGACCACGAGCCGCTGGTGCCGACTCGACCACGAGGCTGAGGCGGACTACTCAAGATCGCGATGTCAAGCTGACCACGACACGGAGGTGTGGGTAGTATCGGCGGTGGCGGCACAGGGGACCGCGGCTGGGTCGAGGGAGCAGACGGCAAAGGAGCACCACGAGTAGCAAGCAGACGGAACCGCAAGAGACCGGCACCACGAGACGGGTCTCCTCACCCGGCTCGAGACAACACCTCCGAGAGCGGAACACGACCACGAGCATTCAGCTGAGCACGTCGTGGCTCAAACTCTGGCGGCCGAGATGTAAACTCATAGATGCGGTGAAACTCCAAATCCGGCGCAATAACTGGCAAAGACGAGCATGTGCCACAAACAGAAGACGGAGAAAATCAAGTCGACGCCAGATAGCGCACTGAGTATAGAACTCATCAATAGTGGAATCACCCTGCTGAAGAGCATGCTCCTGGCGAACCACGGACAGGTAAAGAGCATCACCAGACGGCTGATAGCGCTGACGAAGATGTGCCCACGGAGCGGCAACAGTGGGGAGACTCATGAACTCAACAGCATACTAGGGCAGAACACTGGAGGTGAGAACAGCAGCAGCGCGAGCATCCTCATCGACCCACTGAGTGTAGGCAGTCAGAGCATGGCGATAGGTCTCGAGATCAGCAGAAATCTTGTTTGAATTTCAGGTCATAAGCAGCAACAGCACTATCGTCGGCACTCTGAGCAGCATCCTTAGCCTCCTGAGAAGCATCAGCACCAAGAACAATCGGCGTCGGTGGAAGAGGAGCCACAGGAGCAGGGGGCACGGCGGACAGGAGACCTCGCCGGAGAGCACACCCCAAAGCCGGAGACCGCGCATGTGAACACGCATAAAGGCAGCAAAATCAGAATAATTCGCGCCATCGAAGATCACCGGGCAGTGAGGAATCGCAACATAGCCCGATGCAGAAGACATGTCTTTTTTTTTTTTTTGGTGTGTGTGTGGATCAACTCTCAGATCCAATCGAGAAAACAGCAGACAGAGAGGCCAGCAGGCGGAGCAACGGCGGACTGCCGGCGAGGCAGGCGGGGCCGGGCCCCAGACAGAGCGGGGGCGGACGGCCGGTGGGGCAGGCGCCGGGAAGAAGCAGAGCAGGTCCCGCGCGTGCGTCGGCCAGTAAGTGAGAGACCTCGCGTCCCGCGCGTACGTTGTCCAGGCAGGAAGTCCAGGGAGCAGTCCCGCGCGTGCGTGCGTAGTCCAGAGAGCAGGCACTCGTGCTGCGTCAGGGAGCAGCCAGGAGGTCAAGGTGGCGTGCTGCGTCAGGGAGCAGTGACGGGACCTGCGCGTGGTGTCTCCCGCTGAAACGAGGCAGAAGCAAGAGATTCCGAGGCAGGTCGAGGTCGCGAGGAGAAAAAAAAAGGCCTGGACGCGCGTGGACCGAGGCGAGGTGGACCGATGCTGGATCGATTCCGAGGCCGCGCGTGGAGGCGGCGGGTGGCGTTTGACTGAAATCAATCTGGAGACGATCCGGATCGAGAAACCGATCTGGCGACGAACTCAGACAAGCGGCGACCGGCGGCGGCGACGACGACGGTGAGGCTGTCGGCGACAGGGACGGTGACGGCTGCGACGAAGTTGCGAGTAGGAGGAGACTAACTAGCCCGATACCACGTTAGAATAAAGAATCAGATTCCTCCGGGCAAAGGCCACAATATAGGACAAGACAAGCAATATGCGAAGCCCCTAACATATGGGGGAAATACAATATACATATATATACATCTAACACATCTGTCCCAACGGCGGTGTGTCACTTGCTCTGGTTGCCCTGTGTTTAGTGTATTTTTTGCCAAATCTGCCCAATTTTGAAAAGTTCAACCAAGTCTGACCCTTTCTCGAAACTAATTCGGAATCTGACCCCTAGGGTCGGCGCCGTTTAAAATGGCGTCGACGTTATGTCGGCACACAAAGCGAAAACCGACTTGAAGGAGGTCGGCTGAATTAAAATGGCGACGGCCGGCTTAAAAAACGGGCGCCGACCCTAGTTTGCTCTCCCTACCGCTTCATCTTATACGGGCATAACTTCAAGCCATTTTTAAATGGTGTCCGAATTAGGGGTCAGATTCCAAATTAGTTTCGGTGAAGGGTCAGACTTGGTTGAACTTTCCAAATTTAAACAGATTTGGTAAAAAATACGTGTTTAATTGGCAATAATTGGAATCTAGGACAGGGTTCTGTGCCCTTGTGAGTGGCGAGCGTGTTATTATTCTATTAACCCTCAGGCCCATAGCTAGCAATAGGGGAGTGAGAGATCAACTTGAACATTACTCGCAAAAAAATAATAATTTTTGAACGCATCCACGTACCCAAGATGGTGGCATCTCAATCATGCACGTAGTTGACACAGCTTTTGCAAAAGCCATCTTTTGTAGGTTTATAACAGTGCTGCGTAATCAAAGCATGAGACGTGAGAGTGGACTGTTTTTTATCTTTAAATTGACACTACTGAAAAAACCATCTTCCGTTCGATCACTGAAAGCCCAGCAGTCTCGGCCCGTCACGAACCGCGATTAGTGCTAGACTAGTCCCGGTCCGTGGGACCCCCAGCGGCTAGAAATGGACATACTCATTAGTCCCGGGCCGGACCAGAGTATTAGTCCCGGCCCGTAATACGCCCGGGACTAATAACCTGGAGCGGGGCAACAGCTCTTTTCGTGGACTATTAGTCTCGGGTCGTATCACGGCCCAGGACTAATTGTCCATTACTATATATACAGCTCCCTGGCCAGCTACCCTAAAGCATATGGTGGCCATTTTTATCAAAGAAAGCAAGAGAGTTCATGCCATTTTTTCTCTCAAGATTTGTCAAGATTTAGTTTGCAACACCTAAATCCAAAGCTTTAAAAGGTTAGAATTTCATTCTTTCATCTCTTATTGATACTTTAGCTCTATATAATGCTCTAGAAGTATAGAGATATGGATCAAATGCATGCATGCTCTAGAAGTAGCTAGTGTGTAACAAATTTTGATTAGGCACATAGTTACTGAAAATTAAAATGTGTAATTTTAGAGTTTAAGAGCTTAGAATGGAATGAGGTTTTCACTGATGGAACAATAATAAAAAACTCCACATTTATCATGTTGATTGTTTTCTCCAATTCACAAATTGGTGCATGTAAATTTTTCAAAATTCAAAATTAGTGCTCTAGAAGCTCTCAATATAACTTGTAATAATTTTATCATGTTGTGTAATTGTTTTTGATATACTTTTACTATAATGCAGATGGTCCGGAAATGGATGTACGGTACTGACCGACGCTCTGGCGAGTTCATTAATGGCGTGCATGAATTCATCCGTGTTGCTGATGCAAACAAGCACAATGGTTTTGTATTCTGTCCATGTAATGGATGTAGGAATCAGAAGGATTACTCTGACTCAAAAACCCTTCACAACCACCTGTTGAAGTCCGGCTTCATGCCCAGTTATAATTGTTGGACCAAGCACGGAGAGAGAGGGGTTATAATGGAAGACAATGAAGAAGAGGAGGAGGATGACAACTATCATGGTTTCCCTGAGTACGGAGATACTTCCATGGGAATGCTAAAGGGGAGGATGAATAAGAGACACATGATGAACCTGCTGATGATCTTGGTCGGACCATTGCCGATGCACGAAGAGATTGTGAAACTGAAAAGGATAGGGAGAAGTTCAATCACATGCTAGAGGATCACAAAAAGTTGTTGTACCCTTGTTTCGGTGCAAATGGGTCAAGCTGACGGGAGGAGGGGTTGAGGTAGACAAGAAATACGGAATGACATCGTTGGATCTCAACAATCTTGGGTACTTAGACGAACCATTCGTCCTAGCCAATGATGTGGCCCAGGTTTTCTATGTGAAGGACATGTCTACCAAACCTAGAAAACGAAAAAATAAGAAAAATAATACATCAGACGATGAGCCAAAGCGCCATATAGTTCTTTCAGGAAAAAGAAACATTGTGGGAGTGGAGGACAAGACAGACATGTCAGAAGATTGTGATAAGTTCCATGAAATTTCGCCCTTCGCGGTGAAGGATGACCCAACCATCATGTTAATGAATGAAGATGCTCCATGGATACGACGGGATCAGAAAGGAACACACGCGAAGAAATGATATGTAATAATTGTAACATTTTATGAGTGAAGATGTTCCATGCATGTGTCCATTTTTATAGTGTTGTCTGCAAACAATCTTGAGTGTGTTAGTCCCGTTTTATGGCTGGATCGGGACTAAAGGAGGGCCTTTAGTACCGATTCATACTTACCATTAAGATCTGATCTCCAAACGCGTGATGTCACATATTAGGGAGTGCCTCTATGACCAGTTTCTCGGAGATGCCGGAGGACTGGGCTCCGTCGGCATCTCCCTGAAACTGGCCGTAGTGGTGTCCCTGCTCTCAAAAACCATCTTGCATCTTGTAACTTCTCTAACTAGATCAATACGCCTGGGAGCTAACTAATTTCACATATTAGGGAGTGCCTCTATGACCAGTTTCTCGGAGATGCCGGAGGACTGGGCTCCGTCGGCATCTCCCTGAAACTGGCCGTAGTGGTGTCCCTGCTCTCTAAAACCATCTTGGAGATGCCTCAAACTGGCTGGAGGACTGGACTCACAAGGATGCCTATTTATAGTACAAGCAGCTCGGCATAATGTCGACACTCACCCCTATTATTAGTGCTGACTCATCTTTAGTCCCGGTTGGTGACACCATCCGGGACAAGGTACAAGCCGCACGACATAATGTCGACACTCACCCCTATTATTAGTGTTGCCTGGCCCAGTCTGCCGCAATCCCTTCAGTCGCGGTTGGTTTCTCCAACCGGGACTAAAGATGAACCCTCTCTTTATATAGGCATTTCCCTCTATTTATTAGGTAACACTCAAGACATTTATTAATATTAAAAACCGGGACTAGCTAACACTCAGGACTAAAGCCGCCCCCTTTAGTCATAATCATGCCTAGTCCTATAGTACGCAGCTTCAGGGTCTTCATCGTCATCGTCACCTGCCACTCCGGGGATCCTCAGCCCATCCATGGCATATACCAGGGGCCATTCCAGCCTCGGATTCACGGCGGGCGGGAGAGGGGTCTCCTGGAAGACGATGCCGCTACCGCCGGGACGGTGTGGGGCCTGTGGCGGGTGGACTCGTGGGCACCGTAGGCGAGGATGGTCTCCCCCGGCGATGTAGCGCATCACTCCGATGATAGTACGGTTCGCCCACCACAGACGACGGCCGGCTTCGTTGTGGTTCACCGGTGGCGGGCCATCACCCTCGTACCTGGCGAGCTCCCTTTCCCGCCTATTAGCGAAGAAGGCATTCCAGGTGTCGTAGTTGTCGGGATCCCACTGGGGATCCATCCGCTGCTCCGGCGTGAGCTCGTGGTAGAAGTGGTTTGTGATGGCCGCCTGGCGTGCGGAACCTTGAGGGACAGGAACCCTCAGCGCCAAAGATCCAGCCGGCGGGCGGCCGGTAGCCCGGCGGACAAGGGTAGTTGGAGGCGCACAGCGCCTCGGTCTCCTCGAGGGTCAGAATGGCCCAGTAGGCGTTGTCCATTGTTCTAAGAGAGGAAGGTGTGGATGTGTGGATAGCCATGGCACGATCACCCTAAATATAGAGGGAAAGGGCGGGAAAATTTGGCGTGAAGCTTTGGAAAATGGCGGGAAATATCTTTAGTCCTGGTTAGTGACTACATCCGGGACTAAAAGCTCTCGTAGAAAGGAAAGAGCGGGAAAACTTGGCGGGAAGAGGTGGGTAATGGCGGAAAATATCTTTAGTCCCGGTTTGTGACTACATCCGGGACTAAATGGATATTATATTAAGATTCATTATATTTTTCTGATAATAATAGACATATTATTTGTTTTATTTGGATTGTTACAATAAAAGATATGATTTTTCAAAGTTTTTATATTAGTTTTGAATTAAAAAAGAAAAATTACAAAAAAACAAACAGTCGCGGGTCGTGGCTGGACCCGGGACTAAAGGGTGAGTCTTGTGAAGCAAGCGGCCGAAAAAAGACCTTTAGTCCCGGCCGTGGCTTAGCCCGCGCCGAAATGGGGGGTCTTTATTCGCGGGTTAAGCCACGGCCCGGGACTAAAGACCCTTTAGTCGCGGGCGGTGGCTTAGCCCGGGACTAAAGGGGTGGGGGTATAAATAACTTGCGCCCACCCCTAGCCTCCCCCACCCAGCACTTGGCAAAATCGACGAGGAGACGCGCGCAGACGACGGCGAGAGCTCGATCGACGCAGGAGGTCTTGCGGATTCCACCGCCCTCGTCTCCGGCCACCACCCCGCCGTGCCGCCACGTGCCGTATCACAGAGCCTCACCGAAGGAAGAAGCCCCGCGCCCCCAGTCGAGCTCCCCGCGGTCCGCTCCTTCCCCGTCTCCGGCCGCCGCGTCCGTCGCCGATTCGGCCGGCCACCCTCGACCTCCCTCGGCCTCGCTGACCTCAGGCACCCTCCTGCTTCCTTCCTCTTCCCCATTGCCGTCCAGCGCCAATCGCTGTCTCACAAGGCGTCGCCACAATCATGAAAATAATCACCCCCCC
This sequence comes from Avena insularis, assembly GCA_023614405.1. Taxonomy (NCBI): domain Eukaryota; kingdom Viridiplantae; phylum Streptophyta; class Magnoliopsida; order Poales; family Poaceae; genus Avena; species Avena insularis. The sequence continues at coordinate 474,631,270 of CM042697.1, forward strand.
CCCCCCCGTCCCTCTTGCTTGCGTGGCATGCTGAGGTGGCCAGTACCCCACTGGTCAGTCATAGTGGCTAGGCTTAGTAGCGGTACAAAAAGTTTAACCCCCTCTGCTGATGTCATAATGATGTAATAACCTTTTTAGTAATTCTAGAATTTGATTAAATATTGTAAATTCAATAACTTTTAATTTATAAGTCAGAAAAATAAAAATAATATATCAAAATGTTCAGAAAATTGAAACCTAGCTATCTATATAATCATGCATTATTAATCAACTTTCATGACAACAAGTTTAATTAGAAGAACAAATGCACCCCTCTCATATGTTCCGGAGTTTTCCCGAGTTAGGGTTTTCACCCCCTCGGAACCCCGATTAATTTGCCGAGCATGTTTTAGGGTTTCAATTCAATGCAATTCAACTTGTCGTATCATCATACTTGCTTGTTTCCCCTTTATTTTTTTCTGGTGTTTGGTGCTTCTCGGTAGAATACGATATCGATATCGAGATCGAAGCCCTTTAGGATTAGGGTTATTTTTTGTTTAAGTTATTATAATTAAGATTATATTGTTTTAGTTATTAGGATTATTGTTTTTTCTAACCTGTTTAACTCTCTTTTTGTTATAGATAATTAATTCATGGATCCATCCGAAGATCCTGGTCGCATCGGTGAAGGTTTTCTTTAGGGCATGATAAGAGGTGAAATTCCTCTTATTACGGGCACGGCCGAAGATATTTTGCTCGAGGAAGAGATATCCTCATATCTGAATCCATCCGGTGATGGACTAGAGGAAAACCAAGGGGAAGACCAGATGGACGAAGGGCAAACAAATAACAACAATAATGATGGCCCCTCGACAGGATCCGGCTTGGTACATATATATATATATATATGTTACCTCTATTCATTAACTGATCTAGATATATATTAATCACTCTCTCTTCTTCTTTTAGCCCACCAGATCGAAGCAATCGACAGCTCGAACGAAACGAGGGCCGAACAAAAAGTTGAATGGTAATCAGAGGTTCACCATCGAAGAAATAGATGATGATGGTGAACCGATTGCTCCAGAGAAGCACCGGAGGATGTTTATAAATCAATGCGGGGTGCTTGTTAGGGACAACCTGCCGATCACCATCCAAGAATGGAATAAGTCAAAGAAACCCGGTGAAGAATCCAACAGCTATGTCACCGATGATGCCAAAGATGACCTTTGGCAGAAGCTCATAGCTCATTTCATACTACCTCCAGAGTATGAGGAATTTGAGGTAGATGGTATTACCCCAAGGCCGGGAGCGCTTGAAAAAAGAGCGAAAGTCAAGGAGTGGGCACTACGCAAGATGGCTGAACTGTACCGGAACCACAAGAAAAATTTATACGCGAAATATGTCGCGAAAAAGAAAACTCCAGACTTTGTACAGTACAAGCAATCTGATAAAGCAAAGGCAAAGTAGGCAAAGAACGCGTTAAATGCTGCCAACAAGAAATACCATCATAAAATGGGGACAGGTGGCTATAAGAGTGCCATCCCTAAGTGGGAAACTATGGAGAAGGATATGAGGGCTAGAGGCGTCACTCCGGCATGTATGGATGGCCCGAGAGGTCAAAGCACTGGTAATGCACGGGGATCCTTGGACCCAGAAACAGGGAAGACATTATTTCATGATAAAATTCTAAAACCCTCCAAAGACCTTATTCAAGCAATGAACGATGCTCAATTGCGATTGTTCCGTCCCGAGAGAGAGAACGACGAGCTGACACGCGCCCTAGGGAATCCTGAAAAGAGAGGACGAACACGAGGCAAAGGCGCCGGTGTCTCGTGGAAGAAAGGGTTTCCTCTGTATGATGCCAGTTACAGAAGCCGTCAGAGAAAGAAGGACCGGGAGGCAGACCAGATCTCCAGGGTAGAGCAGGACCTAGCTGATCTGAAGAACCTCATGCATGAAATTAGCCAAAGGCCGTCGTCGTCAACTCACCCGCGGTCTGATGATCCAGCGTTGGATCTTAGCCAACGGAGAAGCAGCGTGGCTTCCACGGAGGTCCGTGCTGATGATCAAGCACTGCTGGATGATGCACCGGCTCCTCACTACCCCGTGGATGATGTTAGAGAGATGGCACAATGTGAGCTACATCAGCCAATGAACAACCTGTCCTTCAAGGTGGCGATCGGCACTGCTTTACCTTGTCTACCTGGAGCACTCCACCATTCACTTCCGATTCCACCAGGCTATGCTCGTGTCACGGTGGATGACATAGTGGAGATTTTGCGGACCTACAGATTGAAATCGCTACGCCTGAAGGCCTTACGAAACTAGGAGATGTCAAGCGCAACATCATTCTATGGAATAAGAAGTACATCAAGTTTCCAGGCTCGGCGCCAAGGCCACCGACTCCAAGGAATCCAAATCCACCCCGCATCGAATATCGTCAACCTCCAAGTCCACCCCAACCCGATTATCGCCAACCTCCAAGTCCATCCCAACCCGATTATCTCCAACTTCCAAGTCCACCCCACCCCGCTGACGATCGCCGCAGCAGGAGTACATCAACTCGATCTCCGCCTCCGCCTCCGTGCAATACTACTACCTCGTCGAAGAAACGGAAGTTCGACGGTCCCTCGCGCCCCACATCGAAGAAAGGTCAAACGCCGAAGATAGTCGATATCCCGCTGGCTCTTCCAAAGAGACCTTATGACAAGACCGACGAGGAAACTAACGCGGATGTGGCTGCCCAAGTTAAGGCGCATTTTGCACCCAAAAAGCCTGAGCCAAAGCCGGTATATGACGAAAAAACAAAAAAGTGGGCTAAGTCCTTTCTTGAGCAACCATCCCAGATATCGATGAATCTGGAATCAGACTATGACCGGGAGATTATTAAGCAAGCACAGAAGAAAAAAATCACAAGTGCAAAAAGCGGGAAGCAAGTTGCCCAGCTCGGAGCACAGAAGAATCAATCGGTCGCCCCGCTCAAAGTCATTTCAGACCTCGACAAGGCCTTCAGAGCTGAAATGGATATGGACATGCAAATAATGGACCCTAGAGCCCGTAATAATGCTGCACTTATGGGAATCACTGTATCGGAGGCCAAAGCACTTGCTAACGAAGCAAATATGTCTCTTGGTCAATATTTAGGCTATGAAGATACGCCAGTGGGTCAGATAGTACGGCAGTATGTCCAAGGGCAGCCTCTAGTCAGTAATGAGGAACTCACGCGTCTATCCACACATATGCAAAATCCGCATGAATGGTACATGTCGCAAGCAGAAAAAAAGCATCATAAAGATTGGTTTCCGGTGGACGTTAGAAAGGAGCATCACTTCAAACCATACTCGATACAGGTTCAAATGACCGAACTGTTTCAGTTATACAACCAGCGCGCCCTCGAAAAATCTATCATTGGTTGCTACTTTATTTCTATAATTAAGTTTGTAGCTTTAGCTCGTTCATTGCATTTAATATATTATCCTAACTATATATCCTTTTGTATGATGATATTATATTCCGCGGAATGAAGATGCTTGGATGCAAAAGAGCTAGAAGATACGACATTAGGTTCATTGACCCATATATCATTAATGAATATACGTTAAAGAATTATCCCAAAGACGTGGAGGAAGACCTGTCCAGGTTCTTAACCGAGCATAATTTTGTTAAGGAAATACTATTTCCTTACAACTTCAAGTGAGTGTTTATATCTTGTACATATTTTATTTTTGCTTACTGGATGAGCTATGCATGTATGCTTATGTAAATGTCCGCAGATTTCTGGATCTTGCTAAACATTCAAGTTGACAATTCCCTAGTTGAAGTCCATGACTCATTAAGTTGGGACCAAGAGAAGTGGAGCGACATGAAAGCAATGCTCCATAAGTAATTTCAATCATTATCGCATTATATCGTCCTCTTTCATTCATTTCCTGATATCAAGTAACTAATAACTCCTTTGTTCATTTTCTTTGCCGAGCAGGTGTTGGACACGGTTCAGACAGAAAATACCAGGTCCATTCAAAGAGGAGCTAACTTATAAAATGGCGAAGAGTTTACAGCAGCCACCGGGAACTCATTTATGTGGATACTACGTCTGCGAGTACATCCGAGAGTTGACCAGTGAGCGGAAAGTTGACTCACATTATATTTATGATTTGCGGGAGAAACTAGAGCCAGACCAGCGCATAAGAGCAATTCAAGAGGAGCTGGCGGGATTTATGATGAAGGAAGTCCTTGATGTACATGGAGAGCATTATGCGGATGACGTGGAACTCGATTTGCCTTAGTCATCTCCATGTAGCTCATATGATATATATATTCATCAATGACCATGTAATTTCAAAACATTTCTTCCTTTTGATATGATTGATTACATGTATGCTTGCAAGGGATCGATCTTATATAAATGCATCGACGTGTAGTGTGTATGTAGTAGCGTATAATATGTCTACTGAAATATATGTTTGTTATAGTGAAACATAAAACGAAAAAGGAACAAAATGGCAAAAAAAGGCAAATACACAATCTCTGCCGCGGCAGAGAAATGTGCTATTTCTCTGCCGCGGCAGGAAACCTTTTAGTCCCGGGTGGTGTTACAGCCCGGGACTAGAGGGTTTCCGCCCCCCGCGGCGCTGAAACAGCCACGTGGCTGTTATCAGTCGCGGGCCGTTGCGAGCCGGGACTAGAGGGGGGCTCTAGTCCCGTTTTCGTAGTCCCGGGCCCAAAACTGGGACTAGAGCCCGTTGCGGCCCGGGACTAGAGGACCTTTTTCCACCAGTGTGAAAGAAACACAACTTTGCACAAACCAGCCAGAGAAATCAAACCGAGAGAAGGGACAGAGGGTTGCTTCTCTTTGATGTAGGTTTATAATATAGTGGTGTGTAATCGGAAGCATGACTGCATGGGACATGCGAGAGGGTTGTTTATGGGATGGTTGCTCTGATCGTAGTGATCTCGTTGGCCAGTATAAATAGCTAACTATCTGAATGCGGCTGTTTGCCAGGGATTTATTTTTTTTGGTTCCGAGTATGCCCTAGGAATTGATCCATCCATTTTTTTTTTTGGTTCCGAGTATGCCCTAGGAATTGATCCATCCATATTTTATTTTTTTTGGTTCCGAGTATGCCCTAGGAATTGATCCATCCATACTTAGGGCTCCTTTGATTTGGAGGAAATAGGGAGAAAACGTGAAGAATTCTGAAATATTTTTAAGATGCTACTATTCACATGTTTGATTCATAAAAATGGTACAAAGGAACACCATAGGAACTTTTCCTACGTCTCTTAGATTTAAGGCAAAAGTACAGGAAACAAAAAATCCACTAAAACCTCATTTTTTTATTCCTTTGCACAAGGAACAAGGCAAAAGATTGCACCTGTCGTCCTTTTCTATGACCTTTCAACTTGAGTTGATCTTGAAATAGGCTTTCGTCCCGCTATATTACTATAGCAACCGCACCAAATAACTTGAGGCCATGGCTGGGGCAAACAGACAAATCAAGCCCAAAAGAAAAAAACAAGAGAACAAAAGAGAAACTAATGCCGAGAGCGCTAGATCAACGAAAGAAATGATGACCCGCAACCGTTGCACCCTCCAAAGGATTCCCACCACACTCCTATGCCTTCGGATCGCCGTGTACAAAGAAACACCTTCAAGAAGGGATGAGACGACGACGACGCTACTGCTCGGACTGGTCCTAGGATTTCTCCTGGTACACAGATGGGAGTGGGGAAGGGGTACCCGACGCCCTTCAAGAAGGAAATACAGCACCCGCGGGCGTCACCGCGTCGGTATCGGTCCCAACCCCCAAAAAACCACAACCCTAGCCAATCCAAAGCGCTCCACCAAACTACCACCCACTAACCTGTGCCACTACGATCTTGAAGTCAACATCGTCGTCTCACAATGGAAAACGTTGCGAGGCCGGTTGTACCGAGAGGAAACAACTGTAGACAACGGGTGCAGAACCACAACCATGCGGGAGGGAACAACCTCCACCGTCATAGACGGTATCCAACCGGACACAGGGGCAAGAGAACACCAAGCCACTTGGTGCCGGAGGACGGCAGCAGCATAACCACCTCGAGGACTACCTCCACCGCCATCGGCGGGTGTCGACCGGACGCGGCAACAGAGACAAACCAGGACAGACAACCCAGCCGAGATCCAGACGGGCTCGCAAAGTCTCAGTCGTCACGCTGCTGCACGTAGGCTACACTCGCCGCCATCCTCTCGTTCGGCACCATAGGCCTGGCCAGGCCGAGATGGTTCCGCGAATCTCCCGCCGCCACATTGCAGCTGGCGTGACGTATTCTCCGCCACCCTCGTCACGAACCGCCCGTCAGAACAACAGAAGGCGCCAAACCTGAGCCCAACCCGGCCCTCCCTGACCTAGATCGGGCCCTTTTGGGCCCGAATCTAGGCATGTAGGGCACTCCGGCCAGGCTCCTGTCCAACCGCCATGGCCAACAAGTGGAAGCTCCACCCCAGCGTGTGTCTATCCTCGCCAGCGCCAGGTCGCCCCGCCGCCATGCCGAAACGCCACCGTTGCTGTTGTGCCGCCCCGCGCGAGCACACCACCGAGAGGGGAAAAGCTAGATGGCGCCGCCGCCGGCGCTGCCCAGGCCTAGCCCAGCAATGGCCGCCGCCGACGGTGAGGGAGAGGAAGGAGGGGAGCCTCGAGGAAGAGGAGGTGGCGGGGCGGCCGGTCGCCCGCGCGGGGGCGGCCGGTCACGAGAGGTGTTTTTTTTTGGGCCCAAATTGAGATATGTAGCAACTTGAGTTGATATTGCTCCCGGTAATATTGTGTTATGATGCTATTGGTAGCTGCTACTAATAATTCGGCAGGAATACAACTTCATGAGTACCCAATGTCTGAAAAACGTAAAAGAAGTTCAGAGCTCATATAAGCAGCCAGAGCAACCAAACAAACTTCACAATCTCAGCCAAGTACATGCAATTTTTTCAGCAATCCTGAAACCAATATAGGCCAATGACGGAAATGGACATGCACCTGACGAGCTGCAATTAAGTCATATACGACGTGCACGCTGAAGACTTTTCTTCAGAGAAGATGGCGATCACCATCGCGGTGATCAACTCAGCACAGGCATAGCTGGCCGGCAGGGCAGGACCATCGACCTAATCGGGCTCGCCATCCGCACATCGCGTCAAACCAGCTGGATCAAGAACTAGCGAAGCCACACGGGACAATCCTCTGGGGACAGGACATGACCTATCAGATGTACACGGCGGAATATACCGTTAATATCTCCCCACGACCTGGGATTTCCGGCACAGGAGATAGTACGATCTTCAGGAATTGTGAATCGTGAGCTGTCGAAATCAAGGTGTGTAATGGTATGGTATAAGGGCATTTCCATCAGGCAGATCCATACGATCATCCCAAACGGTTTGTTTGTGTCGGGCCGTGGTCGATATAGGTAGGGGGTCCGTTCGACCGCACACAGTGGCCCGATTCATTTGTCCATGCTTGGCCATCGCCAACGCCGGCGTATTTTCAGTGTCTTCCAGCCGCCATGCCATCTCCCGCCTTTCTTTCAAGCCGCTTCCCGCAAGTTCTCGGCGTTTTCCGCCGCGTCCAGGCGCAGCCATAAAAAGGTGAGGTCGCCGAGCTACTTCGACCATACCCACGGCACCCACAAAAAAAAAACCACCATGCCTGGCCGCGGCATCGACCCGACGAGCGTCCCAACTCCAACGCCGGCAGAGAAAAGGGTCTAGAGCGGCTGTGGTGGTTGCCGAACCCGCCGTTGCCACGGCGCTTCCACTACAACTACAATAGGACCACCGGCGAGCGTTTCTCGTTAGAGGTGATGAACCGCGTCTTTCTGCCAGAGCACCGCCGCCGTCTTGCCCTCAGGGAAGTGAGTGACGAACTCCGCAAAGCATTGCGGGCCAATCCCGACGACGCGTACCTACATGCTCGTCTTGACCAAGCCGAAGAAGAGCTTGAGACGCATGATGCAATCTACCGCTCCCTCAGCGTAGAATGGGGCATTGCCGACCCGTAGACGGCGCGTAGCTAGAATGGCCAATATCGGCCGATCCATAGGCTACCCATTGTATTCTTGTTTTGTAAATATATGTGAAGGTTGAATAAAGATTTTTTATTGCAAATGGCCAATGCCAACATTCATACATCATATATGGCGCAGCCTAGCCTACTCGTCGGAGTGGTAGCAGCGGCGACACATGGTGTGGTCGAAGACGCTGACGCCGAACTTTCCTTCGATCTGGTGCGAGCGGGTGAAGCGCTCCCAGCCGTTGCCGAGGTACATCTGTCCAAGGTGGTCGGACTGCAGGTCGACTGGGTACCGATCTGAAGCCGCTTTCGCAGCGCAGCAAGCGGGGCCGCCACGCCGATCAGCGTCACGAACCCGCGGGGAAGGAGCAGCCTGTCACGTGGCATGCCGTAGTGGATGGCCATGGCGAACTGGGTGCCTGGATCAAAATCTTCGGGCGACGACGATGTTGAGGGAGAGCATGGTGGCGCAGTAAGTTGGACGCGTCCTCCACGCCTCCCTCGGCGTCCACGGCCGCCACAGCCTCCCCTCGACCCAGCGCCGCCGGCCATGGCTAGCTACAAGCAGTGGGGAAGGAAAAGGGGAAGGAGGAGAGAGATGGTGCTCTGTGTGGGAGAAGATGGCCACGGGTGGCCGGTTAAAAAGGGCCGGCATCGGATGCCGGCACGGAGGCCGAAGAGGGGCATTGAAGTGTACAGCCAGTAGGGCCGACGTCGGACGGCGGCTACAGCGACGGTGGAGAGCGTGTTGTCATGTCAGTCTGCATGCGTCTGAATCGGTGCCGCTGACCGCGTCGGAAATCAATGTTGCGGGTCAAGGTGGCTGACGGGTGGGACAGTAGCACGCGCAAGAATGATGTCCGCGCTGTCCGTGCGTGTCCGGGCCGACGCAACCGACCACAGATTAGATGCATGGATGGATCGATTTCGACGGATGGGTCGCATCGTTTGGATCGTTTGGATACGCGAAGACTGTTTGGATCGATTTCGACGGATGTGTCCGGGGCGACGCAACCGACGCCCCCGCGCGGACAATTTCGGACACGCGCAGACTGTTGGATCGGAGATGCTCTAAGATGCTAAAAGAAGGTGCTATTAGACGAATACCTCAAGAGGAAGGTGGTGGTGTAGGTGAAACGACCGTGAAAGGGTGTGCATCTTGACCCATGCGTCCAAATCACGTCTTGTCTGTCCCATGAATTTTTCGTCAAGCAATTCTCTCCTCCTCCGTAGACCGTAGACAGCGGGTTTTCTTTGTCGATCATCCCATGACGTACGTGGTTGCAACTTCTCGACAGGACTACTGTGTTTCTCTCCGTCACATCATGGCTGACTTTCGATATACTACTTCCCTTCCATAATATAAGCCTTCCATTAACAAAGCAGAGCCGTGACACCAGTGCAGTACGTGGAATCCGATTCTAAGGAGGTGGCGGCGAACCTTCTTCCACACCAGCCAGGCCATTTCTCTCGCTTGCCGTTCCGGAGGCAGAAGGAGAGGGAGAACCCGTTTCTCTGGTCTAGTCTAGTAGATAGGGTTAGGGATTGTGCTGCGGTGCGTCGTTGGCGTGATGGGAGCGACGCCCAGGCAATAAATCTGCCTCAACTCTATTCTCACACCGACGGCCGCCTTTACGGCGGCGTCTCAGAGTTGATGACAATGTGTGCTGCTCGATACTTCAGATCGACGGCTTGGTCTTCTCGCTGTTCTTCAGATCTAGCGAGATCTATTTCTCGATGTATCGCTGGCTTCATTGTTATTTGCAATGGCGTCGGTGGTCGGAGCGAGGTGGTTCCTCTGGAGCGAGGATGCTGGTCTGGAAGTGGTGGATGTACCGTTCTTCCTCGACTTTGTCGATGGAACGCGGCGGATCTTGGTTCAAGACAGCACGGAGACATTCTACGGTTGACGTGTCGCAGGGACATGTGTCTCGCTGCATGCAGCAGACATGTTCATCGACTCACAAAGCCTCTTTGGCAATGGTGCTTTTTTGGATCTTGTGTTGGTGGAGGTTCGGTGTCTCTTCTGACTGCGTCTCGCCAGCGCTAGATCTAGACAGCGGCCCTGTCTTTGGTGGTTGCAAGAAACTCTAGGAATTGTTTAATATTTCTTGATCTTTTAGAATTTCATGTGCAAATTCAGGATACTCACTTTATCCTAATTTGTCTATTAGTTTTTGCGTGTATTGCTTCTTGTAACTGGATATTCAATTAATGAAATGCTTCCACTGTCTTAAAATAGATGTTTTAGGTTTTTCAAAATCTGAATAAATTTATATACTATTCTAAATTTATCCATATTTTAGTAAATCTGACTATTTTGAGAGGAAGGGAGTACTTGGTTTAACTAAAAAAAGAGACACCGCAGCTTTATTCCATTTCCGCGCACATCATGATCAGATTATCTGTCCGGCCCATCCCCACCTGACAGCTTTGGTACTGAATCTTGGCGCACTCAGGGCATGTATAACGCTAGGCGTTTATCCAGACGTTTAAATGATTCGAAAATAAATGGAAAAAACCGAAATTATTCGCTGACGTCTTGGCCCTACAACGTGGAGCGCTTATCTCGGTCGCTGATTTAGCATCCAGGCTAGAGTCCCGCATCGATGAATCTGCCTCCTCCAAGGAAAAAAATCCTTAGCGCCAACGATTAACAAAGCGTCGACGCAAGCTAGAAACCGGAGATTGGATGGGAATCGGGGCTAACTACCGGGAATTTGATCCTAGCGTCTACCGATAGCGTCTGCGTTAAACATGCCCTCACAGAGGTTGCCGACTCGACGCGCGACGGACGGACGTTAGGGTAACTCCAACGGAGACACCAAACGTGACAAATTCAGTCTGGGTGGCTAAGTTTTAGTCAAAAATCAACATATTCTAAGTTTAACTAAATTTATATGTAAAAATATAAATATTCAAAATATTAAATCAATATCAATAGATTCACCATAAAGTATAATTTTTCAATATGTCCATTCAATATTGTAGATATTTGTATTTTTTTATAAACTTGGTCAAACCTAGAAGATGTTGATTTTTGACTAAAACTTAAACGCCTTACATTTGAGGACGGAGGGAGTATCATGTATTCCATGCATGCAAAAAGCTGACATGGCACTGTAGTTAACGATGAGAGAGATCATGGAGTATCACAGGTAGAGACAACCTCTAAGGTCTTTCACAATGGGTGTTTCTTAATGGTGTATCCTAGATACTTTGTCTATGTGGCACCATAGTTAATGAAGAAAGAGATTAAATTTCGCTCTGTCGCCTACAGTATCATAGCTTCGGCGCCTCCGCTCCATCACCGGCGAGCTCGTGAGTAGGGCGACGGAGGGCTGCCAGGTGCGAGCTCCCATGCCTCCGCTCCATCACCGCCCGTCGAGATCACCGGCACTCTGTTCCATCACCGGCCAGCTCGTGAGTTGGGCGACGGTGGACCTCTCCATCGCCGCGGGAACGTCGGGCGGCTTCTCTGGTGATGGCTCCGGTTCTCATCCCATTTTCACCGTTGGGGGCACGATCTACGCAAATTGTACAAAAGTAGGACATTCGGGCCGTTTCTATCCTCCCCACCCTGCAAATGGATCGAATCAGAGCAATTCGATGTTTTATTTGAGATAGTCCGTTGGAGTTGTCATTAGAGCCACGGTGTGAGGGTATCTCCACCAGGACGACCCATACGGTCGATCCAAAATGTTTGTTTATGTTTGTTTGGGTCTGGTCGCGGTCGCTTTTGGGTCGTGGTCTGACCTGTCCAGCTAGCCGCGCCTAACGGCGCGACCCATCTGTTCGCCCTGGCGTTTCTTGGCATTATTGTTGGCCAATGCTTTGCCAATCAGTTGAAACACTCAAATTGACAAGCAAATAACACACAAATTGACTATCAAATAATATGGCAGGTGTGTGCCATCGCTCTTTAGGCATCACCAGCAAATGACCAGTGGATGGCCTCTTCCCTGTCAACAACTCTTCGTGCCACCTCTTTTCCCTCTCGGCGATGGCATCTTCCTGCTTCTCCAGGATCTTCGTCAAGGTCTCCTAGAATGCCAAGGAACCAGTCGGGCGGGCGATGTCGGCCTTCGTAGCCTTGTGGCCTCCAGGACTGTGGGCACGGGCGGCAGTCCTATCGCCTGCAGGGTTAACGAAGCCTTTGTCATTGCCATCGTCTAGGTCGGCGACACCGCCCGTCGAAGCATTCCTCTTTCCCTTCTTCTTGTTGTCCATTTCTTTCCAAATGGCATAGCTAGTCTTACATTTTTTGCAGTCCTTGATCAACGTCCAACAACGGGACAACGTGAAGGCCTTGTTATCATTCACCTTCTTGAAGTGCAATATTGATTTCATGACCTAAACATATGGATGCCAACAATGACTTAATGCATATGCAAGACATCAACACGATAGGAAGAGGTTTTACCATTTCAACCGGCATCATGCCGCTTATTTTCCTTTTCATCACCATATCGTAGGAGCCTTTGTAACTTGCTACAGTCGGCATGGATGGTGCCTCAATGCTTGGAGAGGGAGAGATCATTTCGATCGCTATAGAAGGCGTCCTTCCCGAATTTCCTATGCTCATGGAAGAACTTGCTCACCTTTTTTCATTAGGAAAAGTCCTTTTGCTCGACGCCGCATAGTAGATCTTGTGAAATCTCCATCCATGTCTTGCATAGGATCTTGTCCTTGTCGGTGGTGTAGCTCGAGGTTCGTTGGCTCAACTTCTTGCTGTCGACAAGTGACGCTGCAAGTGAAGTGGCCAACGACGCGGTCGTGATCCCCTTGCCCATGGAGGTGACATTGTGTCCAAACAATGACTTGTCCGCAATGTTGTACGCATCTTGTTGAGTGTCGTGCTGGGTATCTCTGTCGTCGGCATAGCCGTCACCACCCTCATTGATCATTTCGTGCATGGCGTCCTCGGTATCGTTGGCCACGAAGTCCTACACCCACTCTGGCCATGATAAAGCGGCGGTAGCAGTATACTCGCAATGCCAAAGAAATGTCGCTACCATATCATGTCGTCGGCGGTCGACAGCTCGTCATGCATTTCGCCGAACAGGTTGACTAGCACTGGCATGTCCATGATGGAGATGGACAGCTGCTTCTTCGATCCTAGTGTGGCCGCGATCGTTGGAGTGCGGTTGAGGTTTATGGCGAGCTCTCCCTCCTTCAACGACACCATGGGGAGGGGGTGAACAAATCGGGAGAGCGAGGCCACGATCCTAGTGTGGCCTCCAAGCGAGGGTGTGTGCGGGCCTGGCATCCTCGGCTAGCCTGGTGGCCGGCCGCTAGGCATGAAAGTGACAGAGCTGGTAGAGGGCGTGCCAGCCATGGCTATCAGGGAAGAGCGACGACGCCATGGAAAGGGACGGTGCCACCGAAAGCGGCAGTCAGCGCCTCCTTCTTCATCATATTGACAACGTGCTTGTCAGCACTCACTGTCAGCTCATTGGTGTTGACCATGTTCTGCACGGTGAGGAAGCACTTGTTCTTCTCTCGGCGCTACGTGTCAAGCTTGGCAGCGACAAGTCAAGCTCTCGCCTCTACTCGCCAGCCAACGCGCTTGTCCGACTCAAATTTCCGCTCCTCGGCCGTCGGGTCCTTGCCAACCTTCTTTGTCCAACCGCGCATCTTGGCGATGGAAATGCCGGAGGACGTAGCATCATCCATGGCGGTGGGATCCATCAACTTCCTTTCGATCCATCTAGTGAAAATTTGGGAGAGGGTTTTTGAAGGGAGAACTGGAATGGTTTGTGTGCCACTGGTGGAAGGAACATCCAAAGGTAAAGGAAGGACGCGCGAGGACAAGCGCGCGATCCAGGCCGACCCAACCAAAGCCCAAATTTGTTTGGCTGGTGTTGACCGGTGAGGCTACACGAAGTTTAGTCCCACCTCGCCTACGGGAGGAGGCCACACCCATCTTATAAGGGAGAGATTCCTTCCTCCTTTCAGTCCGGGATTTTGGGATAGAGTGGGCTCTCTTATTATTGTTCGGTTGTGAGCGCATGAACGTCCAGAACGTAGGCTGAGTGTTGGCCTGGCCAAATGGACGCTAACATCTGATATCAGAGCTAGCGATCGCCATGCCTTCCTGAGGGGCTTCTCATGGGGATGGGATGTTAGGCTGCAGTTGACCGGTGGGGCTACACGAAGTTTTGTCCCACCTCGCCTACGGGAGGAGGCCACACCCAGCTTATAAGGGAGAGATTCCTTCCTCCTTTTAGTCCGGGCTTTTGGAATGGAGTGGGATCTCTTCTTATGTTATTGCGAGCGCATGAACGCATGTAACGAGGCTGAGTCTGGCTGGCCAAGTGGACGCTAACATCTGGTATCAGACTCAACTTTCCGCTCCTCGGCCGTCAGGTCCTTGCCAACCTTCTTCGGCTGGCCGCGCGTCTTGGCGATGGAAATGCCGGAGGACGTAGCATCAGCCATGGCGGTGGGATCCGTCAACTTCCTCTTCCGCTCCCGCTAGTGAAAGTTTGGAAGAGCGGTTTTTGGAGGGAGAACTGAAATGGTTTGTGTGCCACCGGCGGAACAAACAACCAAAGATAAAGGAAGAATGCGCGAGGACAAGCACGTTCTCCATGCCCACCCAACCAAAGTCCAAATTTAGTGCGTTGATGTGTCGGTATGCGTATGTTCGTTCAGATAGGTCGTTCTGTCTACCGGTCCGCTCAGAACGCGTTCGGACTCATTTGGATGGGTTAGGTCGGCCCGGCGGCAGCGATGGATACGACCGGATTAGGTTAACTGGCCGGACAGGATTGCCATCCGAACATGCAAGTAGCAGGTCTATGAAAACTGCGTTCGACGGGCAGCAGACAGGGACGGGGCATCCGGCACGGGCAAATGGTACAAGTGTCTGTACAGTGCCCTCCGCGGGGCGAAACTGTGGTGCTCTGCCGTGGAAAATAGCGGTGATGTGGTACACGGGTCGAGGGCAACGCGTGCCATGCAGATCGAGGGCAACGCGTGCCCAACCAGGTGAGCTCTGCGACGACGGCCGAGCCGCGGAGCCGTGCACGCAACGAACGGATGGTGCATCGGTGCGCTGCCGGGACCAGCAAGCGACCGAGCAGGCCACGGCGTGCGCCCACAGGCCGTAGCGATCGGTGCGCAGCGCTGTACGGGGACGAGGATTGAGACGAGCACTGCCGCCGGGCGCAGGCGTAGCTAGCACAATGTGCACTGCATGCACCTCTTGTGCGCGTCCTTCTCGTCCGGCTAGGACACGTACGGGATCGACGATCGTTGCCCCTGCGAGATGCTGTTACTACTTGGCAAGTACAGTGCAAGTTCTGCACGAGTCGGTGGTGATTTCTTCAGAATTTGTACGCAGTCCCTCCGTTTTGTATAAAAGACTGAAATATTATTTTAATAAGAGACAGCGTGTTTTTATTGATAGCGAGACGTTCGCGGTGACTTCTTCAATTTAAAGACCTGATTCGTCAGTTTAGTGTCTCGAAAGTATTCATAGGGGAAGATGTACATGCGTAGGTTTATAGAAGTAGGTATATGTATGTATTGTGAGCGTCTATGATTGCACCGTGTTTCTAAAAAAAAGACGTGAAAATTTTAAATGAAGCAAAGAGGCTAGGTAATGTAGTATTCTCTTTTTTAAATTACTCCACACGCACGCTTACCTAGGTAGACGAGTACTCTCTTATTTTTCGTCCGAAAAAGTCTTAGGATTTTTTAAATATATAGTATAAAATGTGTACTACTCCCTCGGTCCGTAAATAAGTGTACTTCTAGCTTTTGCCTAGGTCAAACTTTATCAAATTTGATCAATTTTATAGATGCATGATTACACGGGTAAGGGTAACTAGGCTCGTGTCATCATCATAGTAGCAGCCTGCACAGGGATGAGAGGGAAGTTCGTGCAGTCGACGACGGTCGTGCTCAGCACCCGGACACACATTGCTCAGCACGCAATCTAATCTAGTAGAACACTCAGGCACTGAGGCACAGGCCGGTACCTGCCATGGAGGCCTGTCCGTGCGTGACGACGAATAAGACGGTGAAGTTAACCGCGAAAACTGTGTCCGCGGCGCATCCGGCCATTCTGCTGCATATCCATGTCGAGACGGCGATGCGTGACCAATATTGTGCCAGCTATGGTCGCCGTCCTCCCTTCGGACAACCGCGCGACGTGATCCCGGCCGTGCGTCGCTGTCGCCACAGCGGTCGAGTTTTACGGGTTGCATTGCCGGCTTCTCCCATATTCCCGCGTGCATTGGCAGCTACTAGGACTGGTCCTGGTGAGTGACATGCATGGCATCATCTTCATTGACTAGTCACAGTAAGTGGCATGGCATCATACTGATTCGGTTCTAAGTGTGGACTGTAGTATCCAACTGGCCGCCAGTGCAGGCATGGAATATACGGAAATCCAGTTCGGCATACAGGTACAAATGAACTTATCAATTTAAAACATATTTTAAAATATTAAAAAATTTAGAACAAATATTCAATATGACATTTCATGTTTGCACACATGTGTTTCAGAGAAAAAGAATATTTTTTGTATATCATGCAAAAAGACAAATCTTGAAGCAATAACAGCATGACAATTCACGCGCCTTTATTTATCTTTTTTACACAAGACACATAAAAAGTTCATTTTCTTGAAAACTTGTGTGCAAACATAGTCACCGGTAGAAAAAAAGCCTCTAGTCCCAGTTTGGGACGGCCTCTAGTCCCGATTGTGCAATCGGTAATGCCAAATCGGGACTAGAGCCCCGACCTTTAGCCCCGGTTAAAGGATCTTCACATGGTCCCGCATAGTACGCTGGGCTGAAGGACATATATACAACTTGGTATCTGAGTTCCAACTGGGAGTAGAGTCCGTCTATTTGATTACATGAAGATCATTACATTACGTTAATGGTTTATTTTCTATATATATTGTATTCTCCATTTGTGTGTACGACCTCCTGAAGCAAAAATCCGGACCATTCCTCTTGAATTGTTATTAGGCGTTCATGTGGTAAAAGTTTATCTCGCATCGCATCCAACTATATATAAAGAAGGAGATCATTATGAATGAAACTCAACGCAAATTATGGTATAAAATAAATTGTGAATATATTGTTTAACGTACTAGAATAAAGTGTGTGTCCTGCTCAGTACACCCGCGAATGAACTAGCAGATGTAGTATCCACATAAATTAGTCCTGTGTGCTGCCTCATGCACTTTTCGAGTATAGAATTCAATCAAATAATAATTAAGCATGATAATTATATTGAAAGTAGAATTGAAGAGATGAGCGGACCTAGCTCTCGTACTACTTACTGGGACCGGATGAAAATTCAGCTCCTTACACCATTGACCGGGAACCTCCTTCTTGAACCGTTTCTAAACCCTGCCCGGCAAAAAAGAAATGAATGAATGAATGAATGAGTGATTAATTACTTGACATCTCAAAGAATGAACAAAAGAGACCGATATAGTACGATAATGATTGAAATTACTTCTGGAGCATATTAAGCATGTCGCTAGGATGAACTCATGTATCTATGTGCTTCTATGAATCAAATGAATTTCGAGACTATGTGCCAAACCATGATATAGATAGAATCCACATATTCAAAATGATATTTAGCTTGGAGTTCATTACATTAATACAAGATAGATAGAATTCAAATTAATACAAGTTCAAATCTCATGTTATTATTGCAAAAATTACTTCCAAACTAAACTCACAAATCCCTCTATTTCTAGAGCATGAAGTGAGCTAAACTTTCAATGAAAGATCAAAGGATGAAGTTGCTAACCTTTTAGAACCCTTGGATAGACGTCGCACCCAAAAATCTTGACAAATCTTGATAAAAAATGGGCATGAACTCGAGCTTGAAGGAAGAGAGGGAGAAGCTAGCTTGAAATGGAGTATGGTTCGGGCAAGGGAGGAATATGATATAGGAGGGACATTAGTCATGGTTCGAGTAACAAACTGTTGGAGATATGCCCTAGAGGCAATAATAAATGTAGTTATTATTATATCTTTGTGTTTATGATAAATGTTTACATTTATGCTATAATAGTATTAATAAGGAAACATTAATACTTGTGTGATTTGTAAACTAAAATAGAGTCCCTAGTAAAGATTCTTTATAATACTAGCTTGTTGGTTAATAAATGATTGTGGTTTCCCTATCATGAACATTGAGATGTTATTAACAACAAGATCATATCGTTAGGAGAATGATATGGTGGACATACTCCTATAGATAAGCGTAGCATAAAGATCAAGTCATTTTAATAGTTCAATTGCTATATGCTTTCTGATACATAGTAACCTAATTCCTTCGACCATGAGATCATGCATATCACCTTCACCGGAAGGATGCTTTGATGACATCAAACACCACACCATAACTGGGTGGCTATAAAGGTGGCATTGAGTGTTCGGAAAGTATTGGCTGAGACACATGGATCAAGAGTGGGATTTGTCCATCCATATGACGGATAGATATACTCTGGGCCCTCTCGGTGGAATGTCATCCAATTAGCTTGCAAGCATCTGACTGGCTCACAAGGGATCACATATCACGGAAACGAGAAAAGAGTACTTATCAGTAACGAGGTTGAACTAGGTATGCAGAGATACCGACGATCATAACCTCGGATAAGTAAACTATCGTGAGACAAAGGGAAATTGGTATCGTATGTAAGTGGTTCATTCGATCGCAAAGTAATCGTAGAAATATGTGGGAGCCATATGAATTTCCAGATTCCTCTATTGGTTATTGTTCGGAGAAGTGTCTCGATCATGTCCGCATAATTCACGAACTGTAGGGAGACACACTTAAGGATTCGACGTTGTTTGAGTAGTTATGGAATGATGAGAAAGAGACCGAATGTTGTTCGGATTCTCGGATGGGATCCGGGATATCACGAGGAGATCCGGAATGGTCCGGAGAATAAGATTCATATAAGGAAAGTCCTGTTTCGGAGTTGGAGAATGGTTCCGGTGTTTTCATCGGGAATGTTCTAGAAGGTTCCAGAATGTCCGGCACTCCGGAGGGGAAGGGTACATGAATGTGTCATATCAAGTTGGAATGATTACATCATGTACTAGGTGTCATCTCTGAACAAAATAAAGGGTTTAATCAAATCCTAGTTTGAAAAGTCAAACGCCAATTTGAAAAGTCAAAAGGCTATTTTGGAAGGTGGAGGGGAAGTAGGAAACCTACTTGGGGAGGAGTTCTCCTCCACCGCCGCCCACTTGGGAAACCGAGTTGGGGAGGACTCCCCTCGGGCGCCCTCCACCTATATAAGGAGGGGCAGGGCTGCCCCTCCAAGTACACAACACCTCCACCCGCAAACCCTAGCCCCGGCGCCGCCACCTCCTGCTGCCGCCGCCTAGGGCAAGCCGCCGCCGCCTAGCTAAACCCTATCCGCCGGCCTAGCTCCTCCTTGGTACGTCTAAACCCTAGATCGCCGAGGGTCTCTCTCATAGTCCACCATACTCGCTCCGGCTTAAGGCGAAGCCCTGCGAGATCTTTCCTCTACTTCCGGTACCACGCCGTTGTCTTTGCCGAATCGCGGAGAGTGCTACAACCTCCGCCCGCTGGAACAAGGGAGAAAGGTCTTCGCCGAAAATCAACGTGTGATCGGTTATGGAGCGCTGCTGAACGCAGCCTTGGGAAGGATCGCTTCACGCGATCTTGAGATCGGGAAGAGTACGACTACATCACCCACGAGAATCCGCTCTCGTTAAACACTTTGGAATCTTCGAGGGTGGGTTATTCCATCGACTCGTTGCTACAATCTAGTAGATAGATCTTGGCTTGTTTGTTTGTATGCGGTAGAAATTTTTTGTTTTCCATGCTACGAAACCCTACACAAACTGGTACTAAAGGGTCTAGCACCGGTCCAAACCTACTGAAAATACACGAACTGAGACCAAAGGTCTCGTTCGAACCGAGACTAGTGGGTGTCGTGCCCCGCGGCATTTCTAGACGTTGGAACCGGGGCAGCTTTGGAAAACTGTCGGGAAAATATATTGGAGGAAGTTCTGGAAAAATGTCGGAAAAATGCTTTGGAGGCAGTTCTGCAAAAGTGTCGGAAAATGCATCGGGGACAGTTCTATAAAAATATCAGCAAAATACTTTGGGGACAATTTTCTGATTTGCTATTTTTTCAAGACCACCTCCAAATTAATTTCCGGGCACTTTCCAAAATTGCTTGTAAATACAATAAAAGATAGAAAATACAATGTGCCCCCAAATCCAAATAGAGACGATACAATTAAAATCCCAATAAAAGGAGTCCAAATACAATCAAATTCTAGAATCCGATTTAATTTAAATTTTGGAATCAGAATCAAATTCTTGAATCACAATCATATTCATGAATCACACTCAAATTGCAGAATCGCATTCGTACTGTGTCATGCCAATTCATGAAACTCACATAGATCATGCTTGTGAACACACACAGTTCATTCTAGCATGTTTAATTTACATGCATATGATTCACACAGTTCATAATAGTTCATGCCTATGAATCATCAACCTGGCTTAATAACATGATCCATTGTTCTTCTTCTTCGACTTATCAAATATTTCTGTTGTTATCTTTTATTGTTCCTCAAGTGTTAATACCTTTTGTTGTACCCTCAAAGTGTATCTTGGTGACCAACCATTGATGCAAAATCCAGATCCATCTCTTGAGCCTCAACCTATAGTTTTATTGCACAGATGAGTGGTGATTATTTTTTACTGGCACATGACATGAAAAGCAACATGAAAATAACTTACACGTGCCTAGGCCATAGAACTAAATAAAGGTGACTGAGCATACCCCACTATAGTCATTCGATCTTGTGTTTGTAACAAATTTTGTTGTACTCCTCAGAACCATGTTTATCATTACTTGTATGTGCTCTCCATCTGTATCCTGAACTCTACCATGACCTACTACATTTTTTTGGTGAAATTACAAGTTTGAATTTCTTGGTCACCTTCTTGTTGGTTGTCTTGTTCTTCAAAAAAAAATCTGCCTTCTCTATCTTAACTTTGTGTATGTGGCTTACATCTTCATCCTAGAGTTACAAATATTAATGAGTATATCACTTTTCAGTTACCATAGTTAAAATGTATGCATATTTAATAGTTGCAAAGTCCAGTCTGCTAACCTGTGTCTACAATGTTTCGTAGGATGCTTTTGTCTGGAAAACATCTTCGACTCAATTTCCTTATGGATCTTGTTTGGTACCATTTTGTTTCTAGATTATAGAAGAATTTTCATCTATTTGTTCAGCAATACTTCCACAAAAAAATCAACGGAACTTTCACACAATTAAAAGAAACATATCATAGCTAACAATGTTATGAACATAAGTAAATAAAGAGTTTTATTGTACCTTGGCTTGAGACCCATCTACTTCTCTAGTAGGCTTTGGTTGTTGGCTTTTTGGAACATCTTTGACCTATGTGTTTAGCAATACTTCCACAAAATTAACAGCAGCATATCATAGCTAACAATGTTATGAACACAACTAAATAAATAGTTTTAACAACATACCATTGCTAACAAGGTGATGAACATTAGAAAATAAAGATTTTTATTATACCTTGCCTAAAGAATCATCAACTTCTTTGGTAGGATTTGGTTGTTGTCTTCTTGGAGCATCGTTCCTAGAATCATATTCCACCTCTTGTTCAGTTGGCTTACTATCTTTACTTGGATGTCCCTTTTGGCTCGCTTCTTCAAATTTAACTATAGCCTGGCTTAGTTTCTCCTCCATTTTGCTACTCCTCTCCATCATAGTTTCAAACATATGCCTCAAAATCTATGTTTTCTATTCTGCTCTCATTAAGAGCTTCTAGAGATAGAGCCAGTTGCTCATATCCTCTTTCACCCACTACCTAGTTTTAAGATGCATGATAAGAAAATGCACGAATTCAACATCGACCCTTTTCTCCGTCCAATTCTTAGGGATGTTACACCTAAAATGTCCAGTTTGTCCGTTTGGGTTGGCCCGTGGACAGAATTTGGGTTGGGGTCCGGCCTGCT
This sequence comes from Avena insularis, assembly GCA_023614405.1. Lineage (NCBI taxonomy): Eukaryota > Viridiplantae > Streptophyta > Magnoliopsida > Poales > Poaceae > Avena > Avena insularis. Next base: position 474,653,329 of record CM042697.1, read on the forward strand.
AGTCCAGTGCCCGTAGCGGCATGACCCAAACGGTCTGTTTCTTAGACTTTTTTAACCATTTTCATTGATTCGAAGACATAATGTACATGGTGCAAAAGAAAAATAGAAACCCTAGCTATGGGCGCTATTGGCGCCTCCGGACGCAACCGAGCAAGCTAATTGTCCTCGTCCATCGAGAGGTCGATGTATGATGATGCTCTAGGGGCCTCCTGAGGCCATATAGGTTGTGGCGCCGACAACAGTGTGCAACCTTCTACCCAACCAATGCGACCTGCGGTAGCGCAAGCGGGGGCAGCGAGTGTGGAGGTGGCAGCTCCGCCTGGTGTGCCGCAACCATCATAGTCAGCTCGAGGACATCATCTAGCCTGACCTAGGTGTAGTTGCTGCCCTCGCCCAACTTGGACTGCTCGATGGAGCGCGTTGTGGCCGCCTCCTCATCGTAGTCTAGCGGGATAGCGACCCTGTACTCCTCCTTCACGAGATGAATGTTCCATCATCGGCATCCTGCTCGTTGTCGGGGTCCTCGTTGTCAAAGTGCGCAGGAAGGTTGTCGTACTCCTGCCCCAGCTGGTACTCGCCCCGGTACGATCTCGCGCGGAGCATCGTGCTCCTAGGCATGGAACTCTGCCCGGAAGTCCTTGTGGTGGTAGCGGCGGTTGTGGCGCAGTAGCAGAGGGAGAAGCTTGATGCGGCGATGCATCTCCACTTCCAGCACTGTCCCGTCAGCTGGCGGAGGTGGCACTGACACCCTGTTGACGTTGAGGTGCCAGCCGCCAGGAAGGTACATGTCGTGATGATCGCATGGAACCCCTCGTCCCACTTCCATATGCAGTCGTGCACCGACATGTATAGGTGGTCGTGTTCCCATCGTTCGGGCCACGCCATGGGTATAGTCACAACTGGGCCCACGAAATCTTCTGTTCATGGAGGCGGCGGCAAGTTGCGGCGGCATCTGACCGGAGCCGCTCTGGAGCGTGGTGGAGGTGGCGGCGTCGGTGACCGCTGAACTCGGCGATGACCCGAGGACGAGCCGACCTCGTGGTTGTTGGTGGCCTTCTTCAGCCAGGCCAACATCTTTATGGCTGGGGCAAGAGGGGGTGGGCGAGGTAAGGGTGCGTCGGTAGAGATGGGCACAAGACCAGTATAAGAAGCTCTGGCCATCAATGTCGACGTAGGCTCCAGTGGCTTCTGCATAAATTCTGACGTAGGAGTTCAGGCTGCGAAGCAGAACGGTCAGCACCAACACTTATAGCCATGGCTTCTCGCGCCGGTCAGCCTTCTGAACGCTAGCGGCCAGCGCCATCACAGGCGTCAGTGACGTGAAGGCGGTTGGGTCGCTTCCAAACGGGCCCTGTGCGAGCGAAGGAGGACACATGGGTACCTCAAATTTGATGCACCGATGGATCGCGCTGGACGCAGTAGTCTATTTGCGTCGCGCAGCTGGAGCGTGCGGGTCTTGTATCCACACGGAGCATTTCGGAGACGGCAGGACTGTTTGCGTCGTGCCAGTGGGAGATGCCCTTGGATCAACCAATGCATGATGCAATCTCCCCCGCCACTACAACCACCGCCACCACCACGCGAGACAACGATGGTTAATACTGCGAGGTCGAGCTTGCCTGATGCGGAACAAGAATTTCTCAAAGCACATGAGCATCAATCCATGCGAGTCGCGCCTTTTTTTTCATATACTGTATAACAAAAACCGGGGAATCGAAGAATCGCACTAATATGCTACTATTACAATATTCGTTCAGAGATTCTAGGTTCAGAGCCGACGTTGATCGGTGACGTTGCTACAGTTTGCGCCATTCGTTCCATCCGTTCCCGGCCCTAAAGAAACTCCCCTCGAGATCGGCGGGCGTCGGATCTGTCGGGCGAACGCGCGCGCGCGCGATCTCCACAAAATTCCGCTGTCGACTGTATCCATGGCAAGGATCAGCTGAATCTATGTACCCTCTCCTGATCTCCTCCTCACGCACGTCGTCGCTCGCTCGCTCGCACCCATCATCGCCAACGAATGTTTCCCGAAACATGCATGCACCTGCCGTTCGAGATCTCAACGAGACAACGAGCCCATTTCGTTTCCTCGTTTCGAGGAGAGGTATATATCATCCACTTGCTGTGTAATGCTAGTTTAATTAGCCTAATGAACTATACTAGTACTGTGTATCTGATCATGATTACGCTTCTGTCACTAGATCTTGCCTGGGATAGAGTAGTCGTGACGGAAAATCTTCGGTACGAGAGAGAGAGCGCGCGCATTGATCGTCTATCTGAACGGATTAAACAATGGACAGAACTGAAGACGCAATAATGTGCATAGTCAAATGATGCAAGCAGAGACACAGGGCAGCGTCTGACGTGCATGCATGCCACGACTTACTTATCTCCTCCTAATAAAGTACTGCTACTACTAGAGGAGTACTCCATTATCTTATGCGATCCTCTCGAAGATTGTTTATTAGTAATCGTTTGTGGCTACCGAACTATGGAAGGAATAATGAACAGATGCTATATATCCTTGCTAGTGGCAAAAGCAGTTAAAGCAGCAGAAGGTTCGATCTCTTCGCAACTAGGCGTGCTAGTGTGCGTCTGTCCCAACGGTGGTTTGTCACTTGTGTTTAGTTGGCAATAATAGGAATCTAGGACAGGGTTCTGTGCCCTTGTGAGTGGCGAGCGTGTTATTCTATCAACCCTCAGGCCCATAAACCATTCATCAGCAAGTACTAGCTAGCAATAGGGGAGTGAGAGATCAACTTGAATGCATCCACGTAGGCTAAGTTGGTGGCATCTCAATCATGTAGATCAGGCTACACACACCGCTTTGCACATGAAAGGGCCAGAGGATTGATGTAGGTTTATAATATTGGTGTGGTGTGTAATCGAAGCATGAGACATGAGAGGGGATTATTGTTTATGGGATGGTTGCTCTGATCGGCAGTGATTCTGTTGGCCACTAGCTAGCTACTAGTACTATCTCGCTACCTGAATGCGGCTGCTTGCCACGGCTTCATAACCAGCCAGCGAGAAAAGCCCTGTGCACAAAAAATTTCAAAAGCTATCTTCAGACAAAGTACAGTAGAATTTTTCTTCAGACAAGAAGGCACTCACGCACGATCGTTAATCACTCGGTGCAAACAAGAAAAGGCGCAGTGCAATGAAATTAAGTCCTGTATGATGTACGCGCCGTGGATTTTTCTTCAGACAAGATGGCGATCACGATCGCCGATCGGTGAGGGACTCAGCGCAGGGCAGGACACCCGTCGATCTAATCACGGCCGCCATCCGCACGTCGTGTCAAACCAGCTGGATGAAGAACTAGCTAGCCCTGGCACGACACGGGCTCAATCCGAGCCACCATCTGGGGGCAGGACATGACCTGTTGATCGAAGTGGCAAATGCGCAATCCGTCCTGTCAGATGTACGTGGGGGAATATGCCGTTTATACCTCCCCACCACCTCGGATTTCCGGCACATGAGATACCATCTTCCAGAATTGTGATCTCTGAGCTGTCGAAGTCGAAATCAGGGGGTGCAATAGTAAGGCCACGTTAGTAGGAAATTGCTTACCGACCGGCGTGGCGCCGGCGATGCTCACGGCGGTCGTCTCTTAGCGTTGGCACATGATGTCACACGTCTTTATTGTTTTAATTTTAAAAAATTACTTAAATAAATAAAAATGAATAACAAATAATAATTTTCAATTCAACTAATAATAAAATGAATTTTACTTTTTTTTGTCTTTTTCATTTAATATGGAATAATGCATATCTATAAATATGTAAATCAGAACTCCACAAATAATATGTCTAAATCGATCAAAAAATGAGAGGAATCAAAATATAAACTCCATATCATATTTTGAATCATGGATCATGTCTTTTTAATTGTGTACTGCATGGTTTTCCAAATAAAATTCATTTAATAGTGTCAAAATCTTCAAAAAAATCCCTTTTGAATTTGATGATTCTAAAAAATCGGTAAACAACCGTAGGTCATAGAAATCGGATGTAACTTTTCATGTAGATCAATGTTTATATAAAAACTTTTTGATCCGAGGTCGTATGCAAAAGTTATAGCCGTTTTACCCGAGCATGAAGTTCTTTTTGCATAATATGTAGAAATTCGTGTTTTTCATTTGTCCTAACGACTAAATCATACTATAACATAACTACATATTAAAGGATTTTCAATATTGAAATTTTATCATTTTCTTTATAAAACTGAAAAAGGCGATCGGGGAAGGGGTGGTGAGGCCCACAATTTCCGTGCGCCCCACTATTCCCATGCACCAGCGATATCAAGCCCTATAGCACCGGCGGGTTTAACTTGGCAAGAGGAGAAACTAATCTTATCGGTGCAATCGTACTTGGCCTCGAAGTAGATATCATACTCCGTCATCCCATTGAAAATTTGCAAGAACAGGTACCTCGACATCCGATAGCGGCGACAGAATGCCTTCTCTTTAAAGACTGAACCAGTTAAATGGAAGTAGTCCTTGTAAAGGCGTATATGGCCATCTTCTCGGTCGCGCTCCTGGTTGGCTTCGTGCCGCTCGGACGAGTGGTCGTGAACCATCTATGCAGCTGCCAGCAGAATTTCGGTCTCACCGTCGGACTCCTCCTCAGACGATGACTCCACGAAATTCCCGCGCGTCCGAGCCGACTCAACCGAGGATCAGATTAGATATATGGATGGATCGAGCCGAAAACGTTTATTCGAATGGATCAGACCGCTGAGTCGTGAGCACGCGTCCGCGCGCGGACAAGATCGGATAGGCTCGAACCGGATAGGTAGGTCTAGTGGAGATGTCCTAAAGTATGGTACCATCAGACGAAGAATTCAGAAGAGGGTGGCGGTGTAGGTGAAACGACCGTGAAAGGATCTGCATCTTGACCCCTGCGTCCACTCTCGTCTCGTCTGTCCCACGACTATTTCGTCAAGTAGTAGTTCTCTTCTCCCTCCGTGGAAAAAGTGATGTTTTATCTGTCGATCATCCCGTGTCGAAGTATTATACCCCATGTACGTGTGTCCGAACCAGATTTCGAGTGTTTACGTGAGAGAGCATTCCCACATGATAGGAGACGGAATGCCGGGTTCAGACTTCTCGTCGAAAAAGCATCCAGAAATCAGGATCAGATTATCCGTCCCATCGATGCTTTTCTGGCGGGGTGATGCATGGGTTGGTATGAATCTGGTGCTGCATCTTCGCGTACCCTCGGCTCGACGGGCGGACGCGTGGGGCACCGGGGGCGGAAATCGGAGTGCGACAGGCGTGGCACTGGCACCGGCAGCAATGGACATGTCTTGTTTGGTTGACAGGCGTGGCCGCTTACCTTCAGCCTGGCCGGCCCGGCAGGATCGCGATCGGGAACACCGTCGTACAACAAGCTCCGGAAGAATTCAGAGGAGGGTGGCGGTGCCATCGCAGTGTGGCCGCGGAAAAGAGCGGGTCGCGGTCGTGGGGCTTGCGCGCTGCGCGGAGGCCTGCCGGCCGTGCCGATCGAGGGCAACTGGCGAGGCGTGCCATATACTGTACCGGTGAGCACCGCGCGGACCACCGGGCCGACGGCCAAGTAGCGGAGCCGTGCACGCAACGAATGGATGGTGCATTGCTGCGCGGGCAGGGACCAGCGATCCAGCCAGCCGGCCGCGGTGCGTAGGAGCAGTACGGGGACGAGGATTGAGACCAGTGTTGCCGCATGCAGTCCGCGGAACGCGCAAGATGCGGTGCACCGTTCGTGCGCGTCGTTCTCGTCCGCGGCAAGGACGGGGCACCGGCGTGCTTGCGCGATGTGTTCTCAAGCGGACTCCATCCTTCGGGTGAGACGGACGAACTTCTCTGGGCAAACAAAGCGTTGTCCGTCTGAGATTCAGATACTTGGCACATGTTCTGCACGAGTCAGTGAAGGCGAAACAATCGTGGGCGTGTTTGTTAGGCCGTATTCCCGTTTCTCACATAGCGCCTAAAAAGGTAAGCCATTTTTTTGTGTTGGGTCGCATGAGGTTTTCATATCGCCCCGGTTTTATAGCAGCCCAAAAGATGGCTTAATGCTAAAACGTCAATTTTAGGCGTTTCTACGGGAACAGACCCTGGTGAGCGTAAGGAGAGAAACGTCGTGCGCGAGTAGGCATGTGAAGATGGCGGGAGCCGGGAAAATAGCAGCGCCGCATGACGTGAAAAGTAGGCTCAACCCCTTCTTACGCTGTCACCACTCGGTAGGAGAAAAATCCATCCCCATTTTCTTCCTGGGCGTCGGCTTTGGTGGCGGCGGTGGCACCGGTTTAGATCTCCGGCAGCAGGTGGTACGACCACTCTGGCATAGGCTGCTACGTCTTCTCCGGCTCCAGCGTCCGAGGCCTCGTCGGCTTCTTCCTCGCCTTCTTCTCCGTCTGTTCCTAGTCATCGATGTCTGCAGCCATAGAGGTAAGAATCTTTTTCTTGTCTCCTCCTACTCTACGTTTGTACCTAGGTAGTTAGCTCAACATTAGGGGTAGTCCCTAGAGTGCTTGTGCAATGCCACTCTGTTTAGGGCCAACAATTGAAGATTATTATCTAGACGGTTTCTCTGATCGTTGTGATTTAGGCATGGATGCTCCTGATCCACAGAAGAGCGGCTGATAGGACTAACAGGACTGTATTGACATCTGGTCCATGATGCAGCGCGACGGAGAGAGGATGGCAAATCTAAACTTTATCTACAACAACAATGATACAAAGGTTATCGCCATGCTCAAGATGAGAAGGTCCCCTTTTAACCATCTTGTGCAAACATTAAGGTCCAGGGGTTTGCTTAAGGACCGCATCAACCCCTCTATCGATGAGTGAATGGCTTTGTTATGTTCTAGGACATAACCAGAGATTCCGAGTGATTGACAACACATGGAGGAGATCTATCGAGACGATTTCCTGGTATTTCCATCATGTGCTCTATGTTGTTGGCGAGCTCAGGGAAGAAATGATCAAGCCACCTAGTGGTCAAACCCCCTCGAAGATACAAGGAAACGGTCGATGGTTCCCATTTTTCAAGGTGAGGAAATCTAGCTTGTACTTCATGATAAGGTTATATTGCACGACCGCCTAACATTCTTGTAATCTCATGATTGTATTGGAGCTACAGGAGGGGAAGCGGTGATGGGAGCCACATCGACCTGTCCTACCGAGACACTAACCAACGACAATCTCTCCTACCCATCGACCTCTATGAGTGATGCGACTGCGAGGATGTGTGGTGCTCCCTAAGAGAGGAGCAAGAAATCAGGGGCAGAGGAGGGGAGGTGGTGATGGGAGCCATGGCGATCTTTCGCACCGATGGGGGGAGGGGTCAAAGGCCACGACTAGAGTTGGCCGACAGCCATCAACTAAAAACCATAGCGTGTTGGGAGCTCAAAAGGAAAGGGAAAACCATGGTGATCGTATTTTTTTCTTTAGAATAGAAAGTAAGTAACACATGCGGAAGAGGCCGCCCTATGGCTCACATGTAGCGAGGAAAATAAATAGGCCCACAAGCAGGTACAACACGAATGGCAAGTAAACTCGGAGCTTATGCATGTAACCAGGCTAGATAATTTATGTGTTTTAGTATATGCTAGTACCTTTTTTAATTAGACAAACTAAAAAGGCCATTAATTAGTATACGGGAGGAGGGCCCGTACGTTTACAATTCACATTCAAATAGTTGTGTCATACCCCCTCGCCCTTGGACGGAGGGAGTATTTTGAAACGGACGAGGGCCACGTGACAGAGCTAGAAGTATACTACTTATTTATGGACATAAAGAAATAGTGTTTTTCGTTCGAAATATAAGATATTCTAACATGAACGAACGATTCAGACATTTTAGTCAGAGGCTCACTTTAAACCTCTACGAACCTATACACTAAAACACGTCTAGATACATTCGATTCACAAAGCTAAAACGTCTTATATTTCCGAACGAAGGGAGTACTTCCTCCATCACTGTTTGGAGGAAGCCGCTCTCAGCTGGTCGGTGGTGGCCATAGTTAAACATTCTCTTGAAACGAATCAAGCTTGTGCCACGTAGTACTAGTACCTTGCCGTGCGCGCGTAGGGTACAGCGAAATCGAAAAGCGTGTGTGCACTGACATTATTTTACTACCTCGCTGCACCTCGGTTCGGTAGCTAGCTCGTTCACAGCGCGCAGTACTATTACCTGGTTCGGTTCGTTGCACCGGCCGGCAAGTTGTCTTGTCGACACCGGCCGTAGGAACGGCCACCGGAATTCGTAGGACAAAACGGCAGGAGCACACGAGGAACTAGGCCCGTGTGTCGATCGAGCCGATCATGATCATGGCAGCCACACACCTGGCCCTCTTCGTCTCGACTCTCGACAGCCGCGCCTCGGTTACCGGCCGGTACGGGACGGTAGAAAGTCGGTGCCCCCATCCCGAGCTCGCATGCACTGCACCCTTTGGGCTCTACTAGTCCTTTTTATTTATCCGCCACGTCTAGCCTGTTCCAAAAAAAAAAAAAACCCGCCACGTCTACACCTACACTACCAACTCATCCAAACCTCAGAAAAAAAAGCAAGATAAAAGGAGGACCAGTTTTCATTTCGGGACCGAGTAAAAAGATGGAGAAGAAATGGGAACGCCTCCTTCCTTGGTTCAGGCCCGCGCGCGCAGGCGAGCGCGATTGGCTGGAGCACGCTTAGCAATGTGCATGCACCTACACGGCGGACCCCACAGGCGCGAGTCACTGTTCTGAGGTTCTCCGTCAGGCGTCAGTTTCATACAGTTGAGAGGTGACTGTAGCTCCTAACTTTCTGAAAGAAACCATTTGTACGTAGTACGTTTGCTATGATCCTCCGCAGCTGATGAACGGCCTTTCTGGAAACCAGAGGCCTTTCTCGTGCCTGATACTGCAGCGCAGAGCCTCCCATGTTCGCGATCAAATCAGGACCGTCGGTGCTAGCTGACAAGAACAGCATGGGTGGAGTGTTTGTATGATCCAGGGCAACTAATTAGACTGCAAATCATAGTACAAAATTGGTCTCCAAAAAATTCGCAACAATGCCTTAGAGAGCATCTCCAGCCGTCGATCTATTGGAACTATAGCTACGTATTATTTTCTGAAAACCTTTGGTCCCTTTTTTTCCTCCCGATTAAAAAATACTAGTACTACTATAATGAAATGAGAATGACACCATGTGCATGCACCTTGCCTTGGCAACGCGCCCGGAGAAGGACGCCCCTGCCGCCTTTGCCTGCTCTGTTCACCTCGGGCTAGCTGCTGCCTGGCCGGCTGTCTGTCTCGAACGCGCGAGTGACTGTTATGCTCACCTTTGGCCGGTTCTCCGTCAGTTTCATGCAGTTGAGACTTGAGAGATGACTGGAGAAAAAAAACATTTGTATGTATGCTATGCTCTGATCGGAGGCGAACAGATCCGGGACCTGATCCTCGGCAGCTGATGGCTGGCCTTCGATCCTCTCTCGTGATACCGCAGCGCACAGCCCCCCATGCATGTTCACGATCGATCAAATCAACATCGTCGGTGGAAGCGGACAAAAAACGGCATGGGCTGATTGTTCGTACGATTGAGGGAGCGATTGGAGCTGGAACGATAGAAGATTGGATTTCCAGAATCCACAACAATGGCTTCAGCTTGTACCGTAGCACGACCAAACAGCTGGTGCGTTTGTCTGTTTCCCTTCATCTTCAGAGCTCGTCGTTGCCAATAATTCGTGAGATTGCCGTGCCAGATATGTAGCACCAACTCGCTGTCCCGTGCACTGTAGTTAATTGGTTTTGTTAGGCTAATAAAAATGCCTTGTACTACATTTTTGTTGAACAATAATATGTTGGAAGGGGTAGCTCAGTTTGACAGTAATATACTACTAGCACCAATGAAATTTTACTCCTTTCATGAGATACATTTTTTTGAGCTCGCGGGCTTATACCGAATCCATACTAAGGACTAAAATAAGCTAGACGTGAGTAGAGGGTTAAATATAAATATACTGGCTAGTATCTTTACATGAGATCGGTCTTTTGATTAAGTTGTGCATAAATCCTTTAAGGAAGTGTGAATTTTTTACAAGAGCTAGGAAATGTGATTTAACCCTAAATATGGCGGTAAAGTCATGTATTTGTGGCGCTCTGATTCTCGTAAATAAAATCAGTTGCATCCCAGTATACACGACATGGATGACAACTTGTATGGCAATGGTCCTTTAGAAAAGTTGTAGCAAGATGTATTCACATACTACATTTTTTGAACAAAAAAGATTGGTTTTTGTAGAAATTCCAATTAAAACGTGAATGGGTGCACATGAGTGCAATTTAATGTTTTAATTGTGTCCTTCATACTCTCTCTGTTTAGGTTTACAAGTCTTGCACGTATACCTAGATCGTCATTTTTACCAATAAAATATAAATTGTATAACACAATACTATACCATTAAAAAGTTTAGACATTATATTTGCAAATGGTATAATTTTTGTGTCATACAATTTGTATTTTAATGGTCAAAATACCAACCTAGATATACGTGCAAGACTTGTAAACCAAAACAGAGAAAGTATAAAAATATACCAATAAAATGATTTTATTTGTAGGTACACTATTTTTTTGTAAATTATCATATCTTTGAATTAAAATATATGAGCATTTGATTTTGGTCTAAAAAACATGTTAGCATTTGATTTTAGTATTGCGCAACACGAAAACAAATAAGTCCTACCGGTCTGCAATGCTATTGAGCTCTAAAAATCTGAGCGTCAAGCCTCGATCAAACGACTAGAATGCCTTACATCCTCGATTTTTTTTACAAATATGTCCCGCTACAATTTTCCCTACGCGGAGTAGTATAGTATTGCGGCTGTTTATTTAGTATGGCCATAGTTATAGAGGTCGTGATTACATGTGGAGCTAAGTTTCGTTTATACATGCATGGTTAGCTAATTATACATGGGTAGTAAAGTATTAATTATTATACTCGCTTTGTCTTAAAATAAATGTCCAAAATTTGTCTATTTAAACATATTTAAGACACTATTTAATATATAGATATATCCAAATATAGACTAATTTGCGACACGTATTTTGAAACGGAGTGAGTAGTTAAATATTAAATAATTTGGTTCTAGTTATTTTTTAGTTTATATGAATATATTAATTTAATATATGTGTGACACTATTAGGTATGATGAACACTTTCAAAAACAAGGTTACAACAAGAACTACGTGTAATTAAACTAAAAGTACGACGGATTTTGCTCCTTGCTGTCCAGCACCCTAGCCGGTGTGTCTACTCCTCGTCGCCGGCGTGACTGGTGGACCTGCCGTCAATTGGGATGCGCGCCTGTGACCGGCTTGGCCGCGGTAAACGCGCCACACGAGCAGTAAGAGCATCTCCACTCGCCTACACAGGACGCCCGTCAGGATGCCGAATTTCGGTCCGGACGCCGAAAATCGGCCCAGTTGCGTATCAAATGACCTGTTTTCGTCCGGATTTCGGCGTGTTTAGTCAGCCTACCAGGCCGAACCAGTTCCCGGCATACGCCTGGGACGCCGGACGCCGCAAAAAAGGGCGTGGGCCAGCTCTGTCAGCGAGACAGTCCCATTTCCACGCACTCCACTCGCCCAGACTGCCGCGAGAGCTCTGTCACCATGACTTCGTCGGCGGAGCTCCCCCGCGCCGAGACATGCCCACGCCTCTAGCTACGCTCGCCGTCGTTGCCGCCCAGATCCCCCGCCTCCGCCGCCGCCGCTTCGCCGACCTACCCCTTGCCGTAGCTGTGCTTCGACTCGGTGCGCCCATCACCACGCCCGCCAGGTGTTCGACATTTGACCGGATTCGGCCATGGACTCCGACGGCGACGAGGTGCTGTCCACTGACTCTGACGTGGGCGAGATACTCGCCATGGATTCCGACGACGAGGAGTTGCTAGCCGAACTCCTGGAGGAGGAGAGCGCCGAGGTCGCCGAAACTGAAGAGCACTTGCAGATTCTCGCGTCGCTCGCCCAACTGTACATGCAGATGGCGAAGCCGAAGCGCGGTGGTTCGGCGCCAGGTCGCATGAAGTGCAAGGCGAGACAGAGGATAGAGGGCTACTGCATGTTGTACGCCGACTACTTCGCCGACCAGCCACTCCATGGAGAAGACGTGTTTCGCCGTCGTTTCAGGATGAGCCGAAAGCTCTTCCTCAAGATCGTGCATGCCATCCGGGAGTTCGACCCATATTTCCTTTGCAAGAAAGACTGCACCGGCTTGGTTTGGTTTTCGTCGCTTCAGAAGTGCACCGTGGCGATGAGGTTGCTTGCATATGGAGCGCCGGCTGATGTTGCCGATGAGTATCTCCGCATCGCCGAGTCCATCGCCCTTGAATGCTTGTACAGGTTCTGCAGGACAGTGATTGCAGTGTTCGGGGAACAGTACTTGAAATCACCCACTGTTGAAGACACTGCTCGGATCCTCGCAGTCAATGAAAGTAGAGGATTTCCTGGTATGCTTGGAAGCATAGATTGCATGCATTGGGAGTGGAAGAACTGTCCATTTGAATGGCAAGGAATGTACAAAGGCCACAAAGGAGGATGCACTGTGATACTTGAGGCAGTTGCTACACATGATCTTTGGATCTGGCACTCCTTCTTTGGCATGACAGGATCGAACAACAACATCAACATCCTCAACTCCTCAACTGTCTTTTCCAAGCTTATTGAGGGTCATGCTCCCCCTGTGGAATTTGAGATCAACGGGCATCACTATAACAAGGGATACTATCTAGCAGATGGCATCTATCCAAGATGGCCAACGTTTGTGAGGACTATCTCAGGCCCAATGCTCCCCAAGCATTCTCACTTTGCGAAGGAACAGGAAGCTTGCAGAAAGGACGTGGAGCGGGCATTTGGTGTGCTCCAGCAGTGGTTTGCAGTTGTCCGGTTCCCTGCTATGACCTGGTCGAAAGATCAAATGTGGGAAGTGATGAACTGTTGTGTGACTTTGCACAACATGATCATTGAGGATGAGAAGAAGGATCCAATGAGTTTGCTTGAGGAGGACGAGCCATACCATCTACAGGGTCCTCTTGCCGAGTCTGATCATCAGGTGCCTCTAACATGGGCTGCATTCATCGCAATGCGTCAGGAGATCCGAGAACCGGCGATGCATCAACAGCTGCAGGATGATCTTGTCGAGCACCTATGGACACGCAGGGGCAACACGACGTAAATGATGAGCATGAACTGGCCGAAATATGTTGTAATTTTATTGCAAGCCGAACTATGTTTACAGTACGCCGAACTCTGCTTAAAAATTTCGCCGAATTTTGGTCTTAAAGTGTTTTGTATTCGTCGTATACCGAACTATGTCAAAATTTGGACGAAGTTTAGCCGAATTTGAGCGAAAGCGGGCGACCCGGAAACTCGGCCTGGGTACGCGAGTGGGAAATGGCGTACCAAGCGAAAACTCGTCGTCGTCGGTTCAATTTTGTGCGAATTCGGCCAACTAGTGGAGATGCTACGCGCCCTGAGAAGGTTTGCATCGCCGATTTGGATCGACCATGTGGAGATGCCGCCGGACCCCACCCTCCCACAGGCGCCCGGATGACAACGTCCCTGCCTGCTGTGTTCACCTTGGCTGGCTGCTGGTTGTCTGTCTGGAATGTTCGAGCGAGTGTTCTGCTCACTTGGGCCGGTTCTCCGTCAGTTTCATGCAGTTGACAGTCTGGAGCTCTTAACTTTGTGAAAGTAACCATTTGTATCTATGCTCTGATCGGAGGCGTCTGGAGTAACCATTATCCTCCACAGTCGACGTCTGGCGTGTTTCTGTAATCCAGACTCATTTCTCGTGATAGTTGCAGCAGTGCAGAGCCCCCATGTTCAGGATCAAATCAAAATCGTCGGTGGTAGCAGACAAAAACAGCATGGGTAGAGTGTTTGTACGATCCAGGGAAACTATTGGACTGCAAATCATAGAAGAAGATGGCTTTCCAGAATTCACAACAATGCATTAGAGACATCTCCAGCCGTCGAACCTTTGGTCCTTTATCATTCACTAGCACAATGCCCGCGCATTGCTGCGAAACAACTGAAGTGTACTCTGTTAATGGAAATAGCATGTTGTAATGTGGTTACATTATGCAGCTAACACGCTATCGCATGGCAATGCCTCTTTTATTTAGAAAAATTCAAAATACTATAATATCATCGTATTTTTGGACCGTACAAATTATATGGTTTCTTCCTGTTTAGAATGAAAAGCCGACTAACACATCTATTCATTTGTCCATAAAAATTGTTCTAGGAGACCCTTCATAGTCACAGGCAACGAGACACCTAACTCTAGATAGGTCCATGGTTCATTAGGTTGTGACATTTATTGAATTCGTGAACATTTTTCAAATTCATTAAGACTTTATAATTTTATGAACATTTTTTAAAAAATTGTAATTTTCTGAAACTCTGGATATTTTTTATTTCACATTTTTTTAAAATTGGCAAGAAATATTATTTGTAACTGACACCGAGATGATGAGGAGCGGTGAAAACAAAAAATCACGGAGTGATGAACACGCAAACCTGCAGGAAATATATGCTGAAGACGTCGAGGGAAAAAGATGGATAGAAGACAAATTTAATAGGCCGAGGGGCGAGGTGTACGCACACCACGACCACACACGCACCCAGACATAGACACAGCACACACCACACACGACCACATCAGGGCGACCCCGGACACGATCACTATCTAGATTATCCCCACCTACCTTGGCTTCATCCCTAACCCCGACCGAACCCCCACTTATCGCGCCGCCCGGTCCTTCTCTCTCCGGCCGCCATGGCCGCCAGCCCTTCCTCTCTCCGCCGCCATGGCGCCACTCCGGAGCTCCTCTCGCCTCTCAGCGCCATCCTCCTCGCACACCTCTACTCCGAGACACAGACATGCGCACCTCCTCGTTCTGGCGCCCGGACCCGTCTCCCATTGCCAACCTCTGCCGCCATGGCGTCGTCGCCACGGGTATCTCCCCTCTACCCGGCCCAGCTCGCCACCATGTCTATGGCTTGCCTTGAGTCCATCGTTGTTTCGTTTGTCTATGTGTTTTGTATCGCGCTTGCCTCGAGTCCATCCTTGTTTCGTTCTGTATCTGTCCACATGTATCTTTCTCTGTATCGCGCTTGCCTTGAGTCCATCGTTGTTTCGTTCTGTATCTGGCCGTGTGCATATCTCTCTGTATCGCGTTTGCCCTCGCATCATTGAATTTTAGATCGGCTTGTTGATTCTAGGCAATCTGCGTAAGTATATAAAGTGGCGAATCTCGATTTAAGAAAGCAATGTGGGACTATATTCGATAGATGCGGCAGGTCTCCTATCAGCAACCGGGAGCTCGGGAGGAAGCACAAGCTTGGTTGGGCCGTACAGAGAAAACATAGAGAGCAGGGGCCTGCCTCGCGAGCGACCGAATATAATGGGAGGCTCGCGGGAATAACTTGTTGGGCCGTACCGAGAAAACGTAGAGAGCAGGGCCTGCCTCGCGAGCGCACGTGAGTAATTTTGATTGAACTATAGGGGTAAAACAGTCCAAAAAAGTGTTGGACCGAGAGAAACACTTCGTGCTTTATTATTAGGTATATACTAGCAAAATGCCCGCGCGTTGCGACGGAAGAAGAAACACGAACACATGTCCGTCGTGAGCCACGGGGAGCTGAAGACATGTGCGATACCAAGCTCGTACTCATAGTATTCCACGCCACCAACAGCCGCTTGATTACCTTTGGGTCACTATTGATGTTCCCTTGAACTTTTATTTCTTGATATTGTGTCAAACAATAAAACAAAATAATACTCTATGCTCGTAACTTTAAAGCTGGTTGACGCTACGACAAACTTGGCACTTCACGATTTCACCGGAGCCAATCATTTTGTTCTACATCAGATGTTGAAGTGCCTTATTAGCTAAAAAGTAAATGCTTAGCCAGAGAGATTCGTTAAGAAGGTACACATGCAAAGCACGAGCGACGTGACCTGGTGACAAGACTACTCGAATTCTTTAGTCTCGGATCACGAAACCGAGTCACGAAATCGTACAAATATAAAAAAGCTGGTTGAAACGTTTTATCACTTGCGGCTGACACTATAGGTATAATATAATTTAGTGGAAAGTTAAATCTATCTACTGACCCACTCTAAACATACATGGCATCACAATACGCACGAAACACGAACACACACGCACACGAACTTCGGAGGATTATTTCAAACGTCGTTTGATGCTATGGAAAAAGGGATATACCAAGTTCTGTTATCATGTTCAGATACTCCCCAGACATGAACTGGAGCCAAAGAGACATTGCTGAAAACATAGGGCATCTAGACCGATCTGGTGTTAATTGACGCATGCAACTGTAGTATTACGTTCTGATCATTCATAGAGATAGGCGGGTTGTTGGACTCGGGAACAAACCTGATGGCGTGTGGCTTGATTGCCGTACGTGAGGCCGTACGTGAGGCCGACTTGCTCGACGATGTAGTGCTGCAGCAGAGATCGGGAGGCAACCGGAAGGAGGCTTGCTGCGGCGGTGACGACGACGTGTGGCCGGGGATCGAGGTAGGAGGCGCTGCAGGAGGTGACCAAGCACGTCTGAGATGAAGATGATTTGCAGCCGTCATGGTGGACCGGTCGGGGATGAGGTATGCTTGGCGGCGACGGGAGGCACCGACGCAGACTCCACCTGATTGAGAATTTTTTTTCCGGCCGAGAACTTTTTTTTTTAACTTACGGGTGGCATAGTGGGTAGTTGTTAACAATTTTGGGGGACAAAATCGTCCAAAAAAGTGTTGGACCGGGAGAAACACTTCGTGCTTTATTATTATTAGGTATAGGTATAGATATAGATATATTTTGTCAAAACCTTTGGTCCTTTATCCAGCACGTTTATTTACACCTACGAACACATCCAACAAACCTATTGTAATACGCCTTCCCTCCAGAGATAACTGACTTGAGTTTATCTAATCTAGACTCAAATAAATCTAGACAAACCCAAATTAGTTATTTCTGGCCCGGGTCATTGTTCTGCTCACCTTGGCAGCTGGTTCTCCGTCTGTTACATGATGTTGAGAGATGACGGGAGTTCTCAACTTTGTGAACGAAAGAAACCATTTGTATGTATGCTCTGATCGGTTCTCCACAGCTGATGGCTGGCTTTTGATCCTCTCTCGTGATAGTGCAGCGCAGAGCCACAGACATGATCAAATCAGGAATCAAGATCGTCGGTGGAAGAGGACAAAAACAGAATGGGTGGATTGTTTGTACGATCGAGGGAACTATTGGAGCTGGAATGATAGGAGATTGCCAAAATCCATAACAATGGCTTTACCTTGTATTGTAGCATGACCAAACAGCTGGTTTGTTGTCTGTTTTACTACCTGTGAAAAGGATATCGTGGATTTGTCTTGTCGAGGTTCGGTCCCCCCCCCCCTTAAACTTAAGTTTCATGGGCAGTTTTATTTCTTTGATCCGTCGAAACCCATATCGAGGCCACGTATATCTCTGTATATGTGTACTCGGTCGAACTGAGTATAATCCATGTCCCGGACGGCTGATCCCACCTCTTATTATCGTGATCTACGTCTTTGCATGTCATATTTAATTTTCTTTTTTTGTTGTTATATAACTTACGATTTTCGCTTCTGCGGACACATGAGTATTCGTGTACGGGGAGTATACGTCTAAGAGGACCATATGGACTTCGGTGGGTTCGTACGGTCCTGAAAACAATTGGTATGAGTTTTTGTTTGTCAAAGTTTGAAAAGAAGGAGGGGGGAGGGGGGACCGAAGCAAAAGTGTTGTCTAAATTAGAAGGCATAGACACCATTTAGTACATAAATACATTTAAATTTTTAAATAAATTTACGACATCCTTACTGCGACGCAGGGGCTAGTACTTTCTTATTGAACAATTATATATTTGAACGGATAGCTCCTCCATCTGATTTACTTTTTTTTAGGTTAAAATCACTCGATCTGCCATCTGATTAGACAGAAAGAACAAATTTATGCACAGGAGGTTCAAGCCATAAGCCAAGACATCTTGCACGACTAGAAAATAATATAGACTACCATAACATCTTCCTGGGTCTTGGGTAACATTTACATATTTCATCAGTGTTTTTTTTTTTTTTGAGCTCGTGGGTTCAGTTTGTATTTTTTTTTTAATATGGACGTGTTCCCTTTCTTTCTGATCACCTTAGGATTGGCTCGGATTTTTGTGGGAGGTATATTGCCGTGGAGCAAGTCCCCCTGGCTAGAACCTAAACTAATGTGCTCCAACGACGAACCGTAAGATAAGCGTGATGTGCACGGTTTTTTCGGGGACACCTTTTTCGAGCATATATTAATATCGTAAAAATACCATTTACACATGGCCTCTCCAACAATGTGTTGTCCTAATGGCCTTACGGATGCGCATAGCCTAAAAAAAAGAGTTATAATAAAAGAAAAGTCTCGCTACAATGATCTATTTCTTATAGCCGTAGTAGTAACACCACCAAGACAACTGAGATCGAATCCCAACCGGTTCAGCAAAGTGGATTTCGCGGAGCCTTTCCGGAACACGACACGCCAGCCAGATCTATAGGGACATGCATCCGGCAGATCATCATCAAGGAGAGTTGAAACCCTAGGACCGATACCTTTATTCAAGCCAAGCTAGTAGTCCCCACGCCACCCGTCGTCACCCTGTTGGGTCAAGCCGCTCCGAACCTCATCGGCCAGGCCAGCATCGAGGAAGAAGACGACAAAACATGGGTGATCTTCCGTCTGATCCGGCCGAACCACGCAGCGAGGAGGAGCCCCCGCCGCCGGTCAACGCATCAACGTGGAAGACCTTCGCCACCGCCCACGTTCCACATGTGTCGTCCCGATGACGGCCCATCTCGCAAGTAGAAGACCGTTGGAGCTAGGCATGGCCGTCATCGCTGACAAAGACAGCGACAACGGCCGTGAAGAGTAGATCAGGTGGCGGCTCGCTAGGGTTGGAGAGGGGCCTCCAGAGTCGCCCCGCGCGAGTGGACAGGGAGGACGGGGAAGTGGAGGGATAATAAAAATATGTAAGCATTCGTCTCAAGAAAAATATATATGACCATTCATGTGGAAAGAAATATACAGCGGAACGAGCATTCCGGAAATAGGATGCGATGCGTCCAACTCTGTACGTGTAGCACTGCGCACCAAGAAAGAAAAACTCTGCCCTGCCAGAGGGCTCGTCGATCAGACGGCTTAGAATGCCGCACGTCGTGTCCTGTAGAACTCTGCACCAGATCCGAAATTCTGAATCCCACAAAGCCACTTTGTTTTGTTTGAGGCAGGCCAGCGATCGGAAAGCCAGTAAAGCCCACTCTATAAATTCCCCACCGCTACCTTCTCTCTTCCCCATCTCTTCCTTCCCAAAACACAAACTAGACACAGAGCTCACAAGCTCAAAGCTCACCCACCGGGCAAAATTTCCGTCGCAAAACCGCACCTAAAAAATCCAACGAAGAAGCACCTCCGTCTCGCCGGCACGATGAGCTTCTCGTCCATGACCAAGCAGAAGGCGCTGTGCGCGGAGGAGGCGAGGGGGGAGGACGAGGCGATGGAGCTGATCCCCGGCCTGCCGGAGGAGGTGGCCGAGAAGTGCCTCCTCCACCTGCCGTTCCTCTACCACCGCCTCTTTCGCACCGTCTCATCGAACTGGAACCGCTTCCTCACCGCCGACACGCCGGGCGCCGCCAAGCCTTGCACTCTGCCGGCGGCGACGGTGTCGCTGTCGCTGCCGTTCCTCTTCGCCTTCGCATTCGACCCCGTCTCCCGCCGCCTCCAGTGCCAGGCGCTCGACCCGTTCTCCCGCCGCTGGCTTCTCCTGCCGCCCGTCCCCTCCGGCGGCGCCGCCGCCGCAGGTTCTTTCGCCGTGGTCGGGCTCCCCTCCCGCGGCGAGATCTACGTCATCGGCGGCGTGGAGGAAGGGGGCGAGAAGGCGGTGCGGAGCGTGGCGGTGTACAGCGCGGCGACGAACGGGTGGGGCGAGGCGGCCGGGATGACGACGGCGAGAGGGTACATGGCGGCAGGGGAGGTGGGCGGGCGGGTGGTGGTGGCCGGGGAGGACGGCGAGGCTGAGGTGTTCGACCCAGACTCCGGGCGGTGGTCTCCCGCGGCGGTGCGCGGCGGCGCGCCCGTGGCGAGGTACGACGCGGCGGCGGCGGGCGGGAAGCTGTACGTGACGGAGGGCTGGGCGTGGCCGTTCGAGCGCGCGCCCCGCGGCGCCGTGTACGACGCGGCGACGGACTCGTGGGCGGAGATGGCGCGCGGAATGAGGGAAGGGTGGACGGGCTCGTGCGCCGTCTCGGGCGGGCAGATGTACATTGTGGCGGAGTACGGGGAGTGGCGTCTGAAGGTTTACGACGAGGCCCGGGACGCGTGGCGGATGGTGGACGGCGGCGGGGTGCCCGGCGAGGTACGACGGCCGCACGTCGTCGCCGGTGAGCTCGGAGTAGCCGGCGGCAGGCGCAGGATTTACGTCGTTGGCGCGGGCCTGGACGTGGCCGTCGGGACCGTGCACGGCGAGAAGGAGGAGGATGAGCGGGTGGAGTGGGAGGTGGTGAAGGGCCCGGACGAGTTTGCCAGGCTCAACCCTTGCAACGCGCAGGTCCTCTACGCCTGAGACGACACCACCACCACCAGCTCGTCGTCGGCGGCGGCGGCGGCGGCACCAAATCCTGGGCCCGCACGTCGGTGGCGCGTCGCGTCGCCTGCGCACGTGGACCCGCCTGTCATCACGCAGCTCACCGCTGACGCAGACTAGCTAGCTAGCTGCGCGCGCACGGGCCGCAGAGCCTGCTGGCACGTCGGCCCCCCGTGTGGCGGAGGAGCAGATCGAGGGGCACAGCCGTCCTTTCGCCCCTCCTCCGTCCCTCCTCCTCCAGGCAAACCCCCCGTCGTCAGAGCAGGGCAGAAAAAAGGCATTGCAGAGCAGGGAAGCGTGTGTGTAAAACAAAAATGATTACACCTACACTAGTACTAGTGCAAGTGTGCCGCTGCCACTAGATCGACTTTATTATTTTTCTCCTTCACTACTATACTACTACTAGCCAAGATCTTTTCCCCGCGTACGTGTACATCGTAGCATTAGTAGTATATTCGCAGCTCCGTATACGCTTTTGGAGAAAGCAGAGCGATGTTCTCTCGACGTCAACGGCTTTGCAGCATCTAGTCTAGACAAGCAAAGCAAAGAAAAAAAAAGATGAAGGTATCCCAATTCCCCCAATCACGATCACCCTGCTGACTCGTCCCCTCCTCCCATCTTGCCGGGCGAAAGATGCGTATTCTCCAATCTGCACCGCCCCAAACGGCCTCGAGTTGTCATCATATTTAGCAAAGGACGCATGATGATCCTGGCTACCCAGGCTACGGTTGCTTCCTAATAACAAAGTATCATTAGCAAGTGCGAGGCAAAAAAAAAAAAAAAAAGAGCCAGCTACTGACCTGATTGGGATATGGAGCGATTGACGGAAAGATAGATTTCAACGGGGCTGATGAGCGATCTCGACCTCGACAGCAATTTGTGTCCTCTCGCTTTCTTTCTTTCTTTCTTTCTTTCTTTTTTTCCAAAACACGCAGCAGTCCTCTCGTCTCGAGCGCCTTCTTTTTTCTTCTTGAGGGGCGTGGGCACTAATCATGGCGCGATGGCGACGTCTGTGGCCGAGAGACCGCGCCTTGGCTGCTCCTAGCTAGTGGGTGGAAGAATGGGACGGGAGAGGAGGCATAATGGCGGCGTGGCTGGTGGTGGGAGCCCGGCCGGTAGGGTAGACCATGCGCAGCACTCGTCTTCGACATTACTACCAAGAGACACTTTTGTTCAAATGCTTTTTTCCATAACTTTTTTAGAGGATCTCAAGTCCGATTCATTTAATACTCCCTCCGTTTTAAAAAGATGTCATAGATTTGTTTAGATTTTTATGTATCTAGACATATTTTAGAGTATAGATACATGTAAATATAGACTAATTTGGGACTTCATTTTTTTGGACGGAGATAGTGTATGGGACAGTGTACCGTGTGCACAATCTTGTACCCTTTTTCAAAATAAAAATTACTTAAAGTGGTGGTGATGGTGTATTGTGTGCGTGCGTTTAGTCATTAGTTCGGATGGTAATGGTTATCCAATACCCACTAACCCATGTACCGGAGCATTAAATGGGAGGGTTTGGTATAGAAAAAATCTTGAGGGCTGCATAGCAATAAAAAATCAAACCCGTTGGGTCTAGCGGATGCGGGTATGGTGGTGCCAAACCCGCACACCCGCTTGACATGAGGATGGCCCACATGTCATTCTCTTGATGCAACCCTAAGAGCACATGATTGCACGATCCGACCTACCCCCACCGCCACGATCATTTTTCAATTCCTACCCAGCCCCAATGCCACAACACCGCTCTATGCCTCTCTAGTCTCTCCTAGTCTCCCTCGGTTCCTCGCGGGTCTCTTGCAGTTCTGCGTCGTCGTCGTCGTCTCGCCTAGCAGCCATGGAGGCGCACAAGACACTGCCGCTCGCAATCCCTAATGTCGACGTTGTCGCTCGCGCGGGCCCCAACGCCGTCACCGTCGTGCAGCGCCTAGCACCCTTCATCGCGCAGGATCCAAAAACGTCGTGTAGACCCCAGCTCTGCCACCACTTGTACCCGTCAGGTCCCCCGAACCCGGCCTAGTGGTGGGTCTGGTGGAGAGTTGTATTCGACGGCGGGTTTGGGGGTGGGGAGATGGGTCTGGGAGGGTGTGGATGGGAAATCCTCTCCCCTCGAACCAGGCGGGTCCCATCCATAGTCATTAGATACACTAGTCGATTTAATATCATTTTCATTGATTAAAGTAATGGTGGTGATGGTCATTGTATCTGACGATGGTTGCTACTCTAGTGTGTTGGCCTTTCGAAGGCTTGGTACGATGATTTCCCGTATGTTTACTACAACAAGTTTTGTCTCGATTTAATCTCATTTTTTTACTCTAGTGTGTTGGCCTTTCGGTTTGCACTAGTGTTTGTAGTCATCGGTAGGTGATTCATGGATCTACTTGCAATTTTTTACTCTTATAGGACACTTTGTACTATCGTCGATAATCACTGATATATACTCCCTCTGTTTCAAAATATAAGTTGTTTTAGATTTGTAAAAAAAATATCTAGACTTTTTTTTAGTGTATAGATCCACTCCAAAGCTGAGTGAACCTATAAACTAAAAAAAGTCTAGGTACATTTGCTTTATAAAATTAAAACATTTTATATTTTAAAACGGAGCAGTTGAAATTTGTTAAT
This sequence comes from Avena insularis, assembly GCA_023614405.1. Taxonomy (NCBI): domain Eukaryota; kingdom Viridiplantae; phylum Streptophyta; class Magnoliopsida; order Poales; family Poaceae; genus Avena; species Avena insularis. Next base: position 474,676,641 of record CM042697.1, read on the forward strand.
AAAAAAAATACCGTACAAGAGAAACCAATGAAACGTGAACATCGATCAACCAACGTAAATACAGGCCAGGTCGGAAGCTTCTCACGCTGGTGTCCATTAAAGGCAGGGGCATCTCGGCGCCATGGACGGTGTGTGGTGTATTGAGTAACGTGACGGGTGAACTATACTATGTTCTGCGAGGGGACCATCATACTACTGCTAACAATATAATTTAAACCTATATGTATACGTTTGTGATTTGTTAATACATTTGTGATTTGTTATATACTAATCCGAACGAATGATGAGCGCTAAAGAATGAGCAGTACGCGTGTGCATTGGCAGGACACAGCTGTGCACGAGCTCAGATCAGATCAGGTGTGTGTGTGTGTGTCAGTGCGCGCGTGTGCTTGCCTGCCTGCCTGCCTGTGACTGATCTGTGTACGGTGTACGTGGGTGCGGTGATCTGACTAAATTCGCCTTAAACTTATACAGTACCCGCATTTATTTATTTTTGAGAAGTTTCCTTTAAATTATGGTGGAAGACGATTGATGAACAGTAGAGAAAGGAAAACAGGACAGCTTCATTCCTTGAGCTGCAGTGCACGTACGGGTTATTTGTTCTTGGCCGTGGGGGCGGTACCTACTGAATTTTCGTTTTCTATTACTAGTATGATGTTCTGTTGCGTGTGATGTTTCGCGTACGCGGCACCCTCACACGGATGCATATTTGGTTAGTGAGTCGGTGAATAGCGACAGAGGCAGCCTCATCACACGAAAAAGAAGTGAGGACAAAGACAAAGTACCGGTCGTCGTGAGAGACAAAGTTGTGTCCTGTCCTGATACACGGACGGACATCTACGCATGATTCCCGTCGCGGAAGGACACACCTCCTCCGCGAGTCCACGGGCACCCAAACGGTACGTTCTAGGAGATCGAGTCACCGGTGTTTTCAAGTCATATAGTCCGGTTTATTCGACCGGCCGCGCACAGCACACGATTTAAATGGACAAGCCAGATCAAAAGAAAAAGGGCCATGTGTTTCTGCATCTGGTCCAGTTTGTATTCGTGTCTGCCCGACAGATCTATCTATTTATAGATTTGGGACACGAATAGATCGGTCGGGCCAGATTAGTCTGAATTGAAAGTGCTGCTGGGGCGCCGTGTATGTCCCGGCGTCGATCTATTCAGATACGCTCGGACCGTTTGGATAGACCCACTGAAGATACCCTAACCCTGTCGCAGACACGAGAGTGAAGGGAGAAGCTTTCGGGAATGAATCATCCGTGCACGACGACGTACGCAAGTTGGACAGTGGAACTACCATTTGCCCTACGCACGGGAGGTCGGGACGGACGGTTGGCTAGCGTATACCGTCCTCTTGGGGGTATATCGAAATGGAGATGTAGAAGCTTTGGCAAGGCATCTTCGGTACTGCAGCAGAGTTTACTCCTCGGCCGTAGAGACATTGCCGTATAGCTGTCGAAATTTTACTGCGGTTGTCCCGCGAGAACCCCGTCACCGTCAGTCATCACCCAGTTTCAGTGTGAACGTGAGCTGCGTGGCATGGCCTGGCCAGCGGTGCGGTGCAGACGCGGATACGTGGCCGGGCCACTTGCGCCACTTGATCGCCAGATCGTGAAGCCGGAGCAAGGTTTTCTGTTCTCTGTGTGTTTCTCTTCGGCTCTTCGCGTACGTTTGGGCTCTCCATCTAGACACTGAGCATGCTCATCTCTCGAGATTACAGAAGCTTAACGCTGTTTTAAATACAGGTTTAACGCTCCTCACTTCAACTTTTTTTTCACTAGGTGAAACTTCTCAGTTCAACTGTTCTGCCCTAGCTGCAGATTACCGCCTGTGCAGCCCGTGCATGATAGAACTGGGCCTACCATCTCTGTACTCCCCACACTCGGCTGCTGTGTGTGAGCAGATCAGTGGCCCGTACGAGCCTTCATGGACTTCAGCTGGGTACTCAATGTTGTTCACTGCATGTACCAGTGCAGCTGTGGCCCAACACGTGAGTCCGCTGCGTCCCGTGTTTCTCCTTGTCTTTTTCTTCAAGCTAAACAAAAACCTTTTTTATCTTTTTTTGAAGTAGGCTTTCGTCCCGTTTATAAATAAAGACACATAGACCAAAAACTGATACAAGGTGGAGAAAAAAAACCTTACAAAGCAGATCAAGAAAAAAACAAGAAAACACGAAAGACCACAACTTGCCATCAAAGACAAGGTCGGGATGAACCGGGGCTCCACGGCGACGCCCCCAAGAGGGTAACGACGTGCCGCGCCGCCGCGGACGAGACCAAGGGTCAAGGGTTTTCACCCGGAGCACTATCGCGGTCGTTGGTGCCGTTCGTGCCGCACCCCGTCATCCACCTGTGCCCGCGGTCCCCGAGTTAGGCCTCCGACACAAGATCTAGAAGATGCCGACGCGGAAATGCCGTCTCCGCCAAAGACCCCAACGTCCGCTCCCCTCCATCCATATGACGTTGATCTAGACAAGCAAAGAAAAAAAAAGAGAAAGGCATCCCAATTGTCCCAGTCACGATCACCCTGGCGACTCGTCCCCTCCCATCTTGCGGGGCGAAAGCCCCAATCGCCCTAGAGGTTGTCATATTTAGCAAGGGGCGCATGATGATCGTGGCTACCTAGACGACTACGGTTCCTTGCTAAACCCACGAGCATTAATTACCTACTGATGTGATTGGGAGTCTGGAGCGATGGACGGAAAGATAGATTTCAGCGGTGCTGATGAGCGATCTCGACCTCGACAGCAATTTGTGTCCTCTCGCTTTCTTTTTTTCTTTCTTTTTTCCCAAACACGCAGCAGTCCTCTCGTCTCGAGTGCCTTCTTTTTTCTTCTCGAGGGGCGTGGGCGCTAATCATGGCGCCATGGCGACGTCTGTGGCCGAGAGACCCGTGCATTGCTAGCTACCTTTGGTTGCTCTGCTCCTAGTGGGAGCTGTGGACGCGGAATGGAACGGGAGAGGAGGCATAATGGCGGAGTGGGTGGTGGTGGTAGGCCATGCACGGCACGTCGGCACTTGTCTTTTTTTTCAGGTAAAATCGGATCATATTAAGCACATGAAAATTACAAGTTGTTTTAGTTCGCGACCTCCCTTAAGAACAGCAGACAGTGCCGAACCAAATCACACCATTGTTCTATGTTTCGTTCTCGTCCAATTGGCGAAACAATGGCTAATCCTAACTTGTTTATGATTCACTTTTCTAAAGTTACACTCTCTACCGCTACTAGCTAAGCACTTATTAATATCTGATATTAAATTAGTATGAGGCTAGCGGTTTTGTTCTTCATCCAAAACAACCGTGATCAAACTTGCACGGTCAGTATCAATAATTATTGGGAGTAGACTATGTTGAATAGATAATTGCAACCCTTCAAGACATGCTCGTGGTTTTGCCTCTAGCACATCATCAAATGTTTCCATGAGCCGGCAGTCCGAGAATATGATAGTACCAGCATCGTCACAAAGCATCAATAGTAAGCTTTACCCTTCCCTGCAGAGGCAACACCCATGATTTATCAGGTGGATCTTTCTCCCTCCTTGTCATGATCGAGGCTCTTGTCAGATCTATCGGTTGCTTGCCTTTAATAATCTGATCCCTAGGAAGCTCATAAACATTCTGCAATGTACTCCGGTAACTCAACAGGAACGGCTTGGACCCTTCCACCGACGGCAAGGGTTTCTCATGCTTAACCTTATTTCTTGCATACCAAATTCTCCAGGCAATAAAAGGCAGATTCTTAAAAGTGTGGTCCGAAGAGTTTAGAAACAGGTTCCTAAAACCACTCCAACTCATTGTAAACTGGTCGTCGGCCGGGGGCACTGACCAAACCTCATGCATTGCTTCCCAGAGCCGGCGCGCATGAGGGCATCTGGTGAGTGCATTTATCACATCCTCTCTTTTTTTGGAAATGGGCGTATTAATTAACAAAATGTTTAATATTTACACCGGGTCTCTGCATAACTAGGATGCACACAGCCACACGAACGACAGAACTAGGGAATAAAGGTAGAACAGCATTACAAAAAGACACTATCGAAATTTATCACATCCTCTATCTCATGACGGCAGATATTGCATGTGCCAAAAAACCTTTATTTTTCTTTTTTAGCTTCTTTTCCTCTGTGGCCAAGGCATTGGAAAATACCCGCCAAGCAAAGTTATTGTTTTTCGGAGGGACCTATGATTTCCAAATTTTGGACCAGCATGGGTCCCCCTCACCACGCCATGAGCTAGTAGAGCCACCATCATTCCTGGCATGGAGCTCACTATAGGACAACTTGTATGTAGAGCGAACAGAAAAAACATCCAGTACTCTGAGGCTGCCACGGAACAATGTCAGCATGGTCTAAAGAAGCTTTGATTTTAGTAATCGCCTCAACATCAATTGGCAGGAATGTGTCCCGTACTAGTTGCTCCTTCCAGCAACCCTCTTCATCGAGCAGCTCGGACACTCTACGTATCCGACTATTACTCTTGGCAGTCACGATTTTACGAGACCAAGGACGAGGCAGCCAGCTGTCTCAGCCAAACTCTGATAGATGCGCCATCTCCTACCCTCCAAATGATATCCTTCTTCAACAAGTCTAAACCATATAAGATTATTGTCCATGTTGACGAAGGATTACATATAAAGACCGTGTCCAACAGATTACCACACGGTAGTAGCATGCCTTTAATGCACGTGCACAAAGGCTGTCTGGGTTAATAAGTAATCGACAAGCCTGGCGAGCTAACAAAGCCTGGTTAAAAAGACGCATGTCTCGAAAACCCATACCTCCATCTGATTTAGACCTTGTCAAGGAATCCCAGTTAATCTAGTGCATTTTCTTCTTTCCTTTTTCAACACCCCACCAGTAGTCTCAAATAAGCCTCATGATATCATCACAAACCGAGAAGGATAACTTAAAAGCTCCCACCGCATTCGTTCGGATAACTTGAGCAAATGGCCTTAATAAAGACCTCCCTTCCACACTGAGCTAACATGCTTTTAGTTAGAGCCCTAAAACGTTGACATAATCTAGATTGGAGAGACACAAAACGACCTTTACGCATCCTTTCATCCGGGGTAGGGAGTCCTGTTGGAAATGTCTTTTTCCGCTTGTCCGATTCAAATAAATATTTTTTTTGGTAGAATTCAGATAAATACTAGTGTTTTGGGATGGTGTATTGCACACATCACCAGACTGGACACACAAGTTTAAGCTGTCGAACGAAGGATTTTTATCATAATCACATATTTATGTATCATATAGTAAATATCGAATTTGCTTGTTTTTATGCGGGAGAACTCGTTAAATCTTCAGTCACCTCTCTTATCATTGGGTTTGTTTTGTGATTTGTGCGATTTGAAAAATTGAAACCCTGTTGCAACTAAGAAAAATATCCATGCATGACAAAAAGTGTGTTCACACGATACAGTTTTTTTGTTTATATACAAATGTATTGTTCATGAGGTTTAAAAACAACTATTCATGTGTAACAAATATTACGATGACGTCAGGCCGAGGGATAGTGAACTCTACGCACACGCACACACGAACTAAATATTTACCTTATCTGTCTAAAAGACCCTATAAAATAAACCAATAATACTTTATTAGGCAAATCTGAGACATCTATTTTAAAATGGAACAAGTACTCAATCGACGCAAATACAGGACAGGTGTGTTGCACTAAAACCTTCGCACGGTAGTGCCACTCAGAATGCGAATCTTGCAGAAATCATTAGATAGAGAGAAAAAAGGACAACTCCGCGTCCTGGCGGTGTCTTGTTTTCGGTTTTCATCAAATCGAGAAGTGTACGACGTGATGGGTATGGATGGCAATGGTACCCGTCGCCCGCTAATCCGGTGGGTACCCGCATCAAATGGAGGAGGGTTTGGTTGAAAATTAAATCCATGAGTCTACTTAGTGATAAATATCTAAACCCATCAGGTATAGCGGGTGCGGGTCTGGAGGTCCTAAACCTATACCCTTTAACCCGCAGACCCGTCAACTCTATGTAGCCCCTACATATAAGTGTGCATGGCAAACCCTAACCCTGGTCGAGCGGCCTGACCCCGAGTCCCCCGAGCCCCCCAGGCCTCCCGACCCCTCCCGTATTCCCACCACCGCGCCGCATTCCCCCACCCCATATGCATACGGCACGCACCTCGCCTCCTAGTGGCGGTCGCACCTCGCCGCACCGGCCGTACCTCGCTTTCCAGTCGCGGTACCAAGCTCCTCGCATTACCGACCAGCGCCCGCCATGCCCTGCCTTCCTCTCCTCTTCCTCTCCCACGCCGCAATCCTCCCTGCAGTCGAGGAGCGCCATGGAGGCCGAGTCAGTGAACCAGAGGGTGTACTTGAGTAACGTGACGGACAAACTATACTACTACTATGTTCGGCCGCGCGGGACCATCAATAATATTAAGCCTATGTGCATTTGCGATTTGTTTACTAGCACTAGGAAGTAAGAGCATCTCCACTCGCCTACCCAGGAGGCCGATTCGGACGCCAAATTTCGGTGCGGACGCCGAAAACTGACCCAGTCGCGTATCCAAGGATCTGTTTTTGATCGGATTTGGGATATTTTTGGTCCGGACTACCCAGGCCGAACCAGTTTCAATCGCCTGGAACGCTCGACCAATAAATCGGCGAAAAAAATCAAAGCGGCGCGTGGACCCGCCGAGTCAGTGACGGAAGCCGAGTCGTCGTCATCCTCGGAACCACGCGACAACCGCCGGCAATAACTGCCCGTCGCGTCGGCCATGCCACTACTAGGAAAACGGCTATAGGTAATCCACACTTCTGTGGCGCTGCTAGTGGTGCCCCACGGGTAAAATAGGCGTGGCGCACTGCCTACAGGTGCCCTACGGCTAACTGTCGTAAGCGTGGCGCACATGTGGGTGGTGCGCCACGGCTATATGTGGTCCAGGGCACATGTGGCCACAGCACACATACCCGTAGCGCACTAGGTCAAGGTGCGCTACGGATGTGCAACTTAGCCGTAGGGCACTCCGCCCTAGTGCGCTACGGGGCTGTGTGTTGCAGCAACTGGGTCAACTTAGCCGTAGGGCACTCTGTCCTAGTGCCCTACGGCTAAGTGGCCTGCACCAACTCCAACCCCCCTGGATCGCCTTTTTAGGTTTTGCAAAAAAAATAAAATAATAAACACTTCAAAAAATAAAATCCTTTCATATTTAGGTAGGTAATGTGGTCTAGTTTGTAGGAAAATTAACAAACATGCATTTCGATTTTTTATGCAAAAAAAAGTCATGCCATGGTAAAATGGTCGTAACTTTTGCATACGATGTCGAAAAAAATCGTATAATATACCAAAATGACGAGAACAAGATTTCGCATCTGCTCGCAGCCACCTCCGGTCGTTTAGCGATTATTTAGATTTTCAAAATTTGAAAAGAGTAAAAAGTTACGATCAAAAGACTGTTTTTTTCTGCAGAAAAAAAAAGATGGCAACTTACCCGTAGCGCACCACTACCTAGTGCGCTACGAGTAAGTTGGACGGGATTCAAAATTTGAATCCCCACCCCGCCCACTACCCCTTTCCTTGTCCCTCCCCTTCTCTCCTTTTCCTTTTCCTTTTCCTCCCTTTTCATTTCCTTCTTCTTCTCCTCCTTCTCTTTCTCCCTCTCATTTCCTTCTTCTTCTCCTCCTTCTCTTTCTCCTTCTCATTTTCCTCCTCCTCCTTCTTCTCTTTCAACTTCTCCTCCTCTTCCTCCTCCTTGAAGTGAAGATGGTGACGGCGGCCTCCTCCTTGCAGTTCCGACGACAAGGCGGCGGGCTCCTTCTTCTCCTCCTCTTCCTCCTCCTCCTTGCAGTTCGACGACGCTGAGGCCTCCTCTTCTTCTTCTTCTTCTTCTCCTCATCCTCCTCTTCCTCCTCTTCTTCTTCTCCTCCTCCTCTTCTTCTCCTCCTCTTCTTCCTCTTCTTCTCCTCCTCCTCCTTGCAGTTCCGACGACGACGAGGTGACGACGAGGAGGCGACGACGACGACCTGCACCGACGCGCGATGGCACTGACGACGAGATCCAGATCTGTCCCTTTTTTTTAATTTTGAAATTTATATCTGTGGCGCACAGCACGTAGTGCGCCACGGTTATCGTTTCATGCGTGTGGCGCACCTGGACTACTTTCCGTGGCGCACTGGCATGTGCACCACGCCGATCTCGACACAACCGTGGCGCACCAGGCAGTGCGCCACAGCTATGAGATAGCCGTAGCGCGAGGCCCGTGCCGCACTGCTAGTGCGTCATGGATGGCCTTTTCAGGTGCGCCACGAACAGGCGTTTTCCTAGTAGTGCGCGTCGCCGATTTACGGCGCCACCGTCGCCGCCTCGGCTCCCGTGATGGACCGGCGGTCACTAACTTCCCGCCGTTTCCACTTTTCCCGCTCTCGCCGCTGCACCCCTCCCGCCCTCGCCGCTCACCTCGGCCTTTATAAGCCGTACTCCTCGCCGGAGATCTTCATACTCTCTCACAGCTCCTCCCACCCACAAGCCCAACTCCGGCGAACCTTCTCTCACCTTTCCTCCTTCTCTCACCATGGGCGAACGCTACCCATGACCGGCGCTGCGGCAACGGCGGCCGGCGCGCACCCTCGAACACAGGAGGCACGCATGCTGTACGTGGCCGGGTATATGGCACCGCCGGACACGCGGATGCCTCTGGGGTGGAAGCTGAGCGTCGGCGGCATCCCAATCCCACCAGGGCCCACGCCAGACGAGTTGCCGTACGATGTACAAGAGTACATCGCCGGCATTGACAACCCCGCCGAAGCGCAACCCGACGCCGGCGGCCAGGACGGGTCGGCGTGCTCCGGTGAACTAGGCGCCGAGGCGGATGGCGAGCATGAGCTCGTCCTCCTCCGCTTCGGCGTCCCACTCTTTCGGCATCGCCCGCCCGCCGCCGACGATCAAGTGCGCGGTTGCCTCGCGCTTCTCCGCCGTGAACACGCAGCGGTATCGTCATCGACGAGGCGCGGACAACGGCGTCGCCAACCGGCCACCCGCGCCTCGACCTACCGCCGCCGAGCCCTCCTTGCGGATATCTGGAATGGTCCAGAAGGATCGGAGAAAGCGGGCGGAAGCGCATCCTCGGCTGCGGCAGCGAGCGAGAGCAGGCCACCGGCGTCGGGCATTGTGCAGGCATGAGCTCGCCTACGGGGCACCGCTCTACGTCACGGGCGGCGACGGCAGCGAGGACGCAGCCCGTCCTACCACCATGGAGGTACGGCGACCAGCGAGGCGCTCCCGCGAGAACGGTAGCCGGCGGCAACGACGGCGGCGAGGATGACGGGCAAGCCGACCCCGGCTACACGTCGTTCTACGACAACTTCGGCATGTAGGACGGCGAAGGCATCGGTGACGGCCTTTTTTAAGTTATTATGTATTAGTTTAGTTTAAATTTGATGTAATCCGCTTATATTCGTCCAACTTAATGAAATTCGCCCATATTTAATGAATTTTAGCCGAACTTAGAAACTCGGCCTCGGTACGCGAGTGGGAAAATGGGCGTACCTAGGCCGAAAACTTGTTCCGTCCGGCAAAAAATGGACCGATTTTCTGACTGGGTTGGGTCAACGAGTGGAGATGGTCTAAGCAATCCGCAGGAATGATGAGCACTAAAGAAAGGAACAGTTCGTGTGTGCATTGGCAGGACACAGCTGTGCACGAGCTCAGCTCTCAAATCAGATCAGATCAGGTGTGTGTGTGTCAGACTGTCAGTGTGCGCGTGTGCTTGCCTGCCTGCCTGTGATACGGTGTACGTGGGTGCGGTGAGCTGGTGATCTGACTAAATTCTCGTTAAACTTATGGGTGGAAGACGATGGATCAGCACAGAAAAGAAAAGAAAAGAAAAAGGAAAAACAAAGTATAAACCTGCAAGAAGACAGCTTTCTTGACCTGCAGTGCACGGGCTTGTTCTCGGCTTGGCCGTGGAGTTTGTACGTACTGAATTTTCGTTTTCTGTTATGATGTTCAGTTGCGTGTGATGAAGGAGCGGTGATGTTTCGCGTACGCGGCACCCTCACACTGGATATTGGTGAGTGAGTCGGTAAGTGAATGGCGACTGGGCCTACCATCTCTGTACTCCCCCACACTCGGCTGCTGTGTGTGAGCAGATCAGTGGCCCGTACGAGCCTTCGTGGACTTCAGCTGGGTACTCGCTGTTGTTACTCTGCATGTACCAGTGCAGCTGTGGCCTAACAACACGTGAGTCCGCTGCGTTCCGTGTTTCTCCTTACCGTTTTCTTCAGGCTAAAAAAAACCTTTTTCCTTTTTTTTTCCTGGAGCAGCTTCTTCTTCTTCTTCTTCTTCCAACCGAGTTGCTAGAGAATCACAGAAAAAGAAATTCCAGGTTCGTCAACTCGCAAGCTGAAACTGAAGTGTCTTCTTTGTGTGCAACAAAAATTGAGGTTCTTCTTTGAAAGGAAATTGAGATTTTCATGATAGCAAAACATGACACCATTTTCGATGTTGCGGTAAATTTTACCATGCAAGTATAGGCTCAATATATATTTTTTCACATCTGAACAGATAGTGATTAAATAGCTAGGATGTGATGTGAAGTCCCTTAGGAATAGGGTTTGGTTCCTCGGCAACAAGGCTATGGTGGCCATGCATGGTGGCGTCGTAGGACATAAGAATAAGATCTTTCGACCACCTCGTTGATGTCTGTCTCGCCGGTGTGTAGATGGGGGTAGCCGGTAGGGGATCGTCTCTCCATGATCTTGGTCATCATGTTTTGGTGCTTCTTCTTCGATCGACAAGATTCGACTTCGTCGAGGAGGTACTCAGGTTAGGTCTCTTGTTTGGTTGAATCCTCTTCACCGCCTTTGCCTTTTTCTTTGGGACGATGATATGTTTCTCCGATTCCGGTCACGAGCTTCTTATAGCTCCAACGATGAATTTCAGTTGTTGTGTCAACAACGTTTTCATGGCTCCAACATGGTTCAAAGGCCCACAGGCATGGTAGAAATTCGCTCACGGTGTGCCACCCACAAATGCAGGAGCAAGATGAAGTCAATCCTTCGGGGATGAGTGTAATTTCGTTTTTGAGGAATGACCCTATAAGAGTTGGTTGATCGTAATGTACAGGCTTGGCATTTTCACAACAGCGAAACAATGACACTATTTTAAGATTTTATATTTAGATTGTCATTTTATCCTTAAATCACAGTAATCTTACTATTTTGTGGTCTGATTTGTACTCCGTCCGTTTTGTTTTGACATTGCACCACGTGTCTCTAAGGTGTCTGAGCTGGTTTGCGCAGACCTGCTGAAGGTCAATGTTCTTCCAGGACAAGCCACTACACCCAACGGCAGCCTCATTTATCCACGGATGGGTATTTTTTTCCTTTTTTGGATCTTTGCACATGTATAGATATTTAGGCATCATAGTTCTTAAAAAGTAACAGATTAGTCGTTCATGCATCGTTCAAGCAAAATTTAGTATAATCATTTGAATTCAAGTAGAAATAAAAGAAAGGCATGTTGGCTTCCAACATGATTTTGATTTCACATATGTTTAACCAAATATTTTTGGAGTTGATTGTGAGTTGCACGGTCTCGTACTCACGATGGATTGTGAGAAAATCTGCAAAGTCATTCGGTGGACCGAGCTGAGGCGTAACAAATTCACCCTAAAATTCCCACCCATGGCCGTATACGTTGTCATCGTGTTCTTTCTCAACGATCATGTTGTGTATAATCATACGTGGTCACCGGCAACTCCATATGTAAGCATCCTCATAGTCACGGTCTATTTCTATTAATAAGTAAAGCCAATTTTACATGTGTCATCCTTCTTTAGCCGGAAGTAGTCATCCTTCTTTTAGAACCCATTTTCTCATTTAGCTTCCTCTAATCTGATTTTTACGGACCTCTCCAGCGTCGCTCTCCGCGGAGCGACTCCGAAGGCAATCTGCGTCCCCGCCGCCCGTCCTCTATTCCAGAAGATCCTGGCCGGCGCCCCCCTCTCGGCAAAGAACGAAGGGAAGGAGAGAGTATATCAGTGGCGGCTCCATGGGCGGTTGGTGGGGCGGCGGCGAAGGTACTTGGTGGCGTAGTCTCGATGATCGGGGCTTGTAGCCAGGGCGGCGTTGAGGAGGCGGACGACGAGCTCCGGCAATATCCTACTGACATGGTGGTGGGTCCAGGTCCTAGTCCTTTGGGCCTAATCTAGACCGGCCAACTGCTATGGATGGATTTCATGGATGCTTGTTGAACATGCAATGGACGTCGCCTAGAGAGGGGTGAATAGAATTTTAAAATTATTATAGTTTATGTTGGAATTATGCCCTAGAGGCAATAATAAAGATGTTATTATTATAATTCTTGGTCATGATAATGTTTATATTCCATGCTAGAATTGTATTAAGCGGAAACTTTAATACTTGTGTGGTTTGTGAACAACACCGTGTCCCTAGTACGTCTCTATGGACTAGCTCATTGATCAATGATGGTTAAGGTTTTCTAACCATAGACATGAGTTGTCAATTGATAATGAGATCATATCATTGGGAGAATGATATGGTGGATAGACCCAAACTAAGCGAAGCAATTAGATCGTGTCATCGTGTTCGTCTTTGCGAAGCTTTTCTTATGTCAAATATTGTATTCCTTAGACCATGAGATAATACAACTCCCTGGTATCGGAAGAAAGCTTTGAGGTCATCAAACGTCATCCTATGAGAGGATGATCATAAAGGTGTCTCTCAGGTGATCGGAAAGTATCTGTTGGGTTGTATGTATCGAGATGGGATTTGTCCCTCCCAAGTCGGAGAGATATACTTCGGGCCCACTCGGTAATCGATATCAACACCGCTTGCAAGCATGTGGTTAAGGAGTTAGTCACGAAGTGATATCGGATTACGGAACGAGTAAAGTACTTGCTGTGAACGAGATTGAACTAGGTATAACGATACCGACGATCGAATCTCGGGCAAGTAAAATATCGCGAGACGAAGGGAATATATATATGGGATTGATTGAATCCTGGCATCGTGGTTCATCCGATATGATCATCGATGAATGTGTGGGAGTCAATATGGGTGCCCAGACCCCGTTGTTGATTATTGATAGAAGATCATGTCTGCATATTCTCGAACCCGCAGGGTCACACACTTAACGTGTCTCGACGCTAGGATAGATTGGATACTTGGTTTATGAATTTGTGTTCGGAGTCTCGGATGGGATCCGGGATATCACGAGAGGTTCCGGAATGGTCCGGAGAATAAGATTCATATAAGGCAGTGCAGTTTTTGGAGTTCGGAATTGTTCCGGATTAATCGGTATTATACCGGAAGCTTCTAGAACCTTCCGGAAGGGGGCCAACGTGGTCCCACCTTCCGGGAGGGGGCATGGGCTTATGAGGGAGTGTCCTGGCCGCATTGGGCCAGGGGCACAAGGCCCCATAGGGCCCAGCCGATCCTAGATAAGTTTAAATTCGTTTAAACTAGAGATAGGGTTATCTAGATAAGGGGAGAGTTTAAATTGTTTAAACTAGAGATAGGCTTGGAGGAGGGGCTAGGGCTGGCCGCCACCACCCCCTCTATATATAGAGGGCTGGTGCGCCCCCTCCCCCCACACACATCTCCTCCAAGCCCTAGTAGCCCTGCTGCCTTCCTCTCTCCCTCCCGACTGTTTGTAGGCGAAGCCCTGCAGAAATTCTCCACCAAATACACCACGCCGTGTTGTAGATCCAATCTATCTCTCCACCATACTTGCTGGTCCGAGGAAGGAGGAGACGTCGAGGTGCTGCACGTGTGCATCTCACGGAGGCACCGCCACTTGTGGTGCTAGATCGGATCGGATCGCGAGGAGGAGAAGCGAGTACGACTACATCACCCACGTTAAATGAGCGTTCGTTGCGAATCTTCAAGGGTATGAAGATCTACTCCAATCTCTCGTTGTTTGCATCTCCTAGATTAGATCTTGGCTTTCCCTCTGCTTCCGTAGAAAATTTTGATTTACTATGCTGCGAAACCCTTGATGGTATCGAGCTAGATCTATGCGTAGATGTGATTCACGAGTAGAAACGCAACATGGTTGTTGCGGCGTTGATGTTTTCTGTTGCAAGCCTCTTGTTCGTGTTCTTCTTATGACGGGATAGTGAGATTGAAGCGGTCCAGGCCAACCTTACGCGGCGTCGTTCATGAGACCGGCTCCGCACTTGACGTGTGGCTTGTACCACACATGCGGCTGGTGGATGTCAGTTTCTCTCACTATAGTTGTCATGGGATTAACACCGGAGTTTGGCAACCATAATATCACCGTTGTGGCTTTCTGTAGGTAAGAATCGTTCTTAGCATCTACTCCCATGAGCCACGTAAAACATGCAACAACAAAGTAGAGGCGTCTAACTTGTTTTTGCAGGGAGTGTTTTCTGTGATATGGTATGGCCCAAGATGTGATGTGTATATTGTATGCGATGATCATGTTTTGTAATGTTTCACGACTTGCATGTCGATGAGTACACAACCGACAGGAGCCATATGGTTGTCTTTATAATTGTGTATGACCTGCGGGTCAACTTCTTATACGCCATGTAATAGCTTTACTTTATCGCTAAGTAGTTAGCAATAGTTGTAGTTGCTATTCGTGATGGAGGCAATCATGGTGGAGTGATGGAGATCATGCCGGAACGCACAAGATGGAGATCATTCTTGAAGATTGGCTATACCATGTCACATAAAGTTATATGCATGTGATGTTTATCCTTTTATGTATCTTATTATGCTTAGATCATGACGGTAGCATTATAAGATGATTCCTCACTTAAAGATCAAGATAAAACTATGTTCTCCCCAAAGTATGCACCGTTGCGAAAGTTAAATCGTGTCCAAGCATCACGTGATGATCGGGTGCTATAGACTCTACGCTCACATACAACGGGTGCAAGCCAGTTTTGCACACGCGGAAATACTTGGGTCTAACTTGACGAGCCTAGCATGTACAGACATGGCCTCGGAACACAAGAACCGAAAGGTTAAGCATGAGTCATATGAATGATATGATCGACACTTCGTTGTCCACCATTGAAACCACATCTCTTCTCGTGATGATCGGATTAGGTGTGGTGAATTTGGATCGTGTTCACTAAGCAACTTGAGGGATGTTGAATTTAGTGGGAGTTCATCTAGTAATTTGATTAAGTCGAACTATTTATCATGAACATAGTCTAAATTGTACTTGCAAATCTGTAGATCACATGGCCAAGTCCAACTTCAACTTCAACGTTTTCTGAGAAAGAAAAGCTTAGAAACAATGGGTCTAACTTCACCAACTGGTTCCCGCAATCTAAGAATCATTACATGCTGGCGGACAAAGGACTATGTCCTTGAGAAAGCGTTAGGTAACCCCCGTTGCAAGCTACGCTGATGAGAAAGCCGTCTATCGATCAAGAAAGATGATTATGGTGTGATTAAGAGCACCATGTTGTTTGCTATGGAACCGAACTTCAAAATCGTTTTGAAAACTATCCGGGCCCTTTGAGATTCTCGAGGAGCTGAAAACCATGTTTGGACTCAGGCCCGTTCTGAGAGATATGAGATCTCTGAGAAGTTCTTTACCTGCAAGCTGGAGGAAGGGAGTTCCGTTAGTGAGCACGCCATTAAGATGTCGGGCCACACTCAACGCCTTGAGCAACTGGACTGCAAGATTCCAGGAGCTCAAGATTGACAGGGTTCGCAATCACTCCTCCCGGCTACAAAAGTTTTGTAGTGACTCACAATCAGATTGGTTCCATCGATACGATCACCGAGCTCTTCGCAAAGTGAAGGCTGCGGAGGTGGACATAAAGAAGGATAATCATGTGTTGATGGTCAACAAGCCCTCCTTTAAGAAAGGTAAAGGTGCAAAGAAGCCCTTCAAGAAAGGCGGCGGCAAGCGCCTTGCCCCTCATGAGAAGAAGCTAAAGTCTGGACCCAAGCCAGAAACTGAGTGCTTCTATTGCAAGGACAAGGGTCCTTTGGGCATAGAATCGTCGAACTACTTAGCGGACAAGAAGGTGGCACCATCAAAGGTATATTTGATATACATGTTATTGATGTTTTCCTTACTAGCCCTCGTTGTAGTGCACGGTATTTGATCTTGGTTCAGTTGCTAATATTTGTAACTCAAAGCAGAGCTACGGAATAGGCAATGACTGCGAGGATGAGGTGACGATCTTGGCGTTAAGCGGATCATGAGTTGATGTGATGGCCGTCGGCACGCTCTCCTTAGTTTTTACTTCGTGATTAGTTTTAAACCTTAATTAATGTTATTATGTGCCTGCGTTGAGCATGAACATTATATCTGGATCGTGTTTATTGCAAGACGGTTATTCATTTAAATCGGAGAATAATGGTTGTTCTATTTATATGAGTAACATCTTTTATGGTCATGCACCTCTTGTGAATGGTTTATTTCTTCTAAATCTCGAAAGGGATGAAACACACATCCATAACATTGAGGCTAAGAGATGCAAAGTAGATAGTGATAATACTACTTATTTGTGGCAATCGTCTAGGTCATATTGGTGTAAAGCGCATGAAGAAACTCCATTCGATGGACTTTTGGAGTCTCTTGATTTTGAATCATTTGACACATGCGAACCATGCCTCATGGGCAAGATGATCAAAACCCGTTCTCGGTATGATGGAGCGAGCAACGGACTTGTTGGAAATCATACATACCGATGTATGCGGACCGATGAGTGTTTGATTGACGGTGGATATCGCTATTTTCTCACTTTTACAGATGACTTAAGTAGATATGGGTATATCTATTTAATGAAACATAAATCTGAAAACGTTTGAAAAGTTCAAAGAATTTCAGAATGAAGTGGAGAACCATCGTAATGAAAGATTAAGTTTCTACGATCCGATCGTAAAGGCGAATATTTGAGTTATGATTTTCTCACGCATCTCAAGGCAAGTGGAATCGTTTCACAACTCACGCCACCGGAACACCACAGCGCAATGGTGTGTCTACGAGCAGCGAATCGAACCCTATTAGATATGGTCCGATCGATGATGTCTCTTACTGATTTGCCGTTATCATTTTGGGGTTATGCATTAGAAACCGCTGCATTCACTTTAAATAGGGCTCCATCTAAATCCGTTGAGACGACACCGTATGAACTGTGGTTTGGTGCTAAACCTAAGTTGTCGTTTCTTAAAGTTTGGGGATGCGAAGCTTCGCCAAGAAGTTGATGCGGACAAGCTCGAACCCAAAGCGAATGCGTCTTCATAGGATACCCTAAGGAAAACTATTGGGTATACCTTCTATCACAGTAATGGAGGCAAAGTGTTTGTCAGAAGAACGGTTCCTTTCTTGAGAAGGAGTTTCTCTCGAAAGAAGTGAGTGGGAGGAAAGTAGAGCTACACGAGGTTATTGAACCTTCTCTTGAATTGGAGAGTAGCGCAACACCTGAAATTGTTCCAGTGCCGCCTGCACCAACAATAGAGGAAGCTAATGACAAGGATCATGAAGCTTTGGGACGATCTACTCTTGAACGTCGCAGTTGACAAGGTCGCGTGCCCTCCCGAGTGGTGCGGAACCTGTCTCGACCGTCTTGTTAGTAGAAGACAGAACCACGAACTATGAGGAAGCGATGATGAGCCTAGACTCGAGAAATGGCTAGAAGCCATGAACCGAATTGGGATCCATGAGCGAAAACCAAGTATGGACTTTGGTGGACCCTCCTAGCGGCCGAAAGGCCGTTGAGTGCAAATAGATCTTCAAGAAGAAAAGCGGACGCGATGGTAATGTTACCGTCTATAAAGCACGGCTTGTTGCGAAAGGTTTTCGACAAGTTCAAGGTGTTGACTACGATGAGACTTTCTCTCCGTAGCGATGTTTAAGTCCATTCGGATTTTATTAGCAATTGCTGCGTTTCATGATTATGAAATATGGCGATGGATGTCAAGATCGTTCCTCAATGGCAACATTGATGAAGAGTTGTATATGATGCAACCCGAAGGTTTTGTCGATCCTAAGGATGTCGATAAAGTATGCAAACTTCAGCGTTCCATTTATGGATGAAGCAAGGATCTCGAGTTGAACCTTCGCTTTGATCAAGTGATCAAGAGCTTTGGATTTGTTCCAAATTGCTACTAAGCTTGCATCTACAAGAAAGTGAGTGGGAGCTCGGACGCTTACGGTACTATATGTGGATGACATATTGATTATTGGAAATGACATCAACATGCTTAACGATGTGAAGAGTTATTTGAACAAGTGTTTTTAATAAAGACCTAGGTGAAGCTGCTTATATATTGGGCATCAAAATCTATAGAGATAGACAAAGACGCCGATAGCTTTAAGCGAGTACATACCTAGACAAAGTTCAAAAGGTTCAGAATGGATAAGGCATTGAAAGGTTCAGTGCCTATGTTGTCGTAAGATATTGAGCAAGGCTCTGTCCATTCTGATAAATGATAGAGAAGCTATGAGCAAAGTGCCTTATGCCTCGCCATAGGTTCCATTATGTATGCCATCTTTGTGTACTAGACGGATGTGTCCAATGCTCTTAGTTTGACGAGCAGATATCAAAGTGATCCAGAGTGGAACATCGGACAGCCGTGAAGAACATCCTAAGGTACCTAAATAGGACTAAAGAAATGTTCTTATTCTATGGGGGTGATGAACATTGTCAGAAAAGGTTACGTCGATGCTAGTTTCGACAACCGACAAGGATGATCATAAATCTCGAACGTGATACGTGTATATTTGAATGGAGGAGCTGTGAGCTGGAGAAGCTGCAAGCAAAGCGTGATCGCGGGATCTACAGTAGAAGCGGAATACATGGCTGCTGCAGAAGCGTCAAGTGAAGGAGTTTGGATCAGAAACTTCATCACTGAGCTTGGTGTGGTTCCAAGTGCATTGGACCCACTGGAGATATTGTGTGACAACACTGGCGCCATAGCACTCGCTAAGGAACCAAGATATCATCCAAAGACCAAGCATATCAACCGCAAGTTTCATATAATCCGAGATTATATAGCAGATGGAGATCTGAAGATCAGCAAAGTACATACAGATCTGAATGTCGCAGATCCATTGACTAAACCTCTTCCACGTGTAAAACATGATCAGCCTCATTGCCATGGGTGTGAGATTGTTGCCGATGTAAACTAGATTATTGACTCTAGTGCAAGTGGGAGACTGTTGGAATTATGCCCTAGAGGCAATAATAAAGATGTTATTATTATAATTCTTGTTCATGATAATGTTTATATTCCATGCTAGAATTGTATTAAGCGGAAACTTTAATACTTGTGTGGTTTGTGAACAACACCGTGTCCCTAGTACGCCTCTATGGACTAGCTCATTGATCAATGATGGTTAAGGTTTCCTAACCATAGACATGAGTTGTCAATTGATAATGAGATCATATCATTGGGAGAATGATATGGTGGACAGACCCAAACTAAGCGAAGCAATTAGATCGTGTCATCGTGTTCGCTCTTTGAAGCTTTTCTTATGTCAAATATTGTATTCCTTAGACCATGAGATAATACAACTCCCTGGTATCGGAAGAAAGCTTTGAGGTCATCAAACGTCATCCTATGAGAGGGTGATCATAAAGGTGTCTCTCAGGTGATCGGAAAGTATCTGTTGGGTTGTATGTATCGAGATGGGATTTGTCCCTCCCAAGTCGGAGAGATATACGTCGGGCCCACTCGGTAATCGATATCAACCCCGCTTGCAAGCATGTGGTTAAGGAGTTAGTCACGAAGTGATATCGGATTAGAACGAGTAAAGTACTTGCTGTGAACGAGATTGAACTAGGTATAACGATACCGACGATCGAATCTCGGGCAAGTAAAATATCGCGAGACGAAGGGAATATATATATGGGATTGATTGAATCCTGGCATCGTGGTTCATCCGATATGATCATCGATGAATGTGTGGGAGTCAATATGGGTGCCTGCACCCATTGTTGATTATTGATAGAAGATCATGTCGCATATTCTCGAACCGCAGGTCACACACTTAACGTGTCTCGACGCTAGGATAGATTGGATACTTGGTTTATGAATTTGTGTTCGAGTCTCGATGGGATCCGGGATATCGCGAGAGGTTCCTAATGGTCCGAGAATAAGATTCATATAAGGCAAAGGCAGTTTTTGGAGTTCGGAATTGTTCCGGATTAATCGGTATTGTACCTAAGCTTCTAGAACCTTCGGAAGGGGGCCAACGTGGTCCCACCTTCCGGGAGGGCATGGGCTTATGAGGGAGTGTCCTGGCCGCATTGGTCCAGGGGCACAAGGCCCCATAGGGCCCAGCCGATCCTAGATAAGTTTAAATTCGTTTAAACTAGAGATAGGGTTATCTAGATAAGGGGAGAGTTTAAATTGTTTAAACTAGAGATAGGCTTGGAGGAGGGGCTAGGGCTGGCCGCCACCACCCCCTCTATATATAGAGGGCTGGTGCGCCCCCCCACACACATCTCCCTCCAAGCCCTAGTAACCCCGCCGCCTCCTCTCTCCTCCCGATTTGCTTGCGTGGCCTCACGAAATTCTCCACCAAATACACCACGGCGTCGTTGTGTAGATCCAATCTATCTCTCCACCATACTTGCTGGTCCGAGGAAGGAGGAGACGTCGACGTGCCGCACGTGTGCATCTCACGGAGGCAACGACACTTGTGGTGCTAGATCGGATCGGATCGCGAGGAGAAGTAGTACGACTACATCACCCACGTTCCGATTTAACGCTCATTGCAGGAATCTTCAAGGGTATGAAGATCTAATCCAATCTCTCTCGTTGTTTGCATCTCCTAGATTAGATCTTGGCTTTCCCTCTGTTCGCTTCCGTAGAAAATTTTGATTTACTATGCTGCGAAACCCTTCAGTTTAGGCTCAAATAAATGCGGAATAAAACTAATGTTTAATTTACTGAACACAAAACCTAACCACTAGGTTCATCTAAGTGCACCAAGAACCTATGCTAAGCAATACAAGCAACAAGGTGACAACAAGATGAAATACTTCAAGCACGATGGTAATCACAAAGTAAAGTGCATAAGTAAAGGGATCAGTTGAGAGATAACCGATAGACGCGAAGACGGAGATTTTTATCCCAAAGTTCACTTCCAAAGAAGCTATGTCTCCATTGGAGAGGTGCGCTGGCTTAATGCTCTCCGAACGCCACAAATGGCTCACCTTGGGGTGTGGTCGCTCAATTCTCATCCAACGCCACACAAGGCCACATCCCAGATGCGAAGGCACGCAACTCACCGACGCCACAACAGGCTCATCCTATTCTCCAGTGAGCTCGCCATAAAGGCCTACTCATGATCCACTAAGGGGCACTTGAGGGCAGTCACCAAAATCCGTACAAGGTTGGGGCTATCTGCACAACTCAATTGAAGGCTCCCAACAACAAAGCCACAAAAGTCAACAAAGACACAACAGGCAAAAAATCCACAACAAGAGAGAAACAAGCCCACGAGCCCACAAGCTTGTACTCGCCGAATCTCTATGGAGAACTCAAACCTATGCAACAAATGCAAGGGTAGGTCCTTCTCTCCCAAATTCCAACAAAGCTACAAAAGCTATTGGGGAAATAAGGGAGGAAGAACACAAGAGGAGAACACAAAACTCTCCAAGATCTAGATCCCAATAATTCCTTCACAAAGAAGGGATTTGGTTTAGGGGGATTATAGATCTAGATATCCTCACTCAAATCCCTCAAAAAGATGCAAGAATCATAGGAGGGGGAAGGGGAGAGGGAAAGCTCTTCATGGTCAACAATGGAGGAGAGAGAGAAAGTCAAGAACCAAGAAAAGAGCTTGTGCCCATGAAGGGGAAGAGGAGCCTCTTTTAAAGGGCTCTCGGATCTGACCGTTTGGGCATTTACTACCCTGGCCGGAACTTCTAGTGGAAGGCCGGAACTTCCGATGGCACCCAGCCAACGGTCAGAAAACGACGATGTGAAAGACGGAAAAATGAGCCTGGTTGAAACTTCCGCCGGTCCACCGGAACTTCCGCTGAGACCGGTACTACCGGCAGAAATTCCAACCAAAGATCCGACAAATAGAGCACATAAAAAACAGAGGTTATAGTACGTGAGCGGAAGTGGAGCCAGAATTTCAACCGGTACTACCGACGACAATTAGGCCCGAGCGGTATTTCCGGTGCAACTTCTGGTCCAGATTCCGCTAAATTAGAACAACCAGACAGAGAAGATACATAAGCTGTGGGTAAGAAGTGAAGGGATACGGGTAGGCTACACTAGCGCAAATCAAAAAATTCTACCACGTAAATCAGGAATATTGTTTTCATAAATCACGGGATTACCACTAGACGCGCAGTTGCGGAACTTGATGAAGCGCGTCGAGGCAGTGCAGACGTTCCACGTCTCCTCCTTGTCCTCGCCCACCCAGCAGCTCCTGCGCTGCGCTCGTCCGAAAAGTGCTAGATGCACCTCGAGGTATCCACACGTGCGGGGTGGAAGCGTCAGACGCCGGACTGCTAGGTCCGCACGCGACACAGGCGTGAGGAGTGGCGGCTGGGGAGAATGGTCTAACCTTGGTCAGCTCGCCCCACCCTCCCTTATATAGGCGTCCCTAGTGGGCTTATACATTAGCAGCCCATTAGTAGCCTAAGCCTGGTTTAATTCTGATCCAGTCCTCATTAGGCTTCCAACCCCTTAAGTATGTGACCCTATAGGTTCATATACGTATAGACATGACACGAATACACTTATTCTATCAATAGTTGGGAGCGGCCTCTAGCAAGACGTGTCAACTCCTAAACGCATACAAAGATCATATCGGACGAACCATCACAAGGTTTAGTACATGTCTTTCCCTTTGTCTCATTATATTTCGTCTAGCTCCAAGTTGACCTCCCTTTTCTCGATATTGTGATTCAGGATCCCTTTACTAGGTTAACTCTTAACCTAATGTAGCACGGCCATGCATTTCTGGATCAAATCACTCGCCTAGAGATATCTCTCTCAAGTAGAGAGGAGCAAATCCCATCTTGATTGACCATGCCTTGTAGTATGCTTCAGGACAAATCCGAAAGCTACCTTTATAACTACCCAGTTACGAAGTAGCGTGTGATAGCCCCAAAGTAGATCGATCCACATCTCAAGTACATGCGACAAACTTAGGTCTAAGGACAAAACGTACACGATGTGCAGAGAGAGCTGCAATCACAATTGCCAGTCTCAAGTTGGGTCAGTCCAACCCCATGTTCATAACATGTGTCCACATCATTGGTTTGACATCTCCATGTCTATGACTTGTGAAACATAGTCATCAGTCAATCAATGTGCTAGTCTAATATTCACGTGTGTCCTCACATGAACTCCGACTAGGGACAACTATTAAATAACCATACAAGTATAGAGTCTTACAAACAATTCACATAATTGCCAATCAATACAAGTTGCCTGATATGGATATTCAAGGAACATTACAATAACTTATGGATACATAAGAAATATAATCATCTCTATGATTGCCTCTAGGGCATATTTCCTTCAAGAAGCACTAGAACTTCCACCAGAACTACCGGCGATAAAAATCCCTAGCGGTACTACCGGTGGCTAGCCGGAACTTCTGGACATGGAAACTCCAGAAACCAAAACTGCAATAACTTTCGCATCCGAACTCCAAACAATATGAAACCATTTTTGTTGGAAAGGTACAGACGATTAGGATCCAACAAAGGGAGAAAATACGATGAATATATGTGATTTATCTTCCAGGTGTGGAGCCAGAAAAGTCGCAAGATCAACAACCGCAATAAGATATGCAAGGGAAATCCTTATTTGATGAATTAGAGCTTGTTATGATGATAACCACAAGCTCTAGACTCTCCCATGGACAATAACCAACTAACAACCAAGAAATATGATGCTATGTATGCAAAGGTTTGAGCTCTCTCCGAACGATGCGATCGAGTCACCCGCTTGAGAGCCCTTCTTGATAGTACGGCTATCTATCCTAAACCCGATCTCCCAACTAACAACACGAGACCGGTAATAGAGAATCCCTATCAAGATGGATACCGTCTTGACCTTCTCAAGTTGGAACACCTTTCTTGATTGCTCTTGCTCGCTCTTGCTTGATGAAGACTTGCAAATTTCTCCCCCATACTTCATGGGGAGACCTCTTCTTTGGACTTATATTTATCACTCCATGATCACCGAGGATGGCAAGCTCCAAGCATGAGATCTTCTAGAGAAGGCGCATCTTGAGCTTGCACTCTTCATTCCTTCTTGAGTGTTGATCCATCGAGATACAACTCTCGCACTTTACTTGATCAACCTTCAAAGTCCTTCTTTCGTCATGATTCCAATGGGCACAAAGCCCTTGGACATTTCTTCTTGTCCTTCTTCATTTCTTCAACATTCAACATTCAACACATGGCCCAAGCGATGCCAATGGACAAAGCTATAAGTGAAACTCAATTTACACATTAGTTCATAGAAATTGTCATTAATTACCAAAACCCCACATGAGGGCATACATGCCCTTTCACTTGTGCCACCGCATCCTCCCATGCTACTCCTGAGCCGGTCGGCGGTGTGGGGACTGCTAGATCAGCATGAATAAAGGTGGCAGACCTAGGGTTCCTTCTCTTGCATAAAGATGAAGATCGACCGGATGCTTGTCCCCATCGACTTGTGAAGTGTCGTGTTCTGGAAGGCTCCATCAGCGAGCTCCACTAGGCTCATCATGCTTAGAGTTTGCTGGTTTGGAAGGGATTTGATGGTGCGCACCCGTGTGTTTTCTCTGATCGTTTGGTTCCAGTGAGAGCTCTACGAAGCTCAGCCAGCTTTTACTAAGGGTGTGCATACCCGGTTTCACACGGTTTAGGCATGTTAATTTTTTGTACTAGATCTGGGGCAAGATTCAATTTGTGAAAGGAAATGAACTAGGTGATTGAGGGCCGGTTTGGACGGTTTCCACAGTTTGCAATTTTGCCCACCCCTAGTTGTTACCATTACGGGGCAAGCTTTCCTGCTCCTTGGTGAATTCAATTGGTGGAGAGTGCCATGGAAGCCGAGATCTGGGGACTAGCAATGATGATTCGAATCTCTGTGGTGATGAGGAATGGTTTGGTGGTTCGTGAATTGGAGCAGCGGCATGGAAGTGAGGGCCAAAGAACAAGAGAAGTTCAAAGTCATACCTCTTAGAATGAAAATCCAAAGTCTGGCCTTAATTGGTTGTGCTTGGCAATGGCCTTATTGAAGGTATTGTTTTGAGAGAGAGGACTTTTTTCAGGGTAAAAACCTAAGATCTATGACCTGGCAATGCCGGTGCTTGAGCAATGTATCCTTTTTGAAGGCGTCGCTTTTAGAGAAGCTGGATTTCTGGTGCTATCTTAGTGATGTAAGTACTGCAGTTACAAGAAATAGATCATTGTACTGAGACTTTTCATTTTGCAATTTTTCTTCCTTTTTGTCTGTGTGCATCTATAATTTCGCTAGGGCAATGCATTATTGTAGAGACTAGGTGTAATTGGTATCTTTACGATAATAATATATGCTTTTCGTCAAAAATAATCATAAGCCCTCGCTCTGTGAAGAAGATGCATGAATTTTTTTGTCGACATCCAAAAGCGTCGCCCAAAAAGAGAGGTCTTATACAACGGATTGTACGGTGGAAGTAGTCTGGCGACATGGACCACGGGCGTGCACGACGTGGTGGCAACCAAGACCATAGGCATGCGGTCAGAACGACATCGAGAGACTTGGTCATCGTACATCTACCTGTTATAAATGCAACAAGCAAATAACAAAGAACGAAAAGAAAATCACAATAGGGGACACACGATTTTAACATGGAAAACTTCTCCAACAAAAAGAGGAAAAAATCACGGACGACAACCAGCGAAACTACACTATAACAACAAGTGTTTACACAACACCAAAAAATTCATAGATGTAACTTATCCCAGCCAGCGACTTACAAGAGGTGTATATAGTGCAAACCTAGGTCTTCAACGATCCATATTCGGCGATAGGCCTCACTCTGCTCGTTATAAGTTAGACTCCTTAATAAATTTGGATTGTACTTCAACACTACCAAAATGCACAAACTGGTAGCGGAATAGGCCATGTAGGCTAGGTGGCGATGCAACGGTGGAAGGACGAGATGCTCTGGAACGGACGAGGAGATTGATATGACCACCGTGTGACTGGATGGCGAGCCAAACAAGACAAAATGACGCACGACTAGATATGCAGTTTATCCACGCCAAGTGGAAATACAGCAAACCGGCCAATCCTCTGGGCATCTGGTCGGACCAGTGGCGGAGCTAGCTCACTGCCGGAGCCCGGGCAAGGTCTACCAGCGATGCCGCTGGCCGAAATTTTCCTAGCTAAATATGGCTGCTAATTCATGTGCAAATCCCAACACTTAAAGGAGATGCTCCAGCTGAGCCCGGGCAGCTGCCCAGGGTCGCCGGGAGCTGGCTCCGCCACTGGGTCGGACAGATTCAGACAAGCCGTTGAAGATAAGGTGTCAACTGGGATCCTGTCAAAATCTCACTTGTACTTCATTTATCAAAATCTAGTTTAAATGTTGAGCAAAAAATTAACTAAATTTTGACAAATGGATTAGAAATATGACTTTAAACGCCTTAGTTGGAGCTGCCCTAAGCTGTATTCTCCGTTTTGAAATCGAGATGACAGAAACGTTGCGGGGCCACCGAAATAGTCGACAGATAAGAAGAGGAAGAGCGAGAAGGCTGTTGCTAGGCTGAACACGCGCCTCCCGTCGTCCGCCGAACAAACGAGCCAGATTGCGATTCCACTCCACAGTTGTCCAACCAGACAGGCTGCACCGCCACGCCATGGCCTTGGCGACGCCGCTCCGCCACCTCCTCGCTGGGCAGCCCGCGGCTCCGGAACCCACCGGAACGACCGCGTCCCTCACCACGCAGCGCGCCTTCCCTCCCCACAACCACCGCGGCCGCCTCCGCGCCAGGTTCGCCGCGTCGCCGGCGTCCCCTGGGCCCACCAGGGACGTGGCCACGGCGGCTGCGGGGGCGGCGGGGCGGCCCACGGTGCTGGTCACGGAGAAGCTGGGCGCCGCGGGGCTGGAGCTGCTGCGGTCGTTCGCGAACGTGGACTGCGCGTACGAGCTCACCGCGGAGGAGCTCCGCGCCAAGGTGTCGCTGGTGGTGCGCAGCGCGACGCGGGTGTCGCGGGAGGTGTTCGAGGCGGCGCGCGGCCGGCTCCGCGTCGTCGGCCGCGCCGGCGTGGGGATCGACAACGTCGACCTGCAGGCCGCCACCGAGGCCGGCTGCCTCGTCGTCAACGCCCCCACCGCCAACACCGTCGCCGCCGCCGAGCACGCCGTCGCGCTCCTCGCCGCCATGGCGCGCAATGTCGCCCAGGCCGACGCGTCCCTCAAGGCCGGTACGTACGCCTCTAGTTTCTCCGAACAAATGCTGTGCACCACAGCCCTGCAACGGATAAGGTGGATATGTACTTACGGGAGCAATTTGGTTGATCGCGAAATGTTACGATGTTTTCTGATCAACGCGCATTGTTAGACGAATTTTCATGTACAGGCATCTGTATATTAACTCCCTTCTGAACTTTCAGTATGGAAATATGTTCTGCTCCGAGCAGTTCATTTTCAGCACAGAATCTAGCGAGCAGAGATGTGCTTTCAGCTTTTACCAACATTTAACCCTGTCCAGTGAGCATCTGTTGCGCTACTGGATAGGAGTATGTGATCATTGCAGCTTCGCTCTTGTCGTTGCCAGCTAGATTTCTGGCAAGTCATGTTGCATTAGCACATTGAAATTCCAGACTAAACTGCATACATTTGAGGCATTCTGGACAAGAACCCATTGTTGGGTTCAGAAATGTATCAACATGGCAGGTTGGCATAGGAACTCTTCGCTGATGTGAAATGCTAAGTGGCTGTTGCAAGGCCTATGACGCTGGACATACTACACATACACTGATATAGTGTCGTCCTTTGCTTTTTTGCATATTCAGGAAAATGGCAGCGTAGCAAATTTGTTGGTGTTTCCTTGGTCGGGAAGACACTAGCTATTATGGGATTTGGAAAGGTTGGCTCTGAAGTTGCCCGGCGTGCGAAAGGACTTGGAATGGATGTCATTGCTCATGACCCTTATGCTCCTGTTGATAGAGCCCGGGCTATTGGCGTGGATCTTGTATCGTTTGATGAGGCCATCTCTACTGCAGACTTCATATCGCTGCATATGCCTCTTACACCATCAACAACAAAGCTTTTCGATGACGAGACTTTTGCAAAAATGACAAAAGGAGTTAGGATTATCAATGTTGCAAGGGGTGGAGTAGTTGACGAAGAAGCATTGCTCAGAGCACTTGATAATGGGACTGTTGCTCAGGTAGTTTTTTTTTTGATAATGCGTAATATTGCTGTCAAACAGTTTTCATTACATATTCTTCTTATATCATTTTTAATTCTTTATACTGTGTTATTTAGCATCAACAACACACATTTCTTATTTTTTGCTCCAAAAACGTTCCCCTTGCCTTTTTCCATGACTGCTTTGCGATGTGAATCAGGCAGCCCTAGATGTGTTTTTTGAAGAACCACCGCCAAAAGACAGCAAGTTAGTACACCATGAAAATGTCACAGTGACGCCGCACCTTGGAGCTAGCACAACAGAAGCACAGGTTCGCTGTTTTTTATGTAACAATCTTTGTACTCCATATAACCAGCTTATCATCTTAGCTCTGCTCGCTGTTCGTCTACAGGAAGGCGTAGCCATTGAAATTGCGGAGGCTGTTATCGGTGCGTTGAAAGGTGATCTTGCTGCTACTGCTGTTAATGCCCCAATGGTCCTTGCCGAGGTACTTCCAACTCAAAGGGCCAGATTCATACATTTACAGTGTAATGTGCAATGTGCTTGTGTTTAAAAAGTTCGCCTGTCCCTACACAGGTGTTATCCGAGTTATCCCCATATATTGTTCTTGCTGAGAAGTTGGGTCGTCTTGCGGTGCAACTTGTGGCTGGTGGAAGTGGGATTAAGGGAGTCAAGGTTGTCTACTCATCAGCTAGAGACCCAGATGACCTGGACACAAGAATTCTTCGCGCTATGGTTACCAAAGGCATCGTCGAACCCATTTCAAGTGCGTTCGTTAACATTGTGAATGCTGACTATGTCGCCAAGCAAAGAGGGCTTCGCGTAGTCGAGGAGAGAATTCTCCTTGACGGCTCTCCGGAGGTCCCTATAAGCTCCATCCAGGTCCAGCTTGCCAATGTGGAGTCCAAGTTCGCCGGCGCATTGTCTGATGAGGGCGACATCAGAGTGGAGGGGAAGGTTAAGGATGGCACGCCGCATCTCACGCTCGTCGGGCCTTTCAGTGTGGACGTCAGCCTCGAGGGCAACCTAATACTTTGCCGTCAAGTCGACCAGCCGGGAATCATTGGAAAGGTGGGTTCCATTCTGGGGAAGATGAATTTAAATGTGAATTTTATGAGCGTCGGAAGGATTGCTCCAGGAAAGCAGGCCATAATGGCCATCGGGATCGACGAGGAGCCTGACAAGGAAGCTCTCAAGTTGATTGGGGAGACGCCATCTGTACAGGAGTTTGTATTTCTTAAGCTTTAGAGAAAGTAGGTAGATTTATTTCTGTACGACATCTGCTATATTGGCATGATAGAGTTTTCTGCATGCTTGTCTCGTCTAGTTTTTGTGTAGAGTAACAATTTTTAGTCTATCGAGACAAGCCACTAGTAGATTTCTGCTTGATTTCCTTGTAGCTGATCGCCTTAGGCAACCGTTGGCCTTCGTTGGTCTTGCATGCTTGTTGTACTTACGGGAATTCAAAAAGGGTTTCATTTCAATCCATCAAACCGATATGTAGAATTCTGGGGAAGGTGAGTTAATATGTGAAATTTATGAGTATTGGCATAATCACTTCAGGGAAGCAGGCCACAATGGCCATTGTGATTGATGAGGAGACCGAGAGAAAAAGCTCTGAAGTTGATTGGGGAGACTTCATCAGTTCTGGAGTGTTTTTATTAAGTTGTAGAGGATGCAGGCAGATTTCTTTCTTACTGCTGTAATGAAATGAGATATATATTTGCAAGATCTTCTAGTCTTTGTGTATAGATATATGCGCAAAGCGAAAGACGTATTGCCCCGCTTCTCTGCACTTGTTTGAATTTTCTTTTAGCTACCTTGAAAACGATCACCAAAAAATTAAGTTCTGGCTTCAAATCTGTTCTGACGCTGAACCGGAGATCACTACTATGAAATTGCTTAGCTGTTCTGGTAACCTGGGGTGTGTTCGGTTCTGGAACTAGAGGGGATGGAACGGAATGGTTCCGTTCCGAGGTCATGGGATGGTTCCGACCCCGTGTTCGGTTCGAAAAAAATCGAGGAACGGAATGGTTCCATTTTCTGTTCGGTTTGGACCAAAACTGAGGAATGGAATGGCAGATTTTTGATTCAGCTCACCTCTTCCATTGATATGGTGAACATACCTCCTACTTGTAGCAACATACCAATTAAAATTTCAGCAGCACTTTGTTTGTATTTGCAGCAATAAGCAATAACAAATATATTCTCACAAGTATAACACATATATGGCAGCAAACATGATAGACATTTATAT
This sequence comes from Avena insularis, assembly GCA_023614405.1. Taxonomy (NCBI): domain Eukaryota; kingdom Viridiplantae; phylum Streptophyta; class Magnoliopsida; order Poales; family Poaceae; genus Avena; species Avena insularis. The sequence goes on from CM042697.1 coordinate 474,707,229, forward strand.
CCATACAACCATAATAGTCATAAAAATAGTCTGCATTCAACCATATCAAGTTTAATGGCATAGTAGTGATCCAAAAGCACTAAATAGAGTTCATACGGTCCATATTACAGTCCATCGAATAATAGTAGTAAAGTTCAGTACAGTCCATCAAGCCATTTGAAGTACATGCCATCACTTCAAATTATAGAGCACTCCAAAGTTCTTTTCCACATACCTACTCATCCAAACCAACTTGTTGTCGAATTTAAGCTTCATGAACGCTTTTGCAGTCTTCGGATTGTCAATAAGATAAGCATAGTAGTGAGCAATATACGCCTCATCGAATCCTTGTATTGCAACCAAAGCATCCCACAAGTCATCAGGTGCAACATCATCATCTCCACCAGATTTTGCAAGAGCATCAGCCATCATTTTGAACCCATCCTTGAGAGTAGAGACCAATGGATCATCTTCAATGTGAACAATCTTGGCCTTCTTTTTTGGTGGTGCTTTGGAAGAAGACTCACCTACATTTGGTGAGGTTTGCATCTCACTTTCATCTTCAACATCAATAGAGAGAGGATCATTCCCTGACTTGGCATATTTTCCCGTAGCCGTGGTTGTCCCAAAAATCGTTTCCATTGCACGATAGTGCTCAATTGGGTTATTCAAGAAGGGGATATCAGATTTGTTGTTCTACATAAAAATGAATAAGTGAGTCATATATAAAGGATGCAAAGAATGCTAGTGAGTAGTAGAAAGTACAGAAATGTTTAGGGAACAAACTTATAGTGCAATGCCCTGCATAGTGTTCATCGCTGAGCCTAATAGTGCAAGTATCCTCATCCCATAGAGCTCCACTCAGATTTTTCAATTGGACTAGCCTGCTCCAAATCTTCCTCCACTTCTTAAGATGGTTGGTACATTGATCTCCAGTTAAAGATAGCTTGAAATGTTCATTCAAAAACTTGGCACATTGGTTGTAATGACAAGTCTTGAAGCCACTTGAAGTTCTTGCACCACTAGCCACAAGGTCAGCCAAAAAGCCTAGATGCATGGTGGACATGGCATTGGTCCATGCTACCACCCCTCCCTTGTTGCTCTTGCTTGCACCGGTGACACTTGTATCGATGGTTTCAACTCTGTCCATTCCTGTCCAGCCAACAAAATCATGACAAACAATTCTGTCCAGCCATCGCATCTGTGTATGCTAAAATCTTTTGCATTTCTGATGCTGCCAAATTGCGTACTTGGACGTGGACATGTACCGCATCTGTACATTTGCCACTTATAAAATACTCCTTCTACATTCGCTAATTTATCAACCAACAAATTATAGTCGGTAGGAAAGGTGTTAATCCAAAATAAATTTGAGATGAAATCTATGCAAAACTTGACGCAGTATGAACTTCAAACTTACTCTTCATCACGTCAAATGTGAAATTTGGACTACTGATTTTTTTGGATGAGTATTGTTTCTTCCACAGAAATAACTAATTACACAATGAAATGTACGTCGTCTCTTATAGTTGATCTACAAGCGTTTAGTTTCATGTAACCAACAGCCATCACTTTTCCATGTTACTACTTGGTGTTAGAAATCTTTTCATACCAATTTGTTTAGATTAACAACAATGTTGAGTACGTACCAAATTATGAATTGATCTACAGTATATTTTCCGTATTGGTGAGAAGACATTTTTCTTGGAATAAAATTCAAACAACCAAAAACTTCAGAGAACTTGTAACAAATGTACTAGAAAAAAGCCCAGCGGCCCAGCCCTACTGTTCTTTTATTTTCCCAGAAAATGCCCCAGTCCTGTTTCTCGACCCAATTTCTCAAAATCCCCCAAATCCATCGATAGCGGAGATGCCACGAGCGGCGGCGGCGGCCACCTCGGCCGTGCTTGACAACGACGATCTCCTCGGCGAGATCCTTCTCCGCCTCGCCTTCCCCACCAGCCTCGTCCGCGCCGCCCTCGTCTGCAAGCGCTGGCTCCGCCTCGCCTCCGCGCCCGCCTTCCTCCGCCACTTCCGTCACCTGCACCCGCCCCACCTCCTCGGATTCTACGTCACCACGCGCACCAACCCCCCAAGGTTCGTGCCGATGCCTCAGCCCCCTGAGCTCGCCTCCGTCATCCGGCGCGCTAGCTTCGATTTGGACACGACGGGCCGTGGCGGTGTGTGTTATTGCTGGAACGGCCTCCTCCTAGTCACCTCTGAGTGGCGCGCCATATACACCAGAAGGGTGCTCTGCCCCCTGTATTCCGCGAGATATCTAGCAACCCTCCCATCGCTACCGGAGACCGGCATCCATGACGGGTTCACATACCGCAGGTGTGAGATCCTCCCCAATGGCCGTGGCGGCGATGGCATGCCCTACTTCTATTTCGCAATAGGGTGGTGTAATAAAGAGGGGCAGTCAGTTTTGGATGTCTATGTGTTACAAGACGATATATGGGCCATCTACGCTTCGGTTATAACTGAAATCCCTAGAATTGACCTTCTATTACCAAATAGTTTGATCGTCGGCGACAGAATCTATAATATGGCCTGCGTGGGCGGCAGTAACAGATTAGTCTCTCTTGATCTTTCATCATCATGCTTGTCGCTAGTTAACCTCCCAGAGGAGGTGGAGTTTAAGCGAACCGAACTGTCGCTCGAAAATGATTATTCCGAGGTCCATCTGAACCATGTAAAAGGATCGCAGCTCCGCATCTGGCTCCACATGGTGGACAACGACGATGGCCTTGCAAACTGGTTACTTGTGAATACCATTTGTTTGCATGAGATATGCGCTGATTATATGATACCAACTAGCGTGCTGGAGGATGTGGGTGATTCTAAGCTACTAGTATATGCAGCTGGGGTCGATTCTGGGTTGTTTTTTATGGAGAAGGATGAGGTACTCTACTTGTTTGATATTAAGCACAAGACAGTAAAGAAAGTTTTTGAGGCGACACGGGAGGATAAACGCCTAGATGAAGTCACGCCCTTTATGATGGTTTGGCCTCCTAAATTCCCTGGGATGACTGATGAAGGGTGTGATCCAATATAATGGCGTCCCAGCAAGGTTTGCCTCTTGCTGATCCGTCTAGTACTGTGGTCTTCCGGTCTCCATTATGTTAATATTTTATCTCATTTACGATGTTTAGCATGTGCATACACTTTTTTCTGATTGTCTTTTTAATGGACAACACCATGACAATCCTTTTGTAGTGGTGTGCACTTTCTGTTTAGTGGTAACAATCTTAACTTAGATACTAGGATATTTAATTTCAATTCCATATTATATGTTGTACTTCCCTTTTTCTTAGCTGCTATGTTACAGATTTACATTTTAAGAAAATTCTGTCTCTACACTCTGTCACCTCTATGTAGAAACTTTGCTTCCACCCCATGACTCGAGCTTTAGATTCTTGATTCTTTAGAGTCCGACAGTTAACTTTTCTGAGACACAAGTGGGTTTATCCTCCTTGAGTTCTAGGGTGGTTAAATTACTATTATGTACATCAGGAATGTCAAACAATGTCTTGGATTGGAATTTGATGTCTACAGTGTATATTGTATGCCTGTATAGTTTACAAAGGAGATACATGTTTTCAATAGTGTATAGCACATTCTAGATTTTCTTTGTTTATGCTTGGTTGGAATATAAAGATTATTGGAAGAGTTGAAAGACCAAAGTTATAGATAAGGACAAAAAAGTTAGTAATTTTTCGTACATACTTCTTGAAAATTCTTGCATTGCGAGGTTCTGCAAAACATCATTGGAAGTTATTTACTGTTTCAAAATATTTTCTTGCATCTTAAAGCTATGCAATGGTAAGCTAATTTTTCCTACATTTTATTAGGTAACCAGAACAATGGTATCAAGTGCCGTAACTAAATCAAGCTAGCTGATGATGTAGAGTGGGTCCGCCGTAGTGCCAAACCCACACCGTTCATCACTACAACTTTGACACATGGTTGTAAGACTTATGCAGATGTTGGTGTTACATGCTTGTTGTTGTACTTACGGCAGTTCAAAAAGGGTTTTGTTTCAATCCATCAAACTGATAAGTAGAATTCAGGGGAAGATGAGTTAATATGTGAATTTTATGGGTGCTGGTCGGATCACTTCAGGGAAGCAGGCCACAATGGCCATTGGAGTTGATGAGGAGCCTGAGAAAAAAGCTCTGCAGTTGATTGGGGAGATGCCATCAGTTCAGGATTGTTTTTCTTAAGTTGTAGAGGATGTAGGCAGATTTATTTCTTACTGATGTAATGGCATGAGATACTTTTTCAAAATTTTCTAGTTTTTGCGTAGAATAACAGTTTTTCAAGTCTATCTGGACAAGCTACTCGTAGATATATCTACAGAACTACGCGCAAAGTGCAAGTTCTGTTCTTAGACGTACTGCCCTGCTTCTCTGTTGAATGCTCTAAAGTTGCTGGTAACTTGTTTGATTTTCTTTTAGCTACGTACCTTGAAAACAGTCGCCAAAAATCAAGTCCTGGCTTCCAATTTGTTCTGACGCTGAACCGGACATCACTACTCTGAAATTGCCTAGCTGTTCTGCTAACCTGGTGTGTCCAGTGTATGCTAAAAACCTTTTGCACACGAGATTTTGCATTTCTGATGCTGCCAAACGCGCACTTGGACGTGGACATGTACAGCATCTGTATATTTGTCACTTCTAAACTACTCCTTCTGTTACACATTTCCTTATTTATCAACCAAATTATAGTCGGTGGTGGCGAAGGGCGTGTTTGTGGATTAATCCAAAATAAATTTGAGACGAAATCTGTGCAAAACTTGACGCAGTATATTTTTTCCTTCAAACAACCAAAACTTCAGACAGCTTATAACAACGTAAAAGACAAAAAGCCCAGCGGCCCAGTCTTACTGTTCTTTTTTTTTTCAGAAGAAGCCCAGCAGTCCTGTTTCTTGACCCAATTGGAGAAAATCCCCAAAACTCATCGAGAGCGATGATGATGGAAGGAAGGGCGGCGGCGGCGGCGGCGGCCGCCTCGGCCGTGCTGGACAACGACGATCTCCTCGGCGAGATCCTCCTCCGCCTCGCCTTCCCCACCAGCCTCGTCCGCGCCGCCCTCGTCTGCAAGCGCTGGCTCCGCCTCGTCTCCGCGCCCGCCTTCCTCCGCCACTTCCGCCACCTCCACCCGCCCCACCTCCTCGGATTCTACGTCACCACGCACAAAAATCCCCCGAGGTTCGTGCCCATGCCTCAGCCCCCTGAGCTCGCCTCCGTCTTCCGCCATGCTAGCTTCGAATTGGACATGATGGGCAGCGACATGATTGGTATTGATTATTGCCGGAACGGCCTCCTCATCATCATCACTTCTCGGCGGTGCCATGGTGCGCTCGCCACATACCAGACAAGTGTCCGCTGCCCCCTCTACCCTAGGAGACATATATCCTTCCTCCCACCAGTCCCCAAGACCAGCATCAATGGTGGCTTAACATGCTACAGATGCGATATCCTCACCAACGGCGGCGGCGACGATGGCCAGTCCTACTTCTGTTTGGTAATAAGGTCTAAAGAACAGCACTCCGTTTAGGATGTATATGTGCTAGAAAAAGATACCTGGGCCATGTACTCTTCGTCCGTAACTGAAATCCGTAAAATTGATCTTCTACTGCCAAGAAGTTTGATTCTTGATGGCATGATCTATAATCTTGCTCTTGTGGGCGGCACTTATAAGTTAGTCTCGCTAGATGTTTCGTCGGCACGCTTGTCGCTAGTGAACCTCCCAGAAGAGGTGGTGGAGTTGCTGCGCACAGACCTGTCGCTCGAAAACGATGATTCAGAGGTACATCTGATCTATGTAAGAGGATCCCAACTACGCATCTGGCTCTACATGGTGGACAACGACGATGGCACCCTCAACAGCTGGTTACTTGTGGATACCATCTGTTTGCTTCGGATATGTGCTGCTAATCATATGATGCCCACTAGTATTTTCGAGGATGTAGATGACTCTGAGCTTCTGGTATATGCAGTTGGGGTCGATTCAGGGTTGTTCTTCTTGGAGAAGGATGAGGTCCTCTACCTGTTTGATATTAAGCGCAAGACAGCAAAGATGGTTTTTGCGGCGACACAAGAGGATAAACGCTTGTATGAATTCATACCCTTTATGATGGTTTGGCCTCCTAAATTCCCTGTGATGACTGATGAAGGGTGTGATCCAAAAATAATGACGTCCCAGCAAGGTTTGCCTCTTGCCGATCCGTCTACTACTGTATAGTCGATCTCCCAGTCTCTAGGATGCTAGTAGTATTTAATCATCTCATTTACGCCATCTGCATACACTTTTTTCTTACTGTCTTTTTAATCAACACACCATTGACAATCCGTTTGTAGTGGTATGCACTTGTTGTTTAGTGGCAGCAAGCTTAATTTAGAAACTAGGATAATTAATTTCAATTCCATATTATGTACTGTATATTTCTTTTTTCTTAGCTGCTACGTTACAGATTTACATTTTAAGAAAATTCAACTCTCTCACCTCTATGCAGAAACTTTGATGCCAACCCGTGACTCGAGATTTTGATTCTTGATTCTTCAGAGTCCGACAGTTCCCTTTTCCTTGAGTTCTAGTGTGGTTAAATCACTATTATGTACATCAGGAATGTAAAACATTGTCTTCGATTTGAACTTGATGTGTACAGTGTACCTGTATAGTATACAAAGGAGATACATGTTTTCAATAGTGGATAGCACAACCTAGTTTTTCTTTGTTTATGCTTGGTGGGAATAGAAATAGATTACTGGAAGAGTTGAAAGACCAAAGTTATAGATGAGGACAAAACAGTTAGGAAATTTTCTTATATTCTTATTGAAAATTCTTGCACTGCCAGGTTCTGCAAATTATCACGCGAAGTTATTTTGCTGTTTCAAATTATGTTTTTCCCGCTTAAAGTTATGCAATGGTTAGCTAATTTTCCTTATATTTTATTAGGTAGCCAGAACAATGGTATCAAGTTCCATAACAAATCGAGCTAGCTGATGATATAGAGTGGGTCCGCCATAGTGCCAAACCCACACTGTTCATCACTACAATTCTGACACATGGTTGTAAGGTTATTATGTCGACTTATGCAGATGTTGGTCTTACATGCTTGCTGTTGTACTTACGGGAGTTCAAAAAGGGTTTTGTTTCAATCCATCAAGGATAAGTAGAATTCTGGGGAAGATGAGTTAATATGTGAATTTTATGGGTGCTGGTAGGGTCACTTCAGGGAAGCAGGCCACAATGGCCAGTGGGATTAATGAGGAGCCTAAGAAAAAAGCTCTGAAGTTGATTGGGGAGACGCCATCAGTTCAGGAGTGTTTTTTGTAAGTTGTAGAGGATATAGGCAGATTTATTTCTTACTCCTGTAATGGCATGAGATATTTTTGCAAGATTTTCTAGTTTTTGCATAGAATAACAGTTTTTCAAGTCTATCTGGACAAGCTACTCGTAGATATTTCTCAAAGCGCAAGTTCTGTTCTTAGACGTACTGTTCTGCTTCTATGTTGAATGCTCTAAAGTTGCTGGTAACTCGTTTGATTTCCTTTTAGCTGCCTTGAAAGCGATCGCCAAAATTTAAGTTCTGGCTTCAAATTTATTCTGACGCTGAATTGGAGATCACTAATTTGAAAGTACTTAGCTGTTCTGGTAATGTGGTGTTGGCCTCTACGTGCTTGCTTTCATATAGTATGTAGTTATGGGAGTTCAAAAACGGTTTCGTTTCGATACATTAAACCGATGTGTAAAATTCTGGGGAAGATGAGAAAAACATAGAAATAGGAAAAGTGCATGATTAGAATGTCATGTCCAGTTGAATCCTATAGGAATTGGAGCCTGCATGGATTTTTTTTGAAGAAGTGTTATAAAAGGCAAAGGAATTGTAACATGAGGTTTGGGTAGATGAAAAGTTTCCTCCAAAACGTAGTGCAATGCAATCCTATGGAAAACATTCCTAAGGATTTAATCCTACGAATCAAATGATGCACAAGGGAAAAATTCCCAAGGATCGAAATCCTCCAAATTTCCTATGAGATCTCTTTGAATCAAATAAGCCCTAAATATGTGAATTATATGAGAGTTGGCAGGATCGCTTCAGGAAAGCAGGCCATAATGGCCATTTTGATTCATGAGGCTGAAGTGCTGGCTATATGAGATCTCTTTTTTTTAGAGTTTTTGGCTTCAAACCTCGGCCAAGAAAAAACAACAATTTCTTGCTTGTAACTTCTCTTGAGGCTGAAGTGCTGAACTGGATACCACTACTGTTCTGAAACTGTATTGACTCTTGCCTCTTGAAAATTAGCTAATGATGAATAAAACTGCACCTTTTACTGAAATAAATCAGATGATTACAATGACCTTTAAAATGATCATAATATATGTTAGTAGTATTATATATTTGTAACTTACAAAGAAGTGATCATATTTTTATTTTATAAAATTATGAAACATGCATATGATGTCAAGGACAGATAGGAACATGTACATGTGAATTTGGCAAAATAATATTCTCATTTGTGGTATGCACCGAATGCATATGATGGTCTCGTGTTCGTGTTCGACCGGCTACATCTGTGCGCTCCTCGGCGAACCATGTCATATCGGTCACTCGAGCATGACCTGCAAGAATCTGCCCAAGGTCGCCGAGGCGCAGCTCAAAGGTGTCCGAGGTCGCTTGATGGTGCATGTCCCCCAGAGACGCTTGTGTTTCCAAGGTCGCGTAGAAGAAGTTCAACGTGTCAGTGAATAGCCGTGCTATGGAAGAACATGAACTCTTCCTGGAGGGGAGCTTGAACTCGGCGTCGGAGCAGCCCATCTTGTTCATTGGGCAAAAATCATCATCAGTTTTTATGTTGCACTTTCTTCTTTAAATAAATAGTAGTATCCCATTGTTCCTATCGTGTCAAGGGAAAATAAAAAACCCTTAAAAAATCAAGAGAAAATAAAAATATACCTGAATGTTGTGCATCTGCCACTTCAGAAGAATGCAACTACTAAAGGGGCATATGCAAGTGCAACATTCATGTAGCTGATATATGCCATTACTTATATCCTTCGACCATTTTACACCGATACAGGTTTCCTATTTCATGCCGTATTCTATAAGCTGACCAAACTGGACCAAGATTGCTAACAAAGGAGCATACGAAGCAATTGTCTTTAGTGACAGAGCCTGCGCCATACAACAACATAAGACCTAGTTCGCACAAATTTAACACCCCCAGCAAACTACATAAAATCTAGTTCAAGCACCGTAACAGCTCCTCACTGATGGAAATTCTAATCAGATGCATGTCACCTATAGTCAGTCGACGACCTCGGTTTACCACTACCACCGTTCGACGAGTTCAGGTGCAGAGAAACAAATATCACGCCGATCACGACTATCAAGCAGCCAACAAGGGTGCTGAAGAAGAGCGCCCCGGGCTGCCTCGTCTGCACAAACCCGTACACTCCCCCTGACGTCACCAGGATAACATCGGTTAGACCATCGCCGGAGAAATCCTCAAGGATCAGCGCATGGGTCGGAGGTGCAGGGAGATCGATGGACGCCAGTATGCTGCCAGAAGGAGAGATCACCACGGCCTCTTGGTCACCACCCGCAATGATCACCTGCTTCGGGTCATAGGCCCGCAGAGAGAAGGCCTTGAGGGTAGGAACCACGGTGTTCTCCATCATCCCCGATGGAGATGGGAGGTTGGACCATGTTGCACCTGTCGATAGCTGCCATCTCCATATAGCGACATGGCCAAGTAGACCTGGAGAGTATGAGGTCACCTAGAATGATAAACAAACAAGTTAGGTATTGGAGACAAGCCACTGCTGATAATTTCATGAGAAAAGGTAGTATCATCAGTGCGTCTAAGATCAATTAAAACTGCCAAGAAGGTTTCGGAAAAAGATAGAGTACATTTTGATAGATAATACTCCCTCCGTTTTAAAATATAAGATGTTTTAGGTTTAGGAAAAAAGTGTATCTAGACTTCTTTAGTATGTAGATTCACTCCAAACATGAGTGAACCTACATACTAAAAGTAGTCTAGATACATTTGCTTCACAAAGCTAAAACATCTTATATTTTGAAACGGAGGGAGTATTTTGCTATATTAACTGACTTACGAAATGTTCCCTGCATGTGGAGCAACCCTGCCTAACTACCCTAGATGTTCACTCCCAAAACATAACGGTGAAGGATATGCTGACCTCTCCCCGGCTTGTTAGGAAGATGATATCGCCGTGACTTCCTCTTCTGTGTTTATGACCATCGTCTCTCTGGAGCAGAACAGGGGTTGCCACCTCTAAGCCACTTGGATCAAATGTCCTCCCAAAACTTCTTGAAAAGTCACCATGATGGAACAGGTTGTAATGGTTGTAATGGCAGATAGAAACATTGAAAAGTTGCTCCCGCACCGGTACACCCGATGTGGCAACTGCCCAACAAGGTTTCAGCACTTCCATGGACCCGCTAACAACAGTTTGCTCAGCACCATTTGCACCAACAACCTAAAAAGAATGAACCGGCAATTTTGATAGCAACGATTAAGAAAAGAGCACCACTGGGGTATCAAAGAAGGCATATCTGACATCACGGATTCATTAGGAGAATTGCAGGAAAGAAATCACCCATCTCAGCAGACCAGAATCAACATACATAACAAAATCAACGTGGAAGATATGATACTGGCTCTAAGTTGGGTCTGTGTCATTTCCAAATTAAATTAGTATACCTTATGTTCCATGATGAATATTAAACTCTGATTATTTGAAGTGAACTGGGTGGGAATTCATTTATCATGTTAACACTAAAATGGTGTGAGCGTTGCATAATTTTTTGCTAATCATTTATGACAAAGACAATATATAATTTCATGACAGGTGATCTTACTACTTACTAAAAACGAAATGATAGCAAAACAAATTAAGTAATAATAATACAGACAGCACAAGGCATGTTCAGTATCATTTATGTTCACGTTTGAGAAGAAAGCTCAATTTCTCCCTCAACAAGAAACTAACTGGAATTCCTATATACCAATTGAACCAATTTGTTGACTGTTTGAAAAATCCTAAGAGGATTGGCAGGCGCTATACTTGGGAACCTCACTTGTTGGCACATAGGAGAGCAATCTTATCCTTGTGCCCTGGGGTGTTGGTGGACCTCTCTTGTATAATAAAAGTATTCTTGATTAATTAATGAAAATGCAAAAATCTTGCCTTTATTTCAAAAAATTCAGTCTAATAGGTACAGTACAGCATAACACCCTGTGACACAAGCAGACAAGGAAAAAACATAGTTATGCTCCAAATTATGGACATAAGATACATTGGCAGTGGCCTGGAGAGTTATTATTTTCCAGACCTGAAAAATATGGTGCAGATGATATATATTTTTTGTTTGAATTAAAGCTCTAGTGTTGGCACTTCAACACACCTGAACATGATCTAGAACTCCATCTCCATTAATATCTGCGTGAAGACCTCCTTCAGTCAAATGAAGCTAAACACGGAAACAATAGAAAAAACAAAGTCAGAGATGACTACTATAAGATTTTGTAACAGAAACAAAAAAAAAATGTATCCATACACATGAATTACAATTCCCTTGGAAGGTACAGGGTTGCTAAGGGAATTCATAATATACACTCCCTTCATTCTCTTTTAGTCTAAATTCTAGAAAAAAAACAGACAAACTAGTACTGCATTTATTAGTGTTACTTAGATATGTAAACAACTAATCCAAGCTACATTGAAAGTATGGTATCCAATAGAGAGCAGGACCGCTCAATTTTCTGTGTTCTTGTTGACTAAAAGCTAGAATGTAGATTAATATGGAACAAAAAAATTGTCTAGAATGTAGATTAAAAGAGAACGGAAAGAGTACATAGATACAGTCCAACAGAAGATTGATCTACCAAACATGCAATTCACATTCCACAATGTTAGTTTAATATCCATTAACATCTTCATGTCACCCGGTGTACCATCAGTTATTTCCTTGTAAAAAAACAAGGCAACCAACTACTATACCTCCCTATTAAAAAATGAAAAACATGTAGAGCAGAAAAATTAATCAAAGAAACTTTTGAGAAAGCTGGATTGATTTTCTTACAAAAATACATGAGCGATACATAAGCAATACCACAGAGAGGACAGAAAAAATCACTAAGATGCGTCATGTACCTTGCAAATTGTACGACCAGATGCTAGATGAATAGCCTCAATCCCTTCCTTCTCATGTGCAACAACAACATTAGGAACCCACCAAACTTGAGTATAGTTTGTGATTGTAGGAACATAAAGCATGTTCAGAGACTGCAATAGAAGCATGATGTTACATCCCAGACAAAGTGACGCAATAAATGCAAGAACCATGGTGCAAAGAAATATGCAGTGGCTACCAAAAATTCAAGAAAGATTTGTATTATGCAGATACAAATGTGCCACTACAAAATTGATGAGTTGGGTAAATTATGCGGTTACAGAATTAGATATATCCTAGAGCCAAAGACTATAATAATATAAGGAATACATGAAGATGAAGTATTACTAACCAGGCTTGATCCTAACAAGAACTAATCACAGAAATATTAGTATCAGGCCATCAGTTTAAAGTTTTGCACCCTTAGCCAGGGAATGGCAGATGTCGAAACATAAAGACTCGGTCCTATACATCACTAATTTAACCATAAAATAGACGTGAATAGCTGTACAGGCACTCCATAAAAAATACAGTAAGTTCAGTTAATTTGATTGTATAGCCATGCACAATATAGCTGTCAATTTACAGCTTACAATTAATATCTACAACTAGAGTAGTCGCTGGAACACAGCCATACTATGGGGACTTCAAGATAACTCTACTTGTTGACTTGCTACAAAGATCAAAGAGTCAGAAGATATGCGCATTTTGAAATGTACAGCCATAAAAACTTCATATACCTTTTTGCCCTTAGTTGACCCAGCCAGATCTGCAGCTTTCCCAATCGCTTTAGCTAATCTATTAGTATCATCCTTTCCGGGCGGGTTATGCTCACTGGGCTTGTGCACGTTATTCACAAGATTTTTTCCATCTATTTTTTTTAATTGTTTCCTTTTATGCTTCCTAAACTGTGCAAGTTGTAGGGAGGTATCCTCTCTCCTATCCTGAAAAAGAAATTCAGTCCTGAGTTAAAAATAACCAAAAATACAATAACGTAACTATAGGATAACAGGTATATAGTCTTTACCCAGTGATGAGGCATGGCACCAAGAACTGATTCTCTGAATTGCCGGCATTCATACTGCCAATTAAAATGACATTAGGTTCCGCTTAGCAAAACAATACTATGTGAACCTACATAGCCTCTCTATGGGTCCATACCCAAATCAAAGTGTGAAGTACTGAAGTGGTAGCAAAAAATTGATATAATTTTTTTTTTATCAAATTTAAAGCATTTGTATGATGATTGTTATGTAGGCCACCTCCTAGGTTCGAAGATAAATATATTGTTGGTTTAGCAAAATAAGGGAAGCAGCAGCAGAGAGCACGGCAGTTCTCTAAACTATAAAAAATGGATGTCAATAACATATTCTTGCATAGTAGAAGAAAATCACTCTGGTGGATATCAGAGGGAATACTGGCACTGTTCAAGACATTGCTACTTATCCAAGAAGATGATCATGATAATGAAGCCAAACTAACAAAGAACAAGCGGTGAGAATATGATCTCTTAGGAATTACTTCATTGCCATGGGGGGCGGACAAAGTTCTCACCTCACCAGGATGACGACTATTAAGAGCATGAACATCAAGCTTGTAATTGTGCTGTGGTATCATCACTGAAGCATCTGATGGCTGTGACTGGAGGTTCTGCCAGGTCAAGAGAAAAACATGACAATAATATGTAAGTCAGACTTCTGCAAGTATCTATTCCAGCTTATTTACATGCTAGTAGATTGGAACAGAGAGCACGCACAAGTCTTGGCACCACTTGACAACAGTGATGTTAAATTTGTTCATGCTACATGGAATGAATGCTTAAAAATGGGCATACCTCATTCTTCCGGCTCCATCTCAATTCGCCGGTACGGCCAGAAAAGGCATAAAGCGCAAAATGACGCACGTCTACATTGCTGCTCTCTGAATCCTGCAGGACACAGAAGTCAAACAGCATAGGTTTCTATCAAGTTATGGGGTAAGAAAATTGCAGCGCATAAGACAGTGCAAACTAAAAGAAAATAACCTGTTTCTCGCTGGCACTTATACGGTGCTCTTCCCTGCTGTGCTCAGAGTTCATAAAGTCCTCAAAAAGATCTGCTGACTGATAAACGGGTTAACCACGGGGAAAGGCAGGCAGAAGACGCTTATGATGATTTATAGGTGAGGTGATAGCATACATGATGTTGCATCTCCATCCTCCCCCCAACGATGACGAGCCCAGCATCTCCATGCTTGAGCGTGTAGTTGGTAACAGATATAGCGACCTCCCGGTGGCGCGAGCCGTGAGGGAAGTCGTCCTGGAGGTTGGCCTCCCAGAGCTTCTTGAGGTTGTGGTCGAAGCACATGACGGCCCAGCCGGAGGTGACGACGACGAGGACCTGCTTGCGGGCTTTCTGCGCGCCCACCTTGTAGGAGCGGTCGACAGAGCCGACGGCCATGGCCACGGGGCGCCTGCCGGAGGCGACGCGGACGTTGGTGGGGAGGAGGGAGATCTCGGCCATGACACGCGCCTCGTGAAAGTCGTCGAGGGTCGTGGAGGGGCTGGCATGGTGCGGGAGCTGGAGGACCTGGATGGTGGCCTCGTGGGTGGGGAGCAGGACCTCGGGCCTGCCGTCGCCGTTGAGGTCCGCGACGAGGGGTGGCGGCAGGCGGTCCGCGTCGTGCTTGATCGGGTAACCATCGTCCGAGAGGTGGTACCACGCCTCCCGGAAGGAGAAGTCGCCCTCGTGCTGCTCGGGGGAATGGTTTTGCTTAGGGTTTCGATCGCAACTGAGATTGAAATCAAATTCATCATCGGAGGATGTGGATGGCTGACCTGGAGGGAGAAGAAGACGGCGAAGGCGGCGAGGAGGAGGATGCCCAGATCGCGCTTCCTCATCTTCGCGGCGGCGACCAACTCCGGCGACCGCCCACCGTCGCCGATCTAGCGCAGAGAGATGAGAGGATTTGGATTCACTAGCAGAGCAGGGCCGGACACTGCCGCTGCAGTCTGCACTAGAACGAAGAGCCCATGGGCCAATCTGCCAATATCTGGATACCCTCTTTGAAATTGCTCAAAAACAAAATGGATATCCTCTGAATCACATGTCAGCCTTCAAATATTCTCCCTCCAAAAATCACATGTAAAACATTTCCTTCCCTAAAAAAATGTAAAAATAAATTCCCTCCGAATATGTAAAATGAAGATGATTTTCTATTTTTTTGGCTGAGTATCTTGCAAGAAATTCTTAGCATTTGGATAAATCTTCATCCGTCTTTATTTCGCATACAAATCATATTCACGGTTTTCTTAATGATGTTTAGCTCAAACTACTCATTTATCATCACTCTTATTTTAGGCTTGAAGATTTCCATGCAAAATTCTTAGGGTTCTTTTGTAAGTACCTTCCGGTAAGTTGGGTTATCTAATTTCTGTAGTCTACCTTTCTTTGTCATCGATTTCGCACGAAGATCTTAGGACACTAACAATGGAAGGTGCTTAGAGGTGTGCTTACAAAAATTTATCAACCATTTTATTAAGCATTGGTTCTTATTTCTGTAGAAGAGATGTCTAGTTGGCCAGCTACCTATAAATAAGCACCTGTGTTTAAATAAAAACCGGTTTATTTTTCTAAGCACCGTCCCAAGCATCTTGCGTTGCACATGCTCTTAGAACCTTGTTTTAATCAACTTTGAAAAGTTCAATTAATAAACTCACTCTATCTTCATCTTAATTCCTCGAGAACTTAAATGTATGGTTCTTTGTGCACGCCAAATTCTTGCTTTTTATGGTCTTCTAAAAATCCAAAGCTTCTAATTATACGTTTTCATATTCCTAAGTTTTTATAATTAGCGTAATCCAAAATAGGCCTTCTTTGTGCACAGTTGTATGCAACTTTTAGGATAACTATTTGTAAGGCCGAGAATCTCTACTATCTAAAAAGAATATTGGTGTTCAGTTTTCTACCGTTACGTCACTTCCTTCGTCGAGCATCCCTTCGTCGCTACCTTCCCGCAAGGGGAAAAACGCGCCTAACATATTTTTTCCCTTTTCCCATCCTGATTTCTCTTTTAAGGCCGAGAATCTCTACTATCTAAAAAGAATATTGGTGTTCTGTTTTCTACCATTACGCCACTCCTTTCGTCGAGCATCCCTTCGTCGCTACCTTCCTGCAAGGGGAAAAATGCGCCTAACGTATTTTTTTCTTTTCCCATCCTGATTTCTCTTTTCCTCTCTTGAGCGCCAAAGGCTAAGGTTCTATTCTACCAAGACACCACATATCACCAATCTCTTCCACGGCGGCAATCTCGTGCTGCTCTGCCTCCCCATGACGTCCTCTAGCAGTCCGACCAAGGAGGGTATCCACATCGCCTCCGCGCATTCCAGTGTCGATGACACAGCTGTAGCTCAATACACGGTGGAGACGGAGTAGGCAGCCGATGAGCAGGATCCCTAGGTGGTCCCGGTGAGGCGGTGGTAGCTCAAAGGGTTTCTTCCAATTAGGGGGTTTTATAACAGGAGCTTTAAGAAGAGCTTGCTTTAATATGTTGAAAGCAGTAAGATAACTTTCATCAAAATTAAAAACAACGTCCTTCTGAAGAAGGTTAGTTAGAGGTCTAGCAGTTTTAGAGAAATTCTTAATAAATCTTCTATAAAACCCATCATGGACTAAGAAACTCCTAATACCTTTTATGTCTCGAGGAGAGGGACGAAGCCTTTCTATTGCTTCAATTTTCTCTTTATCAACTTCTATACCTTTACCTGAAATTTTGTGAACAAGCACTATACCTTCTTGAACCATGAAGTGACATTTTTCCCAATTCAAGACTAGTTTAGTATCCTCACATCTCTTCAAGACTTCATAAAGGTTATGAAGATAATGATTAAATGAAGTTCCATAAACAGAAAAATCATCCATGAACACTTCCATAATACTTTCAACATAGTCAGCAAATATAGCGGTCATGCATCTTTGGAAGGTGGCAGGGGCATTGCAAGACCAAAAGGCATACGGGGATAGGCATATAACACATACGGACAAGTGAAGGTTGTCTTAAGTTGATCATCAGGATGGACAACAATTTGAGAAAATCCGGAGTAACCATCTAAATAGAAAAAATAAGAGTGCATAGCAAGCCTCGCTAAAGTTTGATCTATAAACGGTAAAGGGTAATGATCCTTCCTTGTCTTCTTATTAAGTTTTCTATAATCAATGCACATCCTATGACCAATAACAGTTCTAGTCGGTATCGGCTCATGGTGTTCATTTTAGACAATGGTAAACCCATCTTTTTTGGAAACACAATGAACAGGACTTACTGACGAGGGCGGCGGCGCTACCAGATGAGGGATGCGGACCTGCGCCACCTGCGCGAGGCTGGTCTCATCTCCAAGAAGAAGAACGACTCCCTCCTTCCGAAGGAAGAGGTAATTCCGGACCCACCCGAAGGGTTTCGAGTTATATTTTACGCCTTTGTCGTTCGCGGTCTTTCTCTGCCTGCCCACGAAGAATTCGTGGGCTTGTTTTTCTCTATGGGCTACAACTCCACCAATTGTCGCTCATTTATCTTCTTCACATCGCGTGTTTCATCATGCTTTGCGAGTGCTGGCTTGGTATCGAGCCACACTTCGGCCTCTTCAGAAGACTCTATTCTCTGAAGAGGCAATCTAGCACCAGTGGTGTTTATCCACCGGGTGGGTGCAGGATTTCCATCCGCCCCACCGTCCAATTCTTCTCCTTCTATCTTTGCGAGTCCGTCCAGCAATGGCGGAACAAATGTTTTTACATCCGCGACGTCAAGCTCGACGGCCAATGTAACATCCCGTCTGTCTAACATCTGTAATGCTACATGGTTCCTAATAAAAAATGCTACTTTCTACATATTGTTCTTGCATTGCATCATCATTATATCATGCTTATGTCATCATGTCACATTGCATTTGAGCATCATATAAAACCTCTCTATTTGTTTCTTACCCCATAGGCATTATATTTCGTATCACTTGTATTTGCCTCTTCATATATTGTTTTTGCTTCTTGATAAATTGCTTCATGCCCAAGTTGAGTTGTGGGCATATCTCTTTTGTAATCCTCTACCTTTCTTTGTTACCACCTTATAATCCCACCATCTAAATTATATATGAGATTTGCATTTGTTTTGGCTTTTGTCCAGCTCATATGTAATAATAAGGTTTTCGCTTCTAGCTCTACATGCTTCCATCCATGTTCTCTTATTGTTTCCACAATAGTTGTATGGGAGCCTACATGGCCATTTTTGCATGCTATGTAGTAGTAGAAGCCATGTTTCCTTCCTACCATAGTTCCATTCCATGACTATAGTGCGCCACGGATGCTCCTACTCCATGTGGCGCACTAGGCCGAGTGCGTCACAGATGTTTGTGGCCGTTTCATAGCAGAGGGGGGCGTGCGCTTAGGCGTAGCGCACCCCCCATGTGCGCCACAGATGACACTAACAACCGTGGCGTACATGACTATAGTGCTTCTGAGATGTTTGGCGTGCAAGCAGGCCTCCCACACACATCTGTGGCGCACTATAGTCATGTGCGCCACGGTTGTTCTAGTTACTAGTAGGGCACTGCCCACAGGTGAGCCATGTCTGTTTTAGCCGTGGGGCACTTCAACCATGTGAGCCGCGGATGTGCTGATTACCTATAGCCGTTTTCCTAGTAGTGCCTTTGTGAGCTTATTTGATTCAATGTGGCTACATTCAATCTTAGTGGGAAAATACACACTATGAAGGCCTCATGATTCAAATGGTGACATTGGTGTGTGCAACCATGTTGAGGGGCTTGGTTCCTTTGAGCCATAAGACAATGGTTACTTGGCCTAATTTGTTTACACAAACTAGACCAAGCTCTTGATCATGCCTACACATGGAATCCTCCCAAACTTACCTCCCTCTTTTGGACTTCCTCCTTATCTTTTGCCTTGCCAAGCTTGCATAAGGGATGCAAGGTTCCATCAACATCTCTAGCACCACATGTCCTCCTTTTGATCTTGCTTGATGTGTTTTAAAATAGGTGTTGATTAAGCATCAATGCATACTAAAGCAAGCATAAAGGCTAACAGATTCATAAGAAAAGATGCTAATACTGATGTCATCTTATGACCATGTGTCTGGTAGTGTTGAGCATTATGGATTGGTACTATAGCAGCTCCACATCTGCATTTTTTGCTAGCTCTATCAATTAAGACAATTGATATCCTGCTTCAGTTACCTAATAAACTACAAGGAACATTAGCTTAGCATTGTATAGCGTCAAGAGCCAAGATCTGTTCCATATCATAAGACGTTTTGGGTAGGCTAAATAGCCTATCCAAAACATCTTATAATATAGTACACATGAGTAGTAAAGAACTTCAGTTATATTTCTCAGAACTTTGGATAACCAGAATTTTCAAGAAGCATATAAGAATAATTCTCAACTCCTTTGTCTTAAGTTATAAGCTGGTAATTCCACTTCTAATAACCAATTCCCAGCAAGCATAAACAAGGAAAATTTAACATGTGTTATACTGTATAAGACAATGTTTAGCATCCTACTGTATCCTGACATACATATTGTAACCACCACGAAAGTCAAGATAAACAAAAAACCTTGTCCTTCAAGAAGAAAAAACTATCTGACACTAAAGAATAAAGAATCTAAAGCTTGAGTTATTCAAGTTCTTATATAGAGGTGTTAGAACGCAAGATAGCATCTAAGAAAAAGGAAATATGGAATATGGAATGAAAACTAATTTTCCTAGAATCTAAGTTATCTTGCTACTAGTATTAGTTAGCCCAAAATCCCACAATGTAAGAAACAGTAAACACATTCCACCACTGAAAGATTGCCCTAGTGTGCTGATTTAAACTAAAATCCATGATCTAAATAATCATATGTAGCTGGTAAACATCATAAATGAGATAAAAATTTACTGTATGCACATCTGAAACTAGACAGATCAACAAGGGGCACACCTTGCAAGGTCATTCTTTTAGATTGCATCCATCCTTCATCACAAGGAATTTTGGAGGCCAAATCATCATAAAGGGAGTGACACTAAGGATGATCTATCCTCTTGTGTTATCTCGTAAACCTTCTTTTCCACGTTGTGTTTAATATCAAACTGGTAGAGGACACCATTCATCTCCAAGTAAACGATCTTAGAACTGACCCCAACCGCATTTTTTCCATACAACCCTTTTTAGGGGCCGGGTTCTATTATCAGAGTGACAACAAAACAACATACAACCCACACAACCAGGTTCAGGTTTTTATCCCATCCTGCTTAACTAGACATCCAAACAAAATAAACCAAAACGAGGTGGGATCGAAGCACCGCAACCACTAGTGTTCATGCGAGGAAAATATAGAAACTAAGATATTCACAACAGATACCAAAAAAAGAACCAAGTTTTAGCTTCGCTCCATGACACATAAACTGTAATTCTACTGCCTATTATCTATACACCTGAACTGTTAGTATGTGGTTGCTTTGTTTTGCAGAGAAAACAGAGGATGTGTTTTCTAATTAAAACAAATGCTCAACCAATGCTAGAGGCTAGACATGTATGCACCTCTAGGGAAAAAAACAATCACAGTGTACCCAACAATAGGTCAAGGAGCAACATCGGTCATGACTTAGAATGGAGGATCATTGGCAGCGTCACTAAGCAATCAGATTTGAAAAGAACCTAGAAACAATACATAAACCATTTAATCTATAGCAGAAAATATCATCAGGAATTCAGATTTTAGACCAGCACGGAGAACACTAGTAGCATATGCACATCAAGTACATTGCAGAATACTTACATATATCGGTGCATACAAATGCAAGCATGAAAAAAGCTGACAACTGCACAAGTCAATATAGTACTAATATCACCTCCAGCCACATGACAAGTTAATTGCTTGAATTGGACATTGTTGGTTTGGTCTAATATATGGCAGCCCCAGATCTGCAATTTTCTGCTGCCTAGATTGGTTATCGCACTTGCTACCGTTGTTTCAGTTACCTAATAAAGTGTGAACGAAAATTAGGATAAAGTATAAGAAAAAAACAGCTTAGCACTGTATAGATTCAAGAGACATGACATATATTTTGCAAAAGCAAATAGTATCAGTTTATTTCTGAATTGTTGAGTGCCTGAATTTTCAAGAAGCATGGAAGAAAATTTAACAACAGTTCAAAATTATGGTAATTCCCCTATTCTAATTATCTATTCCCATTAAGCAAGAACAAAAAAGTTCAAGATGTGCTACAAACTGCTGAAAACATGGATCTCTCTCTTTATAGACTATACAGAGCCAAAATGTTCGACAAGTTTGGAATCTTATTGCACACTGACGTACATAAAACTACTCTAGCCACACTTGGAACATGGCACATAAGCAGCCTTGTGACTCAAGAAGGAAAGTATCGGTGTCTAAGGAATCATGAACCTAAAGTTTGAGTTACTGGGTGGCATTCAAGTTCTTATGTAGAGTAGCTTTATGTACGTTGGTTAAAACAAAATCTCAAAGGCAACAACTAAAAATAATAAAAAGATCTAATATATAATTGAGACTAATTATATGAGTTAACATTGCAACCAAGGAGCATGAAACACCACGTAGAAACAGCAAGTGCACTCCACAACTAATGAATAGCCCCGTGTGAAAAAATTGCAACCAGAACTAAGAGTAAACATCCTAAACGAGACAGAATCATAGTGCTAGAAAGATCAACAAGAGGCAAGCCTTACCAGGATAGTTGTTTTGCGTCGCATCCTTCCATGATCGTAGGAAATTTTGGAGGACAAACCATCATAAGGGGGATGACACTAGACACGTGTCCTTTCTCTTGTGCCTCATAAACCTTCTTTGCCGCTCAAACATGTAGATGGCATCTTCCTTCTCCAACAAAACAAACTCAAAATTTTCCCCGACCCCATATATCACAATATGTTCCTCCTAGTCGAACACGCAACCTGGTATCATATACTATTAGTACATATCTCGCACAAAGGAATGTTATTCACTAGGAACTAGTTGGAGACGCCATTGTTATCCATCTTGTGGAGCCAGGTCCGGATGTGAAAGTTCTTAAGATGGGTGAGATGAACGCCTGAATCATCTGCATGTGACAACCACAGACTCATGAAGTTCATCTCTTCTGGGAGGTTAACTAGGGACAGAGATGAAGACACAAGATCTAGCAAGAACAGCTTATCAGTGTGGTTCACAGTGACCAGATTATAGATCTTGTGGTCGCCAATCAAAGAATCCAGTAGTAGTGAGATGCGGGCTTCACTTATAGCAGAAGAACATATGGCCCAAATATCGTCTTGTAACACATACACATCCATAATTGTCTGCTGCAATTTAGACCCTATTCCCAGACAGAAGTAAGACAGACCATCGTCGCCGCCTTTGGGGATGATCACACAGTCGTATCTGAACCCGTCACGAAGACGTGTGTTCGGAATTGGTGGGAGGATGGTTGTGTTCCTAGCAGGGTATATGGGACAGTGCTGAATACTTACCGTTTGGTTGGGCTGGTTGCGCACATACAAGGAGATGAGGAGAAGGCCGTTCTGTAACACCCCGTCCTACTGATGCTGACGTGGCGTTACTCGAGTAGTTGACTCGGTCATCCAGGCCCATGTGTAAGTGTGGTAGTGCGTATCTTTTGTTGGTCAGCTAGCGGAGCGTTGTTATAAGCTTGGGGAAAATCCTGTAATCAGTATGATAATATGAAATCAATGTTGAAATCTACACTTTTTCTAATAAACAGCTAGCTGTTTTGCAATTGAAAAACAGCTACTTTTTGAGCCGTTGGATCTGCGTCCGAATCTCAGCGCGCGTCTCTCTCTTTCACTTGTTATGCTCAGTCTTTTTTTTTTCTTTTCATTTTGCTCTCGGTCGTCACTAGCTCTGTCCGTCTTCCTCGAGGGGGAGTGAGCCGAAAGGGGCAGCGGTGACGCCACAACGATCTTGGCAGGGGAGAGAGTCGAGGGGGATGGCGCTTCGCGAGGTGGTGATTCAGCCAATGGAGAGAGGGAAGACGCCGAAGCCACTGATAGCGGAAAGGAAAGATCATCGGCTCGAGCCCCCTTTCGCGCAAAGGAACGAAATCATCGATTCGTTAGTCGGAAGGCATGTGGGTCGCCGGAAAGATAGGTATGTCTCCGGCCATATCGATTTGACTGATGCTGTTCAAATTTTCTCCAATTTCTAATCCCTATTGTTGTGTAGGGCATGATGCTGGTTGTTGTCGGGGGCGTGGAATCACTGTAGTGTGTTGCCGCACCCAAGATCTATGGATTGAATGATCTATGGTGGCAGTAGGTCTTTCGTTTTCGGTTGTAGCACGTCTATGATGCAACCGCAGTTCTATTATTTTTTGGATTTTAGGTTTTGGGATGCAGGTGTGTGACCTCTCCTTAGTTTTGGTTGAGGCTGGTGTATACTAGGTTTTCTGTTGATTATAATCGGCCTTTTTCATGCATAGATTTCAGTTTAAGATGGTCTGCACAAACTGTATGTTGTGTGTGATGCCCCAACTCTCTCTTCTCAATTCTTAGATTCGATTCTGATGTGGATACAAGAGTTTCAGATATACAGAGAGGGAGGAGTGTAGTTGGGGAAGGATAGAGAGAGTACAGTTTGAGAGAAGAGAATACATTTCGCGAAGTTCATCTTTGTCGTTGTTGCTCTTCGGGTAGTAGCTACGTAAGGACCCAGACCTTGGGCTCCAACCGCTTGCTTGGTTGGCGCATGCGCTCTAGCCTACCTGTCTCCAGTCATGGCGTTGGTGCACGCTCATCCTCTGATGTACGCATCAGTGTCGTTACAGCAGTGTGTCGACTCCGTATTGTATGCTTGGTAGTAGAAGTTGTGCAAGTGAGCATGACACTTTGTATATTTTCGTAGTCGTGGGAACTGGGAAAGAACAACGACATTCATTATGCATTTCAGTATCTTTACCTAAATATTGCATCATTACTCTCATTCTTGTTTTTCATTTCTTTAGTTTTGATTATTCTTAATTCATTTTTTCTAGTTTGGGGTATTAATTTCTCATTACTTTAAAGGTTTATTTGATCAGTGTATCAGATTATCAGTTACATTCTTTGTTCATTGTATCAGCTTTTTGAGTTTTCATTCTCAAGATTTTCTTCAGTTAATTTCTCATTCTTGTTCAATATTTCAGTATTCTTTCTTCAGTTTCTCATCTTTTTATTGCCTCAGTTCCTTCCTGAAGTTTCTCAATTATTCTTGTTTTTCATTTCTTTAGTTTTGATTATTCTTAATTCATTTTTTTTTCTATTTCAGGGTATTCATTTCTCATTACTTTAAAGGTTTAGTTGATCAGTGTATCAGCTTATCAGTTACCTTCTTTGTTCATTGTATCAGCCTTTTGAGTTTGCATTCTCAAGATTTTCTTCAGTTAATTTCTCATTCTTGTTCAATATTTCAGTATTCTTTCTTCAGTTTCTCATCTTCTTATTGCCTCAGTTCCTTCCTCAAGTTTCTCAATTATTCACTCATTCAATGAACTAGAGGAAGATAAAGAGAGTGACTAACGAAAGATAATGAACATTGTTAATTTTCAATCTTTCAATATTTTTTTTCTGTTGGTCCTCATTTTTATAAGTCTTGTTCTTCAACTATTTCAGTCTTTCTCAGGTTTATTTGCTTAGCTTTTTCATTCCTTTTAAGTTTTTTCCATCAAGCTCTTTGTTTTACAGTTCAGTTGTCTTAATACTTCCGACTACTTCAATTTAAGTTCATTAATTTCGTGCCAGTTAATTTTTCAGTCTTTCATTTTGCAGTTTAGTCATCTTAATTCGTTAGGCTTTTTCTCAGTCTCTTGATTTTCTCATTCTCATTCATTGTTCATTTTCTCTATGTCACATCATCACGTGTCGCTCCTTCATTTTCATTTTTCAAACCTATCTCTCTTCTGAATTTCCATAGGCTTATTGGAATTTTCTGAATTTGGAGTCATGTAAGTTAACACGATGTCTTCACTATTTATTTCTTCATTCTCTGGTTGTCTTTCTCTTTGTGTCCGTGAGTTCGTGGAGAGACAAGTTACAAAAGAGGGAGAATAATGGTAGAGTACCAGTCCATTCGTTGTTGGTGAGTTCTTTTACTCTGTTCTTCCAATCTTGATTTCTCCTCTCGTTCCCATCCATGTATCTCTGAAGTGCATTTCACTTTGTTTCTTTTGTTATCTCCATAGCACAAAAGGTGTTGAGTGAAGAGGGAGAAGTAGGAAACTTGAGTTTTTCTAAGACTGTTAATTCATGTCCTTCAGTTCTTTCATTCATTCTTAGGCTATGTTTCACAACATTCTGCAGACCTACATTATTCAGGTATATGCACTTGCTACAACAATCTACAAACCTACATAATTCGAGTATATGTGTTTGCTACAACATTCTGCAGACCTATATATGTATATGCATTTGCTATAGTGGGAGCACCGACAACAACATACACCACAAATAAGTTATGCGGTTCTTTTCTGTTTTGTTAAGATATTCTTCCAAGTTTAATAATGTGTCACTTACAAGCAGTCAAGTACAGTGACTGCAGTTTTACTTACAAGCAGTCAAGTACAGTGCACTTCTTACGCTGAGTGGATTGGTATTTGATAGTTGTGTTGATATGTCCTTGGTACTGACTACTGAGTAATATTAATATTACGAATTCCTTATGCTTAAGGCAAACATCACTTACAGATGACACTCTACAATTTTATAGGATCTTCTCTTGAGTATCATATATCAGAGATTATGGTATGATTGCCTTCTCTCTATTTTTTGTTCTTCTGTTGGGGATCCGCCGATCTAGAGTTCACCAAGCCTGAAGGGAGGCAGGTTCTGCCGTCGAGTTGATCTGGTGGTCGATGTAGTTTTCTTACTGGAGAAAATAGGCTTCTACACTGGGCTTTGCTTGGGCGAGTTTTGCCTGAGCAGGCTTTCCGTTTGTGTCATTGTACAAATGCTTGAGAGAAATGCACTCAGAACTGACAACATTCAACGGGACTCAAGAAATGAGAGGTCGAAAATGAGGGGCAAAAATGTGTCCGTTCGGGAGTAAATGAAGACACTTTTTTTAAGTCTACTCTTTTTATCTTATAGAGTTTCAATTGACAGCTGTCAACTATTCATTGGATTGAAAAAGTGTCAGACACTCCCAAAATCTATCCTCTTCCTCGTGTGCTTTCTCTCCCCCCTTCTCTGATCCCTCTGTTTTCTCATCCAAATTCTCCTGTGATCGCACTCCAAATCCCGGGTCATCAAAAATTGGTATCAGACTCGGTTCGATCCGGCGCTCCCTCTCTCGTTGCTCCTCGCGGTAACATCGACCAATCTTAGATTGGCATTCGCGTGCATCTTGGGAGGTGACCACGGCTCCACGCCAAGTCAAGCCTGCGGCCCAGACCAGATTCGTTCTGGATGCAATGGAGGAGGTACAAAAGGCTAACGCCGACCTGGCAGCAAAAGTGACGACGAAGTTTGACTCCATGTCCACCGACGTCAAACAGTTGGCAACACATGTTGCCGACGTCCAGGACGGCATCGACGCTGTTAATCGCACCCAAGTGGAGTTAACTTCGGCCACCGGAGCGGGTGGTCGAGGAGTCGTGGCTGGTCTCAGCGCCACAACCTTCTTTGGCGCACACGCACAGGGAGGACGACCGGTTGTCCAGCGTCCTGCTCGGGCCAACAACGGGCCGCTAGTCCTACCTCATCCCGAGCACACAGACCAGCAGTTCGCCGAATTGCCGAAGAGGGATCAACACGGTCGCTATGTCGTCAAGCCACCAAAACATCATTTTCCTAAGTTCTCAGGTGAGAATCCTTCTCTTTGGTTGGATCTGTGTGATACGTATTTCACTATGTATCAGACTGTTATGCATCAACGAGTGAGTACAGCGATCCTTTATATGGAGGGCCATGCCGCTCTATGGTTGCAAGCCCACAAGCGCCGCTCTCCTCTTGGAACCTGGGAACAGTTTTGTGCAGATGTGCTAGCAGAATTTGGAGATGATGAATATGATGGTCAGATGTGCAAATTGCAGCAGATGAAGCAAACAGGTTCGGTTGCTGATTACCGCAAGGAATTTGAAGCTTGCATGTATTATCTGATCTCCTTGGATCCTGCCTTGAACAACAAATTTTTTGTGTCTCGTTTTGTGCTAGGTTTGAGGCCAGACGTTCGTGCTGCGGTTCGCATTCAAGCACCTAACAGTGTCTCGCGAGCTGCCTCTTTAGCCCGTATACAGGAAGAACTAGATCATTTGCAAGAACAGTCTCGGTATCGTGGTAGAGCTACAATAATGCCCAAATCAACAGCAGCTGCCCAAATGCAAGTAGGAGGGGTTGTTGTTCCTGCCAAACGTACCACGAATGATTTCTCTCGGGAGCGACAATTGAGAGATTTCAGAAAGGCAAATGGTATGTGTTTTCGTTGTGGAGATAAATACTCTAAGGAGCATCAGTGTAAACAGTTGCCTCAAGTTCTAACCATTCAGCTTGGTGATTTTGGGGAGATTTTATCTGAAGATACTGTCCATGCTTTGGATCTTCTAGAGGTACCTGAACCTGCTGCTGAGTGTTGTCATATCTCGGTTAATGCAATGGCAGGCACTGAATCCAACCAGTCTCTTTGCTTGAGGACTATGGTAGGCAATCAGGTATGTTTGATCCTTGTCGACTCGGGCAGCTCACATATCTTTATCAATACAGAATTTGCTCGACGTATCAGGACTGCTATTCAACCAATGAGTTCAGTGCCAGTCAAAGTTGCTAACAATCAAGTGATGTACTCTGCTAAAGTGGCGCCTGGGTTTTCTTGGTGGATTCAAGGAAATACCTTCACACATGATATTTGCTGGATTTGGGCGCATATGATGCTATCTAGGAATGGATTGGTTAGAACTGTTTGATCCAATGATTTGTCACTAGAAACATAAGATGCTTAAGTTCAAGTATCATGACAAGGAGATTGTTCTGCAGGGAGTTCTTATTAAAGAACAACAGAGCCTCCAGGCCTTGGAATTAGAGAAACTGCACACCTGGCTAAAAGGTAATGAGGTGTGGTGTCTTGCTGTTATCGAACCAGTGGCATATGATCCCCTTTCATCGGTTGATACAATGGGCCCTGCTGAAGTGCAACAATTGCTAGACGAGTATAACGATGTTTTCCAAGAGCCAACAACCTTACCACCTCATCAGGAGTTTGATCATGCTATTCCTTTGGACCCTTCAGCTAAGCCAGTGAATTATCGTCCCTACCGTTATTCACCTTTACAAAAGGATGAAATTGAACGACAAGTGACAGCAAGCTACAATCTGGTGTCATTACCCAGAGCATGAGTCCCTATGCCTCACAAGTTTTGCTTGTGCAAAAGAAAGATGGGACATGGAGATTTTGTGTTGATTATAGACGTCTTAATGACATCACCATAAAAACAAGTTTCCGTTGCCTATTGTTGATGAACTCTTGGATGAATTGGCGTGTACGAAGTATTTTTCCATTCTTGATTTGTGTGCTGGATACTAGCAAATCCGCATGTGTGAGCATGATGAGCCGAAGACTGCCTTCAAAACTCACCACGGTCATTTTCAATTTCGTGTCATGCCTTTCGGGTTGACAAATGCACCGGCTACCTTCCAGTGCATCATGAATGACATCTTCGCTCAATATATCCGCAAATTCGTCATTGTGTTCTTGGATGAAATCTTGATTTATAGTACCTCTTGGCCTGAACATTTGTTGCATTTGAAGTCATTGTTGTGTACACTCCGGGAGAAGAAATTCCTTGCCAAGATGTCTAAGTGCAGTTTTGCTCAAACTTCCATTAGTTATTTCTGCCATGTCATTTCTGTAGAAGGGGTATCTACTGAGCCTGATAAGACTGCTGCTATAAAAAAAATGGCCAGTCCCTGCTACAATCACTGAATTAAGGGGTTTCTTGGGCTTAACCGGCTATTATCATAGATTTGTCAAGCACTATGGTCTTCTAGCCAAGCCCTTGACTAATCTACTCACTAAGAAGGGGTTTATTTGGTCTGAGCAGGCTACCCAAGCTTTCAAACTTTTGAAACAAGCCTTGATGACAACCCTAGTGCTGGCTCTTCCTAATTTCAATCTACCGTTCACTGTGGAAACCGACGCATGTGACACCGGTATTGGTGCCGTTTTAATACAGCAAGGCCACCTAGTGGATTACTTAAGCAAGGCTCTTGGACAACAAAAAGTGAACTTTCTATCTATGAAAAAGAATTTCTTGCAGTGATGATGTCAATTGATCCTTGGCGCCCTTATCTACAATGCGGTCAGTTTACTATCTTAACAGATCATAAGAGTTTATGCAATCTGACTGAGCAACAATTGCATTCTGATTTACAACGCAAAGCTATGTCAAAGTTGATGGGATTGCAGTACACCTTCCAGTATAGACGTGCTGCAGAAAATAATGCCACAGATTCCTTGTCGCGTGTTGCCCATGTTCTGCAAATAGAGGCACTAACAACTTGTCGTCCTGAATGGGTTAAAGAGGTGTACCAAACTCTAACTGAATTAGCTGTCTACAGCCCAAATGATAAAGGTTATGCACTTGAACAAGGAGTAATCAAGTACCAGGGACGTGTTTACATTGGTGCCAACTCAGCCCTACAAACTAAGCTGATCTCCAATTTACATGATAGTGCAGGGTGCAGCTGGTGGTCACTCATGGATTCATGCTACTTACTTGTGTGTCCGGAAATTGTTCTTTTGGCCAGGCTTAAAAGCTACTGTGGAGGATTATGTTAAGCAGTGTCTTACTTGTCAGCAGGCGAAACATGAGCACATTCATCCGGCTGGCATGTTGCAACCTCTTTCGGTTTCGTCGGAGATTTGGCAACACCTCACCATGAATTTTATTAAGGGCTTGCCTCTTTCTGATGGTGCTAATTTTATTCATGTAGTGGTCGACCGCCTTACCAAATATGCTCATTTTATTGCCCCCCGTCATCCTTATACTGCACAGCAAGTGGCCTGTCTATTCTTGGATAATATGGTTAGGCTCCATGGAGTTCCTACTTCCATTATTTCTGACCGTGATGCTATATTTACTAGCACTATGTGGAGAGCAATTATGAAGGCTCTGGGCACTACTCTCAATTACAGCATGGCTCACCATCCTCAAACTGACGGCCAAAGTGAGCGTGTAAACCAATGTATTGAGCAATATCTTCGTTGTGCAGTGCAAGATCGGCCAACTAAATGGCGTCACTTGTTAGCTATGGCAGAGTTTTGGTATAATTCCTCTGTCCATACTTCCTTGGGTTGTTCTGTGTTTAAAGCTCTTTATGGAGTCGAACCACCTTTGGGCGCCATGTCAAATATTTCAGTAGCCTCTGATTGTCCTGCTTTTGACATGATGACTGAACGAAAATCTTTAATGGAACTACTCCGTTCGCAGCTAGCGCGTCCCCATTCAAGATTCAAACGGCAAGCGGACAAAAAGCGCACTAATCGTGAGTTCGGTATGGGGGATTTAGTCTTGTTGAAGCTACAACCTTATGCACAATCCAGTGTGGTGAATCATACCTGTCACAAGCTTGCTTTCAAGTTTTTCGGACCTTTTAAGATTTTGGACAAAGTGGGGACAGTGGCATACAAGTTAGATTTGTCGGCTGGTTCTAAGGTGCACCCAGTCTTCCACATATCTCAGTTGAAGCCTTATATACCGAAGTACTCTCCGGTGTTCACTCAATTGCCAGTGATGGCTGATTTGCACTCAGGGGCGATGGTACCTGAGCGTATCATGGAACGTCGCATGATGAAGAAGGATAATGTAGCTGATCTTCAAGTTCTTGTCAAATGGTCTTCCTTATCTGAAGCTGATGCTACATGGGAGGACTACTACGCACTTCGTGCTCGCTACCCTGAAGCACCTTGTTGGGAGGGGGCTTCAAACTCAGGGGGGCTGATACGTCGGAAACGTATCTATAATTTTTGATGTTCCATGCTTGTTTAGTATCTACTTTGCTTTGCTTTGTCTATATTTTGAGGTATTTTTATATCTTTTCTGGAACTAACCTATTAACAAGTTGCCACAGTGCGGTTACTGTTTTCTTACATTTTGGTTCCAAAAGGCGTAAAATCAATATTCTCGAAATTGAATGGGACAAAAGCCAAAGTTATTATTTTTCCCGGAGCAACACGGAACCACAAGCGAGGCCGGAGGGGCCACAGTGGTGGCCGCACCCCTAGGGCGCCATAGGTGGGCCCCCTGGACTCCCACCGACCTTGATTCCTGCGCCTATAAGAAGCCTCCGACCCAAAAACCCTAGGGCATCCAGAAAAAATCCATGAAAACCTCTGCTGCGCCGCCACCACCGAAGGGGAGATTCGGGGGACAGAAAGTCTCTGTTCCGACACCCTGCCGGGACGGGAAAGTGCCCATGAAGCCATCTCCATCGATCTCCATCGCCATCTTCATCACCATTGCTGATTCTCATGATGAGGAGGGAGTAGTTCTTCCTCAGGGCTAAGGGCTCTACCGGTAGCTATGTGTTCATCTCTCACTCTATGCATGATCTTGTGGTCATGAGCTTTGTAATCAAGTAGATCCACCTTGCTACTCTTTGTGCTTTAATAGATCTATGCTTTTCCCCACGTGTGTGAAAATGATAGCGTGCATACCGTGTGTGGCACTTTGGCTAGATTAAATATTTGTTATGAGTTATATTTAGACATGGATGTCTCTATGAAATTGTGGTGTTTGTTGGAACCATCTAGCGCTCAAGGTGACAGTGTGGGGTTATCTAGATTGGGGAAGGCGGACTTTGAGGAGTGTTGTTATAGCCCTACCATGGATTAGAGTGTCCAACCGGAGAGTAGTTAAGAGTAGTATCATGAAGAGAGGATATTTATATGAGAGAGTGTTCACTAGTGAAAGTATGATCCCTAGGCCTTGTTTCTAAGCATTGAAACATCATTTTCTACTAGATCTGTTGCATGTTTGCTTGATTCCTTCTTGTTGCCTTTAGTCTTTACCTCACCGTCAAGCTCTTTTCTGGCACTGTTACCACTTGTATTTTACTATCTCTTCGCCGAACTAGTGCACCTATACACCTGACAAGTGTATTGGGTGTGTTGGGGACACAAGAGACTTCTTGTATCTTGATTGCAGGGTTGCTTGAGAGGGAATACCTTTGACCACTTCCTCCCTGAGTTTGATAAACCTTGGGTGATCCACTTAAAGGAAACTTGCTGCTGTTCTACAAACCTTTGCACTTGGAGGCCCAACAACTGTCTACAAGAATAAAAGTGCGTAGACATCAAGCTCTTTTCTGGCGCCGTTGCCGGGGAGGTAAGGTAAAAAGTACTCACATCCTCCGGTGTGAGTGCTCGAAGTTATTTCCTTTAGATTCTGCAGTCTTTGTCTTTTTGTTTCTTGTTTTCACTAGTTAGGCTTAATGGAAAACAACAACAAAATTAGAGAGCTTTATATTGTTTATCTTGAGTTAGGACATGAAGTGTTTTAAGAGAAAATTAAAAAACCTATGGAACTTTATTAGCATGCTAATAGCAATGTTATTAGTATGAATTTTTGAACACCATTGTTACTAATGGTATGAAAACGTCTAAGCTTGCGGAAGCTAGTTTTTATGAGAAAGACCTTTTTAGTTCCCCAGCTTTAGGGAAGAACATTTGCTCTTATGATACTTTATCTCCCATATGTGGTAATTCTAATGATACTTGTGATATTTTAAATCCACATACTGAAAGTGTCCCTTTTAAAATACCTATTGAAATTGTTGAACGTGTTATGAATAACTGCTATTTTGGAGATGGAACTATCCATCATAGTGATCATTTACTCTTTATACATGAATTATGTGAGTTGTTTAAGTGTGAAGGTATTTCAATGGACCAAGTTAAGAGGAAGTTATTCCCTTTCTCACTTAGGGACACAACAAGGGAGTGGTATGGGCTACTAGATGATCCTCATCATTTGGAGTGGAAGGAACTTGAATCTCTCTTTTACTCTAAATTTATCCTCCTCATGAAATTCATAAAGATAGGAATCATATTTATAATTTCCATCCTCATGAGGGAGAAATTATTGCCCAAGCTTGGGAGAGATTAAAGTCACTAATGCTCAACTATCCCATCCATGAGCTCCCCAGTAATATTGTTATTAATAATTTTTATGCAAGGCTTTCAGGACATTACAAGGACTATCTAGATACCTGTTCAGAGGGATCCTTCACAAGTAAGAAGGTCAAAGCTAAGTGGGATCTTCTTGAAACAATTCAAAGCAATACCAAAGATTGGGATAACGACAAAGGTAAAGAACCAGGTATAAACTATGAGTATGATTGCATTAAGTCTTTCGCTGAAACTGCTGATTTTCAAGAGCTTAGTGCTAAATATGGTCTTGATCCTCAAATTCTTGTTAGATACTATAGAGCCTTTGCTTCCCATATTAATGCTCCTAAAGAAAAATGGGACATGTATCATGAAACTTTTAAAGACAATTGCATGGAAAATGGAAATGTTATTAATGATTGCAATAAACATGCTCAAACTTTTGAAAGTACTATTTCTTATAAGCATGTTAATTTTTGTGGTATGCATAGACCTTGTGAGAAGAATCAAATAGAAGAAGAATAATGTATCACCCACTGGAATGAAAAAACCAGAACGTGGTATAAGGCTCTAAATGATCTTGGAAAAAAATTGTGCCCTCTACCCTTTTATTTGTGAACTCTGCTATGAAGTGGGTCATTTCAATTTTCAATGCTCAGGCCATATGAGTACTGCAAGCTTGTATTGTGATAACGCGATCATTGATAATCAACATGATAAACTTACATTGTTTTTGGGGTGTGAAGAGTTATCAAGAAAAACTTCTTTGGTAGACATGAGTGCTTTTGGTATGAATTGTGTCCTGCATGGGTGTCATCTTTATTGTGTTAATAATTGCCACGCGAATACTTACATACAAAATCTTATAAAAGATGATATTTTACCAAAATATGACAGGACTGATATGAGTTTTGATCTTATTAATGAAAAGGAGGAATCCTCCAAAGTTTCTTCTATTGTCTCTAACAATAAACCAGGGTATGTGGAGAAGCTTCCTTTCAAGCCTATCTCTCCTAAAGAGGAGAAGAAGAAGAAGAAGAATAAGAAGAATAAGAAGAGGAGTAAAAGGAGAGAGGAAACGGTATCTTCCTCTAAGCATGTTGCTCCTATCATAGTTTTTGCTGATGAGTCTGAACAAGATGATGTGCATATGCCTGTTACCTATATTAGTGATCATGATTGGGAAAATCACACTAATTTTGATATTGAAAATATCTTTGGCACCAATTCTGAAAATGATAATATTAATAATTGTTGTGCTATTATTGCTATCCATGTTCCTTCCAATGATGATATGTTTACAAATGAACACACTTGGAAAGATAGCTATTCTATTGCTTATGATGATACTATACCTCCAATATATGATGATTACAATGATGAGTATGATATTTTCAGTCCACCTACTATTGAGGAGGAAATTAATTGTGATTACAATATGACTCCTATATTTGATGATTATGGTGATGAGAATAATAGTGATAGCTATGTTGTTAAATTTGCTCCCACTATAATTAATAAGGACGACTATGCTTATGTGGAGAGTAATAATTATTTTATGCATGTGGCTCATGATAAGAATGTTTTATGTGATAGTTATATTGTTAATTTTATTCATGATGCTACTCAAAGTTATTATGAGAGAGAGAAACATGGTTTTATGTATCTCAATTTTTTTAAGTTTCCCCTCTTTATGTTGAAAATTTTGAAGTTGCATTTGTTTTGCTTTCCTATGCTTGTTGCTTTCTTGACTTGTTTCTTTACAAGATTCCGATGCATAGGAAGTGGGTTAGACTTAAATGTGTTTTGAATTTGCTTCTTGATGCTCTCTTTTACTTCAATTCATATTTCTTATGTGAGCATCTTCTCAAACTATTAAGCCTAACTTAAAGGCGGTAAAGAAAATTACTTGTTGGGAGATAACCCAAGAGTTTTCTTGAGTCTTGTAAGTTATTACTTCAGTAATGACATGACCTTATACTTTTTGTTTGCTTTTTGTGCCAAGAATGACCTCTAATGAGAGGGAAGTAAGATTTGGGGAGTTGTTGTCCCGAAACAGATTTCTGTCCTCCACCATAAAACTTCGTGAGGAGTATATGTAACTCGGATTGAGCTCAAAATTTACGAATAAATCCCCCAGTACGTTAGCTAACTTTCGTTAGTTCAATACTTTTTTATGTGAGCAACATAATATGTTCGAAAAAATCAGTTTCTACCTGCTGGTCTGTTTTGACAAATTTCTGCCATTATTTGCATTTGCTTCTTATTGATTCCTTTTTGAGTTCTCTTTAGGTGAATTGAGCTTTTTGAAGGATTTGCTACAATAGCTTGTGTTTTTAGTGAAAAGACTTTCTGTTTCAAAGCTTTGCCAGTGGTCTAATATCTCTTGAATACACTAATGTTGCTAATGAAGATTGTGTGAAGGAAAAATTTTAGGAGTAGAGAGAGAATGATGCAATGAGATGAAGAATGGACAAAAGCTCAAGCTTGGGGATGCCACCATGGTGTCACCCCAAGAAATATCTAAGAGGTACAAGCGTCAAAGCTTGGGGATGCCCAAGGCATCCCCTTCTTCATCAATAAAAAGCTCAGGTCTGTCTAGACACTTCGTTTTTATTGTTGCATGCATAGTTGTGTTGTTCTTGGAGCGTCTTAGTTTTTGTTTGCTTTGCTTAGGTTGTTTAGTTTGCTTGAATAAAGTAGTTTGGACCCCCGTTCTCGCTGTGTTGTTTTGCAAATAAGTTTGCTTGGTGTTGGAGAGGAGTAGTAAGTTCTTGCTTGAAGTGCAAGAGGAGCTTGGATTGACTGTGACTTAGACTTTAGCATGACATGCTAGGTGTTGTTTTAGCATTATGCTTAGTGATTATTATTGTAGCATGTGTTGTTCCAAACAATTGGGATTGCTTATTGTGCCTTGAAGAAATTATGCTTTTTTTAGCATGCAAAAGCATAGTATTGTGGTATTCTCCTTTGATGCTTTGCTTGGGTTGACTTGGCACATGCTTACACCATGTTATGACTATGACAAGTCACCATTAGCCTCTATGATCATTTAGTCCTTGACTTGTAGTACCACTCTTTGCTTTGATTAGTATGCTTTGTTGCACTGCATGATTATGGCCATTATGCTCTCTTAGTTGGTTGCTCCCAGTCTTTTGCTAGCCTCCACTTGTATGAGTAAGTTCTACTCATGCTTCCAACTCCCAAGAAACCAAGTTATTCCAAAGTATCCACTATAAACTCCTATGCATGATGTGTTACACCATTCCAAGTATATTCTTGTTTTCAACTATCTTCCAATTAAAAACTATTTTGTTATGTGAAAACTTAGTGATTAAAGCCCTCACGAACTTGATGGCACACTTTATTCTTTGCCCTTAATAATCTTGAACCATTGTGACAACTTTGTTGTATATGCTTGCACTTATAAGTTAGAATTAATAGAACCGTGCTGTCACGGGGAACGTTTTCAACATTGCACTTGTACTTTGTACTCAGTTGATATCATGCTCTTTTGTCTATGGATGTCACCGGTGTGAAATAAAGAGGGAACTTGTAAGCCCATGGAGTAAGTATTCTGTGTTAGAGAAACGCCTGGGCCGCTAGCCTAAGCCATGCCTAATCATGGTGGAAACTTGCAGCATCACCATAGTGAGCTATCTATGAAGCATCCTCAATAAAAGGCTATGCATATAGTAAATAAAAAGATCGCTGAGATGCTCATTGTCTGCTTGCCTTGTCATTTTGGTTATGGGAAAGCTCCTGTACCATGTGCAAGGGGTACCCCATTGGCGGTTCTCAATGATATGCAAATACTTACAATGACAAGAACTTACATGTGACTGAAGTTGAGTATGCATGAGGTGTGTCCCTCGTATTCAAGGGACTTGAGATTGCCAACTTATACTTTGTCAAGCATATACTCCATCTTTGCCACTTTAACCTTAATCACTTCAAGATGCTTATGATAGGGGCAATGAGGGCTGAAAGCTAACAAGTACCTTAATTTTTGGGAGCTCTTTTTGAAACTTGTAATCCCTGCTTCGTTTACAAAAAGGCCTTTCTTCCACCACTATTGAGTCTCCACCTTCTACCTTTAGGCACCTTTAAGAGAGCATAGTTGTCATTTTGTGTGCACTGTTCCAAAGCTTATTAATTGATGCATATTGTGATATTACTTGTTCTTGTGCTATTTGTTTCTAGTCACCCTTGTGAACTTTTAAGGTGTCCTATGCATCTATTTGCTACTCTATGAGGGACAAGCTGATTGCCACTATGCTATGTTTTTTGTATGTGAAACAAACAAACATTTTTCAATGCATGTTATTCATGATCTTTGTTTGTAGCCTTTCATGTTGCATACATAGTTACTTTGTCCTATTGTTAGAACTCCATTTTTCATGCACATGTTTAGAGTTCTTTGATCCTAGCTTTCAATGCTTGCAAATGGTTGGATCTTTATTGTGAGGGTGCATGTCACCTCAAAAATTATTCTTTTATCACTTACCTACTCGAGGACGAGCATGAGTTAAGCTTGGAGATGTTGATACGTTGGAAACGTATCTATAATTTTTGACGTTCCATGCTTGTTTAGTATCTACTTTGCTTTGCTTTGCTTTGTCTATACTTTGATGTGTTTTTATATCTTTTCTAGAACTAACCTATTAATAAGTTGCCACAGTGACAGTTGCCTGTTTCTTCTGTTTTTGGTTCCAGAAAGGCAGAAAATCAATATTATCGGAATTGGACGGGACAAAAGCCAAAGTTATTATTTTTCCAGGAGCAACACGGAACCACGAAGCGGACCAGAGGGGGGCCACAGGGTGGCCGCACCCCCACTAGGCGCGGGCAAGCCCTGGGGGCGCCCACAGGGGGTGTGGGCCTCCTGGACCCCCACCGACCTTGATTCCTGCGCCTATAAGAAGCCTCCGACCCAAAAACCCTAGGGCATCTAGAAAAATCCACGAAAACCTCTGCTGCGCTGCCGCCACCGAAGGGGAGATTCGGGGGACAGAAAGTCTCTGTTCCGGCACCCTGCCGGGATGGGGAAGTGCCCCCGGAGCCATCTCCATCGATCTCCATCGCCATTTTCATCACCATTGCTGATTCCCATGATGAGGAGGGAGTAGTTCTCCCTCAAGGCTAAGGGCTCTACCGGTAGCTATGTGTTCATCTCTCTCTATGCATGATCTTGTGGTCATGAGCTTTGTAATCAAGTAGATCTACCTTGCTACTCTTTGTGCTTTAATAGATCTATGCTTTTCCCCACGTGTGTGAAAGTGACAGCGTGTATACCGTGTGTGGCACTTTGGCTAGATTAAATATTTGTTATGAGTTATATTTGGAGTTGGATGTCTCTATGAAATTGTGGTGTTTGTTGGAATCATCTAGCGCTCAAGATGACAGTGTGGGGTTATCTAGATTGGGGAAGGCAGACTTTGAGGAGTGCTGTTATAACCCTACCATGGATTAGAGTGTCCAACCGGAGAGTAGTTAAGAGTAGTATCATGAAGAGAGGATATTTATATGAGAGAGTGTTCACTAGTGAAAGTATGATCCCTAGGCCTTGTTTCTAAGCATTGAAACACCGTTTACTACTAGATCTGTTGCATGTTTGCTTGCTTCCTTCTTGTTGCCTTTAGTCTTTACCTCACCGTCAAGCTCTTTTCTGGCACCGTTATCACTTGTATTTTACTATCTTTTTGCCGAACT
Organism: Avena insularis; assembly: GCA_023614405.1. NCBI lineage: Eukaryota > Viridiplantae > Streptophyta > Magnoliopsida > Poales > Poaceae > Avena > Avena insularis. The sequence continues at coordinate 474,746,267 of CM042697.1, forward strand.
AGTGCACCTATACACCTAACAAGTGTATTGGGTGTGTTGGGGACACAAGAGACTTCTTGTATCTTGATTGCAGGGTTGCTTGAGAGGGAATACCTTTGACCATTTCCTCCCTGAGTTCGATAAACCTTGGGTGATCCACTTAAGAGAAACTTGCTGCTATTCTACAAACCTCTGCACTTGGAGGCCCAACAACTGTCTACAAGAATACAAGTGCGTAGACATCAGGGGCAAATGTAACACCCCGTCCTACTGATGCCGACGTGGCGTTACTCGAGTAGTTGACTCGGTCATCCAGGCCCATGTGTAAGTGTGGTAGTGCGTATATTTTGTTGGTCAGCTAGCTAAGCGTTGTTATAAGCTTGGGAAAATCCTGTAATCAGTATGATAATATGAAATCAATGTTAAACTCTATCCTCTTCCTCGTGTGCTTTCTCTCCCCCTTCTCTGATCCCTCTGTTTTCTCATCCAAATTCTCCTATGAACGCACTCCAAATCCAGGGTCATCGCACGTTCCAGCATTCAACGTCTATATCATCCCAGCCCAGGGTGTTCATATAGAAGCTACCGCGATGGACGATGTCGGAGAGCTCAGGGGGCTGGGGAATAGGCACGAAACTCAGGGTAGTTCTGAGGGGCCTTGTGACGACGTAGAAGCCGAGAAGGCGGGGTGGATGGAGGCCGCGAAAGCGGTGGAGGAAAGCAGGAGAGGAGGCGAGGCGGAGCCAGCGCTTGTAGACGAGGGCGGCGCGGACGAGGCTGGTGGGGAAGGCGACGCGGAGGAGGATCTCGGAGAGGAGGTCGTCGTTGTCGAGCACGGCGATCGCTGCAGCGACCGGCGGCGGTGACCCAAGTGGTTCCATGGCGATTTCTGATGGGATCGCAATAGCTCGAATTTGGACCAATGAAAACAGGATGGGTTAGGATTTTATATTTTCAATATTATACTCTCTCCTGTGTTTAGATTTGTATACATATTTAGACATAATTTAGTACTCCTATATAGATTCGAATCAAGACACGTCTAAGTTACATATTTTAGGACGAAGGGTGTATTTATTTAGCACAGAGTCCACTCAGGGTTCAATGTTTAAAAATAGTGCGTGTGGTCTACAACCTGAATAATTCTTGGTCAATTTTACAGATCTAGTTACATGTGTTAGAAATATTCACTATGATGTACTACTGATTTGTTCATCTTATGTGAACCACAAAAGATCCAGAGCTATATTAAACAGTGGGAATAACATTTTCAAATGGGACTCTAAAAGAAAGTGAAAAACATACAAGTCCTCAACTTTTACAAAAACCCCTAAATAAGATTGGAAAAGCAATCTGGTCTGATCTTTTTCCACCATTGATGACAAAAAACTTGACGCCGCGGCCGTCAACACCATTGCCAGGGACGAAACCACTTGACCGTGGATCGACAGTGAACGCCGCAAAGATGTCAAGGGAAGGCCTCCATCTTGGCACGTCAACCTAGAGGATGAAGAGGCAGTGGCACACACAAGGCTAGCACATGGAGTGGCCTCTTGGGTCAAGCATAACAGCGAATTAACATCACCGTTGTTGATGATCTCCGCAGATCGCTACAAGTCGCTCTTTCCGCCAGCATGACAACCAAAAAGAGCATCGAACACCGAGATCAAAAGCTCTGCCACCAACGAGCTTATTTTTAGAGATACCAACAGTGCACTCCTCTGCTCTAGACTCCCACCATAGGAGCATGACATGGAACATTGGAAGTGGAAAACACGCAGAAGGAGAGAGAAAGTAAGAATTTAGCGTGAAAAAGATCGAAAGACTGCCTACTAAAAAATATGTAAATTTATCTCAATGTTTCCTAAATTTAAAGGATTGAGGGATGTTTCAGAGAGGGCTCTCTCAACTTTGTTTTGTATAGGGTGGTATACAGAGTCAGTGGCATAGCCAGGAATTGTTCAAGACCCGGGCCAATAACTAAGAGCTCAAAATTACTGACAGAAATAAAATATGGTCGGATCTCCGGACTATCAAGCCCCACTCAGATAGGCCATGGTTAATGTTGGGCGACTTTAACGAGGCGATGTGGCAGGAGGAGCACTTCTCTAGAACAACTCGTTCTGAAGGGCTTATGCGGGACTTTCGGGAGGTCCTATCATACCGCGACCTCCATGACCTAGGATTCACTGGCCTACCCTGGACCTTTGAAAACAAGCAAAAAGGTGACCGCAATGTTAGAGTTCGCCTCGATCGTGGAGTCGCCTCTCCGGCTTGGTCTTCTTTGTTTCTGGAGCACCGGCTCTTCCATCTAGTGTCTTCCCGGTCAGACCACTGCCCAATTCTTTTGTCGGATGATACTGATTCTTCTGCTTAGGTTGGTCGGCCGATCAGGCGTTACGAGATTGTCTAGGAATGAGAACCTTCCCTGTCCGCAGATGTTGAAGAAGCTTGGTCTAGACATGTCCTAGTGTCTGATCTGGGGGGATGGGGCTGCCTCTCTAAATTCTATGATGTCAATCTTATATGCATGGAAGAGGGAACACTTCAAATCGTTTCCAAAGGAAATTGAGAAGAAGAGAGCCCTACTTGAAGCTCTGAAAGATGCTACTGATGAGGCCAGCATCGCGGCCTAGACAAGACTTGAAAAAGAGATGGATGAACTTTTATACGGAGAAGCGATCCACTGGATGCAACGATCTAGGATTTCTTGGCTAAGAGAAGGGGACCCCGAACACCGAATACTTTCATCGGCGTGCCTCTTGGAGAAAGAAAAAAACAAGATCCGTAAATTAAAACGCAATGATGGTTCTTGGACGTGTGACTCGGTTGAGATGGAGGGGATGGCCACGAATTTCTTCCAAAACCTATATACTAGGGACGAGGCGGTTAATCCTCATATTATTACTGATCTTCTCTCGCCTTGTGTGGACGAGGACACAAATCGCATCCTTTGTGCCCCCTTTTCAAACAAAGAGATCAGTGGTGCCCTCTTCCAAATTGGCCCCCTCAAAGCCCGGGACCTGATGGTTTTCCGACTCGCTTTCTCCAAAGGAACTGGGATCTGTTAAAGGTGGAAGTTATCCTTGTGGTGTAGAATTTCTTTGCAAATTGAGTCATACCAGAGGGTGTGAATGATACTACAATTGTTTTGATTCCAAAGAAGGATGATCCTGCTGACTTAAAGGACTTCAGACCTATTAGCCTATGCAACATCATCTTTAAAGTGGTTTCAAAGTGCCTAGTAAACCGATTACGTCCTCTCCTACAAGACATCATTGCACCTACACAAAGTGATTTTATTACTGGTCGCCTCATCATGAATAATGCACTTATCGCTTTTGAGTGCACATGCAATACAGACAGACTCTGCAGCTCGGAGGAAGTTTTGTGCGTTTGGGCCAAGGTGTATGACTGTGTGGACTGGCGCTTTCTTGAGGGAGTTTTAGCGAAATTGGGCTTTCATAGTCAATGGGTACAGTGGGTGATGGCGTGTGTCACCATTGTGCGCTACACAATTCACTTTAACGGAAATATGTTGGACTCCTTCACCCATCCCGTGGTATCCGCCAAGGTGATCCCCTTTCACCGTACCTCTTCCTTTTTGTTGCTGATGGTCTATCTTGTTTGATCAGGAAAGAAATTGAAAGCAATGCGCTCCGTGAATTCCATATTTGCCGAAAAGCCCCGGGTATATCACACCTCCTTTTGCTGATGACAGTCTCCTGTTCTTTGAAGCTTCTGTCGAGCAAGCCACGATGATCAAATATGTCCTTGACCGATTTGAAGAGGGCACTGGCTAGCTAGTAAGCATGGGAAAATGCTCAGTTATGTATGGTGATGGTTGTTCCCCTAATACCCAAGCACAACTTAAGAACATCTTACAGTACGAAACAGAATGTTTCGAAGAGAAGTACCTAGGACTCCATGTTCTTGAAGGAAGACTAACCAAAGGCAAATTCAAAACTACCGAAGGAAAATTCTCCAAACACACTAGCGATTGGTCAGAAAAGTATATGTCCTCTGGTGCCAAAGAAATTCTCATCAAGTCTATTCTTCAGGCTATCTCAACGTATGCCATGGGGGTATTCAAATTTCCCTTTGGTATGATAGATGACTTAGAGCAAATTATTCGGAACTTCTGGTGGGGAGATGAGGAAAACAAGAAGAGAATGCACTGGTTGGCGTGGGATAAACTGGTCCGCCCAAAGTCACATGGTGGTGTTGGTTTCCGTGATTTGCGAGTCTTCAACCAAGCACTCCTTGCACGCCAGGCTTGGCGCCTTCTCAAGTTCCCTGATAGCCTATGTGCTCGCCTCCTCAAGGCCAAGTATTACCCCTCGGGATACCTCCTTGACACTGCCTTTATCCAACAACAGTCACAGTCTTGGCAAGGTGTTGTACATGGCCTGGAATTGCTCAAGAAGGGAATTATTTGGAGGATAGGTGATGGATCCAAAGTTAAAATCTTCCGGGACAACTGGCTTCCTAGACACGATGCACTTAAGGTTGAAGGAAGAAGGGGCCGCTCACGGATACGGTGGGTGTCTGAACTCATCTCACCTGGAACTCGGTCTTGGAATGAGGAGGCGGTGAGGAGTTGTTTCAATCCTAGGGTCGCCAACACCATCCTTAGTATTCAACTCCCTGCCCGTGCATCAGAGGACTTCCTTGCTTGGATGGTGAAAGCAATGGTCTATTTAGTGTGCGATCAGCGTATCGTATCGGCATGGCATCCAAGTGGCTGCCAAGTGAGAGGGGGAGTCCATCTCGGAACCCGATGGTGCCCGGCGTGTGTGGGAACTTGTCTGGAAGGCTGCTGTATCGCAAAAGTTCAATATCTTTGCCTGGCGTGCTGCTACGGGCTCGCTTGCTGTTCGGCTGGGACTCCACCGGCGTATACCTTCCATCGACCCAATCTGTGCTATTTGTGGAAGGGCAGTGGAGGATGATCACCATGCCCTCATTGACTGTTCCCTAGCGAGAGCATTGCGACATGAGCTGAGAAGTGTCTGGTCCTTGCCACCTGAGGAGGCTTTCCATACTAATGGTAAAGAATGGCTCTTGCATTTTCTCTGCAATGCATCCAAAGATATGCGGCCAAAAATAATTTTCCTTCTCTAGAGGGTTTGGCACCATAGGAACAATATTGTTCATGGCGATGGGAAAGCATCAATCTCGGCCTCAGTTGGTTTCTTGGCTAACTATCTTGCCTCGTTTTCAGCTGTACACTCAAACCCTACATGTGATATTGAAGCCTCGTGGATACCGCCTGAGCCTGGCTCGCTCAAAGCTAACGTTGATGCCGGCTAGGTTGCGCACTCGAGGGATGCCGAGATTAGCGTTGTTGTCCGTGATCATCAAGGCAATGTTGTGCTTTCAGAATGGAAGTTTCATCCGAACTGTGCCAGCGCTGAGGAAGCATGAGTCCTGGCCTGCCTAGCAGGTTTAAAGCACCCGATCGATCTACGTCGGTGGCCGACTACAGTTGAAAGCGTTTGTCTCCGGGCGGTCCAGGCCCTCACTATGGATACCCTTGAGAACTCGAGCAGTTGGGCCATGATCCTAGAAGGCCGTGAATTACTGAGAATTTATCGAGATCTCCGTGTGTCTAAAGTGGCCGTGCAAATAATAGTGTTGCGCATGTGTTATCGTAGCTTGGTAAGGCCGGTTTTAGTGGCTCTCTTAGTCATGATGCTCCAGATTGTGTCAGGGAGCTGGTTTCCTCTGATATGATGTAATTCTTCTTGTACTTTTAAGCAGCAAGTTTCAGACGCACTCTTTTCCTTACCAGAATACCTATGTGGACTGGAAGGTTTTTAATGAGACGTCTTGCTGACTTTTATAGTGGATTTCAATAGAAAACTCTTTTGAAAAAGAAACTAAAATCTTTTTCTTCCTAGAGAAGCAAGTAGAGTGAAATATGAGGTCCAGCCCAGCCCACAGCCCATCCGAGGCCCAAATCGTTACACAGATTCATACACGTCTCTGTTCGTTCGTGGTGAGTTGGAAGGGGTAGCACGTGCGTGCAGATGAGGAAGCACTAGGCGCGTGATGTGTCGATGGAGCTAACCAGCATCACCTGCAGCTGCTCGAGCGCGCGCGACTGTATTTCCATCCATGGAGTTCGTTGCATCTACTATATATATTCCATCCAATTATTCGTGCCATCCATCTCAATTCCTACTTGGAGCAGTTCAGCAACACCTCGATCAAGAAGATGTCGCGCGTGGAGGCGCTGAGCATGAGCGGCCTCTCGGCCATCCCGGCGGAGTACGTCCGGCCGCCGTCGGAGCGCCTAGGCCTCGGCGACGCCTACGACCAGGCGGCCAAGCACGCCCCGGGCTCCCCGCTCATCCCCGTCGTCGACGTCGCCGCCTTCGACCCCTCCGACCCGGCCTCCGCGCCCAGCCTCGCCGTCGTCGCCGCTGTCCGCGCCGCGGCCGCCGAGTGGGGCGTCATGCACGTCGCCGGACACGGCATCCCGCCGGACCTCCTCGACGCGCTCCGCGCCGCCGGGACGGAGTTCTTCGGCATGCCCATCGAGGACAAGGAGGCGTACGCGAACGACCCGGAGGCGGGGCGGCTGGAGGGGTACGGGAGCAGGCTGGCGGCCAACGAGAGCGGGCAGAGGGAGTGGGAGGACTACCTGTTCCACCTCCTCCACCCCGACCACGCCGCGGACCACGCGAGGTGGCCCGCGCATCCTCCGGAGTACGTTCCCGTGACACAGCAGTTCGGGGAGCTCGTCAGCGGGCTCGCCTCCAGGCTCCTCGCCATCCTCTCCCTCGGCCTCGGCGTCCCCGCCGCCACGCTCGAGCACCGCCTCCGCAGAGTCGACACGGCCCGAGATGAAGACGACGACCAGGAGGTCAAGGAGGAACACGAGGAAGAAGAACTCCTCGACCTCTTGCTGAAGCTGAAGATCAACTACTACCCGGTGTGCCCGCAGCCGGACCTGGCCGTCGGCGTCGAGGCGCACACCGACGTCAGCGCGCTCTCCTTCATCCTCACCAACGGCGTGCCCGGCCTGCAGGTCAAACGCGCCGGCCACGAAGGCGAAGGGTGGGTGACGGCGCGCGACGAGCCGGGCACGCTGGTGGTGCACGTCGGCGACGCGCTCGAGATCCTCAGCAATGGCCGCTACACCAGCGTGCTCCACCGCGGCCTCGTCAACCGCGTCGCCACGCGTGTGTCCTGGGTCGTCTTCGCCGAGCCGCCGCCGGACCGAGTGCTCCTGCAGCCCCTGCCCGAGCTCCTCGCCGACGGCCAGGAGGAGCCGCGGTTCGCTCCACGCACCTTCAGGCAGCACCTGGAGCACAAGGTGCTGAAGAAGAAGCAGAGCGAGGAGGACGAGGCCAAGAAGGCGCCCGTCGCACCCAACCTGCTGCCTGCTGTCTGAATTAATTCAGAAGCTCTAAAATTACAGTTAATTAATCCCATGATCACATATACTATATCAGAGTAATTAAGTGAATAAGTTATGCTGGGAAAATATTTTGCTTCCGAGAGGTGGTGATAATTTGGCTATCATGTTGCATTTATAAGGATTTTTATTAATGTTTTTTATGTAACTATAAGTAAAAGATGCATGGTTTGATTGGTTCAACTACGACCAATTTGCTTCTCATTCGCATTGCAAGAGTCATGTGTAACAAGTGTGCTTTAGGGTGCGTTTGGTTTAGCTTTTACAACCTGCTTCTGCTGTTGGGAAGTTAAAAGCCAACCAAACGGAAATTTTCCAACGGAGTCCACTATAGATGACTTCCCGCTGTGTATTTTCCACAGTAGGTCCGACCCTGCTTCTACCGCTGTGGATTCCACAGTAGGCCCGAAAGAAAGACGTCCGTACTACTACTTCGTATGGATGGAGAGATGGCAGTTAGTATACGGATAGCCAAGCTGCCGAATGGAGATGTAGTTCGATTTGATTAGTTTCCTAGTACTTTATAAGGTTCTTTGGTTAGCAACAAAGGAACGTTGAATTTTAATATTGCGTCTAGTCTCATTAGATATGTTTCAGCCTATTCATGTGAAGATGTGGTAAACTGTTCAAGATTTAAAGAAAATAGAACCTATTTCAATCTTATGTAGTGTTTGGAATGGGATTGGAGTCATGTAAATATTTCAAATAAACCGAAAGAAAATCTGGTCATTCAAGTATTTGGTGGTAAATTTTGTTTCGAAGAATAGGAACAAATAATGATTTTTTTTGCTCAAAATGGCAATTTGTACATCAAACAAGTGTATAGATTGGTAGTTGACGCTCAATCGACATATAAACAGTCTCTCCAAGTCTTAAGGGCATTACAGACAATTTGAACCAAATTCACAGTTTTACGGTTGTTTCAGCCAAACAACTTTCAGCTTTGCCACAGTTCTCTGCTCACAGCTGTTTTTTCATAGCTCACAGCTCACAGCAGCTTTTCTGAAATCCACAGCTGAACCAAACACACCCTTAGTATTATCATGAATTATGATTATTGAATTTAATAAGATATTTAGTGTGTTTTAGTCATTAGCCAACTTGGTTCACTAGATATTTAAATTATAAGATAAATTATGATTATTGAATTAATAGTTAAGTGCTCGTGTATTGCCCCGCGGCAAAAGAAGCTCCTAACCTGGGGTAGCAAGGGGCCCTCCGAATACTCTAATAGATTTTTTTTGTGTACGGGAAAAAACGGGCGCTAGCACTCGAACTCAGGATCTCGCGCGGATAAGAGAGGTATCAACACGATCTATTCACGAAACTCCTACATTGTATTCTATATAAATCTTCATGTGAACGATGCTATCGTGGTTTTCCATGTCTACTATATTTTTATAGTCTCGTGCTGCTTTGATGACCAGTGTGTATGTTTCTTACCTTTGTCTATGGTAGACGCCTCCTTACACCTCTTTCTTAAGCTCCGTTCAGCTCCACGTTGATCTGTTATCACATGATCGACTTCACATGGTATAGTGGACATGGCTTCAATCGCATATCGGATTATTCACACAAATTGCATAGGGTAGTCGGTTGGTTAAGTTTTTTTACCAACATAACCAGAGGCGGAACTTAGTGAAGGCCAAAAGGGGCCATGCCCCCCCCAACTCAACTACAATTTGCACCATACTACTCAGTATTTATCATTTTTATCATACAAAACACAAAATAATTCAATATGCCCCCTAACTACTTCTCAATCCTATTAAGCCACACGCCAGGGTCTCACATACATACACCCTTAGAAGATCGACGCCCTCGTCGACCAACCACAAGCCAGAAACATCCCCTCTTAGCATACGTCTGTGCACTCAGTGCCCACACATGTGCCATGCCGTGTCCACTCCAGGCCACACACGCCGCCACTGACCCGCACATGCCCGTGTAACCGTGAGGCTCAACTCTAATACTACTTGTAACACCCCGGCCTCTTCGGACCAGCGGCTGTCACTCCTTACAGCTCAATAGGATCTCCAGACTAACCTCACAGACCAACACTAGTCTTTTCTGCGCACTTTTCCCTCACTCGTGCACCCTGAAAGGATCGTATGGGCACCTAGAGGGGGGGAGGGTTGAATAGGTACTACTTCAAATTTACTTATTTTCAAATTAGGGTTTGACACAAAAGAAAAATTCTCTAGAATATGCAGCTAAGGTGAATTTACCTATATGTCAGACTAACACATACACCAAGCAAGAACAAGTTAAGTAAAGTGTGATAAGGATAGAAGTAACGAAAGTGGAGTGATGTGGCTCAGTCAACTCTAGAGCCTCGTTGGAAAACCCCAAGAGGAAGGTATGATGAGCACAGCAGTATATTTTCCCCCAGTTATGAAACCTAGGTTATCGAACCAATAGAAGTAAGAAAACAACTCCAAGGTATTGCTAACAACTTGGAACCTGCACAACACAAAATTAATACTTTGCCCCAACTTACAGTGAGATTGTCAATCTCACTAGTTTGCTGAAAACAAAGGATTAAACATATAGTGTGGAAGATAATAGTTGTTTGTACAAAGTAAACGGTAACAGTAGATGATGTATCAATGGTAAAGATTGGACCGGGGTCCACAGTTCACTAGAGGTGTTCTCCTTAAGATAGATAACATGCCGGGTGAACAAATTATAGCGGGGCAATTGACAGATTGAGAAAGCATAACAATGCGTATATTAGACATCTTGACTCCTATGAGATTTAATTGGGAATTATAACATAATACATAGATCGTAATCCAACTGCATCTATGACTAATAATCCACCTTCAAGTTATTATCCGAACCCCTTCTAGTATTAAGTTGCAAGCAACAGATAATTGCATTAAGCAATGTGTGTAAAGTAAACAATACAATTGTTCCATGAACAAAGGATTGTTGTTTTCTCCCTAGTAGCAACAACACATCTACAACCTTAGAGATTTCTATCACTTCCCCAGATTACTAGAGGCATGAACCTACTATCGAGCATAAATACTCCCTCTTGGAGTTGCAAGCATCTACTTGGCCAAGATAGCCACTAACAATAGAGAAAATGCAAGATCACAAATAAAACAGACATGATAGAATCAAGAATCAATCTGACATAGTATCTGATGGCTTAGATCACTGTAGAGCTTCGTTGGGAGACCCCAAGAGGAAGGTATGATGAGCACAGCAGTAAGTTTTACCTCAGTTATGAAACCAAGGTTATCGAACCAGTAGGAGTAAGGAAACAACTCCAAGGTGTTGCTAACAACTTGGAACCTACACAACACAAACTCAAGACTTTGCCCCAACTTACAATGAGGTTGTCAATCTCACCGGTTTTCTAAAAACAAAAGATTAAACGTATAGTATAGAAGATAATAGTTGCTTGTAGAAAGTAAACGGTAACACTAACAGTGGATGCTGTAATATCAATGATAAAGATTGGACCGGGCTCGATAGTTCACTAGAGGTGTTCTCCTTAAGATAGTAACATGTTGGGTAAACAACTTACAGCGGGGCAAATGACAGATTGATGAAGCATAATAATGCATATACTAGTCATCATGACTCCTGTGAGATATGATTGGGCATTACAACAATATACATGGACCGTAATCCAACTGCATCTATGACTAATAATCCACCTTCAGGTTATCATCCGAACCCCCTCCAGTATTAAGTTGCAAGCAACGGATAATTGCATTAAACAGTGTGTGTAAAGTAAACAATACAATTGTTCCATGAACAAAAGATTGTTGTTTTCTCCCTAGTAGAAACACCACATCTACAATCTTAGAGATTGCTATCACTTCCCCAGATTACTAGAGGCATGAACCCACTATCGAGCATAAATACTCCCTCTTGGAGTCACAAGCATCTACTTGGACAAGATAGCTACTAGCAACGGAGAGCATGCAAGATCACAAATAGCACAGACATGATAGAATCAATAATCAATCTGACATAGTATCTCAATATCCATCAGATCCCCGCAAACACAACATGTATGATGACAAATAGATGATCTTGATCATGAACGAAGCTCACAAGATCTAAACATGATAGCACAAAGGATGAGAAACAACCATATAGCTACTGTATGGGCCCATAGTCCAAGGGTGAACTAATCATGCATCATACCGGAGGCTGGCATGGTGATGAAGAAGGCCTCCGGGATGTTCTCTCCCCTCCAGCAGGGTGCCGGGAAGAGCTTCAGATCCCCCCGATCTAGGGACGATGGTGGCAGGGGCTATGTACTGTTTCATGGAGATTTTGATCGGGTGTTTAGGGTTTCTGCATCGGGGTGACTTTATAGGCGAATGGGCGAGGTCGGAGGCTGGCCAGGGGGCCCACACCATAGGGCGGTGTGCCCTAGGATGGACCCATGCGGCCCTAGGGTGTGGCCATCCTGTGGCCCCCCTTCGTCTGCCCTTTGGACTCCTTCTTATCTCCGGTAAAATATTGACTTTGGCTTTTGTCTCGTCCAATTCCAAGTATATTTCCTTACTAGCTTTTATGAAACAAAAAACAGCAGAAAACAGGCTACTGGCACTGCGATATCTTGTTAATAGGTTAGTCCTAGAAAATGTATAAAAATACCTCAAAGTATAGACAAAACATAGCAAAGCTGATACTAAACAAGCATGGAGCATCAAAAATTATAGATACGTTTACGACGTATCAAGCATCCCCAAGCTTAACTCCTGCTCATCCTCAAGTATGCCAGTGATAAAAAGAATAATTTTTTAGGTGACATGCACCGTCACAGTCTTGATCAAACCATTTGCAAATCATTGAAAGATGGGATCAAAGTACTCTAAACATGAGCATGAAAGATGTAGTTCTAACAATAAGACATAGTAACTATGTTGTAACATGAAAAGATACAAACAAAAGTTCATGAATAACAATGCATTGAAAGACGTTTGTTTTATTCACATATAGAAAGCATAACATAGTGGTATTCAACTTGTCCCTCATGGAGTAGCAAAACATAAATGCATAGGACACCTTCAAATTTCATAAGGGTGACTAGATACAAATAGTTTAACAACAAGCAATATCAACATTATGAATAAATCAATAAGTTTTGGGATAATGCACATAGAACTAAGAATGACAACTATGCTCTCTTAATTGGTGCATAAAGATAGAAGGTGGAGACTCAATATAAAAGTGGGAAGAAAGGCCCTTCATAGAGGGAAGCAGGGATTTCACGTTTCAAAAAGAGCTTCCAAAAATTATGGTACTTGTTAGCTTTCAGCTCTCATTGCCCCTATCATAAGCATATTGAAGTGATTAAGGTTAAAGTAAAACAAATATGGAGTGTATGCTTGAAAAATTATAAGTTGGCAATATCATGTCCCTTGAGTACGAGGGTCGTTCCACATGCTACTCAACTTTAGTCATCGGTAAGTTCTTGCCATAGTAAGTATATGTGTATCATAGAGAATCGCCAACAGGGTACCCCTTGCCCCATGACACAAAAGCTATCCCATATCAAAATGACAAAGGCAACAAACAATGAGCATCTCATCAATCTTCTTATTTACCATGCGTATGGTGCTATATTTTTCTCTTTTTTTTCTATATTTATTTCTGAAGATGCTTCATGGATTTCTCACTATGGTGATGCTGCAAGTTTCCACCATGATTAGGCATGGCTTAGGCTAGCCGTCCAGGCTTTTCTCTAACACATATACATAACTCCATGGACTTACAAGCTCCCCTTTTATTTCACACCGCCGAGATCCGCAAACAAAAGATCATGATATCAACTGGGTAATACGTACAGGTGTTGAAAGCGTTCCCCATGAGAGCATGGTTCTGTTAATCGCCAACTTGTAATTGCAAACATATACAACATAGATGACACAATGGTTCAAGCTTATTAGGTGCAAAAAGTAAAGTGTGCCATCAAGTTTGTGAGATCTTTAATCACTAATTTTTCTCATAACAAGTTTAATTTGGAAGTTAGATAAAAACATGAATATACTTGGAATGGTGTAACACACCATGCATAGGAATTTATAGTGGACTCTTTGGAATAACTTGGTTTCTTGGGAGTTGATGTATGAGTAGAGCTTACTCAGTACAAGTGGAGGCTAGCAAAAGACTGGGAGCGACCAACTAAGAGAGCAATAATGCACATAATCATGTAGAGCGACAAAACATTATCAATCAAAGCATAAAGTGGTATAACAAGTCAAAAACTAAATGATCATAGAGGCTAAAGTGACTGGTTCATAGTCATAACATGGTGTGAGCATGTGCCAAGTCAACCCAAACAAAGCATCAAAGGAGAATACCACAATATTATGCTTTTGTATGCTAAAACAACGCATGATTATTGCTAGGTACATTAAGCAATCTCAATTGTTTGGAACAAGTCATGCTACAACAATAATCACTAAGCATAAGGTCAAAACAACATATATCATGACATGATAAAGTCTAAGCCACAGTCAAAACAAGCTCCCTTTTGTATCACTAAAAGCATGAAACTCTCTACTCTTTTCCAACACCAATCAACTTATTTGAAACAACATACGCGAAAGCGGGGGTCCAACTACTTTATTAAAGCAAACTAAACAAAAGAAAACGAAAAACGAAAACTAAGACGCTCCTAAAACAACACAACGGTGCATGAAACAATAAAAACGAAGTGTCTAGAAAGAGACCTGGGATTTTTATTGATGAAGAAGGGGATGCCTTGGGCATCCCCAAGATTTTATGCTTGTACCTCTTGAATATTTCTTGGTATGACATGGGGGCATCCCCAAGGTTTATATTTTGTCCATTCTTCATCTCATTACATCATTCTTCCCCTACACTTGAAAATTTCCTTCATACAAAACTTCACATAATCTTTATTAGCAACATTAGTGTATTCAAGATAATAGGCCTATGGTTTTGTTTTAAAACAAGGAAAAATTTCATTAGAACACAAGATACTGTAGCAGTTCCTTTAAAAAGCTGAAATGATCAAGGAGAACTCAAAAAGAAACCGAATAAGAGGCAAATGCAAATAATGGCAGAAATCTGTCAAAACAGATCAGCAGGTAAAAACCGATTTTTTAGAAGACCTTATGTTGCTCAAATCGAAAATTGTTGAACTAATGGAAGTTATATAACAACCTGGGTCATTTACACAGAAAGTTATAGCTCAATCCGACATACAGAGATTTTTCATGATTTTTTATAGTGAAGCACAAAAATCTGTTTCGGGAAAACAACTTTCTCAAATCTTACTTCTCTCTCATTAGAGGTTATTCTTGGCACAAAAACCACACAAAAATGATAAGGAGAGGTTATTATAGAAGTAATAACTTCCAAGACTCAATAAAACTATTGAGTTATCTCCCAAGAAGTACTTTTCTTTAACACCTTTAAGTTAGGCACATGAAGCAAGAATCAAGTATTCTCAAATGAAGAAGCATTAACATCAAATTTCTTGCTCATACCTTTACTCTTATATTTAGGGAACATATGATTACTTTGTGGAGAAGCAAAATGCATAATGCCTCTTCCCACATCTATTATTGCACCAAGGAGTTTCAGTAGGGATCTTTCAAGTGTAATTTGTCCTTTTCCTACACATTCAATGACAAGATAATCAATAGACACCACATTCCCTAAGATCTTTGTAAACACTCCTTCAACTATTCCAATGGGTAATATAGCGGCATTATTGGTAAAAGATATTTCTTCTCCTCCTTCAGAAAGTCCCCAAAGATTCAAAGATTCATAGATATCTCTAGGCATAAGACAAAATTCAGACATGATATCACAACGAGCATCAAAAGTTTCATTATTTATAACAACTTTTACCGTAGTAAACCACTTTGAAGGCTCAGAATTTATTGGAACATAATCATGATGCTCTCTAAGCATGTTATAGCAGTCTTTTAAACTAGCAGTACTGGTCTCAAGAGTGTTCAACCTAGCATAGGTGTTTATAAAGGAATAATCATACTTGTCAGGCAAATTATTATTGTAATCAACTTCTTTATGGCATTCAAAGCTTCATCCTCATTACATTGGAGAAAATCTCTTCCTGCTACAGCATACAAAGCATATCTATAACAAAGAGTAAGAACATAGTAGAAACTGCTAAGAACCAAGCCTAGAGTCATTTTAGGCTCAGTTTTTTTCATGTGAATCAGTAATTCTAGACCAATATTCTTTGAAACTCTCTTCACTTCATTGTTTGAAAGTAAAGATCATTTCCACAGGCAACACAGTGATGGGAGCAACACTAGACATGGAAGCAACTTGAAGTAGGAACTAATTTTGTGTGTGTTTTTTATAAGAAAAGCAAACCAAACGAAACTAATTTTTTTGTATTTTTGAAAGAAACAAGCAAGAAAAATAGATCAAAAGAAACTAAGCAAAACAAAAACAAAGTAAAGAGAATGGTTGTGAGAGACTCCACTTGCAAAGTTGTCCTTAACTCCCCGACAACGGCGCCAGAAAATCTTGACGGTGGCTTAGTTGACTATAGAGGCTCGTTGGGAGACCCCAAGAGCAAGGTGTGATGAGCATAGCAGCAAGTTTTCCCTCAGTTATGAAACCAAGGTTATCGAACCAGTAGGAGCAAGGAAACAACTCCAAGGTGTTGCTAACAACTTGGAATCCTGCACAACACAAACTCAAGACTTTGCCCCAACTTACAGTTAGGTTGTCAATCTCACTGGTTTGCTGAAAACAAAGGATTAAATGTATAGTGTGGAAGATAATAGTTGCTTGTAGACAGTAAACAATAACAGTAACAGTGGATGATGTATCAGTGGTAAAGATTGGACCGGGGTCCACAGTTCACTAGAGGTGTTCTCCTTAAGATAAATAACATGCTAGGTGAACAAATTAGAGTGGGGCAATTGATAGATTGAGGAAGCATAACAATGCATATACTAGTCATCATGACTCCTATGAGAGTTGATTGGGCATTACAACAATATACATAGACCATAATCCAACTGCATCTATGACTAATAATCCACCTTCAGGTTATCATCCGAACCCCCTCCAGTATTAAGTTGCAAGCAACAGATAATTTCATTAAGAAATGTGTGTAAAGTAATCAATACAATTGTTCCATGAACAAAAGATTGTTGTTTTCTCCCCAGTAACAACAACACATCTACAATCTTAGAGATTTCTATCACTTCTCCAGATTACTAGAGGCATGAACCCACTCTCGAGCATAAATACTCCCTCTTGGAGTCACAAGCATCTACTTGGCCAAGATAGCTACTAGCAACGGAGAGCATGTGCAAGATCATAAATAACACGGACATGATAGAATCAATAATCAATCTGACATAGTATCTCAATATCCATCGAATCCCCGCAAACACAACATGTATGATTACAAATAGATGATCTTGATCATGAACGAAGCTCACAAGATCTAAACATGATAGCACAAAGGAGGAGAAACAACCATCTAGCTACTGTATGGACCCATAGTCCAAGGGTGAACTACTCACGCATCACTCCGGAGGCTGGCATGGTGATGAAGAAGGCCTCCGGGATGATCTCTCCCCTTCGGCAGGGTGCCGGGAAGAGCTTCAGATCCCCCGATCTAGGGACAATGTTGGCTGCGGCTACAGACTGTTTCATGGAGATTTTATTGGGTACTTAGGGTTTCTGCATCGGGGTGCTTTTATAGGCGAAATGGCAAGGTTGGTGGGCGCCCGAGGGGCCCACACCTGGTGGCGGCACACCCCCCTTGGGTCGCGCGTCCCTAGAGTGTGGCCACCTCGTGGCCCCCCTTCGGATGCCCTTCGGATTCCGTGTTCCTTCTGGTAAAATATTGACTTTGGCTTTTGTCGTGTACAATTATAAGAATATTTCCTTACTAGCTTTTCTGAAACCAAAAACAACAGAAAATAGGCAACTGGCACTACGTCATCTTGTTAATAGGTTAGTCCCAGAAAATTTATAAAAATACCTCAAAGTGTAGACAAAACATAACAAAGTTGATACTAAACAAGCATGGAGCATCATAAATTATAGATACGTTTACGACGTATCATGGAGCACACGGAGACACAAGGGTTTGTTTCCCGTAGTTCCTTCCTTTTGTGGGGAAGTACGTCTATGTTTTGAGAGGGGGTGGTTTCAAACCACCAACGCCATGAGAGGCCTCCCTTGTTCTCCGATGAACCTCACCCAAAGGGTTCGATTCACCTCTTCCACTATATCGGCAACCTTCGAGGCGTAAGCCGACACCTTTACAACAAGTTCAGGGCACACATCCACAAGCTAATTGGACGCTCCTGAATACAAGCAAGCTGTCAAACAATCAAAGACATGCTTGTAAGAACCAAATCAAAAGCTAGGGGTTTCCAAAGAAACACTAGAGTAAGGGGCCCTCAAGTGAATGAGGGGGAAATGAAGATCTCTCTTGGAGAAGTTGTAGAGCAAGGCCTCCTCCTTCAATTCTCCAAAGATCAATGACTTTGGATGGTTGGATGAAGAGTTCTTGTTGATTTGGTGGCTCAAATGGTGTTGGAGTTCATGAGTGGGTTGGGTAGCTAGAGTAAGGGGATAAGGTCCCCTATTTTTAGGCCACCACTCACTGAACCGTTTTCTGACTGTTGGAGAACTTGTCAGACCAGAGACTCCAGTGTACAGACCGGAGACTCCGGTCTACACCGGAGACTTCGGACAATCTCCGGACCGAGCTCCAGACCACCCTTCTGAATGTCCCAGCGCCCCTGGGAAAATCTCCTCCGGAGACTCTTCATAGTTTCTGGTCCCCATATACCATAGACTCTGGTCTAGCCGCACCGGAGACTCCGGTCTGAGGCTTGGACCAGAGACTCCGGACAGTCTCCAGACCCCCATACAGAAGGTCCCATGATGATTTTTGGAGGCCCCTCCGTAGATTCCTGGGGAAACTCCGAACCACACCGGAGACTCCAGTCCAGTCAGACCAGAGACTCCGGTCTGGAGTTCCCAGAAGCTTGCATATGTTGCAGGGATAATTCCGCAAGTCAAGGGTCCTTTTCACTGTGCATTATATCAACCTGTAGACATTAGCATACTGTAAAATTATCTACGAGTTGTTAACGAACACCAAAAGTGATTAAGATAGTAAATGTCCTTTCAATCTCCCCCTTTTTGATGTTCGATGACAACAAGTGATTTTGCATGGAATTATTTGCAATAAGATATGGCAGTGTATAACAATGCTCCCCTGACTATGTGCACTAGGATAAACAAGTAAAACATGCACGGCAGGTAGTAGATAGATAATACACATAGTTCTCACACGAGTTATAATAATATAGGAGACGATAATATAGGAGCAGTCATGTCCTCACACAAATACGCAAACCAACAACATAAGGCAAATAAGAGTTTGAGATTCACACAATAAGAAAATAAAAAGCCAAATCCAAGCCCATGCAAATCCCAATGACAATGTCTTCTCCCCCTTTGGCATCGAAACGCCAAAAAAGGGAAAAGACCTAAGCTAGCGCCCCAACGGATCACTCGGAGTCCTCCTTGTCCTCATCCTCATCCATGTCCTGATCCTCGTCATCCTCCTCCTCATTGTCATCATCACCATATGTAGGAGCAGGCCCTTTGCCGTGAGGGCGAGAAGAATATGTGCCCTGAAACCCATAACCCAAGGTGACTTCTGAAAAAGTCTGCCAATCCACCAAGCTATCCTGTTGGGCATTCCATGCCCCAAAAGAGAGTGTGTAGTCTGACTCAGTGGATGGTTGAGCGCCTTGCTCATCTATGTACTCATCATCTCCTTCCTCATCTTACGCTTCTCCCCGAGCCTTGATCTCCTTGAGTAGTTTCTCCATGCGACGGTTGATCTTGTAGGAGGCATGTTGTTGCTTGCGTATGTCCACATTCATACAACAGAGGGTCCTCTCCCAGAATGAGGCCTTCTTGACTTTCTCATGTACATACTTGCGTGTCATGGGAGGCATGGGTGCATTGGAGGCATTCTTACTCCGAGCCTAGGAGGAGAGGGGGCCCTCTCGGTCTCAGTGATCTCTTCCTCCTCATTGGCATATGAGCGTCTAGGAGGAGGCCCCATGCGTCCTTTCTGCTGGAGTGATACAAGAGTATGCTCCATAAGGTTGGGAGGCAAAGCAAGAGGTGAACCGTGAGCCTGGGTGTTGATGAGCCTCATGACAAGTCGTGCATATGGAGGGGCCTTCTTGTACAAAATGGCATGATACATCTCCTCAAAAATATAGTCCATGATGTCAATAGGAGCCGCGTCTGCCTCAGGGCCAACCAGGTGAATCTTGTGGGTATGGTATAGTAAGTTGACCAATCCACATCTGATGGCATCATCATTTCCAGCACTGGGGGAAATGGTATGGCGGAAGATCCTCAACATCAGATTGTAAAGGGGCTGAGGCCCTTGGGCCCACCCATAACTCCTGAGCTGCCATACAAAGGTGCAAGCTTGTTCTTGTTCTCCCCAAGAGCTGCTGAGTGCATACGGTGCCCAACATGAGTGTACACACCCTAAAAAGTCTCAAAGATGGCATCCTCAAAATCATAGAAAGTCGTAGTGCAGCGGTGATTTCCAGTCATCCAAGTCATTGTCCTTGCTTGGTCAGACCCAAACACCACTGTGGCATAGAACTGTTGCACAATGGTGATGTTGTAATCCTCACGGAGCTCCATCAACCCGAACAGCCCTAGCTTCTAAGAAATCCACAGTGTACCAATGAAGTATGAGCTGGTCCGCATCTGCTCTACACTCATATACTTCCGGGGGCACACAGGTGACTTGGTGAGCTTGCTGTAAATGTCTTTCATGAACACAGCTTACTCCTTCCTCCAATAGCATGGGCATCGCTGGTCCGTGGCAAGTCATAGAATGGTGTCTTGCGCAGCTCAAGGTACTCTTTCTTTGACATGCGGGCCAAAGATTGGAGATTGTCGTATTTTTCCCTCTTGGCACGAGTCTCTTCCTCAATACGTTCATGCTCCCTCCTCATAAATTCTGCATCACGGTCTTGCTGCCTCCGATTGGACGGGAGCACAATGAACTGACCCTCAGACTCATCATATCGTGCATCAGCCCTTCTTGACTTAGCCTTGGTTCGAGGGGGACGACGAGAACCAGAGACACCTATGAATACCAATGGGGGAGATAGCATGGGGGTAAGCATATATGTCCCAGAAATGCAACACAAGAGCCTTGAGTCTTTGCTGGATGAGTTAGAGTCACTCCACACCAGAGTTTCCGGCTCAGACCGGAGTCTCCGGCCCGGGGGACCGGAGTCTTCGGTCGAGAGAGTCAGGCATACACAGGGAGGCCTCAGGAGGTAGTGAATCTAACAGATCGGGCAAGCAAACAAGGCTAATGTGATAGTGTGCATGCATACAAGTGATTCCAGTGGGCAAAATCAGTACAAATCCTCAAGACATAGCAAGGGATGAACCATAAGTGCAAAAACAGGAGTAGAGGTACCAGATCTGTCCATTGGATCGATTCCACCGGTGGGAAGGGCCCAAAGGTGGAGGGGAAGATGTTGGCCGGCGGCACAGAGGATCCTGGGGGCTTCGTGACCTCCGGGGCGGCGATTTGGAAGGGGAGGCAACGGGTATGAGAGGAGAGGTCGGGGGTGGAAGAATGAAACTATCTGTTTCAGTTCACCTCGGCCTCCCTTAAGTGGAGCCCGAAAATCGTCTAGACTGGAGACTCCGGCCTACACTGGAGACTCTAGTGTGAGCACACCGAAG
The DNA here is from genome assembly GCA_023614405.1 of Avena insularis. Classification (NCBI taxonomy): domain Eukaryota; kingdom Viridiplantae; phylum Streptophyta; class Magnoliopsida; order Poales; family Poaceae; genus Avena; species Avena insularis. The sequence continues at coordinate 474,767,433 of CM042697.1, forward strand.
ACTCCGCTCCTCCTCGACCAAACACATCAGGTTTTGTTTGTTTGGGTACATATACGAGAGATATAGGGTTTAGGACAAGGGATATGATTAGGTTAAGATATGTCACTATGAAGAATCAATAAAAACCATAGAAATACACTAAAATGTTCAATAAAGCTCCAAATAGACACGGACCAAGAACCAACTCTTCAGTAAGAAGAGGGCGGTGGCCAAGGCCACCATGTAAGAGTTTGTGGCATGACACCGCGAAAAATTATCCTTGGGTTCATAGCCACTACTCATCAATGAAGCTCACATATCACAAAATGATATTAAGAGAATTGAATTTCTTAATGTTGGCATTATGGGGGGAGGGATAGCCCAATGTATTAGGACTGCACTCCCCTATTTCCATGCCCGCACCTAAACCAAATGAGAGTCAATACATAGGTGAGTATGCAAGGTGATCAAGTCAAGCTGAAAGGGCATTTATTGTCATAATCACTTTTGGTGTTCGGTAACAACAAGTTGATCATTTTACAGTTTGTTATTGTCCACAGGTTGGTGTGACCACAGATAAACATCACACACACTCTTGGGAAAAGACCACACACATTTGCCACTGTTCTAAAAAATCCAGACCGAAGTCTCCGGTCTTCCAAGACCGGAGTCTCCGGTGTGGTCTGGAGTTTCCGGTGCTGGCTCCGGTGGAGCCTCCCAGGACATGGCTGGGTCAGTCAGAAGGCCAGTCCGGAGACTGGTCCGGAGATTGGCCGGAGTCTCCGAACTTTGGTCAGACCGGAGTCTCCGGTGTTGGAAGGCCGGAGTCTCCGGTGTTGCTGGTGAAGAAATGGGTTGGGTCAGTCAGATGGCGATCCCGAGACGGTCCGAGATTGGCCGAGTCTCGGTGTAGGCCGGAGTCTCGGTCTGCATCGAGTCTCCGGTCTGACTTTTCTACAACAGTCAGAAAACGGTTCGTGGAGGGGGCTGTCTATAAATAGGGACCCTTATCTTCTTCCTCCAGTTGCTCGAGCTGCTCAAGAACACCAACACCATTAGAGCCACCAAATCCACAAGATCTCTTCATCCAACCATCCAAAGTCATTAATCTTTGGAGAATCGAAGGAGGAGGCCTTGATTCACATCTTCACCAAGAGAGATCTTCATTTCCCCCTCATTCACTTGAGGGCCCCCAAGCTCTAGTGTTTCTTTGGAAACCCTAACTTTGATTTGGTTCTTACAAGCTTGTCTTTGATTTGTCTTGACAGCTTGCTTGTATTTGGGAGCCTCCAATTCAGTTGTGGATGTGTGCCCCGAACTTGTTGTAAAGGTGCCGGCTTCCACCTCGAAGGTTGCCGATATAGTGGAAGGTGAATCGAGCCCTTTGGGGTGAGGTTCATCGGAGAACAAGGGAGGCATATCGTGGCGTTGGTGGTTTGAAACCACCCCCTCTCCAAACGTAGACGTACTTCCCCTCAAAAGGAAGGAACTACAGGAAACAAATCCTTGTGTCTCCGCGTCCACTCCCTTGGTTACCTCTATCCTTTACCGCACTTTACTTACTTGTTCTTGCTTAGTGTTGTGTTAGTTTGTGCTTGTTTGACATATAGGTAAATTCACCATAGTTGCATATTATAGAGAATTTACCTTTCTTGTCAAACCCTAATTTGAAAAAGAGTAAAATTTGAAGTAGCACCTATTCACCCCCCCTCTAGGTGCCCATACGATCCTTTCAATTGGTATCAGAGCCTCGACTCTTTATTTGGGCTTTACCGCCTAAGAGAATATGGGTAGCCGCGAAGGGATGGTGATGGTGAGCCGACCACGGTGACCATGGAAGATCTCAAAAACTTGGAAATAAGATTGAGCTCTTCCTTGGTCAACGAAGTCAAGAAGATGCTTGAGCAACTTCTGAAAGACAAAGAAGGCTCACCACCCCCATCTCCTCAAGAGGATCAACCATCCATTTTACCTAAAGGGAATACGTTAGTATCCCTCGAGGGTGCATTGGTAGGGGGTAAACCAGACAACGCTAATTCCTCCACACACAATAATGGTGGGAAGGGTGAGCACCGTGACTCATGGTACTCTCCTGACCCTCCGATCCCTCACCCTCATGTATACAATAGAGGTGAACCACCTAAGCTTGAAGAATCCGCTACTTTTGCTCAATGGCAATCACTAATGAGAACTCATATGCGCAGCTCTTGCATTGAATATGGAACATCATCGAGCATGGACTCTTTATTGGGGATCCAAACAACTTGACAAGAAGAGAGATTGTCAATAGTCAACTCAATGCCACTGCTTTGCATATGATTCAACAAGGATTGGGAACAAAGGATTACCCACACATTGAGCATTTTAGCATTGCCAAGGAAGCTTGGGATGCTCTCACTATGTTGTTTGTTGGCAATGAGAGTATGAGGAGGAATCGATATGATGCTCTAAGCAATGAAGCCAAAGGCTTCTACATGAAAGAAGGTGAAGATCATGAAGACATGTACCGAAGGCTCAAGACCACCGCCACCGCCTTTAGGAATGTGGGTGCCTCACATGTGGATGATGCATGGATAAAAAGGAAGTATGTGAGTGCACTCATGCCTTTTGATCCCACCGACTTGAAGAGTCTTCAAGGAAGACACAACTACCACCTCATGACCTCAAATGAAGTTATGCAAGAGATGGCCGCTTTCAAGGTTGCCGCCAAGAATGCCAAAGATGCCCGTGCTCGTGCCCTTGGTATGAGTAATGTTGTCAATGTTGCTTTGAAGGCCAAAGTTGTGGACCATGGGGATGAAGATGATAGTGATGAAGGGCTTTCCATGGACCATCCCGATGAAGTGAAGATTGCTCATGGTCAATATATGGCTTTCTATGCAAAGAACTTTTGGAAGAACCCTGCCAAGGCCAAGATGGAAATGGAACAGATAAGCAATCCAAATGGGAAAAGAGAGAATATCACAAGATTGAGAAATTGCTTCAATTGTGGTGACCGCTACCACTTTGTGGCTAGTTGCCCCTATGAGAAGAGAGAAGATCATGGTGGAAAGATTGTGTTGAAGAAGACTCTCAAGGGACCGTACAAGAAACCTTTCATCAAAAATAATCCCATAAACAAGAAGCCGGGAGAAATTGTCTTGATCACTCATGAAGAGTACTCCTCCGACAATGAAGATGATGAAGATGACGAAGAGGAAACTTCTCATGGTGTGGCTGCTCTTGCCACCACATCTACTCCAACATTCTCACTCTTCGACTCTCCAAATGAGAACTCCTCCACCAAGAACGCCACTTGCCTTATGGCAAGAGGAACGGAGGTATCTTCATCATCCCGCTCTACTCACTTAGATAATGATGAAATTGATGATGAGATGTCTCTTGATGTTAAGAAGGAATTAATTGCCTTTGATGAGTTTATGACTAACCTAGAAGGTGATGCTAAGCTACATTTTGTAAACATCTTAGATCAACTATCACATACTCAAGAGCTTCTAGATGTAAGATGTAAACTTGGGCATGAACATATGATTGAGCTAGAGGCCCTAAACAATGCTCTAGAAGAAGAACAAGAAACTAGGTTGTCACTTGAATTAAAACTTGAAGGGATTGATGAGGCCAATGACATTATTGTTAACAAACTCATCAAAGAGCGTGACCATGCTATTGCTAAATATAAAAGAGCTAAAAAGGACAAGATTGAGTTTGGTGTGGTTCATGAAAAACTTGCCGAGGACTTTAGCTTGCTTAACAAGGCCCACAAGGCCTTGGAGAGTGAACTCTTATCACTCACAAAGTCCCATGAAATGCTTAAAACTTAATTGGCCAATATTCCGTCACCTAGTAACTTCATTCCATCTAGTAGCACAACCATCCTTGAAGAGAATGCTAGATTGAAGGGGGAGCTTGCTAAGGCCACATTTCCACAAGGCAACAAGTCTATTGATGATCTTTTGAGCAAGCAAAGGCATAGTGGTGATAAAGGGGGCATTGGTTTTGTCTCCAAAACAAAGAAGAAGAACAACAAGAAGAAGAAGGACATGCCCGCACAAGAGACCAACAAGACCATTGTGGAGAGTAAGACCACAAATGGTAAAACTATGTCTCATGATGATTTTGCGGGAAGTGCTAACCCTCACTATGTTCTAATGCGTGATTATTATGGTGATGTGTATGCACAATATGTTGGTCCTTATGATGGTTATATTGCTTGGTCTATTTGGGTTCCCAAGACCCTTGTTGCTAACAAAAGAGGACCCATTGAAAAATGGGTACCTAAAAACTAGCTTGATCTTTTGTAGACTTATGCTTCCGGAGGGTCAAAATGGGTGATCGATAGTGGTTGCACAAGTCATATGACCGGAAGCTCATCTATTGTCAAGGACTTGGTGTCAAATGAAGATCAAATCACCGTCACATATGCCGACAAGTCAAAGTCTAAGGTAATGGGTTTCAGCAAGGTAGTGGTGGCTCACGACATTACACTCGTGAACGTCATGCTTGTTGAAACCCTTGGATACAATTTACTTTCTGTCCGTGCTCTTGGAAAGATGGGCTTTGCCGTCTTTATTGATGATGATATTGTGGTTCTCATGTGGAGCAAGTCTCTCAAGGTCGCTTTCGTTGGGTACGTCGAAAATGACTTGTATGTGGTGGACTTTTCGGGGCAAGCCACTGCAGGTCCGATGTGCTTATACGGAAAGGCTGATGTGGGTTGGCTATGGCACCGCCGACTAGCCCATGTCAATATGAGAACTTTGCAAAGTCTCCATAAAGAGGGCCATATTGTTGGACTAAAAGAAAATGTTTCCTTTGCCAAAGATCTTGTTTGCAGGGCATGTGTTCTAGGGAAGATGCATGACGCTCCTCACAAGCCCACGAACCAAATCAAGTCTAACAAGATCTTGGAACTCCTCCATGTTGACCTATTTGGTCCTCCATCTCACGCAAGTCTTGGAGGGAAGAAATATTGTTTGGTGATTGTTGACTACTTTTCAAGATACTCTTGGGTTTATTTCTTCAAGTTGAAGAGTGAAACTCAAAGGACTTTTATAGACTTCATCAACTTGGTTCAAAGGCAACACAATGTTCCCGTGTTGATTATAAGAAGTGACAACGGCACCGAGTTCAAGAACTACACCTTGAATGATTTTCTTAGTGATGAGGGGATTAAACATCAATATTCCGCTGCATACACCCCTCAACAAAATGGTGTGGCCGAAAGGAAGAACCGGACTCTTATTGAGATGGCTAGGACCATGTTGGTGGAGTTTAAATCTCCATACAACTTCTGGGCCTAAGCCGTCTCCACCGCTTGCCATGCTTCAAACCGGCTCTACCTCCGCAAGAAAATCAACAAGACTCCATATGAGATACTTACTGGTAACAAGCCCAACATATCTTATTTCCGGGTGTTCGGTTGTAAGTGTTTCTATCTCATCAAAGGTGTTCGTTTGTCTAAATTCAAGTCTAAAGCATTAGAGGGTATTTTTGTTGGCTATGGTCTCGAATCTCACACTTATAGAATCTATGACAATCTCTCTGGAGTCGTCATAGAATCTTGTAGTGTGACCTTCGAAGAATATGATGGTCCCCAAGGGGGGCGTGTTGATGCTTGTGATGCAGATGATGAAATGCCTCAGGATGCCATAGGAAGAATGGGTGTGGGTTATATCCGCCCCGTTGAGGAACCCCTTATGACGGATCGAGAAGAACTATGCTCCACTCGAGTGGATCCCTCATCTTCACAACCTCAACATGCTCCATCTACCGAAGAGGACATTGACTCAAGCCAAAGACAAGATATGGACCCTCAACATAGTGATCAATGTGTGAACTCTAGTCAAAGGGAGCTTGGTCCATTCGATGGGGTGTCAAGTGGTGCCAAGTCAATTTGCCAAGGAAGATCGATCCAAGCTGTTTTGAGACGTGCTCAAATTGAGGCTAGAAGAGCACTTGATCAAGACCAAGGTCAATCCTTGCCTCCCAATGTAGAGGATGAATCCAATGATGATCAAGGTCAAGTTGATGGTCAAGACGAGGATCAAAATGATGAAGAGGGTCCTCCAAGAAACAATGAGGAGATCCACGGTCATCGTGAAGCTCGAAAGGAAAGAATGTTGGAATTAAGAGACCACTCCCTCCAAAATGTTGTTGGAGATCTAAGGAAAGGAATTTCCACAAGAGCACAATTGAAGAGGTTCAGTGAACACCAAGCACACATCTCCATGATTGAACCAAAGAAAGTGCGGGAAGCTCTTGAAGATTCGGATTGGTTAGAAGCTATGCACAAAGAGCTCAACAACTTTGAGAGAAACAAAGTGTGGAAGTTAGTTGAGAAGCCAAAGGATTGCCGCAATATTATTGGAACAAAGTGGATATTCAAGAACAAGCAATATGAGCATGGAATTATAGTAAGGAACACGGCTAGATTGGTTGCACAAGGGTATTCTCAAATTGAAGGCATTGATTATGGAGAGACTTATGCACCCGTGGCTCGCCTTGAGTCCATCCGTATCCTTCTTGATTATGCGGCACATCATAACTTTAAGTTGCAACAAATGGATGTAGAAAGTGCATTCCTTTATGGTCCTTTAAATGAATTGGTATATGTTAAGCAACCCCCGGGATTTGAGGACCCCAACTTCCCAAACCATGTCTACAAACTTGATAAGGCGCTCTATGGGCTCAAGCAAGCCCCACGCACGTGGTATGAGCACCTTAGAGAGTTATTGTTTGACCGTGGCTTTGAGGTTGGGAAAATCGATCCCACTCTTTTTACTAAGAGGGTCAATGGGGAGCTTTTTGTATGCCAAATATATGTTGATGATATTATCTTTGGCTCATCTAACAAAGCTTTTAATGATGAATTTTCAAAGCTTATGACTAGTAGGTTCCGGATGTCCTTGATGGGGGAGTTGAAAGTATTTCTTGGCTTTGAGATCAAGCAAGTTAGAGGAGGAACATTCTTCAATCAAGCCAAGTATACTCAAGATATGCTCAAGAGATTCAAAATGCAAGATTTGAATGGAGCCCCAACTCCCATGGCAACAAAGACTCATCTAGAACAAAATCCAAATGGTAAAGATGTGGATCAAAAGGTATACCGGTCTATGATTGGTTCTTTGCTTTACCTTTGTGCATCTAGACCCGATATTGTGTTGAGTGTAGGTGTGTGTGCAAGATATCAAGCGGCTCCTAAGGAAAGCCATTTAATGGCGGTCAAGAGAATCTTTCGATATTTAGTTCATACCCCATTTTATGGTCTTTGGTACCCTCAAGGCTCAACATTCGCTCTTTGTGGATACACGGATTCGGATTGGGCGGGAGACAAGGATGATAGAAAATCAACATACGGGGCTTGTCAATTCCTTGGTAGGTCCTTGGTATGTTGGTCTTCTAAGAAGCAAAATTGTATATCTCTCTCCACCGCCGAAGCCGAGTATGTTGCTACTGCTAGTGCTTGCACCCAATTGCTATGGATGAGGCAAACTTTAAAGGAATACGGTGTCCATTGTGACAAAGTGCCTCTTCTATGTGACAGTGAAAGTGCCATCAAGATTGCATACAACCCGGTGGATCACACAAGGACAAAGAATATTGATATTCGACATCACTTCATTAGAGATCATGTTGCTAGAGGTGATATTGATCTATCCTATGTATCAACCAAAGTTCAACTTGCCGATATATTCACGAAGCCACTTGATGAAGCAAGATTTTGCTACTTGTGGAATGAACTAAATATCGTAGATTCAAGGAGCTTGACTTGATGATTATTGCACTCTCACCTATGTTTCATCTCATATTTGGTCTAGGAGTGCAGTCCTAATTGATTGGACCATCCCTCCCCCCATTATGCCCAAAGCAATCAAAATCATTCCTCTTAATATCATTTAGTGATATGTGAGCTTAATGATGAGTTTTGGTAATGGACCCAAGATATATCTTCGTGGTGCCAAGCCAAGTATACTCAAATATGGTGGCCTAGGCCACCTCCCTCTCTCATTTGAGAGGTTGGCACTTACTCATGTTCGACATTTGCGTGATTTTAGTCTCTTGGAGCTTTTCTGATTATTTTCGAACTTCTATGGCTCTTATTGGTTCTTCACAGTTTGATGTCTCAACCCAGGCCCTTTTCCTATCTTAAAAACCATCTATCTCCCATATATGTCCCCAAACACCTTTCTTGGATTTTTTGGTCGAGGAGGACCGGAGTCTCTAGTGTACAAACACCGGAGTCTCCGGTGTAGGCCAGAGTCTCCGGTGTAGGCCGGAGTCTCCAGTGTAGGCCGGAGTCTCCGGTCTGGATGGTTTCTGTCACTTAAAGAAGGGGCACTGGGTGAACTGGAACAACAGTTCCTCTTTCTTCACCCCGTCCCCTACCTCCAAACCCGTCGCCTCCTCCTCCAAAAATCCTCCCCGGAGGTCAAGAAGCCCCCGGGATCCACCGTGCAGCCGGCCAACCTTCCCCTCTCCTCCATTGGGTCATTCCCACCGAAGGAATCAATCCCATGGACAGATCTGGTACCTCTCCTCTCCTTTTTCCTCCTAGGGTTCATCCCTAGATGTGTTTTTGAGGATTGTTGCTGATTTGTCCATTGGAATCACTTGTTTGCTTGCACTCTAGTACTTTAGCCTTGTTGCATTGCCCGATCTACTAGATTCACCCTCACCAGCATCTCCCCATCGCATACCCGAGCCTCCTGACCAGATACTCCGGACTCCGGTCCAGGCCGGAGACTCCGGTCCCTAGGACCGGAGACTCCAGTCTGAACCGGAGACTCCGGTGTCTGGTGCGGAGACTCCGGTGCTGGGTGAATCAAAGTAGTCTAGAAATGCATCAAAGCTCTTGTACTGCATCTTTGGGACATATATACTCATATCCATGCTATCTCCCTCACTGCTGTTCACAGGTGATGGTTCTAGTCGCCCTCGTCATACCAAGGCCAAGTCCCAAAGGGGCAATCCTCGCTATGATGAAGCTCAGGGTCAGTTTATCGTGCCTCCATCCAACCGGAAACAGTGGGCACGTGATGCAGCTTACATGAAGAGGGATCAAGAGAGGGCTGAACGGGAGGAACGTGCAAAGAAAGCCAAGTATGACAACCTCTAGTCCCTATCCAAGATGTCTAAAGAGGAGTACCGTGAGCTGAGGAAGACAGATTTCTATGCACTGCCTCGTACCAGTGAGGACCCTCGTTTCTGGAGGAAAGAGCAGGGTGTGTTCATGACGGATGTGTATGGTGTACTCACCAAATCACCTATTTGCCCTCAGAAGTTTATGAACATTGAGCAAATGCGCCTGAGCCCTTATTTCAATGATGCCCTGTGGATCTGTGAGAAGCTGGGTCTCTACAACTTGATGGAGCTGCATGAAGACTACGGTGTGCTCCTTGTTCAGCAGTTTTATGCCCCAGTAGTGTTTGGGTCTGATCTTGACAGGACCATGGTGTGGATGACTGACTCTACTCGCTGCACAGCTACTTTCCATGACTTTGCCAATGTCATCTTTGAGACTTTTCACGGCGTATCTACTCCTGTGGGGCAGCGCATGCACTCAGCAGCCTTGGGTGAGAACAAGTTAAAGCTGGCACCTCTGTATGATGATGGTGTTGTGGGGGCCTCCAAGGGACTCAAGCCCCTCTACAACCTTATGCTGAGGATTTTCCGTCACACTATTTTTCCAAGTGCTGGAAATCAACCTCCTGTACCATACTCACCGGACCTTCAATGCTGGACCAGAGGCTGAGGCTGCACCCATTGATGTGATGGACTTCATTTTCGAGGAGATGTTCCATGCCATTCTATTCAAGAAATCTCCTCCATATGCACCCTTGATTATGAGACTCATCAACTCCCAGCCACATGATTCTCCACATGGCATACCACCACACCTCACGATGCACACTCTGGTCTCTCTGCAGCAGAAGGGGCACATGGGGCCAGCTCCAAGGCGCCGATATGGAAATGATGATGATGAGGAGATTGAGACGGAGAGGGCTCCCTCTCCACCTAGAGTTCGGAGGAAGAACGCCTCCAATGTCCCTATGCCTACCATGACTAGAGACTATGTGCATGAGAAGGTCAAGAAGGCCAGCTTCTGGGAGAGGACTCTTTGCTGCATGAACGTTGACATTCGCGAGCAGCAGCATGCATCTTACCAAAGAAACCGCCGCATTGAGAAGATCCTCAAAGAGATCAAGGACCAGGGTGCTGCTGATACTGAGGAAGGTGAATATGAATACAATGATGAGCATGGGGCCTAGCCATCCACAAAGTCTGATCACACTCTCTCATTTGGGGCATGGAATGCCCAACAGGAGAGTCTGGTGGACTGGAAGACGTTTGCTGATGTCACCTCTGGGTTTGGATACCAGGGTACTTCCTCTTCTCGCCCTCACGGCAAAGGGCCTGCTATCCCGGATGATGATGATGATGACTATGACCAGGATGAGGGTGACCAGGACGAGGATAACCAGGATGAGGATGAGGATGACGATGACTACTGAGTTATTAGGGCGCTAGTATAGGTCTTTTCCATTCTCGGCGTTTCAATGCCAAAGGGGGAGAAGACATTCTCATCGCTTTGCATGGGACTTGGGATTTGCGACTATCTGCCGTTATTTGCCTTTTTATTTGTTATTTGGATATTTGAACTTGAACTTTATGTGTGTTATCTGCTGTTCTTATGAGTGTCTTTGACTATGTGCTTGTGTGCAACACCTATTGTAACTCATGTGAGATTTATGTGTGCTATCGTTGATATTATCTTCCTTACATGATTTACTTCATTATCTTGCTACACATAGTCAGGGGGAGCCACATTTATATGTTATTCCATGCAAATCACTTGTTGTCATCGAACACCAAAAAGGGGGAGATTGAAAGGGCATTTATTGTCATAATCACTTTTGGTGTTCGGTAACAACAAGTTGATCATTTTACAGTTTGTTATTGTCCACAGGTTGGTGTGACCACAGATAAACATCACACACACTCTTGGGAAAAGACCACACACATTTGCCACTGTTCTGAAAACTCCAGACCGGAGTCTCCGGTCTTCCAAGACCGGAGTCTCCAGTGTGGTCTGGAGTTTCCGGTGCTAGATCCGGTGGTGTCTCCCAGGACATGGCTGGGTCAGACAGATGGCCAGTCCGGAGACTGGTCCGGAGATTGGCCGGAGTCTCCGGACTTTGGTCAGACCGGAGTCTGCGGTGTTGGAAGGCCGGAGTCTCCGGTGTTGCTGGTGAAGAAATGGGCTGGGTCAGATGGCGGTCCGGAGACTGGTCCGGAGATTGGCGGAGTCTCCGGTCGCAGAGTCTCGGTCTCGACCGAGTCTCCGGTCTGACTTTTCTACAACGGTCAGAAAACGGTTCGTGGAGGGGGCTGTCTATAAATAGGGACCCTTATCTTATTCCTCGAGTTGCTCGAGCTGCTCAAGAACACCAACACCATTAGAGCCACCAAATCCACAAGATCTCTTCATCCAACCATCCAAAGTCATTGATCTTTGGAGAATCGAAGGAGGAGGCCTTGATTCACATCTTCACCAAGAGAGATCTTCATTTCCCCCTCATTCACTTGAGGGCCCCCAAGCTCTAGTGTTTATTTGGAAACCCTAACTTTGATTTGGTTCTTACAAGCTTGTATTTGATTTGTCTTGACAACTTGCTTGTATTTGGGAGCCTCCAATTCAGTTGTGGATGTGTGCCCCGAACTTGTTGTAAAGGTGTCGGCTTCCACCTCGAAGGTTGCCGATATAGTGGAAGGTGAATCGAGCCCTTTGGGGTGAGGTTCATCGGAGAACAAGGGAGGCCTCTCGTGGCGTTGGTGGTTTGAAACCACCCCCTCTCCAAACGTAGACGTACTTCCCCTCAAAAGGAAGGAACTACGGGAAACAAATCCTTGTGTCTCCGCGTCCACTCCCTTGGTTACCTCTATCCTTTACCGCACTTTACTTACTTGTTCTTGCTTAGTGTTGTGTTAGTTTGTGCTTGTTTGACATATAGGTAAATTCACCATAGTTGCATATTATAGATAATTTACCTTTCTTGTCAAACCCTAATTTGAAAAAGAGTAAAATTTGAAGTATCACCTATTCACCCCCCTCTAGGTGCCCATACGATCCTTTCACAAGCTCCTTGCATCTATGATATTTAGTTCATTCCTCAAATAGAAAAATCTTGCTTCGTTAAGTGGATTCGTGAAAATGTCGGAAATTTGGTCTTTGGTTGATACATAAGATATGTCAATATCACCCCGAGCAACATGATCTCTAATGAAGTGATGACGAATCTCAATGTGCTTTGTCCTTGTGTGATCCACCGGGTTGTAGGCAATCTTGATAGCGCTTTTATTGTCACATATAAGATGCACTTTGTAACAATGGACACCGTATTCCTTTAAAGTTTGCCTCATCCATAGCAATTGAGTACAAGCACTACCATCTGCCACATACTCGGCTTCGGCGGTGGAGAGAGATATTGATACGTCGAAAACGTATCTACAATTTTTAATGTTCCATTCTTGTTAGTATCTACTTTGCTTTGCTTTGTCTACACTTTGAGGTGCTTTTTACATGTTTTCTGGTACTAACCTATTAACAAGTTGCCATAGTGCCAGTTGCCTGTTTTCTGCTGTTTTGGTTTCAGAAAAGCTAGTAAGGAAATATTCTCGGAATTGGACGGGACAAACGTCAAAGTCAATAACTTTCCGTGGGGAACAAGAAGTCCAGAGGGGAGATGGAGAGGCGTGCCAGGGAATCCACCCTCCCTAGGCGTGGGTGGGCCCTGCCCCACGCCTAGGCAGGGTGTGGGGACCATGGCCGCCTCCTCGGCCTCCCCCTTCGCCTATAAGAAGTCCCCGATGCAGAAACCCTAAGCACCTGATCAAATATCCACGAAACCGTCTTTAGCCGCCGCCATTATCGACCCTAGATCGGGGGGGGGGGGGTCTGAAGTTCTTCCCGGCACCCTGCCGGAGGAGAGATCATCCCGGAGGCCTTCTCTCTGGTATGATGCGTGAGTAGTTCCACCTTGGACTATGGGTCCATGTAGTAGCTAGATGGTTGTATCTCCTCCTTTGTGCTTTCATGTATAGATCTTGTGAGCTCCATTCATGATCAAGATCTAATCTATTTATAATCATGCATGTTGTGTTTGCGGGGATCCGATGGATATTGAGATTATTATGTTGGTTTGATTAATGGTTTTGTCTTTATGATTCTATCGCATTTGTGTTGTTTGTGATCTTGCATGCTCTCCGTTGTTAGTAGCTATCTTGGCCGAGTAGTTGCTAGTGACTCCAAGAGGGGGTATTTATGCTCGATAGTGGGTTCATGCCTCTAGTTTCCAAGGGAAGTGATAGAAATATCTTCGGTTGTAGATGTGATGTTTCCACTAGGGAGAAAACAATGGTCTCTTATTCATGGAACATGTGGTCTGTTTACCTTACACACTTTGCTTAAAGCAGTTGTCTTGCTTGCAACTTAATACTGGAGGGTGTTCGGATGATAACCTGAAGGTGGACTTCTAGTCATAGATGAAGTTCGATGGCGGTCTATGTATCTTGTTGTATTGCCCAATCGAATCTCATAGGATCTTTCTGACTAGTAATTGCATTGTTATGCCTTGCTCAGTTCCTGTCAATTGCCCTGCTGTAATTTGTTTACCCTTCATGCAATGTTTTTTATCTAAGGAGAGCACCTCTAGTGAACTATGGACCCCGGTCCAATCTTTACCATTGATACATCTTCCACTGTTACTTGTTTAGTTGCTGCAAACCATTACCTTCCACACCATACGTTTAATCCTTTGTTACAGCAAACCGGTGAGCTTGACAACCTCACTGATTCCTTGGGGAAAAGTCTTGAGTTTGTGTTGTGCAGGTCTCCGTGTTGCTTGCAACACCTGTGTGACGTTTCCTTCCTCCTTCTGGTTCGATAACCCCGGTCTCTACTGAGGGAAGACTTGTTGTTGTGATCATCACACCTTGCTCTTGGGGTTTCCAACGAAGTCCTCTTTGTCAGGCAACAAGTTTTCTAGCGCCGTTACCGGGGAGGCTAAGGACGTCTTCACTAGGGGAGTCCTTCACTTCCTTTCTCTTTACTTTGTTTTTAGTTTTCCTTGTTTATTTTGCTTGGTTTTGTTTGCCTCTTTCAAAAAAACCCAATTTTTTTGTCTAGTTTGGTTTGCTTGCTTTATTCAAAAAACACAAAAAAAATAGTTCCTGCTCTAGCTGCTGCTGATGTTTTTGGCTTGCCCACGTTTGCCCAAATCAACTCTGCTGAGAACACCAAGTTGTGTGACTTCACTAGCACCAACAACAATGATTTCCTTAGCACACCTATTTCTCCACCTGCTCCTGATGCTACCTTTTATGAAATTAAGCCTGCTTTGTTGAATCTTGTGATGAGAGAGCAATTGTTTGGTGCTAGTTCTGATGATCCTGCTGCCCATCTCAATAGCTTTTTTGAACTTTGTGAGATGCAAAAATATAAGGATGTAGATGGAGATATTATTAAGCTCAAGCTTTTTTCCTTTCTCCTTGAGAGGAAAAGCTAAATAATGGTTGCTTTCCTTGCCTAAAAATAGTATTGATTCTTGGACTAAGTGCAAAGATGCTTTTATTGGAAAATACTATCCTCCTACTAAGATTATATATATGAGAAGTGACATTATGTGTCACATCTCAAAATTTTCCAAATTTTGAATTGTGAAAAATAAATTAACAAAAGAAACAATTGGTGAAATTTAGGGTGAAAAGAAACTTTTTGATTCAAAATGGAAACATCAAAACCCTTCTTGAACAAATTTGAATGAAAAGAGAATTCACCAAAATTTCAAACAAGTGAAATGCATTCATCAATGAATGTATCTTGAAATTTAAACACTTGGAAAAGTTAAAACCAAAACCCCAAATCCCGATCGAAGAAAATCATCTCCAAGATCTCTCTAAGACTATGGATTTATTCCATATAAAAATTCAGCAACAAGCATTTATAAATGGTCAAAAAATGATAAACAAAAATATTATAAAACCATATAAATTGGTTTCATTTAGTTTGGAGCCATGGATAAAAACTTATGAATATAATAAGATAAAAGGAATTTTTTTCCAAAGCTAATAAAGCTCCTATCTAAAATCCATACCAAATTGAGAGCAAAGTAATCCCAAAAGGATTTAAAAGGATAAACAATTATTAAATAAAATTATACAAATTTGAATCACCAATTTTGGATCTATAAATAAAAAGATATGGATTTTATAAGGCAAATAAATAAATAAATAAGGAATATTTAAAAGCCAAATTAAATCTTGGCCAAATCCATAAACAAATGAAAGTTTATTGAATAATAAAAAGGAGTAAAATATTATTTAAATAAAATCATAAGGATTGAACAATATCCAATTCTATTTAAATAAAGACAAATTGCCTAATCTAAATAATGAATCCCAATAAAATTATTTAGAAGACAATTTAAACCTTGAGTTAAATCCATAAGCAAATGGAATAAAGATAATCCAAATAAAATAAAGGGATAAAGAATATTCAAATAAAAGTATACGGGATTAAACCATATTGTAATTATATTTAATGGAGACAAAATCCCTAATGTAAATGATTAAATAAATCATGAGAAAATAATAAATTGGAATTTGCCAAAGTGGATTAAATGTTATCTAATTAACTAAAAGAATAAAGGAATAATGAAATATATGGTTTGGACCATATTCAAATTCTATTTAAAATAAAGTCAAATGCCCAATTTAAATAAATATTAAATCGTATTAAAATATTATAAATAATTCAAAGTGAATTATTTAACACACTAATGGATAAATAAAACCTACTGAAAAAGGTTTGGCAAAAATTGGAATCCAAATAGAAGTTTAAATCATTTGAATAAAATATTATGTATTGGAACCATATTTAAAATCTTATTTAAATAAAGACAAGTGACTAATTTAAATAAATAATAAACCATAAGAGAATAAAAGAAATTATTCTAAAATAGACTTTAAAACACATTAATAAACAATAGTAACCTACTGAAAAGATTTGATAAATATTTGAATTCAAATAAGTGTTTTAATCATTTGAATAAATTGAAAACAAAAATTAGAAAAGGAAAAAGGAAAAAGAAAACAGAGAAGGAAAAAATGAAAACAAAGCAGCCCACCTAACCCTACCCAGCTACCAGGCCCAGCAAGCCCAATACCAGCCCACGTGGGAATCCCTCCCGCCGAACCGTTCTTTCTTACTCGTGAAAAGACCCGCACCCTCACTGACCTGACGACCCCACCGTACCCCCCTCCAATTCGCTAACAACGGACCCCACTACCGCGCTGGCATCTTCTTCCTCGCGGTGACCACACCCCCTCTTTCCTCCGGACGTTTCTGGCCATTAAAGACTGATTAAATTCGCGTTATTGGCCAAGTGATTTCCGTCCGTGACCACGCCCTCATAAGAACCCCTCTCTCCTCTCCTTTTCCCCTCATTCTCCCACACCTAATTGCCACAAGGCTGCTCCAATTTTTTGCTTGCAACCCACTATTCCAACGAGCTTCTCCGTCTAATTCCGGCCAACCCAGCCACTCCCACTGCCCCTGGAACCTACTAGCTTGCTCCCCATTGCCGTGAGCATCTTATGGTACCACCCACTTGCTCGCGCATGCCCCAGAACGTCGGCAACAACGACGACAGAGCGTCGCCGCTGCCTGCTTCGACTCTGGCGACCGCTCACGGTAGATTCCGTCCTCCCCTCTCTCTCCGGAAGATACCCCTGCACTCTACTTTCCTTCGCGTGTCTAACACAACCTCTACCTTACTTTGGCATGCACCGTAGCCTCTCCAACGTCGACGCCCGAGCGCACCCGTCACAGGAGCTTCTCCGGTGAGAGATTGCCGACACGACCGTGCACCCCTGGTCCTACTATAGCCATGTTGAGCACCGCAACGACCCCACGAATCCGGTGAGAATATCCGTTCTCTCCCTCGCTTCCTAGATTCACCAGAACGTTGCAGCCCAAGCATCACCGCCGCTCACCGTCGCCCAGCGCCGCCAGTACTTGGTCATAGCGCTCTGAGCCGTTAGATGTTGATCTAGTGGACACGATAGAATCATTAGACGAAGAGGTTTAGAGTGATCTGTGCCGTGCGATGTTAAATAGATCTGACGGCCTGTATTGGTTGATCCAAACGAAACGGTACAGACCAATAGGAACACACCACGTGGCCTAGTTTCTGTTTTAAAAACTAGATTAGATCTATTAGTGATTTGATTTTGTAAAAATCATAACTTTTGATCCACACGTTCAAAAATTGCAAATTTTATATCATTGGAATCAGGAGAAAGAAATATTTGCAACCATGCCCTTAGTTTAGTATTTTGCTTCTTTAAAATTAGGTGTTTTTGCAGAAACATGTTTAGGCCTATTTTGAGTATAAAAAATATACTAAAAATGATTTTAGGTTAAATATTTTGCAAATGGTTTTTTTGAACCTACTGACCATAAAAACCAACTTTTGGATTTAAAAGTATATTTTGTGACACTAAGGAATTATCCCTTGAATAAAAGAATTCTAGTAAAACAAAAATTGTTGATTATGTTTTAAAAATAATTTTTGAGTAAAGACTTTTGCAAATGTTTGATTTAAACTCTCTGACCCTAAAAACTAAGTTTTGGATTTAAAAATGTATTTGATTAACCCTAGAAAATTATTACTTTGATTAAAGGATTTTTTAGTAAAATAAAATGTTGCTTTGATTTAAAAATGAGTTTTTGGTGAAACCTCTTGTAAATGGATTTGCTTTAAACACTTGATCCTAAACACTAACATTGTGTTTAAAAACATATTCTGCTAACTCTACAAAATATTACTTTGATTTAAAATCATTTCTAGCAAAACAAAAATGATTTAAATGGCCATTTTCACTAACTTGATTTTAAATGGTTTTGCCACCTTTATAAATGTCCAATAGGTGTTTTAAATGTTTATAGCCTATTAGAAACCACCTTTCCAAATAGAACAATCTTTTGCATGCTTGCATGCATTGTTTTGTTTTCTTTATTTTATGTGATGAACTGTTTGAATGCTAGTTTGAATTTGTGCCTTGCTTGATTGAATTGTAGTGAAGTTTGAAGAGTGTGACAATTGCAAGATCAAGGAGTGAACCTAGTTTCTCTACCAAAAAGGCAAGTGGTGCTTCATACATTTTGTCCTACTATTTTGACTATGCATTAGTGATATTTCTAAGTAGGACTTGCATGGAATTTTTACTAAGTATGCCATGCCTTGGGAAATCCTAGTAGATGATGCCTTAGTAGAATTTTACCTAAGTTAAGATTCCTACTACTATCATGCTTAGCCTAGCTAGTAGCAAACAAGGGTGATTTATATATACATGCTATGGAAATTTTGCTAAGTCTTTTGACTTATGTTTTTGTTTAATAAAACAACTATGTGAATTAATCACCTGGGTGGAATGGAAGAATGGATTGTGTTGAGTGGTTACCCAAGGGCAATACCTGGTGTATCTCACTTGTGGAAAGCCACCCAGGAACAAAGAGATTTGAGATGTCAAATGTTGAGAAGCTTAAAGTGCAACCACATGGTATATGGGCTTTTCCTGGATCATATAGGTTGCAATAACTTAGCCAGATGGACAGAAGGTGGTAGGGGGTGATAGGTTTGGAACGCGTCCATTTGGTCTAAGGGAAGGCTTCTGAAAGATCTTGTCTCGATGCATGTCGAGTCTTGTGGGAAAGTGCACCACCTCTCAAGAGAGTAAAATCTAAGTACTTAGCCGTGTCCCCGACAATGGACAATTTGAGCATCAATACATGGAAGGTATCAAGGATCTCCTCATCCCAATTTCTAAGTTAAAAGCTTGTGGTTGAACAAGGGTAAAGGATCACCAATTGTATTGGTAGATGCCTTGGGTGATTTTGACAAACAAAAACTTAGTGATTTCAAATGATAAGGATTTTTTTTGAACAAAGCAAGCCTAAGCTCCACTTAGCCAAATGCATATAGATGATAGATACCACTACTCTACCATAGTATCACTTGCCAATACAATTCAAATGTATTGACCCTTGTGGCTGTAACTTATTATGTTGCAGGTTTGTTTGATGTTAGTGAAGTGTGTTGAATAGGATTACAAGTCTACAACCAACATGATTGCATGTGGCATTTTGAATATGAAGTACTCCATGCTATAGTTATATCTGCTGCAGTGTAATGAGATAGCCATATGAGCTATGTAAGATGTAATGAATTATTTTATTCCTGGTTATAAAGTTGTAATATGACCTTTGTTTCTTGATATTACATCTTAAACTGTGGATGCTAGCTATTGATCCAGGGACTAGCATTGTAAACACAAGGATCTCTACCTTATCAGGTTGGGACCTCTACATTATGAAATTTAAACAACTTGATAGTGAACATGTTGCTCCAGCTTGGGAAAGAATGAAGTCTTTGGTCAAGAATTGCCCCACTCATGGACTCACTGCTTGGATGATTATCCAGACTTTTTTATGCAGGTTTGAACTTCTCCTCAAGAATTTTGTTGGATTCAGCTGCTGGAGGTACCTTCATGGGCCTCACTTTGGGTGCTGCAACAAGGCTCTAATACGTCGGAAACGTATCTATAATTTTTGATGCTCCATGCTTGTTTAGTATCTACTTTGCTATAATTGTCTACACTTTAAGGTGCTTTTTACATGTTTTCTCGTACTAACCTATTAACAAGTTGCAACAGTGCCAGATGCCTGTTTTCTGCTATTTTTGGTTTCAGAAAAGTTAGTAAAGAAAAATTATCGGAATTGGACGGGACAAACGTCAAAGTCAATTACTTTCCGTGGGGAACAAGAAGTTCAAGGGGAGACGAGGAAGCTGGATAGGGCATCCAGACCCCCCTAGGCGCGGCTAGGGGTGGGCCCGTGCCTAGCTAGGGTTTGGCCACCCTGGTCGCCTCCTCGGCCTCCCCCTTCGCCTATAAAAAGCCCCCGATGCAGAAACCCAGGGGACCCGATCAAATATCCACAAAACCGTCTGTAGCCGCTGCCACCATCATCCCTAGATCGGGGTGGGTGGGTGGGTGGGGTATTTGAAGTTCTTCCCGGCACCCTGCCGGAGGGGAGATCATCCCGGAGGCCTTCTCTTCGGTATGATGCGTGAGTAGTTCCACCTTGGACTATGGGTCCATGTAGTAGCTAGATGGTTGTATCTCCTCATTTGTGCTTTCATGTATAGATCTTGTGAGCTCCGTTCATGATCAAGATCTAATCTATTTGTAATCATGCATGTTGTGTTTGCGGGAATCCGATGGATATTGAGATTATTATGTTGGTTTGATTAATGGTTTTGTCTTTATGATTCTATCATGTCTGTGTTGTTTGTGATCTTGCATGCTCTCCGTTGTTAGTAGCTATCTTGGCCAAGTACTCCTTCTGTTTCATAATATAAGACGTTTTAGCAATTCGTAGTCAAAATTTTCCACGTTGCGAAATTTTCGTAGTTTCCAAATTTGCCCCCGGTCGCGTCACGGACATGCTACCTTGATCGTGCGGAAAGGCTCGTTCCCCTCGTCCCTCTGTAACATCCCTAAAATCATGTTTCAAAAACTCATGCATATCATCCATGCATCCATGATCATGTAGGATTTCATTTCAAAATCATTTCAAAAGAGGAGCATATGTGCTCATTATTTTATGTATGAATGCTCTAGCCTTTGTGCTACTTGCTATTGAGAAAAGTACTATTATTCATTCTGTATTGTTTAGAATCCTAACTTAAGTGATTTCAAAAGCTTGAGCAAAGTTTCAAAAATAAAATATAAAATAAAAACCAAATCTATGCCTTTTATCACATCTCCTAAAGGCTTGGTTTTATTCTTATTTTCAAATAACCCATGGGTGTTTGTGTGAACAGTGGTGTTTGACTCATATTTGAGTACAAGATTCACTGTACAAAAATCTTGAGAAAGTTTGAATTCAAACTGATTTGAAATGGAGGTTGAAAATCATTTTTAGAAAATCAAACAGAAAAAGAAAAGGAATAAAGGAAAAAAATTAAAAATGACCATTCTCGCCCAACCCCAATTATTCGACCCAGCTAGCCTAGCAGCACCCCCCCGCGAAATGTTTTCTTTACTCGCACCCGCACCCACTAAGTCGCTGACAGCCTGGACCCATTCCCACTCCTTTTCTCTCGCTGGCAAGTTGACCCTGCGACCACGTCACTCCGTCGTCCCCAAATTTCCGCCCGCAGACCACGTCGCCGCTGCCATTGATACCAATAATGACGCGGCGTAATTAGCCATGAATCCGCGAGTGTTTCCTATCGCTTTGCTGCCTACTTAAACCTCTCCCCTCGCCATTTCATTTCTCACTTAGCATGCACGCCACGCCACCAGTCGCTAGAATTTGCCCTCACATCGTCGCGAAGACGACCTCCGGCGACCAATCCCGGTGAGCTCCGCGCGCCTTCCTCTCGGTTCACGCGAATCGCTTCAACCTTCTTGCGCTCCTTCGACATCTTTAGTTCGTCTGCATCGCCTGTGTGTCATCGACTCCAACGAGCACCGCAAGTTCCCGACGCCGTCTCCAACTCCGGCAAGAAAATTTGGTGAGAATCGACCGCCCGTGCCTTCCCTTTGACACTATCTTGTTCGCCTGATCGATGCACACCCGCTAATGCCCTCCGTTTGTGTTAGGGCGGATCAGAACGTCGCCAACATCGCCGTCCACCCAAGCCCGGCGCTGTCCTCTACTCCGACGAGCTCCCACGGCCACTGCAGCACGCCCCTTCGCCAACCGAGCACGCGTTGAGCATCTCCTCGTCGCGGCAAATCTGGTGAGCATCCTCCCACCTCCCCGGGCGACCTAGTTCGCCGGCTCCGCCACTGACAGAGAGCGTCGCCGCCTTTCGCCGCTGCTAGCGCCGCCACTTGATGGTCAGATGATTAGGGCCGTTCGATTTAGATCCAGTGGATGCGATAGATCGTAGTCGAAGGGGTAAGTTTAGATCTGAGCCGCGCATTTTAGTTAGATCCAACGGCTCGCAGACGCGATCCAGCGCGAAATGGTACCATCCAGTAAGATAACGCAGCGTGGCATGTTCCTCGGTTTAAATTTCTGATTTGAATCTATTAGATGTTTGATTTTGTTTTAATCATAACTTTTGATTCCCACGTTCAAATTTGACAAATTTTATATCAATGGAATCAGGAGAGAAAATCCTTTCCATCTATGCAATGTGTTTGATGTTTTGTTTCTGTTAAAATGGTAATTTTTACAGAAACATGTGTATGTCTATTTTGTGTATAACAAATGTTTGGAAAATGTTTTTAATGTTCAAATAAAGGTTGTTTGGCAAGTTTTGAACTTGTTTATGAATCAGTACCGTGCACTTGTCTTGTTGAGTATAGAAAATCATCACATATCATTTTGCATGCATTCATATATTTTTGCTTGTATTTATTTTGTATGTGATTTGGTGCTATCATTTTATGTGTAGATTTTGGTGCAAATAGTGATTGTGATTGTGAGGATTGTAGCTACTCTCCAAACTACCAAGGCAAGTGGTGCTTCATGATTTCATTCCTATGTTTTTCAACTATGCATTAGAAATATTTTGCTAGTCTTGCATGGATATTTTTGATCTATATGCTATGCTTGGGAAATCCTAGTAGTTGTAGAATTGTTAGAAATATTTCTAAGTTTTATCAATGCCATGCTTAGCCTAGCTAGTAGCAACCAAGGGTGGTCATATTCATGCTATGAATAAATATTTCTAAGTCTTTGGACTATGTTTTTGTTTAATAAAACAACTAAGTGAATGAAACACCTGGGTGGGATGGAAGGAATGGGTTATGTTGAGTGGTTACACAAGGCCCATTTCTATGGTTTACCTTGTGTATCTCACTTGTGGAAAGCCACCCAGGAACAAAGGGATTTGAGAGGCCAAATGTTAAGAAGCTTCTAGTGCAGCCACTTGGCAATATGGGCTCTGCCTGGATCACATATGTTGCAATAACTTAGCCATTTGGACAGTTGGTGGTAGTGGGATGATAGGTTGGAACGCGTCCATTTGGTCTAAGGGAAGGCTTCTAAAAGATCATGTCTTGGTGAAAATCAAGTCTTGTGGAGAAAGTGCACAACCTCTGTAGATGGAAGAATCTAAGTACTTAGCCATGTCCCTGGTATTGGACAATTTGAGCATCAAGACATGGAAGCTATCAAGAATCTCCTCATCCTAATTTCTAAGTAAAACTTGTGGTTGAACAAGGGTGAAGGACCCCAATGTCTATTGGTGGTTCCTTGGGAAAAGTTTTGACAAAGAAAAACTTAGTGTTTTCAACTAATAGGCAAAACCTATTTTGAGCAAAGCAAGCCTAAGCTACACTTAGCCAAAATGCATATAGTATCTAGTCCACCAATATTCTACTAAGGTATCACTTGCCAATACTATTCCAATGTATTGACCCACCGTGGCTGTAACTTGTGATGTTGCAGGATATTCTGATGATGATTAGGAGTCATGAGTCTACACTCAACATGCTTGCCTGTGGCACATGAAGATGAAGACTTATTTATTTTATTATATATTTGAACTCTTGTATTAGGCCTGTGGCCATGGAGTTGTAAAAGACTATGTTTTGTCTCTGGAATGATATGTAATAATGATCTTTGTTTCTGTGTACTTCATCTTAAACTGTGGATGCTAGCATTGATCCAGGGACTAGGATTGCAATCACAGGTATCCTTTCCTTTACAAAGGAGGGATCTTACACCCTCCCCTCTCTCGCCTTCTTCCTTCATTGCGCACCACCACCGCCATCGTCTTCCTCGTTGCGCCCCACCACGTCGCCGCTTACTAGCTTTCCCCATGCCGTCGCCTTGATCTCGCATGCCTCCTATTCCTCTTCTATTCCACTGCCGTGCTGCCACATCAGCTGGTCCGTGGAGAAGATGGTGAGGTCAAGGCAGGATTTTTTTGGCCACGGACGGCGGATCTGTGAGCAGCGGGGCTAGATCCTTCGATGCGGGAGGAGAATATGCGACCTCAACTTCTCTGGCCCGTCGACTTCGCCATCTCCCTCACCGACTAGGATGTGCACAAGGCAGTCACCGACTAGAAGGAGCACAAGGGTCCAGACGATGAGAGCGCGAGCTGGTGGAGCACGCTGTTCAAGGATGAGAAGGGGTACCTGGAGGTCACGCACGTCCGAGGTGACGGCGACGCGGTGGCCATCCATAGAGTCAAGGACGGCGGCGGCGAGATGTTGAGGCGGCGCCTGACTCCAACGGCCTATCGTTCAGGCTCAAGGCCGAGCTAAGGTGCATCGAGTCGATGACGAAGCCGATGCCGCCGGTGGTGCGGCACCTGCTGGACAGGAGCCTCCAGTTCCTGAACCAGAGCATGGTGACGCAGGGGAGATGGCCGAAGGTGGAGAAGCGTTTCGACCGCCTCGCCGTCGATGGAGTCCTCCTCCGCTCAAGCTTCGGCCAGTGCATCGATAAGCTCATTGTCATGCAGTTTGCTCTTTCTAGCATTTCTCTGAATCATCGAGTTTAGAAGAAGAAAATAGTCTGAATTTTTTGTCAACACTCTGCTGCTACTTGTAGTACTCTGAAATGATCTTCACAACTTGTGTGTTGCAGGGATGGCCCGGTAGGAGTAATTCACGGCGCAGATGTTCGATGCCCTTGAAAAGCGAAGGGGGTCGTGGCTCGGGTGCTAACCAAGGATGAGCTCCAGGCATTCTGGGAGCAACTCTCCGACCTTGACTTTGATGCCAAGATTAATATATTCTTCAGGGATCTGTAAGCTAGCTGTCACGCGACTCAACTTGTTGCTTGATCTTTCTTGCATTTCTCTGAAGCGCCAGGTTTAGAACAAGAAAAACAGTCTAAATTTTCTGCCAACATTGTTGCTACTTGTACTTCTGGTCACATTATGGATTAATTAACTCAGTTTACTTCTTGCTGGTCCTTGATTGATTACATTGACTTGCATGACATTGATGGATTAATTAATCTCAGTTTACTTCTGGCAGTGTAATGAACATTCTCTTGGTCCTTGATGGATTAATTCATCTCAGTTTACTTCTAGTAGTGTAATGAACATTCTCTTGATCTTAGCAAATGAAATAATATTCTAAGTTTTATGTCAGAATTTCTTTTTTGAGTACTGGACAAAAATATATTCTTGATCTTCTTCAATCAGTTTCTGCTAGTCAAATGAGTCACTGAACAGTTGACTATATGTACATTACTCATAGATCAGTTGATGTACTTCCTCACCACACTGAAAAACAATACAATAATTTTTTCACAACACATAACAACACTGTCTCTACAAGATGTGTTGTGGTGAAGGAGAAAGTAAACCTGAGTATACCAGGTGAGGAAAATTTCTGAAAAAAAAACCATTAGTCCCTTACTGTAAATGTAAAGTTCAGGTGCAAGTGTAAGTGTAAAGAAACGGTTGGATGCATATCCTCAACAATGATTTAGTGGGACTCGTCGTGTCCTTTTAAGCGTATCTTTTGGATCATCTGTTGTCTAAGTGTACATCTTGTTTTACTTTCAGAATCTAATTAAATTGAGTGTTGAGGTGTAATACTATGGGGGTATTCCTATGCTGGCAAGCCAATCTTAGCTGTAACTACTACAGAAATTCACAAGATGTTGGCACATGTGAACTTTGTGGTTCACCACGCCAATATGAACTGCAACCGATATTCTCATTGTCATATTTTGCCGACCAAGTCGGTGATGGTTCCTCAAATTGTGCACCTAAGGCCTAGAGTTGGCTGACTCTTGTTGTCCATAGTTCTTCCAAGATATTATCTTAATTCTGAATTAATGCAATGATAAAATTAAGTATCTATCGAGGCTACTACTTGGAAACCTTAGCACCAGTCATAACTTGATGAATTGCACTATCTGTATTTGGGCAAGAAAAAATACTCTAAAACACCAATTCATTACTTAAGATTTGGGTTGTTTCTGCTTGTTCAACATCCGAACAGTGTCTGAACAGCGAATTATGGGACTAAATTGAGTGTTACAACCATTTTCCAGAATGTCTGACGGCTACAACCATATCGCAGTATGATATGGAGTACTGTTTGTCATCCGATGATTTTATACTAATGGAGTACTATATTTGTTTGGAGTAGAAAGTAGCTTTAGATAGATTCAGATTCTGCCTGCGTTTTGATATTCAAGTGGACTGAAATTCAGGTCGGGAAGAATCATGTCTTTCTGATCCGCTGCTGCTGGGAATCGAAGCCAACAAGGAGGAGAAGCTGGCAAGGAGCACCGAGGCTGGAGGTGCCCCAAGATCCTGGAGAAGCTCTCCCTGGCCCTGACGAGAGCTGGTCTTGGGCAAGGCTGGTCCTGGGTGGCGCCGGGAAGGTAGGCGACGTGCTGGGCGAGGCTGCTCCTGGGCAGCGACGCGGGGAAGGGAGGGATGTGTTGGGCGAGGCTGCTCCTAGGCGGAGACGCGGGGAAGAAGGGAAGCGGTCCTGGGCACGGGGAACGGAGGCGAGATGGGAAGACAAGCAGATCCTGGGCGGTGCCGCGGAAGACAAGCAGACCCTCGGCAACGACACGGGGAAGAAGGTGGGTGGTGACGGGAGGAAGAAGAGATCCCGATGTTTTCAAATAGGGGCAAACTTGTACTTATGCTCAATTTTCACCTGGTCCGAAAAATACTAGAACGTCTTATATTATGAAACGGAGGGAGTAGTTGCTAGTGACTCTAAGAGGGGGTATTTATGCTCGATATTGGGTTCATGCCTCTAGTTTCCAAGGGAAGTGACAATAATCTCTTCGGTTATAGATGTGTTGTTGCTACTAGGGAGAGAACAACGGTCTCTTGTTCATGGAACATGTGGACTGTTTACCTTACACACTTTGCTTAAAGCAGTTGTCTGTTGCTTGCAACTTAATACTGGAGGGGGTTCAGACGATAACCTAAAGGTGGACTTCTAGTCATAGATGCAGTTGGATGGCGGTCTATGTATCTTCTTGTATTGCCCAATCGAATCTCATAGGATCTTTCTGACTAGTAATTGCATTGTTATGCATTGCTCAGTTCCTGTCAATTACCCTGCTGTAATTTGTTTACACTTCATGCCATGTTGTTTATCTAAAGAGAGCACCTCTAGTGAACTATGGACCCCGGTCCAATCTTTACCATTGATACATCTTTCACTGTTACTTGTTTACTTGCTGCAAACCATTACCTTCCACACCATATGTTTAATCCTTTGTTACAGCAAACCGGTGAGCTTGACAACCTCACTGTTAGTTGGGGCAAAGTCTTGAGTTTGTGTTGTGTAGGTCTCCGTGTTGCTTGCAACACCTGTGTGACGTTTCCTTCCTCCTTCTGATTCGATAACCTCGGTCTCTATTGAGGGAAGGCTTGCTGTTGTGCTCATCACACCTTGCTCTTAGGGTTCCCAACAGGCTCCACATCAACTGAGCCATCAACAAGTTTTATGGCGCCGTTGCCGGGGAGGCTAAGGATGTCTTCACAAGAGGATTCCTTCCCTTCCTTTCTCTTTACTTTGTTTTTAGTTTGCTTTGTTTCTTTTACTTGGTTTTATTTTCCTCTTTTCAAAAAACACAAAAAAATAGTCTCTGCTCTAGCTGCTCCTACTATTTTTGGCTTGCCCACCTTTGCCAAAATGAACTCTGATGAGAACACCAAATTGTGTGACTTCACTAGCATCAACAATAATGATTTCCTTAGCACACCTGTTGCTCCACCTGCTCCTGATGCTACCTTTTATGAAATAAAGCCTGCTTTGTTGAATCTTGTGATGAGAGAGCAATTTTCTGGTGCTGGTTCTGATGATCCTGCTGCCCATCTCAATAGCTTTGTTGAACTTTGTGAAATGCAAAAGTATAAGGATGTAGATGGAGATATTATTAAGCTCAAGTTTTTTCCTTTCTCCTTGAGAGGAAATGCTAAAGAATGGTTGCTTTCTTTGCCTAAAAATAGTATTGATTCTTGGACTAAGTGCAAATATGCTTTTATTGGAAAGTACTATCCTCCTGCTAAGATTATTGCTATGAGAAGTGACATTATGAAATTTAAACAACTTGATAATGAACATGTTGCTCAAGCTTGGGAAAGAATGAAAGCTTTGGTTAAGAATTGTCCCACTCATGGACTCACTGCTTGGATGATTATCCAGACTTTTTATGCAGGTTTGAACTACTCTTCAAGGAACCTACTGGATTCAGCTGCTGGAGGTACTTTCATGGGCCTCGCCTTGGGTGCTGCAACAAGGATCCTTGATAATATGATGGTTAACTACTCTGAATGGCATGTTGAGAGAGAGCTCCACATGGTAAGAAGGTAAATTCTGTTGAGGAAACTTCCTCTTTGAGTGAAAAGATTGATGTTATTATGGCTATGCTTGTTAATGGGAAAGCTCCTTTAGATCCTAATAGTGTTCCCTTAGCCTCTTTGGTTACTCAAGAAGAGCAAGTTGATGTGAACTTCATTATAAACAACAATTTCAACAACAATGCTTATAGGAGTAATTTTGGTGGTAACAACTATAAGCCTTATCCTCCTAATAATGCCAATTCCTATGGAAGCTCTTACAATAATGCTAGAAGTGCACCCTCTGAACTTGAAGTCATGCTCAAGGACTTTATTAGTAAACAAACCACTTTCAATAAGACTATAGAGGAAAAGCTTTTAACTGTTGAGAAAAATATATCCTCTTTGTCTGAAGCTCAGTCTTCTTTGATTAATAAAATGGCTGCTAAACCTGAAACTATGGAAAACACCTTTGCTACTGCTCATGCCATACAAGTTACTATTGATGAAAATGTTAGGCTGTTAGCTTAACTACATGCTAAGTGGGAAAGGGAAGCTGAAATTTGTTGGGGATATGCTATATGGGTATCCTCATAGCATGTCTCCTATCCGGATATCCCGGGTGGCCCATAGTTGGTAGCATGGCCCATGGCCTGCTGGGCGGCCCAGTTAGATGGATCCAGAAGGGAGGCCCATGTCGGATAAAGGAAGGCTATGGTGGGAGTCACCGACGTACCCGGAGCCTTGGAGTGCGAGATACACAAGACTAGTAATAGACGGTGTAGGACTCTATAACCTGTCCGGCTAGGACTTTTCCCTGTAACCCTAGGACCTGGCGACTATATAAGTCGGGCCTATGGGAGCCTTTAGGGAACGTAACTTACAATCTCAGACAACCTCGCACATCGAACCTATCTCTTTAACTCGGCGTATTGCCCTTATAGTGATTTATAGCAGGAGTAGGATTCCGCCACCGTCGTGGGACTTGAACCTGGGTAAGCTGTGTTACCTCCTACCCATCAACCGTCCGCCTTCCCCCACATCTCTAAACACGCACTTTGAGGACCCCTCCATGGCGTACTCGTCGGCAATACCACGACAGTTGGCGCCCACCGTGGGGCAAGAGGCGCTTCAGGCTCTTCAACGGGCGAGGACCAAGATCTTCGCGGGAATCGGCGAAACCGTAGCCATCGGTCACGTTCTCTTCTCCGGCAACGTTCCGATCGTCCCTCCCGATGAGTTCTGGATCCCGGCGAAGACGAACCCTACGCGGTGTTCGATCGTTCCTATCAGAGACATCCACCTCTTGATTGGCGAAACCGACTCGGGCACTAATTCCCTGGGAGTAGGAGGAGCATCAAGGCCCGCACGGACCGCCTACGGGCAGGATACATTCGCGGAAGGATCGATGTCGGATCTCTCTTCGGAGTTTGCCGGCAAAGATCGGAAAAATTCAAGGCCCACCCAAACCACCCCTGTGCAGGATATAAAGGTGGAAGATCGCTGCAAATCCACCAGCTTCACCCGTGCGTCTGGACAACAGAGATCCAAGTTCGTCAGAGTGGTTACCATCTTCGATCTGGCGCGTTGTGTTCAGAGAGAGGGCGAAAACCCCTGCGATTACCTGGCCAGGTGGCTCTGTATACGAGCCGATCTGGCGCACTACCCCGATGATAATGCTTTATATCACTTCGTGGAAGGACTGGACCGCGGCACGCTTCTCCGGCATTCTCTAAGACGGCAGCAGGCGTCAGGACGCCTTACCCTTTAGGAGATGGTGAGCACCGTCAACAACTACGCGGAGGCTGACGCGACAGCCCAGAAAGCGCTTGCGCTCATTGACGGAGATCCTCCGATTCAGCCACTGCCACCACCGCCTCCGGCCGCCATCGTCGCAGCTGCGCCGCCACTTCCAGTCATCGTCGCTGCTGTTGCACCTCCACCGCCCGTCATCGAGGAGGTCCTGGCACCCTCCAACTCTGTTATTGACGCGCTTTATGCTGACTTTAGTGCAGATTCAGAGGAGATAGATTTCAGTCCAGAAGAGCTAGACTCCGCCATGCAGGAGATGGAGGAGGAATATACGCGCAACGAGCAAGCCAACAATGTCATCACGTCTCTAGGGGTGTTCGTCACCATTGGGACGATGATGGATGAAGATCAACACAGACGAGCTCGCCTACAGCGCTGGAGAAGGGGAAGGGGCCACTTATTGCTGTTGACGATGATCGCGCAAAGGTCATGCCTCCTCCGTCTAACCCAGTGCAGCAGCCGCAGGAACTCGGCACCGTCCCGAGTGTCGTGGTGGTGGCACGGCAGATGCCATGGGTAGACTAAAGTTGGGACCAATGGATGCTAGTGGGATCTGGGGAGGGAAGATGTAGTGGATTCTACACACAGAAAGATAACGAAAGATCTGTATTTCTCCTTCCTTGGGTTACAAGTGCTCCTTGAGCTGTATACAAGGAGAAAGAGAGAATTTTACCAGCCTAACGGTACCAAGAATTACTCGATCCCCTCCTTAGGGTCCAAGCCTGCCCTTATAAAGGAGAGCCTTGGGTTCCTTTAGGGCTGATGTGGCAAGCATATTCGAGGAATATGCTTGTCCCAATATAGTAGTTCGGCGCCCCCCTTTCCCTGTCGCTCCCCCAAAGACGGCAAGGTTCCAGAGGGACCCTTCTGTGTGCCTCGGGCTTCAGGACTGTCACCTCCGTGACCTCCTTCTGTCTCTCTGTCGCTCTGCGCCTTTGTCCCTAGTGCTTGGCTTCGCTCAGATTCTCCCTAGCCTGCTACTAGAGTTTGACTTTAGGCTTCTCCTTCTCCTGCAAGCTTCGTATCATTCGGCCCTGCCTCGCGTAACTCGGCTTGTCCTTCACCTGCATCAAGATTACTTGGGCTAACCCGGCCGACTTACGCAGTATCTCGGCCGGGTAATGCCTTGCCATTACTATAAGGGTCCTGCCCTTTCCTATCTCGGCCGACCTCTACAGGATTCTGCCGACTCAGACTGTAACTCGGAAACTAGACGGGGAACACCCTTTCGTCTTTCCCCGTCTTTACCCTATCCGGGGTTACCTCCCCAACATTAGTCCCCGAAGCTGGTATGGCCCCGCCGATAACCTCGGCCGGGTCGTATCAGTTTCACGACACTCGTTATGCATTGTTTCCGAGTTATCTTGTCGTGGTGATAACACCGTATTGAGTAGTGCACGCCTCGTCCCACGTGTCATCCTCATCATTGTTTCTCTAGTTTTTTGTTCCTCTACAGCGTTTACTGACAAGCTACAGTTACTGTCGCGCCTGTCGCGCCGTTGCTGCGACGCCTCGTGCGCCGTTCTCGTTGGGGATCGTGAGCTCCTTGGTCAATCGTGTGGCCTTCGGTGCGGTTCCGCTCAGCGACGTGTGGTCGTGCTGCGCACACGATCCGCGCTGCCAACTGCCACACCCACGATCCCACTACCTTGCTTGCGGCTGGGTTATAAAGAGGGGCGCGGCGCCTGGGAGTTTCTTTTTCCCCTTCTCGCTCGCCCGCACCCTTCTTCTTCCTCGCGCTTCTGCGCTCGTTCGTGGTTCCGCCGCCGCACGCTCAACTGGTTCTGCGACGAGGAGGACTCCGCCGTGCTGCTCCGTCTGCCTCGTCGCCACTTACTTGTTCCGGCGTCGTCGCCGGTGAGTTCTTTTCGGTCTTGCCGCCTAGGCTTTCCTCTAGATCTCTTCATTTCCTCTTTGTTCGTGCGCTGCGGTTCTGTCGTCGTTCCGCCGCCGTTTTTGCGTAGAATTGCGACGGGGCCTCGCAGCTCTAAGTTTTCCTCCGCCGCGAGTTGTTCCTCCGGCGATCTTTCCGGCGAAATCATGTCTAGTTCCTTTAGCGGTGCCCTGGTAGAGGATGATGATGCTGGCTCTGGGCCTGAGCGGGGCTCGTGGCAGGCTCCTCGATTACCGGCGGAGATCGAGTGGCTCATCCTAACCCGGAGGATTCCCGCCGAGGTCTCTTGTAGTTTAACAGGCAACGAGTTATATCCGGAAATTAGGGAGGGCGAGTATGTAGTTTTTATGTCACATTTCTCGGCTTCGTCTCCCTCTTAGCGATTTTGCAAGAGAGTTTCGACTACTTGACCTTCACCGCATCATCTTCTGACGCCATCGCTTCTCTTTCTGCATTCATCTCCGCCTCGGAGGGATACTTCGGCCTATGGCCGTCTGTGCACGTCTGGGCGAAGTTCTTCCAGATTCGTTCTAATGTAGTCCCTGACAAGTCTCTGCACCCTTCCGAGAAACTGCTTACTTAGTGCGGGGCGGCGTCCATTACACCTCGGAGGAAGTCTGTATTTCCTCGTGTCACCGGGTTAGAGTCGTGCAAGAAGTGGCACAAATCCTTTTTTTACGTCAAGAACAGAGGAACAGAAGACAAGATTCGGCTCCCTGCCTTCTCCATTGGTCCACCTTCCAAGGTAAATTGGACTTACAATCCGAGGAGGAGCCACGTCTTGGCCGAGCTTTTCGAGACTCGGCTCAAAGAACTGATCCGGGCCGGTTCTGTGGCGAGGACTTGATGGCTACCTTCATCAAGAGTCAATTTGCCCATTCCAGAAAAGGACGCACAAACTTTGCTACATGAGTGGTCCACTTGATCCCAATCGAGTCTCGACCGTCGAGCTGGACAACTACCTTGTCTTCAAGCGCGTCCGAGCTATATTTAAGACGGAGATGCCTGAAGATTGGACCTGGGGATTGAAACCGTTTACCCGTGTGCGTCCTCCTCCCGCAGTAAGTTTAACCATCAATGCTTTGATTTTCTATTGTTTTCATAGCTGTTTTCCCTAACCCTCCTTCTTTTTCGCCTCACAGAGGTTCGCAGAGCAAAAGGACGAGGACGCCGAGGTTTTGTCGCTTCCGTGGACTGCGGATCGGAATACCCCGGACGTTGGGGAGCCGGACTCCGAAGAATTCGTCCCTAAGTCGGATCCCGCTACGGCTCGCGCTCGTGGCAAGACTTGGTCCATGAGGAGGAAGGTGATTCGGACGAGGTCCAAGCTCTTGAGGTAGTTGCCGCAATGCCTATTTCTTATGCATTTCCGGCTTCTACTTTCCTAGCTAATCCGGCCGGTCAGGTTCACGACGCCGAGCCTATTGCATCCCGGCCCCCAGTTACCTCGGGGAAACGCTGGGCTCCTGCTAGTGCTTCAGAGGTGCCCCCCAAGAAACGAATGAAGAAGTCTGCTCTGAACCCTCCCAGGCGCAAGACCATGCCTGGGGTCACAGGGTAAGTTTGTTTTGCTCGTATTTCTTGTTTCCCTGCTTACATTTTCATCCCGACACCCTTTTTCTTTCTTATTTTCGATTTCCGCTTTCCGTTAAGCTGGCGGTCCTAGCATGACTAGTCTTTGATTCGGCAGCCGTCTCCTCCGCCCGTTGAAGATACTAGGATTCCTAGTCCTGCTCGTGCTACGTCTCCTCCAGCTCCACATATGTCACCCCCTCGTCATGATGCGCCTGATACTCGCGTCTCCGAGATTTCTACCGACCCCGTTGCCCCTCCACTGAATCCGAGCATATCCACCGAGCCTCTTTCTACCTCGGTAGCTCCTACTGTAACCCCAACCGCAGCCGTGGTCATTAATACCCCGGCGCCCTCTGCGCCTGTGATCCCTCCTGCTTCTAAGGGCACTGTTCCCATTGCCGAGGTATAAACTCACTGGTGCCTCCTCTACAGTAAGAAAAACTGTTGCCACCAAGGCTTCCACTTCCCAAAAAGGTTTGGCCGGCTCTTCTCAGCCGAGCATTGCCGACGTGCTGTGTAAAGGGATTGCTCCCGCCAAAGCCTCTACTACTCCGGCCGCCAGCACCCAGCTTGCTCTTCATACAAGCCATGCGGCTGCAGTGGTTGCACAACATGTCCGAGGTAAAGTCTTAACCCAGACGGCTAGTGGGAATAGCCTCGGCTCGCTGGTGGAATACACTCATAACTGGAATGCTGCTGATCAGCTTGAGGGCAATCGAAACAGTCAGCCATTTCAACTCTCCGACATCAGCAGCCGTTTGGATCAAGCTGCCAAGATTATTCTGGATAGCAACAAGATGAACGAGGTAATTGCTACTTCTCGGGGTTTAGACTGATTCTCCATATGCTATTATATATACATTAGTCCCCGAAACTTGCAAACGAGTAATTTGTTATTCGCTTGGATGTTTTTATAGTGCTATACTTAACTCGACTTAATTTAGGGTTCGAGCCTATATCCGAGTAGATCTATCTTAAACTTTGCTTAAATTTTATCTAGCCGTTCTTTGAATGTCTAGCCACATAGGTCTGAGTTAAGGTTTCGCTTAACTCGAATCTACTTTTGGCTTTGAATATCCAGCCACCTAGATCTGGGTTAAGTTTTCGCTTAACTCGGATCTGTTTTGGCTTTGAATATCCAGCCACCTAGGTCCGGGTTAAGTTTTCGCTTAACTCGGATCTGTTTTGGCTTTGAATATCCAGCCACCTAGGTCCGGGTTAAGTTTTCGCTTAACTCGGATCTGTTTAACTTTGAATATCCAGCCACCTAGGTCCGGGTTAAGTTTTCGCTAACTCGGATCTGTTTTGGCTTTGAATATCCAGCCACCTAGGTCGGTTAAGTTTTCGCTTAACTCGGATCTGTTTGGCTTTGAATATCCAGCCACCTAGATCAGGTTAAGTTAAGTTTTCGCTTAACTCGGATCTGTTTCGCTTTGAATATCCACTCATCGTTTGTTCTATTGCTCAGGTTGCACATGACCATGGATGCTGAATTTCAAAGACTGCTTTCGCACAAGAAGTTGGAAGAAAAATATGAAAAAGTTATTCTGTGGTGAAAAAAAAGGTAAGTCGATCATTTTCCTTGTCATCTCTAATATTGTCATTGTTTTGTCTCATGGGATGCCATTTACTTTGTGGGTTAACAGTGACATCAATAATCTCAACATTCGTCTTGAGAAGAAAGTCAAGAGCTTGGAAGGTTAGTTTTCCGTCTACCTCGTACTTTTCCCTTTCTAAGACGTGCACTAAGTTTCTTTTACTTTGTTTGGCTTTGGTAAAGCCGAGATACTGAACCTTTGCATCATCTCACCAAGATTGTACGCCCATGCGATGTAATGCTGCATTTTTTAGAACAAGGCGCCATTCATTCGGTAGCGACTAAAAGAAAAGGATGATGAGATAGCTCGCCTAAGCACCGAGGTGGAGGCCCTTAAGCTTTCTCGAAATCCGAGCTAGAAAAGGTCGATCAGAGTTCTCCGAGGAGAAGAACCGCCGGCTTTTGGAATTGCAAAGAATAAAGAGCTCTTTGAGGCTGCCGAGCTGAAAACTCGAGGAATGAGCGAGGAAATTGCTCGCTTTGAGAAGAGCAAGATTGACTGGGCGAAGGACCTTCAGATGATGATGAGTTACATTCATCGTAAGCATCTTAACACAGCCGGATTATCTTTCTTCCTTCTGCGCCTCTGACGCCTCCTTTTGGCGCAGTCATTTTCCGAAGCTTCGTGAGATGTAAAGCGGTCCTTGCTTTGCGCCGCCGAGGTCTCCTGCTGATGTGAATTTTGAATATTCAATAGAAGATTTCTTGGTTTCGCGGCGCGCCCTTGGTCCGATGAAAATCATGGGCGAGGACTTGGTCTTTGGCAGCTATTCGAGCCCACCGTGCTCTCGGCGAATACCTCTTGGACTCCTAACATCAGCGAGATCAATTGCTGGTGACTAGATTGAATGCCTCGAAAACAACTAAGTCTTTGGAGGGAATCTGCTGGAGCCAGGGCGCGGATATGGCCCTCACCGTTATCATGTCATGGTACGAAGACATCTCTCTTGATATCTTGAGAAATCTGACCTTTGGTTCTCGTTGGGTTGAGGACCCCACTTTCGCCGCCCTCCCAAGCTCGCGCTTTCAACTCGTCGAGTATGGCGTGCACACCTGGAATGAAGGTCCGAGCTTTCTCCCGAACTCGGACGATGAGGTTGCGGTAGAGGATACATCAGACGATAACCCGGCTGAACAGGGTGAAGGCGCAGATGATTCGGCTTCCTCTGGTGACTCCAGTTCGAGCTCGGACGGCAATGGTGACGTGCGGTCCTCCTCCAAAGGTACTGGGCATTCAAGCTGCATGGCCATGCCCCTCAGCCTCCGGCTTTGCTGAGGTTGCACCTAGGTCTGCGGAGGGCGAGGTAACATCGGTCGAAGTTCCTCCTACTTCGGAATCCCCAGCCCCTGACCAAGTTGCCGCTTCTCCAGCGTTTAAGTCATTTCCTATCCTGGTATGCGGGCGATGTAGGTGAAACATTCATCTGTTCTTTGTATGGAAAGAATTTCTTTTGTCGTGTGCTGCCGAGACACATGTTTGTAATTGTTATCACTTTGTGTAAGTGGTCTTGTTTGTCCTAATTTTTTGCTATGTTGGGCAGCGATTTCTTAATTTGGGGACGTATCTATCTTCGTATTCGTGGTTTACCCACTTGATCCAGGTGGAGCTTCGTATATCATATTAGTTTGGACTGTTGTTACTTTCAAAGTCGAAGTTCGATACTTTATTTGTAGCAAAGGCTAGCCAGGACTTCGGAACAAAATATAGCAGTCCGCGAGTTAATGCCTATGGCGCCGAAATTTAGTGTATAAACCGAACTTCGGAAAAAATAATATAAGGCGGTTGGCGAGTCGCTCCTCAAAGTGCCGAGGTTTAGTGCACAGAAATTGTAATATCATATGGCAGTCCCCGAGTTACTGCTTTGGATGCCGAGGTTTAACATACAACATGAAATTGAAA
The DNA here is from genome assembly GCA_023614405.1 of Avena insularis. Lineage (NCBI taxonomy): Eukaryota > Viridiplantae > Streptophyta > Magnoliopsida > Poales > Poaceae > Avena > Avena insularis. Next base: position 474,804,554 of record CM042697.1, read on the forward strand.
TGACCTATGGCAGTCCCCGAGTCTTGTCTTTGGACGCCGAGGTTTGATTCATAAGATGAAATTGAAATAACATACGGCAGTCATGAAGTCCTCGGACGCCGAGGTTCAGTACATAAGATGAAATTGAGATAACATATGGCAGTCTCCGAGTCACTGCTCTGGATGCCGAGGTTTAATACATCATTGGTCCTTGACCTTGAAATACTATGCTATGAGTAAAATGGACAAAGCAAGGCTATATTCCATGGCCGCTTCGTTTCTTCGCCAGCTTTGTCTGCCGTGTTCCTTCTGGGGGATTGAGCGTCGATTAGATAATAGGCATCGTTATGTAATGCTTTGCTCACAATGAATGGTCCTTCCCATGGAGGTGACAGCTTGTGCATGCCGGCCGTGCGTTGCACCAGTCGGAGGACTAAATCTCCTTCTTTGAATACCCTTGGATTCACCTTCTTGCTGTGATATCGTCGCAAGTTCTGCTGATAAATAGCTGATCGTGATAGTGTCAGTTCTCTGGCTTCTTCAAGCAGGTCTACCGTATCTTGCCGAGCTATTTCATTTACCTCTGAGGTTGTATACTGAGTAACTCTTGGCGAGTCATGTATTATGTCGGCTGGAAGCACGGCCTCTCCCCCGTATACCAGAAAGAATGGTGTATAGCCTGTTGATCTATTCGGAGTAGTCCTGAGGCTCCATAATACGGCTGGGAGTTCCTCAATCCAACATCCTGCCGACCTTTGCAGCGGTTCGACAAGTCGTGGTTTTATTCCTGACAATACTAGTCCATTAGACCTCTCTACTTGCCCATTAGACGCTGGGTGAGCCACAGAGGCAACATCTAGTCTTATATGTTTTTCTCTACAAAATCTGGCGAAGGCTCCTTCTGCAAAATTTGTGCCATTATTCGTAATAATACTGTGCGGATACCCATATCTTAAAATAATATCTTTGAGAAATTTCACTGCTATGGGCCCATCGCATTTTTTTATTGGTTTCACCTCAATCCATTTCGTGAACTTGTCCACCATAACCAATATGTGGGTCATTCCCCCTCGGGCCGGCTTAAATGGTCCCACCATATCTAAGCCCCACACAGAAAATGGCCAAGTGATGGGTATTGTTTTTAACTCGGTCGATGGCATATGTATCCTGGTTGCATATCTCTGACAACCATTGCATTTTTCAACCAACTCTTTGGCTTCTTTCAACGCTGTAATAATAAAATCCATGCCTGAATGCTTTGGCTACCAAGGCACGAGATGAGGCATGGTGTCCACACTCTCCTTGATGTATATCCAGGAGGATCTCCTGGCCTTCTGCCGAACTCACACATCTCTGCAATACGCTTGTGACGCTTCTTTTATATAGCTCATTGTTTATGATTGTATAAGCTTTTTCTCTCCTTACAGTTTGTCTAGCTAATACTTCATTATCCGACAATATCGACTCTTTAAGGTAAGAGAATATGGGTTGCGCCCATGGCGGTGTGATTTTTTCTGGTGTGGTCTCACTGTCTATTTCCATGTTTTCTGCCGACATATTTACCTCGGCCTTCTCCATAATTGTGCTCACTTCTGCTGTCCTCCTCTTGAGGGGTTCCGAGTCATATTGCTGGTCTACTTCCATCGGCGCATTATCTTCTGCTGAATTTGTTGGAATAAAGATAGATTCGGATTCTGGTGACGGGATTATTGATGGTTTTCTGAGGTGTTCCAGGGCAATCCCTGGGGGAATTGACTGTCGGGTTGATCCGAGCTTTGACAACGTGTCTGCGGCATCATTTTCTGCCCGAGGTATGTGGTGAAATTCACATCCTTCAAAGTATCCACTGATCTTTTGCACATGAAATCTGTATAAAGCCATATTAGCATCCAATGCATCCCAATTGCCTGAGACTTGCTGTACTACTAGGTCCGAGTCCCCATAGCATAAGATTCGGCGTATGCCAATCTCTTTTGCTACTTTCAATCCATGGACCAGTGCTTCATATTCGGCTACATTGTTGGATGCGGCAAAATGTATTTGTAGCACATATTTCAACTGATCTCTTTTAGGTGAGGTTAACACTATTCCTGCCCCCAAACCATTTCTTAGTTTTGAACCATCGAAATGCATCGTCCAATAATTTAGATCTGGTAATGGTGGCTCATATCGCACTTGACCCGACCACTGAAGAAGTCGGCGACTGCTTGAGATTTAATTGCCTCTCTCCTATCAAATTGTGGAGCGTATGGTGACAACTCGATTGCCCATTTTGCTATTCGTCCACTTGCATCTTTGTTGCTCAATATGTCGGCTATGGGCGCTTCACAGATCACTCTGATGGGATGTTCTTCGAAGTAATGTTTAAGCTTTTTTGCCGACATATATACTCCATAAGCCATCTTCTGATAATGTGGATAATTCTGTTTTGAGGCGGATAATACTTTGCTTAAATAATACACCGGCCTTTGTACGGATTTATCATCTTCAAGTCGTTCTACTACGACTACGGCACTCACTACTCTGTTGGTAGCCGCTATATAGAGTAACATAGGCTCTTTTGATAATGGAGAAGCCAAAACGGTGCTGTGACTAACATTTTTTTCAACTCATGAAATGCCTTAATCCGCTTATGGGTCCAAATGAATTTATCGACTTCTTCATCACCGATATATAGTGGTAACGCCTTTTCTCCCAGCCGACATACAAACCGGCTGAGGGAGGCTAGACAACCTGTGAATTTTTGTACATCATTTAAGCATCTCGGAAATTCCATTCTTTCTACTGCTTTTATCTTTGTTGGGTTGGCTTCTATACCTCGGCTAGATACAAGAAAACCGAGCAATTTTCCTGCAAGACGTAAACGTGCACTTTTCCGGATTAAGTTTCATTCGGAATCTTCTCAAGTTTACGAAAGTTTGCCGTATATCTTCCAGTAAGGTTTTGCTTTCCTTGGTTTTGATGACCACGTCATCTACATATACTTGTACATTTTTTCCTATTTGATCGTGTAGACATTTTTGCATGCATCTCTGATATGTTGCTCCTGCATTTCGCAGGCCGAATGGCATTGTGCGATAGCAATAAGCCCCGTACGGGGTAATAAATGCAGTCTTTATTTGATCGGCCGGATTTAACGGTATCTGGTGGAAACCAGAGTACGCGTCTATAAATGATAATAACTCACAACCAGCGGTCGAATCAATAACTTGGTCTATTCTAGGTAATGGAAAAGGGTCTTTTGGACACGCCTTGTTCAGGTTCGTGTAATCGATACACATTCGCCATACAATGGCTACATTGGGATCATCTTTCTTCTTTTCTACCAGCACCGGATTCGACAACCAGTCCGGGTACAGCACCTCCATGATGAACTCGGCTGCGAGGAGCCGAGCTATTTCATCCCCTATTATTTTTCTCCTGTCTTCGGCGAAGCGGCGGGGAGGTTGCTTCACCGGCCTTGCTCCGGGCCTTACATTCAAAGAGTGCTCAGCCAACTCCCTCAGAACACCTTGCAGATCCTGAGTTGACCATGCAAATATGTCCCGATTCTCACGGAGGAAGTTGGTGAGCTCGCTTTCCTATTTAGCGTCTAGGCCTGCACCAATAGTAACAGTACGCTCCGGGAATTGCTCATCTATTTGAAACTTCTTCGTTTCTTTAGTCGGCTGAAAAGAGACACTGCCATGCGGGTTGGCTAGTGCCGGCATGTTCAGCTGTGCCGACTGAGCGAGGGCTGCTACCTCCTGAATCCTTCTTTTTTCTCTTGCTATAACCAATGATTCGGCCAAATTTGACCCGACTGATGCACACTCCATTGATTTCTTGTAATCCCCTGTTATAGTTATCACTCCTTGTGGTCCGGGTAGTTTCATTTTCAGATAACTTATATGACAACTGCCCATGAATTTGGCCAACGCTGGTCGTCCGAGTAGAGCATGATAACAGCTCTCTAGATCCACCACTTCAAACTCTAAATTCTCCGCTCTGCAGTTATCTCTTGTGCCGAATAACACATCCACTCGGACCTTACCAATGGGTTCACATGAAAGCCCTGGCACTATCCCATGGAAAGTGGTCCTCGTGGACTGCAACATGTTCTGCGATATTCCGAGTTTATGCATGGTATCTTTGTACATGATATTGATACTACTTCCATTGTCTATGAGTACCTTTGAGAATTTGACATTGATGCTCGGTCCAACAAATGTCGGATCCAACACGAGTGCATATGATCCGGGACTCGGCATTATCTTAGGATGATCTTTTATGCTCCAAGTTATCTCCTGATCCGACCAAGGCATATATCTTGGTACTGCCGGCATAACTGCATTCACCTCCATATGCCAGCGCTGCACACTTTGCTTGTCTTGTTGTTCCGTTGTGAACACGCAATAGGACTGATGATGCTCTCTGTAATCATTGCGTCCGGTATTCGCCAGATTTGTTCTTCCATCCTGGACTTGGTTCATCACTTGATGCACCGCGTCTCTCCGATCCGAGTTATCGTATCTCGGGGGAGGGGGCGGTAACATTAGTTGCTGTGCATTTGCTCCAGTCAACTGTGGCTGGTGCTGCTGATGTACTTGATGGGGTGCCTGAACCCCTGCGGGGTTCCCCATTGCATTTTTCATCCATGCACACTAGCGGGTGGTATGGTTGGCTGGCCTGGATGGGTTTGACGTGTGAAATTTGCATGGCTGATCTAACATAGATTCGAACATGTACTTCGGCCTCTCCTGCCACTGTTTCTTTTGTTCTGGGGTCCACTGCCTTTTTCCTTCATTTCTTGGTGTCCACTGTTGAGGACCATTCTTCTGCCTTTGAGTTGCTCCGTGACTCGGCGGGTCTTGTGCTACTGCCGCCACTTGGGCCGAATTATATCTGTAATCTGGCCTTTCCTCTCTTCTTCTTCCTCTGAAATCACCGCGCCTTGATGACCCGGCTAAATCTCTTGCCTCATGGTCCTGTTGCTCGCGATGATCTGCTGACATTAATTCTGGTTGCATTGGGTCTCCTAATGCGTAGGAGTCCGCTATTCTGATAGTTTCTGCCAGTGTGGTCGGCATATCTCTTTGCAGACGTTGCCACAATACGCTGCCGTAACGGCATCCTTGTGCGAACCAAGCTATTGCTTGCGATTCTATGACTCCTTCACATGAGTTTCTTAGGTTACACCACCGAGTTAAAAATTCTCTATCTGTTTCATTCGGCCTCTGCTTGCACATGGCTAACTGTTGTGGCCTGTTTGGCCTCTTGTATGTACTGGTAAAGTTGCTGACAAACATTTCCTCAAAATCCAGCCAACAGTTGATACTGTAGGCTGGTAGATTATTCAGCCACACCCTAGCTGGTCCTTCCAGCATTTGTGGTACATACCGTACTACCCACCGTAAGTTTCCACCCACTATTTTTACAGCAGTGGCATAGTCAATCAACCAGTCTTGTGGTTTGGTATTCCCATTATATGTTTTCGTGCCCCTTGCCAGCTAAAAGTTCGGCACAGGAGGTTCGCCCATGATCCGTGGTCCAAAGCATGTCGGCCCTGGTGGACCCTGTTCTTCCAACAACTCGGACCTGTATAGCCAGTCCAGCTTCACTCTTGCATCATTTGACGGCAAATCTCTGTACAGAACTCTGTCCTGTATTCCATAGTGATTGTTTCCGCCATGGATTGCATATTCCATCACAGAATAACCATCATTGTATCATTCATTAATTCGATCGTGGCGAGCTGGCCTCGTTTCTCTTTCCTGCCGGGGTTCATGCCTTGGTTGCGGGTTGAGTGGCAGTTCTCTCCCTACTTCGACCGGGGTATTGTTCTCCTGATTGCCTCTCGCGGGCTCTCTTATGCCGAGATCTCCATTGCCTCGGCTTCCTCCGTCTCTCTCAACACGGCCGTGGTTCCTCTCCCCACTGTTACCTCGGCTTGCATTGCCTCTGTTCTCATTTGCCTTTCCGGCCATTGCCGGATCTTATGATACAATCTGCTTGTTCCTCTTTCCCGAGGTTACTGCTTTGTCTCTTCGAGCATTATTTCTGGGTGAAGATGCTGCTGCCACGGACAAGGCAGGTGCTGCTCCTGCCGAATGAACCATTCGCGAGGCCCCCGGCCTCGCCGGGTTTGCTCTGAGCATTTCCTCGTTTTGCTGGTTCGCGATGCGCACCAGCTCGTTTACTCTTTCTTGTTGTTTCTGCCGGGCCTCACCGGCCAACCCTTCTAACTCTAATGCTGCGGCATTTGCCGCTCTTAGGTTTCTTGCCGGGGTACTGTACCTCGGCAAGCCCAAATCCTTTGATTCTGCTTTATGAGCATCATGCTCTTTGTTGATGTCATCCATGAGGTTCTTCCCTCTCAATCTTAGTTCGTCCACCCGTTCGGGCGCGACGTCAAGCTTATTTGCTTTGACATATTCTCGCAGGGTCCTGTTTAAGGACTCCCGCAAGGCCGACACCTTTTTTGCCTCTATCAGCACCTTTTGCCTGGTTTCCTCTAACTCTGCCTGAGCATTTGCCTGATTGAGTATCGGCGCTATAGGTGTAGTCAAGCTTTCTATGGTCGCCTGAAGAATATTCTCTGGCCTTTCCATAGGTGGCCCTCTTACTCTTGGTGCTTTTGGGGTGGTGTCTTGCACCTCGGTCGGGTTGGTTGCTGGTGGGATTACCTCGGTGGGCATTGGTGCTGTCTGCCTGTGTGCGCCCTGTACTCCGGTGGCGGGTTCTCTGCCTGATCCGAGTTGCAAGTACTCCGCTTGCACCCGGCCACGACCATTGCCTCGACGCTACTGCAGGATGCGCCCGGGCGGATCGCAGCGGCTAAGAGGTGGATCTCCTGCAACAACAACTTGGTGAGGATAAACGCCGGAGATATCGACGCCGACGTAAACCCGGTGCCCGCCCAGGTTGATGAAGACACCATTACGCGGGGAGCTTTCCCCCTGAAGCTCCCTGCATTGTCGCTGACGTAATCACAGAGACCAAATCTCTGGACTAAGCCAGAAACAACGCGCTCGCCAGTCTTGATGAAGTTTCCCGTCCGGATCATAACTCCAGCTAGCACCGCTGCTGGCCCCACGGTGGGCGCCAACTGTCGTGGTGGTGGCACGGCAGATGCCATGGGTAGGCTAAAGTTGGGGCCAATGGATGCTAGTGGGATCTGGGGAGGGAAGATGTAGTGGATTCTACACACAGAAAGATAACGCAAAGATCTGTATTTCTCCTTCCTTGGGTTACAAGTGCTCTTTGAGCTGTATACAAGGAGAAAGAGAGAATTTTACCAGCCTAACGGTACCAAGAATTACTCGATCCCCTCCTTAGGGTCCAAGCCTGCCCTTATAAAGGAGAGCCTTGGGTTCCTTTAGGGCTGATGTGGCAAGCATATTCGAGGAATATGCTTGTCCCAATATAGTAGTTCGGCACCCCCCCTTTCCCTGTCGCTCCCCCAAAGACGGCAAGGTTCCAGAGGGACCCTTCTGTGTGCCTCGGGCTTCAGGACTGTCACCTCCGTGACCTCCTTCTGTCTCTCTGTCGCTCTGCGCCTTTGTCCCTAGTGCTTGGCTTCGCTCAGATTCTCCCTAGCCTGCTACTAGAGTTTGACTTTAGGCTTCTCCTTCTCCGCAAGCCAGATCATTTCGCCTCGCCAGAACTCGGCTTGTCCTTCACCTGCATCAAGATTACTTGGGCTAACCCAGCCGACTTACACAGTATCTCGGCCGGGTAATGCCTTGCCATTACTATAAGGGTCCTGCCCTTTCCTATCTCGGCCGACCTCTACAGGATTCTGCCGACTCAGACTGTAACTCGGAAACTAGACGGGGAACACCCTTTCGTCTTTCCCCGTCTTTACCCTATCCGGGGTTACCTCCCCAACACCGAGCAACAACAACACCACAAACTTGCCGCCTCCGGCATCTACGTCTGTAGCAGCCCAAGTTACTCCAGCTGATAGAGTGATGTACGACAATCTCCTCGTCGAGCCACTGACCGTCGCTCATATCCGGAACGTGACACAGCTTGACGAGAAGCGCCAGCAGCTGCTGGAGGAAGCGCAGGCCATCGCGGAGCAAGGCGCTAAGCTATATCGAGATCTGGTCAACGCGCAGAAGTCCATAGAGAAAGCTAGAGCAATGGAGGCCGAGTACAATACTTTGCTGCAGCAGAAGAAGGCCAAGAAATCTCCAGCTCGCGTCATCAATGATCCTGGTGTATGGCGCAACCTAGGATGGGATCCCTCGAAGCCGGCACAAGCCAAGCCATACATTGATAGTGAAGGCAAGCAGGTGATGCCCACCCCACTCCTTAACCTCACCGTCGCCAAGACCCTTCTGGAGCAGGTCTATGACCTAGTGGCCAAGGCGGTGAAGCAGCAGGAAAAGGCCACCTCCCAGAGGCTTGAGTCCGGCCCAGCGCTTTGCCAGTCTAGACAGTATAAGCCACCAAGAGACAGATCTCCTCTTGATGTTGGGTCCTAGACGGGTTCATCAGAACAAAGACGGAGGGATGCGCGCAACAGGAAGGATGTCATCCCCATATCCTCCGACCACGGAGAAAAGGTCCGACCTCGTCGCCCATCGCCACCACCCTGGTCCCCCCAACATCGCGAAGATTACAAGGCTCGCCATCGTATGCATATGCCCCCACCAAAGCAGTGCGGCATCGTCATCCGCGACAACACGGAGCAGACCCGTCATGACGGAGAGCGCAACCAAGGACATAGGAGTAGGTCACGCCATGACCCTCCGTGTCCGACAAGCAACTATGACAGTCATGAGGCATCGCAGGAGGGTAATAGCAAGAAGGCTAACCCACCGCCACCTCCGCCTCCGTCACCACCAAGCAGTCACCATGGCGGAGGAGGCCCGCGTCATTCACGCAGCCCATCCCATGTTGACAAGAAGAAGAAGAACCCGGAGCCGTACGATGCACGTCCGGGGCTACTGTTGGGGATATGCTATATGGGTATCCAGCATCAATATTCATGCAGCTTGATCGGACGGTTGCCGCGTAGACGACGTGTTCGCGAACGTGCATGGAAATTTCGCCACGTCTCCAACCGTCGCCGCCAACGGTTCGTATCGCTCGCGTGGGAAAATCGAACATGATTGCGTTCTCTGCATGTGTGAGTTACGAGGCGTCGCTGACCTAATCCTATGTCGTCCTAGATGACATAGGCAGATGAGCCGTCACATCAGAAGATTCCGGCATGGACGGATCCAGTCCGGCTACAGAAGAGTCCGATGGAAGATTCCACATTTCTCTGACTTACGTGTTGAAGACGGAGAAAACCTTGCAGGGTTCTTTGGGAGGACTTCAAGATATTGCTTGACGATTTGCCGACATCCATCTAGACGGAGCATTCCACGTGAAGAGGCAAGACAGCGCAAGATCTCGGAGTTCTCCGGAGGCTACTATTGGGGATATGCTATATGGGTATCCTCATAGCATGTATCCTATCCGGATAACCCGGGTGGCCCACAGTTGGTAGCATGGACCATGGACTGCTGGGCGGCCCAGTTAGATGGATCCATAAGGGAGGCCCATGCCGGATAAAGGAAGGCTGCGGTGGGAGTCACCGACGTACCCGGAGCCTTGGAGTGCAAGATACACAAGACTAGTAATAGACGGTGTAGGACTCTGTAACCTGTCCGGCTAGGACTTTTCCATGTAACCCTAGGACCTGGCAACTATATAAGTCGGGCCTATGGGAGCCTTTAGGGCACGATAACTTATAATATCAGACAACCTCGCACAACGAACCTATCTCTATAACTCGGCGTATTGCCCTTATAGTGATTTATAGCAGGAGTAGATTCCGCCACCGACGTGGGATCTGACCTCGTGTAAGCCGTACTTCGGCCAATCGTCCGCCTTCCCCCACGTCTGTAAACACGCACTGTGAGGACCCCTCCATGGCGTACTCGTTGGAATACCACGACAAAATTGATAGAAGCAATAGTGTGTGCACCATCACCACTAAACCACAAGTAGTCCCTGTTCCTCCTCCTATTATGCCTAAGCCTATTGAGCCTACTACTCGTGATGCTAAGTTTGACTTTGATATTGATGGTTGCAATATTTCTGAAGTGATTATGTTCTTGCAAAAGCTTGCTAGAAGTCCTGATGCTGGTGATATGCATGTTGCTTTCACTAAACACATTACAAATGCTCTTGTTAAGATTAAGGAAGAGAAGCTAAAACAGAAAGCTTCTATTCCTAGGAAAGTAGAAGATAGTTGGGAACCCATTATTAATATGCAAGTGAATGACTTTGATCTCAAAGCTTCATGTGATCTTGGTTCTAGTGTCTCTATTATGCCTAGGAAGATTTATGAAATGCTTGATTTGCCACCATTGGAAGATTGTTATTTGGATGTCCCACTCAATGATAATGCTAAGAAGAAACTCATGGGTAATATTAATGATGTTCTCATTATGGTTAACAATGCTTATGTCCCTGTTGATTTCTATGTTTTGGATGTTGAATACAATGCTTCTTGTCCTATTACTTTGGGAATACCTTTTCTTAGAATAGTTGGTGCCATCATTGATATGAAAGAAGGCACCATTAAATATCATTTTCCATTCAACAAAGGTATTGAACACTTCCCTATGAGGAGAGAGAGGTTGATTTTTGCTCCCCCTTTGAAAGCAAGGTTTGATGTTAATGCTTCTTCATTTGAAAATACTTGATTCCTCTTGCTTCTTGTGCCTAACTTAAAGGAGTTAAAGAAAAGTACTTGTTGGGAGATAACCCAAGAGTTTCCTTGAGTCTTGGAAGTTATTACTTAAGTAATGAACTCTCCTTATCCTTTTTGTTTGCTTTTTGTGCCAAGAATGACCTCTAATGAGAGGGAAGTAAGATTTGGGGAGTTGTTGTTCTGAAACACATTTCTGTCCTCCATAAAAATTCGTGAGGAGTCTCTGTAACTCAGATTGAGCTCAAAATTTACGAATAAATCCCCCAGTATGTTAGCTAACTTTCGTTGGTTCAACACTTTTTGATTTGAGCAACAGAAGAAGTTCGAAAAAATCAGTTTCTACCTGCTGGTCTGTTTTGACAGATTTCTGCCATTATTTGCATTTGCTTCTTATTGATTCCTTTTTGAGTTCTTTTTAGGTGAATTGAGCTTTTTGAAGGAGTTGCTACAGTAGCTTGTGTTTTTAGTGAAAAGCCTTGCTGTTCCAAAGCTTTGCCAGAGGTCTAATATCTTTTGAATAAGCTAATGTTGCTAATGAAAATTATGTGAAGTTTTGTATGAAGGAAAATTTTCAGGTAGAGAGAGAATGATGCAATGAGGTGAAGAATGGACAAAAGCTCAGGCTTGGGGATACCACCATGGTGTCACCCCAAGTAATATCCAAGAGGTACAAGCGTCAAAGCTTGGGGATGCCCAAGGCATCCCCTTCTTCATCAATAAAAAGCTCAGGTCTGTCTAGACACTTCGTTTTTATTGTTTCATGCATAGTTGTGTTGTTCTTGGAGCGTCTTAGTTTTCGTTTGCTTTCTTAGGTTGTTTAGTTTTCTTGAATAAAGTAGTTTGGACCCCCGTTCTCGCTGTGTTGTTTTGCAAATAAGGTTGCTTGGTGTTGGAAAGGAGTAGTAAGTTCTTGCTTGAAGTGCAAGATGAGCTTGCATTGACTGTGACTTAGACTTTAGCATGACATGCTAGGTGTTGTTTTGACCTTATGCTTAGTGATTATTGCTGTAGCATGTTTTGTTCCAAACAATTGGGATTGCTTAGTGTGCCTTGAAGAAATTATGCGTTGTTTTAGCATGCAAAAGCATAGTATTGTGGTATTCTCCTTTGATGCTTTGCTTGGGTTGACTTGGCACATGCTTACACCATGTTATGACTATGACAAGTCACCATTAGCCTCTATGATCATTTAGTCCTTGACTTGTAGTACCACTCTTTGCTTTGATTAGTATGCTTTGTTGCTCTGCATGATTATGGCCATTATGCTCTCTTAGTTGGTTGCTCCCAGTCTTTTGCTAGCCTCCACTTGTATGAGTAAGTTCTACTCATGCTTACAACTCCCAAGAAACCAAGTTTTCCCAAAGTGTCCACTATAAACCCCTATGAATGGTGTGTTACACCATTCCAAGTATATTCTTGTTTTCATCTATCTTCCAATTAAAAACTATTTTGTTATGTGAAAACTTAGTGATTAAAGCCCTCACGAACTTGATGGCACACTTTATATTATTTGCCCCTAATAAACTTGAACCATTGTGACAACTTTGTTGCCTATTATTGCACTTATAAGTTGGAATTAGCAGAACCGTGGTGTCACGGGGAATGTTTTCAACATTGCACTTTACTTTGTACTCAGTTGATATCATGCCCTTTTATCTATGGATGTCACCGCTGTGAAATAAAGAGGGAACTTGTAAGTCCATGGAGTAAGTATTCTGTGTTAGAGAAACGCCTGGGTCGCTAGCCTAAGCCATGCCTAATCATGGTGGAAACTTGCAATATTACCATAGTGAGATATCTATGAAGCATCCTCAATAAAAAGCTATGCATATGGTAAATAAAAAGATTGCTGAGATGCTCATTGTCTGCTTGCCTTGTCATTTTGGTTATGGGAAAGCTCATGTACCATGTGCAAGGGGTACCCCGTCGGCAGTTCTCAATGATATGCAAATACTTACAATGACAAGAACTTACCTGGGCCCAAAGTTGAGTATGCATGAGGTGTGGCCCTCGTATTCAAGGGACTTGAGATTTCCAACTTATACTTCGCCAAGCATATACTTCACCTTTGCCACTTTAACCTTAACCACTTCAAGATGCTTATGATAGGGGCAATGAGGGCTGAAAGCTAACAAGTACCATAATTTTTGGAAGCTCTTTTTGAAACTTGTAATCCCTGCTTCCTTTACAAAAAGGCCTTTCTTCCACCACTATTGAGTCTCCACCTTCTACCTTTAGGCACCATTAAGAGAACATAGTTGTCATTCTGTGTGCAGTGTTCCAAAGCTTATTAATTGATGCATATTGTGATATTACTTGTTCTTGTGCTATTTGTTTCTAGTCACCCTTGTGAACTTTGATGGTGTCCTATGCATCTATTTTCTACTCTATGAGGGACAAGCTGATTGCCACTATGCTATGTTTTCTGTATGTAAAAAAACAAACGTTTTTCAATGGATGTTATTCATGATCTTTGTTTGTAGCCTTTCATGTTGCATGCATAGTTACTATGTCCTATTGTTAGAACTCCATCTTTCATGCACATGATTAGAGTTCTTTGATACCAGATTTCAATGCTTGCAAATGGTTGGATCTTTATTGTGAGGGTGCATGTCACCTAAAAAATTATTCTGTTTATCACTTACCTACTCGAGGACGAGCAGGAGTTAAGCTTGGGGATGCTGATACGTTGAAAACGTATCTATAATTTTTGATGCTCCATGCTTGTTTATTATCTACTTTGATTTACTTGTCTACACTTTGAGGTGCTTTTTGCATGTTTTCTGGTACTAACCTATTAACAAGTTGCAACACTGCCAGATGCCTGTTTTCTGCTGTTTTTGGTTTCAGAAAAGTTAGTAAACAAATATTCTCAGAATTGGACGGGACAAACGTCAAAGTCAATTACTTTCCATGGAGAACAATAAGTCCAGAGGAGGACGAGGCGGGCCAGGCAGGACCCCAGGCCGGCAGGTGGGCCGCGCCAGCAAGGGTTTGGCCACCCTGGTCACCTCCTCGGCCTCCCCCTTCGCCTATAAGAAGCCCCCGATGCATAAACCCTGGGGACCCGATCAAATATCCACGAAACCGTCTGTAGCCGCCGCCACCATCGTCTCTAGATCGGGGGGGATCTGAAGTTCTTCCCGGCACGCTACCAGAGGGGAGATCATCCTGGAGGCCTTCTCTCCGATATGATGCGTGAGTAGTTCCACCTTGGACTATAGGTCCATGTAGTATCTAGATGGTTGTATCGCCTCCTTTGTGCTTTCATGTATAGATCTAGTGAGCTCCGTTCATGATCAAGATCTAATCTATTTGTAATCATGCATGTTGTGTTTGCGGGGATCTGATGGATATTGAGATTATTGTGTTGGTTTGATTAATGGTTTTGTCTTTATGATTCTAGCATGTCTATGTTGTTTGTGATCTTGCATGCTCTCCGTTGTTAGTAGCTATCTTACCCAAGTAGTTGCTAGTGACTCCAAGAGGGGGTATTTATGCTCGATAGTGGGTTCATGCCTCTAGTTTCCAAGGGAAGTGACAATAATCTCTTCGGTTGTAGATGTGATGTTGCTACTAGGGAGAAAACAACGGTCTCTTTTTCATGGAACATGTGGACTATTTACCTTACACACTTTGCTTAAAGCAATTGTCTGTTGCTTGCAACTTAATACTAGAGGGGGTTCGGATGATAACCTGAAGGTGGACTTCTAGTCATAGATGCAGTTGGATGGCGGTGTATGTATCTTGTTGTATTGCCCAATCGAATCTCATAGGATCTTTCTGACTAGTAATTACATTATTATGCCTTTATCAGTTCCTTTCAATTGCCCTGCTATAATTTGTTTACCCTTCATGCCATGTTGTTTATCTAAGGGGAGCACCTCTAGTGAACTATGGACCTCGGTCCAATCTTTACCATTGATACATCTTCCACTGTTACTTGTTTACTTGCTGCAAACCATTACCTTCCACACCATACATTTAATCCTTTGTTATAGCAAACCGATGAGCTTTACAACTTCACTGTTAGTTGGGGAAAAGTCTTGAGTTTGTGTTGTGCAGGTCTCCACGTTGCTTGCAACACCTGTGTGACGTTTCCTTCCTCCTTATGGTTCAATAACCTCGGCCTCTACTGAGGGAAGGCTTGCTGCTGTGCTCATCACACCTTGCTCTTGGGGCTCCCAACAGGCTCCACATCAAGCTCCTTGATAATATGATGGTTAACTACTCTGAATGGCATGTCGAGAGAGCTCCACATGGTAAGAAGATAAATTCTGTTGAGGAATCTTCCTCTTTGAGTGATAAGATTGATGTTATTATGGCTATGCTTGTTAATGGGAAAGGTCCTTTAGATCCTAATAGTGTTCCCTTATCCTCTTTGGTTGCTCAGGAAGAGCAAGTTGATGTGAACTTCATTAGAAACAAGAATGCCTATAGGAATAATTTTGGTAGCAACAACAATTATAGGCCTTATCCTCCTAATAATGGCAATTCCTATGGAAGCTCTTACAATAATGCTAGTAGTTCCCCCTATGAACTTGAAGTCATGCTCAAGGACTTTATTAGTAAACAAACCACTTTCAATAAGACTATAGAGGAAAATCTTTTAACTGTTGAGAAAAATATATCCTCTTTGTATGAAGCTCAGTCTTCCTTGATTAATAAAATGGCTGCTAAACCTGAAACTATGGAAAACACCTTTGCTACTGCTCATGCCATACAAGTTACTATTGATGAAAATGTTAGGCTATTAGTGATGACCCACAAGTATAGGGGATCGCAACAGTCTTCGCGGGTAGTATTACCCAATTTATTGATTCGACACAAGGGGAGCCAAAGAATACTTGCAAGCCATAACAACTGAGTTGTCAATTCAGATGCACCTGGAAATAGTTCTTTCTCACAGAAGTTTATCAGTAGCAACAGTTTGTAGTAGCAACATCAACATCAAAACAGGAGCAATAGTAACAGTAACGGTAACCAGTGGGATTCGAGTGCGGTAGGCATAGGGATGGAAGGATGGGCGTTGCATGGACGAATCTAAACATGTAGCTTTGAGATCTAGGGCATTGCAGATAAATAATAACAATCATCCAAGCACTAAACAATCCTAGGCATACGTGCTCGCAATGAGAACTTGCACAACATCTTATGTCCAGCCAGCCCGTGGCTGCGGGGCCTCTAGGGAACTACTAGCAATTAAGGTGCTCCTTTTAATAGAGCACCGGAGCAAAGCATTAACACTCCATGAACAAATGTGATCCTCACACCACAGCCACCCCCTCCGGTTGTCCCAATTATTGTCACTTTGGGGCCTTTGGATCTAGACAATGATATGTGTACACAACTTGCAGATAAGATCGCAAACAATACTATCATAATGATTCAATAATAAGTTCAGATATGAGATCATGGCACTCGGGCCCTAGTGACAAGCATTAACCACAACAAGTTGCAACAAAGTCAAATAGCACTAATAGAGATACTAGGCACTATGCCCTAACAATCTTATTCGATTACATGATAGAACTCATCCAATCCCTACCATCACCAAAGCTACAGTGGGGGATTACTCACTCATGGATGAGGGAAACATCGGTGGTTGATGGAGATGCGTTGGTGGTGACGATGGCGATGATCCTATCCAAATTCCCTGTCCCGACAGGGTGCCAGAACAGAGTTTCTGGATTTGAATCTTTGTTTCTGGTGGCGGCGATGGAGCGGAACTCTTTCTGTAAAAGTATCGACCCCCCCCCCGGTTTTTAGGTCGAGAGGCAACTTATAGGCGCAGAGGGAGGCCGAGGGGGTGCCTGGGGTGGCTGCACCCCCCCTAGGCATGGGCAGGGCCCACCCTTGCCTGGCAGGGTGTGGGCCCCCTAGGCCCCTTGTCCGTCTCGTCTTCTGGCTCCATGGATCTTCGGGTGAAATATAATTTTTGGCATATTTTCCGGGATTTTTCCTGATAGTTGATTTTTTGCACAAAAACTAGATACCAAGGTAATTTTGCTGAAAACAACGTCAGTCCGTGTTAGTTGTATCCAAATCACACAAGTTTAGAGGAGAAACAATAGCAAAAGTGTTCGGGAAAGTAGATACGTTTTGGACGTATCAACTCCCCCAAGCTTAGCTTATTGCTTTTCCTCAAGCAATCAGTTGAAAACTGAGTGCGATGAAAGAACTTTCACGAACACATTTGCTTCACATGATGTAAATATTCTCATCACAGGAGTAGATGCTTAAACCATTTTTAATAAAGAGTATGCAACTAAGTTTACTCAATAGTTATTGCAAGCTATGAAGAGAAACCAACTCAATAATAATAAGTAGCATGAAACATAAACATAAGAAACATTGCAATGCTCATAATAAGGTATGATAGAGTGGTATCTCGCTTGCCTTTGTTTGAAGAGCATAATATAAATGCCAAGGCACCTCTGAAGTTCAAGTGAAGACTAGAGATAAAGATATCAGAGTTACAAGCATCAAAGTCATGACATAATTAATCAAGTTTTGGAACAAACACAATAATGACAACTATGCTCTCAAGAAGGTGCTCATAGAATAAGTGGTGACTCAACAAGGTGGTGAAAACGGTTTTGTAAAGTTTGATGGGCTTCCAAATGCTGAAAGGAAGGTACTCATTAGTTTTGAGCTCTCATTGCCCCTATCATAGGCATCTTCATATGGTTAAGGTGAAAGTGAGGTCCACTCCGAATCATATGCTTGGCATACCATAGACTGGAAATCCCAAGTCCCTTGATTACGAGGGTCGCTCCGCATACTACTCAACTTTGGTTATCTGAAAGTTCTTGTCATTGTAAATACATGCATATCATAGAGAACCGCCAACGGGGTACCCCTTGCACATGATACAGGAGCGATCCCATGATCAAAATGACAAGGCAAGCAGACAATGAGCATCTCAACGATCTTTTTATTTACTATGTGTATAGATTTTTATTGAGGATGCTTCATAAATGCTCATTATGGTGATGCTGCAGGTTTCCACCATGATTAGGCATGGCTTAGGCTAGCAGCCCATGCATTTCTCTAACACAATGTATAGACTCCATGAACTCACAAGCTCTCCTTTCATTTCACATCGTCGACATCCGCAAACAAAAGAGAAGGTATCAACTGGATGAGATATCCAAAAAGTGTTCCCCATGACAGCACGGTTCTGCTGACTCCCAACATATAATTTGCAAGCATATAACTGTCATGGACAGGTCACAATGGTTGAAGATTATTAAGCGCAAGGAATAAAGTGTGCCATCAAGTTCGTGAGAGCTTTACTAACTAACTTTCTCAAAATAGACAAACATTTTATTTTGGAAGAAAACATGGCATATAGAATATGCACTGAAGTAGCAAATGATGCTAATAGGTAGGTATGTTGGACACAGTTGGCAATATTGGTTTTGGAGAGTTGGAAGCACATGTAGAGCTCATACTTAGTGCAAGTGAAGGCTAGCAATAGAGAGGTAGCGACAAACGAGAGAGCAATAACTGTCATAATCATGCTTGCAACAAAACATGACTAATTATGGCATGAAAGTGATACAAGAACTCTGAGGCAAAATAAATCATCGAGGCTTACTGACTATTGATTAGTCATATGCATGCGTGAGCATGTGCCAAGTAGATTCATATGAACAGTCAGAGGAGGTTACCACAATATCATACCAAAATATGAATAAAACAATGCAAGCAAACATTCATATGACATACTACAAACTATTAGCAAGCTGGAGCTGATCACAAGCAAGCAAGAACTACTAAGCATCCATAATGACATACACCTTACACAAACAGGCTAAGCATGCTCACAATGATGAGTATATGTACAAAAATGAAAACAAATAGAGTTTGTTACTAGCCTCTTACCACACCTGAGGTTGTCTTAATCTTCATTATTGCCCTTCACTTGTGTGACTTGAATAATAACATGAAACCAAACTCCACTGAGGACGGCTGAACCCTGCAAAGAACTCACAAAACTAGAAAAGAACAACAAATATTTTTGGTGTTTTTGATTTTTTTAAAGAAAGCAAACAAGGCCAAAAACAAGCAAAGCAAAAAAAAAACAAAGCAAAATAAAACCAAAAACAAAAAATCAGACGCTCCAAGAACAACACAACTATGCATGAAGCAATAAAAACGAAGTGTCTAGAAAGACCTGAGATTTTTATTGATGAAGAAGGGGATACCTTGGGCACACCCAAGCTTTGACCCTTGTACCTCTTGAATATTTCTTGGGGTGACACGGGGTGGCTCCCCCAAGCTGTAGATTTTGTCCATTCTTCATCTCATTACATCATCCTCTCTCTACACTTGAATTTTTTTTCCTTCATACAAAACTTTACACAATCTTCATTAGCAACATTAGTGTATTCAAAAGATAATAGACCCTTAGGCTTAGCTTTTAGAACAACAAACCTTTTCACTAAAACACAAGATACTGTAGCAACTCCTTCAACAAGCTCAATTCTCCAAAAGAGAACCCAAAAAGGAATCAATAAAAAGCAAATGCAAATAATGGAAGAAATCTGTCAAAACAGACCAGCAGGTAGAAACCGATTTTTTAGAAAATCTTATGTTGCTGAAATCAAAAAGTGTTGAACTAACGAAAGTTATCTAAAATACTGGGGGATTTATTCATAAATTTTGAGCTCAATCCGACTTACGGAGACTCCTCATGAATTTTTATGGTGGAGGACAGAAATCTGTTTCGGGACAGCAACTCCCCAAATCTTACTTCCCTCTAATTATAGGTCATTCTTGGCACAAAAAGCAAACAAAAATGATAAGAAGAGGTCATTACTGAAGTAATAACTTCCAAGACTCAAGGAAACTTTTGGGTTATCTCCCAACAAGTACTTTTCTTTAACGCCTTTAAGTTAGGCACGACGAAGAGCAAAGATTGGAAAGGAGAAAAATAAAAGAAAGAAAGTATAACCACAGTGAAAATATTATTTTGTTCATTAAAATCCTTTTATTAACAAGGTTGATCAAGTATTGTTACCAAAACAATCTTATATCAAACAAAACTTTGTAATCCACAAGGTGATTATGTTACCTCATACTTGATAGCAATGGTCTCAATCATAATAGTTTCAAAATTTTCTTGTGGAATGGGACAATATATTTCTCCAACCTTAATGCTCTCAATATTTTCAATGGAATTCAGGCAATATCTCTTAGCAACCTTCTTGGAGAAATAGACAGTACACTCTTTGTCATTAATATTGAATGTTACTTTTCCTTGATTAGAATTGATGACAGCACCTGCAGTATTAAGAAAAGGTCTCCCAAGAATAATAGACATATTATCATCTTCAGGCATTTCAAGCACAATAAAATCAGTTAAAACCATGCAATTATGAGCTACTTGAACAGGAACATCCTCACATATACCATTAAGAATAGTAGTTGACTTATCGGCCATTTGCAAAGATATATCAGTTGGTATCAACTTTTCTAGCTGGAGTCTCTTATAGAGAGAAAAAGGCATAACACTAACTCTAGCTCCCAAATCACATAAAGTAGTTCTAACATAATTATTCTTAATGAAGCAAGGAATAGTTGGTATACCTGGATCACCAAGTTTCTTTGGAACCTTACCATTGAATGAGTAATCAACAAGCAAAGTAGAAATCTACTCATTAGGAATCTTCCTTTTATTAGAGACAATATCCTTCATATACTTTGAATAAGGAGGCAACTCAATAGCATAAGTCAAAGGAATTTGCAAAAATAAAGGCTTCATCCACTCACAAAACTTGTTGTAGCGTTCTTCCTTCTTTGACTTGTGTTTCTTACCTGGAAAAGGCATAGGTTTCTGCACCCAAGGTTCTCTCTCTTTACCATGTTTATTAGCAATAAAATCTTCCTTTGTGTACCTAGTGTTTTTAGTGTGCTTCTCAGGTTCTTCCTCAACTTCCTCCTTATCAGGAGCATCATTTTTATCATTACCACTCTCAGTTTCAGCATCAGAGACAAATATACTATTAGGATCTACAGCAGGTTCAAGTGGTTCCTCAACTATCTTATGTTTCTTTTTCTTTCTCTTACGAGGACTACCACTACCTTCACCTTGTTGAGAGTCCTGTTTAATTTTTTTAGGGTGTACTTTAGGATATAAAGGATCTTGAGTAGCTATACCACTCCTAGTTCTAATTCCATAAGCATGTTTATCTCCTGAAGCATTAACTAGCATATCCTTTTGTACCTTAGCAAGTTGATCAAGTTGGGTTTGAACAATTTGAAAGTGTTTACAAAGCATTTTAATATCATTAGAAGTTCTTTCCACAATATCTTTTAACTCATTGATAGCTCTAGAGTTTTCCAATAAATGATTTTGAAATTGTTTATTAAAATGACCTTGTTTAACAATAAAAATGTCAAGTTCCTCTAAGCATTGATCAGGAGGCTTACCATAAGGAATGTCACCTTCATCAGAGTGTTGGAGAGAGTGTACCTCAATAGTAGATGAGTGGGTAATTGGCTTGCATAATTCTTCTATAGGAGGTAGATTCTTCACATCTTCAGCTCTAATACCTTTCTCCTTTAGACATTTCTTAGCTTCCTTCATCACTTCATCATTTAATGCAATTACTTCCCTCTTCTTTGGTGTTGGTATTGTAACTGGTTCAGGAACATATGGTTCAAGAGTAATAGGCTCAGGTGTATTTAGCTCAGTTGAAGTCCAATCATCATAATTCTTGCTTATTTGAGCCATTAATTCTTCATAATCTGTAGGAGTTCTTTTCCTGAAAACACAATTAGCAAGCTATCTAGGTATGTCCTAGAATCATCAGTTAGTCCATTATAATAAATATCAAGAAGTTCATTCTTAGGTAATGGACATCTAGGATGTGCATGAATCAAGGCACATAACCTTGTCCATGACTTAGGCAATTTCTCTTCTTCTCCCTGTTTAAAATCAAAAAGTCTCTGCAAAGCAGCATGTCTAGCACTGGGAGGAAAATATTTCTGGAAGAAAGAAGCAATCAAATAATCAGGGCTATCAATGGAACCAGGAGGTAATCTATTAAACCAATCCCTAGCTTCTCCTTTTAGTGAAAAAGGGAAGATCTTAGTAACAAAGTACTTGCGCATCTTAAAATCATCAGAGAATAAAGCACTCATAGTAGAAAGCTCATTCATATGAACCACAACACTTTCACTTTCAGTCCCACAGAAAGGTTCTTTCTCAACAATATCCAAATAAGATAAATCAAGAGAGAAATCATAATCTTTATCCTTAATATCTATGGGAGAGGTGGCAAACTTAGGATCAGAGGACAGTTTAGGCATAATAGTACATCTAGCAAGGAGACTCTTAATAGCACTAGTACCATGTGTGTTTCGGCACTCTTCAACAAATTCATCAGTAAACTCAATGTGACCATAATTAATATCATAACTCTCACTAGACTCAGGTGAGCTAACAGGTGTAACAGTGTCTTCACTAGGAGTTTTGGTATTTCCTAGACTAGCCATAGTAGCATCTAGAAAAGGACCTAATGAACCACTCGCATCAAGCATAGTAGAAGTAACATCATGAGTATCAAAAGCAGTTTCAGACTCAGCAGTAGTGGCAGTGTGTGTAGCATGAGTATGTGGTGGTGGTGTGACAAGCTTACTTATAACAGACGATGAATCAAGAGCAGCAGAGGTATTTAGGACTGTACCTTTTATTATAGTGGATGGTAAAATAGGGAAATTTCCGTCACGAGACTTCCCCATGATGAAAGGAGTAGCAGTGAACAATAATAGATCCAAGTGAACTTACAAATAAAGCTATGCTCCCCGGCAACAACGCCAAAAAATAGTCTTGATGACCCACAAGTATAGGGGATCACAATAGTCTTCGCGGTTAGTATTACCCAATTTATTGATTCGACACAAGGGGAGCCAAAGAATACTTGCAAGCCTTAACAACTGAGTTGTCAATTCAGTTGCACCTGGAAATAGTTCTTGATCATAGAAGTTTATCAGTAGCAACAGTTTGTAGTAGCAACAGCAAAGCAACAACAACAGCAAAACAGGAGCAATAGTAACATTAACCAGTGGGATTCGAGTGCGGTAGGCATAGGGATGGAAGGACGGGCGTTGCATGGACGAGTCTAAACATGTAACTTCAAGATCTAGGGCATTGCAGATAAATAATAACAAGCATCCAAGTACTAAACAATCCTAGGCATGTGCTCCAAATATAGTCATACGTGCTCGCAATGAGAACTTGCACAACATATTCTGTCCAGCCAGCCCGTGGCAGCGGGGCCTCTAGGGAACTACTGAAAATTAAGGTGCTCCTTTTAATAGAGCATCAGAGCAAAGCATTAACACTCCATGAACACATGTGATCCTCACACCATAGCCACCCCCTCCAGTTGTCCCAATTATTGTCACTTTGGGGCCTTTGGATCCGAACAATGATATGTGTACACAACTTGCAGATAAGATCACAAACAATACTATCATAATGATTCAATAATAAGTTTAGATATGAGATCATGGCACTCGGGCCCTAGTGACAAGCATTAAGCATAACAAGTTGCAACAAAGTCAAATATCACTAATAGAGATACTAGGCACTATGCCCTAACAATCTTATTCGATTACATAATATAACTCATCCAATCCCTACCATCCCCAAGCCTATAGCGGGGGATTACTCACTCATGGATGAGGGAAACATCGGTGGTTGATGGAGATGCGTTGGTGGTGACGATGGCGATGATCCTCTCAAAATTCCCCGTCCCGGCAGGGTGTCAGAAGGGAGTTTGCGGAGGTGGAACTCTTTCTGGAAAACTATCGACCCCTCCCCCCCGGTTTTTAGTTCGAGAGGCAACTTATAGGCGTAGAGGGAGGCCGAGGGTGTGCCTGGGGTGGTTGCACCCCCTAGGCGCGGGCAGGGCCCACCCGCACCTGGCAGGGGTGTGGGCCCCCCAGGCCCCTTCTCCGTCTCGTCTTCTGGCTCCGTGGATCTTCGGGTGAAATATAATTTTTGGCATATTTTCCGGGATTTTTCCTGATAGTTCAATTTCTGCACAAAAACTAGACACCAAGGTAATTCTGCTGAAAACTGCTTCAGTCCGTGTTAGTTGTATCCAAATCACACAAGTTTATAGGAGAAACAATAGCAAAAGTGTTCGGGAAATTAGATACGTTTTGGACGTATCAGTTAGCTCAACTCCATGCTAAGTGGGAAAGGGAAGCTGAAATTGATAGAAACAATAGTGTGTGCACCATCACCACTAAACCACAAGTAGTCCCTATTCCTCCTCCTACTATGCCTAAGCCTATTGATCCTACTACTAGTGATGCTAAGTTTGGCTTTGATATTGATGGTTGCAATATTTCTGAAGTGATTATGTTCCTACAAAAGCTTGCTAGAAGTCCTGATGCTAGTGATATGCATGTTGCTTTTACTAAACACATTACAGATGCTCTTGTTAAGATTAAGGAAGAGAATCTAAAACACAAAGCTTCTATTCCTAGGAAAGTAGAAGATAGTTGGGAACCCATTATTAATATGCAAGTGAATGACTTTAATCTCAAAGCTTCATGTGATCTTGGTTCTAGTGTCTCTATTATGCCTAGGAAGATTTATGAAATGCTTGATTTGCAACCATTGGAAGATTGTTATTTAGATGGCCCACTCAATGATAATGCTAAGAAGAAACTCATGGGGAGTATTAATGATGTTCTCATTATGGTTAACAATGCTTATGTCCCTGTTGATTTCTATGTTTTGGATGTTGAATACAATGCTTCTTGTCCTATTACTTTGGGAAGACCTTTTCTTAGAATAGTTGGTGCCATCATTGATATGAAAGAAGGCACCATTAAATATCATTTTACATTCAAGAAAGGTATTGAACACTTCCCTATGAGGATAGATAAGCTGATTTTTGCTCCTCCTTTGAAAGCAAGGTTTGATGTTAACGCTTCTTCATTTGAAAATACTTGATTATTCTTGCTTCTTGTGCCTAACTTAAAGGCATTAAAGAAAAGTACTTGTTGGGAGATAACCCAAGAGTTTTCTTCAGTCTTGGAAGTTATTACTTCAGTAATGACCTCTCCTTATCCTTTTTGTTTGCTTTTTGTGCCAAGAATGACCTCTAATGAGAGGGAAGTAAGATTTGGGGAGTTGCTGTCCCGAAACAGATTTCTGTCCTCCACCATAAAAATTCGTGAGGAGTCTCTGTAACTAAGATTGAGCTCAAAATTTACGAATAAATCCCCTAGTATGTTAGATAACTTTAGTTAGTACAGCATGTTTTTATTTGAACAACATAAAATATTCAAAAAAATCGGTTTCTACCTGCTGGTCTGTTTTGACAGATTTCTGCCATTATTTGTATTTTCTTCTTATTGATTCCTTTTTGAGAAATTGATCTTTTTGAAGGATTTACTACAGTATCTTGTGTTTTTAGTGAAAATCCTTGCCGTTCCAAAGCTTTTCCAAAGGTCTAATATCTTTTGAATAAACTAATGTTGCTAATGAAGATTGTGTGAAGTTTTGTATGAAGGAAAAAATTTAGGTGTAGAGAGAGAATGATGCAATGAAATGAGGAATAGACAAAAGCTCAAGCTTGGGGATGCCACCATGGTGTCACCCCAAGAAATATCCAAGAGGTACAAGCGTCAAAGCTTGGGGATCCCAAGGCATCCCCTTCTTCATCAATAAAAAGCTCAAGTCTGTCTAGACACTTCGTTTTTATTGTTTCATGCATAGTTGTGTTGTTCTTGGAGCGTCTTATTTTTCGTTTACTTTGCTTAGGTTGTTTAGTTTTCTTGAATAAAGTAGTTTGTACCCCCGTTCTTGCTGTGTTGTTTTGCAAATAAGTTGCTTGGTGTTGGAAAGGAGTAGTAAGTTCTTGCTTGTAAGTGCAAGAGGAGCTTGCATTGACTGTGACTTAGACTTAAGCATGACATGCTAGGTGTTGTTTTGACCTTATGATTAGTGATTATTGATGTAGCATGTATTGTTCCAAACAATTGGGATTGCTTAGTGTGCCTTGAAGAAATTATGTGTTGTTTTAGCATGCAAAAGCATAGTATTGTGGTATTCTCCTTTAATGCTTTGTTTGGGTTGACTTGGCACATGCTCACACCATGTTATGACTATGACAAGTCACCATAGCCTCTACGATCATTTAGTCCTTGACTTGTAGTACCACTCTATGCTTTGATTAGTAATGTTTTGTTGCTCTGCATGATTATGGCCATTATGCTCTCTTAGTTGGTTGCTCCCAGTCTTTTGCTAGCCTCCACTTGTATGAGTAAGCTCTAATCATTCTTCCAACTCCAAAGAAAACAATTTTTTTCCAAAGTGTCCACTATAAACTCCTATGCATGGTGTGTTACACCATTCCAAGTATATTCTTGTTTTCAGCTATCTTCCAATTAAAAACTATTTTTTATGTGAAAACTTAGTGATTAAATCCCTCACAAACTTGATGTCACACTTTATATTCCTTGCCCCTAATAAACTTTAACCATTGTGTCATCTATCTTGTATATGCTTGCACTTATACATTGGAATTAGCAGAACCGTGCTATCACGGGGAACGTTTTCAACATTGCACTTGTACTTTGTACTCAGTTGATATCATGCTCTTTTGTCTATGGATGTCACCGGTGTGAAATAAAGAGGAAACTTGTAAGTCCATGGAGTTAGTATTCTGTGTTAGAGAAACGCCTGGGCCGCTAGCCTAAGCCATGCCTAATCATGGTGGAAACTTGCAGCATCACCATAGTGAGCTATCTATGAAGCATCCTTAATAAAAAGCTATGCATATAGTAAATAAGAAGATCGTTGAGATGCTCATTGTCTACTTGCCTTGTCATTTTGGTTATGGGAAAGCTCATGTACCATGTGCAAGGGTTACCCCATTGGCGGTTCTCTATGATATGCAAATACTTACAATGACAAGAACTTACCTGTGACTGAAGTTGAGTAGCATGAGGTGTGGCCCTTGTATTCAAGGGACTTGAGATTGCCAACTTATACTTCGTCAAGCATATAGTCCATCTTTGTTCACTTTAACTTTAATCATTTCAAGATGCTTATGATAGGGGCAATGAGGGCTGAAAGCTAACAAGTACCATAATTTTTGGAGCTCTTTTTGAAACTTGAAATCCCTGCTTCCTTTACAAAAAGGCTTTTCTTCAACCATTACTTGAGTTTCCACCGTCTACCTTTAGGCACCATTAAGAGAGCATAGTTGTCATTCTGTGTGCACTGTTCCAAAGCTTATTGATTGATGCATATTGTGATATTACTTGTTCTTGTGCTATTTGTTTCTAGTCACCCTTGTGAACTTTGGAGGTGTCCTATGCATCTATATTGCTACTCTATGAGGGACAAGATGATTCCCACTATGCTATGTTTTTTGTATGTGAAACAAACAAACATTTTTCAATGCATGTTATTCATGATCTTTGTTTGTAGCCTTTCATGTTGCATGCATAGTTACTATGTCCTATTGTTAGAACTCCATCTTTCATGCACATGTTTAGAGTTCTTTGATCCCAACTTTCAATGCTTGCAAATGGTTGGATCTTTATTGTGAGGGTGCATGTCACCTCAAAAATTATTCTTTTATCACTTACCTACTCGAGGACGAGCAAGAGTTAAGCTTGGGGATGCTTGATACGTCGGAAACGTATCTATAATTTTTTATGTTCCATGCTTGTTTGTATCTTCTTTGCTTTGCTTTGTATACACTTTGAGGTGCTTTTTACATGTTTTCTGGTACTAACCTATTAACAAGTTGCCACAGTGCTAGTTTCCTATTTTCTGTTGTTTTTGGTTT
Organism: Avena insularis; assembly: GCA_023614405.1. NCBI lineage: Eukaryota > Viridiplantae > Streptophyta > Magnoliopsida > Poales > Poaceae > Avena > Avena insularis. Next base: position 474,832,064 of record CM042697.1, read on the forward strand.
CAGAAAAGCTAGTAAGGAAATATTCTCGGAATTGGACGGGACAAACATCAAAGTCAATAACTTTCTATGGGGAACAAGAAGTCCAGCGGGGAGACGGAGAGGCGTGCCAGGGAAGCCACACCCCCCTAGGCGCGGTGGGCCCTGCCCCATGCCTAGGCAGGGTGTGGGGCCCCTGGCCGCCTCCTCGGCCTCCCTCTTCGCCTATAAGAAGCCCCCGATGCAGAAACCCTAAGCACCCGATCAAATCTCCACGAAACCGTCTGTAGCCGCCGCCACCATCGTCCGTAGATCGGGGGGATCTGAAGTTCTTCCCGGCACCCTGTCGGAGGGGAGATCAACCAGAAGGCCTTCTCTCCGGTATAATGCTTGAGTAGTTCCACCTTGGACTATGGGTCCATGTAGTAGCTAGATGGTTGTGTCTCCTCCTTTGTGCTTTCATGTATAGATCTTGTGAGCTGCGTTCATGATCAAGATCTAATCTATTTGTAATCATGCATGTTGTGTTTGCGGGGATCCGATGGATATTGAGATTATTATGTTGGTTTGATTAATGGTTTCGTCTTTATGATTCTATCATTTCTGTGTTGTTTATTATCTTGCATGCTCTCCGTTGTTAGTAGCTATCTTGGCCGAATAGTTGTTAGTGACTCCAAGAGGGGGTATGTATGCTCGATAATGGGTTCATGCCTCTAGTTTCCAAGGGAAGTGACATAAATCTCTTTGGTTGTAGATGTGATGTTGCCACTAGGGAGAAAACAACGGTCTCTTGTTCATGGAACACGTGGATTGTTTACCTTACACACTTTGCTTAAAGCAGTTGTCTGTTGCTTGCAACTTAATACTGGAGGGGGTTTGGATGATAACCTAAAGGTGGACTTGTAGTCATAGATGCAGTTGGATGGCGGTCTATGTATCTTGTTGTATTGCCCAATCGAATCTCATAGGATCTTTCTGACTAGTAATTGCATTTTTATTCTTGCTCAGTTCCTGTCAGTTGCCCTGTTGTAATTTGTTTACCCTTCATGCCATGTTGTTTATCTAAGGAGAGCACCTCTAGTGAACTATGGACCCCGGTCCAATCTTTACCATTGATACATCTTCCAACATTACTTATTTACTTGCTGCAAACCATTACCTTCCACACCATACGTTTAATCCTTTGTTACAGCAAACCGGTGAGCTTGACAACCTCACTGATTCGTTGGGGCAAAGTCTTGAGTTTGTGTTGTGCAGGTCTCCGCGTTGCTTGCAACACCTGTGTGACGTTTCCTTCCTCCTTCTGGTTTGATAACCACGGTCTCTACTGAGGGAAGACTTGCTTTTGTGCTCATCACACCTTGCTCTTGGGGTTTCCAACGAAGTCCTCTTTGTCAGGCAACAGATATACAATTTTGCTCCTTAGAAGACCAACATACCAAGGACCTACCAAGGAATTGGCAAGCCCCGGAGGATGACTTTCTATCATCCTTATCACCAGCCCAATCCGAGTCCGTGTATCCACAAAGAGAGAATGTTGAGCCCCGAGGATACCAAATACCATAGTTTGGGGTATGAACCAAATATCGAAAGATTCTCTTGACTGCCATCAAATGGCTTTCTTTAGGAGCCACTTGATATCTTGCACACACTCCTACACTCAACACAATATCGGGTCTAGATGCACAAAGGTAAAGCAAAGAACAAATCATAGACCGGTATACATTTTGATCCACATCTTTACCATTTGGGTTTAGTTCAAGATGAGTCTTTGCAGCTTCTCCAGCTCACAGCTCCTCCATTCAAAATATAAACGTATCCTATCTGAGATTTAGAATCATCCTTGTCGGTGTCGAAACTAGCATCGACGTAACCTTTTACGACGAGCTGTTCATCACCTCCATAGACTAAGAACATTTCTTTAGTCCTATTTAAATACTTTAGGATGTTCTTCATGGCTGTCCAGTGTTCCACTCCTGGATCACTTTGGTATCTGCTCGTCAAACTAAGAGCATTGGACACATCCGGTCTAGTACACAACATGGCATACATGATAGAACCTATGGCCGAGGCATAAGGCACTTTGGTCATAGCTTCTCTATCATTACCGTAGCTGGACACTAAGCCTTGCTCAATATCTTACCTGACAACATAGGCACTGAACCTTTCTTTGCCTTATCCATTCTGAACCTTTTCAGAACTTTGTCTAGGTATGTACTCTGGCTTAAAGCTATCAGGCGTCTTTGTCTATCTCTATAGATTTTGATGCCCAATATATAAGCAGCTTCCCCTAGGTCTTTCATTGAAAAAACATTTGTTCAAATAACTCTTCACTTTGTTAAGCATGTTAATGTCATTTCCAATAATCAATATGTCATCCACATATAGTACCAGAAATGTCACTGAGCTCCCACTCACTTTCTTGTAGATACAAGCTTCGTAGCAATTGGGAACAAATCCAAAGCTCTTGATCACTTGATCAAAATGAAGGTTCCAACTCCGAGATGCTTGCTTTAGTCCATAAATGGAACGCTGAAGTTTGCACACTTTATCAGCATCCTTAGGATCGACAAAACCTTCGGGTTGCATCATATACAACTCTTCATCAATGTTGCCATTGAGGAACGCAGTCTTGACATCCATCTGCCATATTTCATAATCATGAAACACAACAATTGCTAATAAAATCTGAATGGACTTAAACATCGCTATGGGAGAGAAAGTCTCATCGTAGTCAACACCTTGAACTTGTCGAAAACCTTTCGCGACAAGTCATGCTTTATAGACGGTAACATTACCATCCGTGTCTGTTTTCCTCTTGAAGATCCATTTGCACTCAACGGCCTTTCGGTAGCTAGGAGGGTCCACCAAAGTCCATACTTGGTTTTCGCTCATGGATCCCAATTCGGATTTCATGGCCTATAGCCATTTCTCAAAGTCTGGGCTCATCATCGCTTCCTCATAGTTCGCAGGTTCACTGTCATCTACTAACAAGACAGTTAAGACAGGGTTGCCGTACCACTTAGGAGAGGCACGCGACCTTGTCGACCTGCGATGTTCAGTAGTAGCATCGTCCGAAGCTTCATGATCCTTGTCATTAGCTTCCTCTATTGTTGGTGCGTGACCTTTGGAACAATTTCAGGTGCTGCGCTACTCTCCAACTCAAGAGAAGGTTCAACAACCTTGTCTATCTCTACTTTCCTCCCACTCACTTCTTTCGAGAGAAACTCCTTCTTAAGAAAGGATCCGTTCTTTGCGACAAACACTTTGCCTTCGGTTCTGTGATAGAAGGTATACCCAATAGTTTCCTTAGGGTATCCTATGAAGACGCATTTCTCCGCTTTGGGTTCGAGCTTGTCCGGCATCAATTTCTTGACGTAAGCTTCGCATCCCCAAACTTTAAGAAACGACAACTTAGGTTTAGCACCAAACCACAGTTCATACAGTGTCGTCTCAACGGATTTAGATGGTGCCCTATTTAAAGTGAATGCAGTGGTTTCTAATGCATAACCCCAAAATGATAACGGCAAATCAGTAAGAGACATCATTGATCGGACCATATCTAATAGAGTTCGATTCTGGCGTTCAGACACACCATTGCGCTGTGGTGTTCCGGGTGGCGTGAGTTGCGAAACGATTCCGCTTGCTTTAAGATGCGTGAGAAAATCATAACTCAAATATTCACCTCCACGATCGGATCGTAGAAACTTAATCTTTCTGTTACGATGGTTTTCCACTTCATTCTGAAATTCTTTGAACTTCTCAAATGTTTCAGATTTATGTTTCATTAAATAGATATACCCATATCTGCTTAAGTCATCGATAAAAGTGAGAAAGTAGTGATATCCACCGCGCGTCAAAACACTCATCGGTCCGCATACATCGGTATGTATGATTTCCAACAAGTCCGTTGCTCGCTCCATCATACCGGAGAACGGGGTTTTGATCATCTTGCCCATGAGGCATGGTTCGCATGTGTCAAATGATTCAAAATCAAGAGACTCCAAAAGTCCATCAGAATGGAGTTTCTTCATGCGTTTTACACCAATATGACCTGACGACAGTGCCACAAATAAGTAGTATTATTACTATCTACCTTGCATCTCTTAGCCTCAATGTTATGGATGTGTGTTTCATCCCTTTCGAGATTCAGAAGAAATAAACCATTCACAGCAGGTGCATGACCATAAAAGATGTTACTCATATAAATAGAACAACCATTATTCTTAGATTTAAATGAATAACCGTCTTGCAATAAACACGATCCAGATATGATGTTCATGCTCAACGCAGGCACATAATAACATTTATTAAGGTTTAAAACTAATCCCGAAGGTAAAACTAAGGAGAGCGTGCCGACGGCCATCACATCAACTCTTGATCCGTTGCCAACGCGTATCGTCACCTCATCCCTCGCAAGCCGCCATCTATTCCGTAGCTCCTGTTTCGAGTTACAAATATTAGCAACTGAACCAGTATCAAATACCCAGGCACTACAACGAGGGCTAGTAAGGAAAACATCAATAACATGTATATCAAATATACCTTTGATGGTGCCAGCCTTCTTGTCCGCTAAGTACTTGACGATTCTTCGATGACCCTTGTCCTTGCAATAGAAGCACTCAGTGTCCGGCTTAGATTCAGACTTGAGCTTCTTCTCAGCAGGGGCAACGCGCTTGCCGCTGCCTTTCTTGAAGGGCTTCTTTGCACCCTTACCTTTCTTAAAGCTGGGGGGCTTGTTGACCATCAACACATGATTATCCTTCTTGATGCCCACCTCCGCAGCTTTTAGCTTAGCGAAGAGCTCGCTGATCGTATCAGTGGAACCAATCTGATTATGAGTAACTACAAAAGATTTGTAGCTACGAGGGATTGATTGCAGAACCCTGTCAATCTTGAGCTCCTCTGGAATCTTGTAATCCAGTTGCTCAAGGCGTTGAGTGTAGCCTGACATCTTTATGGCGTGCTCACTAACGGAACTCCCTTCCTCCATCTTGCAGTTAAAGAATTTCTCAGAGATCTCATATCTCTCAGAACGGGCCTGAGTCTGAAACATAGTTTTCAGTTCCTCAAGAATCTCAAAGGGCCCGGGGTAATCTTCAAAACGATTTTGAAGGTCCGATTCCATAGCAAACAACATGGTGCTCTTAATCACACCATAATCATCTTTGCGCGACTGATAAACATCTTTCTCATCAGCCGGCGCATCTACAGCAGGGGCGTCACCTAGCGCATTCTCAAGGACATGGTCCTTTTGTCCGCCAGCAAGAATGATTATCAGATTGCGGAACCAGTTGGTGAAGTTAGACCATTGTTTCTAAGCTTTTCTTTCTCAGCAAAAACGTTGAAGTTGAAGTTGGACTTAGCCATTTGATATACAAAATTTGCAAGTACAATTTAGACTATGTTCATGATAACTAGTTCAACTTAATCAAATTACTAGATGAACTCCCACTAAATTCAACATCCCTCAAGTTGTTTAGTGAACATGATTCAAATTCACCACACCTAATCCGATCTTCACGAGAAGAGATGTGGTTTCAATGGTGGACAACGAAGTGTCGATTATATCATTCATATGACTCATGCTTAACCTTTCGGTTCGTGTGTTCCGAGGCCATGTCTGTACATGCTAGGCTCGTCAAGTCAAACCCAAGTATTTCCGCGTTTGCAAAACTGGCTTGCACCCGTTGTATGTGAACGTAGAGTTTATAGCACCCGATCATCACGTGATGCTTGAACACGACGAACTTTCGCAACGGTGCATACATGGGGAGAACACAGTTTTATCTTGATCTTTAAGTGAGGAATCATCTTATAATGCTACCGTCGCGATCTAAGCATAATAAGATACATAAAAGGATAAACATCACATGCATATAACTTTATGTGACATGGTATAGCCAATATTCGCGCAATGATCTCCATCTTGTGTGTGCCGGCATGATCTCCATCACTCCACCATGATTGCCTCCACCACGAATAGCAACTACAACTATTGCTAACTACTTAGCGATAAAGTAAAGCTATTACATGGCGTATAAGGAGTTGACACACAGGTCATACACAATTATAAAGACAACCATATGGCTCCTGCCTGTTGTGTACTCATCGACATGCAAGTCGTGAAACATTACAAAACATGATCATCGCATACAACATACACATCACATCTTGGGCCATACCATATCACAGAAAACACTCCCTACAAAAACAAGTTAGACGCCTCTACTTTGTTGTTGCATGTTTTACGTGGCTTATGGGAGTAGCAAGCTAAGAACGATTCTTACCTATGGAAAGCCAAAACGGTGATATTATGGTTGCCAAACTCCGGTGTAAATCCCATGACAACTATAGTGAGAGAAACTGGCATCCACCAGCCGCATGTGTGGAACAAGCCACACGTCAAGCGCGGGCGGTCTCATGACGAGGTCGCGTAAGTTGGCCTGGACCGCTTCGATCTCACTATCCCGCGTCATAAGAAGTACACAAACAAGAGGCTTGCAACAGAAAACATCAACGCCCGCAACAACCATGTTGCGTTCTACTCGTGAAACACATCTACGCATAGATCTAGCTCTGATACCACTGAAGGGTTTCATAGCATAGTAAATCAAAAAAATTCTACGGATGCGAACGGGAAAGCCAAGATCTAATGTAGGAGATGCAAACAACGAGGGGGTATAGATGAGATCTTCATACCCTTGAAGATTAAGATGGCGGAACGCTCGACGAGCGTGGGTGATGTAGTCGTACTCGCTTCTCCTCCTCGCGATCCGATCCGATCTAACACCGCAAGTGGCGATGCCTCCGAGAGATGCACACGTGAAGCACCTCGACGTCTCCTACTTCCTCGGTCTAGCAAGTAGGGTGGAGAGATGGATTGGATCTACAACGCGACAGCACGGTGCAAGCGGTGGAGAGTTTCGCGGTGGCTTCGCCACGATCGGGAGGAGAGAGAGAGGAGGGGCAGCAGGGCGGCTATGGTTGTGGAGGAGGTGTGGGAGGGGTGCGCCTCCAGCCCTATTTATATAGAGGGGTGGGTGGCTGGCCCTTTCCCCTCCCCCAAGCCCTAGGCCGGCGGCCAAAGGAGGAAGGAGTGGGGGCAAGTCCCCCCCCTTCTAGAAGCTCCCCTAGGGTTTCCCTAGGGTTTGGCCGGCTGGGCCCTATGGGGCCCTGTGCCCCTGGCCCAATGCGGCCAGGGCACTCCCTCATAGGCCCATGCCCCCTCCCAACAAGTGGGGCCACGTTGGTCCCACTCCAGAAGGTTCTAGAAACTTCCGGTAAAATACCGATTAACCCAAAACAATTCCGAACTCCAAAAACTACATTGCCTTATATGAATCTTATTCTCTGGACCATTCCGGAACCTCTCGTGATGTCCTGGATCTCATCCGAGACTCCAAACAAAAACTCATAAACCAATTATCCAATCTATCCTAGCGTCGAGACACGTTAAGTGTGTGACCCTTCGGGTTCGAGAATATGCAGACATGATCTTTTACCAATAATCAACAGCGGGGTCTAGAAACCCATATTGACTCCCACATACTCATCGATGATCATATCGGATGAACCACGATGCCAGGATTCAATCAATCCCATATATATATTCCCTTTGTCACATGATGTTTTACTTGCCCGAGATTCGATCGTCGGCATCGGCATACCTAGTTCAATCTCGTTCACAGCAAGTACTTTACTCGTTCCGTAATCCGATATCACTTTGTGATTAACTCCTTAACCACATGCTTGCAAGCGGTGTTGATATCGATTACCGAGTGGGCCCGAAGTATATCTCTCCGACTTGGGAGGGACAAATCCCATCTCGATACATACAACCCAACAGGTACTTTCCGATCACCTGAGAGACACCTTTATGATCACCCTCTCATAGGATGACGTTTGATGACCTCAAAGCTTTCTTCCGATACCAGGGAGTTGTATTATCTCATGGTCTAAGGAATACAATATTTGACATAAGAAAAGCTTCGCAAAGATGAACACGATGACACGATCTAATTGCGCCGCTTAGTTTGGGTCTGTCCATCATATCATTCTCCCAATGTTATGATCTCATTATTAATCGACAACTCATGTCTATGGTTAGGAAACCTTAACCATCATTAATCAATGAGCTAGTCCATAGAGGCATACTAGGGACATGGTGTTGTTCACAAACCACACAAGTATTAAAGTTTTCGCTTAATACAATTCTAGCATGGAATATAAACTTTATCATGAACAAGAATTATAATAATAACATCGTTATTATTGCCTCTAGGGAATAATTCCAACAAAAAGCTTTGTTAGATGAGCCAAAGATAATATCATCAACATATATTTGGCATAAAAAAGATCCCCATTGACCTTCTTAGTAAAAAGAGTGGGATCGATTTTCCCAACCTCAAACCCACGGTCTAACAACAACTCTCTAAGGTGCTCATACCACGTGCGTGGGGCTTGTTTGAGCCCATAGAGCGCCTTATCAAGTTTGTAGACATGGTTTGGGAAGTTGGGATCCTCGAACCCCGGGGGTTGCTTTACATATACCAACTCATGCAATGGACCATTAAGAAATGCACTTTCTACATCCATTTGTTGTAATTTAAAGTTATGATGTGCCGCATAAGCAAGAAGGATACATATGGACTCAAGGCGAGCCACCGGTGCGTATGTCTCTCCATAATCAATGCCTTCAATTTGAGAGAACCCTTGTGCAACCAATCTTGCCTTGTTCCTTACAACAATCCCATGCTCATCTTGCTTGTTCTTGAATATCCACTTGGTGCCTATGACAATGCGGCAATATTTTGGCTTTTCAACTAACTTCCACACTTTGTTTCTCTCAAAGTTGTTGAGCTCCTTGTGCATTGCTTCCAACCAATCTGAATCTTCAAGAGCTTCCCAAACTTTCTTCGATTCTATCATGGAAAGTTGTACTTGGTGTTCACTAAACCTCTTCAATTGAGCTGTAGTGGACATTCCTCTTCTTAGATCCCCAACCACATTCTCTAGAGTGTGGTCTCTTAATTCCAACATTCTATACACTCTAGCTTGGCGACAAGTTTCGATATCCTTATTATTTCTTGTGGGGATATCTTCATCATTTTGGTCCTCGTCTTGACCATTAACTTGACCTTGATCATCATCGGAATCATTCTCTTCATCAAGAGGTAAAGATTGACCTTGGTCTCGATCAGGCACACTTCTAGACTAGAGTTGAGTTGATCTTATGGCAGATTGTACAGATCTTCCTTGTGAAATAGACCGAGCAGCACTGGACATCCTGGAGAATGGAGACTCAAGCTCCTCCTGGCTAGAAGTTTCTCCCTGATCAACTTTTTGAGGGTCCACAACTTGTCTTTGACTTGGGTCATTGTCCTCCTCGACAGAAGGAGCTTGTTGATGTAGTGAAGATGAGGGCTCCACTTGAGTAGAGCATAGTTCTTCTCGATCCGCCATAAGGGGTTCCTCAACGGGGCAGATGAATCCCGCACCCATTCTTCCTATGGCATCCTGAGGCATTTCATCATATACATCACAAACATCAACACGCCCCCTTAGGGACCATCATATTCTTCGAAAACCACACTACAAGATTATATGATAGTTTGGGGGAGCTTATCATAGACTCTATAAGTGTGGGATTCGAGAATATAGCCAACAAAAATACCCTCTAATGCTTTGGAATCAAATTTGGACAAACGAACACCCTTTATGCGATAGAAACACTTACAACCGAACACTCGGAAGTATGAAACGTTGGGCTTATTGCCGGTAAGAATTTTATATGGAGCTTTACCAGGATGAGAAATAATATTAGAATCGTCTTCACAAAAGACAATGTGCTCATCCTCCATATTTCTAGTGACAGTGTCTTTCACAATGGCCACCACAGGTTCATCACTCAAATGCTTACCATGCTCCACAGTTTTCATTGTACCTTTGTTATTTGCACTAATAATCATAGAATACTCCTTTACCTTAGCTGGGAAAGGCATTTTCTCAACATGGGGTTCATACACAATATGATTAGTAGTACAAACTTGAGTACTTCTAATAGGAACATGACTAACAGCATCTTTATAAGGAGCATGGTACTTATTCCACTTCTTCTTGGGAATTTCTATGTAAGAGGCAAAGGCCTTAAAACAGTTGGCAATACTTTGGGAATCAAGACCAAACTCATTGCTAATATCACGGAAGTTGTCAGTTCCCATAAAAGATTTAATGCATTCATAATCATAGTTTATACCCGACTTTCTTCATTTGTCATTCTCCCAAGCTTCAGTGTTCTCTTGAATACGGTCTAGAAGATCCATTTAGCTTCTTCCTTCATATGTGTGAATGATCCAGCACAAGAAGCATCTAGTAAATATTTATCATGAATAGAAAGCCTGGCATAAAAGTTATTGAGAATAATATTGTTCGGGAGTTCATGAATAGGACATTTAAGCATTAGTAACTTCAATATCCCCCAAGCTTGAGCTGTACTCTCTCCATCAAGAGGCCAAAAGTTATATATAAGATTTCTATCCTTATGAATCTCACTGGGAGGATAAAATTTAGAGTAAAAGAGAGATGACATCTCCTCCCATTCCATGGATTGTCCATTCTTCAGTAGCTTATACCATTCTTCAGCTCTCCCTTTCAAGGATATGGAGAGTAACTTCTTCTTCACTTGTTCAGTTGTGATACCTGCACACTTAAACAACCCGCATAATTCATGGATAAAAAGCAAGTGATCACCAGGATGGACAGTTCCATCCCCAAAATAATAATTATCCATAACACGATTAACAATACTTGTAGGTATCTTGAAAGGATCTATCTCAACAGGTGGTGGTTCATCTACTACCCTAGCAGTGGTAGTAGTTTTCCTAAACAGAAAACCAAGTGGGCTATCCATATTGGAAACAAAGTAACAAGCAGTAACAAAAGCAATACTCACAGTGAAAGTTTCCCTTACCAGTTCCACTCTTCAATAACGCTTCACTTCCCGGGAACGGCGCCAGAAAATAGTCTTGATGACCCACAAGTATAGGGGGTGTATAGTACTTTCGATAAATAGGAGCTTCGATCCCAACGAGGAACAGAAGGTGCTAAACAGTGGTATGGAGTAGGAAATCCCTGTGAATACTTAGGAAACGGATTTTTAGTGGTTTTCTGACAAGGCAACAAAACAAAGAGCAAGTAACAGAAGTAACAAACAAATGGAGCAAGTGGCCCAATCCTTTCTTAGCAAAGGACAAGCCGGTGGAAATACTTATAAGGACCAAACGTTGTCGAGGACACATGGGAATTCTATCAAGTGCTTTCGCTTCAAATAGCCGATTACTCTTCTTTGGTGTTTGTAAGTGTTGTGTGGGTGAACCTGTGCTAACATACAACCCTTCCTAGGACTAATACATACTTGTGATTAAACCCCCTGCAAACATCCGTAACTACATGAAAGTAATTAAGATATAAATCTAACCATAGCCTTAAACTCTGAGATCCTACGCTCCCTTGTGCAAAGGTGTCCTAACGGGGGTTCAGGTTTCTATCACTCCGGCAACCCCACAATTAGTATCCAAATACACAATGCATCCCCCTATGCCCATAAATGGTGAAGTGTCATGTAGTCGACGTTCACATGGCACCACTAGAAGAATAGCACCACAACTTAAATACTAAACCATTGAATAATAACTCATCTCAGATTCACTACTAACAACATGACTTCTCCCATGTCCTCAAGAACTAAACGAACTACTCACAAGACATAATATGGATCAAGATCAAAGATGATATGATAATGGATAACAATCTAAACATAAACAATAATACAATGGTTCCACTCACAAGCATCAACTACAATAGTAATCAACATCGGGAAAGTTTCCCCTAAGAACTAAAGCAATATCCAACACAATTGTTATAGCAGGACGGAGTGGTGATGATGGTGCTGGTGGAGATGATGGTGTGGATGATGATGATGATCCCGATGAAGCCTAGCTTGACGATGGTGTTGATGGCGATGGTCTCCCCTCTCCGGGAAGGAATTCCCCCGGTAGAAATCTGTTTGCCGGAGAGATCTTTCTCTCTCGGTTTTTCTGCCCCCAGAGGCGGCGGAAATCTGTCTGTGGTCGCTCCCCGAGACTTAGGGTTCCGAAGGGAAGATATGGGCGAAGGGGCGGAGTCGAAGGCTGGGCAGGTGGGCCACACCTACCCTAGGTGCGGGGTCAGGTGGGCCCGTGCCTAGGGGGTGTGGGCCCCGTGAGGCCCCACTTCGTCTTCTGGTAAAATAATATGTTTCCATATTTTTCTGATCTTCATGAAATTGCACCGAAACGCCTTCTTTTCCATCAGAATCCAGACTGCGGCAGTCCATCCTCCAAGATTCATCCAACATGCATAAACAGATGAAAAGCCATAAGTAATACCTCATAATAAGACAAATATCAATGAATAGAGGTAAATTATGATATAGAAAGGTGATGCAAATTGGGCGTATCAATGAGTACCACAATATCATTATCAATAAAGACGACAAAACCCATCTTTCCAAGAACACGGACTAAAAGTAAATTATAGCCAAGGGTCTCAACAAGCATGACATCCACGAGTGTAATGTCGTGGGCAACCACAACCTTGCCGAAACCCATTACCTTAGAATTAGACTTGTCGGCATATGTCACAGATATTTTATCATCATTTGGTATCAACTCCTTGACAATATATGTGCTTTCGGTCATATGACTTTTGAATCCACTATCAAGCACCCACTTTTACCCTCCGGAAGCATAGGTCTACAAAAGATCAAACTAGTTTTTAGGTACCCATTTTCAATGGGTCCTCTTTTGTTAGCAACAAGGGTCCTGGGAACCCAAATAGACCAAGCAATATAACCATCAAATGGGCCAACATATTGTGCATACACATCACCATAATAATCACGCATTAAAATGTAGTGAGGGTTAGCACTTCCCGCAAAGTCATCATGAGACATAGTTTTGCCAATTGTAGTCTTACTACCCACAATGACCTTGTCTTTTTCTTGTGCGGGCTTGGCCTTATTCTTGTTGTTGTTCTTATTCTTGGATTTGGAGACAAAGCCAATGCCCCTTTCTCACCATTTGGCCTCTGCTTACTCAAGAGGTCATCGATGGACTTGTTTCCTTTTGGAAAGGTGGCCTTAGCTAGATCCCCCTTCAACCTAGCATTTTCTTCAAGCATATTTGTACAACTAGAAGGAATGAAAGTACTAGGTGAATAAATATTGGTCAATTGAGTTTGAATCTTTTCACGAGACTTTGTGAGTAACAAGAGTTCACTCTCCAAGGCCTCGTGAGCCTTGTCAAGCATCCTAAAGTCCTCGGCAAGTTTTTCATGAACAACACCAAACTCAATCTTGTCATTTTTAGCCTTTTTATATTTAGCAATAGCATGGTATCATTCCTTGACGAGTCTATTAACAATTATGTCATTATCCCCATCAAACCCTTCAAGTTTTAGTTCAAGAGACATCCTAGTCTCTTGTTCTTCTTCTAGAGCATTATTTAGAGCTTCTACCTCAATCATGTGCTCTCTCCCTAGTTTACATCTCTCATCAAGAGGCTCTTGTGTGTGATAAAGTTGATCTAAGAGGTCCACAAAATGTCTCTTGTGTTCCCCTTGCAAGTTATTCATGAACTCATCAAAAGAAATTATTTCCTTTTTGACCTCAAGAGATATCTCATCAATTTCATCATTAACCATGGAGGAGGGGTGTGCTAATGATAATACATCCGTTCCTCTTGACATAAGGCAAGTGGCATTCTTGTTGAAGATATTATCATTTGGAGAATCGAAGAGGGAGAATGTGGGTGTAGAAGTAGTGGCAAGAGAATCTACACCACTTGAAGTTTCCTCTTCATCATCTTCATTGTCGAAGGAGAATTCTTCATGAGTGATCAATACAATTTCACCTGACTTATTGTTGGTGGGATTCTTTTTGATGAAGGGTTTCTTGAAAGGGTATTTGGAGGCTTTCTTCAACACAGGTTTACCCCCATGATCTTCTCTTTTCTCATAGGGTCAACCCGCCACAAAGTGATAGAGGTCACCACAATTGAAGCAAGTTCTCAATTTAGTGACATTGTCTCTTCTCCCATTTGGGTTACTTCTTCGTTGCATTTCTATCTTGGCCTTGGCGGGATCTTTCCAAAAGTTTTTTGCATAGAAGTCCATATATTCACCATGAGCAATCTTTGACATCATCGGTGTGGCTCATAGATACGCCTTCATCACTTTCATCTTCATCCACATACTCCACAACTTTGGCCTTTAAGGAAAGGTTGACAACATTTCTCATTCCAAGGGATCGACCACGGGCATCTTTGGCATTCTTGGCGGCAACCTTGAAAGAGGCCATCTCTTAAATAACTTCATTGGAGGTCATGAGATGGTAGTTGTGTCTTCCTTGTAGGATCTTTAAGTCGGTGGGCTCAAAGGGCATGATTGCACTCACATATTTCCTTTTTATCCAAGCATCATCCACATGTGAGGCACCCACATTCCTAAAGACGGTGGTAGTGGACTTGACCCTACGATACATGTCTTCATGATCTTCACCATCCTTCATATAGAAGCCTTCGGCTTCATTGCTTAGTGCCTCATACCGGTTCCTTCTCATGCTCTCATTTCCAACATATAACTCCGTGAGAGCATCCCAAGCTTCCTTAGCGGTGTTGAGGTGTTCAATGTGAGGGTAATATTTTGTACCCAAACCTTGTTAAATCATGTGCAAAGCGGTGGCATTGAGTTGACTATTGACAAGTTCTCTTCTTGTCAAGTTGGTTGGATCCATAATATGAAGTACTTCTTGAATGATATTCCATAATTCAATACAAGAGTTGCACACATGAGATTTCATTAGTGATTACCATTAAGAAAAAGTAGATGCAGCAAGCTTAGGTCGGTCACCCCTATTGTTTATATGTGGGTCGGGAGAGTACCAATTGGGAACCTCATGATGCTCTCCCTTCCCATTATCCCTTTTTGTGGAGGAATTAGTGTTGTCTTGATTATCCCCCACCACCACAACCGCGGGTGATGCCGAGGCATTCCCCTTTGGTAATGATGGAGCTTCCTCATGAGGAGAAGGAGATGGTGAGGCAAGTTTATATTTAAGAAGTTGCTCAAGTAGGTTGTGCAATTGTTTGATTTCGTTGCCTAGGGTGGAGCTCAATCTCGTTTCCAAGTTATTGAGATCCTCCATGGTCACCAAGTGACTAGTCTCACCATCATATTCTCCTACTCGGCTACCCATTTACTCTTAGGTGGTAAAGCCTCAATAAAGAGCCAAGGCTCTGATACCAATTAAAAGGATCGTATGGGAACCAAGAGGGGGTGAATAGGTGCTACTTCAAATTTTATTCTTTTTCAAATTAGGGTTTGACACAAAAGGTAAGTTCTCTAGATTATGCAACTAAGGTGAATTTACCTATATGTCAAACTAGCACATACACTAAGCAAGAACAAGTTAAGCAAAGTGCAGTAAGGATAGAAGTAACCAAAGTGGAGTACACGGAGACACAAGGGTTTGTTTCCCTTAGTTACTTCCTTTTGAGGGGAAGTACATCTACGTTTGGAGAGGGGGTGGTTTCAAACCACCAACGCCACAAGAGGCCTCTCTTGTTCTCCGATGAACCTCACCCCAAAGGGTTCGATTCACCTCTTCCACTATATCGACAACCTTCGAGGTGGAAGCCGACAACAAGTTCGAGGCACACATCCACAACCTAATTGGAGGCTCCCGAATACAAGCAAGTTGTCAAACAATCAAAGATAAGCTTGTAAGAACCAAATAAAAATCTAGGGCTTCCAAAGAAACACTAGAGCAAGGGGCCCTCAAGTGAAGGGAGGGGGGATGAAGATCTCTCTTGGTGAAGCTATAGATCAAGGCCTCCTCCTTAGATTCTCCAAAGATCAACGACTTTGGATGGTTGGATGAAGAGATCTTGTTGATTTGGTGGCTCAAATGGTGTTGGAGTTCATGAGTGGGTCGAGCAGCTGGAGGAAGGGGATAAGGTCCCCTATTTATAGGCCACCACTCACTGAACCTTTTTCTGACCGTTGGAGAACTTGTCAGACCGAAGAATACGGTGGGCAGAGCGGAGACTCCGGTCTACATCAGAGACTCCGGACAATCTCCAGACCGAGCTCTGGACCACCCTTCTGAATTTCCCAGCGCCCCTAGGAAAATCTCCTCCGGAGACTCTTCATAGTTTCCGGTCACCGTACACCGGAGACTCCGGTCTGAGGCTTGGACCGGAGACTCCGGACAGTCTCCGGTTGATCTCTGGACCCCCATACAGAAGGTCACATGATGATTTCTGGAGGCCCCTCCGGAGATTCCTGGGGAAACTCCGGACCACACCGGAGACTCTGGTCCAGTCAGACCGGAGACTCCGGTCTAGAGTTCCCAGAAGCTTGCATATGTTGCAGGAATAATTCTGCAAGTCAAGGGTCCTTTTAACTTTTCATTATATCAACCTGTAGACATTAGCATATTGTAAAATGATTGACGAGCTGTTAACAAACACCAAAAGTGATTAAGACAGTAAATGTCCTTTCACACCCGGTACCTACTTCCCGGTCAGTCACCCATCCTCATATTACTCTAGACCAAGCACACTTAACCTCAGAGTTCTTTTTTCATATGAGCTTCCGAAAAAGAAGTTGCAACTTGTTGGTATGAGAATACTATCAATACTATTAAGCCATGCGCTAGGGTCTCACAATGGACATGGAGCGCAGCGATGCTGAGCACCCATAATGTCGCGATCCACCTGAAGCTGAGCCTCTCACTAGTGGAGACAGGGCCTCTAGTCCCGGGCCATAAGGGCCTCTAGTCCCGGTTTTTGAACCGGGACTAATCAAGCGGGACTAGAGGCCCAACACTAGTCCTGGCCCAGTTACCAGCCGGGACTAGTGGGTGCCCACGTGGCTGCCCCTGCGCGCTCAGGGTGCACCCCAACTAGTCCCGGTTAGTGCCACAGACCGGGACTAGTGGGTCTCTACCGCGGCAGGATTTTGCGTCTTTTCTCTGCCGCGGCAGAGCATTACCTTGGACTAGTGATTTCTCTGCCGCGGCAGCATTTTGTGCCCTTTCTCTGCCGCGGCAGAGAATTTAATTTGTATTGTTTTATTTATTTATTTTTCATTTCAAAATGGTTTTTGAATATTTGTACGCCACCACATATCGTACACGTTCTTACATATATATAATATAACTTGTATTAGGAAATCGAGCATACAAATATATACAATTTACATAGTTACATGGAGATCACAGAATACCGGGACTAGACCACAAAATAGTTCGATTACATGGAGATCAGTAGCGCCTATTCACACTAAATTCTCCGACATCGTCTACGATCTCTTTGAAAATAAATCCCGCCGGCTCCTCCGCAATTGATAGTACGCGTTGCTCTGGTAGTAGTTGATCCCGCATTCTCTCAAACTATATATAAGAAAAAGGAGATCAATATGTATCAATCATGATAACAAAAGGTGATGGCAATAAAATGATGGTGTGAATGCATTGCTTACGTCGACTCTATAATCGTTGTGTTCGGTGGTAAACATGCGAATGAACTCGCAAACGTAGAATCCACATAGATTCGACCCCCGTGGCTGCCTCACGCACTTTATGAGAATAAAATTCAATCAAAATAATAATCTAGAGCATTATTATTGTATTGAAACTAGAAGTAAAGAGATGCGCGAACATATCACGTGCTACTTACCGAGACCGCCTTAAACGTCAGCTTCTCACTAAATACACCCGTAACCTCGCGCTTGGACCGGATCCAAACCCTGCCCGACGAAGAAAATGAATGAACGAGTTATCCATTACTTGATATCTCAGGAAATCAATGAAAGATACCGATATAGCGCGAAACTTACTTCTAGAGCATGTCCTGCATGCTGCGGAAATCTTCCAGGTTTCTCTTTGATGGGTCCATGACATCAACTCTTCCCTTATCAAGTTGAATGTCTAGCAAAACCCAGTGGAAACTGCAAACATTTATATATACATCAGTTACACTTATTAGCATCGACTAATCAAAAGTGAATGTGTACAACAGAGTAAGACCATCACTTGAAATTGTAAAGAAACAGTATGTGGTCAGAGAAATTTTGCTCCAGTAGAAACCTTAGAATGTTTTCATCCATCTCCTCGGGGTTTTTCGTTTGCGTGTTTATATGCACTTTGCCTAGGTCAATGAACCCGATATTATAGATTCTTTTTCTTTTACATTCCAGCATCTTCATTCTGCATAATAAGGATAATTACATGTTCTGAACTGAACAGCTGAAAAACCGAACATGTAGAAAATGAATTCAACAACTTACAGACAATAGCAGCTGAGGATGGATTTGTCCAGGGCGTCGAGATGGTATAACTGGAACACTTCTAGAAACTCAATATGGACCTCTTCGGGTCTGAAGTAGTACTCACATGGTACATTGGCTACAATAAATATTCTCCCCTGCTTTATGACCGTCGAGTACCATTGATGGAAATTTCGCATTTGTGTTGGCAGTTCTCTCAGCCTCTCTTTGCTGACCAAATCCTCGCCTGCGACATATTTAGGGGCTAGTGGCATCTTGTATGGTCGAGTTGGGGGCCTAACAGTTCATCAAGTGTAATTTCCATGCTGGCCGCCAACTCCGCAGCTATTGACATATCAAGTGGCTGTTGTGCGAGGAGTGGAACGTTTTGTGAAACCACCTTGAGGGGTGCGATCGTTTGTTTTGCCTGTTGTCCGAGAAGGGGAACGTCTGATTTTTTACTGATTGCATTTTTGGTCACGCTTGCACCTGTGCTTGCTGATTTTTTACCGCCTGCACTTGATTTGCTTGATTTACTTGATTTGCTCTTCGCCACTTCTTTCTGAAGTGTGCGTAGATAGTCATCTGGCTTATGGTGCAACTCATATTGCGATGGTGTGTTCAAAAAATCAAGTGCATATGCCTTTTGCTTCTCGGTGTATACTAGAGCGGGCTCGGGTTTCTTCTTCTCAAAATGCGCCGCCACTTCGGCCTTTGATATCGCTGCAGATTCCGCATCAGTACGACCGTAAGGTCTGATGGGAATATTCTGATGAGGCACTGTTGGGAGGGGCGACATTTTCCGTTTTGGGCTGCCGCGTCCTTTAGTACTCACTGACGGAGCACGCTTCCGCTAATTGTCCTTAGTGGGCGGCGAAGACTGCTGAGCCTGCGGCGGAGATCGAGATGGACTCGGGATGTGGTGGTCGTAGTCATCATGGGGTGGGCTTCTTGGAGGTGATGGAGGTGGAGGTGGAGGTGGAGGTGAAGGAGACCTGGGATGACTCGGAGGCGGTAGTGTTATCCTTGGAGCCGAGCCTGGAAACTGTATGTTGTTCTTTTTCCAGAGAATGATCCCACCAAGTACTTCTCCCAGTGTGATCTCACCTTCAGGTCCAGGGATGTCAAGCTCCATTGACTCCCACTCCTTTACAATTTGATCCACCCCGACTTTAGCATAGCCAGGTGGAATCTCACGGCCATGCCAACGTGCGTCAGGCGGACAAGGCAAAGCCGATCCGACAGCCACCTTCACAGATACGTTCTTCAATTTTTATGGAGCTCACAAGGTATCTGCTCCTTCATTCCATCCACGGGGTAGCCGGGACCGCCATCTGTAGTATAGGATGCATCGTTAGACGGGACCTCCGATTCAGCGACAATGCTTCTCCGCTGAGATGGGTTGGCGGTAATATCGAGTGGAGGATCTTGCTGCAAGCGAGCTATTCCTCTAAGTTTGTCGATTTGCTGCTGCTGCTTGTCAAGTCTTCCTAGCAGCTGTTTGAACATGTCTGCCTCCTCCTCCTACCGTCGTTGCTTTGCTCTTGCTCAGCTTCTATAGGTACCTTGGTCCTTAGGAAACCCAGTCTCCCACGTGAAACTCCCGTCAAGGCCTCGGACTCGTCCTGTATGTTCGCGATTCCCGAGGACCAAGGTCAGCAAGTCTTTCTCTCTATCAGGATGAAACTGTTTTATTCCATCTTTAATATCTTTGACCACTTTTAGCCATGTAGTCCTGGGTACCTTTATCCCGTCACTGCAAACAAGGTCCCCTGTAAGTTCGTCATATGTACTCCCATGCCCAAGGAACCAATTTCTTGCCCTCAAATCCCATTCTTCGCAAATTGGTTCTGGAATGATCCCTTTATTATGAAGCTCTTTCTCTTTTGCATCCCACTTAGGCATGGAATCCGCGTAGCCCCCTGGCCCCAAGTTATGGTGATATTTCTTCTTCGCAACATTTATCTTATTTTTTTCTAACTTTTCCTCTGCAACTCCTGACCCCCTATACAACACAAATGCATCCCAGTAAGGCTGCTGCTTCGCTAGATAGCCTTCGAATAATGGGGTTTTCTTGTCCTTCTGATATTGTTGCCATAATGACTTCTTCCAGTTCTTGAATAGTCCGGCCATCTTCTTTAGTGCGAACTGCTTGACTTTCTTTCTCATTTCAGCAGTCTCGTCGTCAGTGTCACATTCTGGCAGCTTGAAATGTCCCATTAGGTCATTAAAAAGTTCATCTTTGAACCTATCGTCGATATACACATCATTCCGCCTCTTTGGGATTATTCCACTCCCGAACAGTGATCGGGGTGCGATCTCTAGCAACAACTCTGCATTGTTGTACAAATAGTTGTTTTGTTTTCTTTGGTTCCAATGGTTCGCCGTCTCCTGAAACCTTTGTAATTTCATAAACAGTACCCAGGGGCAACATTTTGGCTGGGCCACGCTTGGTTTTCTTGCTCGGTGTAGAGGCCTAAGAGAAGAAACATTCGTCAACATTATATATATACAACTAGGTACATCTAGTGACGATCATCGGACATATATATACCTCATCGGTCTGCGTTACGTGTCCATGGGCTTCTTCCTCTTGTCTGTTGGTCTCCTCTCCCTCACCGGATGAGTTCAGATACCTCGAGGGAGATCCCTCATCGGCATCGTGAATCATATCCTCGAGCAAGTGTTCCGAATCTAGGTCTCTGCAGACTGGGGGACTAGGTGGATCCATAGTTCCTGCAAAATGCACACAGTATTTATTTGAACTTAACAAAATAAAACCTAAACCCCTAAACCCGGAGGTGCGGTGGGCAGTGGCCGGTGATGGTGGCCGCGGGAGAGGCGGGCGACTAAGCGGCTTCCCTCGAGAACCACCGCCCTAACCCTAACTCCGGTCACCACCCTGAACCCTAAACCCGGAGGTGCGGTGGTGGTGGCCGGTGATGGTTGCCGCGGGAGAGGCGGGCGACTAAGCGGCTTCCCGCGAGAACCACCGCCCTAACCCTAACTCCGGTCACCACCGAGCACCAACACCCTAACCCTAACTCTAACTCCGGTTACAAAGAGGGTCTTACAATAATTACCCTAACCCTAGGCCTCGACACCTAGCCGTGCCCATGCCCTTCACCGATAAACTTAACTTGACTAAAAAAATCCTATATACACAAAAGATCATAGAAGATCCTAAAAATCCAAAAAATTCTGCATACACTAAACTATATACACTAAAAAAATCATAATAAATATAATCACTAAACTATAACCCTAATCATATAGTCATAAAACTAATTAAAATATAATAATCATACACTAATCATAATATATACATTAATCATAATATATACACTAATCATACACTAAATTTGCGCACGTGGGTCAAAAACCCAGCGCGTGTGTGCTTTTTTTTTCAATTTTCAAAAATATCATTTAAAACATTTAAATTATACTTTTTTGCATACTTGTGAATTTGACAAAACTTTCAACATCAAAAGTTCTTAAATTTGAATAATTAATCCAAATCCATTTTCTGTTTTATCAAATAATTAGTTTAAATAGTCAAAATATTAACCATTTTGCCATTATCAATTTAAAAATGCATTAACTATTATTTTTTGCATATTTTTGAATTTGACAAAACTTTCAACATGAAAAGTTCTTGAATTTGAATAATTAATCCAAATCCATTTTCTGTTTTATCAAATAATTATTTTAAATAGTCAAATTATTAACCATTTTGCCATTATCAATTTAAAAATGCATTAACTATTATTTTTTGTATATTTTTGAATCTCACTAAACTTTCAACATGAAAAGTTCTTGAATTTGAATAATTAATCCAAATCCATTTTCTGTTTTATAAAATAATTATTTTAAATAGTAAAATTATTAACCATTTTGCCATTATCAATTTAAAAATGCGTTAACTATTATTTTTTGCATATTTTTGAATCTCACTAAACTTTCAACATGAAAAGTTCTTGAATTTGAATAATTAATCCAAATCCATTTTCTGAATAAGCTTTAGTCCTGGTTGTATCCACTAACAGGGACTAAAGATTTTTCCCGCCATTTCTCACCGCTTCCCGCCAAGTTTTTCTGGCCTTTCCTCTGAACCGAGCTTTTAGTCCCGGTTGTAGCCACTGACAAGGACTAAAGATATTTCCCGCCATTTCCCACCACATCCCGCCATGTTTTCCCGCCCTTTCCATCTATATATAGGTCGACCGCGCCATGGTTATGCACACATCCACACCTTCCTCTCTCACAGAAATGGACAGGGCCTACTGGGCCATTTTGACCCTCGAGGAGACGAAGGCGCTGTGCGCCTCAAGCTACCCTTGCCCACCAGGCTACCGGCCGCCCGCCAGCTGGATGCTGAGTGCTGGAGGTGTTCCTGTCCCTCCCGTGCCTCAAGGCTCCGCCAGACAGGCGGCCATCACGAACCACTTCTACCACGAGCTCACGCCGGAGCAGCGGATGGATCCCCAGTGGGATCCCAACAACTACGACACCTGGAATTCCTTCTTTGCTAACCGGCAGGAAAGGAAGCTCGCCAGGTACGATGGTGATGGCCCGCCCCTGGTGAACCACAACAAAGCCGGCCGCCGTCTGTGGTGGGCGAACTGTACTATCATAGGCGTGATGCGCTACATCGTCGGGGGATACCATCCTCACCTGCGGTGCCCACAAGTGCACCCGCCCACCATGAACCTGAGGTCGGAGTGGCAGGTGCCCCCGGTATATGCCATGGCTGGGCTCAGGATCCCCGGAGTGGTAGGTGACGATGACAATGATGATGACGATGACTAAGAAGACCCTGAAGCTGTGTACTATAGGACTAGGCATGATTATGACTAAAGGGGGCGGCTTTAGTCCTGAGTATTAGCTAGTCTCCGTTTGTCCTGGTTTTTAATATTAATAAATGTATTGAGTGTTAGTGCCGGTTTGTGGCTGGACCGGGACTAAAGGGGGCCTTTAGTCCCGATTCCATAGTCTCGGTTTTTAAATATTAATAAATGAGTGTTAGTCTCGTTTTATGGTTGGACCGGGACTAAATGGGGACCTTTAGTTCCGATTCGTACTACGACTTTCCCAAACTATGAAGATGTTGTCCCGATTCGTACTTGCCATGAAGATTTGATCTCCAAACATGTGTGATCACATATTAGGGAGTGCCTCTATGACCAGTTTCTTGGAGATGCCGGAGGACTGGGCTCCGGCGGCATCTCCCTAAAACTGGCCGTAGTGGTGTCCCTGCTCTCGAAGACCATCTTGCAGCTGGTAACTTCTCTAACTGGATCAATATGCCTGGGAGCTAACCTAATTTCACATATTAGGGAGTGCCTCTATGGCTAGTTTCTTGGAGATGCCGGAGGACTGGGCTCCAGCGGCATCTCCCTGAAACTGGCCGTAGTGGTGTCCCTGCTCTCGAAAACCATCGATCTTGGAGATGCCTCAAACTGGCTGGAGGACTGGCCTATTTATAGTACAAGCAGCTCGGCATAGTGTCGATACTCACGACATAATGTCGACACTCACCCCTATTATTAGTGCTCACTCGTGTTTTGTCCCGGTTGCTGTCTCCAACCGGGACTAAAGGTTCATCCAACCGGGACTAAAGGTTCAATCCCTATTATTAGTGCTACCCAGCCCAGCCTGCCGCAATCCCTTCAGTCGCGGTTGGTTTCTCCAACCGAGACTAAAGGTTCAACCCCTATTATTGGTGCTGCCTGGCCAGCCTGCCGCAATCCCTCTAATCGCGGTTGGTTTCTCCAACCGGGACTAAAGGTTCAACCCCTATTATTGGTGCTGCCTGGCCCAGCCTGCCCTGCCCTTTCCCTCTATTTATAGTACGGCTGTCATGGCCATGGAGAATCTTCATCATTTAACAATATGATTACATAAAAGGTTTAATATATTACACCAACATCCCTATCTAGTGTTGTTATTTTCTTCTGCGTCGTAGCCATGGAGAATCTTCATCATTTAATAGGAGGCTTGGGTCAGTTTTCACTTTGAAGGGCGGGATTTCATGAAATTTATTATAATCTTCTGACATATCTGTCTTGTCATCCACTCCCATGATGTTTCTTTTCCCTGAAAGAACTATGTGGCGCTTTGGCTCATCGGACAATGTATTCTTTTGTTGATTTCTTTTTCTCGGTTTCATAGACATGTCCTTCACATAGAAAACCTGAGCCACATTGTTGGCTAGGACGAATGGTCCATCCATGTACGCAAGATTGTTGAGATCCACTGTTGTCATGCCATACTTTTCGTCTACACGTACCCCTCCTCCTGTCATCTTGACCCATTTGCACCGAAACAAAGGGACATTAAAAGTAGGTCCATACTCAAGTTCCCATATCTCCTCTATGTACCCATAATATGTGTCCTTCTGCCCATTGTCATATGTTGTATCAAAGCGGACACCACTGTTTTGGTTGGTGCTCTTTTTATCTTGGGCGATCGTGTAAAATGTATTACCATTTATATACGACCCTTGGAAAGTACATATAGTCGAAGATGGTAACTGTGCCAACAAGTACAGCTGATCTTCAACAGTGTTGTTATTCATGAGATGCTTCTGCAACCAACTGTCGAAAGTGTCCTCGTGTTCCACTTTAATCGAGGAGTCAGGCATCCCCGGGTTTTCCGAGAGTACAATAATCTTGTGTTTCTCGATATACGGAGCCACCAAGGTGGAATTGTGTAGAACTGTGTAGTGTGCTTTATTGAAATAATCCCTGTCCATACATACCATTGTTTTTCTTCCTAGTGTGCCTTTTCCAGTCAGTCTCCCCTCATACCGAGATTCAGGAACACCAATCGGCTTAAGGTCAGGAAGAAAGTCAACACAAAACTCAATGACCTCCTCTGTTCCATAGCCCTTGGAGATGCTTCCTTCTGGCCTAACACGGTTATGAACATATTTCTTTCAGACTCCCATGAACCTTTCGAAGGGGAACATATTGTGTAGAAACACAAGATCGCGAATTCTAATCTCTTCGACTAGGTGAACTAGGAGGTGCGTCATAATATTGAAGAAAGATGGAGGGTACAACAACTCGAAGCTGACTAGACATTGGACCACATCAATCTGTAACCCTGATAGACTTTCTGGATCGATTACCTTCTGAGAAATTGCATTGATGAATGCACATACCTTCACAATGGCCAGCCGAACATTTTCCGGTAGAATCCCTCTCAATGCAATCGGAAGCAATTGCGTCATAAGCACGTGGCAGTCATGGGACTTTAGGTTTTGGAATTTATTCTCTTTCATATTTACTATTCCTTTTATTAGACGAGAAGCCAGACGGGACCTTGATACTGAAAAGTACTTCAAAAAAGATTTCCTTCTCTTTCTTGGTAAGAGCGTAGCTGGTCCTCCCGTGCTTCCGGTGTATCTTTTGACTTCCCATACAAGCCCAAGAAGCCTAGAATATTCACGCAAAGATTCTTCGTCAGGTGCATCACGTCGATTGCAGAGCGGACCTCATGGACTTCCCAATAGGGTAGCTCTCAAAATATAGATTTCTTCTTCCACATGGGTGCGCGTCCGTCGGCGTCTTTAGGAACAGGTTGTCCTCCGGGACCCTTTCCAAATATTACATTTAAATCCTTGACCATACCAAATACATCAGCACCAGTACGGGGGGCAGGCTTCTTCCGGTGATCTGCCTCGCCATCGAAATGCTTGCCTTTTTTCCTTAAGGGGTGTCTAGGCGGAAGAAAACGATGATTGTACGGGTACACATTCTTCCTAGATTTATCCAGATATATACTTTCAGTCTCATCTAAACAGTGTGTGCATGCATTATATCCCTTGTTCATCTGTCCTGAGATGTTACTAAGAGCAGGTCGATCATTGATGGTTACGAACAACAATGCTCGTAGGTCGAATGGCTCCTGTTTGTGCTCATCCCACACACGTAAACCTGGTTCGGCCCACAACTGTAAAAGTTTATCAACTAATGGCCTTAGGTACACATCAATGTCGTTGTTGGGTTGCTTCGGGCCTTGGATGAGCACTGACATCATAATGAACTTCCGCTTTATGCACAACCAAGGAGGAAGGTTGTAGATACATAGAGTGACGGGCCAGGTGCTGTGACTGCAGCTTTGCTCTCCAAAAGGATTCATGCCATCTGTACTTAGACCAAACCATAAGTTTCTTGCTTACCAGCAAAGTCCAGGAAGTCTCTCTTGATTTTTCTCCACTGTCGACCATCAGCGGGGTGCCTCAACATTCCGTCTTTATTACGTTCTTCCATGTGCCATCGCAACAACTGGGCATGCTCTTTGTTTCTGAACAAACGTTTCAATCGTGGTATTATAGGAGCATACCACATCACCTTGGCAGGAACCCTCTTCCTGGGTGGCTTGCCATCAACATCACCAGGGTCATCTTTTCTGATCTTATAACACAATGCAGTGCATACCGGGCATTTATCCAAATTCCCGTACTTCTCGCCGCGGTAGAGGATGCAGTCATTAGGGAACGCACGTATCTTCTGCACATCTAATCCTAAAGGGCAGACGAGCTTCTTTGCTTCGTATGTACTGGCGGGCAATTCGTTATTTCTTGGAAGCAACCTCTTCATGAGTACCAGCAACTTCTCAAATCCCAAGTCAGTCACACCGGTCTCTGCCTTCCACTTCAGCAATTCCAGTGTGCTACCCAGCTTCTTCTGGCCATCTTCACAAATTGGGTACAACAATTTGTTGTGGTCCTATAACATCTGCTCAAACTGCAACCTCTCCTTTTCTGTGTTGCAGTCTCGCTTTATATCAGAAAAGACTCGACCAAGATCATCAGCGGGCCGGTCTGGTTCTCGTTCTTCACCTCCTTCTTCTTCATTGTCTTCCATTGCAGTATCATCATATTCAGGAAACATAGATCGGTAGTTGTCATCATCGTTCTCTTGTTCATCGCCGTCTTCCATCACAATCCCTCTTTCTCCATGTTTGGTCCAAACATTATAGCCGGACATAAAACCAGACTGAAGCAGGTGGCTCTGAATGACTCTTGCGGAAGTGTGAGCCTTCTCATTCCTACAGTCAATACATGGACAACACATAAAACCATCCCGTCGCTTGTTCTCCTCGGCCATAACTCGAAAAGAACGCACACCTTCTCTGAAAGCGGCAGAGCGTCGGTCACCGTACATCCATGGATGGCTCATCTGTATCATACAAATATATATGTCAAACGTAATCACTATGCTAAAATTAGTACCACACGACGGTCTTAACGAGAAAATAGTTGCTAACCTTTTATTACACTTGGAAACAAAGATGAGAAAACTTAAGTGTGGCTCGGGCACCTCATATCATGTCTGGCTTGTGTGACCTAAACTTGCATCGCTTTAATGGACATTTCACCGAACACCTCTAGTGCATATATATCAACAAGAAAAAAAATAGCACAACAACACTCTCTCCGACCAGGAAAAAAACAGTTGAGAGGGGGAGGGGGCTGTGCGTATATATAGGGCCAGACGACTAGTCCCGGTTGGAGATACAAACTGGGACTAAAGGGGGTGCCCCCAGCGAGCGGCAGGGCCAGGGCCCTTTAATCCCGGTTTGAGCCTCAGACCGGGACTAATGGGGGCTAATGGGCCGGGACATATGGTTCTGGGTGGCTCGGGCCGTCCGTCCAGGGCCATTAGTCCTGGCCCCAGCCACAGCCGGGACTAATGGTCTGGACGAAAGGCCTGTTTTCTACTAGTGTCTCCGGGGTAGTCGAACATGCCGCCAGCCCAATCCGGCTCCACCACTAGCACCACCATGGCGTCAGCGAGGCGACGACGAGGCGGGCTACGCTCTGCGTCAGCATCGCTCTACACGTCAAAGCGAGTGGCGCTCTACATTAGCATGCGCGCTAGAGTCTAGGCGGGGCGGCACGCTTGGAGGCGGCGGCGGACGGCTGTCGGGCGGAACGCGTGGAAGCAGCGGCATGCGGCCGGGTGGGGCGGTGGGCCGGGAGGAGGCACGCGTGGAGCGGCGGTTAGCAAGAAGTAAGAGGATCACAAATTGTTCCATGTAAAGTTTGCCAATGAAATTTTGTTCTATTTCAAGATTATATCTTTGTTTAGCATTTTTCTCATTACAATTATCTACTATTTATATTTTTTTCTGTTATGCATATATTATGCTTGGATTCATGGGTGTGTCTTGTTCTTATCTATACATGTACTAAACTACTGGCATATAAAACTCCTGATAAGCATTTTTGCAATTTGCATTAAAATTCAGAAAATGAAATATGTATGTTTTCTTTACTAGAATCATATGAGTTAATTGTACCAGAAAAGGTTGTTTGATGCTCCAAAACTGATTATTTTTTCTCCACATGTACTATTTAGCAAGGAGCATTAGTCGAGCTTTATATCTGACGTTACTCCTGGTTCTCTTTTATTGCATCGGACATGGAGGTTAAAAGTACGTATATTTATCTAGTCCCTCCGTTCAGAAATATAAGACATTTTAACTTTGTGAAATGAATGTATCTAGACGTCTTTTAGTGTATATGTCCACTCTGAATCTCTACGAACCTATACACAAAAAGATGTTAGATACATTCGATTCACATAGCTAAAACGTCTTATATTTCCGAATAGAGGGAGTATGTACATACTGATGTTTAGTACATTATTTTTATTAGGCTGGTCCAACTTTAAGAATCTAATAGTCATATTTATTTAGGCAAACTGGCATTTTTGGATCCTCACATGAACTTCATACTATTTTTATGCATGACACTGAGATAGTTCATCAATTATATTGCTTTATTTAAAATAGACTAAATACTGAATCACGATATTTTACTACAAGTCT
Source organism: Avena insularis (assembly GCA_023614405.1). Taxonomy (NCBI): domain Eukaryota; kingdom Viridiplantae; phylum Streptophyta; class Magnoliopsida; order Poales; family Poaceae; genus Avena; species Avena insularis. Next base: position 474,861,251 of record CM042697.1, read on the forward strand.
TCATGGTGCTCTCACAACTTCTGAATTACTTGCCAAGTAGTCGCTATTTCGCAGATTGCTTTGGTAGCTCTTTAGATCCTTCATCGCAGCCTTAGTATTTTAGCATATGTGTTCATTACTTAAGGCCTAGGTATATACTTTATGTTGCACTTTGTGCTTCACGAATTAGATTTGCAATGAGATCAAAATATAGGGATTGTCATGTTGCACATGGTTTGTTTTCTTTCCGAATAATTGGTCCATCAAATTACATTTGATGTCATCTCTGATTAGGGATGATAAAAAAATTGTATGAACATATGCCTTGCATTCTTCATAGGAAGAAACAAAAGAGTTATCCATACATATACCAACAAATTGCTGTCCATAGTGTAACAATCATTCTTACAACAAGGAATGGGAAAAGATGGGAGGGTTGACTACATCCATCATGAATACAACTTTAGCATATCTATGTATCATTTTATCCGCTAAGTAGTTCTATATGTTAGAGAATCATGTTTCTTTCTAAACATAACAAGGGTATTCTCCATCTTTCTTGAGGCTTCCACCCTGAGGTATGAATTGTTGATTAGGTTATGACAAATCTATATAGAATTACAGTCTACTGTTGGTTAATCCGGTACGTATTATTATTTCGTATAATTTCTATATGATAATGGTTGATCCAATATGTATTACTTTCTAAAGCAACTCAGGACATTTCCTTTCCAGAACAAGGTAGGCAGACAATGGGAAGGCGTGTTGGGTGACAAAACACGGATACTGAAGTATTTCTATTTCGCAATTGAAATCTTTTTGAAAGGAGAATATCGCACTGAAGAATGAATTTCAGTATGTAAGGTATCACATGCCTGACTTGAGATTGACTAGCCAACCACGCACGCACGCCCACTGATTAGTAGTCGATGTCGATGTCGTCAGTAAAATAAAGAGAGGGATAGAGATTTGAAAAAATACAAGTATATTGATCTACAACAGCTAGTGATGATGAGGCTGTTCATTGGGCTGGAGTTGATAAAGCAGGACGCATAGGAGATGGAGAGCTTCAGCTTGTTCAGATTATTGGAAAAGAGCAGTAGCTAACGGCGTTGGGGAAAGAAGGGATTCAGGTCACGGGCGAACAACAAAACAAAAATGGACAAGCGGCCGGCCCGTCTCCGTCATCTACGCCGTCCCGTGACCCTTCGTCCCCTTCATCTTCGGCGTGTCAACGCGATACGAACAAAAGTTCGGAGCCCATACAACAACCCACAGAAAAATAGAAAAAGGGTCCACAACACACAAACCGGACACAGCTTACATACGACGCCCAAGAATGCGACCCACAACATTATGAAACCAGATCAGCCCATAGAAAACAACACAAATCTTGGAACAAAACATCTAACGGTGAAAGAGGTGACTGAGACATCTTGGTACACAACATTTAACAGTGAAAGAGGTGACTTAGACATAAAAAGTTCTCGGGTGCCTGAGAACTAGCAAATGCGTAAAAGAAGTACGAGAAAGTTTAGATGAATTAGTTACAATTTTCTTATAATGATATGGAAAATTGAACTTTAGGAATCAGACACATTCCAATAAAGTATCACACATATGAGAAATTTTGACTTTTGTTAAAAAAAAGTGAAACCTTTTGAGGTTTATCACATTTGATGATTTTCCCATAACATTTTAAATTTTGTTATTTCACAGAAAAGTTTTCTAGAATAATTTTGTTATTTTCCATTTACTCGCCTCTACTCCTGCCTTACTCCGCCGCTTCCGCGGCCTCCACCCATCCCGCCTTCTCGGTTTCTATGTCACCACAATGCCCCCTAGCCTCGTGCGGTTCGTGCCTATTCCTCAGCCCCTGAGCTCTCCGACGTAGTCCGCCGCGGCAACTTCTAGAAAACATTTTATCTCTACTACCTAAAAAAGACGAAGTGTTCCGTCGTCGTCGATACGTCGTTTCCTTCGTCCGATTCCCCGCCTGTCATTTATTCCTGCCGCAGACCGCGCGTCGCCAAAAACGCATCGTCAAAACTAAGCCACCGCATACCACGCCCTTTCTCCTCGCTCTCCCTCTCAGATCCACTGACGCACACCGCCGGCTGCTAGCCCTTCTCATCGTCCGTCCACTCCGTGCCGAGCCACCGCTATCGGAGTCTTCCAGTTCCACCTCGCAGTGCACTTCCCTCTCCGCATGTCCCCAGGCTAGCCTTCTGTGTGATGGGGAATCTCCGATGGGGCTAACGGCTAACCCACACCAGAGCCAAGGGTGCGGATGTGCATGCGGCAGAGGACCTCCCTGATGCGGCAGAGGCGGGCGAGCATATTCATGTGGACGCACCGCACCCCCTGCCGCCTCCCCCAGGGCTCGTCGCCGCCGCGGCGGAGGGCTGCGTGTCGCCTTCAGGGCGAGGGCTCAATGGATGGTTCTGCCGTGCGCGCATCGACGTCTCCGATAGGAGCGAACTCCGTGATGGTCTGTCACTGTCGCAATGCAACCTAATCCCCTTTTGTTGTCCCAGATTGACGGTGCCGACGGGTTGAGGATGGACAAGATTCACTTCCCCCTTGCTCATCGAGTGGCCACGAAGGATCTGCTAACCTGGGCGCTCGCCACGGAGGCCGCCGCCACGGTCACACCAGGTAGAGGTGTCCATGGCGGACCAGAAGCTGGCCGAGATCGACGCTGCCACCAGTTTGTTATGCTCCTGCTCGATGACGAGGGGAGGTGCATCGGGGTCCTCTCTAAGAAAGACGGGTCATTGCCTTCAACATGGTACGTGATCCTCCTCTTCTTGTAGTTTTTAAATAATGGAGATGATGCCCTGTACTTCGAGATTTGGTGAGTGGAATTTTTTGTCACGCTGTATCTGGTCTTTGCTCAACAGTGCACACCATGCTCAATCTATAACTGAACTTTTTATATGTAGAAAACATCGTTTCAGCTGCATCATTTCTAGCTGCAGCTCCCTTTTTTCTCCAACAATCAGGACCTCGAGAATAGATTGTTGGTTCATGCAAGTTAGGTGCTTATTCTTTGGCGTCCTAGCTATCCGTATAAGTCTTGAGACCACGGTGCTACACGGTTGTTTACTGACTCCCCCGCCTGTCATTTATTCTATCCCGCAGACCGCGCCTCGCCCCCAAAAACGCGTAGTCAAAACTGCTCCTCGTATTTTGTTACCTATATGCTTGTGCAATCTATTCATCTGATTTGCAAATATGTTTGGTCTTCCTCTACTCCAATGTTTAATGAACTCAAGAATACTTTTTATCTTTAGTCCCTGGTCATAACTTATTTACATTTGGAAGACGTGGATCACTCTTGCAGCCTCGGTATATCTATGTAGGTTAATTCTCAGTACCGTATTCAGATACTTACAGTTAGTTTAGAGATTTCATGTTTACCTACCTTCAGTTGTATTCCACGATCTTGGATGGTCTGTAGTGTAATCCAACCTGGGGTATCATAGTTAGCAATTTGACTACCTTTTCTTCTCTCAGATGTCATTGGCTATATATAAACTGAGCAACATTCCATTAAGCATTATGTACAAAAAATAAATAAACTGAGCTATTACCGTCTGCTAATTTTAGTTGTGTTTTCTAACGTTTGCCGTCACTGTTTTGCAGAAAGAGAACAAATAAATGATATTCTGAAGTAACTATTTGTATGTTGTTTCAAGACTTCATATATTTTATCTCGACATGAACATCAACTTGGATAGTACATCGCCTATTTCAATCCTCACAAGATTAGCTTTCATTTGATGTAAGTTCTACATTGCTCTCTAGGTCCTGAAAAGATGAACATTTTTTGTAGGAATTAAGACATAAAATCTTTTTCTGCATTGGAACTTATTACCACGGAGAATAGAGGCTTCTTAATGCTTATAAAATCAGAAAATGAATTGTTAGAATTCATGTTCTGTTTCAGATAATATGTTTAATTTTGCAGATGGAGGAAGAAAAATTTGTAGACAAAAAAGAAAGTAATTGAGGGAGATCTGACAAAGTCGACGAGGACAAGGAAGATCTATCTATATTACAGAGATAAGAAATGGCTAAATTGTTGATTGACAAGACAATAAACTTGGTAAAAGAGATAGAAGAAATTGTTAGTTAACTACAAAATATTCAAAAAATATGATGCTACTATCTAACAAAAATATAAATTATTCAATGAGTTTCAGGTACAATATGCAAGAAACATTAATTTATTTTACATGCTGATTTTCTTAGGGATATTAACTTCTCAAAGTGTTTGTTTGTTGATCAGAAAACATTAATCTGCAGTTCTCGGTCTACGAGTCTAGCTAGAAGGTAATAGTTAAATTCACACCAGCATTGTCCAAGAAATGTACTACGCTTACTTTGCTTGGGGTTTCCGTTCGTCTCTATTTGATTAGTGCTCATGATGTCCAATCTTGACTTGATATGTGTATTGCATGTTTGGAACAATTTAGACCTATTTTAAAGTAGATTTTCTGAGGTTTTAGCTTATTGCGGTTCATTTGAGACAACTTGCAGAAAATTACATCTTCTAGCTTATTCAGATATGTTGGGTCATAGGAAATTTTGGCTGAGAAAGATTTTCTTTGTTGAGGAGGTTACATGCATTGGTTTGTTGCTGATAAATCAAAGTACACATCAACCTGGACAGTGAGTTATTTTTGTTGTCCCACAGGAACTTCTCCGCATTATGAAGCTGAAGCCAATCATGTTCAAAATAGTTTATTCTAATTTTAGAGTTCAGAAATGAAGTGGATTTTGTAGGTGGAAGGAAGCCCCTCTTGAACACAGCTCATTCATCCCCATATCGGTTCTAATGCCATGGAACCTAGCCAAATATAATAGTTTTAGGTTGTATTGACTCCTTAGCTGCCTGTAGTTAGTGTTGGTCATGTATATGGATTGAATTGTGAGCTTTGTGCAGTATGCATGATGTTAGGGGCTGGTTCAAGAGCTTTCGTAAGCATGAAACAAGGCACATCTCTGGTCATAAGGTTTGGTATCCTTCTACTTTTTTGTTGCTCAATTCAACTATATGGGTTCTTTGTGAGGTATTCAAACTAAATCTTAAATTGACTGGCAATAGTGTTTTCTAAAAGCAAACATGGGTGCTACTTTATATAAGGATTATTCGTAACAGTAATAATTATTTCACTTGGATATGGTATAGAGTTTAAGATTTAGAATGATATGTATGTCTGAAGTAACTTGATGTGAAAATTTGCACCATGAACTGTGAAATAATTTTCTTGATTTGATTGATCCCTTGTCAAGCATATGCTCATTAAAGATTTTTGTTGTCTAGCTGACATGAATTTGATGGTTTTTTATATTTGTAGATGGCCAATGACAATGAGGATGGCATCAAATTTGTCTAGCTGACATCAAATTCGTCATTTATTCACCCTTGCCTGAGAGATATTTCTCTCTACTTTCAAATACAATAGTTACGGCATGCAACTTAAACTACCAATGGTTTATACTCCAGAATTGCACACATATCTCTACATAGGATAGTTTACTCTAATTTTTGGTTACCCAGGTGTTAAGAAGGTATCACTGCATCCATGTCTTAGAAATATTCCTAATGGTAAAATGAAAATCTTCACTTAATCACCATTGGTTGAGAGATATTCCTCTAGAATTTGAAATACATTAGTTATAACATAAATCTTATATTACTAATGGTTTATACTAATTGCGCAAATAAATTAGGGCATTGCAAGATTGTTTCCTTTTTCAGTTTTCTTGCAAGATGAATGTTTATCTGGTTCTAATATTTTGTTGTCATGTACAAGAATGATTACTCTTAAACTATAATTTATATCTCCATAAGTGGTTTAGTTCACGAGTCTAATCCCCTCCCTAAGTCGTGAACTCGTGAAGTTTAATTCTTATGGGGCTGTCTTTTGAAGGTGCAAGGAGCCATGGAGCCTTCATAACCCTGTGAAAGACATTGGTTTATAAAGTATAGGTATTATGGCTTGAACAGAGACATGTTAATTTTGGATCACTAGGCATTTTATTTCGAGTTCATGAAATCGATGGTACTCAAGTACTAAGTTTTCTTTTTATCCAATACATGGAATCATTTGATCGTTTAGATTTGTCGTCATGAACTTGTTAGTATACTTATGCACATTCACTTTTATGTTAGTTTTCAACCTTTATTTGTTTGTGAATTTATTTTCTGCCTTTCAACTTTAATTGTGAAAGTGATATTTTTTACATGATGCATCTAGCTTTAATATTATTCTGTAAACGTTCGTAGTTTGCAGATGTAGGGGAGAAGGAAAGGGTTCGTACAAATGGCACCCTTTCACGGGTTCTTGATATATATACCTCATCGTACAACCCTTCCAGTTATCTATATTGTTCCTTGGAGTGCAACGGAAACCTGTCCCAAGTGAAGTTTACAAGTTTATAATTACTACAGGCTGCTATCTATCAAATTTTTACATATTTGTGAGTTGTGATTGTCATAAAAGTCATATGTAGTCTTTATTTTCATGAAAGTTGTATGTGGATGGGTGTATTGTACATGCACATATCTGTTATATATTCTCTCAACATGTTTCGAAGATTTGCATGTTGTGCTTGTGGATGTATGACAGTGGGACTCGTAATTTATCTGGTTGTTTTCTTGGATCTGAACTTTTGACGCCTCCTATTTTGTCCCTTCGCAATTTTGCATACTAAATGACCCATTGAATGGATAATTAGGAACCATCAAGATTTTGCATAACTCCTAGCCCAAATGGATCGAAGGAAAAAGTAACAAATGAATTATATGATATAAAAAGTAACAATATTGAATGATCCATATTGTACTTAAAGATTTTATTTTCTTGTGCATAACAAAAGAAATAGATAACATAAATACTATACATAAAGATATGCCGGTAACTAAATCTCCAATACTTGTTGATCCATTACAATACTACTAAAGGAGCCATGGTGGAGATTTGTCGGACTAGGTAAGGGTGAATGGGTGTCGATGGAAGCAATACAGAGTAGGATGAACCAGCACAGAATAGCGTTGAAGCTGGAGGGAAAGACAAGAGGTCGGCAAAAAGGAAAAAGGAGGAGACATGAAAGCTAAAAATTAGAGATCACAGGTGAACATTTTCATGTCACTACAGAGTAAGGTGGATCGAGATGATGTTCGAGTCGAGCGACGTCACAACGACAAAGACAGAGGTATAGTAGGTGGGAAAAAAGGACGGCGACATGAAACTTGTCAAGGATTCTCTATAGTAGGGTACATGATGAAGCATTATCAAGCAACAATATGCTAAAGCGAGATAACACCAACTTAGCTAAATACAGAGCAGAGGGCTAGAATGCATTGAAGACGACATCAAGCAAGAAGATTCGTGGATTAGCATAAAGTATACATGCGATGATGAAGCGCCTTAGAGTACTATGTTGCTGGTTCGAAGTAAAAAACACAATAGCCAGGTAACCGCTAAGAGAGTCGATAATCGGTTGGGGAGGAAGATAGCTAGATATGTGGTCGAAAAATACCATTTAGAACTATTGATTTAATTTATATGTTGTATTGTTGTCCCGTGGCAACGCACGGGCATTCAAGTAGTATTTTAAAATAGAGGGAGTAAATGAAAATACTTTGCACTGGTTTTTCCTTTTTTTTAGACAACGAGACAAAGCTTGTGCTAGTTAAACATAAATCTACTGGGAAGATGTACACACAAAGCCCTAACCCATCTTGGCCCAAAATTAAAATTAGGTTGCTGGGGCGATCCATCTCAAATATCCCAAAACATGGAAGAACTCGAGGCGCCGCAGCCGGCCGCATCGGCCTTCTCAGCCGTGCTCAACGACGATGACCTCCTCTGCGAGATCCTCCTCCGCGCCGCTTTCCCCACCAGCCACGTCCGCGCCGCCCTCGTCTGCAAGCGTTGGCTCCGTCTCGCCTCCGCTCCTGCCTTCCTCCGCCGCTTCCGCGGCCTCCACCCTAGCACCGTGCGGTTCGTGCCTTTTCCTCAGCCCCCTGAGCTCTCCAAGGTAGTCCGCCACGACAACTTCTATCTGAACACGACGATCCTCCCACCGCTCCCGGACACCAGCATCCATGACGGCCCCACAACATACGACATTGCCAATTCTAAGATCCTCAGCAATGGCGTCGGCAATGGCATGTCTTACTTCTATTTTGCAATAGCGTCGAAAGAGCAGCAGCAGCAGACAGCCGTCGATGTGTATATGTTACAAGACGACACCTGGGCTATGATCTATTCTTCGTTCGTAAGTGATGAAATTGTTCCGCTAGAATCGACTTTGATGGGTGACGACAAGATCTATAGTATGGCCTGTGTGAACAAGACTTGGAAGTTATTCTTGCTAGATCTTGAGTCCTCAACGCTGTCCCTAGTTAACCTCCCAGAAGAGGTGAACTTCATGAGTCACCGGTTGTGGCTTGCAGATGATTCTGGCGGCGTTCATGTGACCCATCTAAAGGACTTTCAGATTCGAATATGGCTCCACAAGATGGATACCAATGGCGTCTCCAGCTGGTTCCTAGTGAATACCATTTCTTTGCGCGAGATAATATGATACCAAGCTGTGTGTTCGAGGATGAGGAGGAATTTATTACAATGTATGCGGTTGGGGAAAAAACTGAGTTTGCTATATTGGAAAAGGATGGTGCCGTCTACATGTTTGATCTTGTACGCAAGGCGGCAAAGAAGGTTTACGAGGCACAAGAGAAAGAACACGTGTATAGTATCAGTCCCTTTATGATGGCTTGGCCTCCAAAATTCCCTACCATCATGGAATGATGCGACCTGGTAAGGTGTGCCAAGCTTTTAAATAATACGGTCCTTGATCTTGCTCTTCACGTCCACATGCGGTCCAAAATACGAATGGAAAACCACGAACCAGCGTCTCCGTCTTCCGGGCGAAGTTCGTTGGAAACCGGCCATGGAACTCGGCCACGGCCACCAACTCAACGCCCGTGGTCGCTCTCCACTGCCTCCTTCCCTCTCAATGCTTTTCCCGACCAAAATCGACACTAGTGGAAAAAGGGCATATAGTCTCGGTTTATAAGGGCCTTTAGTAAGATTTTTTTTTTCAACTTTTTTTCAAAAAAAATTCGATTTTTTTTTTGAATTTTTTCTTGAACTTTGGATTGTTTGACTCGTAATCCTCTCACTTGGAATATTTTTAGCATTAACTATATTTAATCTTAGTTAAATATAGTTAATCTTCACGTCCACATGCGGTCCAAAATACGAATGGAAAATCACGAACCAGCGTCTCCGCCGCCGGGCGAAGTTCGTTGGAAACCGGCCATGGAACTCGGTCACGGCCACCAACTCGACGCCCGTGGTCGCTCTCCACTGCCTCCTTTCCTCTCAAGGCTTTTCCCGACCGAAATCGACACTAGTGGAAAAAAGGCATATAGTCTCGGTTTGTAAGGGTCTTTAGTCCCGGTTTTGCAACCGGCACTGCAAGATGGGACTAAAGGCCCCTATTTTTAGTCTCGATTTGTTACAACCCGGGACTAGAGGGCCACCGCATGGCCCTTTTTTGCTGCGGGGGGAGGGGGTGAAGGACCTTTAGTCCCGGGTCGTAATACGGCCTGGACTAAAGATTTTTTTTTCAACTTTTTTTTAAAAAAAGTTGATTTTTTTTTAATTTTTTCTTGAACTTTTGAATTGTTTGACTCGTAATCCTCTCACTTGGAATATTTTTAGCATTAACTATATTTAATCTTAGGTTAAATTACACTTGTGGTCAAACTTTCCATTCGGTCACCCATCCTAGCACTACTCCACCCTCAGCACACTTAACTTCTCTGTTCCATCCGGATGTCCTTGCACGAAGCCCTTTTATACCTTGTTGTCAACACTATCATATCAATCCTATTAGCCCATATCAATATGTTATACATCTTTATTTATTAAAACTACAAACAACTATTTTAGTAAACAACAATAAATAAGTAATAATAATATTTTAATATAATGAAAATAAAAAACTAAATAAAATAATATTTTATTCATTTTTTTTGCCATTATTCATTTAATATGGCATAAATAATATCTTTAAATCTGTAAATCGAAATTTGACAAATAATATATTCATTATTATCAGAAAAATGTGAGGAATCAAAATAGGGAATAAAAAATTGCTAAATAATTAATTTTTTTAAATAACTTTTTTCCCTTTTCAAATTTTAAAAATGTAAAAGAATCAGAAAAATGTGAGGAATCCATTATTTATAATTTTAAAAATCTAAAAATGTGAGGAATCCAAATAAGGCTGTTAAAATCAAACTCAGAATCTTTTTCCACACATTTTGATAGGTGGTATATTTTTTTCGACATCGTACACAAAAGTTATAGCAATTTTAAGTTGCCCGCGTTCGCACCCTTTAGTCCAGGATCGTATCACGACCAGGGACTAAAGGGGTATCATGGCCCGGGACTAAAGGGTGTTGCCCGCGCCTGCACACCTTTAGTCCCAGGCCGTATCATGACCCGGGACTAAAGGTCCGGAATGACACAGGACTAGAGTTTTCTTGGGCTCCTGGCCACTGAAAACGGTCGAACCGGGACTAGTGCTCATACTAGTCCCGACCCGTAATAAATCGGGACTAGTGTCAGACTCTAGATCGAACCGAAGCCTCTTTTTCTACTAGTGCGACCTCGCCATGGCCGGAGACGAGCCTTATTTCGGTTCCGACCGAAGGCGGGATCCAACTCGATGCAACGACTCTAGGGGGTGATTCCAGCAACGGCGAGTAGCCGCGACAAGGGAGGAAGGAGAAATGGGGTTGCGGTGCTTCGGGAACGTGGCAGTGGGAAAACAGTGGCCGGCGGGGGCAACACCGGCGAGAATGGTGCGGCGGGGCAGTGGCGACGAGGTGGAGGAGAAAAAAATATGGGAATCGTGGCCTCCGACGCGTATATTTGGGAGTCGCCGAGGCCGATTACTAAAAATTATTCTTCTCTAAAGCCATTAGGGGATGAGTTAGAGTCGGCTCCAGCCGTTTGAGAAGAAAATATACTCCTCTAACGGCCGAAAGGGAATGTGTTAGAGATGCTCTAAGCTCGCAATATTTTTTTTTTGCCATGTACTCCCTCTGTTTAGGATTATAGGGCGAGAGAGCTTTTTCAGATAGTTTAAAATTATAAGGCCGAAGCATTTATTTTCCTTAATTCCCGTGCAAAACTTAACTCATCCAGGCTGTTTTTTCTCTCCATGCGCTCTCCTCGCATGCACAAGATCTCGAAAAAGGTCATTAGCCATGCAGTCGACCAGTGCATGCGGTCTTGTAACGTATTGCTATTGAAGAAGAGAAAACGGTAGTTATTAAGGACAAAGTGATAATGCTTTTATAAAACTTTGTGCAAATCTACCGCCAATAAAATTTTACATTGGTTCCAACAAAACGGCCCTCCAGCCTTACAATCCCGTACAGAGGGAGTACCGTACTACTTCTGCAGCAGGCGGCTGGCTTCCGCACCGCAAACACGTAATACTACTTATCCACTTGCCGACTTGAACATTAGGAGGCGGCCATGAAAACATGACCGGTAGGCGGCCATGAAAACATGGCCGGTCCATAGATTTTGACTTTTGAGGGCCATAGGGCAACATGATACTCCCTCCGTCCTAGAGTGTAAGTCACAATTCTCTAATATCTTGGCCCAAGGCTTAACGTGATTGGGGCTGAAATTGTGACTAATTAGGCCGAACTGTGATGCTTCGTATCTAGTACAACCAATAAAAACAGCCCATAATTACTGCATGCATGATGGATGTGCCAAACCGATGCATGTGGAGGAGAGAAAGGTGTGGGCTGCATGTGCTAATTAACTCCAATTAATGCAAAATTATGCCTTATTTGCTTCATATGTGGGACAATCTGAAAATGAGATTGTGACTTACACTCTAGGACGGAGGGAGTACCAAAGACTCCTCATTTAAAGTGGAAAATTCTCACTGAGTCAAGGGGAGGGAGCAATGGCCCCCCTAATTCAAAAAAATCTTAAATATATCTTTAATATATATGATAAAAAAATTAGTATTAGTCAAAGTTTAAACATAATTAGCGTTCTTAGACCTCTAAATAATAATAAAACCTTGTCAGATAGAAGACGAACACGGAGAAAGAAAAATCAGCATCTGTCGCTACCGAAGAAAACAAACCTATAGCAAGCCACATTAAATTAGAGTTCATTGGAAACAAAGCTCTCTTGGGATACAGAGCAACTACCGGAAGCAGCAGTCCACGATTAGTTGGAAGACGGAGCAACGTTCGGAAGCACTCGGTTCACACATTTAGGATGGGACACTCCCGGTGGTACATATGTGTACGTGCGGCTGAGATTGGCGCGCTCCGTGCCTACCTTAACCCCTTAGTCAGCCTGCGTTTTAGATTGAAATTGCTTCCCTTGGCGGTGAAAACGAAAAGCGAACATGGAGTGGAGCCAAGTTTCAAAAAATTGGAGGAAAAAGCTTAGCGACTAGCCTCCTCCCGTCTGTCTATAAATACAGGGTGGAGACAAGGTAGCGCGTGTGGCTAGCGCGTGGGACCGATCGACTTAGACTTTGCCTTTAATCTTTGTCGAGGAGAGGAGAGTAAAGGATGCACTTCTTGTGTGGTGGTGGTGGTGGTCGACTCGATCGCCGTCCGGCCGGCAGTGAGGTCTCTTCAGATGTACTCCCTCCGTTTCAAAATATAAGACGTTTTAACTTTGTGAAGCAAATGGATAGACTTGTTTTAGTATGTATGTTTACTCATGTTTGAAGTGAATCTAGTAACTAAAACAAGTTTAGATACATTCTCTTCACAAATCTAAAACATCTTATATTTTAAAACGGAGGGAGTATCTGGCACGTAAACCATGGTGTTGCCTCCATCATCCATTGGAAAGGATTTATCAGTGAGACGCGTCTGGTTTTTCCCCCATCTTTTTTGTTTTGTTTTGTTTTTGGAGATGAGATGTCCCGCCTGCGATGCGAGGCGTGAAGGACAAGAGAATTTGCCGCTGCTTTTTCATTCAGAGTCCAGATCGAAAGAAGAAGAAGAAGAAAAGAGAGGGACAAATTAAACGCTGTATGCTGGGGTGCTGCAGATGGAGGAGGACTTGATTGTCTTCCTTTATTGAAGAGCTCGATTGTTATTTGTTTGGTGATTCACTTCCCGTCGACACATACATATGCATATGCTTTATTGAAGAGCTTGATTGTCTTCCGTACGGACTCTCTGTGTTGTCTGTTGTCTCCCCCATCTGTCATCTGTGCTAGTGGGAGGATTACAGATGATTTGCATCCTTGCTTCCCGTCGACACATACATATGCATATGCTGGCGCTGCCGGGTGCTGTGGTCGGTCGATCGATCGATCCAACGAGGAGTCTCTCGCTCCATCTCTTGTATACGGTGCCGCCGGCTGCTGTGGTTCGGTCGCCGGCCGTATATATATATTGTACTTACTCCTATATTGCGCGAGATGATGCTCAGATGAATGCGTGGTTCGTTCCTGCTAGGCGTGTGTACGCGCGCTAGAGAAGACAGAGAAAACTGGACCACACCCTGGGCTGGGATGAATGCTGGAAGAGTACGGCCTCCTGTATGTGAACAACCAGCCCAACAAAATAGTACTAAGTATTTTGGCGCTGTCCACTGTACCCTGCTAGGTACACGACGATCCTCCCACCGCTCCCGGACACCAGCATCCATGACGGCCTCATCACAACATACCGACAATGCCAATTCCAAGATCCTCAGCAATGGCGTCGGCGATGGCATGTCTTACTTCTATTTTGCAATAGCGTCGAAAGAGCAGCAGCACCCGCAGACAGCCGTCGATGCATGTGTATATGTTACAAGACGACACCTGGGATATGATCTATTCTTCGTCCGTAAGTGATGAAATTGTTCTGCTAGAATCGACTTTGATGGGTGACGACAAGATCTATAGTATGGCCTGTGTGAACAAGACTTGGAAGTTATTCTTGCTAGATCTTGAGTCCTCAACGCTGTTCCTGTTAGATAGATCTCAAACTGACTGGACCCAACGGCCCAGCACTCCCCTATACGCGCCCTGATCGGGGGCGTCCAACCCTATCTGGCTGGTGGGTCCCTGTCACCAGCGCTATATAAAGGAGGTGGGGGGCCGGTAGCACGCCTCACGAGGTTAGTCGTGTCCTAGCCGCCCCACCTACAAACCCTACCGATCTAGGCTTAGCGCTGCGCCGACGGGAAGCACCACCGCCGCCACACGCTCACCCACTCCCTTTCCCATGGCTGCTGACGCCGGCACTAGCTCCGGCATCCCCTCCGGTTCATGCTCGTCAAGCACAGGCGCAGGTGGTACCTCTCTCTTCCCCTCTCTCTCTTAGATCTCCCAGATCTAATCCTATAGTGCATCTACCGATAGTAGCCTAGATCTAACAATGGTATCAGAGCAAGCTCTAGCTCTAGTTCTTTCGGTAGAAACAGAAAAATGCAAAAGAAAAACCCTAGATCCAACCCCTAAAGTGCGCCATGCCCCTATGGCCGCGTCGTTCCTCTCTATCTCGACGCGCATCGGCATGCCGAGGCGTCGGAAGAAGAACACACCCCTTCGGGGGCAAAGAAAATCCCCAAAGATTTAAATCCTAACCCTAGTTTCTCCCAGATCCCGCATGCAAATCCCCACCCGAAAAAGAAAATTCAAATAAAAACCCCAAATCGAAAGAAAAGTCGCACCGGCCATCGTCGGGAAAGGATATGCCTCCACCTCGGCCACTTGACGGCGGCGCACCCACCCTCGGGTGGATGCGCGCATCGGCAAGGAGACAAGGGGAGGCGCCGCCGCTGTTCCCTCTTTGCTGCTACGTTGTTGGGCGTAGGGGAACGTGGACGGGAAAAAGACGAAATGAAAGGAGGGGGGATCTGGCAGCCTCGTGCCGGCGGCTCCACACCGCCTGCGAGCAAGGCTCGCCGGGGATGGGCTCGCGCGGACACAGAGAGCAGCCGCCAGAGAAGAGTGAAGGGGGCAGCTACTCGTCTCGCTCGGGACGGCGCCGTCTCTCGCCACCGTCGCGCGAGCGCGAGGACCTGGCCACAGAGACGAAGCCGCCGCCAACAGAGAGAGCGTTGCAGGGAGGGAGCGCGTCGAATGGGGTTAGGGTTTCGACAGGGCCAGGTCAGGGGTGGTTTTGACCCGCGCGAGGAGAACGGCCAGCCGTTGGATGCAACGGATGGCCTGGATCGCGCCGCGTGTTGGCGCTCCTGGCCGCACGATCTAGGGTACGCACGCGGACGACGTGGATGGAGCGGCGCGGGGGTTCTTGCGGCGAAGCTACGCTGGGCCAGGCGAGCAGTCAGGCTGACGTGAGAGCAAGCGCCAGACGCCGAGGCATGTGAATGAAGTTAGCCATGAGGGCGTTCTTGCGCCTAGATGGGCCGCTGGGCCATGTTGTTGGCTGTTGTGCGACGCGCTGGGCTGCGCCAGGCCGCTGCTGGATGTGTCTGTTTAACAGTTTCTGTTTTTATTTTATTTTTACAGAACAGTTTTTTTTAGCTGTTTTTTCTTTGTTTTTGCTTAGTTTTTTAAGAAATTTCAAATAGTTTTTCTCTAGTCTTTTTATTTCAAGTATATTTTGACTAGAGAATGATATAAAGGCAGAATTTTTTCTGTAAAGTTCAAAGTATCATGAAAGTCATTATTAGTGTTTTCCGCTGCAAATAGTTGATTAAAATTGCAATAAAGTTTGTTCAAATTTTGTTATAAAGATGTGACAAAGTAATTAAAGATGATTGTGTCTTATGTTATTAATTGACCAACGTTATTAATAAACATGATCATGATTGTTTTCATTGAGTATTAAAGGTGCATTTAACTTTATTTCTACCCAACGGTGATGTAATTTTAAATAGCACAAACAATTGCATGCATAATTTATACCAACGTTGGATTAATGCATACAGTTGTTTTCTTTGGTGATCTCACATCTTTTGTGGTTTTCAGGAGGTCTCAACCTCATGAGCTGTTTGAAGGACATCCCACTGCTAAGGGGGACAACTACTCCGAATGGAGGAAAAAAGTTGATCTGGCGTTTGTATGCGCCGAAGTGGATTGGGTGGTTGACACCAAGCAACCAGTCAAGCCCGATGACCCTGTTAGGGGCGATGCTGAGGAAAGTGCTGCGTTTGAGAAAAGAAAGAGGGACCATGCTCCTTTGGAGCTGGCCTACTCGATAGACAATCAAAATTGGGTGAACGCCAATAAGAAATGTTTGGCTTTTGTAAAGAACACAATTGAGAACGCTATAGTGGGCTCAATTGGAGAGTGTGCCTCCGTGGGCGAATACCTTACAAAGATAAAGAGTCAGTTCACTAGCTCTTCAAAGATGTACGCAACCCAGCTGTTGAAACAGCTGGTGACAGAGAAGTACACGGGAGGGCCCCACGGAATAAGAGAGCACATCTTGAGGATGTCAAACATGGCAGCCAAGCTGAAGCCCATGGATGAGGACCTCGAGCTAAAGCCTGCACTTCTAGTGCACCTGGTGATGGTCTCTCTTCCACAGCCATTCGAGAACTTCGTAATAAACTATAACATGTCCCCTGAAAAGTGGGACATAGAAAAGACCATTGGGATGTGCTCCCAAGAGGAGGAAAGGCTGAAGGTCCTTCACGGTGGTTCCTTGAACTTCGTGAAGGACAATAAGAAGAGGAGCTTCACCAACAGTAACCATGGTGCCTCACCTTCCAAGCCACATGGCAAGGGCCCACAGCAGCACCAGTACCAGCAGTCCACCCCTGGGGAAAAAGACCAGTGCCACCACTGCAAAAAGGTTGGCCACTACAAGAAGGATTGTCCCGTATGGCTGAAGTACATAATGGCCAAAAACGGTAAAGATATAGTCTCTTTTGTTAATGAATCTCTGTATGAAAAGTTTTCTAGATGTACTTGGTGGATTGACTCTGGTGCAACTGTTCATGTTGCCAACTCTTTACAGGGGTTCCATTCGACAAGGATTTTGCCAAAAAGAGAAAGACTCATTGAAGTGGCGAATGGGATTGAAGCAGAAGTGGAGGCTGTTGGCGACATTCCTCTGGAGCTGGATGATGGCTCTTGTCTTTTGCTTAAGGATGTTCTTTTTGTTCCTTCAATTCATAGAAATTTAATAAGTGTGTCGTGCTTGGACAAAGATTCTTATGAGTGTTATTTTGGACATGGCAAATGTGTCATTTGGTTAAAAGATATTTGTGTGGGTGTTGCTACCTTACATGACAAGCTATATTTATTATCCTTGCATGAGAAAGTATTTTCTGTGTGTGATGTGAATGAAAAATTTCCCTTGTCGAACAAAGAACAAAAGAAAAGAAAGAGAACTCTTGACTCGTCGAAGTTATGGCACTGTAGATTAGGCCATATTTCGAGGGGTAGAATAGAAAGCCTCGTTAAAAATGACATTCTCCCTCCGTTAGAGTTCTCAGACATAGAACAATACATAGATTGCATTAAAGGAAAGTATGTCAAACAAATTAAAAAGGGTGCAAACCGAAGTATAGCTACACTAGAAATAATCCACACGGATATTTGTGGACCGTTTTCGGTGAGAAGTGTGGATGGCTATGATTCATTCATAACATTCACGGATGATCACTCCCGATATGGTTATATTTATCCAATTAAAGAAAGATCTGAAGCATTGGATAAATTTAAAATTTTCAAAGCTGAAGTAGAAAATCAGCATGATAAAAGAATTAAGATAGTTCGGTCCGATCGTGGGGGGGAGTACTACTGTCACATCCCAAGATTTTCCAAATCTTGTAATGTGAAAAATAAATGAATAAAATAAAACTTTGTTGATTTTCAGGGTGAGAAGAAACTTTTTGAGTCCATTTGGAAACTTTCAAAACCTATTTGGATCAAATAAAATCCTAAAGGGATTTAAAAGGATAAATAAACAAGAAACTTAAAAATATTTAAAATTACTATTTTTTGATCTTTTAATAAAAAGATTTGGTTTCAAAAGAAAAGATAGATTTATAAATAAGGATTATTTTTTAGAGCCAAATTAAACCTTGGCCAAGTTCTTGAAATAAAATGTTTTGTTTTGATAAAAATAGTAAAGGTTTATTTAAATAAAATAATCAGGATTTAATATCCAATGTTATTTAAAGTAAAGGCTTTTCCCATTTTAAATAAAACATCAAAACTTATTTATTTATTTTAAATAAGTTTTCCCAAGTATTTTATATTCTCAAGTAAAACCTATTGAAGTGTTTTGGTTTTATTTTAGATTTCAAAATAAAGATTTTAATAAAACAAATCCTATTTGAATTATTAACTAAGGTCCATTTTATTTAATTATTAATGGACCCTAAAATAAATGTTATTTTATTTTAAACAAGTTTTCCAAATATCTTATATCTTCAAATAAAACCTACTGATTTGGTTTTGATAATATTTAGATTTCAAATGGAGATTTTATTAAATAAATCAAAACCTATTTGAATTAATAATTAAGATCTATTTTATTTAATTATTAAATAGATCCTAAAAAGAATAAAAATATTATTATTTTGTATTGGACTTTGATTTGTATTGATAAACAGAACCAAACTTAATATAAAGTTTGGTGGAAGTTGTTTTGAATTGGTTGCTTGATTTGTTTGTTTGAATTTTAAAACAGAAAAAAAAATAGAAAAAGAAAAAGGTTTCAGAATAGGAAAAAAATAGAATTGGACTCGACCCAACCTAACCTGGCCCGTTAAAGCCCAGCAGCCCATTTCACTCTCTCCCGAAGCGTTTTCTTCCACTCACGATGTAACCCGCACAGACGCTGACCATAGGACCCCACTTGAAACGTTCCTCCCTCACTAACGCCGGGCCCCACAGCCAGATCATCGTCGTCTTCACCCCCGATGAACTCGCCTCTGACTGTTTCCTCTGTGTCTTAAATCGAATCAATGCGAGTTATTCTGTGAATTGAAATCCCCCGCGATCACGCTCGTTTAACCACCTCCCCCTCCCCTTCCTTTCCCCTCAGACACCGCTGCAGGAGAGCCCCAGTGCCTCAATTTCTTACGCACCGTCTCCGATGAACAACCACGGCAATTCCGGCCAGCCCACGCCCCCCTTGCTCTCTGGCGCACCCAAGCTTTCTCCCCACCTCCAGGCGAACCTCCCCATAGCGCCAGCTTGCCCGCACATTACCTGCAACCTCGACTCTGTCCATGTCTGAGCGCCACCGACGATAAGCCCAACTCCGGTGAGCCATAGCCGACGACCTCGTGCGCCCCTTGCTCACTGGTGAGTGTTTTCGTGAACCTTGAACTCGTGTGCATCTTCCTGATGCGTTGTTTCTCTCGCTTGCGCCCCATACGCTCGCCTCCGACAACATCTGACCGCGCCCGAGGTGAAGCACAGCTCCGGCGAGCGATTCAGGACTACTCCGTGCGCCCCTTCGGCAACGACAACCACCTTGAGCTTCCCCACGACGTCGCGATCACTGTGAGCATCTCCCCATCCATTCTAGCTTCCTGTATCGCCGGCGCCGCCACCGTTCGTCAGCCGCCCGCCGCTAGTACCACCGCAGCCGCCATCTATGGTCGCACGGCAGCATACACCGGAGTATGTAGATCCAAGCGCTACGATAGATCCACTGATCGAAGGGGTACGAACAGCTCTGCACCGCACGATCTGTTTAATATCCAACGCACCATAGTGCTCGATCCAACCGAAACGGTATGGACGAATAGAATTAAGACGCGTGGCACTAGCTGATTTAAAACATAATTTGAAATCTGATTTAGATGCAATTTTGAAAACCTTGTAACTTTAGTTCCACACGTCCAAATTTTGCAAACTTTATATCAATGGAATCAGTGGAACAAGCCCTAGCCAACCATGCCATTTGTTTAGTAAAAAGCTTCTGGAAAAATGTTTGTTTTTGCAGAAACATTTGTATGCTTGTTTAGATTGTAAAAATTATTCAAAAATGATTTTGGGGATAAAATCTTTGGCAAATGATGTGATTTGAACCTACTGACCATAGGGAACACTTTGTGGTTTCAAAAATGTATTTGGTGAAACAAAAGAATGATTCTTTGATTTAAAACCATTTCTAGTCAAATAAAAATATAGTTTATTTATTAAAAATGGTTTTGGAGGAAAACCTTTGGGAAATGTTTTGTTTTAAACTCTCTGACCCTAAACCCCAAGTTTTATGGTTTGAAAACATATTTGGTGAACCCCATAGATTAATGCCTTAGTAAAAACATTTCTACACCACATAAAATGATACTTTGTTTTGAAAATGGTTTATGAAGTGAAACCTTTTGCAAATGACTTTGCCACTTTACAAATGACCATTAGGTGTTTTCAAATGTTTATGTCCCATTAGGAACCACTTTTCCAAATAAAACAATCCTTGGCATGCTTGCATGCATTGTTTTGTTTTATTATTTTATGTGATGTTTTGCTTGATTGGTAGATTGAGATTGTGCCTTGCTTGATTGATTTGTAGTGACTTGAAGAGTGTGATTGTTGCAAGGACAAGGAGTGAACTTATACTCTACCAAAAAGGCAAGTGATGCTTCATACTTTTGTCCCACTACTTTCACTATGCATTAGTGATTTCTCTAAGTAAAACTTGCATGGAATTTTGCTAAGTATAAACCTTGCTATAGGAAAACCTAGTAGATGAAACCTTAGTAGAAATATTCCTAAGTTAAGATTCCTATTACTATCATGCTTAGCTTAGCTAATAGAAAACAAGGGTGGAATATACATTCATACTATGGAAAATTTCTAAGTCTGAGGACTTATGTTTTTCTTAATAAAACAACTAAGTCAATGAATCACCTGGGTGGAATGGGACTTGAATGGTTGTTTTTGGTTGAGTGGTTCACAAGGCCCATGTTTATGGTTGACCTTGTGTATCTCACTTGTGGATGGCCACCCAGGAACAAAGAGATTTGAGATGTCAAATGTTGAGAAGCTTCAAGTGCAACCACTTGGCATTATGGGCTCTGCCTGGATCATATAGGTTACAAGAACTTAGCCATATGGACAGTTGGTGGTAGAGTTTGATAGGTTGGAGCGCGTCCATTTTGGTCTAAGGGAAGGCTTCTGAAAGATATTGTCTTGGGAAACCAAGTCTTGTGGGGAAAGTGCACCACCTCTACAGAGTGTAAAATCTAAGTACTTAGCCATGTCCCTGGTAAAGGACAATTTGAGCATCAAGACATGGAAGCAATCAAGAATCTCATCATTCCAATTTCAAAGTTAAAAACTTGTGGTTGAACAAGGGTTAAAGGATCTTCAATCTTTGATTGGGATAAATGTTTTTGTCAAGCAAAAACTTAGTGTTTTCAAAATGACAAGGAAAATCTATTTTGAGCAATGCAAGCCTCAACTCCACTTAGCCAAATGCATATAGATGATAGACTCCACTATACTACCATAGTATCACTTGCCAATACAATTCAAATGTATTGACCCTTGTGGCTGTAACTTGTTATGTTGCAGGTTTGATTGATTTAGTGAAGTGTGTTGATTAGGATTACAAAGTCTACAACCAACATGTCTGCTTGTGGCACTTTGAAGATGAAGGACCCCATGCTTATAGATATTCTGCTGCAATGTAATGTAATAGCCAAATGAGCTATGTAAGATGTAATAAAATTATGTTATTCCTGGTTATAAAGTTGTATTATGACCTTTGTTTCTTGATATTACATCTTAACTGTGGATGCTAGCTATTGATCCAGGGACTAGCATTGTAAACACAGGGGACTCTACCTTATTAAAGGTTGGGACCCTTACAGATGGTATCAGAGCATTGTGTTGCCTGTAGGATTTGTAAACCCTAGGATTGGACAAAAACCCTTAGAAAAATAGGTGTTGTATTTGTTCCAAAACTTATTTACAAACAATCTTGTAAACTCTTTCCTCAACCATTTTGGTTTTGACTCTACATCTCTTATATTTCAACTTGATGGAAAAACCTACCCCATGGTCAAAGACTACACCATGTGCAAAGGACAACTTCAACTCTAATGACTTCAACATCTTCAGCATATTCACCAAGGACTTCAACCTTGGATATCACTAAGGACTACAAGTGAGACAAGAAATCTTGCTCAAGATATGGAGACTAAGGAAATACAACTTAGAAAGAACCCTCATCACCTTTGAAGTTTTGTGACCAAGAATCTTTCCTAAGGAAACCACGACCTCATGCAAAAAGAATCAACCAAAGAAGGATGGAAAGATCACAAGTGAACCATATAGATGGACCACCATATTTAGTTTAAGCCAAACACACCAACTTATGTGGTGTAACAAAAATATTTTTGGTTGCCTAAAAATATGCTTGAAACTTGTTGTTTGAGTGGAATGTTTGTTTGTGATTGCTTACACATTGCTTGAATGAATTGTGATGTGTGTGATTAGAATTATTCCCTTAGAAATATCTTGCCTATTCTAATCCCAATCCAATCCAAACAGATGACTACTCCAAGAGACTCCCACATCAAGGTTGATGACACCAACACCAACCAAGAGGACAACATGGAGAAACTCATAGCAACCCAAAACCAGTTGAGCCAAGAGACAACTCAGCTTTTAGCCAACAACAATGGACTAGACCCAGCCATACAAAGGATTTTGAAACTTCAATCCCAATTGTTGCAAGGATTGGTTACTCAAATGATCAACATGGGAGAAAACTTTTCCCAAAGAGCTAATGACAACAAGGATGACAAAGATGTTATTTTAGAAGGAACCCAAACTAGCAATATGCGTGGAGACAAGGATCATGCATCCAAGGAGCATGAAGACCAATGCCCCAAGAAGAGAGAAAGATTTCCTACCTATGAGAAAACATATGAAGAACATGAACTCGAAGAACTCCTAGCTTTGGAGAGACCCAAAAAGAAGAAGAAGGACATAAGCCAGTTGCAATGTTACAATTGCAAAGAGAAGGGACACTATGCTAGTGACTGCCCAGAAAAGAAGAAGAACCAAGGAAATAAACAAGAAGAATTGTTACCCAAGGAAAAGAAAGATATTAGCCAAATGTGGTGCAACAACTGCAAAGAACTAGGACCTTATGCAAGCAACTGTCCAGAAAAGATGAAACACAAGATAAACAAGCCTATGAGGGATCTCAGCCTTGTCACATGTTTCAAATGCAAGGAGCTAGACCACTATGCAAACTTCTGTCCAGGAAAGTTACATCAAGATCCCAAGTGAGACAAGATGTAAATTAGTTAGAAAATTTTTAAGGGTGGTAGTACCCTAGTTGCTTTTGAGCCAATTTGTAACCCCAGCCTTCCCAAATCTCGGGACGAGATTTATTTTAAGGGTGGTAGCCTGTCACATCCCAAGATTTTCCAAATCTTGTAATGTGAAAAATAAATGAATAAAATAAAACTTTGTTGATTTTCAGGGTGAGAAGAAACTTTTTGAGTCCATTTGGAAACTTTCAAAACCTATTTGGATCAAATAAAATCCTAAAGGGATTTAAAAAGATAAATAAACAATAAACTTAAAAATATTTAAAATTACTATTTTTCGATCTTTTAATAAAAAGATTTGGTTTCAAAAGAAAAGATAGATTTATAAATAAGGATTATTTTTTAGAGCCAAATTAAACCTTGGCCAAGTTTTTGAAATAAAATGTTTTGTTTTGATAAAAATAGTAAAGGTTTATTTAAATAAAATAATAAGGATTTAATATCCAATGTTATTTAAAGTAAAGGCTTTTCCCATTTTAAATAAAACATCAAAACTTATTTATTTATTTTAAATAAGTTTTCCCAAGTATTTTATATTCTCAAGTAAAACCTACTGAAGTGTTTTGGTTTTATTTTAGATTTCAAAATAAAGATTTTAATAAAACAAATCCTATTTGAATTATTAACTAATGTCCATTTTATTTAATTATTAATGGACCCTAAAATAAATGTTATTTTATTTTAAACAAGTTTTCCAAATATCTTATATCTTCAAATAAAACCTACTGATTTGGTTTTGATAATATTTAGATTTCAAATGGAGATTTTATTAAATAAATCAAAACATATTTGAATTAATAATTAAGACCTATTTTATTTAATTATTAAATAGATCCTAAAAAGAATAAAAATATTATTATTTTGTATTGGACTTTGATTTGTATTAATAAACAGAACCAAACTTAATATAAAGTTTGGTGGAAGTTGTTTTGAATTGGTTGCTTGATTTGTTTGTTTGAATTTCAAAACAGAAAAAGAAATAGAAAAAGAAAAAGGTTTCAGAATAGGAAAAAAATAGAATTGGACTCGACCCAACCCAACCTGGCCCGTTAAAGCCCAGCAGCCCATTTCACTCTCTCCCCCGAAGCGTTTTCTTCCACTCATGATGTAACCCGCACAGACGCTGACCATAGGACCCCACTTGAAACGTTCCTCCCTCATTGACGCCGGGCCCCACAGCCAGATCATCGTCGTCTTCACCCCCGATGAACTCGCCTCTGACTGTTTCCTCCGTGTCTTAAATCGAATCAATGCGAGTTATTCTGCGAATTGAAATCCCCCGCGATCACGCTCGTTTAACCACCTCCCCCTCCCCTTCCTTTCCCCTCAGACACCGCTGCAGGAGAGCCCCCAGGCTGCCTCCAATTTCTTCTGCACCGCCGCCGTCTCCGACGAACAACCACGGCAATTCTGGCCAGCCCACGCCCCCCTTGCTCTCTGGAGCACCCAAGATTTCTCCCCACCTCCAGGCGAACCTCCCCATAGCGCCAGCTTGCCCGCACATGACCTGCAACCTCGACTCTGTCCATGTCTGAGCGCCACCGATGATAAGCCCAACTCCGGTGAGCCATAGCCGACGACCTCGTGCGCCCCTTGCTCACTGGTGAGTGTTTTCGTGAACCTCGAACTCGTGTGAATCTTCCTGATGCGTTGTTTCTCTCGCTTGCGCCCACGCCGCCTTCGACAACATCGACGCGCCGAGGTGAAGCACGCTCCGTGAAGCGATTCAGACTACTCCGCGCTTCTTCGGCAACGACAACCACCTTGAGCTTCCCCACGACGTCGCGATCACTGTGAGCATCTCCCCATCCATTCTAGCTTCCTGTATCGCCGGCGCCGCCACCGTCACGCAGCTGACCAGTCTAGCGCCGCATCAGGTACACCGTAGGATGTAGATCCAAGCGCTACGATAGATCCACTGATCGAAGGGGTACGAACACTGCACCGCACGATCTGTTTAATATCCAACGCACCAGAGTGCTCGATCCAACCGAAACGGTATGGACGAATAGAATTAAGACGCGTGGCACTAGCAGATTTAAAACAGAATTTGAAATCTGATTTAGATGCAATTTTGAAAACCTTGTAACTTTAGTTCCACACGTCCAAATTTTGCAAACTTTATATCAATGGAATCAGTGGAACAAGCCCTAGCCAACCATGCCATTTGTTTAGTAAAAAGCTTCTGGAAAAATGTTTGTTTTTGCAGAAACATTTGTATGCTTATTTAGATTGTAAAAATTATTCAAAAATGATTTTGGGGATAAAATCTTTGGCAAATGATGTGATTTGAACCTACTGACCATAGGAAACACTTTGTGGTTTCAAAAATGTATTTGGTGAAACAAAAGAATGATTCTTTGATTTAAAACCATTTCTAGTCAAATAAAAATATAGTTTATTTATTAAAAATGGTTTTGGAGGAAAACCTTTGGGAAATGTTTTGTTTTAAACCCTCTGACCCTAAACCCCAAGTTTTATGGTTTGAAAACATATTTGGTGAACCCCATAGATTAATGCCTTAGTAAAAACATTTCTACACCACATAAAATGATACTTTGTTTTGAAAATGGTTTATGAAGTGAAACCTTTTGCAAATGACTTTGCCACTTTACAAATGACCATTAGGTGTTTTCAAATGTTTATGTCCCATTAGGAACCACTTTTCCAAATAAAACAATCCTTGGCATGCTTGCATGCATTGTTTTGTTTTATTATTTTATGTGATGTTTTGCTTGATTGGTAGATTGAGATTGTGCCTTGCTTGATTGATTTGTAGTGACTTGAAGAGTGTGATTGTTGCAAGGACAAGGAGTGAACTTATACTCTACCAAAAAGGCAAGTGATGCTTCATACTTTTGTCCCACTACTTTCACTATGCATTAGTGATTTATCTAAGTAAAACTTGCATGGAATTTTGCTAAGTATAAACCTTGCTATAGGAAAACCTAGTAGATGAAACCTTAGTAGAAATCTTCCTAAGTTAATATTCCTATTACTATCATGCTTAGCTTAGCTAATAGAAAACAAGGGTGGAATATGAAGGGTTTTGCAGCATAGTAAATCAAAGTTTTCTACGGAAGCGAACAGAGGGAAAGCCAAGATCTAATCTAGGAGATGCAAACAACAAGAGAGATTGGATTAGATCTTCATACCCTTGAAGATTCAGACAATGAACGCTCATTTAACGTGGGTGATGTAGTCGCACTTCTCCTCCTCGCGATCCGATCCGATCTAGCACCACAAGTGGCGGTGCCTCCGTGAGATGCACACGTGCAGCACCTCGACGTCTCCTCCTTCCTCAGACCAGCAAGTATGGTGGAGAGATGGATTGGATCTACAACACGACGGCGTGGTGTATTTGGTGGAGAATTTCTGCAGCAGGGCTTCACCTGCAAACAGTCGGGAGGGAGAGAGGAAGGCAGCAGGGCTACTAGGGGTTGGAGGGAGATGTGTAGGGGGAGGGGGCGCACCAGCCCTCTCTATATAGAGGGGGGGTGCGGCCAGCCCTTGCCTCTCCTCCAAGCCTATCTCTAGTTTAAATGATTTAAACTCTCCCTTATCTAGAAATTCTATCTCTAGTTTAAACGAGTTTAAACTTATCTAGAATCGGCTGGGCCCTATGGGGCCTTGTGCCCCTGGCCCAATGCGGCCAGGACACTCCCTCATAGGCCCATGCCCCCTCCCAGAAGGTGGGACCACGTTGGCCCCCTTCTGGAAGGTTCTAGAAGCTTCCGGTACAATACCAATTAACCCGGAACTATTCCGAACTCCAAAAACTGCACTGCCTTATATGAATCTTATTCTCCGGACCATTCCGGAACCTCTCGTGATATCCCGGATCCCATCCGAGACTCCGAACAAAAATTCATAAACCAATTATCCAATCTATCCTAGCGTCGAGACACGTTATGTGTGACCCTGGGTTCGAGAATATGCGCATGATCTTCTATCAATAATCAACAGCGGGTGCAGGCACCCATATTGACTCACACATTCATCGATGATCATATCGGATGAACCACGATGCCAGATTCAATCAATCCCATATATATTCCCTTCGTCTCGCGATATTTTACTTGCCGAGATTCGATCGTCGGTATCGTCATACCTAGTTCAATCTCGTTCACGAAGTACTTTACTCGTTCCGTAATCCGATATCACTTTGTGATCAACTCCTTAACCACATGCTTGCAAGCGGTGTTGATATCGATTACGAGTGGGCCCAAGTATATCTCTCCGACTTGGGAGGACAAATCCCATCTCGATACATACAACCCAATGGATACTTTCCGATCACCTGAGAGACACCTTTATGATCACCCTCTCATAGGATGACGTTTGATGACCTCAAAGCTTTCTTCCGATACCAGGGAGTTGTATTATCTCATGGTCTAAGGAATACAATATTTGACATAAGAAAAACTTCGCAAAGACGAACACGATGACACGATCTAATTGCTTCGCTTAGTTTGGGTCTATCCACCATATCATTCTCCAACGATATGATCTCATTATCAATTGACAACTCATGTCTATGGTTAGGAAACCTTAACCATCATTGATCAATGAGCTAGTCCATAGAGGCGTACTAGGGACACGGTGTTGTTCACAAACCACACAAGTATTAAAGTTTCCGCTTAATACAATTCTAGCATGGAATATAAACTTTATCATGAACAAGAATTATAATAATAACATCTTTATTATTGCCTCTAGGGCATAATTACAACAGTCTCTCACTTGCACTAGAGTCAACAATCTAGTTTACATCTGGCAACAATCTCACACCCATGGCACTGAGGTGCTAATCATGTTTTACACATGGAAGAGGTTTAGTCAATGGATCTGCGACATTCAGATCTGTATGTACTTTGCTGATCTTCAGATCTCCATCTGCTATATAATCTCGGATTATATGAAACTTGCGGTTGATATGCTTGGTCTTTGGATGATATCTTGGTTCCTTAGCGAGTGCTATGGCGCCAGTGTTGTCACACAATATCTCCAGTGGGTCCAATGCACTTGGAACCACGCCAAGCTCAGTGATGAAGTTTCTGATTCAAACTCCTTCACTTGACGCTTCTTCAGCAGCCATGTATTCCGCTTCTACTGTAGATCCCGCGATCACGCTTTGCTTGCAGCTTCTCCAGCTCACAGCTCCTCCATTCAAAATATACACGTATCCTGTCTAAGATTTACAATCATCCTTGTCGGTGTCGAAACTAGCATCGACGTAACCTTTTACGACAGTTCATCACCCCATAGACTAAGAACATTTCTTTAGTCCTATTTAGGTACCTTAGGATGTTCTTCACGGCTGTCCATGTTCCACTCTGGATCACTTTGATATCGCCGTCAAACTAAGAGCATTGGACACATCCGGTCTAGTACACAGCATGGCATACATGATGGAACCTATGGCCGAGGCATAAGGCACTTTGATCATAGCTTCCCTATCATTTACCGTAGCTGGACACTGAGCCTTGATCAATATCTTCCCTGACAACATAGGCACTGAACCTTTCAATGCCTTATCCATTCTGAACCTTTTCAGAACTTTGACTAGGTATGTACTCTGGCTTAAAGCTATCAGGCGTCTTTGTCTATCTCTATAGATCTTGATGCCCAATATATAAGCAGCTTCACCTAGGTCTTTCATTGAAAAACACTTGTTCAAATAACTCTTCACATCGTTAAGCATGTTGATGTCATTTCCAATAATCAATATGTCATCCACATATAGTACCAGAAACGTCACCGAGCTCCCACTCACTTTCTTGTAGATGCAAGCTTCGTAGCAATTTGGAACAAATCCAAAGCTCTTGATCACTTGATCAAAACGAAGGTTCCAACTCCAAGATGCTTGCTTCAGTCCATAAATGGAACGCTGAAGTTTGCGTACTTTATCAGCATCCTTAGGATCGACAAAACCTTCGGGTTGCATCATATACAACTCTTCATTAATGTTGCCATTGAGGAAAGCAGTCTTGACATCCATTTGCCATATTTCATAATCATGAAATGCAGCAATTGCTAATAAAATCCGAATAGACTTAAACATCGCTACGGGAGAGAAAGTCTCATCGTAGTCAACACCTTGAACTTGTCGAAAACCTTTCGCGACAAGCCGTGCTTTATAGACGGTAACATTACCATCCGCGTCCGTTTTCTTCTTGAAGATCCATTTGCACTCAACGGCCTTTCGGTCGCTAGGAGGGTCCACCAAAGTCCATACTTGGTTTTCGCTCATGGATTCCAATTCGGATTTCATGGCTTCTAGCCATTTCTCAGAGTCTAGGCTCATCATCGCTTCCTCATAGTTCGTAGGTTCGCTGTCTTCTACTAACAAGACAGTCAAGACAGGGTTGCCGTACCACTCAGGAGGGGCACGCGACCTTGTCGACCTGACGTTCAAGAGACATCGTCCAAGCTTCATGATCCTTGTCATTAGCTTCCTCTATTGTTGGCGCAGTGCAATGGAACAATTTCAGGTGCTGTGCTACTCTCCAATTCAAGAGAAGGTTCAACAACCTCGTCTAGCTCTACTTTCCTCCCACTCACTTCTTTCGAGAGAAACTCCTTCTCAAGAAAGGAACCGTTCTTTGCGACAAACACTTTGCCTTCGGTTCTGTGATAGAAGGTATACCCAATTGTTTCCTTAGGGTATCCTATGAAGACGCATTTCTCCGCTTTGGGTTCGAGCTTGTTGGGCATCAACTTCTTGACATAAGCTTCGCATCCCCAAACTTTAAGAAACGACAACTTAGGTTTAGCACCAAACCACAGTTCATACGGTGTCGTCTCAACGGATTTAGATGGATCCCTATTTAAAGTGAATGCAGCGGGTTCTAATGCATAACCCCAAAATGATAACGGCAGATCAGTAAGAGACATCATCGATCGGACCATATCTAATAGGGTTCGATTTCGGCGTTCAGACACACCATTGCGCTGTGGTGTTCCGGGTGGCGTGAGTTGTGAAACGATTCCACTTGCTTTGAGATGCGTGAGAAAATCATAACTTAAATATTCGCCCCCACGATCGGATCGTAGAAACTAAATCTTTCTGTTACGATGGTTCTCCACTTCATTCTGAAATTCTTTGAACTTTTCAAACGTTTCAGATTTATGTTTCATTAAATAGATATACCCATATCTACTTAAGTCATCGGTAAAAGTGAGAAAATAGCGATATCCACCGCGCGTCGAAACACTCATCGGTCCGCATACATCGGTATGTATGATTTCCAACAAGTCCATTGCTCACTCCATCATACCGGAGAACGGGGTTTTGATCATCTTGCCCATGAGGCATGGTTCGCATGTGTCAAATGATTCAAAATCAAGAGACTCCAAAATTCCATCAGAATGGAGTTTCTTCATGCGCTTTACACCAATATGACCTAGACGACGATTACCACAAATAAGTAGTATTATCACTATCTACTTTGCATCTCTTAGCCTCAATGTTATGGATGTGTGTTTCATCCCTTTCGAGATTTAGAAGAAATAAACCATTCACAAGAGGTGCATGACCATAAAAGATGTTACTCATATAAATAGAACAACCATTATTCTCCGATTTAAATGAATAACCGTCTTGCAATAAACACGATCCAGAAATAATGTTCATGCTCAACACAGGCACATAATAACATTTATTAAGGTTTAAAACTAATCCGAAGGTAAAACTAAGGAGAGCGTGCGACGGCCATCACATCAACTCTTGATCCGCTGCCAACGCGCGTCACCTCATCCCTCGCAGTAAGCCGCCGTCTATTCCTTGAGTTACAAATATTAGCAACCGAACCAAGATCAAATACCCGTGCACTACAACGAGGGCTAGTAAGGAAAACATCAATAACATGTATATCAAATATACCTTTGATGGTGCCACCTTCTTGTCCGCTAAGTACTTGAGACGATTCTTCCAAAAGGACCCTTGTCCTTGCAATAGAAGCACTCGATGTCCGGCTTGGGACCGGACTTGAGCTTCTTCTCGGCAGGGCAACGCGCTTCTTGCCGCCTTTCTTGAAGGGCTTCTTTGCACCTTTACCTTTCTTAAAGGAGGGCTTGTTGACCATCAACACATGATTATCCTTCTTGATGTCCACCTCCGCAGCCTTCACTTTGCGAAGAGCTCGGTGATCGTGTCGATGGAACCAATCTGATTGTGAGTCACTACAAAACTTTTGTAGCCGGGAGGAGTGATTGCGAACCTGTCAATCTTGAGCTCCTCTGGAATCTTGCGATCCAGTTGCTCAAAGGCGTTGAGTGTAGCCCGACATCTTAATGGCGTGCTCACTAACGGAACTCCTTCCTCCATCTTGCGCTTAAAGAACTTCTCGGAGATCTCATATCTCTCGAACGGGCCTGAGTCCAAACATGGTTTTCAGCTCCTCGAGAATCTCAAAGGGCCCGGATAGTTTTCAAAACGATTTTGAAGTTCGGTTCCATAGCAAACAACATGGTGCTCTTAATCACACCATAATCATCTTTGCGCGACTGATAGACAGCTTTCTCATCAGCCGGTGCAGTTGCAGCAGGGGGGTTACCTAACGCTTTCTCAAGGACATAGTCCTTTTGTCCGCCAGACAGAATGATTCTTAGATTGTGGAACCAGTTGGTGAAGTTAGACCCATTGTTTCTAAGCTTTTCTTTCTCAGCAAAAACGTTGAAGTTGAAGTTGGACTTGGCCATTGGATCTACAGTATTTGCAAGTACAATTTAGACTATGTTCATGATAAATAGTTCAACTTAATCAAATTACTAGATGAACTCCCACTAAATTCAACATCCCTCAAGTTGTTTAGTGAACACGATCCAAATTCACCACACCTAATCCGATCATCACGAGAAGAGATGTGGTTTCAATGGTGGACAACGAAGTGTCGATCATATCATTCATATGACTCATGCTTAACCTTTCGGTTCATGTGTTCCGAGGCCATGTATGTACATGCTAGGCTCGTCAAGTTAGACCCAAGTATTTCCGCGTGTGCAACACGGCTTGCACCGTTGTATGTGCGTAGAGTCTATAGCACCCGATCATCACGTGATGCTTGGACACGAAAAACTTTCGCAGCGGTGCATAGATGGGGAGAACACAGTTTTTATCTTGATCTTTAAGTGAGGAATCATCTTATAATGCTACCGTCGCGATCTAAGCATAGTAAGATACATCAAAGGATAAACATCACATGCATATAAATTTATGTGACATGGTATAGCCAATCTTCGCAATGATCTCCATCTTGTGTGTTAAGCATGATCTCCATCACTCCACCATGATTGCCTCCACCACGAATAGCAACTACAACTATTGCTAACTACTTAGCGATAAAGTAAAGCTATTACATGGCGTATAAGAAGTTGACTCGCAGGTCATACACAATTATAAAGACAACCATATGGCTCCTGCCGGTTGTGTACTCATCGACATGCAAGTCGTGAAACATTACAAAACATGATCATCGCATACAATATACACATCACATCTTGGGCCATACCATATCACAAAAAACACTCCCTGCAAAAACAAGTTAGACGCCTCTACTTTGTTGTTGCATGTTTTACGTGGCTTATGGGAGTAGATGCTAAGAACGATTCTTACCTACGGAAAGCCACAACGGTGATATTATGGTTGCCAAACTCCGGTGTTAATCCCATGACAACTATAGTGAGAGAAAGCGGACATCCACCACCGCATGTGTGGTACAAGCCACACGTCAAGTGCGGAGCCGGTCTCATGACGGCGTCGCGTAAGGTTGGCCTGGACCGCTTCAATCTCACTATCCGCGTCATAAGAAGAACACAAACAAGAGGCTTGCAACAGAAAACATCAACGCGCAACAACCATGTTATGCGTTCTACTCGTGAATCACATCTACGCATAGATCTAGCTCGATACCATTGAAGGGTTTCGCAAGATAGTAAATCAAATTTTCTAAGCGAACAGAGGAAAGGCAAGATCTAATCTAGGAGATGCAAACAACGAGAGAGATTGGATTAGATCTTCATACCCTTGAAGATTCGCAATGAACGTTCGCCGGAACGTGGGTGATGTAGTCGTGCGCTTCTCCTCCTCGCGATCCGATCCGATCTAGCACCACAAGTGGCGGTGCCTCCGTGAGATGCACACGCAGCACCTCGGCGTCTCCTCCTTCCTCGGACCAGCAAGTATGGTGGAGATGGATTGGATCTACAACACGGCGTGGTGTATTTGGTGGAGAATTTCTGCAGGCTTCACCCGCAAGCATGGGAGGAGAGAGGCAGCGGGGCTACTAGGGCTTGGAGGAGATGTGTAGGGGAGGCGACCAGCCCTCTATATATAGAGGGGGTGCGGCCAGCCCTGCCTCTCCTCCAAGCCTATCTATAGTTTAAATGATTTAAAATCTACCTTATCTAGATATTCTATCTCTATTTTAAACGATTTTAAAATTATCTAGAATAGGCTGGGCCCTATGGGGCCTTGTGCCCCTGGCCCAATGCTCCCTCATAGGCCCATGCCCTCCCGGAAGGTGGGACCACGTTGGACCCCTTCCTGAAGGTTCTAGAAGCTTCCGGTACAATACCGATTAACCCAGAACTATTCCGAACTCCAAAAACTGCACTGCTTTATATGAATCTTATTCTCCGGACCATTCCGGAACCTCTCGTGATATCCCGGATCCCATCCGAGACTCCGAACAAAAATTCATAAACCAATTATCCAATCTATCCTAGCGTCGAGACACGTTAAGTGTGTGACCCCGCGGGTTCGAGAATATGCAGACATGATCTTCTATCAATAATCAACAGCGGTCCAGGCACCCATATTGACTCCCACATTCATCGATGATCATATCGGATGAACCACGATGCCAGGATTCAATCAATCCCATATATATATTCCCTTTGTCTCGCGATATTTTACTTGCCCGAGATTCGATCGTCGGTATCGTCATACCTAGTTCAATCTCGTTCACAGCAAAGTACTTTACTCGTTCGTAATCCGATATCACTTTGTGATCAACTCCTTAACCACATGCTTGCAAGCGGTGTTGATATCGATTACCGAGTGGGCCCGAAGTATATCTCTCCGACTTGGGAGGGACAAATCCCATCTCGATACATACAACCCAACAGATACTTTCCGATCACCTGAGAGACACCTTTATGATCACCCTCTCATAGGATGACGTTTGATGACCTCAAAGCTTTCTTCCGATACCAGGGAGTTGTATTATCTCATGGTCTAAGGAATACAATATTTGACATAAGAAAAACTTCGCAAAGACGAACACGATGACACGATCTAATTGCTTCGCTTAGTTTGGGTCTATCCACCATATCATTCTCCAACGATATGATCTCATTATCAATTGACAACTCATGTCTATGGTTAGGAAACCTTAACCATCATTGATCAATGAGCTAGTCCATAGAGGCGTACTAGGGACACGGTGTTGTTCACAAACCACACAAGTATTAAAGTTTCCGCTTAATACAATTCTAGCATGGAATATAAACTTTATCATGAACAAGAATTATAATAATAACATCTTTATTATTGCCTCTAGGGCATAATTCCAATAGAATATACATTCATACTATGGAAAATTTCTAAGTCTGAGGACTTATGTTTTTCTTAAGAAAACAACTAAGTCAATGAATCACCTGGGTGGAATGGGACTTGAATGGTGGTTTTTGGTTGAGTGGTTCACAAGGCCCATGTTTATGGTTGACCTTGTGTATCTCACTTATGGATGGCCACCCAGGAACAAAGAGATTTGAGATGTCAAATGTTGAGAAGCTTCAAGTGCAACCACTTGGCATTATGGTCTCTGCCTGGATCATATAGGTTGCAAGAACTTAGCCATATGGACAGTTGGTGGTAGAGTTTGATAGGTTGGAGCGCGTCCATTTTGGTCTAAGGGAAGGCTTCTGAAAGATATTGTCTTGGGAAACCAAGTCTTGTGGGGAAAGTGCACCACCTCTATAGAGTGTAAAATCTAAGTACTTAGCCATGTCCCTGGTAAAGGACAATTTGAGCATCAAGACATGGAAGCAATCAAGAATCTCATCATTCCAATTTCAAAGTTAAAAACTTGTGGTTGAACAAGGGTTAAAGGATCTTCAATCTTTGATTGGGATAAATGTTTTTGTCAAGCAAAAACTTAGTGTTTTCAAAATGACAAGGAAAATCTATTTTGAGCAATGCAAGCCTCAACTCCACTTAGCCAAATGCATATAGATGATAGACTCCACTATACTACCATAGTATCACTTGCCAATACAATTCAAATGTATTGACCCTTGTGGCTGTAACTTGTTATGTTGCAGGTTTGATTGATTTAGTGAAGTGTGTTGATTAGGATTACAAAGTCTACAACCAACATGTCTGCTTGTGGCACTTTGAAGATGAAGGACCCCATGCTTATAGATATTCTGCTGCAATGTAATGTAATAGCCAAATGAGCTATGTAAGATGTAATAAAATTATGTTATTCCTGGTTATAAAGTTGTATTATGACCTTTGTTTCTTGATATTACATCTTAACTGTGGATGCTAGCTATTGATCCAGGGACTAGCATTGTAAACACAGGGGACTCTACCTTATTAAAGGTTGGGACCCTTACAACTACGGTCGGCATACTCCATATGGTCAAGTACCAGGACCCTTTGCAAGGTTCCTGCAGGAAAATGGAATAGTCGCACAGTATTCTATGCCGGGTGAACCTCAGCAAAACGGAGTAGCTAAAAGGCGTAATCGTACCCTTATGGATATGGTGCGCAGCATGATGAGCTATTCCACCCTCCCATTGGGATTGTGGATGGAGGCGCTTAAAACCGCCATTCACATTCTCAACAGAGTACCAAGTAAGTCGGTGCCCAAAACACCGTATGAATTGTGGACAGGCAGAGTCCCCTCTCTGCACCACTTGATGGTCTGGGGGAGCCCAGCTGAGGCAAAAGTTTTCAATCCAAACATTGCAAAGTTAGACCCAAAAACAGTATCTTGCCACTTTATTGGCTATCCAGATAAGTCAAAAGGCTATCATTTCTACTGTCCTAACAGATACACAAAGTTTGTAGAAACAAGACATGCAATCTTCTTGGAGGACGAATTGATGAGGGGGAGCACGGTAGCTCGGGAAATTGATCTTGAGGAGAAGAGGGTGCATGCACCTAATCCGATGACTCAGGAGCCATATTTCTCGCTACCTGTTGTGCCACCATCTACAACCCCTAAGGTTGTGGTGCCGACACCTGTTGTGACTCCACACGTGACAACAATGGGCAAAAGTTCGGAACCTGTCCATCAGGAGCCACTGAACAGACCTTGTTGCATTGATTGAGCAGCCACATATTGAAAATTTGCCTAAACCCGGGGCCAGAAATGAGCAAGAGTCTGATGAACTCAGAAGGTCTAAAAGAGAATGAAGACCAGCCATTTCCAAAGAAATTTACAAAGTCTACAACGTAGTTCATATGGAGGGTGATCCTACCTCATATGAAGAAGCCATGAGTAGCCCTCACTCAGCCAAGTGGGTGGAGGCAATGGAAGATGAAATGAAATCAATGAGTTCCAATAATGTTTGGGATTTGGAGGAAATTCCTAAAGGAGCCAAAACAGTAGGATGCAAATGGGTCTACAAAACAAAGTATGACTCCAATGGGAATGTAGAAAAGTACAAAGCAAGACTTGTGGCAAAAGGTTTTACGCAAAGAGAAGGCGTAGATTACAATGAGACTTTTTCTCCGGTCTCATGTAAGGACTCCTTTAGAATCATCATGACACTAGTTGCACATTTTGATTTAGAGTTACATCAAATGGATGTTAAGACGACATTTCTAAATGGAGATTTAGAAGAAAATGTTTACATGAAACAACCCAAGGGTTTTTTCATGGAGGGGAAAGAACATATGGGATGCCGCCTAAAGAAATCCATTTATGGGTTAAAGAAAGCCTCTAGGCAGTGGTATTTAAAGTTTAATGATACAATTAAAATATTTGGTTTCAAAGAAAATGTTGAGGACAACTGCATTTATGCAAAGTTCAAAAGTGGGAAATATATTTTCCTAATTCTGTATGTGGATGACATTCTGCTTGCTAGCAGTGATGTTAGTCTACTACTAGAGACAAAGAAGTTCTTGTCATCAAATTTTGACATGAAAGATCTTGGTGAAGCTTCTTATGTTTTGGGCATAGAAATTCATCGACATAGAAAGAATGGAGTGTTAGGACTGTCGCAGAAAGCGTATTGTGAAAAGATTTTAAAGAAATGCAATATGCATGCGAGTAATGCAACACCTGCTCCCATAGTCAAGGGCGATAGTTTTGGGAAATCCCAATGTCCAAAGAATCAATATGAGATCTGTAACATCCCTAAAATCATGTTTCAAACTCATGCATATCATCCATGCATCCATGATCATATGACCTTCATTTCAAACAAATCATTTCAAAACAGAAGCATATATGCTTATTATTTCATGTAAGATTGCTCTAGCCTTAATGCTATCTTCCAATGAGAAGAGTACCTTGTTTTGTTCAGTAAGGTCTGAATTCAAACTTAGGCACCTTCAAAAACTTGAGCATAGTTTTCAAAACAAAAAGAGTAAATAAAACCAATACTATGCCTATTGTAAATATCACATAAAGGCTTGGTTTTATTTTTATTTACATTTGATCAAAGTGTTTTGAATAAACAGTAGTGTTTGACACACATTTGAGTGCAAGGTTTGCAGTATAAAAACCTAGAGAAGATTTGAATTCAAACTCATTTGATTTGGATTTGAAAATCATTTCAGAAAATCAAAACAGAAAAAGAAAAGGAGAAAAGAAATAGAAAAGGGCCGACGCCACCTATCTAGCCCAACTAAGGATTCAGCCCACTAAGCCCACCCGGGTTCTCTCTCTCTCTCTTTCTCACTCGCAGACGAACCCACTGAGTGACTGACGCCAGGACCCCACCCCCTCTCAGTTTTTCTCGCTGACAAGTGGACCCTACGACCACGTCATCGTCTTCGTCAATCACGCTGCGACGCCGTCAACCGCCCGTTACTCGCCATCATCAAGGGCTTAATTGCCCTTGATTCCGCTTAATCGCCTCCCTTCTCGCTTACATAAACCCCTCTCGCATTTCCCCATTTCTCACCTAGCGCCACCTCTTCGCCACCAGGCTGCCTTAATCGCTCGTCGCCCGCAGACATGACGGCGCATTAATTAATCTTGAGTACTGACCGCCCCATGCCTCTAGTTCAAACCACCGTGACCAGAATGACCTTGAGCGTTTGCTAATGCCTTCCGTTTGCTTTCTCATGACCCAGAGCGACGTCTTCGTTCTCACCCGCGAGCACCTGAGCTGCCGCTCGACTCCGACGTGCGATTCAGGTAAAATGAGACCGCCCCTTGCCCCCTCTTTGATACAGTCTTGATCGCCAGACCCTTGCGCATCTCCTAAACCATCTGGCTCTTGCTAGGACGACGCAGAACCTCGGCAACGTCCTCGACAAA
The DNA here is from genome assembly GCA_023614405.1 of Avena insularis. Classification (NCBI taxonomy): domain Eukaryota; kingdom Viridiplantae; phylum Streptophyta; class Magnoliopsida; order Poales; family Poaceae; genus Avena; species Avena insularis. The sequence continues at coordinate 474,900,042 of CM042697.1, forward strand.
GAAGCGCCGCGCCGCCATAACCGGACGAGCTCCGGCAACCATCTCCGTGGCGCCTTTGCCAAACCACCGCCACCTTGAGCATCAGCAGCACACGGCGAGTCTGTAAGCCCTTCCCCTCTCCACATGACCTAGAACGCCGGTAGCAACTCTGACAGAGGCGCCGCCGCCAGCGCCGCCACTGGATGGTCAAAGTGCTGAGCGCCGTTAGATCTAGATCCTGCGGATACGATAGAACCTGAGCGAAGCGGTAAGATTGGATCTGAGCCACGTGATTAAGTTAGATCCAGCGGCTCAAAAGCGTGATCCAACGCGAAGCGGTACCGGCCAATCAGATTAAGAAGCGTGGCAGCAGTTTAGGTTTAAAAACAGGATTTGAATCTATTAGATGTTTGAATTTGTTTTAGCTATAACTTTTGATCCCCACGTCCAAATTTGACAAATTTTATATCAATGGAATCACGAGAGCAATCCCTTTCTAAATATGCAATGTCTTTAATATTTTGTTTCTGTTAAAATGGTTTTATTTACAGAAACATGTGTAGGGCTATTTTGAGTATATGAATTGTTTGAGAAATGTTTTAAGGTTTAAATAAATGTTGTTTGGCAAGATTTGAACTTGTTCATGAACCAGTACTGTACACTTGCTTTGTTGAGTTCTAAAAATCATCACATATCATATTGCATGCATTCATATATTTTTGTTTGTATATATTTTGTATGTGATTGTTGCTATGATTTTATGTGTAGATTTTGGTGCCAATAGTGATTGTGATTGTGAGGAGTGTAGCTACTCTCCAAACTACCAAGGCAAGTGGTGCTTCATGATATTTTTATCCCTATGTTTTCTACTAAGCATTAGAAATATTTTGTTAGACTTGCATGTTATATTTTGCTTATATGCCATGTTGGGAAATCCTAGTAGTTGTAGAATTGCTAGGAAATTTCTAAGTTAAGATGCTTATCTATGCCATGCTTAGCCTAGCTAGTAGCAACCAAGGGTGGTGAAATATACATGCTATGATAAAATATTTCTAAGTCTTTGGACTTGTGTTTTGCCTAATAAAACAACTAAGTTAATGAAACACCTGGGTGGAATGGAAGGATTGGTTTATGTTGAGTGGTTACACAAGGCCCATTTATATGGTTTACCTTGTGTATCTCACTTGTGGAAAGCCACCCAGGAACAAAGAGATTTTAGAGGCCAAATGTTAAGAAGCTTCTAGTGCAGCCACTTGGCAATATGGGCTCTGCCTGGATCACATAGGTTGCTAGAACTTAGCCATTTGGACATTTGGTGGTAGTGGGATGATAGGTTGGAACGCGTCCATTTGGTCTAAGGGAAGGCTTCTGAAAGGTCCTGTCTTGGTAAAAATCAAGGCTTGTCGGGAAAGTGCACAACCTCTGCAGATGGAAGAATCTAAGTACTTAGCCAAGTCCATGGTAATGGACAACTTGAGCATCAAGACATGGAAGCTATCAAGAATCTCCTCACCCCAATTTCTAAGTAAAAACTTGTGGGTGAACAAGGGTGAAGGTCTCCAATGTCTATTGGTGGTTCCTTGGGAAAAGTTTTGACAAAGAAAAACTTAGTGATTTCAACTAATAGGCAAAACCTATTTTGAGCAAAGCAAGCCTAAGCTACACTTAGCCAAATTGCATATAGTATCTAGTACACCAAAAATAATACTATGGTATCACTTGCCAATACTATTCCAATGTATTGACCCACTGTGGCTATAACTTGTGATGTTGCAGGTTATTCTGATAAGGATTAGGAGTCATGAGTCTACACTCAACATGTTTGCCTGTGGCACATGAAGATGAAGACTTTTATTTATTTACTTATTTAAACTCTTGTATTAGGCTTGTGGCCTTGGAGTTGTAAAGACTATGTTGTCTCTGGAATGACTGTAATAATGACCTTTGTTTCTGTGTACTTCATCTTAAACTGTGGATGCTAGCATTGATCCAGGGACTAGCATTACAATCACAGGGATCCTTTTCCTTTATAAAGGAGGGATCTTACAAGATCGATCAAATGAAGTCAGTACCATATGCTTCGGCTGTTGGAAGCTTACAGTATGCACAAGTGTGCACTCGCCCTGACTTAGCTTTTATCACCGGGGTACTCGGTAGATATCAAGAGAATCCAGGCATAGAGCACTGGAAGATGGTAAAGAAATCTTTGCGTTATGTGCAAGGCACAAAAGGCCTCATGCTAACATATAAGAGATCTGATTCCCTAGAGATAAAAGGGTATTCAGATGCGGACTTTGCGGGAGATAAAGACGACAGAAAGTCCACGACAGGGTATGTCTTTACTCTCGCAGGAGGTGCTATTTCGTGGAGAAGCGCCAAACAGTCGATAGTTGCATCATCTATGATGTATGCAGAATTTATAGCATGTTATGAGGCCATGGGACAGGCATTATGGTTAAAGAAATTTTTGCCCGACTTGAAAGTGGTTGACTGCATCAGCAGGCCACTAAAGATGTACTGTGACAACGAGCCCGCAGTATTCTATGCTCACAACAACAAGTCAAGTAATGCTACAAATTATATAGATATAAAGTATTATGTTGTGAAGGACAAAGTCCAGGATCAAACTATAAGACTCGAGCATATAAGGACAAAGGATATGCTTGCGGATCCGCTAACGAAAGGCTTACCACACAATGTGTTCAAGGAACACATAGCCGGCATGGGTTTAATAGGAAGCCTATGATTTCTGGACTACAGAGGCCCAAAAGTAACAGGATTTGTTTCAAAACACAAAGGTATATAGTGGTTGTATGATTCTATCGGCAATTGAGCTGAGACGATGAAACATGCTCTATGTATCGATCTGTGATGAAATAAGTAAAGTACAATGTTAAAAGTAAAGTCGAGATCTAGGGGGAGAATGTTAGATAGATCTCAACGTGACTGGGCCCAACGGCCCAGCATGCCCCTATCCGCGCCCTGATCGGGGGCGCCCAACCCTATCTGGTTGGTGGGCCCCTGTCGCCAGCGCTATATAAAGGAGATGGGGCCGGCAGCACGCCTCACGAGGTTAGCCGTGCCCTAGCCGCCTCACCTATAAGCCCTACCGATCTAGGCTTAGCGCTGCGCCGACGGGAAGCACCACCGCCGCCACACGCTCACCCACTCCCTTTCCCATGGCTGCTGACGCTGGCACTAGCTCCGGCATCCCCTCCGGTTCATGCTCGTCAAGCACAGGCGCAGGTGGTACCTCTCTCTTCCCCTCTCCCTCTCAGATCTCCCAGATCTAATCCTATAGTGCATCTACCGATAGTAGCCTAGATCTAACAGTCCCTAGTTAACCTCCCAGAAGAGGTGAACTTCATGAGTCACCGGCTGTGGCTTGCAGATGATTCTGGCGGCGTTCATGTGACCCATCTAAAGGACTTTCAGATTCGAATCTGGCTCCACAAGATGGATACCAATGGCGTCTCCAGCTGGTTCCTAGTGAATACCATTTCTTTGCGCGAGATATGTACTGATAATATGATACCAAGCTGTGTGTTCAAGGATGAGGAGGAATTTATTACGATGTATGCGGTTGGGGAAAATATTGAGTTTGTTTTGTTGGAGAAGGATGATGCCGTCTACATGTTTGATCTGGAACGCAAGACGGCAAAGCCGGTTTATACTTATCTCTATATGATGCCAAGCTATTTGCAAATATTTGCAAGTTCTAGGGTGGAATACCATTGCTTTTGCAAATATTTGTCTTATCTCTATACGATGCCAAGCTAATACTCCCGATATACTTTATCAGGTAGCTGAAACAAAAGGTGTCAAGAGCCTTAACTGATATAAGCGCAGAAAATGCAGATTACAGGCTGTCATAGTACCAACCAAACCCAGAATGTCCAACACTAGCAGTTTGTCAGGTGGCTGTAAGCTGATATCAGTAATACATTGTTTACTTATGCAGATGTTAGCCTTAACATGCTTGCTTCTGTATGCACTGACATGTGTTCGGATTTCTGTGACGTACTAGATGTGCACATGCTACTAGTGTTAGCCTTAACAAGACTGCTTATGTGCCTTGAGTTTAAGGGGTCATTTAAGTATTGTTTTGTACGCAGGGACCTGCATAGTATTTCGAGGAACAGCAGTCGATCTGTCATTCGATTTAGATAGAAAGAGTGTTAATGACAGAGGAGGGCCAAGACGAGGAAGCAAGGACCTGTACAGTTTATGCTTGGTGGGATATCAATGTTTCGAATAGTTCGTAGGACATCTTAATTGTCTTGTTCATTCTTGGTGGTAATAGATTATTAGAAGATAAACCACCCTAGAACTCAAGGAGGATAAACCCACTTGTGTTTTTAAAATGGGGTGATCTGGACGAATTTCACTAGATGAGTTAAAAGTGGTTCACTCTGATATTTTTATTCTCATGACTCGATAACTACGAACAAACATACCACTTAAAACAGCCTTTCGTCCCGCTTTATATAACTAAAGCCACAAGGGCCGAATCGATACAAGCTGATGAGGAGACCCTCTTACACAACAGATCAAAGAAAAACAAATGAAAGTTGCACGAAGAACCAACATTTGCCACTGAAGACACCGAAAACAAGACTAAGAGGATTGGAGCTCCAAGATGACGCCCCCAAACGGGTAACGACACATTGCGCCGCCATTGTTCTGATCGACGGTTGAAGGTTTTCACCCGGAGCTCTAGTGTGGAGAAGGTACCCACAAATGGCACCCCCGAGAGGGTTACGTGTTGGTACCGAAACACTAAGATTTCGCCCAAAAACCTTTGTACCATGCATGAGACCTCAGACTGCCTGTTGTCCCCTAGTTCGGCCTACACTTCATGATCTAGGAATTGATGCACCAACACCAGGACCCCCCGCTGCCCCGCTCTTCACCATCCTCATGGACGAAGGGAAATGGCACCACCACCGCCACGTCGCTCGCCGTAGAGTCGCACACGCAGTCCACTTTCGAAGGCCGCCACCTCGAGAATCCTTGAACTCACACCCGATGGACATCGACCGGCCTTGCGAGCGGGACGGGCGGGCGAAGGACCTAGGCGACACGTCGGGCTGGTGACGGGTGCGATGGGCGGGCGAGCGGTGCAGCGGGCGGGCGGGCGCGGGATCCCCTCGTCAGATAGAAGACGAACAAGGAGAAAGAAAAAAAAGTTTCTAGGAATATGCTGTGGTCTGTTTCGCCCCGGCTATTTCGGCGGTGAAAAACACGATCTCGACCCTTATACATGTTTTAAAGGACGAAATTTTAAAGGATCTTCTAAAGATGCTTTAGATTTTTTTAGCCAAAACCAAGCAAGATACAGCGTAGCAAGAACTCGTTTGATCGGCCAAGATAAGTCGTCTGGAAAGTTCCGAGAGTGATCTGTCGATGGCAATAATGGGACGATCTCGCATCATGGCAAGCAACCCCAAAATCTCCCACCCGGGTGGATCACGTGAAGGAAGAAAGAATAGAAAGCTTGACACCACGGGCAGGTGGGCCCTCTCCAAGATGTTGGCGGATACACCAATCATCTGCCCTTGCCGTTGTCGCGTCGCGCTGGTGCAGGGCTCCACCAGGATCCTTTGCGCGTCAGAGATGAGATGGACTAGTTCTGAATTCTGATATGCACGATTTTATTCATCTCGTTCGCTTTGTCACGCAGACGTGGCCGCAGAGGATCCGGCCGGCTGACGATATGACGGCATCCTGTTCGTCAGCCGTCAGTGCAGGGAATTGACGGTTGTGCCCTCCTGGTGCGGCGAGTCGACGCGTCCACGTCGGGAGTAAGCGTCAAGATTCTCCGGCCGGATCGTGACAGAACGCTTGCACTGTTGCTCGGGCTACTGTTACTGGACGAAATTACCAAAAGGGGCCACCTAGCATGCCATGGCGAAAGGAGAGTTTTGTCCGTTTCCAAAGCAAATTGTATCCACTGACAACTTCCAAGGAACATTTTTGATTCGCATGATTCCAAATAGTACTCTTTTCTTTTGATCTGCCAAAGAACGTTTGGGCTGAGACATCGTATCACATAGGTTTATAGATTGATGTCAGACTTATCAATTTAGATCTCAATTAGGCGTTCTTCCTTTTTGATCTTGGGATTTGCTCAAGTACAACCCTTCTACCAAACACGTAGAACATCAGTCCATACCCATATCCAAAACATTGTATATCTACGTGGATCGGGGTATGCCCACGTATAGCCATATGACAATCTTTCCGCACACGACCCCCCGAGCCGCCCAACCTCGCCTACGCCGATCACCGCCGCCGCCGAGGGACCACGGGATCAAGGCCGTCGCCGGCCATTGTCGCAACTGCCGCCGTCATGTGTCCGTCGTGTAGCCGAACATGTTCTTGGACTGTCCGTCGTGTTGCCAAACATGTTCTCGGATTGTCCGGCGGGTCAACTCGCCGTTGCCAAGTCCACATGTCGCCGTTGCGCCACCTCCAGACCTGGCGGCACACACTTATAAGGCCATGTCGATACGTGTTCTGGCCAGATCCACCTCAGAGTCACCGCCACCAGCTCGCCGGCCACGGCCATGGCCGACGGTGAGTCGGCATACAACCAATACTAGTATGCATACGTTTGCTAGAAAGACGTATAATTTGGTTGGGCTATACAGATTTCTACATGCCTACACATACCCGGTTAGTATTAATTATGAAGAGGTATCGGGCGATCACAATCGCCCTTGTGTTTGAGTTTGCCGAGTCTTATACGAGTTTGGGGGAAATGAGTTGTAGTGGAGCAAACCTCTTTGATCTTTGCGATATTTGCAACACCCTTTGCAAAGCCCCCCGTCTAAGCTAGTTGCTTTTTTCGGTGGAATCCTGCCCCTATCATCTCCGATTGCCATTATGCCGACCTTCGATTGGCAAAGTGCCAAACGCCATAGTTTGGTGCTTTTGCATGACGCCACACGTCAATCACCCCGACTTTTGTTCGTGGCACCTTTGGTTCCAACCTTGCATATGACCTCTTCTTTATTTCGTGACCTCCTTGCGACATGAGTCTCTATGGGCAGGTGATGGATCATGCCATGACTTCGAGGCAAACAACGACGACGATGACGAGACAACTTGGCGTTGCCAATAGGAACTTGCCAAATAAAATGCATTTGCCGTGGCCATTAATTTGTGATCGGCTAAAAGTTTGTTTAAAACTTTTCCAAGTAATTCATCTTGTTAAATTTTCGATTGCAAATTCCTAACCAAGCAATCCTACTTTTTTTTGGTCACCTTGGAGGGCTGAAGTAAGGCAAGTTTGAGAGCTGGCCGAACGCATGATTTTCAGGGGACGTGTTTTCTATTTTTTCAGGCTGGGTGTTTCGATTAAATATTCTCTAGTTAAAAGAATCAAGTTACGATAAGTTCTAGCCGCATGTGTACAACGCAATCCCTTTAGTGAAAGCGTGTACTACGACGCAATCCTGATAAAACGTTTTCCACAACGGGTGAGTGCCAAGCCATTTTCGAGCACTCGCTTTCTGGTTTGGATAGGCTCGTGCTAGTGGAGGGCACTTTGGGCATATTGCTAGCCAGCGAGACCTGTTTTAATTAGGTGGCAGATAGAGCTGGTTAGACGTTGACTTGCATCGCATCACCGGCTAATTAAGGTGATTGATCTAGCTAATCTCCTACCGGCGTCAAGGCCGTAAAGCTAATCTTTGTCTCTTTCTAGCTTTTTGTAATCAAAGAGGCTGTAGCTAGCTGGGTGACACCAGCAGAGAGCGGTTGCTTTCAGAAAAAACTTTTGTTATGGGCACTGAGGATTCAGTTGTCCTACCTTATTTATGATATATTTTGACTTGACACAGAATGGTCCATGTTTTTTTTTTTGAACAGATGGTCCATGTTAGGATGATGCTATAAGGAGCAATATAGCATCCGTTGGTTGGGGAGTTGTTTTCTTTGTTCCAAGAGTTTTGCAAAGCGAGCTATTTTAGTATTATTGGAACATGCATAGACATACAGAACGTGAAAGCAAATCGTCTCGGGTGGGAAAAAATGTTTTTTGAATGAGAATTCACAGAAACACACTCATGTAAATACTTAAGGCTTTCAAATTTGCATGGTAAGAATTCTGTTTTGCGTTAAATGTGAAAACTAGCTTAATGCTTATAATATATTTTTACTATGAAAACCTTAGGGGTGCTTAAAATTTCCTCAAGATGTAGAAATGTGTTTTTTTTTTGAAAGGGGTAGGGGTCTGGAAAGACCCCGATGCTGCAGTTTATTACTGTCGGTGGAGGTACAATTGCAGGACAACCCTCGGGAAACGAGAAAAAACAACAGAGCCCTGCAAATATACAAAGAAGACCCAAAGACAAAATCTAAAAAAGCAATCGGGTCCTAGCCTTCTTCCATCTCCTTCTCCACCACAGCTTCGTCGCTGCCGAGTCCGGCCGTCTGCACCACCACCGGGGACTACGCCACCTGGGGTGGAACAGCGGGAGCGCACCGTCTCGGAGCCGGAGAACCTCCAAATCGGCAACATAGCCTGGAGGAATACGACCCTGTGCCAGCAGCGTGGCAACCAGGGAGGGAGTGGCCACCCTATGGCCCTTGAGTTCGACGAACAGACGGAACCATGCCGATGAAGCGTCGTCGAAGAGGAACTCCCAGAAAAATGGAGCGGCTATCCTTCAGCTGATGTGGTCGCCGGCGGCCTTGCCGACGAAATATCGCTCCAGAGGGGCGCAGCACCAGTGCCTCCACGCCCGAAGCTGGCCACCATCGTCGCCGACACCACGCTCCAATCCTTCACTCCCTCGCCCCCACGGCCGGCCAAGAGAAGAAGTAGAGCGCTTTTTCTTTATGAAAATATACAATCATATAAAAGAGTCAAACATTTCCATGCATTTTTGCAGGATTTTTATGTTCCGAACTATGTATTAGAATTTATATGAAAATCGTCCCTCTGGCCAACCTAGCTAACACTATTGCCTTTGAGTAATATGCGGTAGAACAAAAACTTAGTAGCCGCAAAAAAAAGGAACAAAAATGATAAGTATCACTTAGTTATGGCAATTTTTGTTAATTGTCTCCGATATGATTGATTGTGCATGTTGTTGTGGTCAAGGATAATTCTATCTACAAATCAAACTCTCATGAGATGGAGAATCACTAATTGATGCACTTAAGTGTGCATGCATGGTCCTATCCCACTAGAATAATTACTCGCATGTATTTTCAAGTGCCGAAGAAGCCATAGTTTTTGAAATATTATTGAAAATTGAATTTCAATATTGGCTACTTAGCAACTTAGTTTATAAAAAAGAGTACAACATAAAAATAACGCGCAATCACATTGACCTGTGTCCACACACACCCTCAAAATGTCTAGTGAATGCTACAATCTTGCAATTTAAATACTGACAAATTAATCACAAGCATGTCGATATCAACCGCACATCATCATCCATTGAAAATACCCACCTTAGTTAGTCAAACAAGACTTCAAGGAAGGTGTTTGATTATAAGCTAAGCTCTTGTGTGAATGTGATAACAATCCAACGGACATGCGTACCAAACATTGCGTTTGGCTCACTGGGTCATTTTGTTGTATGAATGTAATGATAACTCATCAAGTAGACAACCCTCTATTGCGATATTTGTTACACTTGATATTAGAAGATACTTAATAGATGTAAACACATATGAACATAGTATAACATATCAAAGTAAAATAAGTTTTTGCAGGTAAATGTAATTATTTTACATTTTAATTTCTTATATTAGAAATATTTCAACAATAACCCCACAATTGGAATTTAAAATATTTATTTGATAAAATGGAGATACTCTAAAACTGTGTTTGTATTGAAGGCATTTGACTTTATTAACACCAAACTTTGATAATGCACACTTAATCATGTTCACATACAATAAAAAGTTAATATTTAAGGTTCAAAGCTAAAGCTTGTATAATAACTTGTTAACATATATAAAATACATAAATATAAATAAGTATAAATATTTAGTAAAAATACTAGATGGCCTAACTAGATCATTAGGTTTATGTGGTTGCATTGACCTTAATGGTAAAACCATCTTCTTTTTCCTTCGTAGATAAGATTATGTCATCCCAATGCGTAGTACTCCCTCCATTTCAAAATATAAGATGTTTTAGGTTTGTGAAGAGAATGTATCTAGACTTATTTTAGTGTATAGATTCACTCCAAACATGAATGAACCTATACACTAAAAAAAAGTCTAGATACATTCGTTTCACAAAGCTAAAACATCTTATATTTTGAAACGGAGGGAGTAAAAGATTTGTTGAAGAAATATCTCCATATGTTATACATAGTTAGATATGTTATTAATTATTTTATGTGTTTGTTATACGTAGTATAATGTAAATATGTGTTTATATTCATATAAAAAATTTACATCAATAATTTTATGAAAATTTTGTTATCTTTTCATTTGCACACATGTGATTGAATCGATTGTGGAGTGGTTTGACATGTGAAAACCCATGTGCATGTGTAAAATTGGGGTATAAATGCATGGTACCAGCTTTTGAAAATGCATGAAAATAGTTTATGTTATATGGCCCCTACTAGAACAAGTATGGTGTTCAAATTTTCCCAAGGTGTATAAATGATTTTTCTTCATGAAAATATACGAGCATAAAAGAGAAACAAGAGGAGCGATGTGTATTTGCACAATTTTTTAATGTGTACGTATGTTTAGATTTTACCATGCAGGTCGCCCTTCTGACCTACAAAGCCAACACTCTTAGCTTTGACTGCTATGGCGTAGAACCATAGGCTCATATCAGTATAGTAGTATACGAGATAGGAATCCATGGTGAGATCCCAAGAGCCAGAAAATTTCAAAAAAAATCCATATTTAGAAGTTTCTAGAAAATCCGATTATTTTACAGAGGTACATACATACAATTTCTATCGGCGGGTAAACTTTCGCTAAAAAAATATGATGTATTTTGGAGGACACAAAAATCACGAAAATGCGGCTCTTAGTAGGCATTAGAAAAATCGCTTTTGGTCTCACACATTAGTTATTTTTTTGTAGGTCGCATATGAGCACATAATTCAATTAAATTTTATACGTGCATGGTAAACATTCGTGCTTGCATATTTCTGTCTGAACTTTTTGAAGTGAAAAAACGAGGTGTTCCTTTTCTATTTACCAAAATGGACTACATGTAGCCTGCCCACCCTTTGGAGTTTTCGATGGTGGCGTGGCATATCTAGTTGAACTCGGCTATGAAGAGATTTATGCGCCAGTTGATTGGGGCGTGGATTGTCCAATGCGGTTCTTCATGCGAGTGACTCAAAGTCCGCTGACCTTACGTCGTATAGAATCTGAATCGGTTGGCTGCCCTGCCTGAACATATATACTTCCTCCGTTCTAAAATATAAGATGTTTTAGGTTTGTGAAGAAAATGTATTTCGACTTTTTGAGTGTGTAGATTCACTCTAACCCTAAGCGAACCTCCATGCTAAAAAAAATTTAGATATATTTACTTCACAAAACTAAAACATCTTATATTTTGAAACAGAGGGAGTATATAGGTGTGTAGTTTTTCGTTATCTTTCCACGCAATAATTATCACATCTCTACCTATATTTGGCTTTTTCGCCGTTTGAAACTTTTGACTTCCTATAAAGTGACGCAGTTTTATCTCTAGATGTATCTACACACTAAAACATGCATAAATACACGCGTGCCTATACAAAATTTTATTAGTAATACTCGCTCCATTTACTAATATAAGACATTTAAGCTTTTCTCCAACATGTACGTATGTAGACATGTTTTAGTGTGTAGTTTCACTTATTTTAGAATGTATTTAGTCCATGTTAAAATAACCTAAATATCTTATATTAGTTAACAGATGGGAGTACTTAATTTGAGAGGGAGGGAATATATGTATCTATGATGACTATTCCTTTGTCAAATACGAACTACAAGAAGGTAGGAGTACATATTTGGCAAATGTGAGGGTGTCTACTGTACGTATGTATGACCACGTACAAACAAGATTCACCATGGCGAGTCTACCACGAACGGAGGCCGGTTCTATTCTGTTATTTAGAACCAAAAGATACTGGATTCTGTTTCGGATATAGATCCTGAAAGGAGGAGAAATGCTGAAATGCCAATGGATCTCTGTCTATTCTCTAATTCATCGATCCTGTAGTATCCGTTTTTGAAACGTCGTCCATCCGCTTGGTTGCAAAAAAAGTACTCCCTCCGTCTCCAAATAGATGTCTCAAATTTATCAAAATTTGGATGAATCTAGACACCATTTAGTATATAGATTTAGGGTTAATTATTGGTTTGCTACTAGAGACCGTCATATGCTCAGTTTTGCCATTAGCGTGAAATGGTGATCAGTTTTGCCATTACTTCGGGCGCATATGTTATAGTGAGGCCAACCGGCCAGTTTAAATAAGCATAACAAATTTAAAAAAAAATCAAAAAAATGAAAAACCCGCGTACATAGTCTTCTTATGTCTTATACTAACGATTCAAGTTGATAAACAAGGTCTATATACATTCAAACAAACAATTCATGAATACGTGATAAATAAGGTCTACATACATGAAAATATGAATTTTTTGTTTGAATGTATGTATATCTTGTTTATCAACTTGAATCATTAGTAGAAGACACAATAAGACTATGTGCACAGTTTTTTCATTTTTTTGATTTTTTTTTAAATTTGTTATGCTCATTTAAACTGGTCGGCCTCGCTATAACAGATGCGCCCGATGTAGTGGCAAAACTGAGTACCATTCCGCGTTAGTGGCAAAACTGAGCATATGACAGCCTCTAGTGGCAAACCAATAATTAACCCATAGATTTATTCAAATTTTAAAAACTTAAGATATTTATTTTGGAATCGGAAGGAGTAGTTAGAAATGCGTATGAATATACAATACTCAGAGTCTTGGAGTGTATGACCCGAAGAAACGGCACGGCGATCTCGCTCTTAGTCCCCCGACCATTCATCACACTAATCCACACCATCAGATCTAGGATACGATCGAATTAGTACCATATCATCGGTTGGCTCCCCCGAAGAGCCAAGCCCAAACCAGCTAGCCGATCAAGCGGGGAAATGAACCTGACGCCCATATCTCCCTGTCGATCACATGCACCAAATCCCCTCCGAAAATCCCACTGTATCTCACTGCCCGATTAAGATGATCAAGGTATCGCATCACCGGCAAGTTAAGATGATCGAGGTGTAGCTAATCTCATAACCGAGCAGTTGACGGCGTCAAGTCCATAAAGCTAATCTTTGTCTCTTTCCAGCTTTTAGTAAGCATAGAGGCTAGCTAGCTGGGTGACACCAGCAGAGAGCGGTTGCTTTCGGGGAAACTTTTGTTATGGACACTGAATTGAAGATGCAACTGTCCTTCCTAATTTATGATTTGACTTGACTTGACAGAATAGTCTATGTTAGGATGATGCTATAAGGAGCAATATGGCATCCAGTGGTTGGGCAGGTCTTCTCTTAAAGTTCTTTGTCCAAAAGTCTTTGCAAACCTAACTATTTTACTCCCTCGGTCTCAAAATAGATATCTTATATTTTTCAAAATTTAGATGAATCTATATATTAAATAGTGTCTAGATTCATCTAAATTTTAATAAATTTGAAACATCTATTTTGAGACGGAGGGAGTAGTATTTGAAACATGCACGCACATATATGAGCCTACCTTGTGGTTTTTTTTTTGCGAAAACTTGTGGTAATTCAATGGTGCACTCATGAAAACAAGGTGTTCCTTTTAAATTTCTTCTAAAGTGACATTCGGGTGAAAAAATTATCTTCTCAATCAGATTTAAAAGAAAATTAGAAATGGAAATAATCTAGGCTTTTGAAATACCATTAGAAGAAATTTTGTCTTCCTTGCGCTTAAGTTTTCTCAAGGTGTAGAAATGTGGTTTCCTTGAGTCGGACATGTACTTGCATTTTTGCATGTTTAATTAGTAGCTATGTTTTATAATTTATCTGTAGATAGTCCATTTAGTTTACCTAATTTTTTCTGAATGGAATGCGGTAGAAGAAGTCCCTACAATGATTTGTTTTTTAAATAATAAGAATCCAAATCTGCGTCTGTGAGGACTTGAACATGCTGGCTGGACTGTACATCCACTTTCAGAACCAAGTGAGCTAGCTCAATTCTTATGCCCTACCTAGCTAACACTCGTCTTTGAAAATTTCATTATTTACTAATAACTGGGACCAATATGGTCGATTGTGCATGTTGGTATGGTCGGGGGCTAATTCTATCTCCAAATGTAACTCACACGGGATGGGGAATAATTGGGTAATGCACTCAGTGTTCATGCACGGTTCTAGCACAATAAATTCCATTGCCCACCCAAATTTTCGAGTACCCGATCAATCACAGTTGTTGATATATAACTAAAAACTGAATTGTCATATATTAGGTAGGCAATACTTTCTTTATACACCGAGTACAATATAGAACAAAAAAAAAAGAACATTAACACGTGCACACACACACACTCTCACAATATCTAACAAATACCAGGGTAACGGAACTTCAATACAAACAAATACATCACAATATGTCTATATTTACGGTATATCATCACCCATTAAAAAATTCACCTTAGAACATGACGTCTAGCTTGTGTTGTTCTAAGTTAGTTTCTTGTCCTCTATTTTTTTTAGTTTGTTGTGTGAATGTGATAATAATCTGATAGACGTTTCAAACATTGTAGTTGGCTCATCAAGTCTGCTTCTTGTATGAATGTGATGATAACTCATCAAGACTACCCTACTAGACAAATCTCTGTGATATTTGTTATACTTACATGTTCTCCAACCATTTATCAAGATACTAGAAGATACCAAATATATGCAAACACATATAAATATAGTATTGTACATCAAAGTGGCATAAATTAAATTGTAAAAAATGCGAGATTTCCATATTTTATGATTTGCTTAGATTAGAAATGTATAGGCAATATCCCCTTTAGTACAATTTTAAATTAACATTATTTTTGATAAAATGGAGTTCAACTTTAATACTGGTGTTTGTAATGAACACATTTGACTTGGCTGACATGAAACTTTGTATTTTAATAGTATACACATAATCATGATTTAATATGGTTAAATATAATACGTTAAAGGTTTATGCTTGGAAGCTAAATATTGCATGAGGGCTACGAATAAGTAAAATTATTTAGTATAAATAATTAATATGGATTAACATAAAAATAATTTGATTTCAACGATAAGTAGGAATATAGAGGGAGGTTCAAAACATGTGTTCTCACAGAAAACAAAGTCTCATATCACTATATGAGTGTACCCAAGAAGAACATGCAGTCATCTGACCGAACTAGTTTAAGTCAGAATATGAGTAGCTTAATAGTTTTCATTAAGCTACTGAAACTTAGATTTGTAGTATTTTTATTTGTATTTTTTCATATTATATCTTTTTAGCGATTTTGCTTTTGTAATGTTAAAAACATTTATGAATCATAATAAATTTTGCACTACTAGGAAAACAACAATAGGTAATTCAGACATCCATGGCGCACATGGTTAGTAGTGTTCCACGGGTAAAGTAGCCGCGACGCATAGTTGGGAAGTGCCGTACCGGTAAGTCGCATACCCGTGCTCCACCACTACGTGTGAGCTAGGGCATAGGTTGTCGCATGCCACTTACCCGTAGGACACCACATAGTTGTGCACCACGGGTATGTTTTCTACCCGTGGCTGCTCTACGGGTAAGTGGCCTGCACTAACTCCACCTCCTGGATCGCCTTTTAAGTTTTGTAAAAAATAAAAAACCTTCAAATTTAAAAATCCTTTCACACGTAGGTAGATAATGTGGTCTAGTTTATAGGAAAATTAACAAACATGAATTTTCACTTTTTTCTTAAAAAAAGGTCATGCCACAATAAAACGGCCATAATTTTTGCATACGATGTAAAAAAGTTTAATATATCAAAATGGCGAGAACGAAAATGCGCATCCCTCGCAACCACCTCTAGCATTTTAGCGATTTTTTAGATTTCAAAATTCAAAAAGGATAAAAAGTTACAGTCAAAAGATCGTTTTCTCCTGTAGAAAAAAAGTGAGGCCACTTACCCGTAGCGCACCACCATGTAGTGCGCCACGAGTAAGTTTGGGCGGGATTCGAAATTCGAGTCCATCCGGCCACCTATCCCTCTCCTTTTTCCTCCCATTCTTCAACTTCTCCTCTCATTCTCCTTCCTTTTCCTTCTCCCTCCTTCTCCTCTCCTCCTCTTCTCCTTCTCCTTCTTCTCTCTCTCTGGCCTCCTTCCTCCGGCCTCCTCCTTCTCCTTGAAGTGACAACGACAGCGACCTTCTCCTCTGGCCGCCACCACTTCCTCCTCCTTGCAGTGACAACGATGGCGACGTCCTCTTCCAACCGCCACCACCTCCTCCTCCTTGAAGTGACAACGACGACGACCTCCTCCGACCGCCACCTCCTCCTCCGTCCGCCACCTCCTCCTTGGCCCGACACCTCCCGCTCGAGAACTAGCGCGGCCACGGCCTCCCGCACCTCCCTGAGGTGGTAGGTTGTGGCTGCGGCCACGACCACCATGCTCCGGCGAGGCGACACGACGACAGCGATGCGCGAACTCGATTGCTTTTGCAATTCAAAACAAGGGTGTTTTTTACATTTTTTTTTGTTTTTCTAAAAACATAGTCGTGGCACACCTCGACCCCCTTCCTGTTTACTCGTAACGCACCAGATAGTGTGCTACGTGTAAGTTTTAGCTGTGGCGCGCGTTTAGTGGCGCACCCCTGGTGCATCACGGATGGACAAAACATGTGCGCCACAAACATGCTTTTTGCTAGTAGCGTTGTTTGCATTTATCCATGGTGAACTATTACTTTGTCGAACACAGAATGCTACTTGTTATGATTTAATTCAAGTTTTAGCTTTAACATATCGTAAAGTTTTACCCTCAAAAAATATATATTAAAGTTTCATCAAGTTATAGAAAAATATTGCAACACTTATAACACAAACTTAGCTTCATTGGATTCATAATATATATATATATATATACATTTTAATATGGAATCGAGGGTGCAGCTCGGAGTACATGTAGGACGTTGTATGCCGGACGTACGTACTCAAGAGATTGAGAGTATTAGCAAAGGGTGGGGGCGACGGCAGCGAACATTTTCCCCGTAGTGAACTTAGATTCATTAGATTCATAATATGCTTGGATTCATTAGATTCATAATATGCTTGGATTACTACTCAAGAGATTCAGAGTATGCCGGACGTACGTACTCAAGAGATTCAGAGTATGACCCGAAGAGACGGGACGGTGATTTCTTTTTCTCGGTTTGTCGCCGGATCATTCATCACAATAATCCAGGATCATTACGGCGAGGATATGCTGGGATTAGTCCCCTCCTAGCTATCGATTCGCTTGGCCGAAAAGCCAACCGATCCCAGCTAGATTGCCGAGCGGGGAAATGAAATGAATCTGACGCCGATATCTCCCTGTCGATCACATGCACGCACCAAATCCCCTCCGCCCGGAAATCCCACTGCCCGATTACGCTTGGCTCCCAGCCCACCACGTGCACCGCCCCGCCCACGTCGCCCTCCCCCACCCACTATTACATCTCCCCTCCGCCCATCGACAGCACCTTCAATTCAATCAAACTTCCCGGCCGGCCCTCCACTACTACCAGTCCACCACCACCACCATCGCTAGCTCCCGCGACAAGCAAGCAAGCATCTCACGAGCCCGCCATTGCCTGTACAAGCTAGGATGATGGAGCTGCGCAAGTACTGGGGCGTGGGGGGCCGGCGCTGCGGGGCCTGCGAGGCGGCCCCGGCCGCCGTGCACTGCCGCACGTGCGCCGGGTACCTGTGCACGGGGTGCGACGCGCGTCCGGCGCACGCCAGGGCGGGCCACGAGCGCGTCTGGGTGTGCGAGGTCTGCGAGGTGAACCCGGCAGCGGTGACCTGCAAGGCCGACGCCGCCGTGCTCTGCGCCGCGTGCGACGCCGACATCCACGACGCCAACCCGCTGGCGCAGCGCCACGTGCGCGTGCCCGTCGCGCCCATCGGGTCCCCCGAGGCGGCGGCCGTGGCCGCCGAGGCCATGAACATGTTCGCCGCCCGTCCGGAGGAGGACGCGCACCACGATGGCATGGCGCAGCACGAGCAGGTGCACGCGGCGCTGAACCTGAACGTGGAGGCCGGCAAGGAGGGCACGAAGCAGATGGACTACCTCTTCTCCGACTTCGTGGACCCCTACCTCGGCCTCGACTACCAGCGCTTCCCCCACGCCGACAGCGTCGTACCCAGCGCCGCAGTCCTGGTGCCCGCCGTCGAGCTGGACTTCGCGTGCGGGATCGGTGCCAAGCCGCCGCCGCCCTCGTCCTACAGCTCCTACACGGGCACTACCTCCGTCGCCCACAGCGTGAGTTCCTTTCCCTTGGCACACCAGGCTATTCCGTGCTTCCGTAGAATAACTTTATCCTGACCGTACACGTATCCATCTATTTACAGGGCTCTTCGTCGGAGGTCGGCGTGGTCCCGGAGGCCACCTTCGTCGGCGGCGGCATCGGGAGCTTCGAGCTCGACTTCACCCGGCCCAAGCCACAGTCCTACTTGCCCGCGTACACCACACCGCCTCCGATCCACAGTGTGAGCATGCAGCAGGTGTCGCCGGTGGACAACACGGGGTACCTGACGGTGCCGGAGCGGGCGGTGCCGGTGACGGGGGAGGACAGGGAGGCGAGGCTGATGCGGTACCGGGAGAAGAGGAAGAACCGCCGGTTCGAGAAGACCATCCGGTACGCGTCCAGGAAGGCCTACGCCGAGTCGCGGCCGCGGGTCAAGGGCCGCTTCGCCAAGCGCGCCGACAACGACGCCGACGACATGGACGCGGAGGCCGCCGTCCCGTCGTCCTACTTGCTCGACTTCGGCTACGGCGTCGTCCCGTCCTTCTGATCTATCTCCCGGCCGGCAGCGTGGCTTGGCAGTGCGTCGCGCCTTGTACCATTGATGTACAGTACGTGGGAAGTAGCCCGCCAGACCCATTCGATCGTATCGACGTAGTCTTGCTGAGCTAGCTCGATCGAGCTAGCGCTGTACACTAGTAGTACGTACACTCGACTAATATGCTCTTTTATTTTGGGATCGATTCAGTAGTAGTATAGCCGCCTCGAGTGAATCATCAATCATGAGTCAAATTATGGTAAATCCGTGTTTACTAATAATCCCGGCCGATCGATCTGGTGATCCTGCTCCTGTGTCCAAATTTGGGTTGGAACCATACTGGGCCAACAGGCCGGCCTGCCTAGCTTTTATTGTGCCTAGCAGGGCACGTCCACCACAACATGTTTAGCTAACGGCACATGGGCTTGGCCCTCGAGGCCCAAACACGGCTTCTTAAATAAATGGGCCAGCCCATGACACTTTAAAGAGATGCCAGTTTGTCTCTTTTAGAATATTTTTTAATAATTTTTTTTAAAATAGATAAATATATATAATAAAAATAAATAAAAGGCTTAACAGGCCGTGCCATGCCGGCACATGGGCTTGGCCTCGAGGCCCAAGCATGGCCCGATCTAGGTCGCGTGCCAGACATGGTTTGTTAAGTGGCGTACCGTGCGAGTCCATGACGGGTCGGACACGTATACCTACGTGCCGGTCCACTAAAACACGGTCCGATGGTTGGAACTAAACTTGAACGAGGTACACAACAAGATAAAATCAAAACCAGAAATAGCGTGCATGATGCATTTTGGTACTCACGCACGCTGTTACATAGAGAAGTCCCGTTCTAAATTCCATCAGCGCGAAAGAAAAATAATACTTTCAGTTCTAAATTAATTGACGCAGTTTTGTCCCATACACATGTATCCATACACTACGCGTCTACATACATGCATAGTTAGAAAAATTTGCGTCGATAATTGGAATAAAGGGAATACTCCACAATGAGGGGTAGTTATAATTTTAAGAAACTTTATGAGCAACAATTAAATGTATAATTTGTTTGGTCAACATAATGATATTATACTTAGACGTGGTTAAATGTGTTACATCGAAAAAGCCCTAGCTGCCACCTCTAGCCAGACCCCTTGCCTAGCGCCAACTCCAGCCAGACCTTGGTCATCGTCGCGAGTTGTCTCCATGGTCGGCCAATGATGGCAGCTCGTGACTGTGGACCCGCACATGTAACATCTTAAAATTTTCTCAACTGTGTTTAAGACATTATGAATTTTGATTGGGAAATTTTTGTATGAATTTAAACTGGATTTTATTTTAACCATCTGAATTTTTAGACATTAAAAATATTCCCCAACCATTTAATATAATAAAAATGTGTGAGAAACTATCAATTTAGTTTTATTTGGATTTTGGTGAAATATATTATTTTTCAAAGCATGCCCAAAACTTTTGTACACATATGTGGAAAGTACCATATTATTTCTTATTTAAGTATTATTTGCCTATTTTAATATTTATAAATAAATTAGGATTTAAAAAAACCCGATAATACATTTTGGGGATTTATCAAAAGTCAAAAAACCTATATAAAATTATATTTGCATGCAAACAAGTTTTCCAAATCTTGGCTTATTCTTGTTTTCTAGGATTTTTAGAAAATCTTTGGAAATTATAATAACCAATATGATTTTCTAGACATGAAAATTGTTTAGGGAATTCTTTTCATTTTCATTTAAATTATGTATTCATATATTATTTCTGGACCGCTCGATTTTGATCCAACAATCCACAGCCATCCCTCTCACTTAACCCGACCCAACCCAATACAAGGGAAACTGGCCTTGAGATTCGTATTTTTTTAAAGAGAATATATTAACGCCAAGCATATATCAATTACGCCTGGCCTTTCTAAGCGTAAAATATCAAGAAAGGCAGATGCGGATACCAAAAGAAAGCGAAAAGGAAAAAAGAAAACTTTTCTGCCGAACTAAGTAGCGAAGAAGCAAGTACTACCACCACTAATGGCAACACCTAGACTACGGAAAAGCTTCTCCAAGAACGACATAACCATAAAGGAAATAATGCATAAACACTGCTGTCATATGATTATCAGATCATGGGTTTTCAGCCTGAAGAAAGTACGTACAAACTCTAGACAATGCCTTCAACAAAAAGACAAATAGAGATCTGTCATTGCTAAGTATAACCAGTTAGTGGCGAAGCTAGGGGGACAGCAGGGCCCTGGACCCCCCCCCCCTTATTAGGTTGTTCAATATGAAAGAAAATTTTACTTAAGGCTTGTTTGGACACATTTGTTTTGGAGGAATTAGCTTAGTTGGCCCCCGTAAGTGAAAAATATCAGCTTTGGCCCCCTCTAACCTGCAATCCTGCCTCCACCACTGCAACCAGTGATGGTTAGACCTAATGTTCTTACCCAAGAAATTGAGGCTTGGTGCCCAAAGAACACTACCAAGAACAAAGTCCCTCTATCTTGCCGCCCCCGCTCAAGGAGCCTGTTTAAAAACACCTATTATCCAACTCATAGTCTTCAACACATCTAAAATCTTGCCCTCGTCTTGAAATCTCGAGCTCAGCATGAACCATCGAGATCCTTTATTCATCTAGGCACAACCATCTTGATATTCCCCATAAATGTCAACACCACGTAACACAACAAAGATTCTATGTCGGCATACCTGCTGATGCCGATAAAAGTCGCAGGTCCTCGATATGTGCCTCCTCAAATCCACACAAAAGATTCTCCCATGATGTGGTAGTTCTGCCAAACAAGGAGGTGCACATCTTTGGCCAATCAAGCCTTCGATGAAGCCGATGGGAAGTTTGTTCTCTTGTACCAACGAAGAACTCACCATCCTCACACATGCATCATTGACCATCATGTGTGATCGCTTGTGTATGCAAGGCTGCAACGCGAGGATAATGTTGATGTATGGGGTGCATCTGGTGCTGCAGTGCCACACATGTAAAATTGGAACACATATGATGCTGACATCATGTCGAGTAAGACCCAAGGAGCATGGTGGAGCACAACGGTGTTGACCATCCTAACCATGGATGCATGTGCAGGACACCACAGTGTGGTCCCAAGGTAACTTAGCTGCCTTGGCGTCTATCGTGCTCCAGATCGGTTGTCGATGAAATTGGATTGGACGCAACTAGAACAAAGTACATGATGGTGGCTAGATCGAGGAATATGGCGAAAATTGCTAGGGCTGGAGAAATATGACGACTAGGATATACCGCGCTGCTTCCATCCACCATTGATGGAGTGGATATACAAACCCAACACCTAGATTCTAATCCTCATAGATGTGAACTTAGGTTTCTTGTTTATACGTGAGGACTAAGCTCTCCCGATACTCATGCAATTTAACCTGAGGACCATGATTGATAATTTATTAACTCCTTCTCGGCAAGCTCAACACGAGCCATGTCCCTATGGTCTCCAACATCATCCATCGCCTCCCAGTTCTGCTCATGAAGATCCTCCTAGATCTTTGATTGGTGGCGGTTCACTTTGATCAGCCGGAACAAGGATTCTTGAGTTATGGCCAGGACCTCCTTCTCAGCCACTAGGGCTCCTCCAAGACAGACTACCTCCCTCACCAGGGACCTGCGGTTCGCTGAGTCCAGGTCAAAGCCCTTCAGCACGCTCTCCATCGTCACTAACACCCGGTGACTCTGCTCAAGAATGTGAAAGTAAGGATTCAACAGGAAAGCGATATGCACATAGTATAAAGGGTGGGAGATCAATGTTGAGATATGAAATTTGGGGGGAAGGATAGCTCCCTTACCATTTTTCTCATGGACTCATGTTCAGCGGAGGGGATTGTTGCTAATGGGACCTTCATTGCCCCGACTGGCAAAAGGGCAAGAAGAAGAAGACCGTGCATAGAGGTCCTAGAAACAAAGAAATTAAAGATTAAGATTCTCAGCGGCAATGGCAGAGGAAGACGAAACCCTTGGGGGAAGTGACGCGGGGTGTTCACGTCAATTCCCATACTTCATGAACTTGGGTTTAAGGAAGAGGTGTGCACCGGAGATCTTGTTCGGTTACCATACAAGCAACATGGTACACGAAGTTTACCTAGGTTCAGGCCCTTGGAGGGAAAACCCTACTCCTGCTTGTCTGCTCTTGATTATCGGCAAAACTGAGGATTATAGGGGGGTGCAGATGAGATCTTCCGGATGTGTATATGCTAGGGTTTCGGTCGTCTAGATCTATTGTGATAGGTTGAGATCTGCCTCCTCGTTGGACCCTCCTAGCCTTTATATATGGGGAGGCTAGGTCTCAAGTACCAATACGAGTTGGTTACAAATTGGATTCGAACTTCATTCTTGAGCTTTCCTTTTCTTGAGTGCTTGGGAGTCCGTGTACATATGGCTTCATACCTGTCAAACCGTCATAGACTTTATGGACCTTGCTAGGTCATCGAGTGGACATTCCGCTAGGACAGACCAGATAGTCCAATAGTAGGTGCCCGTAGGGAATACCTATGTTAGTAGCCCCCGAATGTCTAGGTGGAGACTTGGATGTATTAAGCCATGCATTAGGATGTCAGAGTCGACAGTTGTGTCGAGTGCGAAGCACTTCACCCGGAAGTTCATCAGGTCAGCCAAATTTGTAGCCTTTCATAGGGATGTTAGTTAATGTGCCTGATGCTCTTGACGGATCGGGACCAGTTAATTCATCTAGGGAAAAAACAAGGTCACATACTCAAACTCGAGTCCCTGGACTCGAATTCGGAAATTGCTAGCGTAGTTCGACTTGCATGCCGTGGAGGCCTTATTGAGTTGAATTCCAGTTTATGCATATGTAGCCAACGGTCCCATCGGGATTTTCTTCATGCCTGTAGACGCGGTATTTATCTGGTAGAGCATGGCGGATGCGGTTCCCGGACCATCAGATTGTATCTGTAGGTCTTATCTTTATGTCATAGATGCAGTATCTGAATGTTTGTCACCGTGAAGGTGATTCAGGTGGTTAGGGAGATGTTATCTCTGAACCTGACAATGTAGTGTATAGCGGGCAAAGTTGATATCATGAAAGTAGTCAACACAATGTACTTTAGGGTGCGCAACTAGCGTTACATATGGGAGTAGCCCTCCCGAGTGTCTGTTCGAGTCGTAGATTTGAGTAGATACTTATAGTCGTCGGTTGCGCAATATGATGATTCAAAAGTTCTTTGGATGACCACTGTGGATCCGGAAGTACATCGGGTGTGTGACCAATGCTCCTGATAGGAGTAGCCCCCGAGTGTATGGTCAAGTCGTAGAATCGGGCAGAGACTCGGGTCTTGCATCATGTAGTCGTAGTCGACAATCATGCGAGGAGAAACCTCTAACCCAGAAGTGCATGAAGTCAACATCGAGCCAACTAGGAGGTCACCCTTCAAGAGTAACAAGCTCACGGTCTCTCACTCGAACAAATCGTAATGGAGAGCTCAACACTTATGCAAGAATGCAAAGCAAGAACAACAAGGGTACTCAAATCCCACCAAAGAAACAAGTGCTAGGGAGGAATTAGAGAGGAAGAACAATGGTGGAAATCAACAAATGACTCCAAGATCTAGATCCAATGGGTTCCCCTCACTTAGAGGAGGAATTGATTGGTGGGGATTGTAGATCTAGATCTCATCTTCCAAAGGCCTCAAAAAGATGCAAGAATCATAGGAGGGAAGGGGAGGAAGCAAGCTCAAGAGGTTCAATAATGGATGTCAATTTCGTGGTCCAGAACACTGGAAAACGTTGGGGTAAGAACCCCCTTTTATAGGGGAAAACAAATATGGCCGTTGGGAGAAATCTGTGCGAACTCTGTTTAAAGTTCGGTTGGACTGGGCCTCATACCGGACGACCCGGTTCCCAGACTGGAAAACCGGATTTCAACCGGGATTAGGTAATGTCCGCAGTCTCGAATAGACTCGGTATAGCAAAACCGAAAATCCTGGTTTAAGATCCGGTTTTCCGATGATGGGACCGGACCACCCGGTCTGGTAACTGGTTGAACCGGATCCACAACTGGGATAAAACAGACTTCACAAAAAAGGCAATAACTTTTGCATACGGACTCCGATTTCGATGATCTTGGGCTTGTTTTGAAGAGGACAACAAGCTCTACAATATGATGCAGAGAAACATCATAGCCCAACAAAGGAGGATAGAACCAAATGAATAAATTTAAGAAGCCTCCCTAAAGAAGAACCGATAAAACCTTCAAACTCAAAAATGCCATAAAAGATGCATACGAATTCCGTTTTTGATGAACTTGGGCTTGTTGAAGATCTAGCAACAAGCTCAAGAACCTCACATGGATAAACACCAACAAGCAACAAAATAGGAATATGCAAAGTATGCAAAGGATTGAGCTTCCTATGATGATGTGATTAAGTTACCCAACCGAAAGCCCCTCTTGATAGTGCGGCTATCTATCCTATAGTCCGGTTTCCCAACAACCACCTTGAGACTGGTAAAAGGAAAACCTAGAAAGGCCATACCTTTTCCTTGCGCAACACGCTTGATCTTGATGAAAATTCTTCAAGCTCCATCCAAGCCGGAATGCATCACTTGATCATTGTTGCTTCATGAAAACTCATAATTTGCTCCCCCATAAACCACTATGGGATAGATTCATTAATACATGTATTCTCATGTCCATTATCACCAATATGGACTAAAAGCTTGAAGCAAATGATTTTCTCGAGATGCTTATCTTGAATTTGCCCTTCTCAACCTTGATGACGATCACCACTTGATGGCATCCTCTCATGGGCTATATAAGATCTTCATTTTTGAAGCATGCCCATGAAAAGATACCTATCCCATATAGAACATGCAAAGGCACATATATAATGGGTTAGTTCATGATGCATAATGGACAAGGCTTACCATACCACAAGATCCATGTGGTACATTCTTTATGCTTTATGTGTTGACCAACTTGAAATAACTCTTCACTCTTTGTATTGGTCAACCAAGTATCTTCTCGTGCTCCATCTCAATATCTTGAGGTACATAAAGAACTCTTCATTTGAGTACATGCTCTAAATCTTAGTCAACCATAACTCAACTAATGAGGCTATCATGACACCGACTTAGAGCCATATCTTGAATTCTTCTATTGAGATCACACTCTCAAGATCTTGATCATATCATATTCTTCTTCAACTCGATGATCTTGATGTCAATACTTAAGGTATATCTTTATCTTCATGGCATCCATACTTGAATTCAACACATGAACTACAAGCATGACCTATATAATATTCCTTCATATAAAATTCAATGCAAACATTAGTCCATAGGGATTGTCATTAATCACCAAAAACACACATAGGGGCAATTACCCTTTCAGGGAGCCTAGCCATTATATGGTGGGTTGGAGAGGCATCCCTTTCTTGTTGTCCAAGTTGGTATTTTCTCATGCTTCAAGCCTTTCCTTTGGAACCCGTGTATGAGCCTACAACTTGTTCAGCTCGGCAATTCATATTTTGCTAGAAAGAAAATACATGGCAATACCGGAAAAATTGATCCATATATTTCTCAATTAACAGGCTAACGACAAGCCATTAGTGGAGGCCAATAATACAATACCCGTGTTTCTCAACGGTCCTAGTTTCCCTGTAAAATATGAAATAGTAATCCCGAGACTCGAGTAGACATCATAAAGATGTATTTTCATTCCACCCGGTCCTCAATTCGGCGATTTAGTGTTTAAATGTAGCGGTGCACTTTGGCTGAAGATGAAATTATGGCACATGGTAGAAAAAAGGTTATCTTAGCTATAGAATTAATAAACTGTTTTTTCAAATCAAAAGAAGAAATGGGGGCTAATCAGAGAACGTATTCATTCATAACCATCAGTATGACTCATCTCTAGTGAGAAAAATTACCCCCAATTCCAGCGCATCTCAGCAAGGTGATAGTAGCTTCCGGATGCAATTTTACAGCCATGAAGATCCGAGGGTCACGCAACCATTTTTGTCTGAAGAGAGAGAGGACAAGCAACTAACTGTCTCGGACTGCAGCCGTATATGGTTTGCCACCCGCCTTGCTGCCAAATGGTAGAACCGAAATCCGACGAACAACTCGAGGCAATAACGTTTGAGGAGTCACCATCCATGCACCAATATTTTCCACGCAGCCATCCAATAATTCCACTTTCTTAAGAAGCATGCGGCAACATCACTAGATATTTATATCCAGCATTAGCTTAAACAAATGCTATTTTTGTCTAGCTGTTTGACAATTGCAGAACATGTCCACTGATGCATACATCACACAAGGTACTACGTATATTTTTGAAAAAAAAGATACTACGTATATACTCCAACAAATGATAGCAGCTGTTTGACAAAGAAGTATGGTCTTACAAATGGCACTAGC
Source organism: Avena insularis (assembly GCA_023614405.1). Taxonomy (NCBI): domain Eukaryota; kingdom Viridiplantae; phylum Streptophyta; class Magnoliopsida; order Poales; family Poaceae; genus Avena; species Avena insularis. Next base: position 474,927,444 of record CM042697.1, read on the forward strand.
CTCACTTCAACTGCTACCAAAAGAGTTTATATGACGAACAAGCAATTGGGCCGTGTTATTTAGACCAACATGCACTTTCAAAGTAGTAACAAGAATTTTAACATTCCAAGTTCCACGCATATATAAATCATAATAAATAAATTTAATTTCCAGCTTGATCGCAACTAATTAAGCACAAGTTTACACCCATGATTTTTTAGGGATAAATACACGCCTGAAATAAATACAACATATAGAGTAGTAATTGGCAACATGACATGACATGACATGACATGACACGACACTAGCTAGCTAGAGTACACGTGCATGATCAGATCTTGACGCCGTTCCCTCCAAACCTCCTGACGTAGGGGTCGCGCATGGTCTGCACCGGCACCACCGGCATGGCGCCAAACACCCCGAAGTTGACGCTGCTCTGGTCGTCCATGAGCGAGTAGTCCTCCATCTCCGAGCTGTCGCGCCGCTCGTCCTCGTCCTCCTCGTCTTCGTCCTCGTCCCCGTCGGCAGCGGAGTCCACGCTGCTCTCGTTCTCCATCAGGTGGTCCGCGTACTTGACGCTCTTCAGCCTCACCGCGGGCTGTGCGTGCACGGCGCCGTCCCCCTTGCCCGCCGCCGCGGCGCCATCGGTGGCCGCGGTCTCGCCGCGCAGGATGCGCACGACGGCGCGCATGTCGGGCCGGCGCTCGGGCTCCCCCTGCACGCAGAGCGCGGCGGCCTCGAGCATGCGCGCCAGCTCCGCGGCGTCGTAAACTCCCCGGAGGCGCGGGTCCACGAGGTCGCTGAGCCTTCCGCGCGCGATGAGCGGCTCCGCCCACTCGGTGATGGTGCGCTTGGCCCCCGACGGCAGGCGCTCGATGGGCTTCCTGCCGGAGACGAGCTCGACGACGAGGATCCCGAAGCTGTAGACGTCGCAGGCCCCGGAGACCTTGCCCCACATGGCGTACTCGGGCGCGAGGTAGCCGAGCGTGCCCTTGACGCGGGTGGTCATGTGCGAGACGCCTTCCGGGACGAGCTTGGCGAAGCCGAAGTCTGCGACGAGGGGCGCGAAGTCGGAGTCGAGGAGCACGTTGCTGGCCTTGATGTCGCGGTGGATGATCCCGGGGGACGCCTCGTGGTGGAGGTGCACGAGCGCCTCGGCGGCCCCGATGGCGACGCCGACGCGGCGGCGCCAGTCGAGCGCGTGGTCGGCGCCGGAGGCGAACTGGCCGTGGAGGTGGGAGAGGAGGGAGAGGTTGGGCATGTAGTCGTAGACGATCATGCGGTGCTCGGTGCCCGAGGCGCAGTAGCCGCGGAGGCCGAGGAGGTTGCGGTGCCGGACTCGGGCGAGCACCTCCACCTCCACCGCGAACTCCATCTCGGCCTTGGAGGTGTTGGCGTTGGGCTTGAGGCGCTTGACGGCGATCTGCACGCCGTCGGGGGTCTTGCCCCAGTAGACGGACCCGAAGCCGCCTTCCCCCAGCTTGTTCTCCTCGCTGAACCCGCCCGTGGCCGCGTGGAGCTCCTTGTAGGTGTAGATCCTCCACGCGCTTCCGCCGGCGCTCGCCGCCCCCGTCACCGACGACGGGGTGGGAAATCCCGGCTCCACCCGCTCCGCCCCGCCGCAACAGGAGCTCCCGGCGCCCATGGTGGATGACAGTGCGTGGTGCCTCGAAGTGAACGAAGTTGATAGTCTGCAGGGTGCGGAGATACGAGGCATGCGTTGGCACTTATGGTAGGTGGTGGCGGTTGCCGGCCGGCGGGTCGGAAATCTTTATGCGCGCGGCGGGGAACGTCAGCTTCGGGCGACGACCTGGTAATTGTTTGTCGTCAATCTACATGTGGAAGAGTGGCATTGGGCGACGAAACTGGAAGCCTGTGTAGAATTAGAAGCAACCGATCCATGGAGCGCCAATTGCAGCGGAGCAGGGGCGCCAAAAAAACAAATGCTTGAATAAGTCATGCGGCGGCTCACTCTGAGATGGACCGCACCGCACTGCTGGTGCTTTCCAGCCGTACAGGCCCACCATGAGTCCAGTGATTGCTTGCTGTACTGAGCCCCAGCCTATTTGCTGCTTCTCGTTTTACCAGCCGAGGGCAAGAATGGGCGAGCCTGGGGAGGCGCTAGTTGCCGCCCGCTGCGGCAACAGCAGCTAGCGCCGCCTGACGGCGGTAGCTGGGCCTGCCCATTAGCTTCTGCAAGCAGACGCTTCTTCCTTCTTTTTTTTAGATTTGAACAAATTTTAAATGAGAACAATATTTAGATCATAAATATTATTTTGAAAATTATGATTTTTTATCGAAAATCATTAACCAATTTCAAAATTCATGAACCAAATTCAAAATTCATGAACTGATTTTAAAAAAAATCATCGACCAATTTCAAAAAAGCATAAACCAAATTTCAAAAACTTGAACAAAGTTTCAAAATTCATAAACTAAATTCAAAAAGTCATGAACCAAATTTACAAACCAAAAACCAATTAAAAAAACATGATTTTTTCCAAAATATAATAAACATTTTCCAAAAAAGGAAAACTAAAAAAGAAAACAGAAACAGAAAAAATAAAAAAAAACAAAATAAAAAACAATAATCATCGGACCGCGAAAATGGGCCAGCCCAACAGAGAGCCCTGTGCGACGCTATATGCCCACGCCGCAGCAGACGACAATTAGCATTTCACGCGAGCCTGCGACAAATCATATCGTCCGCTTTTCTCAAACGTATAGCGACCTAGGGCACGGCGCATTAATGTTGCAACAGAGAAGTTATAGATTGTTTTTTCTATTTTTGGTTGGTTTTTCCTCGGTTTTCTTTCTTTTTTTTCAATTTATTAATTTTATTGTTTTAATATGAACAATTTTGAATTTGAGTATTTTCTAAATCTGAATAAATTCATATCCAAAATTTTCAAATATGAACAAATTTTAAATTTCAACATTTTCAAAATCAGATTCTTTAATATATGAATATTTATAAAATCTAAATAATTTTAAATATGAATATTTTCAATTCCAAACATTTTGTAGTTTCAAGCATTTTTAAATTTTGAAGATCCTTCAAATTCGATCATTTTTAAAATTAAAAATTTCTTATTACAGTTCGAAATGAAAACAGAAAATGTAAAAAACAACAGAAAAAAGAGTAGCCATTTCTAGGTCGCGTGGGAGCGGCCCATAAAGGAAAAAAACATCAAGCATGAGCGAATCGCTCTCCCGCTGAGCTATATGCCTATATATAGGGGCACCCGAGCCTATCGTAGCAATTTTTCACCCTAATGCCCAAAGAGATTCTATATGGGCTGCAATTTGGTGTAGCGCATGAACATATGAAGATACACTAGTGTAGTATGAAACTACTCAGAGACATCACCCCACCTGTACATAACACGCCACCGTTATTACTACTGGCGTGGCACTTTGCAGTACGCCATTTGTATCTCACTACCCGTGGTAACATTGATGTGTGGGTCCAGTGCGCCCACCTCGCCTCGCGTCACTAGTGTAGCCCAGCCTGTCCAATCTCGGTCCAGTCCAACCCCTAGTCACAATCACAACCACCGGTCTATCCAATCTCGGGTGCAGTCCAACCCCTAGTCACAGTCACAACCACACCCACACCCACATCCACACTCTTATTCATCCCTACCCACACTGATGTTCCCTCTCACTCTCATCTTTGCCCGCAACATCAGCGCCCCATCTCCTCACCCTCTCCTCTTTGCCAGTCACTGACGTTCCCTAGCCCCTCTCCATCCCCATTCTGAACGTAGTACTCGTGCCCCATTCCATATCATATTTATACGATTTCTTCGTGCCACGTCGATGGAGTCGTCCTCGTGTCCTAGTCGTCACCATCGACCCAGCACCATCGTTGTCGATCGGTGAGCCCCTCCCCTATTTTTAGATGATTTTTGTTAGTAGAATATTAGAATTTTAGATGATTTTGTAGAATGTTAGAATGATTTTGCAGAATGCTAGAATAATTTGTAGTTTAGTTTTTATTTAGGATTCTTGTTTGTTTGTTTGTTTGTTTGTTGATTTAGATTTAGTGTAGGAAGTGTAGTTTATTTAGACACATGCATGCAAATTGTGTAGTTGATTTAGTCTATATAGTGTGTAGTTGGCTTGGTCAAAATGGTTGTTAGATGATTTAGTGGATTTATTGATGATTATGTTGTCGTTAGTATAACATGTGTGTATTGTTTAGATGTTTTAGATAATTTGTGTAGCTGTTAGATACAACATGTGTAGTCTTTTTAGTTGATTTAGATGATTCATTTTTCTTTTTAGGATATATGGCGCGGATGCAAGATTGAGTGTGACTCTAGCTTGTCGTCCTCAACAAGATGTGTGACCTAATCCAGAGCAGCATGAGGACACAAAAGGGGTTTATAGAGGTGCACCTGAACACTTTTGACAAGAAGGTGTTCATGTTTTATGGCTAGAAGGTGTCCTCACAACAGGTGTACAACCACCTTGGAAGTATAGAACGAGGTGGATACATGCAGTGGCAGACGTACCATCCCTGCTGCCCGGGCTTCCGGCCGGTAGCGCAGCTTACGTATATCACTAATTAACATAAAATTAGCAATTTAAGCCTCTAAAATTACAGTTTGCCCAGGCTTATAAATATTCCTACTTCCGCTAATGGATACATGTGCCTAGGCTTAGAGACCTTAACGGTGCATAGTAGGATGAGGACGGATGCACCATTATCTTGGAGGCTGAGCACCATGTTTGCCATGTCTGAGTACTAACACATGTTGTTAATATAACCTATCAACTAGTTAATCTGGCACTACTAACGCGTTTTCACTATCCTTCCTTAGGATCACCCCAAGGATCCCAAGTTCCTAAACTAGCCAATCGGCAACTACGCCCAGATGCAACATATCTTCTCCTTTGACCTTGCCACTAGTAGATTTTCCATGGGTTCTAGTGAGCCTCTCTATACACCTTGCCCTTAATACATTGGCACCCAGGAGTCTGAAACCTTCGTTGTTGCTTATGAGGGTGAGCACGTCCCTTATGTTGGTACTGCTGTTGGTGTTGGTGCTAACCTTGGAGCTGGCTCTTGTGATGGCCTTACTACCGGGATTAGTGCTGCTTTCGATGATGCTGGTAGGAAAAGGAAGGGTTTGCTCTTGGGAGAGTAGGAGGTCGTCGCCATCACCTACATGACCAAGGCCGTGAAAATGACAGCAGTCACCATCACCATTTGTTTCCCCTCTCGTTGTGCACCCAAACCTTAAAACTACAGTCATGGAGGCCAGTGAGTTTATCCCTAAGGCTCTGTTGGTAGTGCATGATTATGATGATGATGTTGGTTGTATTTTTTTAAGTAGCTAGGACCTGACAAAAACTTATTCTAAGGCATGCACATTTAGTGGCAGAATTACATGACAAAAACAAGATCATCTTCAATTAGGGATGGGTCCAAGATACATGATACGCCGGAGACGTATCTATAATTTTTGATGTTCCATACTTGTTTAGTATCTACTTTGCTTTGCTTTGTCCACACTTTGAGGTGTTTTTATATGTTTTCTGGTACTAACCTATTAACAAGTTTCCACGGTGCCGCTTACTGCTTTTCTCTGTTTTGGTTCGGAAAAGCTAGTAAGGAAATATTCTCGAATTGGACGGACAAAAGCCAAAGTCAATATTTCACCGAGGAGAACACAGAGTCTAGAGGAGAGATGGAGGGAGCCTGACGCCCCTGTGCGCTGGGCTCCCACCCAAAGTCGCGCTGGCAGGTGTGGGCCCCTTGGCCGCCCTCCTGCCTCGCCTCTTCGTCTATAAGAAGCCCCCGATGCTTAAACCCTAAGTACCCGATCAATATTCCACGAAACCGTCTATAGCCGCCCCCACCATCGTCCCAAGACCGGGGGGATCTGAAGCTCTTCCTGGCACCCTGTCGGAGGGGAGATCATCCTGAAGGCCTTCTTCTTCATCATGCCAGCCTTCGATATGAAGCGTGAGTAGTTCCACCTTGGACTACTGGTCCATATAGTAGCTAGATGGTTGTATCTCCTCCTTTGTGCTTTCATGTCTAGATCTTGTGAGCTCCGTTTATGATCAAGATCTCATCTATTTATAATCATGCATGTTGTGTTTGCGGGGATCCGATGGATATTGAGATTACTATGTCAGATTGATTAATGGTTTTGTCTTATTGATTCTATCATGTCTGTGTTGTTTGTGATCTTGCATGCTCTCCGTTGTTAGTAGCTATCTTGGCCAAGTAGTTGCTAGTGACTCCAAGAGGGGGTATTTATGCTCGATAGTGGGTTCATGCCTCTATTTAATCTAAGGGAAGTGACAGAAATCTCTAAGGTTGTAGATGTGTTGTTGCTACTAGGGAGAAAACAACGGTCTCTTGTTCATGGAACAAGTGGATTGTTTACCTTACACACTTTGCTTAAAACAGTTATCTGTTGCTTGCAACTTAATACTGAAGGGGGGTCGGATGATAACCCAAAGGTGGACTTCTAGTCACAGATGCAGTTAGATGACGGTCTACGTATCTTGTTGTATTGCCCAATCGAATCTCATAGGATCATGATGTAGTATTGCATTGTTATGCCTTGCTCAGTCGTGTCAATTGCCCTGCTGTAATTTGTTTACCCTGCATGCCATGTTTGTTTATCTAAGGAGAACACCTCTAGTGAACTATGGACCCCGGTCCAATCTTTACCATTGATACATCCTCCATTGTTACTGTTTACTTTCTACAAACCACTATTACCTTCCATACCATACAGTTAATCATTTGTTACAACAACCGGTGAGATTGACAATATCACGGTTCGTTTGGGCAAAGTCTTGAGTTTGTGTTATGCAGATTTCCAAGTTGCTTGCAAACCTTTGAGACGTTTCCTTCCTCCTACTGGTTCGATAACCTCGGTTTCTTACTGAGGGAAAACTTGATGATGTGCTCTTCACACCTTGCTCTTGGGGTTTCCCAACGAAGCCCTCCCGTGTTGACAGAGCGCCAACAATACGGTTCTGGGAGAATAAGTAGTTGGGTATTGCTACACTTCGGGAACAGTATCCTGCTTTATATGCTAGTGTTTATCATAAGGGTGATACAATCGCCACGGTTTTGGAGTCTTCTCTTCTAAATGTAACATTCAGAAGAGATTTACTTGGTTCAAGACTTGTCACTAGAATGCCTTGCTTCAGCGCATTGATTTACTCCACTTGGCACCTGTGCCTGATGAATTTTGCTGGAATCTATATGAGAATGGTAAGTTTTCAGTTGGTTCTATGTATAGTTTAACGTACCCGTTGATAATAATAGGAAATTTAGAAGATGAAGATACATCTACGAAAAAAATGCGTGGTATCTTCGTCAGGCGATTATTCTCACTAAAGACAATATTGTTAGGTCGAATTAGCACTGAAGTATGACATGTGTTTTTATCATCATGATGATCATTAATCATCTTTTCTGCCAATGCAATTATGCACGCTCTATATGGCCAGTCATCCAAACAGTTTCATGCTTCTATTCACTGCGTAGTGTAGTCAATATTTTTAAGAATTGGCTACATGACATAGCTCACAAGTGTAGAATTCTCCTTTGGGCAGGAGCGTTTGCTATTATTTGATTGCTATGGCTACATATAAGTGATAAAGTGTTTAATGATATCTTTTCTCTTATAGGTTATCTACCGGTGTACCCGTGTGCTTTGTTTATGAAAGTCTCTATATTGCGGAGAGGTTTTCGTCCTACTTATGAAAGTATGTATATGATTAAAGGATACTGCGAGGGACTTTTTCCTCCAACATGGATGGCTGCATAATCTTTGGATCGACCCTTCACCAGCTTAAGAGTTTTGCAATTTTTCATTATGATATGTAGTTTCGTCTATTTTATTTTCTTATGCGACTTTAAACTCGTGTCAGATGCAGTTATGCGAAGACAGACAGATTGTAATATTTAAATATTTTAAATAATAAAATTATCAGAAAAATGTATACACACAATCAGCGTTTTGGTTACCGGTCGAGAAATCCGGTTACCGGCCGGTAACCGGATATCCCGACCACCCTCGGGAAATTGGTTTACCGGGCAAAAAATCCCGAATTTATTTGAATTTTTTGAAATTTATGAATTTTAACAAAAAACCATTGTAAATAGTCATACCGATGACTTTGAATTCGAATTTTGAAATTTAAATTCGTCCGGTAACCGGTCGGGATTTTCCGGTAACCGCGGTAACCGAAAATCCCGACCATCCTCGGGATTTTTTTCCTACCGGGAACCAAAACCTTGCACACAATACGCACCACACGACCACACCCAAAGATAAAAAAAAAGAGTTCCCCATGAAAACAGCAAACCTCTGCAAGCAAGATCAAGATCAGGACCCGGCTATGGTCTCCGATCGATCCAAGTCTCCCCCTTTTCCCCGGAATCAAATCCGGCACCGCAAGTGGAAGCCGAAGGGCCATGCACTCACTCACCAGCTGCAGCAAGCTAGGCATCCAATCCATTTTCCAAGGATCCCCCAGCAGGGAAGGCCTACTACTTGGTTCTTCAGGTGCCCGCCCAGGCCCAGCCGTCCTTCCACTAGCAGTCTAGCATCGTCTGGGGACAGCACCACTAGGAGCGAAAGAATGTGCATGGGAACCCCGAATCCGAATCCCCGGCGAGGCGGAAATTCCATTCCCCCGCGCGAGAGAAATACGTACTACGTTCCTAGCTCTGGCTCGTCGATCGGAATAAGCCGGAATCTTCGGCCGGTATTGGGGAAGAAGGCGGCCACGTACGTACGTATACCTAGGATTAGGAAGGATCCGTGATCCGTCCATGCCTATTGAGTCATCACGGTACAACGTATGGATCATGGATAGTAGCATCCCCGGAATGGGGAATGGGATCATACATGGATCGTCGCATCTCTCTCTCTCTCTCTCTCTCTCTCTCTCTCTCTCTCTCTCTCTCTCTCTCTTTCTAATTTCTCGTTCTACTGACGGAGCAATGTCAGTGTCAAAGTAACTCAAGTCAGAACAAAACACATGTGATTCTGCTCTAGGAAATTAATGCGAGAATCTGTCTGGCGGTGATAAACACTGAAGATATCACTACTTGGCAGCAGCTACCTGGCGCCAAGGTGGTGGAGCCAAGCATGAATGAGCTTGGCATCTTGCCAAACCTCGTCTGGACCATGATGAGCTCGCCTACTCCCTCCCTCACAAGTCATGACCCACTCTGCTCCGCATGGACAGAGAACACCATCACAATGTCGTCTCCTCCTGCAGACCGTGTACAGCCCGCTAGCTACTAGCTTAGCTAGCCATGATCTGGCCATGTTCGTCCCTCGCCGACGCGTGGCCGCTCCATTATTTGGCGATCCAGATGTGTGAAATGTACTTGTGACTTGTGAGCCAGAAGCAACCAAACGATCTCGGTGCGGCAAGTTCACACCAAGCTGTACGTTAGCTAGGAGCTGAGCGTTCCCTTCCACTGCGCGCCGAAAAAGGGTTCTGCTAACTAGCTAATCCATGCGGAAAAAAGGAATCCTGTTTAGCTGGAAGTAATACTTGCTGGCGAGTGCTAGTGCCATTTCTGTCATGAGCGTTTCTTGCACATAAGGAACTGTCGTGTGCAGCCAGCGAGCGAGTGCTTGTTTGGCCGACAGACCTGGTGTCACCACACTGTTTGCTTAACCCTGTGGCACTGCAGGCTAGCTGCGGCAAGGCTACAATGAAATGAGCAGAAGACAGTGAAGTCGTCACTCCATTTCCATATCATTTTTCCGCATACAAAACTAAATGGATATCAGAACAGCTTCCTCATTCTCCAACCGAAAACTGTTGATGCAAGTAGTACTCCACTGAAAGCAAGCGGGATAAATGGTGGCGAGTGTTGTTCGTTTCTTCAGAGAAGTGTAACTGAAGCGCGGAGCAGAGTAGCTAGTGCCATCCATGATTTTCGGGAGTGCAAACTGCAAAGGGGCTTTGGAAGGATTGGCAAGACTGTGAAGTCACGCGCAAGCATATCTGATGGTAGTATCTGTCTCCATTAACGTCTCCACGCAACCAATCACGCCAAGAATCTACACGTTTCCAGCCTAAATCTAGCGGCAGCAGCACCCAGCAGCAAGGAAGGAAGGGAGAAAAGCAGATGGCTCCGCCCCCGGAAAGAGGGAAAAGCTGGAACCAACTAAAGGCGAGGCAGCAGGCACGCACTTATTGCTGCGACCTTTCTTGCAGCGCCGTCGTGCCGCTGCTGCTGCTCTCCTCGTCGTCATGGTGGGTGTGGTGGTGGTGGCCACCGCTCCGGGTCGCCGCGGCGTCCTCCTCCAGGCCCCGGCTCGCCGCGTCGTCATGGTCATGGCTACGGCTCGCCGCGTCCACGGTGCCGTCGCCTGCGAGCTGCGTCGAGCTCACCTCGCACTCGTCCACCTTCTTCTCCTGCCCGTCGGCGCCGGCGGTCCCGCTCGCTGCCGGCGCGGCTGAGGCGAGCTCCACCTCGGCGGCGGCGCGGCTGGTGGCCGGCTTGGCGAGGAACGTGGGCCGCTCGTCGCCGGCCATGATGACCACCACGTGCTCCTGGAACTCCGCCGCCGGCCTGGCCGCGCCGGACGCCGACCCCTTCTGCCCGCCCGCGCCGTCGCCGCCCTGGCCGTCGCGCCCGCCCTCGGCGCCGGCGTCCAGGTACCCCGAGAGCTTCCAGTAGGAGCAGGTGAGGATGAGCAGCGCGAACGCGATCAGCCCCAGCATCGCCGCCAGCCCGCCAAAGAGGTACGGCACGGGAGACTGCCACGGCGAGTGCGCCGCCGCGGTCCCGTTGATCAGCCCGTGCCCCGCCGCCCCCATCGGCGCGCCCGCGGCGTGGCTCACGGTGGCGAACTCCGGTCCGGGCCTCATGCTGTGTTGTTGATTGCTGTGGGGCGCCGGCGTAAGCAGAGGATCGCGCTGCAGCTGATCAGTTGGCTTCCGCTCTTCTTGTTTTTGCTTTTGCTCTGTGCTTCTTGTCTTAGAGATGGTGTGTGTGTGTGTGGAATGGTGAGAGGGAAATGGGAGGGTATTTATAGGACAGGCAGCTGGGAGAAATACTTGCACAAAACATTGGTATTGTCTCTGTGTGATGCCAAGGAATATCAAAAGACCAATGGGGAATTTTTTGTTTGTTTCCTACTCTGCTCCTAGATACCACTCCCTTTGGGTATACTACTCCTTTCCTTTCAAATTATCATGCCGCGGGCCTGTGGCAATTTCAAAGTATTTTGAAATGGATGTAGTAAAGAAAATTCACAAAGTATTTTGAAATGGATGTAGTAAAGAAAATTCAGGCTTCGAATCGAGGATTACATTTTTTGTTTACCTATCGACTTGGTTTTTTTTGTACCAACTAGTTTGTGCGAGGAACTCAACAACGAGCTCGGACATAAAATACAAATAGAGAAATGTATTCATTAACTTCGTCCCTGTTATCTCGGAAGGTCTTCTCCTGGTACACGGAACCGATTTAGTTCTAGTAGAGCCAAAGGTCGCGGTTCTTAGACGAACACTCGAAACCGCTCCGGGAGACCAGAGGCAATGTTTTATGTGTTTGACACCTTTGTTCATATTTTACAACCTTCCATCAATTAATGGGTTTGTCTATTTATTATTTAATAAAACTTGATTAAATCATGCCCAACATTCGGATCAATATCGTCTCTTATCATCCAAGTTAACCTCACCTTTTGTATCACGTACCTCCTAGAAATAGTATTCGTTGCTATATTTGCGCCCCTTCAATGCTCTAGATTCTAACCGAGTGATGCACATTTTTAGCTAAACAATATTTATAAAAAAACAGAAAAAGAGAATCTATCTACTTAATTAGCCAGCTATGTTATGTGGGGTTCAACCGCGCAAGTATAGCTAGACAAGATGGAGTATTGGGTGGTCCAATCATGAGTGCACCAGTCACTACAAATTTGTTGGTAGAACTTTCGAAGTTTCCTATGGTTTGGGGCTGTGAATAGTTTGGCGTTGGGTTTGGCCTTGAAAATAAACACTCGAAACCGCCCTGGGAGATTGGAGGCAACGTTTTATGTGTTTGACAGGTTTGCTCATATTTTACAACCTTCCGTTAATTAATGGCTTCGTCTATTTATTAGTTGCGTAAATTTTGAATAAATCATGGCAGGCATTAATCAATATTCGACTCTTCTCATCCTAATGAACCTCACTCTTATATCGTGCACCTCCTAAATATTATATTTACATTTTTCTATGGTTACAACCTTCAATTCTCTATTTTTGAACTAAGTGGTGTGCGATAATATTGAAAAAACTTACAAATGAGAATTTATATAAATAGTTAACCAGTCCTTTCATGTGGGGTTCAACCGCTCAAGTATAGCTAGACAAGATGGATTATTGGGTGGACCAATCATTAATGCACTAGTCGCAAGAACTATTTTAGTTAGAACTTTCCTATGGTTCGGGGTTGTGAATAGTTTGGAGTTGGGTTTGGCCTTGATTCTACCACGTGTGTTAGTGAATACATTCCCTACACTGAACAAGACTTAAGCTGAAATTAACTTGCTTACTTAATAATGCACCCCTTAGCTTTTTAGTGAGGGTATCCTGTTTCTTTTCTTGAGGAGAGATCATTAACTGTCTTATCGTGCCATTAGGTTTTTATACAAACCTAACAAGATTCTTAAACACTGATGTGCTGCTGTATTTATAGTAAGATGTTTTAGTGGATTAGCAAAGTTAATTGATTGTGTTGTGTGTATGAATATAGCAGCTGGTAGACGTGGATACATGGGAGGGAGAGATCATCTAGGACTCTACAAGAATTATTGCTTTGTGCACTTATTATTGGGGAGACTACAAAGCAGAAACGAAAAGCAAGTTAATGATATGGCTTAGGACGGAGGCAAGCATCGTCCTTCTTCTTTCGACTTAATTAATGCAAAGACAGAGATGTGTTAGTAGCAATAAAGGGGAGCATTGGAGATGTGTCCTTAGTACTATCATATATTAACCCTAATCGCCGGCGAATATTTCTAGCTAGGTTAATTAGCTAGATTTACTACACACGATATAGCCTTGTTGTCGAACGCATAATATAAATTGAACCAGCATATTTGTAGGATCTTCTTTTACTTTCTACATAGGGATAAAAAAATCCTAGTGTGTAAGAATAAGATCAAGAGAGAGGTGGATATGTATAGAACATTTGTAGGATCAATTAGCACATATGTTAGTTTAATCGCTATGCAAAGTTTATCTGAAATATGCATGCTTACATGCATGCGGCAAAAGTTAAATGTTAATTACTCTTATAATTAACGAGCCGTGTTCTTATCCGCAAGCATCCGTTAGCTAGCTTAATCAATCGCTTAGTGGAGCTTTACCAGCAACAAATGAATGAATGTGGATTACGTCTGCAAACTTTAATCACCTAGAGCTAGCTTAGCGTGCCAGATTATATGAGTGTCCGGAGAGGGCCCAACATATCGCCAATAGAATGGTACTACTCCGTAGATTAAATATCCAAGTAACTAGTAGATTGATTACACGACAGTGTAGTGCTCCTTTAAGCTTGCTTTTTAATCAAAACATATATTTCCTCCTAACCCACTTTTTGTTAGGGAGTATCCATCCCTCATTAAGTATGTGACCTTAACACATAGTGCATCAACTAATCAGAAAGTGCTTTTTGGCCTCATGGAAAAGGATACGTATGCACATACAAATAGTACTGGGAAATTGTTGGCATTGTTGCTCTAGCTTCGTGTGAGCTTATCCACACCAAAATAAAGAACGATGGTCCCGAACTAGGTGAGGTAGGTCTGTTTTTTGCACAATGTGCATGATTGGGCGTGCTAAAATGAGTGCAATGTCTCGATTTTACAAACAGCCCGCAATGTATATTTTCTAGCGCGTCACGGTGGTGGATCACACACATGTAGTGATATGTGTGTGATCTACAATAAGGCTGCATAGGTCACACACATGCCACCTCATGTATTCGAGGTTTTAGGAAGTCCATCGTGACCTAAATAATACCATAGTTACATCATTCACAACCGTTTGAGATTAGCTCAACAGATGTGTGTTTCTGTATGGATGCCAACACATCATTACAACGTCTTGATAATGTGCAGTGAGCTCTTCTGGAGACGGCTCTCCTCTGCGTCCGTACACGTATCGACGCCATTATATATACGTATGGTTTAGTATATATATTTTCTTGCTAGAAGATATGGATTGGAATTAATGTCGATGATGACAATCATGGCAATGATTCAGAGGAATTGTGTCCCTCATTGATCATAATGTCATAGATCACACTTGTCCTAATGATGGATGTGTGGTTTGTGTCAATCATTTGCAGTATGCAAATAAATACATGACATGAACCATTAAAAAATACAGGACATGACCCGATGTCCCAAGCTAACCACCTAGAGAAAATAAACCTGAAAAGACAGCCTCTGTTCAGATATAAAAGGCGTATAAGGATTGTCAAACCTTGATCAAGGTTTGGCTATGAGTTAATCCAATAGTATGTGGATTGTGTGTCTCGATAATTAAGTATTCTTGAAAAATAACTCTAATATGGGTTGGCCACACTAGGGTTGGCCTGATCTTCAAGGATTCATGGTAGAAATCGTGGAGATGGCATGGGAAGAGGGAAAGGTAGCAGAAGTGAACCACATCACGCGAAGAACACGATGAACTTCACGCAAACACAACACGATAGAGGTCAATTGCTCTAGTTGGTGACCACATATCCAATATAAGCCCTCACAAAGGAAATTGGGCAAGACGTTCCCTCGATCCCAATCGGAGAGGGACAAACACCTTGGACAGGTCCTTTGCAACCGAGATCGCAATCACGCAAAAGCAAGGGCCTCGTACAACTCATAGATTCAAATATATAGAGATTGGATCAGGTTCTGGCACCCTTCGAGTGCTAGCGAGAGAGCAGCCCAGAGCCGAGCCTCGGCAGAGGAAGCTTCACCCTTCGAGGTCTCCCGAGTGAAAGCATCTGCTGCAGAGCCGGCCTATCCCGAGCCCATATCAGAAAATGTTTCGGCAAAACGCGCGCACAAGACCTCAAGCCGGGGGGCTTATTCGCCAGCGGAGACCGTACGTTCACTCTCCTCTAGGGCTAGGACCCGCGCATGAAGGGGAGATTCCGGTCAGAAAGGGCCGAGAGGTGGACTCGGGAGAGGACAGGAGGGAGTAGACTCTTGACCGCTCTCGACACAGGTAGGGGAATAGGGAGGCGCGCTGGAGGAGCCGACGCTCCACTCTATCCACCAGTGATGCCTGCAGACGGGAAACAAGATCAGTATGTACACCCGCCTAAGGAGAAGGAAGGATGACTCGAAGACCCACTTGAGCGGGGCTCTGCCGCTAGACCTAGGAGAGGATCCTTAGGAACGGTGCCCAAATCTAGGCCTTCCCTGTTCGGAGGCATCGGCGGGTGAATTGCTGCCCCCGCCGAGCTGCCGTTGCACCGCGCAAAATTCAAAGTCAGTGTGCAAGCGAACCTAGGGACGGAAGACGAGGGTTAAAATAGCTAACCTCGCTAGACTCCCCAACCAAGACCACTTGCGCCACTTGAACCGTGGACCTCCCTAGGAAGACAGCCCTTCCCTAGTGACCCGCTTGCAAGACTAGGGTGTCGGGGATGCGATGGGGTGCGGGCGCCTGCGCCGTCATATGCCTCTTCACCGCTTGTCTCTTGAAGAACCCATTGGGCCGTAGCAAAAAGGCTGCCCCCGCAGGATCTTCACCAAGGAAATATGCCACGTGCTCTCGTGTGAGAATCCGGCTTGGGCCTGCCTCATCCGGCGACAAGGGATTGCCACCCAGTAGAGGGTTTTGGCGGTTGACCCACTGCGTAGGAGCGATGGGAATCCCCGAAGGTCCCATTCCTGGAATGAGAATGGCACATGGGGGCTTCCAGGGCTCTTTGATCCCCCACTCGTTGCAGTTGGGGAGCAAAGCTATGAGGGACCCTCGTCCGTTGTATGCTCAGAGCGGCCACACCCCGTGCGACAGGGCAGCGGCCTCCCCTCCCTCGCGTACTAGCAGAAACTGCTTCTCTAGCAGGCAGGGGGCAGGTTGTCCGTCCGGGCGGAGCTGGGTCGTGTCGCCGGGACCTTCGTACACCCACAAGGGGTGCAGACGTTGGTGTGTGGCGCCACACGCTCGAAGATATAGTTTGTCACCACCTGGTGAATCAACAACCCCTGGGCGCTGAAAAACTCTATCCGAGAGAGGATAGGAGCTAACTCCTCGTCCTAGGAGTCTATGGAATCCTAGGTGGAATCGCCCGTCGCCGGGGCGGTCGTATCCTCGAGCTAATCCATCAGCTCAGAACACGAACGAGGCACCAGCCATGGCGCCATTCAGGCCAATCTCTGAGAGGTCGTCGATGATGTACTCCTCGACGAGCCCCTCCCGGAGGAAGAAGTACACTCCCCCGGATAACACCGTCGCATCCACCACGCATGGCACAATGAAATGCCAGAACAATGCCAGAGACAGCTTCACCCCGACGAAGCTCTTGCACAGATGTTGGAAATAAGCCAGAATGGCGACGGCCCTCGGGTGGAGTTGTGCCAAAAACACCCCGTAGGCCGCCAGTACGGTGTGGAGGAACAACGACAACAGAGGAACTACCCCCGCCATGAGGAACTGAACGAAAATCGGGATGTCTAGGGCCTCCCGATCCGAGGCATTAGGGTCCTTCACGAAAGTGGCCCCTCCATCGTGGGCCTCTCCCGCGACCAGCCAATGAATGGTGCCCACGTCCTGGCTACTAATCAAGCCCCTATGGAAGCACACTTGACGGTCTTGCAGCCGTAGAGCCCGCCACCTTGAGGCATGATAAGATTTGCGGGCGGTGGAAGATCGATCCATTGGAGTGATACAGGAGGACAAAGTGAAGTATAGGCGTCGCTACGCCCTATTATATAAGGGAGGAGCGGCAGGGTGCATTGCTTCCGTAGTAACTACCATTTCCCCCTCGATGCGCCCACAACCACCGTCGCCTCGTTCCTCGTGGCAAAATGACGCGGCCAGTCAAGTGGGGAAATGATTTGTTTACCGAGTGGTTTGATGCGACGCAACTCGAGACTCTACGGGGGCTACTGTCAGTTTCGTAGAGAAATCCACCCGGGGGTCACCCAGGAAGCAAATCGTGACCCCGACTCACCTCATGTCCGACCCGGGAGTGCGATACCCGGGTATTTTCCCGGGAGGGAAGGTGCCTGGGGAACATCCGCTATGCTAGGGACGGCAGGGCTACCTCTGACTTATGACTCAGCCTACCCTCCTAGAGTCATCATGACACACAGAGGCGACGACATAGGCTCGACACGTTGATAACATGCGCAATGAGGCCATCCGCATGGATAGATCACACCACCGCGTGTATATCGACACTTGTGGTGTCCCCTTTTCGTATAAAAGGAGGCCCGGGTAGAGTGAGAAGGAGGAGGACAGTTGACTTAGAGTATAGTTCCTTCCCTGGAGAAGCCCTTGTAATCTAGTGACAATCATATAGTAGACAGTTACAGGACATAGGGCTCCACTCATGGCAGACCTGAACCTAGGTAAAAACACCACGTCTCTATTTGTGATTGTATTCGTCTAGCTCGCCGAATGTGCTTGCCGGACATTGCACACCTGGATGAACAACAAAGGGGGACTCATTCCCTGGTTTCGAAAACCAAGACATGACATCGGCTGAAGCTTTTGCATAGAGAGAAGATAACTGGGGAGTGGGGAAGTGTTGAAGAGTACAGACGAGATACTTATAACCCCCCGGTGGACGCTTGTCGTTCATGAATCATGGTGGGGCTCAGCGATCAGTAAGATGGGTTTAACTTGGCATACCATACGGACCCACTATGCAAGTCACATATAATCCTTGACACTGGTTAATATGCCTGCACCCAGTCAACCACGACAATCAACATCACCGCACTTGCATACCACCTACCATGGCACAATTTTATGCCATTATCGATAATATCGCGGTATAAATCTGTGTGTCGCCCTCGATAGCCATCATGAATCCTCAGCCGCCGGGTAACCAACTTTTGGAGGTACTTTTGGATTGCGCCGCCCCAAAAAAGTGTTGTGTATGGAGGAGGGGTATTTTGTAGTGTTGGTCCACTCGCGTTCTCTAGTCAGAGGTATCTTCTTTATCCTTGCTACACATTGTGTTTTGACTTGTTCATTGAGATCTGCAGCTTTGTTCTTCTTTCTCCATTGTCTATGAAAATATGTTCTTTCTCTTTGATTACACTTATCTCCCTTTTAGATCAAAATTCTCGTGGATAGTGGCCCTCATATCTACAATGATGTCATCAACTCGTATGACACTAAAGGGTGGTGCTCGAAGATCGTACATCTAGTTGCGATGCAAAGATCAATGTAGAATAGAGATGCGCTCAAGGAGTAGAAGGCGCATAATGAGTCTTCTTCTGGTTAGGACCAATTTGATATATATAATATAAACTATATACCACAAAAAATATACCATCAGAAAATATAACATGTGAAGTTTCTAATGATATATGTTTTGTATTATATATCTCATTATGTATTTCATCTACTTTGTTAGATTTATTTGGTATGAATGATGGTATGGCTGTGTGCATCTAGTTATGCAGACGCCGACTGTAATGCTTAAACCTTTTCAGTAATAAAGCCTCCTTTATTGAAAAATCTCATTACTCCCTCCGTTCCTAAATATAAGGTGTATATTTTTTGGCATGAAAATTAAAGAACAGAAATGGAGGGTAAGAAACATAAGTTTTGGGCGAGATTACACCTCACTAATTGTGATGAGAAAAATAAAGAAGCTTGCCTGAGATAAGAAAATGTAATCAAATCCATAAACATATTATCCAAACGAGTGTTTCAATGCAATACACCCTTATATTTTGGAATTTTTCTAAAAAAGTATACACCTTATATTAAGGAACAAAGGGAGTATTTGTTTGTCAAATTGATGACCTAAAGATACGTGTAAGAATAATATGTTAGGTTGATCTCCCTGCTTGTCGGCCCAACGGCCCGATCAAGCCCTTGACTGCATCCTGATCGGGGGCATCCAACCCTCATATGGTTGGTGGGCCCCTGTGGCACCACTATAAAGAGGAGGTGGGGGCCGGGGCACATGTCACGAGGTTTGACGCTTTCGTCGCTCCCCCCACCTACATCCCTTCCGATCTAGGATTTCCTAGCACTAGACACGGGAAGCCCTGCCGCCGCCACCACCGCCACCGCTTAGTCACCCTAGCCCCGCTCTCGCCGTCGACCGCCATGGCCAACGGGTCATCGAGTTCGTCCACCGGAGAAGGTACTCCACCTCCCTCCCTCTCTCTCTCTCTGATCTAGATACTCCAAGTACCATAGTATCTACCGAGAGCTCGCAGAGTTCAACATGATAAACCGGGATGGAAGGAGCATGAATACAAGACATCTGTATTGAAAGTAGAAACCTCGAGAAGGCGTAAGTAGGACAAAACATAACGCAAAACCCAACAAAATAACTATGCATAAAAGCTAGAGAGAACAAAGCCAACACAAAAGAGCTCGAGCATCAACCATCAACTAATTTCTTGTCCCATTAATTAGTTCGTACGTAGCGAAAACGTCAAGTATCGATCCCTGATGGAGTATATATGATTAGTTTATAGGCTTTACCAATGCGTCTACGGCACCTCGATCAATTTCTCGATCCCTTTACTTTGCCATGCCATGGTGTGCATGATACATCGATAGATTCTACCACCTTTTTTGTCTCAAGAAAACGACCGATTCCACTCATGCGAGATCCAATTGGCGGCATCATCTCGATCGGTTTTATTTGTTTTCGTTTCGTTTCGAGTGGTGGGAGGAGCTCACGAGCCTTGCTTTAGCATGTGTATGCACGCTGGCTTAGCTCGATCACATGTTACGGGCGCTAATTGGGTGGTTATGTGTCGCAGCTGTGCGGGGGCACCGTACGTGTCGCACTCGGTTCGGGTTGGCGTTGAGATCATTTGGGGGCTTTGACTTTCCCGCGCAAAAGATGTCGTCTTGACTTAATTGACATCGTGACATGTGATCAGCTTCAATCGATCCAGCAAAGGTCAAGACCGTTTTGGGCTGTGAGCTTTGTCAGGTTTGGTCCTAATTAACGCTTTGAGATGGCCGGAAGCTCACCCTAAAATTTCCAAACCATCCACTTTTAAATCCTTGGTTCAACAGAGAAAATACATAGAACGTCTTTGGTTAAACATGTTTATGAGCACTAGTAGAAAAAGGGTCTTCGGTTCGATCTAGAGTCTAACACTAGTCCCGATTTGTTACGGGCCGGGACTAGTATGAGCACTAGTCCCGGTTCGTACCGTTTTCGGTGGCTAGGAGTCCGAGGAAACTCTAATCCCGGGTCGTTTCGGACCTTTAGTCTCAGGTCATGATACGGACCGGGACTAAAGGGGTTCGGACACGGGCAACACCCTTTAGTCTCGGGTCGTGATACGACCCGGGACTAAAGGGGTGCGGGCCCGGCAGGAAAACTTAAATTGGCTATAACATTCGCGTATGATATCGAAAAAATGTACAACCTATCAAAATGTGTGGAAAAAATTGTGAGTTCGATTTCAAAAGCCTTTAGGCCATTTTGGATTATTTTAGATTTTTAAAAATCGAAAAGGAAAAAAAGTTATTTAAAAAATTAATTTTTTTTGCAATTTTATTTATTCCATATTTGGATTCCTCACATTTTTCTGATAATTATGGATATTTGTCGAATTTCGATTTACAGATTTAAAGATATTATTTATGCCATATTAAATGAATAAATGGCAAAAAAGGAATAAAATATTATTTTATTTAGTTTTTTACTTTCATTGGATTAAAATATTATTATTACTTATTTATTGTTGTTTACTAAAATAGTTGTTTGTAATTTCAAAAAATAAAGATGTATGGCATATTGAAATGGCTAATAGGATAGATATGGTAGTGTTGACAACAAGGTATAAATGGGCTTTGTGGGAGGACGTCCTGATGGAACAGAAAAGTTAAGAGTGCTAAGGAAGAAGTAGTGCTAGGATGGGTGACCGGCCAGAAAGTTTACCATAAGCATAATTTGACCTAAGATTAAATATACTTAGTGCTAAAAATGTTCCAAGTGAGAGGATTACGAGTCAAATAATTCAAAAGTTCAAGAAAAAATCGAAAAAAATAAAAAATAAAAAATATATTTGAAAAAAGATCTTTGGTCCAGGGCCGTATTATGACCCGGGACTAAAGGTCCTTCGTCCCCCCGCTATGAAAACGGCCATGCGATGACCTCTAGTCCCGGGTTATAACAAGCCGGGACTAGAGATAGGGGGCCTTTAGTCCCGATTTCGCAGTCCCGGGTGCAAAGTCGGGACTAAAGGCCCTTACAAACCGGGACTATATGCCCTTTTTCCACTAGTGGTGGTTCTGCACAGGCCCCCTCTAATCAAGTCCCGCCGCAGTGTAACCCCGATACGACTCTTCTCCAACCGGAAACAAATCATGTTACCACAGTCCAGAGGAGCGACGCCTCTCGCTCGCGGCTTAGTGGTCTCCTTCGAAGATTCGCCGTGTCCGGCGCCCGTCACCCCTCCGCAGCTCTGTCGAGTCTGGCACCTAGCGCCCCTTGGCCAAGTCTGGTGCCGCCGCCGGTGTGGTACATGGCACCTTCCATCCCGTCCTCTGTGTCACTAGCAACGATGCCGACGAGGGGCAGCTTCAGGCCCCAATCTCCGTCAAAATTGAAGATTTTCGAATATCCACCCCGGCGTTCTCCTCTGCCTAGTTGACTCCCATGGCCTCCTATGACGTTGATTTGTTTTTGATAAGGTTAGCATATGAATCTTGGATGTTTGTCTTTGCAATTAAAAAAATGAAACAATGCTAGGAAGTATTAGACACTTTTTTATATATAATAGAAGCGGGTCAGCGTAAATTTCCGAAAATTTATCCCTAACATGGATCGAACTCTAGTCGCCGGGATGCGCCAACTACGACCCAACAACTAGACTACTGCACCGTTCTACTGTCTTTGCAATTACGGTATCAAATCCCTTTCAGTTGTGAAACCAAACAAAATATTTAATTTTCTATTACACCATTGATACCTCTATAAACCCATTCCCTTGACGCCACGTTCACACTCTCCGATTCAAACACGTTCTTAGGGTTTAGGGAGCTAGGAAGAATACGGATGCAAGCTACCTTGAATTAAATTTTCGATGTGGATAGATGGAGGTAGTGGCAATCAATCGCTACGTGTGTATGGGATCGAATCCGGCCACAACAATCATGTGGTGCATCTATCTCCCGGCCGGAGGCACAGTTCCAAATGAGAAGGCGTGTCCGGTAAAGTTGATCACACATCGGTCCCGGCCAGACAATGGCCAATGAGGTGCTGCCAAAAAACCATTTTGCTCCTTTATTGTTTCATGTAGAACAGAAATTGTTGGTCTTTAATTATTAATAGTGTGTCTCAGTGATCTAGAAAAAAGATCCCAACGATGAGCTGCCTATTGGAAGTTGGTCCGTTCTTGCCTAAACATATGGGATCGATGATCGTGTTCTCTAGAAGTATATACACCTGTTGCACTATGAGCATATAGCTACCTAGCTAGTATATATGTGTCCATACTGTTATATACTCGGTCCTATCTTGTCCCAACATTGTGAGTTATTATTTTCATGCACAAAAATATTTCTTGAAAAAACATCACGAAGTAGATTTCTGAAAAATAAGATTTATTTTGCACGAAGAAAGCAACAAGCAGCTTGTTATTGTTTTATTAACATAAATCTTGCCAATAGAAAAAAAGAGCCATAACCATGAATTAGTACAAAGGCGTGTACAATAAAACATGCATGCCTATATCAAAAAGAAAATATAGCCATCGAGGCTCAATATGAAAGTGTAGAGTTATTTCTACTACAAGTTGAAGAGGTACTATGGGGAAATGCGAATCAGATAGATGATCCATACATATTAACCAAAATAATGGAAAATTCATGTAAATATAATATGTAAGTTAAAAGTATTGTGAAAAAGTGTGTGTATAGAGAAACAAGGAAGCATAAATTTGAGGCAGCGATTCGGCTCTCAGGATTAGATCAACGTAGGGGGATTTGATAATGACCCCTCATGTTCGTCTGCCTTTGATCATAAGCCCTTTTCTTCGTATGTCTAGATAATAAGCCCCCAGTTCATCCTGAGTGTGCCGATGGCCCCTTTTTACCTGTTGATCTTGTTATTAAGCTATTGATCACGATATATTAGTCTAAATCCTGAAATTATTATTCTGTCCTCGGTCTAATTTTCTCAAGTTCGGTGACTCATCCCACGCCGGACACTGTACTTGGCCGCGCCGTCCGTCCACGCCTGGTCGCTTCGCCCACACTTGTCAGCGTTTTGACTGCCAGAGCCGCCGCGCTCAAGCCCTCCAACACACCTCGTCTTCCTGCCCGCGCTGACCTGCGACTTGGCTGCCAGAGCCGCTGCGCCCGCGCCCTCATGGACTAGTCTGCCTCCACCGTTGCGGTAGCTTCTCCCTCTGCGCTACCTCCTCCGATGTGGCCCGTCCGCCCGCTGAATCCATTCTCTTCGCCTGGCTCGCATCGCCTCCCCTTGTGGCTGCCGTTGCCAAATCTCATGAACAAGATAAGGGAGGATATTTTACTCTTTTATTCATCTAGTTAACGGCTAATTCGTTTGTTAGTATTTTAATGACCCAACTAAACATGAAAAGGGGCTGTGGTCAATAATCAGAGCAAGAAGGGGGCTCACGAGCGAGACAGACCAACAAGGGGGTTATGAACAAAGGCAGATGAACCGGAGGGGTTATAACCAATTTCCCCTATTATATGTACCTTTGAAAGAGGTATCAAGATCTGTTCCGACAGTTTTAAGCACAGGAAAGAGACGCCCGAAAAATGCAGTATACAAGCAATCTGTTCCATAGATGGACGGTGCACGTACAACAATAAACGAGGCAGCTGGTCCCTCCCTCCATGGATTTGACGATGGTTTTCGTGGGCCGGTAGTACATGAAAATGCCTAGCCGCTTGTATTGCTGGTACATTTTTTTTGAGAGTAGATCCATGTATTTTTCCCCTTGACCCGGCTGAATGGTAAATAGATGTTGCATTTCCGCCGTATTTAAGATTTGCTTAGATTCGTTTTGTCATTCGAACAAGAATTTAAGGGCCGCAAGAATGATGAATATGTCTCAGGCTGAACCAGTGATTCAACGGTGGGTGGGGTTTTGTGGATCATGTATCGTTCAGGAGGAAGGAGCGGTTAGCGCCATAACTGCTATGACCGGTGCAATTGGAGATGACTAGGCATACCGCGATTGGACCGGTTAAGCATGACAACATGGCAAAAATCACATAAATAACCTTTTTAAAGAAAGAAGACAAAAAATGACCCTCTTTTCAA
Source organism: Avena insularis (assembly GCA_023614405.1). Taxonomy (NCBI): domain Eukaryota; kingdom Viridiplantae; phylum Streptophyta; class Magnoliopsida; order Poales; family Poaceae; genus Avena; species Avena insularis. Next base: position 474,951,901 of record CM042697.1, read on the forward strand.
ATGATTTATCGGATCTAATCTAATCTCATGGCGCCGTACGGGAGGGAGCCATGGTCGTAGCCACGACGCCATGAACAACGGCGCCGTGCGCCTATGCCGCTCCTCCCCGTGGCGCCATCCTGACGAATGGCGTGGCAGACTACGTGGCAGCTGAGCCCACTGGCGTAAGTATGGTGCCATCGCCCACGGCGCCATACCCCCTAGCAGATTAACAGCGCCGCGTCCCTCTCTCCTCCCCGACTCCCACTTACCTCTTCATCGCACGCGACGCAGGAGACAGAGGGCATGGCGCCAGCGCCGCCCCTCTAAGCCCTCTTCAAATCGGACCTCAAAACCAAGCGAATCTGGAAGATTTTTCCGTGGATTTCCTTCCCATTGCAATCCTCAAGGTATTCTCCTTATATTCCCCTCAATTTATTGGTCGAAATCCCAACCCCCCCTTTCCTTAACCCTAGTTCATCACAGATTTTCGATTTTGTTGGTGATTTCTCATGTATATGGTTGGATGATTGATTCCTAGGACAATTTCCCCTCTTATTGTAAACCCTAGTTTGTAGAGAATGGTTGAAATCATCACATTACCTCCATATGTTAACCCTAGTTCATATATATGTTGTGTTGTTACACATAGATGAGAAATTTTCTTAGTATTAATTTGAAGTTTCATTGAGGTTGCACCATATATATTGTATTTTTGGTTTACATAGATTTTTTAGATGATATCAAAATTAGTGTGGTGGCTAAAATGCACCATAAGACAATAATTTGCTCACATATATCTATTTGCTCATATATCTATTTGATCACATACATTGATTTTGCTCATATATCTATTTGCTCACATATGTAGGATGGAGAACGAATCTATTCTCAATGGGCATTACGATTCAAGGCACCGTGGTATGTTCATGGCAAAGAACAAGAAAGTTTTCAAATGGTTGCACCTGAGGTCGCATGAGGTTTATAGCGAGAAGATGCCTTATGACGAGCGGTACACGCCTTGGGTCAAAAGGACTGGCCTCCTTCCTTTTGTCCAGCTTGTGTCTCGTTCGACGCCACATATGAACCCATGTTTGATCACGGCTCTTGTCGATAGATGGAGACCCGAGACACATTCATTTCACCTCCCTTGTGGTGAGATGACGGTGATTTTGCAAGATGTCTCGATGATCCTGGCGCTTCCCATCAAAGGACAACCTATTCTTATGAGCACAGATTCGAAGAATTGGCGTGAAGGGATGATGGAGTTAATTGGTGATGCGCCAATAACCGAGAAGATGTCCGCTGAGGCTACCTACAAATGGATACAAGAACATTTTAAGAAGTGCCCCGAGGATGCCGATGATGTGGTGGTACGGTTGAGAGGTATGCTCGGGCATATTTGTGGTACGTTGTTAGTAGGACTCTTTTCTCGGATGGCACAGGAAGAAACGCATCCTACATGTGGCTTTGTCTATTTATGTTATGGGACTCTAAGCACAGCTGGGTTCGGCGGCTCTCGCTTATTTATATCGACAGGTATATATGTGGCTCTTCTTATATTTGCATCACTCCTATATTGTTTGAGTTTGGTATTTACATAGCTCTCTCTATGTTCAGTTGGACGAGCCATGTTGTAGGTCAAACAAAGGAGCAAGTATTGGTGGGCCCATGTTGCTACTCACGATATGGTCGTGGTGTCGCATTCCGGTTGGGCGCCCCATCCACAGGACGGAACAACCATGTGGCAATGTCGGTGGTACCCGTATTCGGCGGCCTACATGGGCTTACTTGTGGGATAATACCGAGCCATTCCATGGTGAATCTGAAGAATGTTATTTGAGATATACTAACCAAATCGACTTGCTAACTCCGGAGAAGGTAATCTATTCCTTTGTGTTCTAATTGCCACATGTACTTCTACTTGTATGGACCAACTCGATATGCTAATTTTGTATTCCATGTAGGTGGAATGGGAGCCATATGGAACTCGAGGGCACGTGGGTACTGTTGTTTGGTTCGACCTGAACCCCAAGTGTCTCGAAGAAGCACATCTTTGGATGATGCGGATTCCGTTAATATGCGTCTATGCTGTTGAATGGCACCTTCCAGATCGAGTGATGAGGCAGTTTGGTTTATTTCAGCTCACCCCTCCGCCATATAAGGACACTAGCATAGTGTTGCATGGGTGAGTGGTCTATATAGCTTAAGATGGTAATTGCTTATGTGTGTCATCATAGTAATATCAATGATGGTGAATTTGATTGTAGACTGGACAAGATCAAGCAGAAGAAGGAAAAGAATTGGGCTTCAAGACATCACAAATACGGACAGAAGTGGTTTACGAAGATTGCGGAGATAGAAGACCCACACAGAGTCCAACCTTCTGAGCAACCACACGATGGTGAAGCGTTCAATCTCTATCTTGTTTGGCTTGGTAAAGTGTCTCGTTTGTACCTACGACCTCCGGCTTTTACCTCTGATGACATAGTGGAGGACGATTATCCGGCTTACGACCAGATGGCCAGACTAGAGTACAACAGACTTGTCAGAGGTGGAAGGGGCACAAATACCGCCGGGGTTATCCGCTTTGTGGTAAGTGCTTCCTTACGGACATATGATTGAAAACTAGAACAAGATTTGATCACTTGTTTATTTCTTGTTAGCGTGAGGAGGTCTCAAAACATGTGGAGGCTGCTGGTGAAGTACTGAAACACCCTCCGGGTAAACAATCTGATTCGGTCCTCCGAGAGTTTGTGGAGGTATGCGCAAATATCTTTGTTTGCTTGCATGTTAAAGTTTGTGTGTGCTGAAATTTTCTAACATGATTCACAATGTCATAGCATACCAAGCGTTGGGGACGTGGCTTGGGTATTTTGCTTGGTTGTCGTACCGCCGAGGCCACTGTGCCGACAAGGTTGATGCGATCATCAAGTCTTGAGGACATGGAAGAGGAAGAGGAGGGTGACAAGGATGAGGGTGAAGACGGTGAGGAGGAAGAAGAGGGTGAAGACGGTGAGGAGGAAGAGGAGGGTAAAGACGAGGATGAGGTAAAGAATTTCTAACTCAGATAGTTCCTTGTTGTGTTGTGTTGGAACCTTCAATAAGTGCAGCCTTTTCATTTTAAAACGTAGGATGCTTCCGATGGTGATGAGGAATATGATGAGATTGGCATGTCTCAAATGGCGGACGCACCGCATTCTAGTCAACCGAGGCGTCGTCGAAAGCCAAGAAACCCGTACACTCCAAGTGAATGGGAGAAGAAAAAATTGGCGGAGGCACGCAGGGCATCAATATTCAATGAAGAAGACTACGACGAGCCTCCACGTAGGAGTGCACGGAATGAGGGGAGTATGAAGAATAACAACGACCGTCCGTCGAAAAGAGGAAAGGGAAGGAAGTGAGGAGTGCTCTTTGATGTTGAACTATCTTTGTTGCTCTACTATGTGTTAGACTATCTTTGTTGCTCTACTATGTGTTAAACTATGTTTGTTGTCGAACGGATGTGTTGGACTACTATATTTGTTGTTGAACTATGTGTTGAAGTGCTCTTTGTTGTTGAACAATTATCTTTGCTGTTGGACTACTATATTTGCTGTTGATATGTGTTGATGCTAAACTATGACCATGGCAGAGAGCTGCACATGATTTGCTAGGCTGTCGCACCATGGCGCCTTACAAGGCGGCGCCATGGTACGCTGTATGGCGCCGTCATACACGGCGCCGTGGTACTAAGTACAGCGCCGTCCCCCACGGCGCCAAGCATTTGACTTGGTGGTTTCGTTTCTTTGATTTTCGACGGAATCCCAGTACACCGTGACGCCATGGCCCGACGACGGCGCCATGATGCATGGAGTCCTACGCGATGGCGCCGTGGTACTAAGTACGGCGCCTTCCCCCACAGCTCCAAGCATTTGACTTGGTGGTTTTGTTTCTTTGATTTTCGGCGGACTCCCAGTACACCGTGGCGCCATGGCCCGACGACAGCGCCATGACGCATGGCGCCCTACGCAACGACGCCATGGTACTATGCATGGCGCCCTGAGGAGTGGCGCCATGCACTTGACATGGTTGATTTCACAAGAAAAGTGATAACCCAAATTGACAGTACATGGTTCATAACATAACTAGTACAACAGCATTTCACAGACATAAATAGTACAGCCATAGTTCTCACGACATAAATAGTTCTCGACATAAATAGTACAACCATAGTTCTCGATATAAATAGTACAACCATAGTTCTCACGACATTGCAAAGGTCACAGAAGGACCAAAATAAATTCCACATGGCGGAGTCCATACGATAGATCACAACATGGTGGCAACTCTACTGTGTCGCGCGAGGCTCCTTCCCCTTCGCCTTCCTTTTCCTCTCTTCCTCTGCCTCTTCCTTTTCCCTCAAGTCACGTGCAAGCTGGACAACGGAGTTGAACTGCGCCTCGAATTGGCGTCTACTCTCTTCTTTCTTCTTGCTCTCTTCTTCCTCCGTTATAAGACTAGCCTCTTCAGACACCTTCTCAAACCGACGATGATTCCTCAAGCTCTTCAAGTAAATGTCTCTTTCATATTTTGCTTCTTTTTCCTTTCTCTCACTGTTCTTTCTTTGCTTTCTTGATGCTTGCCTCACGCAATCTCCTGTTGAAATCTTCTTCCCACCGTCGTTCTTCTTCAGCCTCCCTCCTTTCCTCTTCCCTTTTCTTGATCAACTGAGCTACTTCATCTTCCCTTTCCTTCACCCTCCTCAAAGCCTCCGCCCACACTTTGGAGTAGCTCATACCGTTCCCATCATTGTTCTCCTTGGTGGGTTGGGTCGACATACCTATGACAAGAAGGCAACATCATAGTTAGTAAATAGAAATAAACTTAAATGCACAGTAAAAATTATTAAAAAATATGCAAGAAAACATACGGAAATTCTCCTCGGAGATACGTAAACATACTACCACCACGATCTCTACCGCCGCCACAACCTCTACCGCCGCCACGACCTCTACTACCGCCACGACCTCTACCACCTCCTTGGCTTGTGTTTCTACCACCTCCTTGGCTTGTGTTTATACCACCATCACCACCTCCTTGGCTTGTGTTTCTACCACCATCACCACATCCTTGGCTTGTGCTGCCAATAGGGGTGTTGGCTTCCTTTGATTTTTTTCTTTTGCTACACGATGTTTTATTATGGCCCTCAACATTGCATTCTCCATAACGGGTTTTGCCATGCTTGATGAACTTGTCATCACACATATGAATGGACTGACAACTTACAATGGTCCATTATGGCCCGCCCCTCAATGGTCGTACGCGAACAATCCAGGGACATCCTTGCTTCTCACACTTGACTGTGTAACGCACCTTAGTGTCCGAGTGAGCCACCTTGTACGGTCGGTGGTACTTCACCGCGTAGTCCTTGATCCACATCTGAAATTCCAACAAGCTATCAAACTTCACCCCGAGATTTATCCCGTACTTTTTCGGCTTCAAGTCCTTTTTAGAAGGTGCTCGTGGCTCGAGCACTCGACTAATTCCACCGTCAACTTGGGCCTCATCCGCAAGGCTAACATCACGGAACAATGAAGGACGACGATCCCGACCTACTACTTTTTTGTGAGCTTCGGCAAATTTAACAGTTAGACCATCCTCATCCACATCTTCATCCGGTCCTTCATCCTCGGAGTCTGATGCATGACACCTCAAATAAGGGAGATCATGGTCCATGTCCTCCTCATCGCAATTTGCCTCCACATCTCCTACTTCATTGTCACGAAGCCCATACTCAATCTCATCACCCTCAAAGTCATCATCCTCCATTTGAGGTGCTTCATAGTTGTCATTGCGAACAAGGCTCATGGAAGGTTGCCTCGTTGTTGTGTCATCGTAGGTTGGCTCTACGCGGACCGGGATCAATGGAGGTTGGCTCATTGTTGTGTCATACACATGTGGCTCACCTCGAGCTGGGCTCATGGAAGCATGCCGGTTCAAGTCAATGTGCAACCGAGCCGCAACCTTTCTTGTGGCAAATATCTCAAGTGACTTATCTTCGGATTCCGCCACCATCTCCTTATATGCACTCCAATTCAACTCGGAGTTGATAGGCATTATCTTCAATCTATTGTGATGGCCAAATCCAGCATTATACCTTCCAACCAACTCATACACATCACTAGGGTCCATCCATTTAAAATCATTCCTCACTCTTTCCACAACCTCGACATATGTAGGACTAGTGCCAAACACCATGACTACCTCCTCCGGATCACACTCGGCATTGCCTTTTAAGAAAGCCGCCTTGTCCACATGATGAACATTAACGATCCTTGCCATCTAAAAACATTGACCACAACCACAACATATCAAAAACAAGTAGGTTACCACCAACCGTTACAACCAACTAATAAAGTTTCCCACCATAGCAACCCACTAATAAGGAAAACCCTAACATAAAAACCCTAACTCAAGCAAATGTACCAAAACCCTAACCCTAACCCTAGCCTACAATTTCTACATATAATGACTACAAACCATAGCTCCAACAATCATTACTCAACAATGCAACCCTAAACCATAGTTTTCACTTCAAATGATACATCTAGGGTTCCAACATTTTTGCCAAAGTTCCACCAAATTGCATAGATCTAATTGGACCAAAACAAGGGGGGAGGTGCAGATTACCTCTTGCTGGAAAGGAGGGACGAAATCCACAAAGAAACAATGCTGATTTGAAAGTATTTGAAGGGAAGATGAGTTGGGGGAGAGAGAACAAGAAAGAGGTTTGTTCGGGGTCGAGAGGGGAAGAAGAAAACTATTTGGGGTCGGGTTTGGACAGCCACCCCGCGGGCTGGGCTGGTTATAAGGTCAGGAGCATGGCGCCGTGGCGGGTGGCGCCATCCTCACCTGTATGGCATCGTGGGCGATGGCACCATACTTACGCCAGTGGGCCCAGCTGCCACGTAGTCTGCCACGTCATTCGTCGGGATGGCGCCACGGGGAGGAGCGCCATAGGCGCATGGCGCCGTTGTTCATGGCGTCATGGCTACGACCATGGCTCCCTCCCGTACGGCGCCATGAGATTAGGTCAGATCCGATAAATCATTTGAAAAGAGGGTCATTTTTTGTCTTCTTTCTTTAAAAAGGTTATTTATGTGATTTTTGCCATCATGTTGTTTCGGATGCAGAGAGCGCAGGGGATGTTGGTAATTAAGCACCCTCCATACCCGGGCCCGGCCCTTCTCCCCGTCCCCGAGACCCGCCCCACGACCAGCCGCCAGTCCAGAAATCCTCCGGATCCTCGACTTGGTCGAGTTCACGGGACCCGACGGGTACCCACGTAGGCGCACAACGGCGGGATCTAGGGTCTTCTCGGTGGTTCCTCTGGGGTCTGTGTGGCGGCGGCATCGCTAGAATCTGCTCATTGTCTCTCCTCTCCTCGACCACGTTGTGCTCCAAGGTCTGGGCGACAGCGGCGCAAGAGGTAATGGCGGGAGGCAGAAGGACAGCAATAGCGCAAGAAGGGAGATTGGAAGGAAGTAGGGCGGTGGCGGCGAAAGACTCGTGAGGACGAGGGACGTAGGGAGTGGGATTGCGGTCATGTTTTGGTGGAGTCGTGGTCTCGTCTCTCGTGGAGTCGTGGGAGGTGGGCCGATGGGTGAGGAAGAGAACATGGGAGGTGGGCCTCAACACAATGACATGTGGACCAACTCCGCATGTCATAACGGGTACACGGGTCTACGGGTATGAGTTCGGCATTCCATACTCATCCCCGCTAGACCTGACGGGTCTGGGTTTTTATTGATAAGCAGCCCTGTTGGCTTTTTTCCCTACATAACCCTTTCTATATAAGACGGGTACCTGTTGAGTTAGCGGGTATTGGGTATCCTTTGATATCCGTAACCATGGTCGGTAAAGTCCATCCATTCTGGTGACAGAAAAACGGCAAGAGGAGTGTTGGAGCTTGGACGATGGGGCCAGCGTCAACTATGAAGATTAACCCAGAAGCTTCCAGCTGGACAAAACGGTAAGAGCAACTTCAACAGCTTACCCATATATGGGTAAGAGTGCTTTTATGGGTAAGATGACAAAAAACTAGCTCCAACAGCTTACCCATAAGTGGTCCCCACCAATTTTTTTGGGTGATCACCCATTTTTTGGCACCTCTTACCCATATATGGGTAGATGGACACAAATTTTGGGTAAGAGACAACTCTTACCCATATGTTGCCACGTCAGCAAAAACAAAGGCGGGAAGCTACCAACCGCTCGCTCTTGACCCGCCCGACGACGACGTCGCTCGCTGCCATCCCTCTGGCCACCGACGGCAGCCCCTCGCGCCACCACTTTGCGGCCCTCCACTTGTGACCCACCCGTTGGCCTCCTCCGTCCCCGCGCGCCCCTTCTACTAGACGGAATCAAGACATAACGGTCGTCTTGGTGGCGCATCGCTAGCTATGATTCGCCGTCGGGGGCTTTCTAGGCTCGCGCACAGCCACGCTGCCACCCCCCACCTGCAAGCTCCGCCACCACCCCCACCCCCACCCCACGAGCTCTGCCGCCACCCCTAACCGCGAGCTCTGCCGCCACACACACCCTGCCGACCGTCGACGTCGATTCGGCCAAGCACCGGCTCCGCGCACCTCGCCGGCCGACCACAGGCGCCACGCGCAGCAAGCCATGCGCACTACAAGAAGATGGGGCGGCGGAGCAGGGACACCTGGGCGATGGGAACGGGTGTGATGGGGAAAGAAATGAAGAAATGGAAGAGAAAAATGAAAAAAAAGAAAGAAAGAATCAGACTCACTCACAAGTGGATCCCATGTGCAAACCACTTTTGGGTAACCATATTATAGGTAAACTTAAAAAGCAGATACTAGCTTAGTTACCCAAACCTCCTCTCTCCTCTTATATGGGTAAGCTGTTGGAGTTGCTCTAAGTAGTTTTGTTGTCTACACGATGTGTTAACCTATTGTGGCAATTGCATCATATAGTAAATTGCGTGCATGCATTATGTTGTTAGAGAAACTTCAGCTATATTTGGGCGCGCTAAAACGCTCGTACACACTTCTCCGACAGATGCGCTAAATACAAACCCTTTCAACAAACGCGGTAAATTGGAGCGCGCGTAAACAAGATTTTGCAACAAATATGATAAAATGTAATCTAGAAATTAAAGAGAAAATATATTACATAGAACATGGAAAAATTTGTACATATATCATGGTGCAAGTGACGAGGTTTGATCTCGTCAATGCCCATTGATATGGACTTGGGTTTTGGAGAAGATGTGGATGCTGGAGATCGCGGAACGGTTAGCAAACAAGCAACACGGGACACGAAGTTTACCCAGGTTCAGGCCCCCGGAGGGAAAACCCTACTCCTGCTTGTCTGCTCTTGATTACGGCGGAACCGGTGATTACAGGGGTGCGCAGATGCAATCTGGCATGGAGGTGTGTATGCGAAAGTATGAGGTCAGAGATCTATGCCGTTCCCTCCTGGCCTTTATATAGACTTAGGCAGGTCCCAGGCACAGATCTAGTCGGTTACAGGTTCTACGGTTTACCCCTTTAAATTTCCTATCTACTCTAGTCTTCTCTCCAAGGATCCGAAGGCGTCATGGGCCTTGGCCACCCGAAAGTCTTCATGGGCCAGCGTATATTTTCCATGGGCCTTCCTTGGGCTAAACCAGGTATGCTGAAGTCGTGTATCCGCAGGGTATAACCATGTCAGTAGCCTCCGAGTGTTCAGTCGAATCATAGATTCGGCTGAGGACTCTTCAATCCTTCGGGTGCAACTCTGTCTTTCAAGAGAATGTGTAGGGATTGTTGATGTGTGTGCCTGACTCTCCCGACGGATCAGGGTCAGTTAAATGTCTTAGGACAAAACAACACGATCTTCTTCAGGTTCGAGTCCCTCGACTCGAACCCGGAACATATGCTGGCGTAATTCGACTCAGGCCGCGGAGGACTTACAGGAGTGGAATTCCAGTGAATTTAATTGATGTACCCAACGCGTCCGTCGGGATTTTTCATCGCGCCTGTTGGCACGGGTTTATACTAGCAGAGCGTAGTCATGTGCGTTACCAGGCCATCAGATGATATCTGTAGGTCTTATCTTTGCGCCGCAGACACAGCATCCGAATTTATTACCGCGGAGGTGTTTCGGGTAGCCAAGGAGAATGCTACTCACTTAGCATTTAATTGGGGCAGAGTTGCCGAAAAGTTTTTGCGTACTGATCCGAATGATCGCAATCGAAAATTTATAGGGTGCGCGACCAGCGCTCCCTATGGGAGTAGCCCCCGAGTGTCTGTTCGAGTCGTAGACTCGAGCGAAGACTTTAATTCAGCCGTTGTTTAGTGTTAGGTCCGTAGGACACAAATATTTTCGGATGCTTAAATCCATCCTCCCTATGGGAGTAGCCCCTGAGTCCGTAGTGGAGTCGTAGACTCAACGTAGGACTCGAAGAAACAGTTCAGTGCTGTAACGTGTTGTTCATTCTTCGGGTGCACGGCCAGCGCTCCTGATAGGAGTAGCCCCCGAGTAATTAGTCGAATCGTAGATTCGAGTGAGTACTCTTATCTTTGAAGCCGAAGAAATTGTGACTGTTGCTAGTATAGCTTTTGATGACGTCAGTGCTGACGATCGGTGACCTCAAGCGTCTGCTGCGCCAGAGATAACTTGACTGGACAAACATGGGTCCCACTTTCTGACCTTGAATGGATCGGTCTCGCGCGGCGTGGAGATAATTACGGCGTCGCCTCGATTTCCGCGCGTAGTGGACGGCGTGTTAGCGAGGGTTCGTTGTGATGCTGACACGTGTATGGCCAGATCCTGCCGTTGGCGTTAGGTCTTCTCGATGGACGGTTGTCGTGCATCGTCTTTGTCTTTATAATCATTGGGGGAAAACATTAGTTTGTTTTCACCGCAGCTATTCTCGTTTCACTGCTCCCTTGTTCTCTGAGAGTTCTTGCTGCGCGCTGGAATATCCTCGGACATTTTCTTCTTCCATCCTACGTTCTCGCCGTCGGCGCCGCCGTACCGCAATGGGGAAGTCGAAGAAGTCTTCTTCTGCGGTTGGTACCAGCGCTGCTGGAGGGAAGAAGAGTGCCGCTGCTACCCGTGTCACCGACGGTGGCTGGCGGCGATCGGAGACGCAGGAGAGTGATCTCTGCAAGCTTCGTGAGCGGGGCTTGATCCTGCAGGATAGGGAGGCCGTCAAACTCCCAGGCAACAAGGTAATCCCCCATCCCCCTGCTGGGTTTCGGGTTATGTTCCTCGCCTTCGTTCTTCGAGGCTTTTCCTTCCCAGTCCACGACTTCCTTCGTGGACTGCTTTTTCTTTACGGCGTCCAACTGCATCATCTTTCCCCCAATTCTCTTCTTCACATTGCTTGTTTTATCACTTTCTGCGAGTGCTGGCTTGGTATCGAGTCGCACTTTGGCCTCTTCCGGAAACTCTATTCCGTGAAGAGGCAATCTGGTTCGGATGGTGTTTATACCATTGGGGGTTGCATCATCTCCCTCAAACCCAATCTGCTTTTCTTCTCTTTTTCCATGTCCGAGTCTGTCCAGTACTGGCGGAGGCGATGGTTTTATATCCACGACTCCAGAGTGGCTGAGCAGGATTTTGGTCTTGCTCCTTTCGACCCCTCCCAAAAGATCGAGCCGAAGAGGTCCTGGAAAAAACCAGATCTTGGATGGCGAGGTAGCGGAGATAGAGGCTCTCTATCGTCGAGTGGAGGATCTCCAGCTAATTCCGGAGAAGGAGGTGAACGGTGTGGATATCATCCACACTTTTCTTAAGCGTCGGGTGCAGCCGCTCCAGGCTAGGGCGCACCCGATGTTTCTTTATGCTGGTCGTCATGACTTTACGAGGGTTTCGGCTGAAGAATTCTCCAGGGGAGATCTCGATGGTGTCCTTCGCCCGCTTCTGAAGTTCAAGGCTGGAGAGGATATCCCGGGGAAGTCGCTGACTTCTCCATTTTCTGCTTCTCGTCCTATTCCACAGGTGTATATTCGGGTCATGCGCGTAGCGCTATTTTCGACTGCATTGTATTTGAACTTGTTTGCTAACAAATTTTCTTCTTCTGTGCAGGAGTTCAAGGTGCCGGGCATGTCGCCACCGCTTCCCGAATTGTTTCCGGCTGCACCGGACAATGAGGTAGTGGATTCCATGTCCGAGCTGCCATCAGCGTGATCTCTGGTTGAAGAGGCCAACGAGTCGAGCGAGGACCACACTCGCAAGCAGACACGGAGCTCCAGCGAGTCTTCGGATGCCTCGACTCCTCCAACTCCTAGGAATCCGCTGTGGCTTGAACGTCACAGTGATGGGCATGGAGGCTCTTCCTCTCCGATTCCCGCCGTTCCCGTGCGGGCTGTGGCATCGCACCCGCCGGCGAAGCAGAAGAAGGAAGAAAAGAAGGAAGAGAAGAAGGAAGAGAAGAAAGAGGAGAAGAAGGTCCGGAGGACCCCTCCTGTCTTTGACCTGAGCGAGCTTGACTCGTAAGTTTCCTTAGTCCTGCACTGCCTTTTCTTGCCTGTTTACTTTGTACTTGTGCTAATTTGTCCTTGTGCAGCCACTCCTCCAACGACTCCTCCAGTGATGGTGCTCGGGAGATGATGGGGGAGTCGAAAGTCGCGTTTCCTCCTCCTTAGACGGTGGCTACCTCTGAAGACGCTGCTCCAGACCCTTCTCCGCAGGAGGTTCAGGTGGTTGCGCCTCAGAAGGCTTCAAGCGTACCTTCGGAGTCGCCGTCGGATCATGTGAGTAGTTCTGCCTCCTGCCACGGGGGAAGCCCCCGAGCATCTGTAAAGGAGTTTTGTTGTTTGGTCTTCCTTCGGGTCTCGGGGGGAGCCCCCGAGCGCTTTCGTGTGTTTAGTTTGCTTCTGCTCTTTCTTTTGGGCGTAGCCCCCAAGTCTTTCTTTTGACTAGTAGGTCTTTTTCCTACAGCCTTTTGTGCAAGATGCCAAACGACTGGTGCAGCAACACCTGGCGCTGGAGGCTAGCCTCAAACAGCTTCAAGGTACTTTTATGCCTTGGTCTTTGCTTCTTCTTGTATTCTTGTCCTGTTATCCGATGTTTGTATTATTTAAATGCAGAGGAGCACAACACCTCCCTTCGTGAGATTGATGCTCTCAAAAAGAGCCTCGGTCAAGCGGAAAAGAAGGCCGAGGTCGCCGTTGGTGTGAAGGAGCGCCTTGAGTTGGAGCTGGCTATTGCGGCCGAAGCTAAGGAGCGCCTGCAGCAGGAGGCCACAGACCGCGAGGAGCAGCTTGCCACCGCCACGGCTTCGCACGAGAGAGAGGTGGCCGGCAAGCTTATGGCGGCTGCCAAGGCTGTTTCGGGTGAGTATCTTCACCTTCCTCTTTTGATTTCCTTGTCTTTCTTTTGCGGTGTTGTCGTTCATTCTTCTTCCTTGTTGTTTTAGATGCCGCAGGCATCGAGTTTAATCGTGGTGCTCTGGAGCATGGGAGTGCTCTGGATGATGCCTTTGCGGTCGAAGATCGCCGCTGATCGTGCCAACTCGCTTGCCAAGGCCAAGGAGGTCCTTGGGCGCTTCTACAAGGAGCTTGTCCCCAAGAGCGCGGCTCTTGATGATGTTGATGCTCTGGCGGAGGCACTGTCAGCCGAAGCACCTGCGGCGTACAAGTGCAAGCAGAAGGGCATCGGCACATCCGTCGGGCTGGCAATGGCCTTGGCGGCTGGAGCGGAGCTGGACCTTCCCCAGGTCACTTCCTAGATGCCGATGACTGCTGATGGATCCGAGGTAGACTTCACTACCTATGCTGCTCGCTGTAAGCGTTATGGGCCGAAGCTGATTGATCTGCTGGCCGAGTACGCGCTACGGCAGTAGGGGAAGCCAAGGCGAGGCAATCCGGCTCCGAGGCTACACAGGGTGCAGCCTTGTAGGTGTTGTAGTTATAGGATAGTTGTAGCTTCTTTTGTTGTAATTATTTGATGAACAATCCTGGTGCCACGTAGTGGCTTTTGCTCCATTTAATGAATTTGTTGAGTTCTGTGATCCTTCGTCTGCGTGTTCATGTCTTTGCCTTTCTGTTGCTCTAGGGTCCTTCAGGTGCTGATCCCGTTGACACCTCGCCTGCAGCGCGGCTGTGGCCATCCTTGGATGATGCGTCGCAGCTTGCGTTTCTTCGATACCGTGTTCGTAGTCTCGAGAAAGAGTTGCTTGGGGTGCGTCGCCATGCTGACGTTTGGAAATCCAAGGCGGATCGAGGTGCTGCCAGAGAGGAGTACTTGATGGCGGAGTTGCTTCGATTATCCGAGCAGCTTCAGTGTAAGTTTTTCGAGCTGTTGCCCATTTCTTTGGATGCGCCTGCTGGCCTTGCATCTTACTTTTTTGCAAGTATTGCAGGTGCTAACCTTGCTCCAAGGGAGGATAAGGAGCGTGTTGCTGTTCGGGTCAATTGCTTGACTCAACAGGACATGGAAGCCGGCGAGTTCTTCTGGATGGATCGTGACCGTGCTATGGTCCTTGCGACGGTGCATGATCGCGTTCACCAAGTATCGCGGGTGCTTCGTCAGGTGCAGACTTCACTCGCGTCGGTTCTGCATGTGATGTTTCCGCTAGATGCTGCACCGTCAACCCTCTCTGGTCTTCTGTCGAAGTTTCGGAACATGCATCGTGTCAAGGAATTGGTGCGGCATCAGCTCGTCGCAGGGGTGAAGTCTGTGCTGTCCCTTGTGAGGCTGCATCGCCCTGATGTAGATCTGTCCGCTGTAGCGGCTGGGCCACCCCTTCGGCCAGATGGTGGTGTGTGGGATATGCGTCCGCATTACGCGGCTGTAAGGCAGTATGCCAAAGATATCGTAGATCTGTTTGAGCAGCGTGCTCAGGTTATTCTTTAGAGTAGGTAGTACCTGTAAAAGAGATAGATGTAAAATTTGTATATATTTGACTAGGCGTGTTTTGCCCTTTGTTATAAAGGTTTGGTTGTTGTTTGAGCACGTAGTGCTTTGTTCGCATACGTGTCCTTTTTGTTAGCGTGACGTGGTCAGCTACTCAGGTGTACACGTGTTATCCTCAGTCGACGAAATCGTGAGGTGGGGGGAGCCCCCGAGTGTGTTTGTAGCCTGGGGTAAAAGTGCGAATAGAAAACAAAATTTTGGGGCGAGACACTTAGCTTTATTTATATCGTAATGGAGGAGGTACAATGTTCGGCTGAGTAGCCTTGGCTGAATAGCCTTATTGAAAGTAGAGGGGTAGGTAGCTAGCGGTAGAATCGTCGCAGCTGTGCGACGTTCCATGGGTTGGAGTATGCGACTCCAGACTCCACGTGCTTGAGGCGATAGGCGCCACCTGGGATGAATTCGGTGACGATGTAGGGTCCTTCCCATGGTGACCCGAATTTCTTCGGTCGCTCTTGCTTGAGTCGCAAGACGAGGTCTCCTTCGACGAAGGACCTTGGGTGCAGCCGGTGGCTGTGGTTGGAGACTCGCTAGTACACACCGATCGAGCTGCTACGCCTCTTGCCTCATCGAGTGTGTCGACGGCGTCTTCGAGTGCAGCCGTGGATTCGTCATAAGTTTACGCAACGGGGCCTGGTATGATTGCCGGTAGCACGGCTTCGGCTCCATGCACCATGAAGAACGGCGTGTAACCGGTGGAGCTGTTTGGCGTGGTGCGCAAACTCCATAGGACGGATGGTAGCTCTTCCGTCCAGGCTCCGGCCTTTCGCTCGAGTGGGCTCATGAGGCGCTTCTTGATGCCAGCGCCGATTAGGTCGTTGGCCTTTTCTACCTGCCCATTCATTTGCGGGTGAGCCACTGAGGCGTATGTGATGTTGATCCCGAGGCCTTCGCAGAAGTCTTGGAATTCTTTGGAGATGAAGTTCGATCCATTGTCGGTGATGATGTTGTGCGCGCCAACTCAGAGACAATGGATTCAAAGAACTTGATGGCAGTCTTGACCTTTTGGTTAGTGACCGGCATTGCTTCGATCCACTTGGTGAATTTGTCGACTGCGACCAGGAGGTAGACGTGCCCCCCTTTCGAGGACCTTGGCAGTTTGCCGATCATGTCGAGGCCCCATTGGGCGAAGGGCCAGGCCAAAGGTATGGGCCTGAGCTCTGACCCGGGTGCATGTGGTTTGTCGGCGAACCTTTGGCACCCTTTGCATCTTCGTACGATGTCTTTGGCGTCGTTCATGGCTGTTGGCCAGTAGAATCCAGCTCGTAGAGCTTTGGCGACAAGGGAGCGACTGCCTGCGTGATGGCCGCAGATGCCCTCGTGGATATCTTGAAGTATGGTTTTCCCGTCACCGATGGTGACGCACCTTTGTAGTACACCCGAAATGCTGCGCTTGTACAGCTCGCCATTGATGATGGTGTAGGCTTTTGACCGGCGAGATATGCGCTGGGCATCCGTCGGGCTATCAGGTAGTTCTCCGTCTATCAAGTACTGGAGGTACGGTCGTGTCCAGGTTTCTTTGACTGCCATGACCTGCATCGGGCTGACCGTGGCGACCTCTGTGTCCAGTTTTTCGGGTCCTTCATGACCTTCGGGTAGCGTAGCCCCCGAGTGTTCTGCTTCTTCGGGTGATCCCTTGGGGAATTTCCGCTTGATGGATGGCACGCAGATCTGTTCGAGGAACACACCTGGTGGCACCCTTGTGCAGGTGGAGCCGATGTTGGCGAGTCTGTCGGCCTCCTTGTTGCTTTCTCTTCCAATGTGCCGAAGCTCGCAGCCGTCAAATTCTCCCTCGAGTGAGTTGTAGAGTGCGTGGTACGCGATCATGTTTCCTGCGTGTGCATCGCACTCATTCATCGTCTGTTGGACGACGAGGTTGGAGTCACCGTAGATGACCAGGCGTGTTGCACCGCAGATCTTTGCCATCCTCATGCCGTGGATGAGGGCTTCGTATTCGTCCTCGTTGTTGGAAGCTCGGAATTTCATCCGAAGGTCCATGACTGCGACATGTCTGGGGTGTCTGGCAACTGCAGCTCCATCCAGTCTACAAGGAAGTCCGGGAGGACCTGAGACTTGATTGCGAGTCGCTTCTCGTAGATGATGTCTAGGGGTGACAGCTCGATGCCCCACAGGGCCACGCGTCCTGTGGCCTCCAGATTGTTTAGGATGCTGTTCAGGGGTGCTTCGTTGACGACCATCACCTGGTGCTCCTGGAAGTAATGGCTCAGCCGACGAGCCGTCATGAACACGTCGTAGGCGAGTTTCTGGTAGTGAGGGTACCTCTGCTTTGTTGGCATCAATACCTCGCTGAGGTAGTAGATTGGGCGTTGGACCCCATGGGTCTTGCCTTCTTCGGGTCGCTCGACCACCAGCACGGTGCTTACCACCTGGTGTGTGGCTGCTATGTACAGCAGTAGGGGCTCGCGTTCTTTTGGCGTAACCAAGACGGGCGAGGTGGAGAGCAGCCGCTTCAGATCTTCGAATGCGTCATCTGCTTCGGGTGTCCCCTCGAATTTGTCTGCCTTGCGTAGTAGTTGGTAGAATGGCAGGGCTTTCTCGCCCATGCGGATGATGAACCTGCTCAATGCCGCTATTCGCCCTGCGAGCTGCTGGACACCCTTGAGATTCTTCGGTTTCTCCATGGCCATTATGGCCTGTATTTTCTTCGGGTTCACCTCGATCCCTCGCTAGGATATGAAGTAGCCAAGCAGCTGACCCGATGGGACGCCGAAGGCGCACTTTTCGGGGTTGAGCTTGATCCTGTAGCGGTCGAGATTATCGAACGTCTCGCGGAGATCGTTGATGAGTGTTCTCGCCTCCCTGGTTTTGATGACTATGTCGTCGACATAGACTTGGACATTGCGACTGATCTGGTCCTTCAAGCATGCCTGCATGCACCGCTGGTATGTGGAACCTGCGTTCTTTAGCCCGAAAGGCATTGTGTTGTAGAAGAACACTCCGAACGGCGTGATGAACGTTGTTTTCTCTTGGTCGGGTGAAGTTCCCGTGGACCGTGATGACGCCCCTGGGTCCTGGCGTCTTGAGTAGCAGGTATGCGTAGTGTGGTATAACCAAGAACCTTGCGAATGCTACATGCCCGAGGATGGCGTGGTATTGTGATGGCCAGTCCACCACTTCGAATTCGAGCCGCTCGCATCGGAAGTTGTCCGGCTTGCCGAAGATGATGTCGAGCCATATTTTTCCTAGGGGGAATATGCCCTTTCCTAGGACGATGCCATGGAACGTTGTGTCTGACTGTTCTAGGCTGCACAGCGGGATCCGCATTGCTGCTAGAGTGCTTGCGAATATCAGGTTGATGCCGCTGCCGCCGTCCATGAAGACGCGGCTCATCTCGAAACCTCCGATCTGCGCCTCCAAAGAATAGCGGCAAGATGACCTGGGCGAGGGATCTGGCAAGGGTGATCCGAACGTCTGAACGTGATGCAGGACTCTGATCCGCTGAGGTACTCAGGGATGGCAGGTGGAGTTGTCACGACCAGGTTGATCTGACGGGTGATTTTCTTCTGCACCCTATTCGTTGGGCGCCCCTTCTGGATCATCAGTGCTCCTTTCGGCGGGGGATACCCATGCCCAGCATTGTTCTGTGCTGGTGCGACCGGTTGGTTCGGGCCTCCTACAGGTGGCGGTGGAGGAGCTCCATGCGCTATCTCTCCTGGTGCGGGTGCGTTCCCAAATCCAGGGGGTGGAGCTTGCTGCCTCATCTGAACCATGCTTTCGCTGAGCTTCTGGAACTCACGGCAGTCCTTGAGCATGTGGCTTGCCTTCTCCTTACCATCCTGCTTGTCGATGTAGAAGTGGATGGTGCATGGACCCGATAGTTTTTCGTATGCTGAGGGTCCGTCATCGCGACCGCGGCACTGCCACGACTGTGCTGGGCGTCCTCCATCGCGGAAGTTGCCTCCGAGGTATCCGCCGCTGTTGCAGTTGGCATCGTTGCGGCGATCGGCGTAGCCGGCCGCGACCATGTCGAGTCCATCGCGATCGTCGTAGACGCGCGGTCTCCTCTTGTTACGGCGCTCCCGTCGTCGGCCGTAATCGTCCTCTTCCTCCGATTGTGCCCGGTGGACGGAATCTTCGCCATTGGTCCACCTGTTGGCGATGTCCATGAGGTGGTCGAGTGTCTTGGGATTGACGCGCCCAAGTTCTTCCTTGAAGTCCTAGCGCTTGATGCCGTCCTTGAAGGCGTCGATGGCCCTTTCTTCGGAGGTGTGCGCCGTGGAGTTCTTGGTGTTGGACCAACGCAGTATGTACGAGCAAATGGATTCGCCTGTTCGTTGAGTACAGGCTCGCAACTCCTCGATCGAGGCGGGCCTCTTGCTGGTGCCTTTGAAGTTTCGGATGAAACTGTAAGACAGCTCCTCCCAGCTTCAGATGGATTCTGAAGATAGGCTTCTAAGCCAGATCCGGGCTGCGCCTGTCAGCTACAGCTGAAGGCATTGCATGGCGGTTTCCTTGTTTCCACCGTGCAGCTTGACGGATGACAGGTGGTCGCTGAGCCACGCCTTGGGGTCCTGTGTGCCGTCGAACTTCGGAGTATCCAAAGGAAGCTTGAAATTTCGCAGCATCCGTGTCCGTCGGACAGATCTGCTGAAGCACCGGGCTCCGCAGAGTTCTCCTTTGTCTTCGTCCATCTCGGATTCAGACGAGCATGCGCGCTTGGCTCGCGCTTTGTCGATTTTGTGCTGTGTTAGCGCGTCTCTGGCATCGTAATCGCGGCTGCGATGACGCGAGCTCTTGTGCCTTCAAGGAAGGTCATGTTCCTCTTCTTCGGATGAAGGAGTGGGGCTGCGATCGAACCTGACCGTCGCTTTCTTTTTTGGCTCCGTAGGAGCTTCTTGATGGAGCGCAGCTCCGACGAGTCTGAGTCTGGTGAGTGCGGACTTGTCGGGTCCCCCTCCAAAGGTGGGTGGGATGCGAGATACGCGGTGGCTGCCATGATCGCAGCTTGCGGCGTCTTCGGGATGATGTTGCCGTCGGCATCCATCTCCATGAAGGATGCGTGGAGGGTTCGGGTCACCTCACGACGCTCCTTGGGGTCCATGTTCTCCGTTCGGGAGCAGTGCTTGTTGCCGTGGTTGCCGTTCGAGCTGGAGCCAACGCCCATGGCGGAGAGCGCAGCTCGTCGCGCGCTGGACTCCAAGGCTGCTTGCTTGCGTTTGTCAAGCACCTCTTGCATCTTGACCTGCTTCTTGTGCTCCTCGATCAGGAGCAAGTGGTATGCCATCAGCAGGCCCCGTGAGGCATCTGCGGGCAGGATCGTGCTGCCTGCCACGGCGGCGCGTGCCTGGGCCCATCCTTCTTTGCTAAGGCGGATGACTTGGCCGGCGTTGTCCCCTTCGGGTGAGGGGGACTGGCTTCTTATGTTCCCACCGTTTCTGTCCTGCGGGTTAGGTGGCGGGTTGGGCGGCGGGTTGGGCGCTTGCTGATCCACGTCGCTCTGGATGACTACGGCGCATTGGTAGCGCTCGTAGATTGGTCCGCTGCTGCCGCAGCTTTCGGATACAGAACCGTAGGTCCCTCCATCCGATGGCGGATCGCACAGATCGGAGTTGCAGATGCTGCTGTCATAGGACTCATCTGTTGATGATGATGTGCGTAGCACAGGGTGTGGGGCCCATGAAGCAGGCCTAATTGATGGTAGGGGCACCCGCTCTGGGAGGCGGAGGGTGCCGGTTTGCCCCACCTAGAAGTAGAAGCTCCCGAACAGGATCTCGAGTCCGTCGCCTACGGGCTCGAAGTCCTTCATGGTGGCCGGTGAGTGGGCGGTGAAGTCAAAAGCGCCGAAGAGGAGGTGACTCTCCGTTGCCGCAGAGTTGTAGATCGCTCGGGGTGGGACCGTCACAATCGCATAATCAGCCCAGTTCCCACAGACGGTGCCAATTGATGAGGTTTGATCTCGTCAATGCCCATTCTTATGGACTTGGGTTTTGGAGAAGATGGGGATGCTGAAGATCGCGGAACGGTTAGCAAACAAGCAACACGGGACACGAAGTTTACCCAGGTTCAGGCCCCCGGAGGGAAAACCCTACTCCTGCTTGTCTGCTCTTGATTACGGCGGAACCGGTGATTACAGGGGTGCGCAGATGCAATCTGGCATGGAGGTGTGTATGCGAAAGTATGCGGTCAGAGATCTAGGTCATGCCCTCCTGGCCTTTATATAGACTTAGGCAGGTCCCAGGCACAGATCTAGTTGGTTACAGGTTCTAGGGTTTACCCCTTTAAATTACCTATCTACTCTAGTCTTGCTCTCCAAGGATCCGAAGGCGTCATGCGCCTTGGCCACCCGAAAGTCTTCATGGGCCAGCGTATATTTGCCGTGGGCCTTCCTTGGGCTGAATCAGGTATGCTGAGGTCGTGTAACCGCGGGGTATAACCATGTCAGCAAGAAAAATACTAGAAATTACTACTACTACTACTAGAATCTACTACTAGGAGAAATTACCAGTAACTGCTACTAGAATCTAGTCCGAGATGTAGTATACGAGGCCGGTATAATGTCGGACAGCGGCATCGACGAAAACACGTTCATCCAACAGGGATTATCGTCGGGGATGGTCAGCGGCCCGGCCATTTGCGTGTCGATGAAGGCGCGCCTCCGCGCCTTGTCCACCCGGCGCTCGAGGTGGTTCTGGTGCTTCACCGCCCTCACCGCCGCCTTGGTCGTGGCCCGTTCGGCGTCATGCTTGCGCTGCGTTGCGACGTCTTCGGAGAAACGTGCGTGCCACTCCTACCGCAGGTGCTCATTGCGCTCGGAGATGAGTAGGCGGCACTCCGTGTCACGCATGCGGCGGCGCTCCTTCTCCGTCATGAGGCGAGGCGGCGGCACGACCGCCTCGGCCTGCTTGTGTCCCGAAGATCAGAAAATCTCAGAAAATATATAGAAATTCCTATTTTTCCAGAAGACGAAGAAAGCTAGAAGAGGGAGTGGAGATGGGCCACAGGGGGGCCACACCACCCCTAGGCGCGGGTACCCCCTGGGTCGCGCGGCCAGGTAGTGTGACCACCCTGGTCCACCTCTGGCATCGCCCTATCGCCTATATCTTCCTCCCGAAAACCTAAGACGGGGGAGCCATCACAAAAATATTCCGCCGCCTCTGCGAGGCGGAAACTACAGAGAGAGAAAGAGCTCTCCAGCAGGCTGAAATCTGCCGAAGAAATTCCTTCCTGGAGAGGGGAGATCGTCGCCATCGACACCGTCATCGAGCTAGGCTTCATCAGGATCATCATCATCCTCATCATCATCACCACCAGCACCATCACCACCACGCCATACCGTTGTAACAATTGGGTTGAATCTTGTGTAGTACATAGGGGAAACTTTTCCGGTGTTGATTACTTGTTGTAGTTGATGCTATTGAGTGAAACCATTGTATTATTGTTCATGTTTAGATTGTAACTTATCATTATTTCATCTCTGATCTTGATCCATATGATGTCTTGTGAGTAGTTTGTTTAGTTCTTGAGGACATGGGAGAAGTCATGCTGATTTTCTTCGGGTTCGCCTCAATCCCTCGTTGAGAGATGAAGTACCCGAGCAGCTGACCCGAGGGGACGCCGAAGGCGCACTTTTCTGGATTGAGCTTGATCCTGTAGCGGTCAAGGTTGTCGAACATCTCGTGGAGATCGTCGATAAGTGTCCTTGCCTCCTTGGTTTTTATCACTATGTCGTCGACATAGACTTGGACATTGCGACCGATCTGGTCTTTGAGGCAGGCCTGCATGCATCGCTGGTACGTGGCCCGCGTTCTTTAGCCCGAAGGGCATTGTGTTGTAGCAGAATACTCCGAACGGTGTGATGAACGCTGTTTTCTCTTGATCTTCGATCTTGAGTCGAATCTGGTTATAGCCTGAGTAGGCGTCGAGGAAGGAGAGTTTCTCGCAACCTGCAGTCGAATCGATGATCTGGTCTATCCGTGGAAGAGGGAAGTGGTCCTTTGGGCAATGCTTATTTAGTGACGTGAAGTCTACGCACATCCGCAGGATGTCCGTGTCCTTCTTTGGGACCATCACCGTGTTTGCCAGCCACTCGCTTTCCTTGATTTCCCGAATGAAGTCTGCTGCGAGTAATCTGTTGATTTCCTTGCCGATAGCTTCGCTCAGCTTCGGCAGTCTTCGGATGGACTGCTTGACTGGCTTGGTGTCTAGAAAGACGTTGAGTGCATGCTCGGCGAATTCCCTGGGAACTCCTGGCATGTCCGCAGGACACCAGGCGAAGATTTCCCAGCGCTCACGGAGGAATTCGACGAGCGCGCCTTCCTATGCGGCGTTGAGGTCGTTGGCGATCAGCACCGTCTTGGAGGCGTCCGTCGGATGGACCTGCACTTTCTTAGTGTTGACGGTGGAGTCGAAGGACATGTCAAAAGTGCTCGCCTTGTGATCGGGGTAGCCCATTGTCCGTCACCTCGCGGAGCCTTACAAGCTCGTCTTGCATGCCGAAAGATCGGAGATTTTGTTGAATCCACGTCGCATTGGTCCAATCGGGTGAAGCTCCATGGACCGTGATGACGCCTCTTGGTCTGGCATCTTGAGTAGTAGGTATCGTAGTGTGGGACCGCCAGAACCTTCGAATGCTACACGCCCTAGGATGGCGTGGTATTGCGACGCGTCCTACCACTTCAATTCTAGGCGCCCGCCGAAAGTTGTCCGGCTTCAAGATGACGCCGAGCCCTATTTTGCCTAGGGGAATATGCCCTTTCTGGGACAATGCCGTGGAACGTTGTTCGATTGTTCCAAGCTGCATGCGGGATCCGATAGCTGCTAGAGTGCTTGCGAACATTAGGTTGATGCGCTGCGCCGTCCATGAAGACGCGACTCATCTCAAGCCTCCGATCTGCCTCCAGCACCAGGCAGCATGACTGGGCGAGGCATCCGCAAGGTGATCCGCGCGAGTGAATGTGATGCAGGACTCGATCTTGAGGTACTCAGGGATTGCAGGCGGAGTTGCCACGGCCAAGTTGATTTGTCGGGTGATTTTCTTCTACACCCTGTTTATGGGGCGTCCCTTCTGGATCATATTTAGTGCTCCCTTTGGTGGGGGGTACGCGACCCCGACATTGTTTTACGCTGGTGCGACTAGTTGATTTGGGCCTCCAATAGGCGGCGGTGGAGGAGCTCCGTGTGCTATTTCACCTGGCGCAGGTGCGTTTCTGAACGCAGGGATTGGGGCTTGTTGCCTCATCTGCACCATGCCTTCGCTGAGTTTCTGGAACTCGCGGCAGTCCTTGAGCATGTGGCTGGCTTTCTTTTTGCCGTCCTGTTTGTCGCGGTCGAAGTGGATGGTGCAGGGACCCGAAAGTTTGTCGACGGCTGAGGGTCCGGTTGTCGCGGCGCTGCTACCGTGTTGGTCGCCCGTTGTCGCGGAAGTTTCCGCCGCGGTATCCTCCGCTGTTGCGGCTGTTGTCGTTGCGGCGGTCGGCATAGCCGGCCGCGACCATGTTGGGTCCGTCGCCGTCCTCGTAGACGCGCGATCTCCTCTTGCTGCGGCGTTCGCGTCTTCGGCCGTAGTCGTCCTCTTTGTCTGATTGCGCTCGCTAGATGCAATCTTCGCCGTCTGCCCAACTGTTGGCGATTTCCATGAGGTGGTCGAGTGTCTTGGTCTTTACACGCCCAAGTTCCTCCTTGAAGTCTTGGCGCTTGACGCCGTCCCTAAAGGCGTCGATGGCCCTCTCTTCGGAGATGTGTGCTGCGGAGTTCTTGGTTGTAGACCAGCGTAGTATGTACGAGCGAATAGATTCACCCGTTCTCTGAGTGCAGGCTCGCAATTCTTCGATTGAGGCGGGCCTCTTGCTGGTGCCTTTAAAATTTCGGATGAAGCTGTAAGCAAGCTCCTCCCAGCTTCGGATGGATCCTAATGATAGGTCGTGAGCAGGCTGCCAGCGCTTTGTACCGGTGAAGGCATTGCATGGCGGTTTCTTTGTTGCCTCCGTGAAGCTTGACGGATGACAGATGGTCACTGAGCCAGGATTT
The DNA here is from genome assembly GCA_023614405.1 of Avena insularis. Classification (NCBI taxonomy): domain Eukaryota; kingdom Viridiplantae; phylum Streptophyta; class Magnoliopsida; order Poales; family Poaceae; genus Avena; species Avena insularis. The sequence continues at coordinate 474,976,783 of CM042697.1, forward strand.
TGGATCTTGCGTGCCGTTGAACTTTGGAGTATCCGAAGGAAGCTTGATGTTGCGTGGCATCTGTGTTCGCCGAACTGATCTGCTGAAGCATCGAGCCCCGCAAAGTTCTCCTTCGTCTTCATCCATCTCCGATTCAGACGAGCATGCCCGTTTGGCTCGTGCTTTGTCGATCTTGCGCTGTGTAAGCTTGTCTCTGGCGTCGTAGTCGCGTTTATGGTGACGCGAGCTCTTCTTCCTTCGGGGAAGGTCATGTTCCTCCTCTTCTTCGGATGAAGGGGTGGGACTCCGGTCGCGTCTAGCCGGAGCTTTCTTCTTTGGCTCCGCAGGAGCATCGTTGTGGAGCGCAGCTCCGACGAGTCCGAGTCCGGTGAGTGCGGATTTATGCATGGCTCTTTTCGGGTCCCCCTCCGGAGGAGGGTGGGCCGCTAGATATGCAGTGGCTGCCATGATCGCATCTTGCGGTGTCTTCGGGATGATGTTGCCGTCAGCATCCATATCCATGAACGATGTGTGGAGAGTTCGGGTCACGTCGCGGCGCTCCTTGGGATCCATGTTCTCCACCCGAGAGCGGTTCTTGTTTCCCTGGTTTCCGTTTGTGCTAGATCCGGGTGCCATGGCGGAGAGCGCAGCTCTTCGCGCGCTGGACTCAGAGGCTACTTGCTTGCGTTTGTCGAGCGTCTCCTGCATCTTGACTTGTTTCTTGTGCTCCTCGATGAGGGGGTAGTGGTACGCCATCAGTAGGTCACGGCGCCCGCAGTAAGACGATGTCGCCTGCGACGGCACGGCGTGCTTGGACCCATCCTTCTTTGCTAAGTTGGATGACGTGGCCGTTGTTTTCCCTGTTGGGTGGGGGGGATTGGCTTCTTCTGTTTTTGCCGTTTCCGCCGTTTCGGTTGGGCGGCGGGTGAGGTGTTTCGTCGCTTGATGACCGGTAGCATAGATTGGCTTCGGATTGCCGCAGCTTTCAGGTTCGGAACCGTAGGTTCCCTCATCCGAAGGTGGACCACACAGATCGGAGTTACAGCTGCTGCTGTCGTAAAACTCATCTGTCGATGGTGATGTGCGTAGCACAGGGTGTGGAGCCCACGAACATGGCCTGATTGATGGCACGGGCACCCGCTCAGGGAGACGGAGGGTGCTAGTTTGACCCACCTAGAAGCAGAAGCTCCCGAACAGGATCTCGAGTCCGTCGCCTACGGGCTCGAAATCTTTCATGGTGGCCGGCGAGTGGGCGGTGAAGTCGAAAGCGCCGAAGAGGAGATGATTCTACGTCGCCGCGGAGTTGTAGATCGATCGGGTCGGGACCGTCACGACCGCACAATCAGCAGCCCCAATTCCCACAGACGGCGCCAATTGACGAGGTTTAATCTCGTCAATGCCCATTGTTATGGACTTGGGTTTTGGAGAAGATGGGGATGCTGGAGATCGTGGCGGTTAGCACAAAGCAACCAGGGACACGAGATTTACCTGTGTTCGGACCCTGAGGGAAAACCCTACTCGCTTCCGTCTCTTTGATTACGACGGAACCGAAGGTTACAGGGTGCGCAAATTCGATCTGGCGTGGATGCGTGTGTGAGAGTATGAGTCGAGGAGTCTAGGGCGTGCCCTCCTGGCCTTTATATAGACTTAGGCAGGTCCCGGGCATAGTCCTAGTCGGTTACAAGTTTTAGGGTTTTACCCCTTTGAATTTCCTATCTCCACTAGTCTTGCTCTCTAAGGATCCGAAGGCGTCATGGGCCTTGGCCACCCGAAAATCTTCATGGGCCAGCGTATATCTGCTGTGGGCCTTCCTTGGGCTGGACCAGGTATGCTGAAGTCACGTACCCGTAGGGTATAACCATGTTAGTGAGTAGTTTGTTTAGTTCTTGAGGACATGGGAGAAGTCATGTTGTTAGTAGTGGAATTATGTTGAGTAATATTTAAGGGTTTGATATTTATATTGTGGTGCTATTCTTCTAGTGGTATCATGTGAACGTCGACTACATGATACTTCACCTTTATGGGCCTAGGAGAATGCATTGTGCATTTTGCTACTAATTGTGGGGTTTTCGGAGTAATAGAAACCTAAACCCCCATTAGGAAACCATTGCATAAGGGAGTGTAGGATCTCAGAGTTTAATGTTGTGGTTAGATTTTTATCTTAATTACTTTCTTTTAGTTGCGGATGCTTGCATGGGGGTATAATCACAATTATGTATTAGTCCAAGTTGGGGTAGTACATTAGCATAGGTTCACCTACATAACACTTATCCAACCAATGAAGATTAATCTACTATATGAAGCGAAAGCACTTGACAACATTCCCATATCTCCTCGAGAATGTTTGGTCATCATAAGTAATATAACCGGCTTATCCTTTGCTGAAGAAAGGATTGGGCCACTCGATGCAATTATTATTATTGTCTTTTGTTTACTCGTACTTTATTTCTCTGCATTACCAAAACCCCTAAAAATCCGTTTGCTAGTATTTACAGTGAATCCTTAATCCAAACCGCTTGTCAACACCTTCTACTCCTCGTTGGGTTCGATACTCTTAATTATCAAAAGTACTACGATACACCCTCTATACTTATGGGTCATTAGTTCATGCAAAGATTCTTTGTCACGTGCATCACGTCGATTGAAGAGCGGACATGTAGGACTTTCCAATAGGGTAGCTCCCAAAATATAGATTTCTTCTTCCACATGGGCGCGAGCGATGTTGTTCGGAACAGATTGACCGCCAGGACCCTTTTCGAAGATTACTTCTATGTCCTTGACCATATCAAATACATCATCACTAGCAGGGAGATCAGGCTTCTTCTGGTCATCTTCCTCGCCTTTGAAATGCTTTCCTTTCTTTATTATGGGATGATTGGTCGGAATAAATCGTAGATTCCTCAGTTACACAACCTTCTTGCATTTATGCAAATATGTACCTTCAGTCTTATCTAAACAGTGCATGCATGCCTTATATCCCTTGTTTGTCTGTCCTGAAAGGTTACTAAGAGCAGGCCAATCATTGATGGTTACGAAAAGCAACCCTCGTAGGTCAAATTGTCCTATTTGTTCTCATCCCATATATGTACACCTGGTTTGCCCCACAACCGTAAGAGTTCTTCAACTAATGGCCTTAGGTACACATCAATGTCGTTGCCAGGTTGCTTCGGGCCTTGTATGAGCACTGACATCATAATGAACTTACGCTTCATGCACAATCAAGGAGGAAGGTTGTAGATACATAGAGTCACATGTCAGGTGCTCTAACTGCAGCTCTGCTCCCCAAAAGGATTCATGTCATCCGTACTTAGACCAAACCATAAGTTTCTTGCGTCACCTACAAAGTCCAAGAAGTCTCTATCGATTTTTCTCCACTGCGACCCATCAGTGGGGTGTCTCAACTTCCCATCTTTCTTATGGTCTTCTTTGTGCCATCGCAACAACTTGGCATGCTCTTTGTTTCTGAACATGCGTTTCAACCGTGGTATTATAGCAGCATACCACATAACCTTAGCAGGAACCCTCTTCCGGGAGGGCTCTCCCTCAACATCACCAGGGTCATCTCGTCTGATCTTATACCGCAATGCAGTGCATACCGGGCATTTATCTAAATTCTCGTACTCCTCACCGCGGTAGAGGATGCAGTCATTAATGCATGCATGTATCTTCTACACATCTAATCCTAGAGGATAGAGAGTCTTCTTTACTTCGTACGTACTCTCAGGAGATTCGTTATGCTTTGGAAGTTTTGGCTTCATTATTTTCAACAACTTTTCAAATGTAGAGTCAGCTAGACCACACGTTGCCTTCCATCGCAGCAATTCCAGTATGGTACCAAGCTTTGTGTTGTCATCTTCGTAATTTAGGTACAATATTTTTTTGTGATCTTCTAACATGCCCTCCAACTTCAACTTCTCCTTTTCTATTTCACAATATCGCTTTGCATTAGAAATGACCCGACCAAGATCATCAGCGGGCTCATCTGATGCCTGTTCTTCACCTCCTTCCTCTTTATTGTATTCTATTGCAGTATCACCGCATTTAGAAAATATATGATGATAGTTGCTATCATCATCCTCTTTTTCTTCATTGTCTTCCATCATAACACCTCTTTTCCCGTGCTTGGTCTAGCAATTATAGCTAGACATGAAACCTTTCATAACCAGGTGGCCACGAATGATTTTCGAGGAAGAGTACTCCTTGTCGTTCCGACACTGAACACATGGACAACGCATAAAACCATTCTTTTTGTTTGCTGTAGCCACATCAATACATTTATCCACGCCCTTAATGTACCCGGGTTCACGCCGGTCACCGTACATCCATTCCTGACTGTTCATCTGCATCATATAATTAAGTTTATCAAAAACCATTACAGAACATTATAAATAGTGAAATGACCAATTCACATCGACACATGCATTGTATCAATGATAGATGAAAAGATAAGGTTGCTAACCTTGATCGAGGAGGAAATAAAGAGGAGAAAGCTCAAGTGTGGCTTGGGCACCTCCTATATTTTTGTTTTGTGAGAAATCAAACGGGATCATTCACTCAAGCATTTCATCAAACACCTCGCGTGCATATGAAAAAAATAAACTAGCACACACCTTTCACCAGAAAAAACAAAGAAGGGGAGCTGGGGCGACGTATTTATAGGCAGAGAGCATGCGTTCCGGTTTGTAACACAAACCGGGACTAAAGGAATGCGGCAGGCCACAAGTCTGGCGCAATACCTTTAGTCCCGATTTGTGTTACAAACCGGGACGCATGTTCCCTTACGAACCGGGACGAAGGCCTCCCACCTCCCGAGCGACGCGTCGGCCGCTCGAACGCGAGCATTAGTCCCGGTTCGTTGCGGAACCGGGACTAATACTCGGTATGAAAGGCTTGTTTTTTACTAATGGTCACGTTTGGTCCGCTTTGAGATGGCAGGAAGCTAGCTAGCTAACCTTAAACTTCTGAGGTTTAAAAAGAAACCTTAAACTTCTGAGACCGTTCGCTTCTAAACCCTTCAATCCTTGCATTAGGGCATCACCTATGTATAAGGTGAACTTTAGCCATAAGATGGGACCCACCTTTCTTGTAAAATCTTCCACTATGTATAAGGTGAAATTTAACTATAAGCTGGGACCCATATGTCTCATCCTACATACTCATGCATGAGAGGGAAGAGAGAGTAAACTATTTTCTATTGCTTGTGGACAACCCATAAGCTTAAGGTCACCTACAAGCTTATGGACAACTCTTATTTCTTTCACTATGTATAAAGTAGACTACAACATTGCCACATAGGACTTAAGATGTGGTTTTTTGCACATAGTGGATGCCCTTAGAGCCTAGCTAGGAAGGATACGGATTCAGTTTTCGATGTGGATAGGTTGAGGTGGCAATCAATCAATACGTGTGTGTGAGATGGAATCCGACCACAACAATCATGTGGTGCATCTGTCTCCCGGAGGCACAGTTTCATATGTATCTGCTGGTAAAGTTGATCACACATAGCGGTCCCGGCCTGATGATGGCCAATGGGATGCTGCCAAAAAACCATTTATTTATTTATGTTCTCTAGAAAGGAAATTCTTGGTCTTTTATTAATGTGTCCCTGGTGTTCCAGAAAAAAGTTCCCAATGATAAGCTGCCTACTGGATGGTCCGTTCTTGCCTAAACATATGGGATCGATCACCGTGTTCTCTACAAGTATATACACCTGTTGGACTATAAATATAGATACCTAGCCACACATGTGCCCCTACCATTATACACATTGCTGATCCTCAATCCTATCTTGTACCAACATTATGAGTTATTGTTTTCATGCGAAAATATATTTCTTGAAGAAACATCATGTAGTATATTTCTAAATAATAAGATTTATTTTGCACAAAGAAATCAGCGAGACTTTATATAACTATTTTATTTAAAAATTACCAAAACAAAAAGGGCCATAATCATTAATTAGTAGAAAGGAATATAGTACAATAAAACATGCATGCCTATATCAAAAGGACAATAATGCATCTAGCTTCAATATGAAGTCTAGAGTTCTTTTCGCTACAAGTTGAAGAGGATGTATTATGGAGAAATGCGAATCAGAATGATGTTAATCCAGACATATTAAGCCAAATAATTGAATTTTGATGGGAATATAAATCTGTAACTTAAAAGTATTGTGAAAAATCGTGTGCATAGACAGAACGAGATAACTATGGAGATTCACAGTCTACTTAATGCATGAAATTGTTACCTTATGTATACTTAATGTAACTTATTAGAGCATGGCCAATGCTCCACCGTGGACAACTGCTTCATAGGCTTTTTTAGGCTCGGTTGGTCCAGCACAAGGAAAGTAGCTTCTTACAGAGCTAGACGGGATCCTGCAGAGGAAGCGGCCTCCTTCCTAGGAAAAAGCTACACGGGATCGTTCCATTGGTTAAAATCTCATAAAAGTAGGAAAGAGGACCATGAGAAATACAGCTGGTGAGAGAAAGTGAGCCAACTGAGGCAGTCACTGCGTTGTAGGCTAGCCGTTTGCACCGGTGGTTTCACATACTTTTTCATCGATGACATCATGAAGCAATGGCATACCACTGCCACCATAGTTCGTGCCCTTAACTGCTTGTTCTTTTTTCTCTCAAAAAAAATGTAACTTGTTATTTTTTTATGCATTTTGAGTAATTTATAGTCATGAACAATTGTGGATGGTGTATTCTTATTTTTTTCTTCATTTCATATTTCATTTTTGAATTTCTTGAACCTGTACATTATGTCTTATCTTTGTGTGATAATTTGTATTGAATCTTAAGGTAGAGTCTTGTGCCATAATAGATTAGATTTTGTGTTGACATCATAAAAAAACTAGAATTTGTATGATCATATATAATATATTTAAAATTTCGATATCATGTTATGATATAAATATTGCTATTGTGCGCTCATGCGATGAGAGCACAATTAAAACGTCACCAAACATTAAGTATCCATTAAGTTCACCGTTTGGGTTAAAATGTCCTAAATTTTAGATTCAATTGACATTTCAGATTAGAGCTGCCCAACAAGATATATAAAAAAGAAATGTCGTCATGAAAGAAGTATCTTATTTAACAATCCTATAATATTTGAATTTTTGGGCTACCCAAGAATGACGAACTCTAGTAAAGTTGGGTGTTTTGTACATGCAAATTGTTCACTATACTCAAATCTATTGTTTACCTTTTATGTAGATCAGAATACAAAGTATTTAACATTGATACTTTGCATGCACACGCGCAGAAGTACATCATGCCAACGTTTAGAAATTTCAACGGGAGCATGTTCGGAAATTTATGCATCTTGAAAGTTTCAGATTCGTTTCTGCCCAAATTCAAATGAAATTTAAATTGCTCAAATTTTATTTTATTCGGACGTTTTTTAAAGTTCCAAGATTTTGGTGGGCCTTGAATTTTTTCCCAAACTGAAAATCATAACCCGTGCACCAAGCTGCCAAGGCGATCCCGTCACGCTGGAGTGTGCAAGCTGACGGCCGCAAGGCTGCGCGGGGCCCACTGCTCAGAAGGAAAGCTGTCACGTGACTCGCGTCTGCGGTTGGATGATAAAGCTCAGCTCAGGCCGTTGGGCGATTATTCCCGCGAATAAGAAGAAGAAGGCCGTTGCGAGGGGAAACCGCGGCGAGACAGGCTGAAAGTGGAAGCGGTTGGATTGCTTACGGAAACGGATGCCGTCGTCACGTAGCAGCGGCAGGGGAACAGAATAACGGCGGTGAGATCACACTCGGAACTCCATTTCACCTAACTTTGTTTTGCTCCATCCAATCATGCATGCATGGTAGTACAATGATCTACACATTTTTTTTGAAACTTAATTTTTTTTCACGAAAACGCAAGTTTTGTGTTTCGATTTATTGATAAAAAAAATTTAAAACAAGAGCCACATCCGAAGTATAATAAGATTTAGAAGAGTACTAAGCATCCGCGCGCCGTCCACCTCCACAGGATAGCGGCTGGCCAGCCAAGAGCTGAACATCCCGCAGCGCAATATAGCTGCACGTATTGTCATAGGGCTAGCGAACTCAATGCGTTCTATATATCATGCATGCATGGTAGTATAACAATATACATTTTTTTAAACGTAACTTTTTATTTCGCCAAAACGTAAAGGGATTGTGTTTCAATTCATCAATCAATAGAAAAAACAGTTTTTTTATAGATTTACATGCTTAAAAAAAATAGGCACACCAGAGTTACAACTCAACCCACTAGACATACATACGGTGGGGATCAAGGCTTTAAAGCCTATCGTGCCAGCCAAAGCCCAAGATCTTGCTTCGAATCGAATCGTGTCGAAGAGATTGTCGCAATTAGGGCTCGTATTGTCGAATATGACCGCGTTGTGGTGCTTCCATATCCACCATGTCGTCAACATCACTAGCGACGAGGTTCGTATGCGCATCGCACAGGGGGGGATAGAAGCGCAAGATTCCACGAATCTACGAAGTCGTCCTCCTCATCCGAAAGTCCAGCCATAGACTGGATCCAAGGCTGGACCTCGTGCCAGATCATCCGAGAGAAAGGGCACCATGTGAGAAGGTGCCTCATGGTCCCTTCCTATTGGTCACATAGCGGGCAACGCGGAGGGTGCTGAAGCCCCCACCTCGCTAACCTTTCACCCGTCTAGCATCGGTCTTGACATGCTAGCCAGACGAAGAACTTAACCCTCAGGGGAGCCCACATGTGCCAGTTAATCCTCCACGATCTCGATAACAAGGACCCCTAGAAGAGAAACCCATAACAAGATTTGGAAGAGTATTGTGCATCCGCCGTCCACATCTGGCTCAGTCGAGAGCTAAACCTCCAGCAGAGCAATATAGTTGCACGTATTGCCATAGGGTTAGAGAACTCAGTGCGCCATGAATATCAGCAATCCAACGGCGCTCGATCAAGGCCTCTCTCACCATGCAGCGCTTCACAGCGTGCTTCGGGATCAAAGCGAAGAGGTCCGGAGCAATCTCCTCGATGGTCATACCATCTAGCCATCTGTCCTCCCAGAAGAGGGATGTGTTACCGTCCCTGCGATGATCTAGCATACCACTTCATGATGTAGTATACTATAGTCGTTGATATAATACCAATGAAACACCGTTCACTAGTATTACATCCCTCAGAGTGGTACAACAGAAACACAGCAGGTCTAAGACATGGCTAATGGTTACAACTTGACTCTTTATATAAGATCCAGAGAACACTCTAGGTTAAAGAGAGAGAAAGAAACTTCTTACAAATAAGAATCAGAAATATTCAACTCAAATCTATCATACTTATAAAACTAGTATCTGAACTACTGGGCTTGCATTGCTGATATAGCAATACTCTACATAGGTAGGTTCTATGGCTAGAGATTATATTACTATCTAATCAGCAACTTCGTCTTCACTTGAGATGATATATATGTTGACTTTCTTGACTTTATTGAAGAGCTTTAGCTTTTGTTGATGATTCCTGAAGCATAGGTTGATGTAGATGTCGTCTTAATGGCTTCAGAATTTAGCAAGGGTTAAGAAGATACGTTCAGTACGAGCGTACTAAGCAAGTTCACTACAAAGGAGTGTTTGATGCACTATATCTACGTCCATAGAACATAGGTCGTAGGCAATGCAGGTTTTCATAAACATTTCTTCAAAGATTTCTTTTATTCTCAAAAGCTATGTCCGTCAGCCTTCACAGGTTTACCAGAACTTTCATGGACTTCCTTTCCTGCTGCGTTCGTAGCTCCTTCCCGGAACAGGGAGTAACAAGTTACAGTTCTTACACTCTACAGAGGTGCGTTACTTTTCCCATGAGAGATCAACTCCTTGTTGTACAACCGGGCAGCTTACCCATCCACAATTCCATGTTGTGGGGCCCAGTAGATGGTTCAAGCCAATCACTGCCCTCTCCGTGACCCCATATGTCTCCATGATCCTTCAGGTCTGGCTCACCTCCGTTAAGCCCCCTTATGGCTAGGCTAAAACCACGGTGAGTTTCCGAAGACTCTATGAGCTGGTGATGCCCCTGGCAAGTACCAAATAGGTCCGACTAAACCTCCAATAACCACTCATAGATAATCTAGACACCAAAAACATGGGGCCTAAGGGTGCCCACCCATATGTTGGACCCGCACAAGGAATCACAACGTCACGTAAGGTCGTCTTGCCTCCATATGAAAGGAAAAGGATATAGCTGACTTCTCCGTCCTATTCCAAATCTCATGGTTAACGCGTTATATACGGTGCAAGAATCACTGACGACATGATGAGTTGTTAAGTCCTAGATAATATGTTCATTTACCACCGAAACTTTCATAGTAGGTTATTACCTCATGGCAATTAACCTATAATCATATTATTATGAAAATAGTGTTCTCTGACCTTTTTCAAATGCAGCTAATGACAACACGGGATTTGCAAAATACTTTACAGAAAATAATCAAAGGACATGAGCAAGTGTGAACTTGCCTTTTGTGATTGCAAGATTATGCACTCACGGTCTTCAAGACAATATAAGATCCAATATATGAAATCAGCATCATTGGTCCGATAAGGACTAATGTTTAAAGAAGCAGAATGATATTATGCGTAAGTAATGTAATGCAATTTGATAAGTTCGTATCCCAAGAATAAGCGTTGATCTAGGGTTTAGAAACTGGAAAGGGTTTCTCTAGAATGTGTTATACTTTTAGATAGGTTTCGCCCTTGAGCTTCTTATTAAGGCTGGTGAGGGTGTGTGAAACAATGTGTATTTAAAATACCATACAACCAATAAGGTATACAAATGAGGAATGCTACGCAAGGATGCTCATATAAGAATTGTTCTATCTTTAAACTTTAATTTACATTAATGACATTTATAAGGAACTTAGGTGTTAACAATCCAAAGTATACAAGTAAACTTTAAAACAATGTGATTATGATTAATTGTCATTTGTTGACTTTGATGAAAGTCCTTGAGTTTAGTTTTTAAGTGTTGGAGATATTATCTTAAGATTTTTTGTTTGAAGTGGCAAAAAGAATAACATTTGAAGAAAAGATTTCTTTTCTGAGGTCTAAACAATCTTTGTGGTTAATCAAATGTGGTTGATGTTGTTTGTGCTTGCTTGAATAGTTTAGACTTGAGATGCTTTAGGTCTTAATTAAAATAGACCAAAGTTAACTATAAAATACATAAGAAGTCTCGAGCATTATATTTAAAGTCTTGTAGACTAAAGTTAACTTTAAGAACATAGATGAACTTAAGGTGTAATGCCTATGATATTTGTACTATGTTCTCCTCATAATGTTTCTTTAAATCTAATTAAGAGTGATATTACTTTTATGTGAATATTGGTTTCTTAATATTATAATGGACTAGAAACTTTTATCTACTTTTGAATTCACTATAGTGTCTTAGTATGTTGATAACTTGTGGTTGCAATAAAGGAATAAATTTTATTTAGCCACAAATGATTCTTGAAGATTTTATATTTGATAGGTATCTTCTTTTTAAGATATTCTATATTTATGGTGGAATGATATTCAATAAGATTTTATTTAAAATGTGTTGAACCATATAGACTTCATATTATTAATGTTTAAGACTAGTACTATTTATTAGAACTCAATTGGCTAATTTTGGAAATATTAACAATTTTATTTACCCTTTCAAGAATTATTAATTAAGAAAATAAGTTTAAACTCAATTTATTAGAGTATTAAACTTTTACTTACTTCAAAAGTGATATGTTATATTTTTAAAATGTAGGTATTATTTTTGTGATTCTTTTGATATATTATATTTATTTTTGTGATTTATAAATAATAAGATATGATTTTTATAATGTTAAACACTTATTAAATAATAGATTTTTAATTAAATGAAATAATAATACATGATTATAATACTAAATTTTAGTTATTATTTTTCTAAGAATTTTGGTATATTATCTATATTTTTATCATTTACCATTATTAAAAAATGAATTATCAAAGTTTTATTACTTATAAGATCTTTACTAAACAATATTTATTTAAATAGTTAACACAATAATGTTTGATAGTAAATTTAAATTTTTTTATTTTTCTAAATATTTTCATATATTACACATATTTTTCTGAATTATAAAACAGAAGTTATTGAATTTACAATGTTTAATCATTTATTTAATTTCTGGAAATATTTAAGTTTAGACTTATTATGTTTTATCTATTTCCAAAACAGGAAATAACTTTTCACACCACACTCAGATTTACCCCACTCACAGACATGTGGGGTACGGGCTGTAGGGGTTCGTAGCATGGAAAACAAAAAAATTCTACTGCATGCAAACAAACAAGCCAAGATCTATCTACTAGATTGTAGCAACGAGTCGATAGATGAACTCACCCTCAAAGATTCCAAAGAGGTTAACGAGAGCGGATTCTCGTGGGTGATGTAGTCGTACTCTTGCCGATCTCAAGATCGTGTAGACGATCCTTCCAGCGCCGCGTTCCGGAAGCGCTCCCGCAGTCGGTCACACGTTCAATACTCGATGAATACCTTCCTCTCCCTTGTTCCAGCAGGCAGCGGAGGTTGTAGCACTCTCCTCGCGATTCCGGCAGCACGATGGCATGGTACCAGAAGTAGAGGGGAGATCTCGCAGGGCTTCGCCTTAAAGCCGGAGCGAGTATGGTGGACTATGAGAGAGGCCTCAGTGATCTAGGGTTTAGACACACCAAGGAGAGAGGGCTAGGCCGATGGTGGGGCAGGGAAGCCCAAGTCGGCGGCTAGGGTTTGCCTAAGCGGGCGGCAGCGGCCAATGAGGAGGTGGTGGCGTGACGGCTTAGGCTAGGTTTGGAGGTGCAGGTGTAGGTTTGGAGGGGCAGCCCTGCCCCTCCTTATATAGGTGGAGGGCGCCGGCCAAGGGGAGGGGAGTCCCTCCCCAACTCAGCTTCCAAGGCCGGCGGGTGGAGGGAGATGGACTTCCTTCCTAAGTAGGTTTCCTACTCTCCCTCCACCAAGCAAACTTGTCGTTTGACTTTTCAAATTGGCGTTTGACTTTTCAAACTAGGATTTGATTTATCTCTTTATTTTGCTCAGCGATGACACCTAGTACCTGATGCAACCATTCCAACTTGTTATAACACATTCATGTACCCTTACCCTCCGGAGTGTCGGACCTTCTGGAACCTTCTAGAACATTCCCGATGAAAACACCGAAACCATTCTCCAACCCCGAAACAGGACTTTCCTTATATGAATCTTATCCTCCGGACCATTCCGGTTCTCCTCGTGATATCCCGGATCCCATTCGTGACTCCGAAAAACATTCGGTCTCTTACTCATCATTCCATAACTACTCAACAACATCGAATCCTTAAGTGTGTCTCCCTACGGTTCGTGAATTATGCGGACATGAGCGAGACACTTCTCCGATCAATAACCAATAGAGGAATCTGGAAATTCATATGGCTCCCACATATTTCTACGATTACTTTGCGATCGAATGAACCACTTACATACGATACCAATTTCCCTTTGTCTCATGATAGTTTACTTATCCTGTGTTTTGATCGGTATCTCTGCATACCTAGTTCAACCTCATCGATAAGTACTCTTTTCTGCTCCGTGGTATGTGATCCCTTGTGAGCCAGTCACATGCTTGCAAGCTAATTGGATGAAATTCCACCGAGAGGGCCCAGAGTATATCTATCCGTCATATGGATGGACAAATCCCACTCTTGATTCATGTGTTCCAACCCATACTTTCCAAACACTCAATGCCACCTTTATAGCCACCCAGTTATGGTGTGGTGTTTGATGTCATCAAAGCATCCTTCCGGTGATGGTGATAAGCATGATCTCATGGTCGAAGGAATTAGGTTACTATGTATCAGAAAGCATATAGCAATTGAACTATTTAAAATGACTTGATATTTATGCTACGCTTATCTATAGGAGTATGTCCATCATACCATTCTCCTAATGATATGATCTTGTTGTTAATAACATCTCAATGTTCATGATAGGGAAACCACAATCATCTATTAACCAACAACCTAGTATTATGAAGAGGCTTTACTAGGGACTCTAATTTAGTTTACAAATCACACAAGTATTAATGTTTCCTTGTTAATACTGTTATAGCATTCATGTAAAAATTTATCATAAACACAAAGATATATAATAACTATATTTATTACTGCCTCTAGGGCATATCTCCAACAGTCTCCCACTTGCACTAGAGTCAACTAATCTAGATTACATAGTAATATACCGAACACCCATGGCCGTTTGGTGTTGGTCATGTTTTGCCCTCGGGAGAGGTTTAGTCAACGGATCCGCCACATTCAGATCTGTGTGTACTTTGCAAATCTTTATGTCCCCGTCTTGGACATGTTCTCGAATAGCATGAAAACGCAGCTTGATGTGCTTCAGCTTCTTGTGTGACATTGGTTCTTGCGCATTGGCTATGGCACCCATGTTATCACAGTAGATAGACATTGGGTCCAGCGCACTTGGAACCACACCGAGCTCTGTAATGAACTCCTTCATCCATATCGCTTCTTGTGAAGCCTCCGAAGAAGCTATGTATTCTGATTCAGTTGAAGATCTCGCCACAACGCTTTGCTTTGCACTCCTCCAGCTAACTGTTGCACCATTCAAAACAAATACGTATCAGATTGTGATTTAGAATCATCCGGATCGGTGTTCCAACTAGCATCGGTGTAACCATTAACAACGAGCTGTTCATCACCTCCATAAGAAAGAACCATATCCTTAGTTCTTCTCAAGTACTTAAGGATGTTTTGATCATGTCCAATGATCCACTCCTGGATCACTTTGATATCTGCTAGTTAAACTAACAGCATATGCAATGTCGGGTCTAGTACATAGCATGGCATACATTAGAGATCCTATGGTTGAGGCATAGGGAGTCGTACTCATCCTTTCTCTATCTTCGCATTCTTGGACTTTGAGTTTTACTCAAGGTCGTATTGGGCAACATGGGCAACAACCCTTTCTTGCTATCTTCCATTCCAAACCTCTTTAGAACTTTGTCCAAATATGTACTTTGTGACAATGATATTAGGCGTCTCGATCTATCTCTATAAATCTTTATGCCTAATATGTAAGCTGCTTCGCCAAGATCCTTCATTGAAAAACTATTATTCAAATATTCCTTGACACTATTAAGAAGGTCTACATCATTCCTAATCAACAATATGTCATCTACATATAGTATTAAGAACGCTACAGAGCTCCCACTCACTTTCTTGTAAATACAAGCTTCTCCATAAGTTTGTATAAAACCAAAGCTTTTTATTACCTTATCAAAACGTTGATTCCAACTTCGGGATGCTTGCTTCAATCCATATATGGACCTTCGAAGTTTGCATACCTTGTTAGCATCTTTAGAATCGACAAAACCTTTGGGTTGCATCATATACAACTCTTCATCAATGTCTCCATTGAGGAAGGCTATTTTGACATCCATCTGCCATATTTCATAATCATAATATGCAGCGATTGCTAACATAATCCTCACAGACTTTAGCTTCCATCGGTGAGAAAGTCTCATCGTAGTCAACTCCTTGAATTTGTCGAAACCCTTTTGCGACAAGTCGAGCTTTATAGACAGTTACATTACCATCAGCATCTGTTTTCTTCTTGAAAATCCATTTGTTCTCGACAGCCTTCCGGCCATCTGGTAAGTCCACCAAAGTCCATACTTGGTTTTCGTACATGGATCCAATCTCGGATTTCATGGCTTCTTGCCATTTATTGGAATCTGGGCTCATCATCGCTTCCTTATATGTCTCAGGGTCATCGGTGTTATCTACCAACATGACACTCATAAAGGGATCATACCAATCAGGAGTGGTACGAGTTCTCGTTGACCTGCGAGGCTCTGTAGCAACTTCAACCGAAGTTTCATGATCATCATGATTAGCTTCCTCTCTTACTGGTGTAGTCACCACAGGAACTTCTTCCGGTGCTGCGCTACTCACAAGTTCGAGAGAAGGTTCAACAACCTCGTCGAGTTCTACTTTCCTTCCAGTCACTTCTTTCGAGAGAAATTCCTTCTCTAGAAAGGATCCATTCTTGGCAACGAAGATTTTGCCTTCGGATCTATGATAGAAGGTATACCCAATAGTTTTCTTTGGGTATCCTATGAAGACACATTTTTCCGCTTTGGGTTCAAGCTTGTACGGCTGTAACTTCTTTACATAGGCTTCGCAACCCCAAACTTTAAGGAACGATAATTTAGGTTTCTTCCCAAACCATAATTCATACGGTGTCGTTTCAACGGATTTAGATGGTGCCCTATTTAAAGTGAATGCGGCTGTTTCTAATGCATAACCCCAAAATGATAGCGGTAAATCTGTAAGTGACATCATAGAACGAACCATATCTAAGAGAGTTCAATTACGACGTTCGGACACACCATTACGCTGTGGTGTTCCCGGCGGTGTCAATTGTGAAAGTATTCCGCATTTCTTCAAATGCTCACCAAACTCGTAACTTAGATATTCACCTCCACGATCAGAACATAGAAATTTAATCTTCTTGTTATGTTGATTCTCTACCTCAATTTGAAATTCCTTAAACTTCTCGAAAGTTTCGGACTTATGTTTCATGAAATAGATATACCCATATCTACTCAAGTCATCCGTGAAGGTAAGAACATAACGATAACCACCGCGCGATGCTACACTCATTGGTCCACACACATCGGTATGTATGATTTCCAATAAGTCTGTAGCTCGCTCCATCATACCAGAAAATGGAGTCTTAGTCATTTTACCCATCAGACATGCTTCGCATCTTTCAAGTAATTCAAAATCAAGTGATTCAAGAAGTCCATCGGAATGGAGTTTCTTCATACGCTTCACTCCGATATGACCAAGACGACAATGCCACATATAGGTCGAGCTATCGCTCAATTTCAAACGTTTAGCCTCAATGTTATTTATGTGTGTATTACTACAATCGAGATTCAATAAGAATAGACCATCTATCAAAGGTGCATGTGCATAAAACATATTACTCAAATAAATCGAACAACCATTATTCTCGGACTTAAACAAGTAACCGTCTCGCAATAAACAAGATCCCGATATAATGTTCATGCTCAACGCAGGCACCAAATAACAATTATTTAAGTATAAAACTAATCCTGATGGTAGATGAAGAGGTAGCGTGCCGACCGCGATCACATCAACCTTTGATCCATTTCCAACGTGCATCGTCACCTCGTTCTTCGCTAGCTTCCGTTTATTCTGCAGCACCTGTTTCGAGTTACAAATATGAGCAACTGAACTAGTATCAAATACCCAGGCATTACTACGAGTACTAGTGAGATACACATCAATAACATGTATATCGGGTATACCTTTCTTCTTGATGTTGCCGTTCTTCAAATCCGCCAAGTACTTTGGGCAATTCCGCTTCCAGTGAACTTCTCCCTTGCAGTAAAAGCACTCAGTATCAGGCTTAGGTCCAGCCTTGGTCTTCTTCGTCGATGCGGTAACTTTCTTACCACCCTTCTTGAAGTGTCCCTTTTGCTTAGACTTGCCTTTCTTGAATTTGGTGGTCTTATTGACCAAAAACACTTGGTGCTCTTTCTTGATCTCCACTTCTGCAGATTTCAACATGGAGAAGAGTTCTGGCAACGTCTTGTCCATGTTTTGCATATTGTAGTTCATCACAAAGTTCTTGTAACTTGGTGGTAGTGATTGGAGGACACGATGTATCCCCAAAGAATTAGGAATCACAATACCCAAACTTTGGAGTTTGTTTGCGTGCCCAGACATCTTAAGCACATGCTCACTGACGGAGCTGCCCTCTTCCATCATGCAGTTAGAGAACTTTTCAGAAGCCTCATAACTCTCAACTGTCGCGTGAGCCTCAAATATCATTTTGAGTTCACGGACAATATCATGTGGGTCTGAATTCTCAAACCTTTTCTGAAGCTCCGATTCCAAACCATACAAGATAGCACACTGAACTGTGGAGTACTGATTCTTCTGAGTGAGGTAAACATTCTTTACTTCATCGGTAGCGATGGGCTGCGGTAGGTCACCAGGTGCATCCAGCACATAGGTCAAATTACCAGCATTGAGGACAATCATCAAATTGCGGAACCAATCCGCGAAGTTGCTTACATTGTTTTTCAACTTTTCTTTCTCTAGGAACGCATTAAAATTGATGGTAGGGGCCGCCATTGATCTACAACATATTTGCAATAGTTTAGACTAAGTTTATGACAAATTGAGTTCTAATTAATAGTTAAATTAATCTAGGTGAACTCCCACTCAAAACAATATCCCTCACATTGTTTTAGTGATCACACGAACCAAATCCACCACATCAAAACCGATCATCGCGAGAGTTGATGTAGCTTCAATGGCGAACAATCGACATGTTCATTATATCAACTATATGATTCATGCTTTACCTTTCAGTGATCCGTGTTCCAAGACCATGTCTGTACATGCTAGGCTCGTCAAGATCAAACCTTAGCTTCTGCATGAGCAAAACTGGCTTGCTCACGTTGTATACACTTGCAGAATCTAACACACCCGATCATCACGTGGTGCTTCGAAACAACAAGCTTTAACAACGGTGCTAACTGAGGATGAACACTTTAAAACTTGAAATTTGTGTGCTTGAGGGATCATCTTATAATGCTACCGTCGTTAACTAAGCAATACAAGATGCATAAAGGATTAACATCACATGCAGTTCATAATATGTGATATGATATGGCCTTTCTTGTTTGTGCTTCCGATCATCCATCTTCAAGCACGAACATGATCTCCATCATCACCAGCATTGCATCAAGGTCAATGACACTGCTCCATGGTTGTCGTCCACCAGCTTCAACTATTACAACTACCTTGAATAGACACGCGGGTCTTAACAGAAATTAAAGACAACCATATGGCTCCTGCCGGTTGCCAACTTACAATAAGGAACATTGCATACATCAAATATAATCACAATCATGGCCATATCACATCACAGCACACCCCTGCAAAACAAAGTTAGACGCCTCTAATTTTCTTTGCATATTTTACGTGGTTTGGAGCTTTCAATAAGTGTCGCTCTAACTTACGAACAAGAACCACAATGTTGATGCTAGAACTATCAAGTGCCCGTTGTAAATTGGATCTTACTATAATGGGAGAGACAGACACCCGCAAAGCCACTTATGCAATACAAGTTGCATGTTTAGCGTGGAGCAAGTCTCATGAACGATGTCATGTAAGGTTAGCCCGGGCCGCTTCATCCCATCATACCGCAAGATGCAAAGTACACAAGAAGCAATTGATAATAAAAGCACCACCGCCCATAATGACCATTGTGTTCTACTCGTGCAACAGATCTACATATAGACACGTCTCTGATACCACTGTAGGGGTTCGTAGCATGGAAAACAAAAATTTCCTACCGCATGCAAACAAACAAGCCAAGATCTATCTACTAGATTGTAGCAACGAGTCGATAGATGAACTCACCCTCAAAGATTCCAAAGCGGTTAACGAGAGCGGATTCTCGTGGGTGATGTAGTACTACTCTTGCCGATCTCAAGATCGTGTAGACGATCCTTCCGGCGCCGCGTTCCGGCAGCGCTCCCGCAGTCGGTCACACGTTCGGTACTCGATGAAGACCTTCCTATCCCTTGTTCCAAAGAAAATGGAGGTTGTAGCACTCTCCTCGCGATTCCCAAGTGGTACTGCAGGAAGTAGAGGGGAGATCTCGCAGGGCTTCGCCTTAAGCCGGAGCGAGTATGGTGGACTATGAGAGAGGCCTCGGTGATCTAGGGTTTATACACACTAAGGAGAGAGGGCTAGGACGACGGCTAGGGATTGGGGAAGCCCAAGTCGGCGGCTAGGGTTTGCCCTAGGCGGCGGCAGCAGGAGGAGGTGGTGGCGCCGGCGGCTTAGGGCTAGGGTTTGGAGGGTGCAAGGTGTAGGTTTGGAGGGGCAGCCCTGCCCCTCCTTATATAGGTGGAGGGCGCTGGCCAAGGGGAGGGGAGTCCCTCCCCAACTCAGCTTCCAAGTCGGCGGGTGGAGGGAGGGGGACTTCCTCCCCAAGTAGGTTTCCTACTCTCCCTCCACCAAGCAAACTTGCTGTTTGACTTTTCAAATTGCCGTTTGACTTTTCAAACTAGGATTTGATTTATCCCTTTATTTTGCTCAGCGATGACACCTAGTACATGATGCAACCATTCCAACTTGTTATAACACATTCATGTACCCTTCCCCTCCGGAGTGCCGGACCTTCCGGAACCTTCTAGAACATTCCCGATAAAAACTCCGGAACCATTCTCCAACCCCGAAACAGGACTTTCCTTATATGAATCTTATTCTCCGGACCATTCCGGATCTCCTCGTGATATCCCGGATCGCATCCGTGACTCCGAACAACATTCGGTCTCTTACTCATCATTCCATAACTACTCAATAACATCGAATCCTTAAGTGCGTCTCCCTACGGTTCGTGAATTATGCGGACATGATCGAGACACTTCTCCAATCAATAACCAATAGAGGAATCTGGAAATTCATATGGCTCCCACATATTTCTACGATTAATTTGCGATCGAATGAACCACTTACATACGATACCAATTTCCCTTTGTCTCATGATAGTTTACTTATCCCAGGTTTTGATCGTCGGTATCTCTGCATACCTAGTTCAACCTCGTTACTGATAAGTACTCTTTTCTCGTTCCCGTGGTATGTGATCCCTTGTGAGACAGTCACATGCTTGCAAGCTAATTGGATACATTCCACCGAGAGGGTCTAGAGTATATCTATCCGTCATATGGATGGACAAATCCCACTCTTGATTCATGTGTCTCAACCCATACTTTCCAAACACTCAATGCCACCTTTATAGCCACCCAGTTACGGTGTGGTGTCTGATGTCATCAAAGCATCCTTCCGGTGATGGTGATAAGCATGATCTCATGGTCGAATGAATTAGGTTACTATGTATCAGAAAGCATATAGCAATTGAACTATTTAAAATGACTTGATCTTTATGCTACGCTTATCTATAGAGTATGTCCATCATACCATTCTCCTAATGATATGATCTTGTTGTTAATAACATCTTAATGTTCATGATAGGGAAACCACAATCATCTATTATCCAATAAGCTAGTATTATGAAGAGGCTTTATTAGGGACTCTAATTTAGTTTACAAATCACACAAGTATTAATGTTTCCTTGTTAATACTATTATAGCATGAATGTAAACATTTATCATAAACACAAAGATATAATAATAAATATATTTATTACTGCCTCTAGGGCATATCTCCAACACGGGCCACGTCGACATGCCACACAAGAAGTGGGCCGGTCAAACTGTGGACTAGGTCAAGGGTGATGTCGGCATGACGTCATGATGACATCAGCACTGTCCTCACCACCGGTGGATGGTCATCGGCAACAATATATGGCGCCCTAGCAAGCGAAACTAACTTAGTTTGAACCAGCATGACGTGTTGAACCCTAGAGTGGCGGCGCCGCTCGGAAATGGTCATCGGAGCCTCGGCTCCGACAAGCTCCGATGGTGGCTGACGATGTCTTATGGTGCGATGGAAATTTACAATGAGATAATGTGATTGAGGGGTACTGGAGGATTCAGGAACTCACCCTGATGACGATAGAGAGATCGACGAGGACCAGCGCGGTCGGAGACGAGTACACTGTCAACTTCTCTGACAAACTCCGACGAAAAGGAATAGTGAAATTCACACCCACCCAAGCTCTTGTTGTTCTATTTAACCTATTAGGATGAAGAGGGGAATGTGGCGATTCTCCTCGACCACGCCATAGGATCTGGGGTGGCCTCTATCAACAGTGATGTGTGGCTCTGGCTAGCTAGGGTTTTGGATAGACAAGGAATCCTGGAGGAAGGGAGGAAATGGGGATGAGGACGAGAGGAGTGATCTCTGTGGCGCTCTTATCCTTCCCCGGTGTCGGCAGCGCTAATATTGGCGCAGATGCGGTGGAGGACGACATCGCCGGCGTCCAGCGAGTTGCTTCTAGCTGGAGGAGGAAGACGACGACAACGCTTTTGCGGAAAACCCCCTAGCGATTCTTTCAACTCAACCTGCAGTCCCTCTTTGATCCCACCAGTCAGCTAGAGAGAAAGGAAAAGGGCTGACCTCGCTGGGCCGTTGCTGGGCCTTGGTGTATTGCGCGTGAGCAGCAGATATAAGGTTAGGAAATGGGCATCGGCTATATTTTGAGCTGAGCAGTTTATTTGATTTATTTCTTTTAAAATTCTGTTTACTTTCTAGATTTTGTATTTTATCATTAGTTTTGAATATTTCTCATAGAATTCTATTTGCTAAATGTTTGCAGCAACAAATAAAATGTATTAAGATTCATTCAGTGAACCTTTATTATATAAGGTTTATATTTTCCTTATTTCCTTTATTTAGGTTTCTTTTATTAATATTTTGTAGAGGTTTTTGTTATGAGTTTGATTACTTAAATAAACCATAGTTTATTAAGGAATGCATTACTATTAACTCATGAGATTTAATTCTTATCAATTGATCACTTAAGAAATTTTATATATGAATCCCTCTTATTATCTGACACATGTAATTCTTGAGAACTAAAAATGATTAATGTTATTCTCATAGACTTAAATGATTTTAAAATATTTAGTTGGTTTTTAACTAGCATATAATTTAGGGTTTAAGATTATAATTGTTTACCATCTGTTTTAGGAGACCTAAATTTATTCATGATCTTATAGATAGGAATAACATTGAAGGTTTAAGACATATTGTCTTAATGCTTATGTTTGGAAATGATACCATTATTTAAGGTAAAGTAATAGAGTTGTTCTTTAGAATGACTTAAGAGTAAGGGTTGATAATTATAGTTCCTAGGCACTGATTGTTTTAATGTTGTGAAGTGGCAAGATATACTTCAGTGATTTGCTATAGGAAAATATTCCTATAGGCCATTGTGAAAATAGAATGGTTGATCATACAGATGAATAGATATTGAGTTTGATTATAGATTTAGGTTGAATACTTACCAAGAATTCCTAGCTTCCATACTTCATAATTCTGGACTCCTAATTAAGGAATTTCTTTCCTAGATATTCTTCTTCTTCATATTCATCATCATGGGTTCACATGATGAACTTTACTTCACAAGAATATTCTCACCATCACTCCCTCATTCTAAATCCATTTGTAAATCCAATGAGCTTGACACTGAGCTCAACATGATCTCCCCATAGAGATCATTCTCATCTTTATAGTACTTCTTATGAACCTAATTCCACTTGAATGATCACCCTCTAATTCACTTAGTAGTTGCTTCTAACTCCCTTTATATAGTTTCTTTATCCTCCATTACTAACATTACTCCAAGATATGTACCAATCAAAATCTACTCTCAAGTGCCTAATATCCTATAAGAGAAGTAACTCAATGTTGTTCTGACATTAACTTAATCATACTATCTTATCATTTACTTGCCTCAGTAACTCATATACTAATTTCTCATTATACCATTGTGATTTGTCATGACTAGCCTAGGACAACATATCCATTCTAGGGTATATTCATATCCTATCACCAATATCACTTATACATGATATCATCATTCACTCTTAATGTCATAGGTATGATCATTATAGTCCTTGTGTCATTTATGGCTTAGATTTCTAGTTGGCTAATTAAGGCTTTATCAATACAATAATATGATTATATTATAATTATCTTCTTAGTGTCTTTATTTGACTAGGAGATTTATTCTTTGCCTATACCTACTTGATGCAATAAGGTTACTCCTAGTAACTATCTTCAGAATTCAACCTTATAATCTTCTTGGTTACCATATATATATATATATATGTATATATCTTTATTTAGGATAACTCTTTTATCTAATCAGGAGTGAATTAACTCCATCAAGTATCCTATTGTTTTGATACTCTTCAAACACTCCCATTTATAGATGATAACTTAAGCTAGCATTACTACTTACCCAATCTTACTTCTTTCTTTATAAGCTTTAAGTGAATGCTATAATAAGGACAAGAGTGAATAGATCAAGGATTGATAAATCAACAGTTGATCCTTCAACATTGATTAACAATAGTTACAAGGATGTGGTTCAATAGAGATGATAAAGATTGTTATGGAAAGAAAGATACATGGTGAATGGTCTTGAATTGATTTCCTTCCAAATCAACAAGTGATAAGAAATTAGTGTTAAAGAACTACCATGGTGCTCATGGTAGGAATAGATGAGAATTTGATAAATCAATATTCTGGTTATTGGATTCTGGTTACTTGAGTTGTATTATTAACTTGGTATTCATGAGCTGTGTAATTAATACTTAGGATATAATCTCTAAAAGATCAGGTATCAATCATTAAGTAAAATGTTGTGGTTTAGTTTTTCTGCATTTGATCTACCCTTAGATCAAATCATGTTTACCCAAAATAAGATTTTAGCAAAGGTCATATTGAAACTTATCGCAGTCAACTTGATGATCTACTTCAATTCCATCAATTTAAGAGAAGCTTCAATCACTTTGACAAGTTTTATTCAAAAGCGCGAAAATTATTTAGATTTTCTATGTATGAATGCAATGCACACATCTGTGTCCAACTTATTTCTAAGCTCTAATACTGGGATGTTACAGTCCCCCACCACCATCTTAGTGGAGGCGTCGAACACCTATAGCTCGGTCCACGAGCAATGCATATCACCACCGTGCTAAGGGGTCAGTACACATCCTCCAAACACAACGTGTTCGAAGACTATTGATCGTCCGAGCAAGGTCGGGGATCCCCAACCCTCCGTAGCTCAAAGGTCAGTGTATCTTATCCCAATTGATGGGGCAATGGAAGCCATTCATGTCCACTCTCCCAGTCCAAAGGAACCCTCTCACAATACTCTCTTCGCCTCCTTCGGTACCTTCGTGTCGAGCCCTAGAATAATGTGTTGGTATAGTAGGATTGCCATGAGAAAAATGAGTGGGATCCCTAGGTATTTGAAGGGAAATGGTGCAAATTGGCAGTCCGTTACCGCCGCGACCTGTAGGGCCTCAACCTCTATACACGCGATCGGGGAAACTAAGAAATTAGCAAAGTTGGTGTGTCGTCCAGATGCTTCCCCAAAAAGCCCTAGAATAGTGTGCACGACGCACAGCTCCGTCTCATCTGGGTGGCAGAAGATAATCACATCATTTGCACAGAGCAAAACGGGCGTACGCAACCCTCGGGGTGTAATAGGCTTCAACACCTCTAGCTCCATGGCCTTAGCCAACAACTTATTGAGCGTGTTGATAAACAACACGAACAACATAGGAGACAAGGGGTCTTCCTATCTCAGACCCCTCCGATGCCAGATTAGGGGGCTTGGCTCGCCGTTGAGCATTACCCGTGTGCTCGTAACAGATAGCAGGATTTCCACCTGTTCCTTGAATTTGGGGCGGAACCCCACCTTCTGAAGGACCTCAAATAGAAACCGAGTCAAATGCTCGTGAAATGTCTAGCTTGAGCATCACTCTAGGTTTCTTGAGCCGATGCAACAACCTCGCCATTTGCTAAACCATCATGAAGTGTTTCTGAATAAAGGCGCACTGGTTCGTGTCAACAATGGCACCAAGCCTGGGCACCAGTCTCGTAGTCATAACCTTTGTTAGTAGCTTGGTGAAGATATTGATGAGACTGATCGGCCGGTAATCTCCCAATGAAATTGCATTAGTGCGTTTTGGCAGCAATATAATCGGTGTCTGGTTGAAACCCTGAAAACCGCGCCCACTCATCGCATGTAGCTTGGCAAAGGCAAGCATGAAGCCTGCCTTTACCCTGACAACTTTGGATAAACTCTGCTGTGAAGCCGTCTGGCCTGGCGCTTTGCCATGAGGCAGGCGCCACCACGTCCTAGACTTTGAAGGAATTTGAAAATAAAATACGAAACGAAGGAAAACATGGAGACAATATCTATTTGCACAAGGCCTCGCCAGGCTGAATTCTCCGGAGTGCTTGCTAAACCATTCCCCAAAAAAGACTGTTTTGAGAAAAAAAAAAGTATCAGTCTCAATTAGCATATTTTACATAATGCCCACAAAATCCATTACGCAAAAAAGGAATAGAAAAAAGGGAAAAGAAAAGGAAAAAAGCGTGGTGCCAATGCAGCCTGCCTGTCGGTTGACAAGCGAGATGCCATGGGAAATTTTGACAAGCGAGATGCCATGGGAAAGCTGAAAGCATCACGCTGGAGTCGGCGCACTGTTATTGGGACTCCGGCACACGGGAACTCCCGGTCGTGGCGCAGCAGCAGTAAAAAGCCCAGCATGGCTTGCCCAGTTGTGGCCAAGAATACCGGGACGAATCCTGCTACTACATGAACCTCGGCATGCCAGCGGCAACCATCGATCCAAGAACACCATTCCCGTCAACTGAGAGCTGAATCCACGTCCCGTCCCTGTCCCAATGCGTCTTCAGAATAAGCAAACTAAGACTACTACTACTACCCCGCGCAACTGACTGCATCTGACTAAACTACACTGTCTTTGGCTGCTGTAAGATAATTTTGGATGACAACATCTTGATTCTTGACGGCACGGCCGCACATCCTCCTTGGCTGCGGCGGCGACGACGACACAACGATCGGCCGGTCGCCATTTGGGTCCGGGAAGAAGGTTGACATGTGGGCTGGAGATTGTGTGCTGCCGGGGTGCGGAAATGATACTTCCCCACAGTGCTCAGGTGTTCCGAGACTGTAGCAGATGCAAAGCGAAAGTGGCAGATGCACGCACTACCGCCTGTTGTTCTGGCGAGTCCTTGATCATGACGAGTAGGCAGCACCTGATGCTTCAGAGGATACCAGGCCGCCCACCCACCCTCGGGAAAGATCAATAATCCAGGTTTCTGAACAAAGCACAGGTTTCAGCTACTACACTTGTTTTCCGGGGTTAGTAAGGGCATTTTCACCGGCTCTACCCAAACGGTCCGTGGGTGTCCTAATTGGTCCGCGCGGAGACGTACGCGGTGTCCAACGGCACGACCCATTCGGATTAATTCAGCGGATCGATCTATCCATGACCTAAATCTGATGACTGGATGAGTCTGTTCGGACAGACGCGGACACAAACTGGCCTAGCTGCAGCCCTACAATGGGCCTTCTTCTCTTGGTCTGGCCTTTTCGTTTTTGTCCGTTTGGATCGCGCTATTGGGCGCGGCTAGCCGGAAAGGCTGGACAATGATTCAAAAGCGCCGGTGGCTCGACCCACTAAACGGACCGTTTGGGTCGTTCATTTGGTTCATTTGGGTGTCACCGGTGAAGATTTCCTAAAATAAAGTAGTACTATTCGGAACAGGCAGTGAGTTTAGGTGCATGGATGGATGTTCCTCAGTGGCAGCAGCAGCAACACATTGTTAATCTAACTTTGTAATGAGACTAGTGTAGATTTACCAGTAGCATGTACCTTGCCTTTCTAGATCGAAACAGAAAGAGAGGGAGAGATCCGAGAGGGGAACTACCTGCTCCCTGGCTCGACAGACACGAGCCAGAGGGAATGCCGGAGCTTGTGCCGGAGCTGGAACCGCCGTCGTTGGCCATGGGGAATAGGAGGGAGAGTGTGGCAGCGGTGGTGCTTCCCGTCGGCGCAGCGCTAAGCCTAGATCGGTAGGGCTTGTAGGTGAGGCGGCTAGGGCACGGCTAACCTCGTGAGGCGTGCTGCCGGCCCCCACCTCCTTTATATAGCGCTGGCGACAGGGGCCCACCAACCAGATAGGGTTGGGCGCCCCCGATCAGGGCGCGGATAGGGGCGTGACGGGCCGTTAGACCCAGTTACGTTTGAGATCTATCTAACACACATGTTGCAGAAGGGCTGCTTATCAGGCAGAGCACGAGAGGGCCAGATCCATGCCACTGAACCATATATGCCATCACCAACTTGTGCCCCCTTTTTGGTACCTGAAGATGATTGCACCACCACGCACCTGGCCCCAAGCTCAACTCGCCGGCCGGTAGAAAAATGGCTGCTGATCTGCACCTCCTTTCTCCTGACCGGTCGCCGTCGAGATGACGAGCCGTGGTCGAGGGAACAATGTGTGACGCAGACCGCTCCGTCGCCCACAAACCTGTTTTCCGCAGTGCATCTACCCTACCTCAAGTCCTCAACGCAGCCCTTGTGCTCAACTGCTGATCTGATCCGCCCGCCACCACTGTGGGACGAAAACCAAAAACAATTGCCAGGTCTGAAGAAAGGAGAGCTTTATCCATCCCAATTGCCAGGTCCCTCTCAGACTCAGCCTGAGGCCCTTTCGCTGCTGCTAGTGACCAGAACCATATCTTTATTACGCAGCAGCTCCGGGATCATCCTCTTCTCTGCCAGGAACCAAAAAAAAGTTGATGCTTCGTGAAGAGAAGTAGAACAAGATTTGATGCAAATCCGTTTGCACCAAAGGGAAGGGGAATAAGTAAGGAACACTACTGGGCTTAGTGCAGGTCCCCGTCAGGAAAGCAGAGCGTTTTGTTTAGGTGAGTTGCTGCTTTAATCCAACATAATGATCTGGGAAAGATCATTAAGCCTTTCTTATATATACTTGTGGATATTATGTGCGATGCTCCAGCTTGGAATTTACCGCGGGCATCTGAGATACAGCCATTCTAAAAGATAAATGCAGTTAATATTACTAAGATTTTACTTTTGCAGTTGGGCCTATAACTAGTTATCAACTGGTATCAAATCTTCGCATATAGCATGATGCGAGGAATGTGCAACATAATCTCGCTAAGAGACTTATAATAATGATATCAGTATCAAAATCATTGCAGCAAAGGTCATGACCATGCTTATCCACATAATCCACTAAGATAAACAGAGCATAAATCAATCATCTATAAAAAAACCCGTCAAAATAAGGCTAATTACCAGTTTGTGCCGGCATAAGTTCCACATGGGGAAGAAGCAGCTTGAATTTACAGATATTTGGGCATTGCACACACATTATATCCATACGTGTTTCACTACAGAAAAATAGACAGCTGTAATTCTACCTCACATCATCATAAAATTTGAAGTTGCTACCAGAGTTGCAGTATTATAGATGCTTAACTGCTAGGTAAGAACCTACATTAAAATATATACAGATGATGCTATATCAGTTCATGTCTCATACAAAAAGTCAGGACTCTTAAGCTTTTCTTTTTTAGGCAACCGGCAGGAGTTCTGACTTTTCATTAAGAAGGGGAAAAACGATAACTAAAGTACATCGACGGACATGGTCTAGTTAAGGTGGAAACATGCCTAAAAATCGTCAAAAAACAAAAAAAAGTCACGGTCTAATCGGGCTCCGTTGGAATGGCTGGCCCAAAGGCCGTGAAAGCATGTGCACGCTGGCGGATGTCTTTCCTGGTGTTGAATTTAGGCTCCGCATGCGCAAGCCAAATTTTCTGGACGTTGAATTTGGGGTGGCTGTCGTGGAATTGCGCATGGTAAGGAGAGCTAGCACTATAGATTCCTTCTTCAGTCAAAGTCCACATAACGGTGTCCGCCTGGGCAGGAGCCAGCTGGATGTGATGAGCCACCTCACAGACCTCAAGGTATTGGACAAGCTGTACTGGCGTGGAAATCCCAGCGATGGAACGAATCCAGTTGCCGGACTTGAGCTCTGTGGCCACAGAGCGGTTTTTCCTAGCAGCCACCCCATATAGATCGGGGCTAGAGACGGATTGGGTCCTTACTTGACCAGTTGTCGTGCCAGAAGGAGACAGTCGCACCGTCACCAATGGTGATCTTCGTGAAAGCTCTAAAAAGGTCCAAATCCTTGCCGTCACAAGGGAGCTTTGAGCCGGCCTAGGTGCGTTGCGGGTCAGTCCATTGTAGCCAAGACCATCGCAGTCTGAGAGCACGTCTGGTTCTTTGCAGGTGAGGCATTCCAAGGCTTCCAAGGTCTTTTGGCCTGCGGATCGTTTTCCAGTTGATCAAAGCCTTCCTTTTGCGGCGTGCTCCCCTTCGTCCCCGGCCCAGATACAATTGCGGGTGATACGAATGATCTTATCTCGTGCCCACTTCGACAAAGGGATGACAATCGCATGGTAAACGGAGATCGCCATGAGAACAGACTTAGCCGGGGCTGTAGAAAATATTAGAATCCTAGAATATTGTGTTGTATTGATCAGATCCTTTGGGGGTTTATATAGAGTTACACGCGGGTAGGTGGAGACTTGGAGTACAAGATGTAGAGTCCTAGTCTATCTGTAGTCTATACACGTATACGTACTCTAA
Source organism: Avena insularis (assembly GCA_023614405.1). Lineage (NCBI taxonomy): Eukaryota > Viridiplantae > Streptophyta > Magnoliopsida > Poales > Poaceae > Avena > Avena insularis. The sequence continues at coordinate 475,007,053 of CM042697.1, forward strand.
CATCCCCTCGGTCGGAGCGGGAGTGAAGCGGACGCTTGCGACTGAATTTGAAGTTTTGCGCTTCTGTCGTCTTCACCTCCTTGTCATCATCACGTGCGTAGATATGATTATGGCTGGCACCTAAAGACGGTGACTACGTCCCCAATACGTACTCTAACAAGGTTTACAGTCTGGCTTCCTTACAGTTATCCTCTATAAGGCTAGCTAGACCCTTCCACATCAAAAGCTTCATGTTTGTCCAAAAATGCAGACGAACCACACGAAGTACTGTGTTCTCATCACCTGCTTAACAACAAAGTGACGGTTATTATTTCAGCATGGTGCAATGTGGGCACACGAGGTTGTGAACCCACGCTGACTCATCCCTATATGAAAAAGTCTTGCATGTATAATTGGGTATATTCCGAAGTGCATAATCAGCCCATATGACAATGATTCCTTGTAGTACTACAAACAAAAATTCTTTGCATTTCGAAGATTCCTATTGTATTTTTTGCTGTAAATGCTGGTATATTGTTCATAATATCATCAGACAACTAAGATATGAAGGCAGTCCAACTTTTGTATATATTTTCCAATTCCAATCATTTATTCTCAATGAAATAAGAGGACACATAAGGGGAAAAAATATATAACTCTCTTATGATATTGAAAGCGGGCACATGTCTTCAAAATATTTTTGAGACAAAACATCATCCAATAATAATTATTAAATTACCAAACTCATACTCAGTTACATAACTTTTGCTTCTTGTTTGGATAGAGTTTCAGGCCTTCTCTGATTTCCTGGATTGGCGCAATGGTGGGTTGGCGCCAGATCCATAGGCGCGACCCTCGAGCACCCCATCCGAGAGGTAGCTTCTTCACGAGCTCAGTCTTGCCGTCGACGATGCAATGCCGGAACACGCAACTCTTGAAAACGAAATAGGCGCATCCGCCGCTCATGTCGAGCTTGTGTGCGTCCACGGCAAAGCTCACAGGGGAACCGAGGAAGAGGATACGATCGGCTAAGCTCCATCCATCCCTCACCCTCCATCGCATGATATCGTCTAATGCGTGTACCCTCACCGACAATGCTGTGGTGATGTCAAGGATAGTGTCACCGCGAAAACAGTCGCGCTCGAGTAGGACGGATACCCACAAGAACTCGCCATGGGACTCCATGACGTAGTTGGCTTCATAGGAATACCTTTTTTTCTCGATTTCTTCGCGCCACCTTGATTGGAGCCCGGCATAGCCACCGAAGTCGCCTGGTGTCAGCACACTCCAGAAGTAGTCGGGCACGGAAACTAGTACCTTACCATCATGATATACGACAGCTGCATTTGGAAGGGGACCTGTTGGGATCTCTAAAATCTTTTTCATGACAGTCCAAGTCGTAGCAGCGGGATGCAGGATCGCCGCCGTGAACGTCGAGATCGACTTGGCAAGCAAAAATCTATACAGAAAGACCGTACGGCCGCTGTAAACAATGCCGCGCGCGTTCTCCATCGGCACCCTGATCTCATCGTCATCTGGGAAGAGAGGCAACCTGGTGACGGCTCCGGTGAGAAGGTTGATGAGTCTTGGTTCGAGTCTTGGAACGAAGAGCCAGGAGGCCGTGCCATCCGCGCTAGCCACCCAGTTTCTATCAGACCTGGTAGATGGTGCCCCCGGCGGCGGCTCCACAAGCACGACGTCGCCGTGGCTGCAGCTGTCCCTCGACTCCTCTAAGGAAGAGATAGACTGGATGTTAACCGTGGATTGCAGGATGTGGCCGCCGCACAGCCCGAGGAGCTGTGGCGAGAACAAGGGGATGGTCGGCGACGGCAAGAGCAACGACGGCGCCGCGGCGCGCCACGGGATGCAGACGGCGTGGAAGCGTACGAGGTCAGCGGCGTCTTCCAGGCGGTTGGAGACGTCGAGGAGGAGGTCTGGCGAGAGGTGGGCCCATGGGCGGACGGTCGGTGCGCGCCTGGCAATGGTGCCGGATCCGGTCGGCGACGGGCGCGCGGTAGTGGAGTCCATGGAATTGAATCTGAAGAACCGGGATCGAGCCTGGTGTATGTATCTCGATCAATCTCCTCTGAAACCTAGACGCATCAGGACTCTCCCTTGACGTATGGAGGCTTCCTTTTATTTTACCTTTGCGCTTTATTTTACCACTTACCATACACGCAACCAATCTCAGACGCTGCGGCTCAGGTAACTTTGTACCAAAAGGAATTACCCTCTCCGTTCAGAAATAAACGACCTCTATTTGTACCAAAAGGAATCGCTCCAACCCAAAGAAGGATTTTGTACTTGTTATTGTAAGATTGATCTCCACACGATCAAGCCCAACGGCTCGACCCAACCTTTCATATATATAGAGAGGTGGGGTCTACTGGCACAACCAACGAGGTTCGTCGTGCACCACTCCCCACGCCCTTCCGATCGAGGGCTGGTGCAAAGTGATGGGAAGCGCCACCGACGCCGCCACCACTGTCCACGCTCACGCCGTCGCTCTCCCCATGGCAACCGGCTCGGGCTTCTCGAGCTACACCGGTGCAGGTACTCTCTCTCCCCTCTTCACCGATCTCTCCTCTCTCTCTCAGGTTTTGGACAAGATTATGCACAGATAAAACCACTACCGAATTGATCTAGCCTAGTTGATCCTAAGGCAATTTTTAACATTGGTATCAGAGCACCTAGTGCTAGATCTATTTGGGTAAAAGAAACTAAAAGAGAAAAAGGTTTTATTTCTATCCCTAGTTCATCCCCTGCAAATCCCGAAAAGAAAACCGAGAAAGAAAAGATCCACATTTCCCTGTTCCCCCAAATCGGAACAAAGCCAGACAAAGAAAAGAAAGGCACCGCCGGCCACCGCCGGAAAAGGGCAACGCCTCTAGCCACTTGACGGTGACGCGCTCACCCAAAGGTGCTCGCGTGCGCCGCCAAGGGGCCAGGAGGCGCCGTCAATCGCTTACTGTTGTCACGTGGAGGGGAGGTAGTATGGATCAGAGGAAAGGAGTTGAGGGAAAGGGGGCTAGGGAGGAGAGGGAGGGGCCCGTCGCCGGTTGCGCCACCTCGCCTCTTCCCGTTGCCGCCAGCGAGCAAGACTCATGGGCAGGCTCAAGACGCCAGACAGAGCAAAGACCGCCACGGAGGGCTGCGGTGCCTGGGTGGGTGAGAGAGAACGAGCGGGGGAGTGGGGGAAAGAAATGAGGGCTAGGGTTACAGGGACCGGGGGCTGCGCTGGTTTTGATCTACCGAACTCAGCGGTGGTCCGTCCGATCTCACGGATGGCCAGGATAGCGCCACGTGCAGGGGCGGTTCCAGGCCAAGCGAGCCGCTGGCGCTGGGCCATTTTGGGCCGTGCCGAAAGGCCGCAGAGCGTCGCGCCAGGCGGCGCGTAAAGAGTGACACGCAGGCGGGCTATGGGCCGCCAGCGTGAAAGAAAAGGCCCAGACAGACAATTTTCTTTGTATTTTTTTTACAGAACAGGTTTTTTACTGTTTTTTGTCCAAATTTTGGGCAAAATACATACAGTTTTTTCTATTCAAATTATTCCAACGAAAATTTGTTTAGAGAATTTAAAAGGGATAGAAATATTTCTGTAAAGTATAAAAGTTCATGAATTTCGTATTCATATTCCGCTGCAAATAGTTAAAGGTAATTGCTTAAATGCAATAAAGTGATATTAAAATGTGATTATGTTTCTGTTATTATATAACCAACGTTATTAATAGCATGATCATGATTTGTTATTTTATGTTGAAAGGTGCTTTTGTCTATGTAAATAGTTAAAAGTGTTTATTAAAGGTTTAAAGTGAGAATTAAATTTTAAAAGTATGTTAAAGTGATTATTGAAACAATTATGGTTCTGTTATTTTATGACCAACGTTATTAATAATATGATCCTGTTTTGTTGCAATAATATGTGCATTTATCTCTATTATCTGCCCAACGATGATATAGATTTAATTGCATAAACAGTTGTATGTTTTAATTTATAACAACGTTGGATTAATGCATGCAATTGTTGTTATGGTTACACATCATTGTGGTTTAAAGAAGAAAAGATGATGATGATGCATGGCAGGAAAAGAAAAGAGACCATGCTCTATTAGAGATGGCATATACCTTAGAGAACCAAAAAGATGTTTAATATCGACAAAAGCTGCACCACCTGCTGAAACAGCTGGTGACAGAAAGATGCAATGGAGGTGCACATGGCATAAGAGACTCCGAATGAGCAACATAGCAGCTAAGCTTAAGCCCATGGATGCTGATTTGGTGCTAAAGGCTGCACTCCTTGTTCACTTGGTGATGGCTTCACTGCCTCAAAATTTTGACACCTTTTGTTGTCAATTATAGCATGTCCCCAGAAAATGGGACATAGAAAAGACTAAAAGCCTTCATTACACAGAAACTTGATAAGTGTATCCCATGTGGACATGGCAAGTGTGCCATTTGGTTAAAAGATACTTGTGTGGGTGTTGCTTCACTACATGAAAAGTTTTATTTATTATCCTTGCATGAGAAAGTGTTTTCTGTGTGTGATGTGAATGAACAAGTTCCCTTGTCGAACAAAGAACAAAAGAAAATAAATCGAACTCTTAACTCATCGAAGTTATGGCACTGCAGATTAGGCCATATTTCGAGGGAAAGAATAGAAAGCCTCGTTAAAAATGACATTCTTCCTCCGTTAGAGTTCTCAAACATCGAGCAATGCATAGATTGCATTAAAGGAAAGTATGTAAAACAAATTAAAAAGGGTGCAAACCGAAGTATAGCTACACTAGAAATAATCCACACTGATATTTGTGGACCGTTTCCTGTGAAAAGTGTGGATGGTTATGATTCATTCATAACATTCACGGATGATCACTCCCGGTATGGTTACATTTATCCAATTAAAGAAAGATCTGAAGCATTGGATAAATTTAAAATTTTCAAAGCTGAAGTAGAAAATCAACATGATAAAAGAATTAAGATAGTCCGGTCTGACCGTGGGGGGAGTACTACGGTCAGCATACTACATATGGTCAAGTACCAGGACCTTTTGCAAGGTTCCTATAGGAAAATGGAATAGTCGACCAGTATTCTATGCCGGGCAAACCTCAGCAAAACGGAGTAGCTGGAAGGCGTAACCGTACTTTATACCCTTATGGATATGGTGTGCGGCATGATGAGCTATTCCACCCTCCCATTGGGATTGTGGATGCAGGCGCTTAAAATCGCCATTCACATTCTCAACAGAGTACCAAGTAAGTCGTGCCCAAAACACCGTATGAATTATGGATAGGCAGAGTCCCCTCTCTGCACCACTTGCGGGTCTCCACTTACGGGTCTGGGGGAGCCCAGCTGAGGCAAAAGTTTTCAATCCAAATATTGCAAAGTTAGACCCCAAAACAATATCTTGCCACTTCATTGGCTATCCAGATAAATCAAAAGGCTATCGTTTCTACTGTCCTAACAGATACACAAAGTTTGTAGAAACGAGACATGCAGTCTTCTTGGAGGACGAATTGATGAGGGGGAACACGGTAGCTCGGGAAATTGATCTTGAGGAGAAGAGGGTGCATACACCTAATCCGATGACTCAGGAGCCATTTTTCTCGCTACCTGTTGTGCCACCATCTACAACCCCTGAGGTTGTGGTGCCGGCACATGTTGTGACTCCACACGTGAAAACAATGGGAGAAAGTTCGGAACATGTCCATCAGGAGCCGCCTGAACCCACTGTTGAGCACGAAAGGGAGCCAGAACAGCCACATATTGTAAATGTGCCAGAACCTGAGGCACGAAATGAGCAAGAGTCTGATGAACTTAGAAGGTCTAAAAGAGAACGAAGACCAGCCATTTCCAAAGAAATTTACAAAGTCTACAACACAGAAACAGTTCATATGGAGGGCGATCCTACCTCATATGAATAAGCCATGAGAAGCCCTCACTCAGCCAAGTGGGTGGAGGCAATGGAAGATGAAATGAAATCGATGAGTTCCAACAATGTTTGGGACTTAGAGGAAATTACTAAAGGATCCAAAACAGTAGGATGCAAATGGGTCTACAAAACAAAGTATGACTCCAATGGTAATGTAGAAAAGTACAAAGCTAGGCTTGTGGCAAAAGGCTTTACGCAAAGAGAAGGGGTAGATTACAATGATACTTTTTCTCCGGTCTCATGTAAGGACTCCTTCAGAATCATAATGGCACTAGTTGTACATTTTGATTTAGAGTTACATCAAATGGATGTTAAGACGACATTTCTAAATGGAGATTTAGAAGAAAATGTTTACATGAAACAACCCAAAGGGTTTTTTCATGGAGGGGAAGGAACATATGGGATGCCGCCTAAAGAAATTCATTTATGGGTTAAAGCAAGCCTCTAGGCAGTGGTATTTAAAGTTCAATGATACAATTAAAATATTTGGATTCAAAGAGAATGTTGAGGACAACTGCATTTATGCAAAGTTTAAAAATAGGAAATATATTTTCCTAATTCTGTATATGGATGACAACTTGCTTGCTAGCAGTGATGTCAGTCTACTACTAGAGACAAAGAAGTTCTTGTCTTCAAATTTTGACATAAAAGACCTTGGTGAAGCTTCTTATGTTTTGGGCATAGAAATACACCGAGATAGAAAGAATGGAGTGTTAGGACTGTCGCAGAAAGCATATTGTGAAAAGATTCTAAAGAAATACAATATGCATGCTAGTAATGCAACACCTGTTCCCATAGTCAAGGGCGATAGTTTTGGGAAATCCCAATGTCCTAAGAACCAATATGAGATCGATCAAATGAAGTCAGTACCATATGCGTCGGCTGTTGGAAGCTTACAGTATGCACAAGTGTGCACTCGCCCTGACTTAGATTTTATCACCAGGGTACTCGGTAGATATCAAGAAAATCCAGGCATAGAGCACTAGAAGATGGTAAAGAAAGTTTTGCGTTATGTGCAAGACACAAAAGGCCTCATGCTAACATATAAAAGATCTGATTCCCTAGAGATAAAGGGGTATTCAGATGCGGATTTTGCGGGAGATAAAGACGACAGAAAGTCCACGACAGGATATGTCTTTACTCTCGCAGGAGGTGCTATTTCGTGGAGAAGCGCCAAACAGTCGATAGTTGCATCATCTACGATGTATGCAGAATTTATAGCATGTTATAAGGCCATGGGACAGGCGTTATGGTTAAAGAAATTTCTACCTGACTTGAAAGTGGTTGACTGCATCAGCAGGCCACTAAAGATGTACTGTGACAACGAGCCCGCAGTATTCTATGCTCACAACAACAAGTCGAGTAATGCTACAAAGTCAATAGATATAAAGTATTATGTTGTGAAGGACAAAGTCCAGGATCAAACTATAAGTCTCGAGCATATAAGGATAAAGGATATGCTTGCGGATCCGCTAACGAAAGGCTTACCACCCAATGTGTTCAAGGAGCACATAACCGGCATGGGTTTAATGGAAAGCCTATGATTCCTGGACTACTGAGGCCAAAAAGTAACAGGATTTTTTTCAAAACAGAAAAGTATATAGTGGATGTCTGATTCTATCGGCAATTGAGCTGTGACGATGAAACATGCTCTATGTACTAATTCGTGATGAAACGAGTAAAGTATAAAGTTAAGAGTAAAGTTGAGATCAAGGGGGAGAATGTAAGGTTGATCTCCACACGATCGAGCCCAACGGCTCGACCCAACCTTTGACCACGTCCTGATCGGGGACGTCCAACCCCTCTGGTTGGTGGGCCCCTGTCACCTGCGCATATATAGAGAGAGGTGGGGTTTGGTGGCACAACCAACGAGGTTCGTCGTGCGCCACTCCCCACGCCCTTCCGATCGAGGGCTGGCGCAGAGTGATGGGAAGCGCCACCGACGCCGCCAGCACTGCCCACGCTCACGCCATCGCTCTTCCCATGGCAACCGGCTCGGGCTTCTCGAGCTACACCGGTGCAGGTACTCTCTCTCCCCTCTTCACCGATCTCTCCTCTCTCTCTCAGGTTTTGGACAAGATTATGCATAGATAAAACCACTACCGAATTGATCTAGCCTAGTTGATCCTAAGGAAATTTTTAACAGTTATTAATACCATGTAACCAATTTCCAAAAACGTTGGCAATACTACGTGGTGGATACAAACCCGAAGCTGCTTGGGTGATTGACCATATAGACCGAGCAAAACTGCACTCGAAAAATAGGTGTTTGATTGTCTCATCATGGTGGCAAAACACGCACCCAGTATTTCTATGTCAATTCTGCTTAATAAGGTTTTCTTTTGTAAGGATAATCCCTCGGCGAAGATACCAAACAAAAATTTTGTTTGTAAGAGGTATCTTCATCTTCGAGATCATCTTATTATCTACTGTTGGAATAACCGGCTGAGCTAAAGCATCATATAACGAACTAACATAAAAGGAACCATTCTTAGTTAGATTCCATCGGAATTCATCTGGCTCGTCCGACAATTGTACATGTGCCAGGCGATGAAGCAACATGATCCAATAGTCAAGTCTAGCACCAATCAGGTCCCTTCTGGATGTTATATTTGGTGGAAATGATTCCAACACTATGGCAACCGTTTCCTCCTTATAACGGACAATGGAATATAACGCAGGATATTAGCCATTTATCCTCCCAGAACTTTATTTGTGCCCCATTATTAATAGAAAAAGTTCTGAAGCGTAGAAAATGATTCTTTGACGCTATCAGACAAGCCCAAAAGTGAGAGTCACCAGGTTTCCAGACCATTTGGGATAATGCCTTTGAACCAATATACTTTCTTTTAATAATAGTTTGCCAAATCTCTTTCTCATTTAATAACTTGTAGAGCCATTTACTAAGTAGGGTTATATTCTTAATCTGTAGATCATGAATACCGAGCCCACCCCGTTCTTTGGGCCTACACAACACACTCCATTTAGCCAGCCTATATTTCTTTTTCTCATTATCTCCCTACAAAAAGAATCTTGATCGGAATTAATATAACCTTTTCAAAACACCTTTTGTAGTTGAAAAAAAGATAGCATATACAAAACCATATTACTAAGTACTGAGTTTATGAGCACCAATCTTCCCCCTATAGAGAGAAGTTTGCCTTTCCAACTACTCAAACGTATATGTAATCTTTCCTCGACAATTTTCCACTCGGAATTTATAAGCCTTCGGTAGTGTACCGAAATGCCCAAATATCTGATCAAAAAATGCCATGACAATAGCCGAAGAGCTCATTATAAAGACTAGCCACCTCCTAGGCCTCACCGAAATAGAACAATTCACCTTTATGAAAGTTAATTTTTAATCTAGAAAGCTGCTCAAAATTCAAAAGTATGAGTTTTAGGTTCTTGGCCTTTTCAAGATCATGTTTCATAAAAAGAATTGTATGGTCCGCATATTGAAGTATAGATAATCCCCATCGACAAGGTGGGGAATCACACCTTCAATTTGTTCCTTAGAATTAGCTCGCTCAATCAAGATGGATAGCATATCGGCTACTATATTGAATAACATAGGCGATAGTGGGTCTCCTTGTCTTAGCCCCTTCTTAGTATGAAAGTAGTTGCCAACATCGTCATTGACTTTGATGGCAACACTTCCTCCGACTACAAAGCTATTGATCAAGGCACGCCATTCCGCTAAAAAACCTTTCATTCTAAGAGCTTGTTGCGGAAAAGACCATTTAACTTTGTCATAAGCTTTTTCAAAATCGATTTTGAGTATTACCCCATTCAATTTCTTTCTATGAAATTCAGGAACCGTTTCGTGCAAGGTAGCCATACCGTCTAGAATGTGTCTACCTTGTATGAAGGCAGTTTGCGAATGCCTAACAACATGATCCGCCATAGAGTTCAACCTAATAGTGACGATCTTGGTAAAAATCTTAAAGCTAACATTAAGAAAACAGATCGGTCCATACTTTGGATCCGTTCTGCTTCATTAACTTTAGGTAATAAGATAATTTCACCAAAGTTCAACTAAAACAGGTCTAGTATAATTAGGCTTTTTTGAATGGTAGTATAATTAGTTTATAGGCTTTACCAATGCGTCTACGGCACCTCGATCAATTTCTGGATCCCTTTACTTTGCCGTGCCATGGTGTGCATGATAGATGATCGATCGTCTCAAGAAAATGATCGATTCCACTCATGCGAGATCCAATTGGCGGCATCATCTCGATCGGTTTTGTTTTCGTTTCGTTTCAAGTGGTGGCAGGAGCTCACGAGCCTTGCTTTATCATGTCTGCATGTGTGTGCACGCTGGCTTAGCTCGATCACATGTTACGGACGCTAATTGGATGGCTATGTGTCGCAGCTACCTGTGCGGGGGCACCGTACGTGTCGCACTCGGTTCGGGTTGGTGTTGAGATCATTGCGGGGCTTTGACTTTCCCGCGCAAAAAAATATCGTCTTGAATGACATGTGATTAGGAATGTAAACGGTACACCACTTAATTTCGCGTAATACCATTTATTAGTACTCTAATTTAATAAAATTTATTTTTAAAAAACAAAGAACTTACAAGTTGAATAAACAAGACTTGTGGATACCATTTAAGTGTCATTTACATCCCTATATGTTTCAATCGATCCAGCAAAGGCCAAGTCCATTTTGGGCTGTGAGCTTTGTCATGTTTGGTCCTAATTAACGCTTTGAGACGGCAGGAACCTAGCTACTCTTCAATCCTTGCATGGTTAGGAAGGCCTAGCTAGGAAGAATACGAATTCAGTTCTCGATGTGGATAGGTTGGGGTGGCAATCAATCAATATTGTGTAGGCCGGTCACAATGGCCGTTCCTTGACACGAATTTCATAACTAAAACACTGACGTGGAGGCCTAATTAATGAGGAAAGAGAGAGCAGCTCTATACAAGTATAGAACCGGCTCTTAAGGCTGGTCATAGTGGAGAGTAACTTAGAGTAGTAACATGCGTATGTTATTAGTCTAAATTACTACATTTATAGTGAAAAATAACATATGTGTGGTGTCATACAAAGGCTTATTTATTGCAATGTAGACTCATTTTGTCTTAAAATGTGTGGTGTTATGGTAAGACAAGTACAACAATGCTTAGTCAGCTGGCTATAGCAGTTTTCAATGCATGAAAATCCTATGTGGAAGGGAGAGAATAAATGAGAGAGAGGGGAGCCGGCTCTTGCTGTATCGCCGGCTACAGCACAATGTTTGAGGCAAAAGAGCACTGCATATAGTCTTAACCCAATGCATACTTAGAATAATTAAATTCTAATTAAAGCCTATTAATAGTCAGACTAATAGCCAGCCTATTGTACTAGTAGGCTTTTATGATGACTTTAGCTGACATGTCATGTCTATATAGCCAACAACGGGTTCTTCTATTAAACTTGCTCTAACATAGCTAGTTACCACAAGCATCTCTCCCATCATTTAATTGAATGTCATGTCATCTAAATGCTTAGTTGACAATACATGTAGAACTATATTACTACTCAAGTTACTCCCACTATGACTAGCTTAATACTCAAGTTACTCCCACTATGACTAGCTTAACGAGTTAACCGAAACGAATTAAATTCCTGATCGATCCAGTGCTCCAAGCTACTAGTAGTAGTACTACTATATGGCATACCTGGAACGTACTGCTGCACGCCCATCCGATAGGGTAGCACAAGGGTTGATTAGGCCACAGAGTATGCTACAGTTTAATTAGGCCACAAATTGGTCCGCTAGTGCACCATATAGATATGATAGGTAGATACCGTCTATTGTGTAAGTTGTATCTTATGGCCCCATTTCTTCGCTGGATACGGCGTTTAGAAACGAACCATTGGTGTTGAGATCAATATGGAATCCGACCACAACAATCAATACGTGTGGTGCATCTGTCTCCCGGAGGCACAGTTTCACATGTGTCTGCTGGTAAAGTTGATCACACGTAGCGGTCCCGGCCGGATGATGGCCAATAGGATGCTGCCAAAAAACCATTTATCATTCTCAAAAAAAAACCATTTATCTATTTATTTTCTCTAGAAAGGAAATTCTTGGTCTTTTATTAATGTGTCCCTGGTGTTCCAGAAAAAAGTTCCCAATGATGAGCTGCCTACTGCATGTTCCGTTCTTGCCTAAACATATGGGATCGATCATCGTGTTCTCTAGAAGTATATACTACCTCCTTCACGGTTTGCAGGGCGCTCTACAAAAATCTCACGGACCTAGGCGTGAATGTATTGGCTGAAAATTAGGCCTATTAATGAGCGGTTAAGACGCATGCAGTGGTGGGAGACTGTTGTATGCATAGAAAGTTACTCAATAATTAATGCTTATGCGTCTAGGAACTTTGTAGTTTTGGAAAAACTATAATTTAATTAGGCGCCCTGCAAACCGTGAAGGAGTGAGTACACTACCTAGATATATGTGTCCATACTGTTATATACATTGCTGATCCTCAATCATATCTTGTACTAATATTATGAGTTATTGTTTTCACGTGCAGGTATATTTCTTGAAGAAAACATCATGTCGTATATTTCTGACGAATAAGATTTATTTTTCTTAAAGAAAACAACAAGATTTTATTATTATTTCATTAACATCGATCTTTCCCAAGACAAAAAAAATAGTCATAATCATGAATTTGTAGAAAGGCATGTACAATAAAACGTGCACGCCTATATTCGAAAGGACAATATATGTATCTAGCGTCAATATGGAGTGTAGAGTTACTTCCACTACAAGTTGAAGAGGATGTATTATGGAGAAATACGAATCAGTATTATATTAGATCCATACATATTAACCCAAATAATAAAATTTTCATTGGAATATAAATCTGTAAGTTAAAAGTTTTGTGAAAAATTGTCTATATAGATAGAAGAATTTTTTTATGGAGAATTAAATCCTAGTAAACAAATAAAATTGTTTTTTATGTACTTAAATATAACTTAACTTTTTTATGCATGTTGAGTAATTTATAGTCTTTTATGTTTCATAAATTATGATGTATCAGTTTGTACAACAAATTAATATATGATTCACCTTTAGCTCGCAAACGATCATATTTTGCACCAAATTTCAAAAATATGTTTGGGGTATTGGCGCTCTTATCAATGGTCACACCACCCTCATTACTCAGCAGTTCAAATAGCAAAACAGAAAATGACCAATGGAACAGGCAAGGGCTTATCTAGCCTAAACATGACTGATTTTTCTCACAATTATTTAAACTTTATAAGTATGTTTAATTTAAGTGTTCTATTGGGTTTCATGTGGACCCGAGTTCAGAACATTCACTATGTACATTATGGAGACTTTCAAATCGTAATAAGGTTCTATTTGTACACCACATTGGGAACCGTCTAATGTTTACAAAAAGATCATAGACGTACACTTGTAAGAACATATTGAATGGTTCCAACATGTAATAGATACCATGGTATCAACTTCAAGAAAGAAGTGTAAGTATACGCGAACAATTGTGGATAGTTTCTCCTTGCTTTTCTTCATTTCGTATTTCTTTTTCAAAAAAATTCAAACAATAAACTGGATCTTATTTTTGTCTGGTAATTTGTATATTAAATCTTGATGTCGAATCTTGTGGCATAATAGATTAGATTTTGTGTTAACGTCGCAAAAAAAACTAGAATTTGTATGGTCATTTATAATATCTTTAAAATTTTGATATTGTGATATGATATAAATGTTGCTATTGTGCACTCATGCGACGAGAACACAATTAAAAGGTCACCAAACATTAAAGATTCATTAAGTTCACCATTTGGATTAAAATGTCACAAATTTCAGATTTGAGCTGCCCAACAAGATATTAAAAAAGAAAGAAATGTTGTGATGAAAAGTATCTTATTTAACTCTATTTTGGTGACCTTCACCTAATTTCTCTTGTGTTTGTGTGTGTGAATTTAAAATTTTATGATATAGTAACATTGCATGAATGTAAATTTTTATGATATAGTAATGTCGTGTGAAATAAAAATGAAAAACAAGTTGATGACATTTTGGTTATGCTCCCCTAACTCAAGTGGATGGTAGCACTAGATTTCGTCATGTATCGTGAAAAGTCTCTTTGGCTACCGAGTTCGAGTGCTCCCTTTAGATATATCTCACAAGCATACAACATCACAATCCTATATACTCTGAATTTTTGTGCTACACAAAAATGACAAACTCTAGTAAAGTTTGGGTGTTTTGAAAATGTGCATTGTCCACTATACTAGATCTAATTTTCATTTTTTTGCAGATCCGAATACAAAGGCATACATCGTTGAGTGTGTTTAGTTTTCTATTTTAGTTTTCTAAAACTAATAAAAATGGTTTTTGATTTTTTTTAAAAAAATAAGGGAGAAGTGGAGCTCGGTGGCCAGATTTCCCTACTCTAGTCTCCGCTGCTCTAAGAGCATCTCTAGCAGAGCCCGTAAAAGGGCCAAAACTGGAAAATAACCGCCCATTTATGGGTTCGGGCTGAAAAATAGCGTCGATCACTTACCGTAAACGAGGCGAAATCAAATATTTTTTTCGGGCCGAGACTGAAAACCCAAATCGGCATGTATTTGTAGGGGTCGCTCGATCCATATCTAGAGCGTGCTGAAATTTCAGCTGACACAACTGCTCGCTCTCTCCCTCCCCGTGCCGCCACCACACTTCGCCGCCGCCGCACCGCCCGATTCACCCGAGCCCGGCATCCCGGAGCTAGCGCAGGTTTCCCCGCACCCCGCCCGTGGTTCCTCGCCCAACTCCGGGTGCCGCTCCCGCCGCCACCGCCGCACCCCGCTCGCGGTTCCTCGCCCAACTCCGGGTGCCGCCAGAATCAAGTATGAGCTTGGGCGACAAGTTCGTCGATGTCAATCTATCGGATTGGTCGAGCTCGGACAATTTCGACCTCGATGAGCTGCTCCAGGACGACAAGATGGAGGCCACCATCCTCCTCCTCTCCGTCAAGGAGTTGGAGGACCGTGCGAAGCTGCTGAATCGAGGCGCGGGTCGGTGACGGGCCGGAACCACATCCGACGGAATCGCCTCCTCGGCCACGAACAGCTGATGGAGGACTACTTCGCCGAGGTACCTACCTATCCGCCGCATCTATTCCATAGGAGGTGTCGCATGTGCCGTAGTTTGTTCGTCAAAATCGTCAAGGCCTGCGAAGCCAATTTGAATTACTTCAAGCAACGTAGAAATGCTACCGGCGTGATGGGTTTCAGCCCGTTTCAAAAAATCTCTACTGCCATGAGGGTGATTGCGTATGGCGTCCCTGCGGATTACACCGACGAGTATCTTCGAATTGGCGAAGATACTACATCGGAGTCGGTGCGTAGGTTCGCTCGCCTGATTATCAAGTTGTTTGGGCCAACCTATCTCCGAGCTCCTAATGAGGATGACACCGAAAGATTGATGGAGATAAATGAGAAAAGAGGTTGGCCGGGCATGCTTGGTAGTCTTGATTGTATGCATTGGATATGGAAGAATTGTCCCAAGGCATGGCATGGACAGTACTGTGGCAAGAGCAAAGATCCTACCATTGTACTTGAAGTTGTTGCATCACAAGATTTATGGATTTGACATTGTTTTTTGGCTTGCCGGAAACACTCAATGATATCAACGTGCTGCAAAGATCCCCTTTATTTGCGAAATTAGCAAATGGGGAAGCATCCACTTGCAACTATAAGGTCATGAACAATGAGTACACAATGGAATATTATCTAGCTGATGTCATCTATCCGGATTGGACAACTTTTGTTAAGTATGTCAAGGATCCCCAAGATAGAATAGAAGCTGAATTTGCCAAAGCTCAAGAAGCAGCTCGCAAGGACATTGAGAGAGCTTTCGGTGTTTTGTAATTTGGTGTAGACATTTTTCATTTGTTAATTTTCCCAAAAACGTTGTAATAATTTGGTTCAGACTATTGTTTATGTGTTGTAATAATTTGGATGATTATTTGATTAATTATGATCGATTATTATATGTCTTGCATTTGAATTCTATGAAAAACCCTGCCTTTACGGATCGAAAAATGGCTGACGCAGAGCAGAGCCCGTGAACCAAAACTGTAAAACAGAATTTACGGGTCAAAAAATGGAGACGCTCTAAGATTTACCCACTCGCACACACACGCGTACACACAGACACATAGACACGCACGTGCACACGCACACCGGCCGCACAAGCAAACTACATCAAGCCAGTCCTACAAATATCAGTTAGTGGGTTCCGAAATTTTATGCATATATCTCAAAAGTTTCTGCTTGGTTTTGGTCCAGATTCAAATGCAATTTAAATTGCTCAAATAATTTAATTTAAGTTTGGCGAAATTCGAATGTTTTCTTTGGAAGTTCCAAAATTTCGGTGGGTCTTGAAACTTTTTTCAAACTGAAAACCAAAACCGTGCACCAAGCTGCCAAGGTGATTCCTATGTACGTACGTACGTACATAATTTCTTTGGCTAATATTCACCGCATGATACCCACAAAAAAATATTCACCTCATGATTTTTTTTCCATAATATTACGGACGATCTCCGCTGCTACAACACCCACACGCACAGAGTACGCCAAGGCGACCCCGTCACGTTGGAGTATGTAAGCTGACGGCCGGAACGCGCGTGGGGCCACTGGTCAGAGCCCGATTGAAAGGGAGCTGTCACGTGACTCGCGTCTGCGCTCTCATCGATGATAACACAGACCATCTCCACTCGTCCCCTATATCAACTTCCGGTTGCAGCAATTTTTAGTCCATATAGAGAGATTGACTATTTTCTTAGTTTAGTAGAGGGGGGGAGTGTTTCTAGTCAAGCTCCTCCCAATAGTTACATATTTATTTATTTCAACTATATACATAGATGAAGGCCGATTCTGCGTTGCCAACTTCGCGCCATCCTAATCAACTAGGCCGTTTTCATTACTGATGTCACTGTCTTCGCCATCGATGATGTCCGCCACGTTGCCGTCATCCTCCTCCTCCGTGTCGGAATAGAGGTCGACGATCCTGGCGGCCTCCGCCCTCCTCATGAATTCTTCACGGCACGCCGCCTCGGCTTGACGACGCTCCTCGTCGATAGCGGTGTAGATCGTACGTCCGCGCACTGCCCAGAAGCGCTGCCTCCCTTCAGGGTTGCGCATATCCGGGTGGAGCTGGCGCCGGTGAGCTCGACACAGCGCAAGATCCTTCGCCCGCTGCTTCTTGAACCGCTTCGGCCAGTACACGCTCATGGGTGCGTACCGGTCCATTGCCCTCTTCCGCTCCGGCAGCTCGCGGCGGCGCTCCTCTATCTGCATCGCCAACTCGGCGCCACGCAAGGGCGGCACCACGGGCACACCGGCGTAGCTGAGCTCGAAGCCGGCTGGAAGCCCCATGCGCGGCGGCGCGAGGATGTCGTAGTGCGTGAATATCAAGGCCTCGTAGAAATTGAGGTTGGGCCTTTCCATGGTGGTGGGAGGGAGCAAGAGAGGGAGGGACGCCTAGATATATCGGGAAAAGGACGGGAAGACGGAGCGGGAAGCGGCGAAAAGGATGAGAACGAAGCTTTCTCCCACTGTCAGGGCTGACCCGCGTCGTCTTCAGCTCCATTCGCCGTCCCCACTTGCCCCATGTGTGTAGGGTTCGGCCTGGGGCCAGATAACTAAATGAACCGCACCGACGCGGGAAAAAAATTTAGATGCGGGCTGGAGATGATTTTGCGCCGGCACCGCATAGCCTTTTAGTCTAGTAGAGATGCTCTAAAGTAACAAAGCTGAGGCCGTTGGACGATTATTCCCGCGAAAAAGAAGAAAGCCGTTGTGAGGGGAAACCGTGGCGAGACGAGCCGAAAGTGGAAACGGTTGGATGGCTTACGGACACGGGAGCCGTCGTCACGTGGCATCGGCACCCTAACGGAATAACGGCGGTGAGATCACACTCGGACCTCCACCTTCCCTCACTTTGTTCTGCGTCCGCTCCATCCAATCATGCATGAAACTTAACTGAAACTGGTTAACATTTTATCTCATTTCTGAAACTTAACTGAAAACCACATTTTTTCTCAAGTATGAAAAATACTAAGAATCACGCACCAACAGGTATTAGGAAGAAGAAAAATCCTTTGTAATAAATTCCATAAAACATTATGACCGTCTGTGATAATACTAAGACTCCCCTCAGCGAGGGGAGACTGAAACTTAACTGAAACCACTCCTCTGTCGCGTCATTCCTGAAACTTAACTGAAACCACTTTTTTTTTAAGTTCTGAAAAATACTAAGACTCACGCACCCAATAGCACCCAATAGGTGTTACGAAGAAGGAAAAACCTTTGTAAATATCCATAAAACATTATGGACGTCTGCAATAATTGCATAATGTCGAGATTTATTTTGTGAGTTTCATGTGGGCCCTAAACGTTTGTTTGCGGAAACTTGGAAGGACAACTTTCCATCAAATACTTATAAAACTATGTATTTTGTGATGCCTCCCGGAGATGGTGGTGATGACGAAGCTCATGGCAGGGCTAGCGACATAGCGGCCGGCCTATCGCAGCAAGGCGGCAGGGACTTTACGGGCCCGACCGGGCCTGTCTGGACTTTGTGTGTCCCTGCTGCCCTGTCCGAACAATGACTGACTCTCAGCGACGGAGGTGGGTTCCTCCCGTTGGGTGCAGTGTTGTCGTCCCCAACGCGAGCTATGTATTGTGCCTCTGTCTTACGGGATGCTTGCCGACGTGCACGATGACGATGGTGACGGCAAGGCCATGGTGGCATGAGTTAGTGCGCGGTGAGCTTGGTGGGCGTGCTTCGAATCGACCGGGGTTGTTTATGGATGGGGTTAGGGAGAAATCCTTGTCGGTCCGTCCGACTCCGGCACGGTGCTGCCTTCAAGGGGTGTCATTCCTTCCTGGAGGGCATTGCGGATATCTCCAGTCCACTCTACTTCGAGTATTGGGGGAAATCCTAGGTCCAGTCCGCTAGTCCGGACAACGGCACCATATCGACGATGCCCCCTTCTTGAAGGTGTTGTTTGGTACTGGGCGATTCGGTGTACCAGAGCGAGTGGTACAAATTCGGAGGGCATAGCGTTGCCGGGTTACTCTAGTTTTGTCAATTTGTCATTTCTTTCTTTCCTTTTTGGACATGTAGGTGCTGTCCAAACATTTTCGTTCGCTCGAATTCTTGTATCAGGTTGTTGCTTTATTTATAAAGCGGGACGAATAGCCTGTTTCGAGGTCTAAATTCTTCGGAGTAGTCGCTAAACCATTCAAAAGATTTTTTTTAGGAAACATAAGGTATCAGTGCCAATTAGCATAAATGTCCATTATGCAGAAAAGGAACAGAGAAAAGGGAAAAGGAAAGGAAAAAAGCACGGTGCCAACGCAGCCTGCCTGTGGGTTGACAAGCGAGATGCCATGGGAAAGCATCACTGTCCAAATAACAGTACGCCGACTCCGGCACAGGGGAACTCCCGGTCGTTCTGCAGCAGCAGTAAAAGGCCAACATGGCTTGCCTAGTTGTGGCCAAGGATACCGGGACGAATCCTACTACATGAACCTCCGCATGCCAGCGGCAACCATCGATCCAAGAACACCATTCCCGTCAACTGAGAGCTGAATCCACGCCCCGTCCCTGTCCCAATGCGTCTTCAGAACAAGCAAATCCACACAACTGAATGTGTACGATCACATTTGGTTGCAGTACAATAATTTGTGGATGACAACATCTTGATTATTGAGGGCACGGCTGCACATCCTCCGCTGGCCGCTGCGGCGGCGACGACGTGTCCGCGCCGCAATGGAGGGCGTCGACGATGACGCCATTTGGTTCCGGCAAGGCAGTTGACATGTGGGCTGCAGATTCTATGCTGCCGGGGTGCGGAAATGATACTTCCCCACAGTGCTCAGGTGTTCCAAGACTGTAGCAGATGCAAAGCGAAAGTGGCAGATGCACGCACTACCGACTGTTGTTCTGGCCAGCTTCCTGGCGAGTCCTTGATCATGACAAGTGAGCAGCACCTGATGCTTCACAGGATACCAGGCCGCCCACCCACCCCCAGGAAATATCAATAATCCAGGTTCCTGAACAAGGGCAGGTTTCAGCTATACTTGTTTTCCTGGGGTAGTAAAATAAAGCAGCATTATCCGGCATAGACATTGAGTTCAGATGCATGGATTGATGGATGGATGTTCCTCAGTGGCAGCAGCAGCACATGTTGCAGAAGGGCTGCTTATCAGGCAGAGCACAAGAGGGCCAGATCCATGCCACTAACCCATATGCCATCCATCGCCAACTTGTTGTACCGCCCTTTTGGCACCTGAAGATGATTGCACCACCATGCACATCTCCGGCCGGTACAAGAATGGCTGCTGATCTGTGCCTCCTTTCCCCTGACCGGTCGCCGTCGAGATGACGAACCGTGGTCGAGGGAACAATGCGTGACGGGGACCGCGCCGCTCGTCGCCCACAAGCCTCTTCTCCCCGGCCGGTGCATCAACCCTGCTACTACCTCAACGAGCAGCCGCCCTTGTGCTCAACTGCTGAAGAAAAACCCCTTTCCCCTAACCTGACGAAAGGCGAGCTGAGCTTTATCCATCCCCAATTGCCAGGTCCCTCTCATCGTCTGCCCCTTTCGCTGCTGCTAGTGACACCAGCACTCGCAGCCGGCAGGAATAAACAACTCCATAATCAGCACCATATCTTTATTACGCAGCAGCTCCGGGATCATCCTCCTCTCTGCCAGGAACAAAAAAAAATGATGCTGTGGTTAGCAAATGATGCTTCGTGAAGAGAGGTAGATTTGATGCAATGCAATGCAAATCCATTGGTAGGCACCAACGGGAAGGGGAATATAAGTACTAGTGAGTAACACTACTGGGCTTAGTGCAGGTCCCCGTCAGGAAAAGCAGAGGGTTTTGTTTAGGTGATCCCTGCTTTAATCCAACATAATGATCTGGGAAAAGATCGCTAAGCCTTTCTTATATATCCTTGAGGGCGATCCGTTGCCCGATAATTATAACTGTTACTATATGCGATGCTCTAGCTCGGAATTTACTGCGGGCATCTGAGATACAGGAATCTCTGATGTTCCTTCTTAATGACAAATCTCTAAAAGATATTGCAGTTATTTTTACTAAGATTTTGCTTTTGTGGCTGGGCCCATGACTAGTTGTCAACTGGTATCAAACCTTCACATATAGCATGATGCGCTGCGGGAGTGACTTATGATGATATTAGTTTGCTGACAAAAATGATATCAAAGTCATTGCGTAAAAGGTCATGACAACATTTATCCACAACATTGACTAAATCAATCATCTATAAAATAAACGTCAAAATAGGTCTGTTTACCAGTTTGTGTCGGCATAAGTTCCACATCGGCAAGAATCAGCTTTAATTTACAGATATTTGGGCATTGCACTTTGCACATGCATTATATCCATATGCGTTTCACAACAGAAAAAAAACAGTTCTAATTCTACCTCACATCATCATAAAATTGAAGCTGTTTGCAGAGTTGCAGTACAGATGCCTAACTGCTAAAGGATAAGAACCTCCGTTAGAATTATATACATACAGGTGAATACCAGTTCGTGTCTCATACAAAAAGTGAGGACTCTCGGTTTGGCGTAAGTTAAATTATCTTACTGATAGGGCTAGGTTGTCCTGCTCTCTGGAAGAGAGCTATGGTTCCGTCTCCCAATAGTAAGGTAAGTGGTTAAAAAGGCACGACGCGTTATATCTATTGCGTTTCTGATGCGTCGAGGGAATACCATTTACAAGAAAACAAGTGATGTGATTTCACAAAACTTTCCTAAGCTAAAGTTACCTTTCTACTTTACAACAATTCGTTAGTTACTGAGATAACAAATACCGCTGCAGGCACTCTTTTGTTTTTTGTAAGTTCATTGGCTTTGATATGTAAGAATCCATGCCTGCAGCAATGCACTCATCAGCACTCTCTGAAAATGAATTTGCCGTCATCTGCAATGATATTTGTGGGGTTATACAGTATCCCAGAAAAAATCGATAATGTAATAGACTAATAGTCCATAAACCCCATAATCTATGCTTCACAAGCCACAAGGTAATCCCATTAACTGGCATTACAATCCAGAATAAAAAGTAAGTGAAGTCTTCTGGCCAGAAAGACACTGAAAAGTCTCCACATTCTTACCATACTTAGAAATGTTGGAGCAGACAGGAAATATATACTTCAACTGTTCATCAGTAAAGTGGGTTTAAATGTTGTTCTTGCATGGTGTTCTTCCAACGTCTACGTAAAATTATGATAGGTTCAAAGGACCTCCAACATTCCCTCTAAATTGCTAGAATTTCCCACATTAATTGGAGGGAAAAGAAAATCATGTCCACCACTTATTTCGGTGGGTAAACATCATAACGGTGCATATATAAATTTGATCACTTATTGTATAAGGAACACATTTTCAATAGCACAGGATCAGCTGTCCTGAGTTCCAAAAACGTGCTCTCTTTTTGAAAATATTAGACACACGGGCATTTTTTTTACTCAACATGAGATTTGGAAATTTTATTTTCATCGAATGTGCGATCAAGCAAACAGAAATTGCATGAAGTAACATGGGAACAAAGCTGAGGAAGAGATAGTATTTAACATGAATGTGTGTTTGCGTAAGAGAAAGCTTACCGCAATTATAGGGACTCTCTTCCCTTTCTTTTCTTGTGCACAATCAGATAAAATAGCTGAGTTAGCAATCATCTGATTGTCTTCAGGCTTTACAGAAGAGTCCCAACAGCCAGTATTTTCAAAGGAACGGATCAATCTAGTGGCTTGTAGGCCATCCATTTCTGGCATGTGAACATCCTGTCAATAAGATACCATTACAATATGAGGCACTATCATAATTCAAATTGTAAAGGTAACCCGCTGCAACAAAAGAAAATTCAATTTTACTGGTTCATGGTGACTGGAGCGATAAAACAATGAGGCTCGGAACGTATTGAAGAACTCAAGCTATGAGCCAAACCAATCGATGAATGGCAAAATAAAATTATGTTTTTTGTGCTTCAAATGCTTTGTTCATGTAAAGGCATGCAGCTGTTGGCCAGAAATTTTGACATAAATTTAGCATCCTCGGGGAATTGCTTTTACATCTTTGAAGATTTTCAGGTGAGGCAATTGAGAATGAAGCAAACGGGTGAACTTATGCAGTGAACATGAGGAACCAAAATTAATCCTAGGCATACAACTTTAGACAATTGAGAATATGATTTGGCGTACCATCAGTATAAGATCATATTGACACTTCTGTACTGCACGGATTGCTTCAACTCCGTTATTTACTATGTCTATTCCGTAGCCCAGCGGCGCCAGCATTGATTTTGCCACCATTATATTGACTTTGTTATCTTCTACAAGGAGGATTTTTGCCTTACTGCTACTTGGAGAACACTTGGATTTCTTGTTAAGTGATTTTTCTTCAAGAGCATTGCATGCTTTCCTTCCCTCCTGAATGTCAGCCCCTGAAACTGATACTGTGTCACCTCGTGAACTAGAAATCCGTTCAGCTTGACTATTCAGATCAAAGACCATTGAACCATCATCTTGTTCTTCATCTATGCTCCTAACACTTGGACCATTTGATTGGCTAGCAGCAGGTGCACACTTTCCAGAATTCTCTTTCAATGATGCAAAACCATTTGAGAGCAGCTTATGATCCTCTAATACGTCAGTAGGATCATAGCACATAATCTTGCTGCCAAACAACTTGGTGTTGTTCATTAGTGGAACTCCAGAGGACAGAAGGGAAGGTCGTACTTTTGGCTTGAAAACGAAAGAACCCTCTATATCACTGATAGTGAAATCATTACGAGAACTGGACGCATCTTCAGGATCATCACTGAGCTCCTCTTTTACAGGAATTTTGCAAGGTATCATGAATGTAAATGTTGATCCTTCATCCTCGTTGCTAACCACAGTTAGAGTACCACCCATCAACTCCACCTAAATTATTACGAAAAATAGATAGAATAGTTACACAATTTTACAAATTACTGTGAATCTACTTTAGTTAGAGCTAACGTTAAAATAATCATTGTCGTGTTTCCAGGTATTAGTATTTAACACATGCATAACTAATATCTTAATTATGTTTTTAGATGAATCAGTAAGTGGGAATAGAAAAAAACGTACCAATTGCTTGCAAATCGCAAGGCCAAGTCCTGTCCCACCATACTTTCTAGCATGATCAGTACTGGCTTGCATATATCTCTTGAACAGAAAAGGCAAGGACTTCTCTGCAGGTGGACATAAGTTGAAAGAATCAGGGTAATAGGAGATATAACATATTCCAGAAATTATAGGCTTCCCTATGAAGTGAGATATGCAGAAGATGATGGGCATGTAGTACAATCAATGAATATCGAGAAAAAACCTGGTATTCCGATCCCAGTATCATATACATCGCAGCGAAGCCAAACAACTTCTCCCTCATTATACTCCCTAAAAGTTCCATTTGATAAAATGCCATTTTGACAAGCATCTTCACGATTGGAGCAACACGAAGTATTTGTATCACGGTTTCTTGGAGAGGCAGCAGAATTTTCTGTGGCAGTAGTATTCGGGCATGCTGGGTGGGCTCTCATAGGAAGTTGTCCGTTTTCTATTTCACATCCTGCTTGCTGCTTATCTAAAAGGTGAAGATTTATCCCAACCTTCCCATCATGTGTAAACTTCACTGCATTGCTGCAATGGTTCCAAATACAAAACATCATCAGGCACATAATTTCCATTATATCCAAGCACATCTATGTTTCATTTAACTTTATCCAACCTCTTCAAAGGCTAGTATGCATTAGGAATATATGAATTGGAAGCTTACCTGATCAAGTTGGTCAGAATTTGCCTAATCCTTAGCACATCACCAATGACCTATAATAACAATGAAAAATATGGCTGAAGTGAATGATATGATTTTAAGTCGGATAAACCCTTTCAATTGCAAAAATATCAACTGCCCAAAATTACTTAATGTTTACAAACAAGTAATCCGTTTTCTTTTGCAACACAATTGAATCCAATTTGCAGATACATGAGTAGTTGTGTACATAAGCTTAACGGTGTAGGCAAAAAACATGGAAAAAAGATCATTAAGTATCAATACCTCCAATGGAACATCATCTCCTATGCACCCTTCAAGGGTCAATTCCTTCTTCAGACATGCAGCAGCAGTTTGCAGTACATGTTTAACTACTTCCCTTGGTCTAAATGTGGTAGCCTCTAGTTTCATAGCTCCTGAAATAATGAAGGTAGAAACAATCAACTTCAGATTACAAGTGTCTTTCACACATAAGAGAAATATAAATACAATTATAGCAACAAATGGGAGTGCACTTTTCAACTTTTAAAGAATTTTCTGGAACAAATCTTGACAACTATCCTCACTCAGAAAATGTCATTGTCAACTTAATTACCACATGTAACACAGTTGGGATGGGGGGTATACTTGATGACTTGATGTGCCTATAGTGTGTGTTACTGTGTTCCATCCTGGGACTCGTAGAAACCACTTAAAGAAAGATAAATTGCTGATTTCAGTTAAATGACATGTAGTTCAAAATACCTGATTCCACTTTGGAAAGATCAAGGATGTCATTGATCAATTGCAATACAAGATCTCCAGAAGATAACATAACTTCTAGCAGCTGATATTGCTCTTTATCTAGTTTGGTAGTTGTAAGAATTTCAGCAATGCTAAGAACCCCTGAAAGAGGAGATCTGATCTCATGAGACATGGTGGCTAGCATTTGCTTTGCTCGCATTGTTTCCTCTGCAATGTTAGATAAGTGGACGTAATCAGTCTACCATCTGACTTAAAACATGCTGCATTAATACTCCCTCTGTTCCAAATTAATTGAATCAGCTTGGTCTAAAACACGTCTAGATACATGCGCATCTAGACAAAGTTGAGTCAATTAATTTGGAACGGAAGGAGTATTAGACTAACATAACCGGACTATAGGATGCAAACCAGTTATGTGAAGAGATCTGCTAAGTTCTGTTTCCTTGGCTTTTTGGATAGCTTCTCTCACCCTTATGTCCGCCATTTTCTCTCTTCTTTTGACCTAAAGAGCAAGAAGTAGATGAGTTGCAGTTCACAAGAGTGGAACAAATGTAGAACAGCATGCGAAAATGAACTTCAGTGAACTTTTCAAATGAAAAGAGACACTACCCTAAGAATAGTCTATGCATCATTGCAAAGAATGTTACAATGCAGAATATCATTTTAATCTGCAATGTCAAAATTGAAATCATGAGTCCAGCAGCGGGATATAACATATGAAAGTAATTTCAATTTACTAGAGGACAAGAAGAAGCTACTACTTCATAGAGAGTTGGAAATAGGTATTGACAATGGATGAAAGTGGAATTTTAGTATGTAGTCTAGGCTTCTAGCTACAGTCTTATGCATCCCTTGGAAACAAACGACAAGGATGGTGACACTGAAGAAAAAAGTGTACAATTGCATATCAGAGCTAAGGGAAACAAATAATAGGATAGGGTTCTCAACATTCAAAAAGAAAAATAATTGGAGAGCATATATGAAATAAGTAAATTCAACAAATCACCTGATCTGTTATGTCCATTGCAACATAATTCACACCAATTGTCTCCCCAGATTTGCTGAAAACCGGTTCAATGTATGTCACAAAGGTCTTTGCTCCAAATAATGGAGTATCAAATACAAACTCTCTCTTCGTCGGCATACCCTTGGCCATAACCTCTTTCTTGACTTTATTCATCTCATCTATACCATCGCCTGATAATATCTCGTAGTCAGTTTTACCGATAACATCCTGAAACACAAATCGAGATTCAGCCAAAATTGAAATTTACAGGATAAAAGAGCAGTGCACAGTATGAAACAGAAAGAACGACAACAAAGGCAGGGTAGAGGTATCAACCAGAATTAAATTACCTCGTCCGCAAGTGTCGGGAAGTGGTTAAATATGAACCGGTACCGCAAGTCAGTATCCTGTAAATAAGAAAGAGGATATGTATCATTTACCATATCCTATCATGAAAATTCATGTTTGGTGCTTCAGCATGTGACTTCTTTGAAACATCATCTAATGTACATAGCAAGTAGAAACAGGTGTGGACATAGATGAAGCATACCTGATGAGCAATTACAATAGGGGCAGTTTGGAGAATCAAATGCAAGAAGTAATCAGCTCGGTTTAACATTCCAGAGAATTCCTCCACTGGTGTATGTGACTGAAGATTCTTTATACCTTGCCCTAATTTCTCCTCCAGTACGCGCTCCCTTTGCAGGCTTGCGTCAAGTGCTTCTTCTAGCCGCATTGCTCGCTCTTTCCAGTAGAGAATACTGTCAAATTCTGCATCTATTTTAAGCTCTTGATTACAGGAAAGGTCATCAGTCTTTTTGCTTGGCCGCTTCCATTCATCTTTGTAGACTTCATCCAGTATTGGTACTTGCCGAAGCCCAGCGTAATAATTTTCATCCTGAAAGCGCTGCTCCTCCAAGATTTGTTGCTTCTTTTCTTCAATCTCTTTTCTCTGTTGGGAGAGACGACCAAGCTCTTCGTTGAGAAGGCGAGCAGTATTGGCCCGCGTATATTCCCAGTGCTTCACAAAATATTGCATTTGAGAAGTGCCTTTCTCAGAATTTGCCATTTCCATGAGCCGGTGGAAATCCACACGAGCAGGCTGCTGAATTAAATTAACATCCTTGAGTGCATCGTGGTCCTTCCCAAGGTTCTCCATGAACTGCTTCTGGTGTTTACCTCCTATGTTCTCAGGCCACATCGATGGCGCGACCTCATCCTCGGGCTCAGACAGGTATTCGTCCCCCATCTTCCTTAAAATAAGCAGCACCTTTGTTAGCTGGTCACATTGAAATTTCACTCAACCATGAGCGGCTGTGCACTCAACAGTCGTTGCTGCAGTCTGTAGTTCACACAGACTAATTTCTCCTAGTGCTCTGAGACTCTTGTGTCGAACAACCTGTAGATAAACAGAGGATCAGCAGCTACTTCTGCATAAACATCATGTCTGCAACTTGGTGCCAAATAAAAATGGAAAACCCATCATGAGCTAGTTCCCATATGGCAATAGATGATCAATTGAATTGCGCAATTAACAATCTGAATGGCATGAAGAAACAAAAGTTTGATCTGAGAGCAAAATTTGACCAATCAACAGAGCATGTACTATATTAAAGTCAAAATCTACAGAGCAAATGCCAAAAGGATTTCAGCTTTCGAGGTATCCAAGCTATCACTGTGGCAACAAAAGCATGCAGCTCTACTTTTTAAGGAAATTCCATTCCTTAAAGATGTCACCTTCCCTTTCTTCAAGGCAGCTCATCGAGCATTTTCGGATCAAGGGAGGGCAGTGGAAAAGGTACATAACTGAATCTAAGATTCTAGGTGCCAGCAGAAACCAGAAAAGTCGAACACCAGGCTGATGAAAAAGATGACAGATGCAAACCTCTCGAACTAGAGCATCGAAGTAAACCGAGCTGTCGGAAAGATCAGGCACAAGGCGCTAGCTACGGATCGATCATACATATACCTCACAAAGTCAAAGCACACGCAAAAGAATCAAGAAAGAAACGAAGCAAACGCCATAAACCTGATCCCAGTAGGATCCACCCCTGGCTCTACTTCCCCTTCCCATGTTCGACAGAATGCCCAAGAGAGCTCGGAGAGTCAGAACGCTCTAGGATCAAACCCGCGACCTCAAAGAACCACCCGATGAAACGAGAAACAGACCACATACCACGGGGAAGTCCAAAATCCCGAGAGCCCGACAAGATCGCACCCTGCCCGCCAAGCGTTCGACGAAATGCCGGAACGGGGACCTGCGATGAGGAAGACCTCACGGAACACGGTCGAGGATCGTGCGACCAACCTGGTATAGCGAGAAGCGAGCTTCCTCCCTTCCGAACGCGCGGCGACACGGCACGGCCGCGAGGAGCAGGAACGGGGCTGGAGCAGAGGGGACGAGGTTGAGTTGGAAGTGGGGGTCAATGCGATGCAACGAGGGGCAGGGGAGGTGTGGGCGGTGGAGTTTGCGGGGAGGTCGGAGGATCTAATGGCAGCGAGCGGAGCAGGGAGGGGCGCGGCCATGTGACGTGAAATAGTATAAAATTGGCGGAGGCGCGAGCGGGCGCGAGGAATCGCGCGGCCATGTGAGGGGGGTGGGGGGTGAAAAAGAAAAGGAAGGATCGCGCAACTGGCGACGCCCTCCGCTGGGCGGGGCGGGGCGGGATGGATGGATATTTTACTCGGCCCCTCCCCGGCCGGCCGATCCGGTGGCGGAGGTGGTGGACGACAACGAGGAGGGGGTGGGGGTAAAAAAATGGCGGAGGCCGGAGGGGACGGCGGAGGTGGAGGGAGGGAGAGTTTTAAAATGAAACGACGGTTTGGCTTGTGTGACCTGTGATGTGGGGCCAGCTTGCTGGTTGCTGATCTGTTTTCTTCATTTTTAATTGAGTTGCTGACTTGGTGCCATGGGTATTATTGGCTCTTGAAGGGCTTTTTTTTCTTTTGATTGAAAAGATGCAAATAAAGTCATATTTGATTCAAATCGTATTTTGACTTCCTTTTATGCTAAAATTTGGCATGTCAGGTGCGTCGAGAAAATCCATCATAGTAAATGCGATAAAGTTTTACCAAAACAATAGTCTATAGTCTATACCAATCGAAAAGTGCGGGCATGCCACACGACGAGAACAATGCATGAAGCAAAGTAACGCGTGTATTTTAAATCAGAGCACGGTCAAACGATCGTTTGGTCGGGCTTATATACTTATAAGCGTGAAAAGCCAGCTAAAACTAAAACCTAACCAAACACCCACCCAGGCCATAGTTGTGTATGTCGAGAATGTTTTTAGAACTCTCGATGTAAAAACTCCATCGGTCGAGAGAGAGAGAGAGAGAGAGAAGGTTGGTTCTCCATTCCGAGACAACGGAGACACTTTGTAGAGAAAGAGGGACGATCTACCATAGATGCCATGAGCCGAAAGCCACTTGGTGCCCCTTGAAAACAACCAAGAGGAAAAACAAATCATATATAGCTGGCGTGCAAGTGGGACCACTAGTTAGATTGTTTTTGCAGGCTGCGTCGTCGTCCAATCACAAACCACATTTCACATAGTACGTGTATTCTCCTTCCCACTCAACGCAAGCACGCACACAGCGGTTCGTTGTACGTGCGCCAGCTGATCTGGCGCCCATTAAGGACGGTGTGCTATCTCCTTGAACGGCACGTGCTAATGGGATTAATTAAGGTTGCGATATGGTTTGTGGCAAGTAAACTAGTACTACTAGATGCTAATGCGGCCATGATTATTTTTGAACATAAGACCATGATAACTGGTGTTGTGCCTGCAAATGGCGTCGCAAATTAATACCATTTTAGTACTCCCTCCGACCCATATTAGTTGATTTGGATGTCTAGATTTGGATGTATATGTTTATGCTAGATATATCCGAATCTAGGCAAATCCAAGTCAACTAATATGGATCGGAGGGAGTATCACTTTACGTTTTGGTTACCAAAATCTACCATCCTGTGTAGATTTTTTGCAATTCGCGCAAATCCTAGTTTTATGGCGAATTGACACCGAAACTGACAGTGGGTCCCACGTGTAAGGGTGAAGTGGCAATGTCCGGACGGCAGAGACGGCTAATGGCGTTGTCTCAAGAGGGGGAAACGCGATTTGTCGATTTCGCTACCGCTCGCTTCTTCAAGACGCACAGAGGGAAACCCTCGATGGTAGCGCCGTCCCCCGGGCTAATCCCTGAGCCTGACACGGTAACTTTTTGGCTAATGATCATCTATGGGTAGAGGCTGCGCAGCCGGAAATTCATCTTGAGATCAGGGAAGAGGAGCATCGAGTGAAGTGAACTTTATAGATTTACATAAAGTACTAGTTGAAATTGTTTGCAACAAGCACTCTGCTGATTTCCCTTGCGAGGAATTTCTACCATAACGAATTGCACAAGCACATTGCACCTTCGAGGTTCCACAAGAAAAAGAGCAAGGAAAGAATAGTGGTACTCCCTCCGGTCCATATTACTTGTCATTGAAATGAATGTATCTAGCACTAAAACATGTCTAGATACATCCATTTTAGTGACAAGTAATATGGACCGAAGCGAGTAGTAGAAGAAAAATGGCGTGCATAGACGATCTATCCTACTAGATGCCATGTGCCCAAAACTAGCCTCATTATCCTCTGAATAGAGCCCAGAGAAGACAAAACAAGTCCATGGATCGCTGACAAGTAGGGTTGCGAAGCGGCATCCCATCCGTCTCCCGTTTCGTAGTCAAACCTAATTAGTCTAGTGTTTTTATTAGCAAATTAGGCAAGTTTTGAACTAAATTTCAGGTTTATGCCGATTGCTACTGACAAGAGGGAGTAGGAGTAGCATATACCCTTAGTTAGACGATGGGATTGCTTAATTAAATAATCAGATCGATTTCTGCAGGACAACCAGAGCGACTGAACTCTTCCCCACTTAACGCACGGACACATGCGGTTCGTTGCATCTGTACATACCACGTACAGTACGTGTGCCAGCTGAGCTGATCTCGCGCCGAAGTCGACGCTGCTCTCTCGTCTCCTGATTCGCACGTGCTGCCGAGATTAATTAATACACTGCCCTAATAAGGGTGTTATTACCGTAACTTGGTGCTGCCATGGTGCAGCATTTGTCCCTCGCTGGATCGCTGCCACGGCAATTTTTCAGGCGATCTACGGCCAAATGTCCGTGCAGTGGGGCGGCCTATTTTGTGGGTCGGGGCCAGGGTGCGTGGAGAGGTTCAACATGTGGGGCCCGAAATCTCGCAATGTGGAGTGATCGTTTGCCAGCTAGTCTTAGCGAGGGACCCCGAGTCACCTCCTGCCGGGGTGCCTCTCCGCTTGCCCTACTCCCGCCACCCCCTCGTCATCTACTTATTTACGCTCGCCTCTGCCCACCGTCGAGTGTCCCATTGACCTTATTCTCATATTTCGTGTCGCCGTTGAGATCTAGGTGACGATGTCTTAGTCGAGGAACCCCGCGCCTCGATCAGTCCTTGCTCTAAAACCCAACGAGGGTTATGCGGTGAGGCCAGTGGTGTCATCGTTGAGCCACCTACTGTAATGGGAGGCGGCGCCTTAGTCCAGCCCATGGGACCAGGCCACCCGATCTCCTCCACCAACAACTTAGACCCAAGTGTTAGAGCGGCATGATGTTAAAGTGTGATCTAAATTCATAAAAAGACTTATCTTATGACGGGGCGGATTGAGACCCGTAACAGGTAGTCTTGATAAAAAAATAGAATTTTTTGAAATTTCAAAATATAATTTGAAAGAAATACAAAAAAAAACACCATAAAACCCGTCCCCCAAACCCATTTTCTAGAACCTAAACTGGGTTTCCAACCTCACGAATTTATCCTAGAGTGACAACAAATCCATAGATCAAACGCACCGAATCTAGTGCTAGTTGTGTTCCCCGCGATCTGGAAACACTGGACAGTGTCCTAGAACGAAGTGCTTCAGACCTTAAAAAAGGATCGGATCGAGCAGCTAATGTAATCATGTCACCATTATCCCAACTTTCTGAATTTCTGATAGATTCTCAATAGTTACCGTCTTGACTTTGGGTTAACTACTTTTTGAAGAATTTAATATCCGCAGCATCTTCACAGGCTTATGTAATTGTACTAGTATGTCAGAACATCAATAATTTATAGCCCTGGAGATGCAAATGATATCAACCTTGGCTACGAAGTGTGAGCCTATCCAACTGAACTAGCTAGTAGATATCATCTTTTCAACACAAAAGACTACCATGCATTTTTTTCACAACTTTTTGCATGTGACTCTGTTAATGTTATAACATATCGGATATCTATAAATTGTCGTGTACTACTCCCTCCGTTTCAAAATATAAGATGTTTTAGTTTCAATAAGATGTTTTAGTTTCAAAACTAAAACATCTTATATTTTGAAACGGAGGGAGTACATGAGAAGCGAACATAACTAACTAGTTACAACGGGTTACAACGGACACGTTGGACTAGAAATTAGACTTACATTATCCACCAGTAGTATGTAATATGCAATTAAACAGTTGTTCCACTTGCAAATTACTACCACCGTATAATTAAGCAACTGTTCCTAATATACATATACACTGATATACCTCTTTATAGAGTACTTAGTTTAGGCAGCCTGCACAATAATGGTTCCATAAAGAGCTCTCTCACATAAGAGCCAAGCAACCGCAATCTAACGTGCTGCCAGCTTGAGCCGTTGATCATATATAAACTAGGACATGTGGCAACTTACACCAACATGCTGGGGCTAACATAGCATTGCCCTCGAGTATTATTTTAATCTAGCTACTTTTATAGCTACATATGTATAAATATAAACATATCCATCATCTAATTGGCTGACAGTTCTTCTGCAAAAAGTTCACCACAGCTGGGTTAGGTTGCACTCAGGGATTTGTATAGTTGTACATTTGTAATCCAGGGCCAAGAGGCTATAATGTAATGCATCCAACAGCTAGATTTGACATTGCCACAAATATGTAGGACAAGTAGGCCAAGTCCTATGAGGAAAGACAATTGTCTTGTTTTATTTATCGACTGCTACTCGCATGCCACTACCATTTTGCTTTATACCACTAAGTACTATGGGATGGTGCACAAAATTTATTTCCGGGAAAATAAAGAAAACATCAAAGAAAAACAAAACTCTGCATGTTAGCCTTGCCCTCTAACTGATATAAAAATCCTTTTCTATATTATTGTTACATTAGACACTATGCCCACAAGGCCATATGCATCATAATCATCTCACAATTGTTTGACAAGTGGCCCTTAATATAATCTCGAATAGGACCATGCTTGGAAATAATTTATAGCGTCTAGGAGAGTTTAACACTTTAGTTGGGCATAGATTAATTGACCTCAGTATTATGCTGGGAAAAGAACTGAAGTTTTTCTTCAAGCAGAATAGTTGCTATGATTTTGAAAGTTGTATTTTACTCTATAATCCAACTCTATTAGAGATATGTTTAACAAAAAAACTCATCCTGCTAAATTTATGGAGTAAAGTTGTATCCTTCTTGGTTTATAAAGAAAAATAGATATTTATTGGAAGGTCTATGAAATAAAAGTGCTTCAAATATATGATTTTTTGGAAGGTTTATGGAGTAATTGTGCATAGTAATTAAAGTATGATATTCGATTGCACGGGGAAGTACACCCATGATGCCATGATACCACTCCTCAAATTTTAAATTTACAAGTTTCTAAAAAAAAGTCATAAAAAATGTAAGTGTTCAGAAGATGTGTGTTTACAGTCCATTGGATTGTGAAAACCAAATTCGAAATTATAGAGAAACAAAAAATATTTATAATTTGAATTTTGAGGAGAATTTGAGTACTTTAATTTTGTACTAGATCCAAACATCTAGTTGTAGTTAATTGTACGGAAAAAACAAGCAAGACTGAAGGTCGCATGTGCAGTTATATGGATATAATAGGTCAGCTCGTACTCAATTGCCTTGCTGATTAAACTATCGTGAGCACTTAATGAACGGAGTAACTAAAGCTTGGCATCTTAGAACGTGCGAGGTGGTTGCCCATGCTTGGCTTCTCCATACCCGGCTCCTAGCTAGCTAGTAGCAGAGTGGAGCAATTGGAGATTTATTTTCAGTTAGCGTGCAATTGGAGTTTTATATATTGTGAAATATTTTCAATTGGAGGTTTCCATATGGCCGCCATAATGGATGCACATTTAGTGACCAAATATCAAATATAGACAAACCTAGAGATGACAATGAACATCAAATAATTCATGATCAAGCCTGTTGAGCCGATCATCTTATAGGCAACAACGTTGACATTCAGGTAGCCTTTGCGGTGAGCTTGTCAAATTAGAGTAGATGATAGTTTCCACCATCTAATAACATCTTCGGAGTAATAGATATGCCATGTTTTGATTCCTCACTCGCAGCTTTAATGTTTTCTCTCGCGAAAATGTCTGTGTTGAAGAAATATTTGAGGTCCAACAACGAAGTGCTACACACATTTTGTTTTCTAAACATTTCCGGTTCATCATGTTTCACATATATCAAACTGGACGTCGTGCAACACACTGTCTTTTTCGGCTCTTTTTATTTGCTTTAAGGCATAGCTTGGCTAACAAAGAATTATTTAACTAGGACTTCTTTATTTTTCAGTTCCAGTTGTGGAGATTTATTATTTGCAATATTGTACATGTACAACTCGCCAATTTGGCCAGCACGGTTAGCTTGACATGGCAAGCTGAAAACACATACTGTTGTAAGCATGACACTGTCGTCACGTCAGTTCTAGTATTAAATATCTGCATTCAAACTCCACTCCTTTTATATGTAGTAACACTAATTAATTTTAACTATAAAAGAACTTTATATGCAGTACTTGTACATTTCTAGGCTTTGAAAAGAAAAGAAAAGTTGGACTGTAAAGCAATGGGCCGAAAGAAGCTAGCTGTGTTCTGTGTACTCCTGAGGCCAGAGGGAAAATAATGGATTAGTCTAGCTTATCTGAACAACCTGGCTTAGTTTTAGAAAAGTCTGGCGCAATCATCCCCAAGCGAAATAGTACACAGCATCGTAGCTGTGTGCCTACTACCGTAGACATTAGTGCTCACGAGTCATGAATTGGATGACGTGTCTTTCATCAAGTATGAACATATTTTATTTTTGTCTATGTACCAGATCGATAGTCAGTAAAACACGTTTAGATACATATACAAATTTAAATAAATATAGCCAACGGCGGAAATATATATTTATTTTTGCACAAGTATACATGCTTAGCGTTGCCACTGATTGGCTTTCATGGTTAGAGCATCTCTAGCATATACCGAGAAAATGCTGGACCCAAAAAGTTCCGGCGGTTTTTCGGGTCGGGTCGTGAAATCTGGCCTGAACAGACATCATAAACACGACCCGATCTGGAAAAAAAATTTAGACGCCTGGGAATCGACCCCCTCGACCCATAAATCCCCGGTTCCGAGCTTGTTTCCTAGGTCACGATCCATTTCTTCGCCACCGCCCCCTTCACGCCTCCGTCGCGCACCACCGCTCCAATCGCCGAGCAACGGCGAGCAATTTCTCGCCGGCCGTAGCAGATCCGGCTGATCCAGTACGCGATGGACCGTCAGGGAGCTTCCACGCCGTGCTTCCGTCGCTTGACGCCCGCGGAGGAGGAGGCGGAGGCCCATCGAGCTCGGCGCGACGAGCTCATCGACGGCATCTTCCACGAGCAGGGGGCTTGCCGGCGACCGCGATTCCCGCGGGAAGCATGTCCAGGGCGAGCTCGAGCGGGTGGCGCACGAGGTGGAGGTCATCGACCTTGTCTTCGACAACAGCTCCGGGCTGTCGAACTTCGACTTCTTCGACGAGGAGTGAAGCCCGCCGCCGGAAGTGTCGCCACCGCTCCCTGGGCTCCGGTGAGCCCGATTTTGTGTCCATGCTAGGGTTTAGCGGCGGTGACGGCAGACCCCCGTAGTACTTAGGTTTAATTTGTGTTTTGTACATATGATCGCGGTAGTATGTATGAACTATGCTCGCGTTTTAAAATCTCCCGCGAATGTTCAAAAATCTCGTGTTTATGGTTCGAATTTCTGGTTTCTGTTCTAGCCATCGTGCTCTTTAAGCAAAAACTAGTTCGAACTTTCCGGTATCCGCTAGATATGCTCTTAAGAAAATAGTTATCCGAAACCTGGTAACCACGAGAATAAATGAGCAACGGGGACAGCGCGGCAGGTCAACACGGCGACAAGCATAGAGAGAGAGGCTTTGTCTGCGTGTCACGCTATAGCTGTTCCGTGCAATGCATCCGCCAAGGTGAGCAACCTACTGTGTCAAGCCAAACCACCGCGTGGACGGTGGACTCACATTTGATTTAACTGTGTCACATGCATGTGTGGACAATTGCACCTCTGTTTCATAGTTTTGCTTAAACTTTACATGAACCTGTGGCAATTGCACATCTGCTTCATACTTATAAGATCGACGAACGAACGGGATGGTCCACTCGTGCGTGTTTTAGCTAGCTAGACATGAGTAGGATCACCCATTACATGTTTGGTTTAGGGTTTAGCAAGTTATGTTGTTACAGAAATTTGAATTGGAACATCGATTGAATCAGGAGGTCAGAGGCTGATGCCAGGATTGTTGAAGTGAGAGAATTTAGCTCTATCTTGCATCCTCGCAGAAGCATGTAGTAATATCTGAGCCTGATGCAGCAATCCACTCCTCCTAGGTTCCTTCTCGCTGCATCCAACAGACACCTTGTACATGCTTAAACGGTGTCAGCCTTGCTAATCAGGTGCCCTAATATCGTGCGAATCAGCTACCTTACATTGCTCTTTACATTTTTGCCATTTTATGACTGCCATGTCCTAGATCTACTTCTTTTGATTCTTTGCGAACAAAGGTAACTCTATATATTCATATACCAATGAGACTTCTACAAACATACAGAGCCTCACAAATGCTCGTATCTAGAAGCGTTCGTCTCTTGAATCAGGCTTTCGCCCCGCTATATTAATATAGCAACCACACGATACATTGAGTACATTGCTTGGTTCGACAGCACAAAAGAAGCCCAAAAAATACAAAAGAAAAAGAGAGAAACTAATGCACAACAGCGCTGGATCGACAAACGACGATCACTCGCAACCGCTGCGCCCTCCGGAGTAGTCCCACCATGCTCCTATGTCTCTGGAATGCTGTGTACCAAGCAACACCTTCAAGAAGGAGTGCGGCGATGGCGAGGCTGTTGCCCGGATTTTTCCTAGGATTTCTCCCGGTAGGGATGTGGGCAGAAGGTACACCAGCGCCCTTCAAGAAGGAAGGCGGCACCCGCTGGTGTCACCGCGCCGGAGCCGTCCTAGCCGGCAAGGATTTCTCCCAACCCTCCAAGACCCCAAACCCCCTCCAATCCTAGCACTCCACCAAACTTGCCGCCCACCGACACGCGCCACCCCGGTCTTGAATTCACCATCTTCGTCTCACCATGGTAAACGCTGCGAGACCGATTAGACCACAAGACAGTAGTTGATACGGGAAGATAGTTCCTCAGCCACGCGGGAGGGAACAACCTCCACCACTATAGGCGGTAGCCGACCGGACACAACGACAAGAGCACACCAGGCCAAATTAGAGCCGGAGGGCGGCAGCGGCACAACCACATGGAGGTCATCCTCCACCGCCAATGACGGGTGCCGACCGGACGCGGCAGCAGAGACACACCTGGCCAAGCAGGCCCGGCCGTGCCGCGGACGGGCACGTAAAGTCCCCACCGCCACGATGCTGCACATAGGCCATGCCACCGATACCCTCATGTTCGGCTCCAAAGGCCCGGCCGGACCAAACGAACCGTGAAGCTCCTGTCACCATGCTGCAGCAAGCGCGGCGTTGGTACCGCCACCCTCACCAACCGCTAACACCTGGAGGCGACGCAGTCAAGCCTGCCTAGACCTGCCCTAACCCACATCGGGCCCAAAAGGGCCCAGATCTAGGCTTGCAGGGCTCACCGGCCAGACCAAGCACCCCGCCGCCCGCGCCACCAACTGGTCGCGCCACCCGCCTCGCCGCCGTCCGGGAAGCCCGGCATGCTGCCTGCCTGGCCGCTCCGCCGCCGGGAGCACACTCCCAAGTCGGGCTCCTAGGACGGGAAGAAGAAGAGGCCGCCACCGCCGGCCATGGGGCACCACGCGGGCAACGCCCGGCGGTGGCAGCGGCGGGAGGGGCGCTGGGAGGGAGGAGCTTGGGCGCCGGAGGTGGAGGGGGCCGTCCGGTCGCCTCGCTTGGGGAGGCGACGCGGGGGGCGCGTCGGGCAGAAGCGTTCGTCTAGAGGCCAAACTGGAGAAAATAAAAAAGGCTTCCTTAGATGAAAATGATCATGTCAGATCTTTAGTAAGAGTATTTTTTTTAGAAAAATATGTACTCACAGCAGAGATGCTTCACCTAAAAATTAATGGATAAAGAGGTTATTCTCCCGAGAGATTTATTTAGTTCACTTGACAGGTTAGATGGCTCTATTGTGCAGACCGAGTTAGGAGCAGGTTATGAACATGCCGCTGCACACTCACTCAGCAGAAATAAGAAGCCAACTGTTCATAATATTGCAGAGACTTCGAATTTGATCAAACAGCCTGGTATATGTAAATACATGTCCAGTTTAGCAAACCTCAGTGTAGAGTTTCTGTTTTGACCAATCAGCCTGGTATATGTAAATATTTGCTATCTTGTTCCATACATACGCACTTGCCATCTGAGTGTATTTCTATAAACTCTATGCATTTAGTTTCTGTTTAGGACTTCTGCATCATCGATACACAGCGGTATGGAGGTCACTGTGATTCGATAGAAAGTTGTACTTGAAGCCATGTTAATTCAAATGCAAATACCAAAGTCAACATCCAAGGTTGTAACGCACTCGGATGGCACTGTCAGAGAGTCACAACGGAGTTCTATCCATCAGCAAGGAGCATACATCAGAGCCATGGACTGTGCTCATGTGAGAGCTACGCACGTAGCACTGTCCTTGCTGCTGAGAATGAAGCACTATATGAAGCAATTCAGTTCATGGAGTGCTGCATGCAGAAAACACCGAAAGACTATAACTATACTAGGATCATGAACAAACAGGAGTCTATCGAAAACTCTTCTTTCCAACTGACCAAGAAACCAACCAGCTTACTTAAAGGCTTCGACTCCGTGATACGAGGTCTCCATGGCTGTTCAGAGAAGATTCAAAAAGTTATTCAAAGAAATCTGTACCAGCAAAACAATGATGATGAATACAAGATCAGCTCGATCGCTGCTCCTTGAACTCGAGCAGGGCAGTTCAGACCTTAAACAATTGACCCTCCGAGCAACTCATCTAATGCAGACAAAAGGTATATAATACTACCACATGTGGCCTAACTTCACTAGATATGAACAGCAGACTAATTATTATGGATCAGGGCTAGAGAATCGTGCAACCCGCTCATTTGATGATGAGTTCATTTTCAACATAGAAAAGTGATTCTCATCGCATGGGTTTGATGCGAAAGAAGGTATGCCCCTTTGTGCATTCCTTTAGTTTGCAACCGCTCTATACAGGATATGTAGATTCTAAATTACAAATGCAATGTGCCTGCTAACTATTAGTTTTCGTTTTGCAGGCTCCCTATCTTCCATGTCCAAGTTACCTTTATGTGTCTATCAGCAGTTACCTGGGAATAATGTTTTTCTCGATCTATTGCCTTCTACGCACATTAACGTGTATATGTATCTACTCCTTAGGATCTTCCCAAACATGTTGTGTGTACTGCTACTAAAATGTACGTCCTCCATTTCAAAATATAAGATGTTTTAGGTTTGTGAAGAAAATGAATCTAGACTTGTTTTATTATGTAGGTTTATTCAACTTTAGGATGAATTTACATACTAAAAGAAGTCTAGATTCATTTTCTTTACAAACCTAAAACATCAAGTCTAGATTCATTTTTTTCACAAACCTAAAACATCTTATATTTTGAAACGGAGGGAGTATGTATGTGCATTGCCAATGGCAATGAACTGCTATTTAATGTTCTATTAATATAATATAAACTAATCAAGTAAATATACCACGGGCACAAAAGCATTTCCCATTTGTATAATTGACATCCGTGGATTTAACACATGTATCAACGGTTCTTCGTGTCTGCTTGGCCGCCGCGCGGCAAGCCACGTGCTCCTACCTAGTTATTTCTCATAGACAGGGGTTTCTGCCTCATGTGCAGCTAAGAAGCCTGTATAGGCTGAATCAGTGTGGATAGTCTTCATGACTGATCCAAAGAAATTCGTCACAGGGACCTGATAAAAGACGGAATAGAATGAATAAAAAGGCTTAGTCTTGAACAGCAGAGCAGGGTGGAAATAGATATTGTATTTTAATTACCTCGTTAAAGGCACGCTCGTAAAGATCCATTCGATAATATGCAGTAGACAGTAGCATGGAAGGATCATATGAGTTGAAAAGACTGGAACATGAAAAAACAAGGTTAAAACACAAAATACCATTCTAAAAATATAAGTTGAACATTGAATGTTACTCCGGAGAGCCACCCCAGCTACATTGTTTTGAGATAAGATTGAATATAGTTGAGTGTTATTGTATGTAGTTTAGAATATAAGACACAACTGACTCTTCTTTTTAAGTGCTCATGGAAACAGTCTGTATTGAACTTAAAGTCGACTGAAATCTGATAAAAGTGTGCCAATTGCAAGCCATGCATTTCAGTAATTTATAAATTTGGAAGAAAGCACACTGATAGAGAACGAACCCAAATGATGCAGAACTTCTTTTCACATCCTATTACATGGAAATCACAAACGAACAAGAACATAAACTATATCTTAACATAAATACAGAAGAAAGTATTTCAGAATAATAGCCCATCATATTTGATCATTAACTAGCATAAAACAAAGTTCAACACCAAACAAAAATAACTTTTAGGTGAATAAATTTGTCGGTCGCATCACAGTAATACCATCAACTTGGCATGTAGACAAACTTTCAAGTTTCAATCGATATGCATAATGTATAATTTACCTGTTCAATGAGGCATTGCTATACATGTTCAGCTTCTCAAAGAATGCAAGTGTATGAAAGGTAAACCTATCCACAACAGAAACACCAATCTGCCACAAGAAATGTGTAAGATTGACCAAGCTTCATGAAAAGAAATAAGGCATAATAACTTAATAAGTTTGAAAAAGAACTATCTGAAACAAATGTGAATATAGGGCATGTTCTCACGTCCGAGTCAAGATGGTGAGAGTAAGAGTTTTCCCCCTTCTTGCTGCTACCAATAGCCAAAACACCAGGTGATTGAAGCTGCAGATATTAAATATATCAGGTACCGCTTCAAGTACAGTTTTCAGAAATAGAAAAGCCAATAAAGGTGAAGTTCGCCATAGCAGAGCAGATCCTTGTCTGATTCTATAATTATGTGAATTACTGGTGAAATCATGAAAAACGAACTCAGTGGTTATCTAACAGTTAAGCACAAAAGCTGTGTGCAACCTTTGCCACTACTATATGACAAACAGCTCTTAGCAATAAAAAGTAATGTACATGTACAACTGATGTTGCATAAGCGTATATAATGATACGGAAAATAAATATGGAAAGCTGAAACAAACCTGTGAAAACAGAGTAGCAGCTTGACAGGTATCTACCATTATCAACAACTCTTTAAATCTGAAAGGAAGGCCAAGGTGAAGGTCAGAATAAATGAAATATGAAATGAAAAGACCCAACTCAACATTAAAAATTTGATAATTAAGCGGTTCAACCTATGCTTCTCCTTCATTTGTTTTACTGCATCTGCTAGATCATGGCTTTGAAGTTCTTCATTGTCTTGGAACTTCAAAAATTCATCCCCACCGTGTCCAGTCATGTACAAAAGAATATGGCTTCCTTCATCACTTAAAAGACGCTTTGATCTTGGTACAGAGCTCTCATGTCTTCCGGTTAAAACCCTCAAAAAGTTTTCAACTGTAACCTCGTAACCTCGGTAATCAACCTGTAATTAGAAAACCCAAAAAGCAACATCAGTGTACCATGATCAGGTATTACCTTTTAACCTACCCAGGCTTTTAACATAAAGATCAGGTTGCATAGCATTGATGTACACTACGATTGGCCATATTGAAGAACTGCCATCTGTCACATTCCGTAAATAACCTAACTGGCCATA
The DNA here is from genome assembly GCA_023614405.1 of Avena insularis. Classification (NCBI taxonomy): domain Eukaryota; kingdom Viridiplantae; phylum Streptophyta; class Magnoliopsida; order Poales; family Poaceae; genus Avena; species Avena insularis. The sequence goes on from CM042697.1 coordinate 475,049,779, forward strand.
TTGCACTGTGGAGACCGTAGAGTGCCTTAAGTATCCCTAGCTTCGCAAAAAATGACCATTCTAGGAGGCATTGTTTCAAATGTTGTCAATTGTGAAATCAAAATTTTAGGCCTTGTGATATTTCGGCTATTTTTATTTTAATGGTGTTGAAGAGGTAGAGTAGCTGTAGTGTGCCAGTTAATGTGTGTATGTATGCTCCAGTTCCATTTCGTAGCTTTGGTGCCTCCTTGGTATCATTTAGTATGTACACATGATGACCTTGGGGAAATATTGCAAAATCAAGGGGTTAGGAGACTACGATTCTATGATTCAGCAGCAATATTTCCAGAGTAGAGATTCACCTCAACATTGTCACCGTAGAGATTAAGCTGGTGGTTCTCATTGTTGAACACTTGGGCAGGATAATTGTTCCTAGGATTACAGGCCATATCATCTGCCAACATAAGTATTATCCGCTCATCAGGTATTCCTAATCTCTTAACAGTCCTGAAGAAAAATGGTGTATTTCCTAATAAGGAACCTTCACACCAGACATATTGAAAATTGCACATGAGCACAAATATATAAACTAGCATACTACCTGTACAAAGAAAGAGTGTTGGCCATATGTCGATAATTAAACCTGCATAACATTGCAACAATAGGTCAGAAAATGTGGCAACAGGGATAACCAGCAGAACCAACCATCTAACAGATAACATAAAAGCATCAGCCACCTATTCAAATGATATTGGTAGACCAAGCGTGCAGCTTAAAGGGCAAACTCTTCCAAACTAGGTGTTACTATCAAAACATAACATTTGTGCACACAGTTATACCAAAACGTTTGCCGGAGAACACTTGTGCTCGCTGAACTTACATCATTATGGTTCAAGCATTTAAGTCCTCAATCTTAAAATGGATTCTAACAATTTGCAACCACTGAGATCACAAGCCACACCGGCGATATTAAACTACGTCGCAGACTCGAAGTCACAAGAGTAAAGCACCACAAGTCTGCAACCCAACCGCTGAGAAAAATTAAACCGCTCCATACGCCGACATCATTGATATGCTACTTAGCAAACAGGGATGCACAGACAAGTTTCGGAAGCTTGCAAGCTGCTGCAGTCTGCACAAACGGGATCCAGATTCTTGAATCAACCGCACACATAAGTCAGTACTTACAAGAAAACCCTAGCTTCTTTAAACCTCCTGCTGCTACATTTGGCACAGTGCAAAGTTGCATTGATCCGCAGCAAATGGATGCACGGCTGCTTCTAACGATGCGGCAAATAGGCAGCATCAAGTGGCGAGGGGTGAGGGCATGGCGCTGACGTGATAGGGAGAGGGCTCACCAGAAGCGGGAGGTGCATACGAGCACGGCCCAGTTGTTGTTGTGCACAGCGGCCGGAGACACCGCCACCGGGGACGCAGCGGCGGAGGAGAAGTTGAGGAGCACGAGCAGGGGTAGAATCCTGAGGAGGACGAGGAGAGCTTGCCGCAATGGCCCGTGCTCCCGTCGGACAAACGCCATGCTCGCCGGCGGGCGGAGGACCCGGTATGGCGTCCTCACCGTCCTAGCTTTTAAAATACAATGTCACGTGAAATATCTGAATAGCAATCGGAAGACATATCTGAACACCAAATAACTCTGAGTCGAACAAATTATCAAATCCGATAATGTCAAATAAAACCCAATGCACACACACAGGGCGACCATTTGATACAAGGGTTTGTCATGCACTTGCCTTACTGTTGATATTCAACCTTTGCTCGTGAACTCCGTGAACCTGCGGTTTAACTACTCTCAGAAATATCTTACCAAAATAGCACATGAATACACAGAGATTTCTATAGCCCAAACAGCCAGCAATGATGCACCCATCTCTATTCTGTGAAGTGATTTACTGTAAACACTAGTTTGATGCAGCCAGCAAGTAATTACAGGGTCCATCTTAGTACATGACTTCCTTTCCGTATCAGGCAATTAGCAGAGAATACAAAAATTGGCTAATGCAAACTCACACCTTCTTTATTACTGTTTCAGATCCAAGATGGAAATGAACTAAGAGTCTAAGATACTGCAGTAACCACTAACCAGTCCAACATGATGTGTATTTCTCCCGGCCGGCAAGCTACTAGTACTAGCCGAAGGAAAATACACACTACAACATCCAACGTTTTCTTCCGGTGTAAAGAGGTAACTGATGGTATTAAGAACAGAACTAGGATCGATCGAAACCAAGCCGTACTACTGATCTGCTACAGAAAGCCAGCACGCAACTACTGGATGTGTCGGGTACCTCTTCGAGCATTAGCTGAAAGAAATCGATGACGAGGCGAGGTCGACCAGGCGAGGCTCCCCGTCGGACGGCGACTGCAGGCGGCGGATTCCTGCGACGGCGACGGCGGACAACCCTAGGTGGCGGCGGCAATGATGGGTGCTGGCATGGGTCTGGTTCGCGAGGGCAGGGGCGTCAGGTGAGGATTAAGCCCCTCATTGTCCGCCGTCAAAATTGCTAGATAATGGGAGAGGCACGTCGGTGCTCGTTGGGAGGATCGCGGCGCTGCATCTAAATCAAAGGTGATGGTCCGATTTACTTTTGTGTGATTTCATTAGATGCGTTTGATCCGTTGAGAGTGGTGTTGCGTTGCACAATTGCTGCTAAAACATTATGGTATTTGATGCGCTTGGGGAGAATTAGCGATATCTGAGCTATTCCATGGTTTACTTACTGCCTTGACAATTTTTCGTCTTGATATTGCCCGGAACGTTTGTCCCAGCTGGCTGATTTTTCTTTCTTATCATTGCAGGTTGTGCCGTTTTGTGTCCTGGCTAGTTATATGTCCGTGCGTTGCCACGGAATAATAAAATAATATACTCCCTCCGTCCCAAAATAGATGTCTTAGATTTGTTAAAACTTGGATGAACTTATATACTAAATAGCGTCTAGATTCAACCGGAGTATATTATTAATTATTTCTTAAAAATGTTATTCAGCTTTGATGGCACGTGGTTTCCATTCATATAGATTATCTACCTTGCTTCTTCGTGAGCATCCGTTATGTCTCCTTAACCAACATTTCTTTGCTAGAAGTCAATGTGGCATATTTCTCCCTCCTTACCCTCCACTTTCATTCTCTTGATCCATCATTGCTCTAAGAGTAATTATTAACACTTCAGATTGTAAATACGGTCTTGATATGACTTCAGTTTTACATCAGAATAACTTTAATGAATATACGCACTATCCATGGACAGGGTGATTGTACAAAAAAAAATGTTCTCTTCTATTGATAAAGAGCTATATAAGTTTTCAGGAGTGATGAAAAATAATGATACTCATAGCATCAGTTAACATCCATTTGGTGGCCAATTTAATAAGTTGGAGAGTGTAGATCAAGTTAATTATCAAAGGCCAAAATGTTCAATACAAAGCACTGTACAGTTCGTGCAGGTTCCATGCACACTACAACCAGCAGTAAGATCAAGCAAGCATCTGACTTGCTGAGGTTGAAGAATCATGGCAGTCCATCCCTCAATCTCCTTGGCAACAATGTCAAATCGAGGACTTGTGAGTTATGCCATCACACTTGTTCGACCACGATTTTGCTAGATATCTGATGATCAATGTACTCAAACTCATGAATGGATCCTACAGAAAAGGAAACCAAGTCAAGTTCACAATATCAAAGAGCAACACAAAACATAATATGTTAGAGGAGATTGTTACGGCTTACTGACACAAGCATGCAGGCATTACACAATTATATGCAAAAAATCACATGATATATATGGAGTCAAGAAAAAAATCAACCATACAAAATATGTTACAGAGTGAATGAACCGGATACCTGTAGTCTGTGTTCTTCCTTGCTTAAACACGCATGGTGTGGCAAGGGCTGGACATTTCATCATTGTTCACAGATCATGGAGGTGTCCTGGACACATACATGCAAATTCTGTTCTCAAATGTGCAGTACGAAACATGTTCTTATTTACTGTGTTCAACAAACTGCAGTTTAATGAATAACAATATATGATTGCTTTTCTCTACATAATTATCCAAAAGGAAAACTTATAACTTTCTAGTGACTTCATTATGCTGCCCTTTTTGTGTTTCCTTCGCGATCTCTTTCACATACACATAACTGAATAGAACAACTAAACAAATGATTAATTGTTCACTTCAGATACCGAACCTAAACAGATTGCCTTGTAACTACATTAAATTGTATGGAATAATCCTTCAGTTTATGGTATCCAACCTTGAACCAATTGTTTTATACAGCTAAACCTTTTGAGGAAGGAACCATACTGAATAATATGAATTTGAAATTTTGCTTTCTCTTCCATCGTGAAACATATTCTGTAACTTTAGTAAGTGATTACTACCTGTGTTAGGCTGCAAGAGAATAAAAATAGGGGTTGCCGACAACTGTATTTCATCCACCATTAAATTTGAGCGAAAATGGGAGTCAAGAAAGTGAAAGAGGTGAAGTGAATTAGACAGGAAACTGATACAGGTGCGGCAATAGAAGTAGTTTTAGTTAACATTCAACCCCCACATCAGACCAGAGGAGCAAAACAAACGACTAATCGAGGTTGCGCTTGCTGGAGGCGTGTTGACGGCCGGTGGATGGGTTCGAGGAGGGCGATGATCCATGGCTCATCGCCGAGTGAGCCATAATGCGCGTCGCTGCAGATGGCGGAGATGCCGAAAGCATCCATGGCCGCGGCCTGGAGGGTATGACGGGAAAAAGAAACAGCCTTGGTTGCTATATAATGCATCTAGACAGAGCTTAACAATATACGCAGAAACACTCTACTTTCTGCTGCTTACTTACAATTCATGAGTAAGCTGGTTGCTCCCTCTCCGTTGACATATTGCATTTTCACATCGTCCAATGATTCAATCAGATGCGTGGGCTGGGCTCTTTCATAGCAGTGGTAACTGGTAAGGTACTAAGATATGAACGATCACATGACGAAGCACATCACGGAGAGCATGGACATTCATCAATCGAAGTGCAGCAATACAAAACCATAACTCTGCATATTCGATTATTAAACAAGTCTGAACAAAACCTCAATACAGTAAAAAACAAAGCTTATGATCTTATAATAGTGCGTGTTTTCATACTTCATTCTAACAAAGACTGAACCGTACCTGTTAGTCTGTTACCCTCCCGACGACAGTGGTGGCACATCCTTGCACGTCGGGAGTCTGCACTTCAGCAGGTTAGTTGTTCAACTCAACCGTGAGATCCAGGTTGTCCACTGGTAGCATGGAGAGCTACGCCACTGACGATGCCATGCCGGCGAGCATGACCAGCCCTTGGCATATGTGGAATTGAGGATGCGCACGGTAGAGGCTTACATGGATATGAGTCTATGACTCTAGTAGCAGAGGCGTTGAAAAGGAGCAAGAGGTAGGCGCGTCGCGGCGGCAGAGGATGACGACGGCAATGGTGTAGATTAGCCAAACCTGTACTGACCAACTAAACCGATATCATATCCCTGAACAGCGGCAGTTGGGCCTAGAACCGAATAAAAAAATGGAAGAAATCGAAGGAGATGCAGGCGGCCGGCTGCTGCTCGCTCGGCTGGCGACGCTCCACCCTGCTCCCGCTTGCCCCTTTCTGCCGCCGGCGACAGATGCCAGCGAGATCGACCTCCTGCCGCTTCAGCCTCCTCCATCCTCTTCTCGTCAATCGGGTGCCCCGCTCCGCCGCCGGCGACAGACGCCGGCGAGATCGGCCTCCCACCGCTCGCCTCCTCCATCCTCTTCTCATCAACCGCGTGCCTGCCCCGACGAGGACATCCCCTGATGCGGCCGCCTCCCTCCCTCTGCTCCGCCCAGGTCTAGTGTATAGGGTTAGGGGCTTAAATGCAAATAATTTGGACTGTGGGTTTATTACTCTATTCCGAGGGGGTAAACTGCAATATACCGACGACGGACGAAAATCTGCCTGAGACGAAAACCACCTCTAAAGAAATTATATAGTAAATAATAAAGAAGAGATTGATTTACATAGGTACGCCAAGTCAATTATATACTGCCGCATCTCTTTATGGCCTACCTGGTTCTTCGGTTCTGAATTTTGGATCATGAGACGGCGACATGTTCAGGCCGTGATAATAATGGCCATCCTTGATCAGTATGCATCACCCTTGGTCATTTAGGCTCAAAATGCTTTGCCCCCTGCCAATTATTCTCGGGCCTTTTCTGCTATACAATGACGAGGTAGTTGTCGCCTCTGGGTACTAACACATGTTTGTAGCGCTGATGTTATGATGTAGTATCTATATTTCCTGCGGACATGTTCATCGTACATTACTAGTACAGTATCTTATTTGCATTATTACTTTTCATTGTGTCGTGTGCTTACTATCCACCCATAGTTTCTGTCCACAACTGGGGTCTACTTCTTGGGTTATCTTCCAACCCTTTTCATTATTCATTCATTCAAACATGGTATATATTGCAAAAATTAAGGAGAGGGAACTACGAGAGCTGCTTGGGCGCGATCAAATACATCCTAGATGCATGTGCCTCGCCTAGAATCTGAGTCTTTTCGATGCACACCTTCCTATAGTATTGGTATATATATGACGAATAGCGAGAAATTATTCTGCTTTGAGCATGCAGCAACCAGAAACCACAACGACAATTGAAAAGCTCAACCGAATGAGAACGATAGTAACTCCGAAACAAGTGTCACTAGTTTCTTTCAGTTGACCTCCGTCAAGTGAGGTCTAAAACCAGTGTTTGCCATGCCCAGGGGTGTGATCCGACCGTCATCACGGGATCAATCATGTAATCTGTCAGGTCTCGGAGTTTGGTTTTCTCGACAAGTTAAGGAAGGGGAAGGGGTTAATAACTTAATATACACTTTGATTTTTTCTTTAGAACATGCACCTCCAAATAGGGACACGGGGAAGAGCAACTTAGATAGTACTAGTAGGGAGTGGTTTTTTCTCTCAAGGAACCGAAACTCTATATTAACAAACACTAATTATAAGAAAAATACTGATACAAAAGAAATCACACAAAAACATTGATAGGGTTATGGTTTATATCCTATTGGCTATTGGGGTTTCAGATCAAGTGTTAATTCTTCATTTTCTATCACATATTTCGTGACTTCTGACATGCCTCGAGTGATTTACAAGAGAGTCAGTAACTCAAATTGCTGAATTTTCTCATCATAAACAATATACAGTGAAAACAAAAAGTAATTTCTCTTTCTCTGAAAATGCTAGTGGAGATGCTCTAAGATGACCACAACAGGCGGCCTATGATAGATGGACTGTGCTAACGCGCGGCGGCGCACAAATCCAATCCCGCGCGGCGGTTGTCAGCTCACGTGAAAAAAAGGACAGACCACCAACATGCACAGCATCTACGCCTACCCATGACAGCTGACTCCTGGGCCAGCCTAGGACAGTTGTACTGCCAACCCACACTGCCAACCACTAAAACCCATCCCCCTCTCCCGGTCTCCCCCATCTTATCCTTTGCATTGTCCTTTCCAACAACTCCCATCGTCCACCTCCAACCTTCTTCTCCCTCAAGAATACAGAACCAGATCTGAAGCCATGGACGAGCAAAAAAATTCCTCTGCCTATAGAAAAAACTAATGGAGTAAAAGAACAGGTTTCATCCCCTCTCTCCCATCCCTTCTCCCCATCCCCTCTGTTCCTTAATTCCATAAATTTCACCTCTATTGCATAGAACATACATAGAACAAGAACAGGTACAAAAATATGAAGATAGATTCTCTCACAAAAGTTTTCATATCAGCAAACAAACAAGATACATGTTCAAGAAAGAGGGTACTAATAGTAGTTTAACAAACTGCAAAAGAAATAAGGATAACATGTATCCAAACAGATCCTAGGGATATCATGACAGAAATATTCCCATGCCTGTGTTGTAACCATGTGAATGATAAACTTCAACCTTTGCACATAAAAAATTGCATATGCTTCCATGTGAATGATAAAATTCAACCTTGTATCTACTTAAATGTTGCATCCATGTTGAAAATTTACTTGTCTTTCCTACATTGAAAAAAGAGTAAGCATTATGAATTTGACCAAATTCAAAAACAATTCACTTTGCAGGTACATAGAAGAAAAACCATGGATATAGATCAGATGTTAGCGATGGATGGGTCTAATGGAGATCTGTCATTGACTGCAGCACTGAATAATGAAGGTATATATTGTTGGAGATATGCCCTAGAGGCAATAATAAATATAGTTGTTATTATATATCTTTGTGTTTATGATAAATGTTTACATTCATGCTATAATAGTATTAACAAGGAAACCATTAATACTTGTGTGATTTGTAAACTTAATTTGAAGTCCCTAGTATAGCCTCTATACTTCACTAGCTTGTTGGTTGATTGATGATGTGGTTTCTTTGTCATGAACATTGAGATGTTATCAACAACAAGATCATATCGTTAGGAGAATGATATGGTGGACATACTCCTATAGACAAGCGTAGCATAAAGATCAAGTCATTTCAATAGTTCAATTGCTATATGCTTTCTGATACATAGTAACCTAATTCCTTCGACCATGAGATCATGCATATCACCTTTACTGGATGGATGCTTTGATGTCATCAAACACCACACCGTAACAGGGTGGCTATAAAGGTGGCATTGAGTGTTCGGAAAGTATTGGTTGAAACACATGGATCAAGAGTGGGATTTGTCCATCCACATGACGGATAGATATTCTCTGGGCCCTCTCGGTGAAATGTCATCCAATTAGCTTGCAAGCATGTGACTTGGTCACAAGGGATCACATATCACGGGAACGAGAAAAGAGTACTTATCAGTAACGAGGATGAACTAGGTATGCCGAGATACCGACGATCATAACCTCGGATAAGTAACATATCGTGAGACAAAGGGAAATTGGTATCGTATGTAAGTGGTTCATTCGATCGCAAAGTAATCGTAGAAATATGTGGGAGCCATATGAATTTCCAGATTCCTCTATTGGTTATTGTTCAGAGAAGTGTCTCGATCATGTCCGCATAATTCACTTAACCGTAGGGAGACACACTTAAGGATTGACGTTGTTTGAGTAGTTATGGTATTATGAGAAAGAGACCGAATGTTGTTCGAGTCTCGGATGGGATCCGGGATATCACGAGGTGATCCGGAATGGTCCGGAGAATAAGATTCATATAAGGAAAGTTCCGTTTGGAGTTGGGGAATGGTTCCGTGTTTTCATCGGAACATTCGAAGGTCCCGGAATGTCCGCACTCGGAGGGGAAGGCTACATGAGTGTGTCATTACATATTGGAATGATTGCATCATGTACTAAGTATTCTTGCTGTCCCAAATAAAGGATTTATTTAAATCATAAATTGAAAAGTCAAACGGCTAGTTTGAAAGTCAAACGTCAGTTTTGGGAAGTGGGAAAAGAGGAGGAGAGGTGGAGGCCGAGTTGGAGGAATTCTCCCTTGGTCGGGCGCACCTTCCTAGGCCGAGTTGGGAGGAACTCCTCCCCTTGGCCGCCGGCCCTCCCACCTATAAAAGCAAGGGCAGGGCCTCCTCCTCTAGACACACAAGTTTCCTATCCTCTAAACTAAACCCTAGATCTAGACCCCGGTTTAGAGCTATTCGGTTTAGAGCCTTCTAATTGGTTTAGAGCCTTCTAATTGGTGTGTCTAATTACTAGACCACTAATAGCCTCTCTCATAAGCTCCACCATACTGCACCGGCGAAGCCTCATGGGATCTCCCTCTACCTCCTGTACCACGCCAGGTCTTAGGAATCGCGAGGAGAGTGCTACAACCTCCGCCGCTGGAACAAGGGAGAGGAAGGTCTTCCGAGTATCGAACGTGTGACCGATCGCGGGAGCGCCATGGGAACGCGGCCGAAGGATCGCTTCACGCGATCTTGAGATCGAAAGAGTACGACTACATCACCCACGAGAATCTGCCTCGTTAAACACTTTGGAATCTTCGAGGGTGAGTTATTCCATCGACTCGTTACAATCTAGTAGATAGATCTTGGCTTGTTTGTTTGTATGCGATAGAAAATTTTTGTTTTCCATGCTACGAACCCCTACAAGGGTATCGAGCCGTGTCTATATGTAGATCTCAGACGAGTAGAACACAATGGTCATTGTGGGCGTTGATGCTTTTATTGTAGATTGCTTTTGTGTACTTTGCATCTTGCGGTATGTTGGGATGAAGCGGCTAACCTTACATGACATCGTTCATGAGACTTGCTCCACGCTTGACATGCAACTCGTTTTGCATAAGTGGCTTTATGGGTGCTGTTTCTCCTAGCATAGTAAAGATCCAATTTACAACGGGTGATCAACAATGCTAGTATCAATGTTGTGGTTCTTGTTCGTAGGTTAGAACGACACCTATGGAAAGCCCCAAACCACGTAAAATATGCAAAGAAAGTAGAAGCGTCTAACTTTGTTTTGCAGGGGTGTGCGATGATGTGATATGTCCATGATTGTGATTATATTTGATGTATGCAATGATCATTATTTTAAGTTGGCAACCGCGTGAGCCATATGGTTGTCTTTAATTTACATTAAGACCTGCGTGTCTATTCAAAATAGTTGTAATAGTTGAAGCTGGTGGACGACAACCATGAAGAAGCGTCATTGACCTTGATGCTATGCCGGTGATGATGGAGATCATATTCGTGCTTGAAGATGGAGATCGGAAGCACAAAGAAGAAAGGCCATATCATATCACATATTATGAATTGCATGTGATGTTAATCCTTTATGCATCTTGTATTTCTTAGTAGACGACGGTAGCATTATAAGATGATCCCTCATGCACATAAATTTCAAGTTCTAAAGTGTTCACCCTTAGTATGCACCGTTGCCAAAGCTTGCTGCTTCGAAGCACCACGTGATGATCGGGTGTCTTTGATTCCGCGGGTGAATACAACGTAAGCAAGCCAGATTTGCTTATGCGATAGCTAAGGTTGATCTTGACGAGCCTAGCATGTACAGACATGGCCTCAGGAACACGGATGGCGAAAGGCAAAGCATGAATCATATAGTAGATATGATGAACATGATGATTGTTCGCCATTAAACTGTATCGGCTCGTGATGATCGGTGTTGATGTAGTGGATTTGGTTCGTGATCACTAAAACAATGCGAGGGATGTTGTTTTGAGTGGGAGTTCACCTAGTTTAATTTCATTAATTAATTTGAACTCAATTTGTCATAAACTTAGTCTAAACTATTGCAAATATGTTGTAGATCAATGGCAGCCCCTACCATCAATTTTAATGCTCCTAGAGAAAGAAAAGTTGAAAAACAATGGAAGCAATCATGGATTGGTTCCGCAATTTGAGGATCGTCCTCACACTGGTAATTTGACCTATGTGCTGGATGCACCGCTAGGTGACCCACTAAATGATGCTACCGATGAAAAGAATGTTTACCTCGCCTAAGAATCAAGACTCCATAGTTCAGTGTGCTATCTTGTATGGTTTAGAATCGAGCTTGTAAAAGGTTTGAAGAGTCGACCCATATGATATTGTCGAGGATCTCAAATTAATTTTGAGACTCATGCGGCAATTGAAAGTTATGAAGCTTAAAAGTTCTTTAACGCAAGATGGAAGAGGGTAGCTCCGGGTGAGCATGTGCTTAAGATGTCAGGCACGCAAATAAACTTCAAAGTTTGGGTATAGTGATTCCTAATACTTTGGGGTTTACCGCATCCTCCAATCACTACCACCAAGTTACAAGAACTTTGTGATGAACTACAACATGCGTAACATGAACAAAGAGTTGTAACTATTTGCTATGTTGAAATCTGCGAAGTGGAGATCAAGAAAGAGCACCAAGTGTTGATGGTCAATAAGACCACCAAATTCAAGAAAGGCAAGTCTAAGCAAAGGGACACTTCAAGAAGGGTGGTAAGAAAGTTACCACGCCGAAAGAAGACCAAGGCTGGACCTAAGCCTGAAACCGAGTGCTTTTACCGCAAGGGAAAAGGTCATCGAAGCGGAATTGCCCAAGGTACTTGGCAGATTTGAAGAACGGCAACATCAAAAGAAAGGTATATCCGATATACATGTTATTGATGTGTATCTCACTAGTATTCGTAGTAGTGCCGGTATTTGATAATCGGGTTCGGTTGCTCATATTTGTAACTCAAACAGGAGCTGCAGAATAAGCGGAAGCTAGTGAAGAACGAGGTGACGATGCGCGTAGGAAGCAGATCAAAGGTTGATGTGATCGCGATCGGCACGCTACCTCTTCATCTACCATCGGGATTAGTTTTATACTTAAATAATTGTTATTTGGTGCGTTAAGCATGAACATTATATCGTGATCTTGTTTATTGTAGACGGTTACTTGTTTAAATCCGAGAATAATGGTTGTTCGATTTATATGAGTAATATGTTTTACGACATGCACCTTTGATAGATGGTCTATTCATATTGAATCTCGATAGTAGAAATACACATATTAATAACATTGAGGCTAAACGTTTGAAATCAGCGATAATTTGACCTATATGTGGCAATCGCTGCCTTGGTCACATTGGAGTGAAGCGTATGAAGAAACTCCATTCGATGGACTTCTTGAATCACTTGATTTTGAATCACTTGAAAGATGCGAAGCATGTCCGATGGGTAAAATGACTAAGACTCCATTTTACGGTATGATGGAGCGAGCCACGACTTATTGGAAATCATACATACCGATGTGTGGTCCAATGAGTGTAGCATCATGGTTATCAAGTATGTTCTTACCTTCACGGATGATTTGAGTAGATATGGGTATATCTATTTCATGAAACATAAATCCAAACTTTCGAGAAGTTTAAGGAGTTTCAAAGTGAGGTAGAGAATCAACGTAACAAGAAGATTAAATTTCTACGTTACGATCGTGGAGGTGAATATCTAAGTTACGAGTTTGGCGAGCATTTGAAGAAATGTGGAATACTTTCGCTAGCTTGACACCGCCGAACACCACACAGTAATGGTGTGTCCGAACGTCGTAATCGAACTCTCTTAGATATGGTTCGTTCTATGATGACTCTACAGATTTACCACTATCATTTTGGGGTTATGCATTAGAAACACGCATTCACTTTAAATAGGGCACCGTCTAAATCCGTTGAAACGACACCGTATGAATTATGGTTTGGGAAGAAACCTAAATTGTCGCCTTAAAGTTTGGGGATGCGAAGCCTATGTAAAGAAGTTACAGTAGGACAAGCTTGAACCCAAAGCGAAAAATGCGTCTTCATAGGATACCGAAGGAAACTATTGGGTATACCTTCTATCATAGATCCAAGGCAAAATCTTCGTTAAGAATGGATCCTTTCTAGAGAAGGAATTTCTCTCGAAAGAAGTGATCGAAGGAAAGTAGAACTCGACGAGGTTGTCGAACCTTCTCTCGAATTGCAGTAGCGCAAAGACCGAAGAAGTTCGTGGTGCCCGCACCAATAAGAGAGGAAGCTAATGATAGTGATCATGAAACTTCGTTGAAGTTGCACAGAGCCTCGGAGGTCAACGAGAACTCGTACCACTCCATTGGTATGATTCCGTTATGAATGTCATGTTGGTGGACAACACCGATGACCCCGAGACATATGAGGAAGCGATGAGCCCAGATTCCAATAAATGGCAAGAAGCCATGAAATCCGAGATTGGATCCATGTACGAAAACCAAGTATGGACTTTGGTGGACTTACCGGATGGCCGGAAGGTTGTCGAGAACAAATGGATTTTCAAGAAGAAAACAGATGCTGATGGTAATGTTACTGTCTATAAAGCTCGACTTGTCGCAAAAAGGGTTTCGACAAATTCAAGGAGTTGACTACGATGAGACTTTCTCACCAGTAGCGAAGCTAAAGTCTGTGAGGATTATGTTAGCAATCGCTGCATATTATGATTATGAGATATGGCAGATGGATGTCAAAACAGCATTCCTCAATGGAGACATTGATGAAGAGTTGTATATGATACAACCCAAAGGTTTTGTCGATCCTAAAGATGCTAACAAGGTATGCAAACTTCAACGGTCCATCTATGGATTGAAGCAAGCATCCCGAAGTTGGAATCAACGTTTTGATAAGGTAATCAAAAGTTTTGGTTTTATACAAACTTATGGAGAAGCTTGTATTTACAAGAAAGTGAGTGGGAGCTCAGAGCATTCTTAATACTGTATGTGGATGACATATTGTTGATTGGGAATGATGTAGACCTTCTTAATAGTGTCAAAGAGTATTTGAATAATAGTTTTTCAATGAAGGATCTTGGCGAAGCTTACATATTAGGCATAAAGATTTATAGAGATAGATCGAACGCCAAATATCATTGTCACAAAGTACATATTTGGACAAAGTTCTAAAGAGGTTTGAATGGAAGATAGCAAGAAAGGGTTCTTGCCCATGTTGCTCTAATACGACCTTGAGTAAAACTCAAAGTCCGACATCAAGAAGATAGAGAAAGAATGAGTAAGACTCTATGCCTCAGCCATAGGATCTCTAATGTATGCCATGCTATGTACTAGACCCGACATTGCATATGTGTTAGTTTAACTAGCAGATATCAAAGTGATCCAGAGTGGATCATTGGACAATGTCAAAACATCCTTAAGTACTTGAGAAGAACTAAGGATATGGTTCTTTCTTATGGAGGTGATGAACAGCTCGTTGTTAATGGTTACACCGATGCTAGTTGGAACACCGATCCGGATGATTCTAAATCACAACTGGATAATGATTTATTTTGAATGGTGCAGAAGTTAGCTGGAGGAGTGCAAAGCAAAGCGTTGTGGCGAGATCTTCAATGAATCGGAATACATGGTTGCTTGGAGGCTTCAAAAGAAGCGATATGGATGAAAGAGTTCATTACAGAGCTGGGTGTGGTTCCTAGTGCGCTGGACCCAATGTCTATCTACTGTGATAACATGGGCGCCATAGCCAATGCGCAAGAACCAAGGTCACACAAGAAGCTGAAGCATATCAAGCTGCGTTTCCACTCTATTCGAGAACATATCCAGGATGGGGATATAAAGATTTGCAAAGTACACACAGATCTGAATGTGGATCCGTGACTAAACCTCTCCCGAGGGCAAAACATGACCAACACCAAACTGCCATGGGTGTTCGGTATATTACCATGTAATCTAGATTAGATGACTCTAGTGCAAGTGGGAGACTGTTGGAGATATGCCCTAGAGGCAATAATAAATATAGTTGTTATTATATATCTTTGTGTTTATGATAAATGTTTACATTCATGCTATAATAGTATTAACAAGGAAACCATTAATACTTGTGTGATTTGTAAACTTAATTTGAAGTCCCTAGTATAGCCTCTATACTTCACTAGCTTGTTGGTTGATTGATGATGTGGTTTCTTTGTCATGAACATTGAGATGTTATCAACAACAAGATCATATCGTTAGGAGAATGATATGGTGGACATACTCCTATAGACAAGCGTAGCATAAAGATCAAGTCATTTCAATAGTTCAATTGCTATATGCTTTCTCGATACATAGTAACCTAATTCCTTCGACCATGAGATCATGCATATCACCTTTCTCGGATGGATGCTTTGATGTCATCAAACACCACACCGTAACAGGGTGGCTATAAAGGTGGCATTGAGTGTTCGGACAGTATTGGTTGAAACACATGGATCAAGAGTGGGATTTGTCCATCCACATGACGGATAGATATTCTCTGGGCCCTCTCGGTGAAATGTCATCCAATTAGCTTGCAAGCATGTGACTTGGTCACAAGGGATCACATATCATGGGAACGAGAAAAGTGTACTTATCAGTAACGAGGATGAACTAGGTATGCAGAGATACCACGATCATAACCTCGGATAAGTAACATATCGTGAGACAAAGGGAAATTGGTATCGTATGTAAGTGGTTCATTCGATCGCAAAGTAATCGTAGAAATATGTGGGAGCCATATGAATTTCCAGATTCCTCTATTGGTTATTGTTCGGAGAAGTGTCTCGATCATGTCCGCATAATTCACGAACCGTAGGGAGACACACTTAAGGATTCGACGTTGTTTGAGTAGTTATGGTATTATGAGAAAGAGACCGAATGTTGTTCGAGTCTCGGATGGGATCCGGATATCACGAGGTGATCCGGAATGGTCCGGAGAATAAGATTCATATAAGGAAAGTTCCGTTTGGAGTTGGGAATGGTTCCGTGTTTTCATCGGAACATTCCAGAAGGTCCGGAATGTCCGCACTCGGAGGGGAAGGGTACATGAGTGTGTCATTACATATTGGAATGATTGCATCATGTACTAAGTATTCTTGTTGTCCCAAATAAAGGATTTATTTAAATCCTAAATTGAAAAGTCAAACGGCTAGTTTGAAAGTCAAACGGCGCTTTGGGAAGTGGGAAAAGAGGAGGAGAGGTGGAGGCCGAGTTGGAGGAATTCTCTCCTGGCCGGGCGCACCTCCCTAGGCCGAGTTGGGAGGAACTCCTCCCTTGGCCGCCGCCTCCCACCTATAAAAGCAAGGGCAGGGCCTCCTCCTCTAGACACACAAGTTTCCTATCCTCTAAACTAAACCCTAGATCTAGACCCCGGTTTAGAGCTATTCGGTTTAGAGCCTTCTAATTGGTTTAGAGCCTTCTAATTGGTGTGTCTAATTACTAGACCACTAATAGCCTCTCTCATAAGCTCCACCATACTGCAGACCGGCTTAAGGCGGCCTCAAGGATCTCCCTCTACCTCCCACGCCACGCCACAGTCACGGAATCGCGAGGAGAGTGCTACAACCTCCATTTTCTTTGGAACAAGGGAGAGGAAGGTCTTCGTCGAAAACCGAACGCAGGATCGATCAAGGGAGCGCCATGAACGCGACGGAAGGATCGTCTACGCGATCTTGAGATCGGAAAGAGTACGACTACATCACCCACGAGAATCTGCTCTCGTTAAACACTTTGGAATCTTCGAGGGTGAGTTATTCCATCGACTCGTTGCTACAATCTAGTAGATAGATCTTGGCTTGTTTGTTTGTATGCTACGAACCCCTACATATATGTGGTTGACATAGAATAGTAAAAACTCATAAACAAAATGAAAACTGCCAGATTATTTATCAAATGATTGCCAGGTTATACATTCAGAACTGCCAGATTATTTATGAAATGATTACCAGGTTATTAAAAACAGAGATAGAAATTCAAAAAACTGCCAGAATATTTATCAAAATGATTATCAGGTTATACATGCAGAACTTCCATGCAGAACTTTCAGATTATTTATGAAATGATTACCAGGTTATTAAAGACAAAGATGGAAATTCAAAAACTGCCAGAATATTTATCAAATGATTGCCTGGTTATACATACAGAACTGTCAGATTACTTATGAAATGATTAGCATATTATTCAGAAAAGAAGCTAAAAAACAGAAATGCCAGATTGTTTATGAACTGATTACCAGGTTATACATACATAACTACCAAAATTAGCTTTGTACATGTAGAACTACCATAATTACCAGATTGTTTATGGACTGATTACCAGGTTATGCATGCATAACTACCAGATTGTTTTACCAAAATTAGCTTTCTACATTAGAATTCTATTGTGCTTCATACTGATGTGAAAAAAAATGCAGATATCATACTTTTTGGTGCAAACAATGAAGAAACACTTTCTATGGGTGGTTTCGAATTATCGCCCCGACATGAGTTTAGCATACCAAGTATCGCACACGCCTCCCAAGAACAAAAACAAGGTAATGATGGCATCCCAGAAGTCATTTCTACACCCCAGCCGCCAACTACACACATGAGGTTCGATACATTGGAGGACCAAGATTTCATCAAAGTTCTTCATTCGGTGAATATGGAAACAAGTAGGATGCTGCAAGTTATGGCTACACTCTATGAGTCGCTTGAAGGAGTTCCGTATACACCAACAGACATGACAAACTTCAGAGCTTCAATTCGAGCTGAGAACAAGTACACAGATATGCAAGATACATTTACTTACTTTGATGAAATGAAGCAGCGAGATAATGAATTTTATTACAGATTCACGCTTGATGATGAAAACAGGGTTGAGAACTTATTTTGGGTAGATGGAGCTATTTGAAATGAGCTCAGTTCTAGTTTTGACTGGCTATTTGAAACTTTTCTAATTGCCATGGATGGTGTAGCTCCAAAAAATATAATTACAGATCAGGATTTTGGAATAAGGTCAGCAATAGATAACAAGTTTCCAAACACTAGGAATAGGAACTGCCGTTGGCATATAGTTGACAAGGCAACAGAAGAGATTGGGTCATTAGTTGCAAGGATTCCTGGCCTACGAGAAGTGATCAATGATTGTCTAAATTGCACCCTGTCATCATAGGAATTTGAAGAGAGGTGGAATGACATGATACAAAAGTTTGGCTTGCAAGGACATACTAAGTTTCTGGCACTGTATGAGAAAAGAAGTTACTGGGTCCCTGCATACTTTATGCACTCATTCTACCCATTCATGCAGACAACCCAACGGAGTGAAGGGTTTAATGCAGTGCTAAAACAATACATTAGTCCTTTAAACTCAGTCCTCGAGTTTGTTCAGCAATATGCTGCTATCCAAGAAAAGATAATGAAAGCACAAAACAAAGAAGAAGCAGACTCATCCCTAACTACAGCTAAGACATGGTGCTGGCACCCAATTGAACATCACTTGTCAACAGTGTACACGCGTGGCATATACAACCGTTTTCAGAAAGAAATGCTATACACAATGTCCTACAACATAGTACAGTCTGCTGACCGTATTTACACACTTGAATGCATCACAAAGTTTGTGCCCACATACCACAACAGAAACTACCAAGTTTATGCAGACCATGAAAATAGTGAGTACAAATGTCAATGCTACAAATTTGAGAGGGATGGCATAGTCTGCTGTCACATTCTAAAGGTAAATTGAAAACTTGTTGTCGGTTCCCAGAATAACTATTGCTAGTTACCTGTTAGGAAAATAAATGATTGTCAGGTTTTAAAAAATATAGTAGCTTGCAAAATCATATGAAAAAACTGCCAGATTAAAAATGAACATAGTTAAAAATTTATTTAGTTTTCACATATTATGTTTTTCAGAACCATACTAACTATGCTATCCTACTATTTTTTCTTTTCCACATGAAGACCATGTTCTATATAGGATTGACAGTGATGCCACCGGCATACATTCTTAAAAGGTGGACTTGGAGCGTAGAGGAGAATTTAGTGGAAGAAACACTGAGCAAACCAAATGAGTCACGGAGGAGTCAAGGAAGAAGATGTCACTGGCAACAATGTGCAATGAGTTCAAAAGCATGGCACTATATGGAAATCAAACAAATGATGGGAAGAAGATAATAAGGATGCATCTAAAAAATATGAAGAAGGATTTGGCTACACTAAAGAGAGAGACGGAGAAAAGAGCAAAAAAAGTTGCTGCTAATTCTGCCCTCCCAACAAATTCTTCACAACATACTACAACCCAGAGAAATCAGCAAGATGTAACTACAACAAGTATGGATGAACAACATCAAAAATCTGGGCCAGAAACACATCCAGCCAAACGCAAGAAGGCTGCTCCAAAGTCATCAACACACACATATGGTCCTAGGGCAACTAACAGTCCTAATTTCACAAGTTCAGACCCAATAATACCTCCAACCACTGCAGCATCTTCGGAAACATCCCATGCTGACATACGTGATCCCCGCAAATCAAACACAAAAGGAAGAAAGAGAAAGTATGCATTCGAGAATGCACTGAACATTGGCTGGAAGAAACTCCGTGTATGCAAACAATGTGGCTCGACGGAACATGATTTAAGAACATGCCCAGAAAGATCGCAGCTACCAAACCAGAAATAAAAAAAGCCCTCTGCATTACCACATAAACAATTACTAATGTTCTACATTTTGTTGTTGTTTCATGTTGTAAAAGACATTGCGAATGTATGTTGTTGTTTCATGTTGTAAAATACATTGCGAATGCATGGTGTATGAAGAATTGTAGTTTTACCGTATGACATTTTTGTTCAAATTTTCCCTCCAGTAGTCCTTTTCCTCATTGAAATCAGCAGTGATCCACTTGTATGGTATAATCCTCCTCAATTTATAAGCATCACCTTTGCCAATTTGTGGGATGTTCTGCCCATCCCAATACTCGATGTTGTACATCACATGAAAACCACAATTGAAACTACAAAAGGTGAAAAACAAAAAAAAACATCAATATTATCTCGAAACATAAACTGCAACATAAAAAATTCAGAAATCCTAATCTGGAAATAAAAAAGACAGAGGAAAAGTTGACATACATATTTTCCTGCACTGGCACATTGATAATTGTAAGTTCCCAGTCCTGTATTTGGACCTTTGAGGTGGCATAATGAATTTGCCATAAAGCCTTGATCTTACTGATTAAAGCGTTTGCATGTTTAGTGAGACTTTCACTACCTTCGCCACACATGGAGTCAAGTGCTTCAAACCTTTCAGCTTGAAAGTTCATAGACAAGCAATACCAGTGATTTCCTTCCTTAGTTCCTCTGCTAACCTCTTCAAGGACTGGGAAAGAAATCTGGACGAAAAACAGAAAAACAGGTAACTAATGGGAATTAAACAACAGGTAACTAATTTCAGAGTAGATGCTAACCTGTTTCATTACACTGAGGGAGTAATCTGATCTTTTAACAACCTACTTCTGAAACTATCCAGTAATCAAAAAAGTGGAGAGCTGATATGGCATTATCATCTTGCCCTCCACTTTGTTTGTACGGCACATGTACTCAATACCAACTTCCATGCAGTGATTTGACAATTCACCCCTAACGTGTATAGAATCAGCCAAGTCGCATGTTACAACCCAGCTGTCTGTATATTTTATAATATGGTACCTAGTTTAAAAAAGAAAGAATGAAAACAATTAAGCATGAACAACCACCATGTTACAAAGATAAAAAAACAACAGCTACCAGATTAAAAATGAAAAGTTACCACAACAAAAGAGGAACAACTACCAGATTGAGTTTGAACAGCTACCACCTTAAAAATGTGTTTAGTGGATTGAAGTGCTAACCCGGGGCACCACAACGTGCGGCAGCTACCATTAGATTTTCCCTTTAGTGCAATAGCTATCAGATAAATGTGAACAAAACTATCCAATTATATTTGAACAATTACCATACATATTTGAACAACTGTGATAAAAACTAACTGCCATATATATTTGAACTACCAGATTATATAAGAACAACTACCAGATTATATAAGAATAACTACCAGAATATATAAAAACAACTACTAGAAAACATATATTATGTTTACCTTTTCAAGTTGGATTGACTTGGCCTTGTATGTTTGCTGCTCAACATTATCTTCTGGTATACATTCTTCTGTTCTGAATTGACTTTGATCAAGTTATCAAAAGGAGACGCCAGGAAACGGGACGCATTTTTTACCCTCACTTTGTGAGCTTGCACCTTTGGTGTTATGCTTTGAACTGCGGTACCATCCATGGTGCTTGCGGGGGCTGCAGCTTTTATCAACTCTCTCCTCTTTTTCGAGAATGCTTTACAATAATCCTCATACTTATTAAGCTTTGCCGCACCTTACTCACTAAGGAAATTAGTTTTATTGAGTATGTAATCTTCTAGCTCCTTTGACAGCTTGAATTCTTCAAAATCAGATTCACTGCATGTTTTTTCAATGAGTTTGCTCGCTACTTCGTGGTACAAAGAACAAACAAATTATCAAAAACAGTTATCCTATATACACTTGGCTTGCATGTAAAAAAAACATGATCATAGCACACAAATTATGGCAAAAAATGTGGCTACCTAATTAAATAATATTGGCTTCCAGATTATTTAAACTAGGTTACCAGATGATTAAACTTTATTCCTATGTTTTACCGAAAGGTGATAACTACCATGTTTTGAACACATAGTTATCAGATGCAAAATTTTGAGAGAAAAAACAAAATTACAAAGGTTTATATTAATCGATATTAGCATAATATTTGCTTTATACAAAGACCATGCATGTTTATTATCATACTACCAAAAGATGTTACCTTGTGGGTTTGCCCAAGATATTGGAGCAACATCTTGCGCAAATACGGGCATCGAATGTTCCTTGGTAGAGATTGTGCAATCCATTGGAGAATCATTACCGGAATCTTCTTGTGAACTAAACTCCAAGTTGAAACGTGGAGGTGTAAACATTCCCGCACGGTTATCTCTGTTTGAAATAGTAGATGGACCTCCTGCATCCATATATTTCCTTTTCCTAGAAGTACCTTCTGTTGTGTTTGCATGTGTTTCATCATCCCTAGGCAACACTCCTTGCTTTGTTACTGATTCAGACAAACCTCTAACAAGTTCTTAAATTTTTGGTGGTACTGCAACTGGTTGCCCACTAAGAAAACCAGGAATTCCCAATTGAGCACCAACTAAAGGGGACAACTTCCATGGCCTGTAATAGCTGCTCCAACCTTTAGGGAATGTACCTTGTGCTACCGGTGAAACCACCATGGTTCTGCACATGTTCTCACTTGCTATAGCTGTTTTTGATTTCAAGTTGTCAACAGTTGGTGATATCTGGATTGCATTGGCCTTGTTTTTTCCATCGCCTGAATTGGTTTTTTGGCTGCCAACAGAAAGTGTTGCAGGATTGCTAGCTGATGACATCTTTGTGGCAGCAGGGAAAATTGGGATAGCAGTGTTCATTGACTTCCCATCACGGATCCTCGCAGCAGTGGTATCTTTTTGATTGTTGATAACTGTAGGTGACACCACAAAAGCTGAATTTGAACTCTTCCTATCCTCGATGGTTGGAGATAAGCTAGTAGACTTGCACTTGTCATCAATAACATGATCAGTACTGGGGTTCTTCGTATTTTGAATCTGAGCAAGCCTAGGAGATTTCCTTGAAGGTGTGTTGCTTGACAAACACGCCGTTTCCTACAGTCAAAAAAAGCAAAAAAGCGAAAAGGGATGTCAGACAAAAAAAACTATATATCTTACATACTATAAGGAAAAAAAAGTTGATGGCAAAAAATCCCATAAGAGTCAAAAAAAACCACACCTTTTATTGGTATTCACACTCTCAGATACATGAGAATTTTTTGCTTTATTGCTTCCCCCGGACTGCTCATGAACCTTCTTTGAATCAGCGCTGTAGTACAAAAAAGGTAAAAACAAGGTTTAATTGCCAGATTAATTATGAACAACTATCATGTAAAAATAACTTGACTACCAGGTTTTTATAAACATGGACTTGCAGCAAAAAGGAAAAAAATATTTAATTGCCATATTAAATATTTGCTACTGCCATAAAAACACATTGGCTTATCAGGTTGCTGCCAGAAAAGTAACAGAATGTTTAACTTCCATATTCATTCTGAACAATTATCATGTAAGTAGTAATTGAGTAGCAGGTTTCAACAAACATTAAGAAGACATACTTAGATTTAAGAAGACAAAATTGCCAGATATAACTGCCATGAAATTTACACTAGGTTGCCAGCATAAACAGCTGGACTATCTTACCTCCTTTTTGGATTCTTCAAAACATTCTCTTCAATTACAGTTGTTGAATTATCTGTGCCAATGGGATCTCCTGCTTCAGAACACTTGTTGATAGGGATCCCGAGCTCTTCTGCAACTAAACACTTGATCTTGTTATGCATGTCCAATTCACTGGCTTTTGGTTTAAGTGGCTGATCTTTCATGGCGCTTAGCCTTGCTACAAGACATGCTGCATCTCCCTTTATTTCTTGTTCACCTTGTTGGGTGCAATCCATCGGGGAATCGCCAGAAAAATAAGCATGTCCTTCACTCATGTCGGAAGCATCAGTGTCACTAAATGATGGAACCTTGATTTGAGAGTGCATAGCAGGAGGAGATGCACTTGTACTAGCCACTGATTTGGATTTGGTTGGTGTTCCTAATGCTTGAAAAATGATTCTAGTGCTTGTACGGTGACTAGGTTTTGCATCATCTTCATTTCTCTCATTTTCCTCATCTGAATCTGATGAAGAAGAATCATTTTCTTCATTTTCATTTGGCTCTTGAGCATCAACATGTGTAGCTTCCTCATTTTCTTCTGTTTCATCTGACTCAGTCAAACCTTGAATAAGGTTGCTCAAAAGATTATTAAGTCCAGATGCAAAAGTTTGCATGAGATTGAAAGCTTTGATCTTTTGCTGCAAAAAAGGTACTAAAGTTAGACAACAAAAAAAATTCCATACCATGAATTTAATTAACTAGTACGTAATATAAAAATATCAGCACCTTCTCCTTACATGTAGCATGAATATTAAGATTCATCCAAGCATCAAAACCATCTTGCCCCCCAAAAAGACCCATTTCCCTAGCAAAATCATCTTTGAATTCGTCCCTTAGCTGCAAAAAAATGTGGAGGCGGTGATGTTACATAAACAAATAAAAAAACAGGAACATGTAAAAGAGGCACAAAAAAGGAACAAAGAAAAGGCAAAACACAAGAATTCCTAACCTTCATGCATCCAAAAACGGTTGAATCAAACTCCTGTGCATCCATTTCACCAAGTACATCGATTGCATCTTTAGTCCAGCAATTAATAGCAAACAGTGAAGGCTCAAACCCAAGATCCATATCATCGGTATCGAGAGCAGAAAAGCATCGCAACTGCAAATTTGACAAAAAAATCATAACGTTATGTGGCTACCAGATAAAAATTGGCTTGTCTTAAACAAATAAAAACATGGCTACCACAAAAAAATTACACTATGATGCCAAGTAAAAAAGTGATACGGCTATCTGGCTACCAGATAAAATTTACTTGACTACCACAAAAAATATATGCCTGCCATAAAATTACAGTAGGATGCCAGGTAAATAAGTAACAAGCTATGAGGCTACCAGATAAAATTGCCTTGGCTGCCAGGAAAAAAACACATGACTACCATAAATATTACTATAGGATGCCAGGTAAAAAGTAAAAAAGGCTGCTGTATACGAATATAAACTCTCACCATGCAATACAACAAACACCCTTTTGTGTATTTTTGTTGGATAGGTGCTTGTGTAGTTCATCAGCAATAAACTTGCACATATTTATTTCTTGAGCTTGCCCTACATCTCCCTAAATAAAAACATTAGATCACAAGATTAAAAAAATAGGAACATGTATATAGAGATGGACAAAACTCAAAAGTAATTTAAATGGAGCTGTAAAAAATGTAACAAATAGTGACGTACCAGCATTGGATAACATTCGTTACTCATTCTAGTATCAGTAGTAGGAGCAACAACTGTCGATGTAATGAACAACATCCAAAACTCTCTAAATGTTTCATCTGCCTCCTTGTACTCAGCTATCTTCTATCCAATTTCAGAAACTTTTGGCCTACTACTTTCACCAGGAAAAAGCCTTGCTGCAATCTCAACTTCCAAATCATAATCTACATAGTATTTGACAGCCAACTGTCCACATGGCAGTCCAATCATATCATGGACAGACTCCTCTGTCAAAGGGATCACTCCACGGCGAGGGATTACAAAAGATCGCCTAGCCGGATCGTAACATTGTGCAAACCAGTAAATGACAGGATTGTGCAACTGCTCACACTTGATATCAAGGAAACTACCATGCCCCATGGATACTATGGCATTGCGTTGATCGTCAGTTAAACTCTTGTACAACTTTAAGATAGGTGTCGGCGAGGCCCTGTTTCTTTCTCCAGCGAAAACCTATCAACAAAGGAAAAAAAGTTATTTAAATGTAGCTATCAGATTACTTTGACATAGCTACCAGAAATTTTAAATGCGGCTATCAGATTACTTTCACATAACTACCAGGCTAATTTAAGATCAATTACCAGATTTTCAAATGCAACTACCAGGCTAATTTAGTACACAACTATGATGTTAATTTGCTACCAGGTTTTTAAGATAAAAAATGACATAGTATTACATGCAGTGCATCTTGGTAAATTTTTCCTAAACTAAATGCAGATACCAACATAATAAAAAGTAGCTTTAGAAAATAAATTAATATTACAACACATCCAACTTACAATACGCTTCTTTCTTGCAACTTTTCCATGCCGAGCAATCATAGCATCTCTTTGTTTTTCCTTTCTCCGAGCCATACCATCCAGGTTATCTAGAAAAAAAAAGCTACCAGATTATATACAAAAAACTTTCAGATTGTATGACTACCATATTATGCAGGAGAGCCTAACAGATTCATCATAGTTGAACTACCATATTAAATACAAATCTCTACTAACTAAAAAGAATGACATCCAAAATCATGTTACTTATAAACCAGATTAATTTTAAGTAACTACCAGATTATATATAAAACAACTAGCATCTTCTTCAAATAAAAGATTTACTTATAAAACAACTACCAGAATATGTGTATATAACTACCAGTTTATTGTTGAAGGACTACCAGATTATATATGAACAACTAGGATCTTATTCAACATAGCTTTCCTTATAAAACTACCAAATTTTATACAACATAACTACCATTTTATTTTAAAAATGACTACCAGATTATTCATACTTGATGAAAAAACAGAAATAATTCATACTTGATAAAAAACAACCACACAAATTCCTCAACCACTTGCTACCTACACACTAATTTCAACCCCCAAAAAACTCCTTATGGCTATTGCATATGAATTGAATCCCCTCTACCACTTGGCTTACCCATTTACACTTGCACTTTACACTTTTGATCCATTCAAAACACAAGAACTAAATGATGTTGTTTCCTGCGATCAAAACTAAATGATGTATCTCTTGCATACTACTTGCACCCCCCAAAACAAAATGAAAACCTAGCAATCAAAAACTAATCGGAAACAAAAAATGAAGAACCACCCACACAAATCGACCATCTAGAATGCAATATTACAGATCACAACCAGAACCATCCACTCAAAAACTAGCAAACTAGCAAAAACCGTCACATCACAACCAGATTCATCCACTCAAAAACTAGCAACCTAACAAAACCCGTCACCCCAACCATATACTGGTAGTTATGAAGAGGGGGAGGAGATCGGTGAGGGAGAGGGGGAGGAGATTGGTGAGGGAGAGCGGCGGAAACACAACGACGAGCTACCCCCTCCCCACAGGTCACAAAAACGCCACCCAACTACGAGCATCGGCGGCGGCGCCTCCCGTGGTAGCAGAGCACATCGGCGCGGCGAATCGATGGTACCAAAGCGCATCGCGCGCGGTGGTAGCAGAGCGCACCGACGCGGCGCCTCCCGCGGGCTCAGAGCGCATCGGCGGCGCGAGGAACAGAACGCAACCGCGGCGGCGCGAGCAGAGCACATCGGGACAGTGACGGTAAAAAAAGGATGCGGGATGAACTCACCACCGGAAGGGCTGCACGGATCTGTCGGTCGCCGGTGGCGAACAGCGAGCGAGCGACGACGAGCGGCGAAAGCGTCGCCGGCGGATTCGCCTCCCCAACTGTGCTCTCACAGACAAAAAAGACCTGAATAACTTTCTATACGGGGTACCCCAAAATTCAAACACATTGCCACAAACACGTTCGGTTGGTCCCACCTTCTGTGCCACGTAGGCCACGATCACGGAGAGAGAGGCGCCGTGCTGTGCCACGTAGGCCACGAAAAGGGAGAGAAGAAACGGCGCCGTTCTGTGCGGTCCGTCGTGGTCGCCTGCGTCACCTCACGTCACCGGCCGCACGACTTTCACCCCGCGCGGCGTCTCTGGTTAGATTATTCCATATATAACTACTTATGTAAATTAAGTATTGTACTGTATCAGGATTATACCACTCCACAGTGTAAGATTGAGTTTATACTTTCCTCCTTCCTAAAATTTTTGGTCCGAGTCCCAATCTCGGAACCGGAGAGGCTACCCGAGTTCGACTATAATTCTAGCTACACAGCCACGCGGTGCTGCCGGATGCATATATATACACGCAGCTGGGATCGATCGATCGGTGAAGAAAGCATATACGCGTTGAGGCTGAACGTGCGCGAAAGTAGACAGAGAGAGAGATCGAGATCGAGATCGAAGCGTCCGACCGGTGGGCATGGTGAGGAAATCCTCCAGCTCCGTCCGACCTTGAAAAAGGCGGCGGCGCCGTACAGCCGGAGGGGCTGTGGCCTGACGAAATCGCCGGCATGTGTTGCGTACGTCATCGCCGTTCCGTGGTTAATTAACTACGAGGAGTAGTAGTTTTCCGCAGAACATCGATTAATTCTTTTTTTTTCAATGCATATATGCAGTGCGCCGGCGTGCTGCTGCTCCTAGTCCTGCAGCTCGTGTTTGTCGTCCTCGGTCTCGTGTCCTTCGGCCCGTGGCTGACGCTGATGGCGGCTGCTCCGCTGGGCGCCATGGATTATGCCATGAAAGTTTTGAGTGTGAAGAGAAGACCGGGTAGCCACCACCAACACGTAGTAATAGTATGCATTTTCGGGTCAAGAAGACCAGCAGGATAGTCATGGGCTACCCCTGCTTGTGAGGGAACACGTACGAGCTCACCAACCTAGGTTACGGTTGATATATTGTTAGTGTGAGTCTGTATGTGTAATTAGTTTTTTCGTACTCCCTCTGTTCAAGAATAGATGTCTTAGGTTTTTTAAATTTTAGATAAATCTATATACTAAATAGTGTCTAGATTTATTTAAATTTTAATAAATTTGAGACATCTATTTTGGGATGGAGGAAGTACATTTTATCGTGTGTGTGGCAACGTACCTGGACTATACCCAAACAATTCCTTTGTGATCCTAGTCAGGGACGAGATAGAGGCGCTCGAGGCGGCGGACAAAAAAACAATCTAGGGTTTCTTTCCTCTGCCGGTGATGTCATTGGTCCGTCCCGTCTTCGGTGGCCTTAGGGCTTTGGAGGCGTGCTGGACCACGACCTCTCGTCGGCAGAACGTCTTCGTGTTTTGTTTAGACTGCAGTGTCTTTTTTATGATGTTGAGGTGACGGCTACGTTCTCAAGTCAGAATAAGGTTCTCATGTTCTATCCTTGCTCTGGTGGTGTGTCTAGCATCGACAGAGGATGCGTGGAGTCGTGTGTCCGACGAATCTGTTGGGATCCGATTGTTTTTCGTATTTGTTGGTATGATTTGAGGTCAGTCTCTTCCGATCTACGTTCGTCATTTTCGGTGATGGTTGCTGATCAGGTGCGTTGTTTTTTTAGGGCCTTAGCATGACGACTTTTCGTCTGTATACTATAATAACCTCTACTACGACAAGTTTTTCCCGGCACCGGTGATGGAGTGGCGAGGAGGGCGACGCGCCTTCGGCCCGTGCTAGTATATGTAGTCGTCGCTATGTGGTCCAATGATCTATTTGTAATTTTTCATTCTTTTTAAAATATTTTGTACTACCATTGATGATTATTAATAGATCGGTGGAATTTTGGGAAAATATATCATCCAACCAGAAAGAAGCGCCGGATGGACCATGGCTAACATTTTTCTGTTCTCTGCGAAAGAAGACCGGCTATTTAGAACAAGCCCGGCCAGCTGGTCCGGGAGGCCAGGACAACAGGTCAGGGTCCTGTCTAGGAGAGGCTCTCCGAGTACGACTAGAATCAAAAATTCTAAAAAAAGGCCGACCTTCGCTTCGTACTGTGCGTCGTCATGGTGTCAAGTGGCGTCTTCTTCTTCGCACGGTGGGGGATCTGCATGTTTGCCAAGTGTCACAACCAAAATAAAAGTGGAATTAGGACGAGAGAGAGAGGGAGACACAGAGGATACATATTTCTATTTTATTTTTTCAAATTTGATGATTTAAAACAAAATATTTTGAAAACCCTTTATCTAAACTACTAATCTTTTCACTTTTAAGCTCCTCGTACCAAGAATTTTAAAACTAAATCCTATGTTAATAGGTTTTAAACAACATTTTTTATACTTTAAAAAACGTTGCGTTTGTACTTTAGATTACTTTAGTTTTATACTTTTGTACTTCGGGTTTTTAGTGTACTTTGTACTTGGATTGCTACATACTTGTACTTTCGTGTACTTTCATAACGAGTACATTTGTATTTTTTGTACTTTGGCTCTTAATATAGTAGTACTTTCTTACTTTAGGCTGTGAGTAAACTTGTACTTTTTGTATATTTTTGCTGTGAGTAAACTTGTACTTTTCTGTTTTGGTGTGAGTAAACTTGTATCTTTTTATATTTTGGTTTTTAGTATAGTTGTATTTTCGTATTTCAACGGTGAGTAAACTTGTACTTCGTGTACTTTGGTTGCAAGTACACGTGTATTTGCACTCTGGTATTTGTGTATTTCGATCAAAGATCATGTACGAGAAGAAAATTCCTTCTACATACTACGTGTGGTGATTTCTAGGAGCACACGCGCTCCTCAAACTAGAATTCATGCTACGTAGCCACGCGATGGGCCGGCCACGTATACATGCATCTCCCGATGGAACAAGATTCAAGAAAGCCTATATATATCAACAAAAATACTTCTTATTCCCATCATTTCGCGAGCGAACAGCGCAAGAGAAATAGAGATTTTCTTTTCCTTCCGTACGACCTCACACCGAACCGCCGTCTCCATCTCCGTCTCCTTCATAGATCGGTTCCCTCTCCTCCGGCCAGCCTAACCGGTAGGAGGGACGGAAACCCGATCTATGGATAAAGTTTTCAATAAAAGTAGTGTTTTCTGAAGATTTGATTAGGTTTGGTAGTCATCTTTTTGTTGGTCATCTATGTCAATGGAGATGGAATCGTTCATAATAAGAGATCTTCGGCCCTTGCTACGACGACACGAGATCTTCTTCCCGACGTCAATGATGGTGCTATAAAGATTCAAGTTCTATAGGTACGGTCTTTTAGATCTTACTTCATTGGATCGGTTTTGGAGCTTTTATCATGGTTGTGGGGAGGATGATTATCCTCGCAATATTTTTCCCGGCTGCTACTGTTAGATGTATATATATGTATATTGTATTTCCTCCATATGTTAGGGGGCTTCCTGCATATTTGCCCTGTACCTGTACTATATATTGTGGCCTTTGGCCCCTAGAGGAATATCAGTTGTCTATTCCTAACATGGTATCAGAGCCTCGTTAGCCGCCATCGTCTTCGCATTCGCCGCCGCCTTGTTGCCGCCGCCGGGTCGCCGCCTGCTTTTGGTTCGCTTTCAGATCCGATCGGTCGCCATCTCAGATCTGGACCGATCTGTGTCCCAATCGAGATCCGTTTCAGATTGAAATTCTTCTTCCAACTGCTCCCGTCGCCGTCTCTGCTTCAGGTCCCGTCCCTGTCGCCAGAGCCCTGCCCGCGTCCTGCTGCCTCCCGATTTTCTGCTGCAACTCGACGACCAAGCATTGGATCTGACTGCTTGGATTGATTCCCTTGGATTGATTAATGTCTGCTACTCGTTCGCGCGTGACTGCTTGGATTGATTCCATCTGATTGCTTGGATTGATTCCTCCTCGCTATTCGTCGCTGACGCCGCTTCCAGTGCTACTTCGTCCCCTACGTGACGCCCCGCCTCGCCGCTGCGGACGCTTCGCTCGCGCGTGACACCCGACGCCCTGCTCGCACGTGACGCGTGCCCGACGTCGCCCTGTCTCGCCGACCTCGTGTGACGCGTGCCCGACGACATCCTGCTGCGTGACGCACGCCCGACGCCCTGCTGCTTCCCGACGGCTGTCCGCCCGCACCGTCCGGCCCGGCCCCGTCTGCCGGCCGTCTGACGGACTCCAGCTCGCCCGGATTGGATCTGAGAGTTAAAAAAAATTGAGAGAGATGTCTTCTGCATCGGGCTATGTTGCGATTCCTCGCTGCCCGGTGATCTTTGATGGCGCGAATTATCCTGATTTTGTTGCCTTTATGCGCGTTCACATGCGCGGTCTCCTTCTTTGGGGTGTGCTCTCCGGCGAGGTCCCCTGTCCGCCATGCCCCCTGCTCCTGTGGCTCCTCTTCCGCCGACGCTGATTGTTCTTGGTGCTGATGCTTCTCAGGAGGCCAAGGATGCTGCTCAGAGTGCTGATGATAGTGCTGTTGCTGCTTATGACCTGAAGTTCAAGCAATACTCTGCTGATCTCGAGTCCTATCGCCACGCTCTGACTGCCTACACTCAATGGGTCGATGAGGATGCTCGTGCTGCTGCTGTTCTCACCTCTAGTGTTCTGCCCCAGTATGCTGCTGAGTTCATGAATCTTTCTACTGTTGCCGCTCAGTGGGCACATCTTCGTCAGTGCTATCAGCCATCTGGGGATGCTCTTTACCTGTCTGTGGTTCGCCAGGAGCATGCTCTTCAGCAGGGTGATTCCACTATTGATGAGTTCTATACTCAGAGTGCTGCTATCTGGCGTCAGCTTGATTCTCTCCGTACTGCTGTTTGTGGCACCCGTCAGGCCGTCTTTGCGCTCGGATTTGGAGTTTCACCGCATCTATGAGTTTCTGTCTCGACTCCGCCAGGAGTTTGAGCCCCGGCGTGCTCAGCTGAATGCTCGTGGTCGTGTTCCGCTCTCTGAGGTGTTGTCTGAGCTTCGGGTTGAGGAGACTCGTCTCCGTGGTGCTGGTCTTGTTGTGGTTCCATCTGTGCTTGCTACTCGTGGTCCTCCTATGCCATCTGCTCCCTTGACTCAGTCGCGGTCCTCTGTGCCGCCGCCGCCGATACTACCCATTCCTCCAGTCGGGGTCGAGTCGGCCTGACCAGCCTCGGTCCGAGTCAAGACCAAGCCTCGGGCGAGAGTCAAGACCAGCAAGCTCGTGGTCGTGGTCGCCGTGGTTCTCTTCACACGCCTCTTATTGCAATGTATGGCCACACTTGGGCCACCTGCTATACACGGATCCCAGCTTTACGCCGCAGACCGTGCTCGTGGGCGCGGCCCTTCCGGGTCTTCAGCGGTTGCTCTCCGATCGGGACATTATTAGGAGTCTTCGGTCCGCTTGCTGCCATAGGCTCTTCTTCGGGCACCTTCTGGTTCTGTTGATTCTTCGCCTGCGACCACCATCTTCTACATAGTCAGGTATGTCCCCGTGGTATCTGGATTCTGGAGCTTCTTTTCATATGACCTCTGAGTCTTCTTTTTGTCGCTCTTCGTTCTCTCCTTCCCATGTCCGTGTTTTTACGGTGATGGTACCTCTCTTCGTTTCTAGTCGGGGCACCCTTTCTACTTCTTCCTTTTGTTCTCGATATCTCTCATGTTCCTCTTCTTAAGATGAATTGTTCTCTGCTAGCCGCCATCGACTTCGGTTGTCGCATCATTCTTGATGCTGATTCTGTGTTGTCCAGACCGTCGCACAGGCCCTGGTTGGAGCTGGCCCTACTGCCGTGACTCTTCAGACTTTGGGAGTTAGATGGCTTCATGTTCCTTCCGCCGCCACTTCATCTGCCGGTTCTTCTCCGGTCGTCGCCTCTACTACCAGCTCCTTTCAAAGGTGGCATCATCGCCTTGGTCACCTCTGTGACTCTACTTTGTCGTCATTAGTTCATCGTGGTCTTCCGGGGTCATCTCGTGAGATGGGTCTTTGCATTGTCGTGGTTGTAGGTTGGGTAAACAAATTCAGCTTCCCTATCCTACTAGCGCCTCGTATCTCAACACCTTTTGATTTAGTTCATTCGATGTTTGAGTCCGGCTCCTTTCGCCGAAGGGGCCATCGCTCTATATTTTATTCATCGATGATTTTCTCGGTACACTTGGTTGTATTTTATGCGCCTCGTAGTGAGGTGCTCTCCATATATCAGCGTTTTATGCCATGGTCCGTACTCAGATTCTACCCCCATTCGTGTGTTTCAGTCTGATTCACCGGGTGAGTATATCTCCCGATGTTGCGAGGTGTCCTTGCCGAAGGTGGCACTCTTGCTCGCTTCTCCGTCTGTGCACATGCCCGTAATGGCGTTCTTGGCGAAGCATCGCCATCTTCTTGAGACCACTCGTGCCATGATGATTGCTTCTTCTCTCCGCCGCATTGGCCGAGGTTGTCCACGCTTACCTCATCAATATTCAGCCTTCGCCGCCTTGCAGGTGGTATCCTCTTGGCGCCTATCCGGGCAGTCTCCAGACTACTCCATGCTTCGCTTGTTTGGTTGTGTTTGCTATGTTCTCCTTGCTCCTCGCGAACGCACAAAACTGACCGCTCAGTCCGTTGAGTGTGTCTTCCTTGGATACAGTGATGAGCATAAGGGCTATCGTTGTTGGGACCCTGTTGGTCGGCGGATGCGTATCTCTCGTGATGTTACTTTTGATGAGACGCGTCCTTTCTATCCTCGTCCCACCGCTGGTACTTACCCGGTGGAAGATATCTCTTTTCTTCTCTTTCCTAACACACCTCCTTCTATCCCTATTGTGTCTTCTTCAGGATCTCCTCCCCCTGATGTCTCTTCTTCGACACCGTCCTCCTCTGCTCCGTCTAGTTCTCCTAGTTCTCCTCGTTCTCCGGAGTCTTCCTCTGCTATTCCTTCTTCTTCATTGTCGTCTCGAAGTCGCCTTCCTCGATGATCTTCCTCTACTCGTCATGTTCACGCCGTCGTGCCCCAACCGTTACTCTCCTAGTCCATATGGTCTTTTTGTTGCCTCCGAGCCGACTTCTTATCGGGATGCTGAGCATCATCCTGAATGGCAGCTGGCCATGGCTGAGGAGATTGCTGCGCTTGAGCGCACTGGCACCTGGGATCTTGTTTTCCCCCCTCCCGGTGTTCGTCCTATCACGTGTAAGTGGGTCTATAAGATCAAGACCCGCTCTGATGGATCTCTTGAGCGCTATAAAGCGCGTCTTGTGGCTCATGGTTTTCAGCAGGAGCATGGTCGTGACTATGATGAGACCTTTGCTCCTGTGGCTCATATGACCACTGTGCGTACTCTTCTTGTTGTTGCTTCGTCCACGGTCCGTGTCCCGCTTGATGTTCGTAACGCCTTTCTCAATGGTGAGTTGGTGAGGAGGTTTATATGCGCCTCCTCCTGGGTATTCCTGCTTCCGAGGATGGTTTGTCGCCTCGACGTTCTCTTTATGGCCTCAAACAGCCCCTCGTGCTGGTTTGAGCGCTTTGCTTCATGGACTGCCGCTGGTTTCTCTCCTAGTGCTCATGATCCAGCTGTTTGTTCACACTTCTCCTCGTGGACGACTCTTCTTCTTCTCTATGTTGATGATATGATCATTCTTGGTGATGATCCTGAGTATATCGCCTTTGTTAAGGCTCGTCTTCGTGATCGATTTCTTATGACCGATCTTGGTCCTCTTCGATACTTTCTTGGGATTGAGGTTTCCTCCACGATGGCTTTTACATCTCTCGTGAAAAGTATATTCAGGATCTTCTTGCTCGTGCTGCTCTTGGGATGAGCGCCTGTTGAGACCCCTATGGAGCTTAATGTTGCTTCAACCTACTCATGGTGATCCTCTTCTGATCCGACGTTATCGCCATCTTGTTGGGAGTCTTGTTTATCTTGTTGTCACTCGTCCGACATCTCTTATCCTGCTCATATTCTCGAGTCGGTTTGTTTCGCCCTACCATCGCTCACTATAGTCATCTTCTCCGTGTTCTTCGTTATCTTCGTGGTACGATCACTCGTCGTCTTTTCTTTCCTTGTTCCAGCTCCCTCCAGCTCCAGTGCTATTCGGACGCTACGTGGGCGAGTGATCCTTCGGATCGTCGCTCACTTTCTGCTTACTGTGTGTTTCTAGATGGTTCGCTCATTGCTTGGAGGATGAAGAAACAGACAGCGGTTTCCCGTTCGAGTGTGGAGGCTGAGTTGCGTGCTATGGCCTTGTTGACTGCTGAGGTGACCTGGTTACGGTGGTTACTTTCGGATTTTGGGGTCTCTATTACCACACCCACTCTGGTTTTGTCTGACAGTACAGGTGCAATTAGTGTTGCACGTGATCCGGTCAAGCATGATAGCTTACCAAGCATATTGGTGTTGATGCTTTCTATACACGTGCTCAGTGCGAGGCTCAGTTGTTGCGCTCAAAGATGTGCCTTCAGATTCTGATTGGCATGGATTTCTTCACGAAGGCATGTTCAGACAAAGATGATTTCTTACTCTCCAAACTCAGTGTTGTGGATCCACCATGAGTTTGAGGGGGGTGTTAGATGTATATATATGTATATTGTATTTCTCCCATATGTTAGGGGGCTTCCTGTATATTTGCCCTGTACCTATACTATATATTGTGGCCTTTGGCCCCCAGAGGAATATCAGTTGTCTATTCCTAACAGCTACGTCTTCGACAATGGTGATTCGTACTCTCGGCTCCCCGGCGACATCTACCAGGCTGTTCGGTTTATTTTTCCTGAAATACTCGTGTTGGTACTCTTGCCGATGTTGGTTGATTATTTTAATGGTTGCGTGCGTGCACGCAGCCTTGACACCGTGGCTCAAATTAAAATTATGGAAGAACCATCGTTGGTATTTACAGGTATGTTCATGTTTCTTTAGCTACCTTCAGAAAAGTACAAGATCCTATCATGAAAGAATAAGAATTTGAAGACCTCGAAGATTTGCTTATTTTTTTTAGACTTTATTTTATAAACGCTGAAGTTGTCTTATGTATCTCTACCATGTAATGTTTGTCGATATAAATATATATGGTATTGATTGTCAAAAAAAAGAATAAAAAAGCTAAGGGACTACTCCAGCATATGGCGAGAAGACCCAACTGAGTTGAACCCCTTGGTGTCTCAATATTTTGAGTGGTTATCTTCCACTGAAGTGAATGAACCTGACCCATATATCTTTGATAAGGTGGCTCCTAAAGTGTCCGGATCTATGAATGAACAGCTCATGAGACCGTACAATGCGGAAGATGTTAAAAAAGCACTATTCTCCATTGGATATATGAAGACACCTAAGGGTTGATGGTCTTCATGTGGAGTTTTTCAAGAAGTGTTGGAATTTCTTGGGTGAAAATTTAACGAAAGAGGTTCTCGATGCAATAAATGAGAAGATAATCCCAGACGGATGGAATGATACAATAATTATCCCTATTATAAAAGTTGAAACCCCGGAACAGATTACCCAATACTGTCCTATCAGTTTATGCAATATCCTCTACAAGGTAATATCGAAAATGATTGCTTTCCGGCTTAAGCATATACTTGATGATGTTATTTCTCCAGTCCAAAGTGCATTTGTTCCTAATAGACTTATAACTGATAATGTCCTGTTGGCCTATGAGAGTCTCCATACCATTAAAAACAAGAAGAAAGGAAAATATGGTTACTGTATAGTTAAGCTTGACATGCATAAAGCCTATGACCGTGTTAAATGTTTTCTTTTTGGAAAAGATGATGATCAGGTTGGGTTTTAACCAGGAGTTTGTTGCTCTTTTGATGGCTTGTGTTCGGTCTGTTAGATACAAAGTCCGATTCAATGATCAAGAAACATATGATTTTGTTCCAAGCAGGAGGTTACGTCAAGGTGATTCCCTCTCCCTATATTTGTTTTTGCTTTGTGCAGAAGGTTTGTCTAGTTTACTAGATCATAGAGAGGAGGTTCGTGGCATTGAAGGTGTCAGGGTTTGCAGAAATGCCCCATCAGTCTTGCATTTGCTCTTTGCTGATGATTCCCTAATCCTTATGAAGGCAGATTTGAATAATGCAACCTCATTAAGACAGGTACTTGACCAATACTATGCAAGCTCGGGACAATTGGTGAGTGAAGCAAAATGTAGCATCTTTTTTAGCCCAAATGTGATTCCTGAAGTCGGAGCTGAAATCTGTACCGAGCTAAATATTATGACTGAGACGATTTCTCACATATATGTAGGCCTACCCGCACTTGTTGGGGCAGATAGATCATACGGTTTCCTCTATTTCTTGGAAATAATAATAAAAAGGTTAGAAGGATGTAAAGAGAAGTTCCTCTCTATGGGTGGAAAAGAGATTTGTTGAAAGCAATCATCTAGTCTATCCCTGTATATGCCATGTCGGTGGTTAAAATTACTATGAAGCTGCAAGGAGATGACTGATGCAATGGCAGCTTTCTAGTGGGGTCACACTGAGGAGAAGAAATCGTATGCACTGGATGGCTTGGTGGAAGTTATATGTGCCAAAAAAAATGGGGGACATAGGCTTTAGAGATCTTCACGCGTTTAATTTGGCCATGCTGGCCAAACAAAGATGGAGGTTAGTATCAAAACTAGACTCCCTTTGTGCACAAGTATTACCCCCATGGCGATTTGATGAAGGCGGGAAACAAGAAAGATCCTCTTTTACATGGCAGAGCATCATTATGGGTCTAAACACTTTCAAGAGAGGAGCTATTTGGAGAATAGGTATAGGGGAAAAATAAATATATGGAAAGACGCTTGGATTCCATCAAGCTCTGATCGTAAGGTTATAACACCAAGGGGGATTTCACTTCTAACTACGGTGGATGAGTTGATCAACCCATACACAATGCAATGGGATTTCACAAATTTAGTCCGGTTGATGGTACCAGGATTATGCGGATACCAATGAGCCAGAACCGGATTTTATTGCTTGGCACTTGACAAAATCATATACCTTTTCTATCAAATCCTTATATTACTCTCAGTGGACCCATATTAATGGACAGAGACTAACTAGAAGTGATGATCAAGGACCATCTTCGGGTAAATCCAGTGTGGGATATTTTATTGAAACTAAAAGTTCCGAGCAAGATCAAAATATTTGCATGAGGGCGCTGCATGGCACTATCCATGGGATGGCGGTTCTGGCTGACCGTCATGTCCAAGTTTCTCTTCAATGCCTAGTTTGCGCGCAAGGCCCTGAAGAAATCCGTCATTTGATGTTCACGTGCAAAAGGGCGAGGGAGAGGTCTGGAGATTCCTTGATCTAGATACATGCATCAACTCTACTTTGGTGGTCGATAGTGTTGGAATTTTTGCCTAAATAGACCCAACCCATTTATTATATGCTAATAAATTTCTAAAATCCTAAAGGCCCATTTGGCCCATTCATGCAAGGCAAGAGCTGGGACAAATGTTTAGTCCCACATTGCTAGTTGAGTGGAAGTTGGACCAGCTTATAAGGTGAGCTCTCGTACCACTTGGTAAAAAATAAGAAGGAGAAGGAGAGAGTTCCACACACGCGCTACTCCTCCTTGCTCGCCATGACGCGCGCCGCGGGTTGCAGGTTGCGGTTGCGGGAATCTCGCCGAGCCGAGCTTTATTTTGCCACGCATGAATGGTATATAAACAGTCGTACAGAAGTTGAAACGTTTTGCTCGAGTGAACTTTTAGAGCTAAATAAATAAGTGGAGTGGAGGTCCGGGTGTCCACGCTCGCTTTTAAAACTTCCGTTCGTTTCATCTTCACGCTTGCTGTCATCTAACCCTCCGTGTCTATATAAGAGAGGTCGCACCTCCTATCGTACCTGCCGCCACACATCCTTTGCGCCTCAGTTCGAGAGCATGCGCCATTTAGATCTTCCTATCCCATCTTGCGCGTGCACCATGAGCTGGGACGAGGCCTCAAGACCCGCTGCTTGAGGCTGCAGGAGAAGGGCGATAAGGTTTTGGGGGAGCGCTATCGGCGCGACTACTGGCTTTGTCACGGACTCCCTCACGGATAGCGACTGCGGCGACGTCTTCCCCGACAAGGACTTCTTCCCCGACATCAGCACCCTCTTCCTCGACGACATGGCCAACGACGGTTCCAACGTCGGCGTTTCCTCTTCTGCTACTGCCGTGTATATCTTCTTTCTCAATCTTGTTCTGATTGTATCCAAAGTTTTACGCCTTGCAGTTTGTTTGGTTATATGCTTTAATATGTATTCGCTATTTCATATGATTAGTATACTGCCTATTATTCTAAACATGTTTTATCTAGCGTTTATTATGGATAATTCGCTTGGTAAATTGCTCTATTATTCAACAATCCAAAAACCTTATTTCAGGCAATTTTCCCCAAGTGGCTTTGTTGCTTCTATGAAACCACCTGTGTTCGAAGGTGTGAATTACAAACGATGGCATGCGAGAGCAGTGCTCTGGTTTCAGACCTGAGGGAGAACTTAATCCCGCTCAGAAAGAGCCGTTCCAAAAACTTGATACCACTTTCAAGGCTGCTTTGATCAACATTCTTGCGACAATATTGTCGATTCATATCTGTCATTTATCAATGGCAAGGATATGTGGGATGCGCTCGAGAGAAAATTTGGAGTTTCCGATGCTGGCAGTGAACTGTATGTCATGGAACAATTCTATGACTATAAGATGGTTGATGACCGCCCCATTGTGGAGCAGGCTCATGAGATACAGTCACTTGCCAGGGAGCTTGAGCACTTCACTTGTGTGTTACCGGACAAGTTTGTTGCCGGAGGCATTATTGCCAAACTTCCCCAGTCATGGAGGAATTTTGCTACTTCTCTAAAGGACAAGAGACAAAAGTTCTCCGTGACGGATCTCATTGGGACTCTTGATGTGGAAGAGAAGGCAAGAGCAAAAGACACACGTGCTCGAGGTATCGAGGGAGGTTCTAATGCCAATCTGGTACAGAAAAGGAACTTCCAGCCTCATAAGTTCAAGAACAAAGGCAAGTTTGACGGCAAAGGAAAGTTCGATGGAAAGAACAAGGCCTCACAGTCTACCAGCTTTAAGAAGAAGACTGATAAGAGGAAAGGTGCTTGTCATGTGGGCGGTGATCCTGATCATTGGGCTCCTGCTTGTCCCAACCGTTTTGACAAGCGCCAACATGGGAAGGGCAGGAAGACTGTTGTCATGGGCGACGTTGAGATGAAAAATGTTGGGTATAGTATATTACCTATTGTTCTTTCATTATGTCATTCTCCTGATTGGTGGATTGACACAGGCGCTAATGTACATGTCTGTTCTGATATTTCTATGTTTTCTTCATATCAGGTCAGAGGGACTCAAACCGTGCTGATGGGAAACGGCTTGCATGCTTCTGTTCATGATGTTGGTACGGTCGATCTGAAGTTCACTTCGGGAAAGACCGTGCGCCTGAAGAACGTGCATCATGTTCCCTCAATAAATAAAAATCTTGTTAGCGGATCTCTTCTATGTCGAGATGGTTACAAGATTGTATTCGAGTCCAATAAATTTGTAATTTCGAAGTATAGAACCTTTGTTGATAAAGGCTATGAGTGCGGAGGCTTGTTCCGCTTATCTCTGTCAGACATTTGTAATAAAGTTGTTAATCATATTTACACGAATTTTGAATCAAATGTCTGGCACTCTCGTCTTTGTCATATTAATTTTGGTTGTATGATGCGGCTAGCCAAAATGAATTTAATCCCTGATTTCACAACTGTTAAGGGATCTAAGTGCTAAGTTTGCGTGCAAGCTAAACAACCTCGCAAGTCACATACGACTGTAGAAGTGAGAAATTTAACACCACTAGAACTCATACATTCTGATCTTTGTGAGATGAATGGTGTGTTGACAAAAGGTGGAAAGAAATATTTCATAACTTTGATCGATAACTCTACGAGATATTGTCATGTGTATCTTCTGAAATCAAAATATGAGGCTTTGAGTTTCTTCAAAATCTATAAAACCGAGACAGAAAATCAACTTGATCGAAAGATTAAGATGCTTAGGTATGATGGTGGTGGAGAGTATTTTTCCAACAAGTTTGATTTCTGTTGTGCGGAACATGACATAATTCATGAGAGGACGCCTCCCTACTCACCCCGGTCAAATGGAGTAGCCGAAAGAAAGAACCGTACTCTAACAGATTTGGGCCATGTTAGATACATCGGGTCTCTCTAAGGAATGGTGGGGGGAGGCACTATTGACCGCGTGTCATGTACTAAACCGAGTTCCCACAAAGAACAAAGAAATTACTCCATTCGAAGAATGGGAGAAGAAAAGATTAAAACTCTCTTACTTACGTACTTGAGGTTGTTTGGCAAAGGTTAATGTACCAATCCCCAAGAAGCGCAAGCTTGGACCAAAAACCATTGATTGTGTTTTTCTGGGCTATGCTTTTCATAGCATTGGTTATGTATTCTTGATAGTAAAATCTGAAGTGCTTGACATTCATGTCGAAACAATCATGGAGTCAACTAATGCGACTTTCTTTGAGGATATCTTTCCAATGAAGGATAAACCTAACTCATCAAATCCGGAGATACCTAGTTCATCTAATCAGGAATTTGCTACATTCTCTGAACCTACCATTCCAATTGAACACTCTGAAATTCCTAAGGAGGAGGATAATGAAATTTCTAAAAGGAGCAAGAGACAGAGGACTGCAAAGTCCTTTGGTGATGATTTCATTGTGTACCTTGTGGATGACACTTCCACTTCCATTTTAGAAGCATATGCATCTCCTGATGTTGACTACTGGAAGGAAGCCGTCCATAGTGAGATGAATTCCATCTTAGCTAATGGAACATGGGAGATCACTGATCGCCCTTATGGGTGAAAACCTGTAGGGTGCAAGTGGGTGTTTAAGAAAAAGCTTCGACCTGATGGTACTATTGAGAAGTACAAGGCACGTCTTGTGGCCAAGGGATATACTCAAAAGGAAGGTGAAGACTTCTTTGACACTTACTCACCTGTTGCCAAATTGACCACCATTCGAGTATTACCCTCATTGGCTGCCTCTCATGGTCTTCTCGTTCATCAAATGGACGTTAAGACAAGTTTCCTTAATGGAGAGTTGAATGAGGAAATTTACATGGATCAGCCAGATGGCTTTGTGGTAAATGGTCAAGAAGGAAAGGTGTGCAAGTTGTTGAAGTCTTTATATGGTCTAAAACAAGCCCCTAAGCAGTGGCATGAGAAGTTCGAAAGAACTTTAACTGCTGCAGGATTTTTTGTAAATAAAGCTGATAAATGTGTGTACCATCGCCATGATGGGGGTGAGGGAGTCATCCTTTGTTTGTATGTTGATGACATACTGATTTTCGGAACCAACCTTAATGCAATTAAGGAGGTCAAAGATTTCTTATCTCGTTCCTTTGAGATGAAGGATCTGGGAGTAGCTGATGTCATCCTGAACATCAAGCTATTGAGAGATGATGATGGTGGGATTACATTGCTTCAGTCCCACTATGTGGAAAAGATCTTGAGTCGTTTCGGGTATAGCGACTTCAAGTTTTCTCCTACACCGTATGATCCTAGTGTGTTGCTTCAAAAGAATCGAGGAAATGCTAGAGACCAACTGAGATACTCTCAAATTATTGGCTCGCTTATATATTTAGCTAGTGCCACGAGGCCTAACATCGCCTTTGCTGTAAGCAAATTCAGTCGATTTGTTTCAAATCTAGGAGATGATCACTGGCATGCTCTTGAGAGAGTTATGCGATATCTAAAAGGCACTACGAGCTATGGCAAACACTATACCGGGTATCCGAGGGTACTAGAGGGTTATAGTGATTCAAATTGGATATCTGATGCTGACGAGATAAAGGCCACAAGTGAATATGTATTCACACTTGCTGGTGGCGCTGTTTCTTGGAAGTCTTGCAAGCAGACCATCTTAACGAGGTCAACTATGGAAGCAAAACTCACAGCATTAGACACAACCACTGTTGAAGCAGAGTGGCTTCGTGAACTCTTGATGAACTTCCCTGTGGTTGAAAAACCAATACCCGCAATCCTTATGAACTGCGATAATCAAACTGTGACTTTCAAGGTAAATAGTTCTAAGGATAATATGAAGTCATCAAGACATGTGAAGAGGAGACTGAAATCTGTCAGGAAAATGAGAAACTCTGGAGTTATTGCATTGGATTATATCCAAACATCTAAAAACTTGGCAGATCCCTTCACAAAGGGTCTATCACGCAACGTGATAGAAAATGCATCGAAGGAGATGGGTATGAGACCCACAATTTGAGCTTTCCACAGTGGTAAACCACTATGTGATCGGAGATCCCGTGAATTAGAATTGGGAGACAAGATGTTGGTTAGCTGAGAGGAAAGTATCCCTACTTTAATAAACACCACTACATAAAGATGCAATACTTTCCTATTCTGCACGACAGGTTGATTTATTATCTTAATGTGTTCTAAGTGGCTTATCCAAAGCAAAGATGTCGTCCTGCAGAACATCTTTTGAAGAACACACCTATATGAGTTTGACTGTTAAAACGTCGCAGTCTATGAGAGTAGGTGCTCTCTAATAAACTCATGAAAGGTTATGGAGTATGACCTATAAGCTCCACCCG
Organism: Avena insularis; assembly: GCA_023614405.1. Taxonomy (NCBI): domain Eukaryota; kingdom Viridiplantae; phylum Streptophyta; class Magnoliopsida; order Poales; family Poaceae; genus Avena; species Avena insularis. Next base: position 475,093,873 of record CM042697.1, read on the forward strand.
TGGGGAAGTCCCACGGTAGCCTAGTATCGGTCAAGACTTTTTGTGAAGCTAGGTTCGCAGGAAACTTGCAGTTCGAAGCATAGTCCACTGTACAAGTTGCAGCCTAGTATAACATAAAGCTCTAGGTGGAAGTTCAACTTAACAGTCTCCACTACAGTACCGATATATAAACAATGTTTTGAAACCAAAGGCAAACTTCATGTGTCTCTGGGATCTGGTGGGGGATTGTTGGAATTTTTGCCTAAATAGGCCCAGCCCATTTATTATATGCCAATTAATTCCTAAAATCCTAGAGGCCCATTTGGCCCATTCATGCAAGGCAAGAGCTGGGACAAATGTTTAGTCCCACATTGCTAGTTGAGTGGAAGTTGGACCAGCTTATAAGGTGAGCTCTCCTACCACTTGGTAAAAAGAATGAGAAGGAGAAGGAGAGAGTTCCACACGCGCCTCTCCTCCTCCTCGCTCGCCTCGCCACGCCTCGCCTCGTCACGACGCGCGCGTGCGCCGCGGGTTGCGGGAATCTCGCCGAGCCGAGCTTTATTTTGTCACGCATGAATGGTAGTGGACTTTTAGAGCTAAATAAATACAAACTGAGTGGAGGTTGTCCGGTACGCTGCCGCCCAACTTCTCGCGCCTCCTCTCAGACACACTGCCACATATCCTTTGCGCCTCCAGTTCCAGAGCACTGCGCTACTTAGATCTTCCCCATTCCGTCTTGCGGCGTGCACCGCGAGCTGGGACAGTAGGCCTCCGAGACCTCGCTGCTTCGAGTCCTGTACGGGAGAAGGGTGATAAGGTTTTTGGGAAGCGCTATCGGCGCGACTACTGGCTTCGTCACGGACTCCCTCACGGATAGCGGCTGCGGCGACGTCTTCCCCGACATCAGCACCCTCTTCCTCGACGACATGGCCAACGACGGTTCCAACGTCGGCGGTTCCTCTTCTGCTACTGCCGTGTATATCTTCTTTCTCAATCTTGTTCTGATCGTATCCAAAGTTTTACGCCTTGCAGTTTGTTTGGTTATATGCTTTAATATGTATTCGCTATTTCACATGATTAGTATATTTCCTATTATTCTAATCATGTTTTATCTAGCGTTTATTATGGATAATTCGCTTGATAAATTGCTCTATTATTCAACAGATAGATCCGATTCGGTGGTGTTTGAGGAGCTCCTTAGGGTAAAATCAACAAATGATCATAAAGAACTTATTTTGATTGGTGCTTGGTGCATCTGGTGGCAACGTGAGGAATTTTTGAAAGGAGAGAACATTGCCCCACCGAAGAGAGACTCCTTCTCTATTCAAGCCTTGGCTGCAAATTATCTAGGCGCCCAATCACACTCGGAACACAAGGAGATTGCTTGGAGTAAGCAATCGTCGGGTCTGGGTCTGGGTCTATGCCTCGACGCAACTTCAGCAGAGGCATATGCTCTTAAGAACGGTTTGCTACTGATCAAACAGATTGGATGCTCTCCGATTTCTTTTGAATCTGATTCCCTGGAGCTTGTCCATGCTTTTACTGGAGTCAATGAAATCTGGAGCCCTTACACTGCTATTCTTACAGACTGCTTTGATGTCGTTGGCAGGATTGGACCAATCACTATAAGTCATTGTTTTAGGAAAGCAAATATGTTTGCTCATACTATAGCTAGACATTATTTTGATTTTAGTCTTTCAATTTTCTAGGGCTGAGATCCCCCTAGTTTTATATCCCAACATGTAATAAACGATATATCCCTATTCAAAGTGAAATAAAGATCACAGCAGAGCAGATCCCTAAAAAAAGCCTCTATATGTGAGCTATAGATTATTATATTGATTTTTCTGAAGAAATATATTTATTTTTAGATTATTACATTGACTTTTTTTGAAGAAATATATTTTATGAGCAATTTTAGAGTTATGTGATACGTGTGAGCTATTATTTTAGATGGCCACATGGATATGGTGCACAAGAGTAAAATGACCGGTGTTTTCTCCACATTTGTGATACAACATGGGGATCGCCGAGGAGTTTATCAACATGTTTTACTCGGTAATAGAGTCCCTCGCGAGTCACTATTACACATTTAAAGTTCGTGCTATATGATTTTCACTATTGCATGGTACAAAAGACATGTTAATCAAGAACTGGATTCATTGACGTATGGATTTAAACATGTGAAACATATGTGAATTGTTTATTTGATTTATTGTGTTGCCATGGGTTATGTGATAGTCTTTATAATACATGAATAGTACCGCACGACAAGCTTGGCATAAAAAAGTGACGCTCTTGCGTGCCACCTATACCACTGTACAATTATATGTCATAATGTGGTTTGTCACAATGCACAGTTATTCGCCCCTTGATAGGCGCTGAGAAAGCTCATCCGCCCGCTAAAAAACTTTGGAGCCTAATATAGCAGGAACGTATGCGTGGATGTGCCCAGTGCGATTCAAGCGAAAAATTGCTAGCTAATATTCTGTTGTGGCCCGACAATTTTGCCACGTGGCAGATAAAAATAGTAGTAGCCATCTACTGTATAGTGCAAAACCTAACGGCATAGGGCGTTCTCGAAAGACTAAAATTCTAACACTCACTCAATAAAATTTCCAACTTTTGCAGATACTTTTATCTTGTTCAATCCAAAAAAAACATGCCACCCATGGGAATACCGTGTACTCTCTTTGGATAAGGAGAGTGATGTGTTGATCCGAAGAAAAATGGTTTGATTTCTAGCCACTTTTCGAAGGTAAGCATTGATCCATAACCATCAATCTGTCTAGTCAACATTTACATATAGAGAAGAAGTCCGGTAGAACCCTGTTACCATTACAACTGCGAAAGTGAGAGCAAACACCATATGACGACGGGTTTCCAACTTCTAACCACCATGGAATGATTGCTAAAGGAAAAAATGCATATAGAATGTTATGCAAATCCTTGTACAAGTATGCAAGTGGGATCGGATCCTACAAGGATGATCTTAAAAAACTCTTTCTACAATCCATTAGTAGGAAAGACATAGATTAAAGTGTCATGGTTCACTGAATTATGCAAGAATTAACTAAAGCACCCAAACAAGGATTGGAATAGAGGGAAAGGGCTTGTACAAGACTTATTTTCATGATATCTAACAGCTTGCATGAAATCTTACGAAATTAGAGTGCACAAAAAAAAGATTGAGAAATTTAGTAGTGTCTCTTCCTTTTCTCAAGGGACTATCTTTTTATTGTATTATAAGATCACAAGATTCATGCAAAATGATAATCCCTTAGAGCATCTCTAATCGAACTCCTAAAAACCTTTATATGAGTATTTTTTTTGTTTAGGCATCTAAACCGCAGCTAGCCGAAGTCAATGAGCATTTTTTTAGGAACCGGCCTCTCCGAATCTCAAAGATAGGAGTCCACGACCACGACTCCTAAAACTTTCCCCTCCCCACACGCGCTCGCGATGGTCCAATGCCGCCATCACCGCCCTCCCTGACTCGCCGTCGGCACTGTTCCTGCTGGACTGCAAAGGCCGGGTCCTCGTCTAGCGCGATTTTCGTAGCTGTGTCATAGCGTAGTCAATGTATGAATGACTGGCTAATCTTCACAGCGCAACATTAAACATTGTAGCATCTGATTTTGTTCATGTATAGCGCATAACAATTGTTCAACGGAATGTCTAAGCCAAATACAAGTTTTAGGGACTTAAATTTAGGAGTTCACTTAGAAACCACTTCCTTTAGAGGTGGAAATAATAAAAGTTAAGGGATAGAGAGTTTTTTGCTTATCTAAATTATATGAGTTCCGTTAGAGATGCTCTTAGGGTGAAACCACCAACACTATTAACACCATTAATAATGCACACAAGTTGGTCGACGTTTCAGAAGAGCCTTGCGATTTTGCGCGTCCAAGATCTTTCAAAGGGAAGATTTTTTTAAACGAAATCAAATCTAGCTGAACATGACAATGAGTGGTTGAACCAGTAATAAGCACATAACCGATGATGCTGAGGAAAATTGAAATTACATCAAAGGCTGTACAATATCAAAAATCCGGGCACTATGCAGCCTGTAGAGACCAAACCTCGTTGAATCGCCACAATAGGTAAAGGCTGGGGCACACAATGGGCTTTTCACGGAAAAAACAAAAAAAATGCTACCCTCTCCGATCCAAAATAAGTGCCAGAGATTTGGTATAAACTTTGTACAAAAACATCACTAAATCACCGGCAGGTATTATGGACCAGAGACAGTAGTATCTTTTACATGTTCCTTCCTTATTAAAAGAAAGAAGCACACTGATTGAAAGCAAATATTGCCCAAAATATATTATTCTACAGAAAAAACCTAGTACTACCCATTTGGTTAGATTCATTATAAGGAAAACATTCCCATAAATCCATCCAGCTGTGCCTTGAAGACTCTTTTGCCTCTTGGCATCTCCCATTCCACTTCCAGAGAGAGAATGCCTTGAAGGTGGGAGGCAGAGCCGTGTCCCCAGCAGCAACAAACAAATCTCCCCCTGCTGCATGTACGCATAGGCATAGGCCGAGGAGCCCAAGAGCAGAGCAAGCAGAGACAACACGCCAGCCAGTCTCCTCACTTCCCCAACCATTCCCGCGACCCGTCCGGTGGTGTGGGTTGACTGACTCCCGGGCCCCGCCCCTCCCGTCCCCCACACGCCAGCGACCGCGGCCGGGGCTCCCCGAGCGAGTGGAGGCGCCGCCGCGGCAGCTGGTTCCCCTTCCGGCTCCGGCAGTGGAGTGGATTGGTGCGGCCGCGGGGTCGCGACCCGCCCGGTCGGTCTGTCAGACTCGGTCGCGACGCGAGCGCTGGGTTCGGGTTCGGGTCCGGGCCCGGGTCGGGTTGGGCGCGGATGGTCGGTGGCGGCGGCGGGGGTGCTGGCCGGGCGCGCAACCCTAACCTGCTCCTGCTTACAACAACCCTAGGCCTCCTCGCGCCCGGGGGGTATATTAGATGCCGGGGCCCGGACTCGGCGGCGGCACGGGCGCGGAAGGACTGGGGCTCGATTTCTACCCGGTGATCCAGGCGGCGCTCGTCGGCTTCCTGCTCTTCACGCTAGTCGTCACCGCCCTGCGCCGCGCCGCCTCCCGCTACTTCGTCGTCGACGCCTCGGGGTTCGCGGCCGCCTACGAGGACCACCACCTCCTCCACGACCACCCCGAGTACGCGATGCCGCCCCAGGAGGGGAGCCAGCAGCAGCAGCAGCAGCCCGTGTCGCCGGGGCAGGCGGCTGGGCCCTGCGCCCAGTGCGGCGTCGCCGGCACCAAGAAGTGCTCCGGGTGCAAGCGTATGCGATACTGGTGCGCCCCCCGTCCCCCTCCTCTGCTTCGTCCCCCTTCGTCTTCCTGGTTGCTCGGTATAGTCTAGCGATTGCGCGTGATCTTCCATTCTTCCCAAGTTCCTGCGGAATCTTGTCGGTTCTGCTGTGTAATTCGGTGGGTAACGCGGGCAATTCTGCCAAGATCATTCACGCTTCTTGGCCTTAACCCAGGTGTCCATTACTGTGATTTTCCTCTTGTTTCTTGGATGCCTGGGTATGATTAGTGATGTTTCTAGTGGTTCATCAAGGTTTAAAAAGCACTTGAGGGAAACCTCTCTGCTCGTGTGAGGTTATTGAGTGCTGATCCTCTGCAGTTTGGTGCTCTCATTAGGGAGGGGTGCTTACAAGGGATATATGCGGAGAGCAGGCAGTATGTGTCTTCTTTCAGGCTCCTCGTCGTGCTATAGTTGTGTGATTTGTCTGTTGTTCGTCCATAACAGAAAATTCAGATTATTGCTTGTTGTTTGCTGGCCTGGAGAGCAGCTTTAACGTCTCATCAACTGAGTGGACATGTGTTGTGCTCTCGAGGAGAAATCATGGCTATTCTGTCCTTCTGTCAAGTGCTAGGGCCTTCAAGGTAGGAGATAGTTATCAGTTAGCTCGCGCAGACGCATGTGAAAACAGTGGGTGGGAAGTCTTCGATGTTCAGCAAATTGGCCGTTTAACAGTATCAATTTCATGCCATCCAAATCCAGATGGCATCTGAGGCTCACCCAGACACATATTTTCTCAACAGTAATACAACAGATGCTTAATTAGTCTCCTGATTCTGTTTGGAAAAGGGACTAGTATATTAGAATTGCTTAACACAAGCTCAGCACAAGGAGGGAAGTCGTAAAATTCTTGCAGAACAATCACATTTTTATATTTTCTTGATTCTCTCGATTTGTATTGAAGGGCAACACTTACGCCTTTTTCATGTACTTTCCTTTTTTTTTGGTTTGAATAGTATGAATGAGAAATAATTTGTTCTCACCAAGCTTGTTTATGATACTGCTACCTCTTCTTCTAGAAGAAAAAAAAGATGATATTATGCGTTTTGATATGAGTATAATCGGTTGATGTGATGAGTGTTAGCACAAGACGATGGGAACTTATAACTATTAATGTCAAGAGGTTCTTCTCAGTTTTCTTGCAGTTTATGGATTTATCAAGTGTCTGCCTATCTATTAGCATGTAACAGATGCTGCTCTTATGAGCTTCTCTTATTTAGATGCTGGTAATTTCTGCACATCAAACAGTTCCGAACCACAAGTTTGTTTACGAGGTCATATGCCTGGTTTAATTGTAACAACGGTGGAGTTCATGTTGAATATATTTGTGGTCATTTTTTCATGCTTGGTAATTCTCGCTCATAGGGAAGTTATAACTTTTAATCTGTCAATATGCTGCTATACCCTTGGTGTTGGTTATTATAATATATAAATTGAATAGACTCATGAACAACAGCTGTCTTACATCTATGCTCTTATCTAGTTCTGGAGAATGCCAGTCAAAGCATTGGCAATCTGATCACAGATTCAAGTGCAAACAAATGAAATTGCTGGATACTGTTGACAAGTCAACCTGTGGAGTCGAGGCCAACAATAAGAAGTCTTCTGCCTTTGGCCGGATCTCATTAGTGCCTGGGCATCGAAAATTAAACAAGGTGTGCAAATATACTCTTTTACCCAGAATTTTGAATGCAGAGCGATGAAACAAATTTTCACTCATCTTCTGTACACAGGTTATCTTTCCTTATGACGAATTTTTAGAGCTATACAATTGGAATGATAGGAATTACGATTCTTCATTACCTCGTGGACTTGTGAATTGTGGCAACAGGTATGTTGGAATAGTGCCATCCTTTGCTTTAAACACACTTCCTTATATTCATCTGGTTGTTCCTGTTTCTTTTGTGCAGTTGCTTCGCCAATGTGGTTTTACAGTGTCTATCACACACGAGGCCACTTGTGGCCTATCTTTTAGGAAAGGACCATATTAGGCAGTGTAAGTGATGGTGTATGATTATTATGTACTAACATCTGGCTTATGCTTAAGAGTTCTCCACATCTCAACATTTCAGGTTCTATAAGACATGAAAGTTGGTGTTTCTTATGTGAGCTGCAGTCTCATATTGAAAGAGCGGTTGATAACATGCACCCATTTGCTCCCATGAACATTCTTTCTCATTTACCAAATATTGGTGGCAACCTTGGGATTGGTAGACAGGAAGATGCTCATGAATTCATGAGGTGAATTACTTTCTGTGCTTGCATGTCGGTTTTGCTTACTCTCTCTTGGATCGTCTTGAATTCTGTATGATGCATTTTGTATTTATAGGTTTGCAATAGATAAGATGCAATCAGCTTGTCTTGATGAATTTGGAGGTGAGAAGGTTGTCGATCTTAGCACCCAGGAGACAACTGTTATTCAGCACATTTTTGGCGGCCGTCTGCAGTCTCAGGTCTCTTGTGTTTCCACATTTAATTTAATGTAATATTTTAATTTGCAATCAATGAGTAAACCTGTCTGTTTGCTCTGTTTATAATCAGTTCTATATTCTTAAGGGATCTTCTGTCTTTAAATATGCATATGTTACAATTATATCAAATGCATCTTAGGGTGCCTAACATAAATGACACATGCAGGTTCAGTGCACTGCATGTGGAGTGGTCTCAAATCGCTATGAGAATATGATGGACTTGACAGTTGAAATTCATGGTGATGCTGAATCCTTGGAAGAGTGCTTAGATCAGTTCACTGCTGTGGAGTGGCTTGATGGGGATAACAAGTACAAATGTGATGGGTAAGTCCCATTTATTGCATCTGTACACTTCTACTATTTAGCCACAAATTTACAGTGCCATATTTTCATATATTGACACTTTGTTATTTAGTTTGGGCATATCAACCTGAAACCAGCTTGCTCTTATAAACTATCTGTACAATAATGATCTCCCCTTGTTCTTTTGAAGTCTCTTCCAAAATACATAAAGTGACATTACTTTTAACTGGCTGAATACCCATGCGTTGCCACGGAACAAGATACAAATGTTTTGGCGATATTACTCAAAAAATTGTTGTATCCGAGTTTCGCGTTACACGAAGTTGTTCCCGTTACGACTTTGTCATCGACCGACTCAACACCTAGATCGCCAATGCCTCTTCTAACATGCATTGCTTGAATATGAAATGATACCGTTACTTCAGAAACATAATACAACTATGTATTAAATAACTGAGAGTTGCTTGTACTATTATATTTCGGGTATTGCAATGTTTCATTTTTCAAATCAACTTGCTTAATATTTAAGCATATCTTTTCAGCATAGTTAAATGCATACATCTGAATGTTGTTCTTTTAAAGAATCATCAGTGCAAACATTTGAGCTCGTCTTGCCCCACGCTCTATTCTTGAAGAAGCCGGTCCAAATTTGTTAACCACGTATTCTGGACAAAACCAAAGTCCCTGGGGCATGTACGCTTCGTTCAGACCAATATAACTTGAGTGGTACTCCCATGGGCAGGCATCACATAGCACACCAAAGTCCCGTCCATTCCACATACTTGGCAATCATCACTGTTGCCATCATGAAAAGCATTCGTTAAAATAGCTCCTAGGTTTGTAATATCTCACACACAGAAGCTTTTGAGTGACAAAATGAAAAGAGTCCGCCTCATTTTCCATTTCCTCACTGTAACCTTCCTGAGAAGCTGGCCAAGTCAACACATCTAGCCACCACCATTAAGCATACGTAGTTTCCAACACATTGAAAGACGCCACTGAGCGGAGCAGCGTGAGAAGCAGAAAAATTAGTGACAGAAGAATCCCCTCCCCCATGTGAAGGCTTCCTTGCAGCACCATGTCCATATATGCCTCTTGCCGTATGGTCGGCATTATGGCCATCTTCAGCTGTCTCGAGCATGGAAGCAGACAATAGTCGCTAGAAATATTCAGAGTACATTACCTGCGACCTGACGATCTGTCCATGCGCTGATGTGCGTCTGGACCGCCGCGACGGGCGTGGGCTTGGTTCCTCCAGTGACCGCTGCAGCAATCTGACGGAGATCGGGGACACCATCGATTGGTAGATCACCAAAATCCGGATGTGAGGGCCTGGCCTCCTCGCTCCCTTTTACTCTTGAGCCCACTCTTCTCGTTGCGGCAGTGTGCTGGGTTGCGTGCCCTCTCTTCTCGTCGGGGGTTCCAGGGGGACGGGGTAACCGGAGATGCTGGGATGGGTCACCAATCACCGGGGGCGGCGCGTGGCCTTGCGTGAGGAAGATGGCATGGAACTGCAAGGAGATTTTTTGAGCTGGGATTGCGGGTTGATTTGCAGACTGCGTCCGCGCCCCTCCCCATTTGGCTCTCCTCCTTCCCGGCTGAGCCACCATCTCCCCCACCACCGGCCTCCGCCCTCGCCCAGACCTAAGCGGCTCTGTAGTAAGCCGACCATCTCCTCGCTGCTGCCGATCCGCGGAGATTGGCCGCCGCTGCTGCCGACCCCGGAGGTCCGGCCACAACCCAGGCGATGCCTCTCCTCTGCGCACGTCGCAACCAAGGGGATCGACTGGATAGGGTTGAGGTGGTAAGCTAGGCAGTGGAGAAGGAACCATCTAGTCTTTCACTTTGCGGTGGCAGTACGAGTAATATATCCGAACAAGGGGCAAAATTGACCAAAAGAAGGCAGACGGAAAGCGACGAACAAACGGCTAGACAGTTAATAGTATAGATAGATAATTCTAAATAAGCAGGATATGTTTAAACTTAGCCTGATTGTCATCTCATGTGAATCTGTGTGAGTTGGTGATTATATTCTTAGTATATACTTCTAAATTTTGAATAAGAGTTGATTTAAAGCTGAATATGATAACTATCTGGAATCATTATCGATGGACAGTCAAAATCTGAATCAGATGACATTTTTCTAACCTATTGGTTGCTATTGTGCAGATGCAGCGACTATGTCAAAGCACGGAAGCGTCTTACAGTTCATCAAGCTCCAAATATACTCACTATTACTCTCAAAAGATTCCAGGTTAGGACATCAGCTTGTTGAACTATATCAGTGCTCTTGTATCATGAAAGCCGCTCTTAACATACTTTCTTGTGCTTGTCAGAGTGGTAGATTTGGAAAACTGAACAAGAAAGTTACATTTCCAATGAAGTTGGATCTAACACCATACATGAGTATCACTGATGGAACTGACCAGTACAATCTATATGCTGTCGTGGTTCATCTGGATATGCTGAACGCTTCCTTTTTTGGGCATTATATATGCTACATAAAAAATCGTCGAGGAAATTGGCTTAAACTTGATGACTGCAAGGTACATGTGCTTCTGTATTATGACCATGCAAGTATTTGGTGTCCCAATGGCAGATGATAAATTTCTTACTGCCATTTGTAGGTTCTGTTTGTCGATGAGAAGGAAGTACATGCTCAAGGTGCTTATATGCTTCTATATAGCAGGTAATTGTTATGCGTGTTCTCAATTATGGCATCAATATCTGTTGGTAGGGGAGAATCCACATGCTTACCAACATCCAAGTCTATTTTTCTATTGCTACTTTATAGCTGGAGTGTCTACTCTGAGAAATATGTGACCACTTTCTTTTTTTATCTCCAACAAGATATAACTAATAGCAGATGGTCGAATTCATATTGACTTATATGCAAAAGAAAGACTTTTCATATATACATGCCTTCATATTGCTCTGTTGTCTCGTATGGTTTCACCATTTTAGGATAATAGCTGCAGATGGAACTTCCCTCGCCATCTAACATTCTCTCTTACTTTATTCGTCTCATCTAAATTACTCCTGTTTATTCCACTTTTCTCATAAATTTAACTAGTATTACTTGTCTGTGACTGGTAGAAATACGCTAAAACGTTCTGAACTTGTCTTAGTTTCTTACTTTAGTTGTGCTAAATTGTTTCTCCATTTAATCCACTTCTTGCTCACAAATCTAACTAGTATAACTTGTTTGAGAACTATGCTAAAATGAACTGGACATGTGGTCTGACAAGCCTTCCTTTACCCTTTATGGCTCTTCAGGGGAACAGCTCGTCCTGGACCACTTCTTGCAGTCAAAGAACCAATAAAACAGGAGAAACAATGTGAAGTGCCTCCTTCAAATGGAGAAAATCATTTGATACCAGAGGATGTGCCAGTAAAATGTGAATCATTTTTCAAGCCTTCAGAAGATATACTAGCGGATTCTGAATCCAGCAATGTATCTGTGCACGAAATGGATGCCCTCGGCCAGGTGTCAGACTTGGATTTGCATATAGACATTGAGAGAGATAAATTAATTGTGAATGAAAATCTACATCAGCCAGTTTCATCGTCATTGCATGTTCTTAAAGAAGATACCAGTGACCCATGTTCTCTGTTAGAAGGCAGTACTACCATGAGATCATCGTCAAATCTACATCAGCCAGTTTCATCGTCATTGCATGTTCTTAAAGAAGATACCAGTGACCCATGTTCTCTGTTAGAAGGCAGTACTACCATGAGATCTGACCAATTGGGCAATTCTGCATGTGAATCATCTCCAGTTAATTCCTCTGCAGAGGAATGTGAGGTACCTGCCCCATCTATTGATTCAGTTGACTACATGGATATTGATACTGAAGCTGGAAGAGAAGTTGATAGCCAGAATGTGCAACAACAAGCTGTCTCAGGTGATTCAGTTCGAGTGATGGGCATTAAAACATCAGCTCCAATATCTGAGAGTTGTATTATGGCAGGGAAACCAAAACCACTATTTTCTCTTGGTTTCCTTGACAAACCCTCAAGAAAGAAGTCTCTCTTGGAAGAGAGTCAAAATCGGCTTGACATGGATGTTTCCTCCCAAAAAGTAAATGGTCATTGGAATGAACATCTCAGCAGGTCAGAGCAAGGAGTTATTGCCAACTCCTCAGGTGGCCAGACATCCTATGCGAATGGAAGTGTCCATAGTAATGGAGATATATTTGTGAATTCTAGCAACGGAATTCTTGCCAATGGTGATACACAATTTGCCAATCACTGCTTGGATGCATCAAAGAGAGATGTACCTTCGTTTCGTGGTTTTAATCCAAGGCCTCATACGTCACCATCAAGCAGCAACATAAATCGGAACAATACAAGTAATGGCAAAGGGGACATGTCATTCTTATCACGGGGTTTCCTTGAAAGGCCTCGTTCTAGAGAGAAAGCAGTCAAAGACAATGATGGGTTGCCATTTAGTAATCGAAATGGCAAACCATCACCATCCTCTATGAATGGCAGCAGCATATCAAATACTAATTCTTCACCTCAAAGCAGCCAAGGTGGCATGGGGATGTCTCCTGGATTCCTTACAAAACGTTGCAGGGAGTCAGCAGGCATGGGTGCCAGTGCAAGCTGTATGGGTGTCCCGCAAGCTAGTAACATTTCCAAGGAGCAAGAACATGTTGGTTCTGCAGCATTGCCAGACCAGATACAGGAAAGGTGGAGCTCCGATTGCACAACTAGTGGCATTGCGCCGCAACATAGAGCAGCTTTTGCTGATAATGTGAATGGTCACCGTGATGAAAACGGGCATTCAGTTCTGGGCACCAAAGATGCCATCTATGGTGAAGAAAATGGTAGTAATGGAACTCTTCATGTGGACGGTAGCAGTTGCCAAATGGATGACTATGTGAATGGTCACTCTGATGAAAACGGGCATGCAGTTCTGGGCACCAAAAATGTCTTGTTTGTAGAGGAAAATGGAAGCAATGGAGCTCTTGATGCAAGCAGTTGCCAAATAGATGGTGTTCCTGTCACGTTGGTCTCTGAGAATGGCATGGGATCAGAAGACGGTGACCACGTCGTCAAGTCCACACGTTCCCCACCTGTACATGACGGTATTCGACGAAGATTAACCAGCTCAAAATATTTTGATGCCCAATGAAAGCTGAAGATACATACTGATGAGCTATGAGTAAGGAAGTAGTAGAATAATTCTGGTTCTGTTGCTGGTTGGCTGATTGGATAGATTACTTGTTGCAATTGCAAAAATTGATGATACAGTAGTAGTTTTGCCTCTCATTTTTTCTCTCTCCCACGTGGCTCCCACTTGTCAGAGGGGTGGAGGTGCGTTTCTGGGCTTCCACACAATTTGCAGGAGCTCAGATGCTCCCCTGTCGCCATGTTTCTTCTGTTGTCACTAGGTACATAGCACTAGCAGAGTGTAGGCTTACCTTTTTTTTTTTTTTCGTTTCTGCACTGTAAGCTGAATAAACACGAACTGCTGACTTGCTTGAAGCTGAATCAATCAATTGTAGATGTAAGAGGAAATGTTCTGATTGCGTTCTTCAGTTCAGTTTGTTTATTCGTTTTCTGTCAGTGCGTGTTATATTTTACTCCCTCTTTAAAATATAAAATGTTTTAGCTTTGTGTAGCAAATGTATCTAGACTATTTCTAGTAGTTAGGTTCACTCAGATTTGTAGTGAATCTACACACTAAAATAAGTCTAGATACATATTTTCACAAACCTAAAACATCTTATATTTTAAAACGGAGGTAGTTGATCTTTACAATGTGGTGGTTCATTTTCTGTTAGTAGCAAGTACTCTGTAGTTTCTAAATGTTGGATTTAATACTCTCCAGTCCATATCAATGTTCTCAATTTTGTCTAGATACACATATATTAGTCTAAATACATAAGATTCATATATATCTAGCAAATATGGATCGGAGGAAGTATGAAGAATTGCGGTAATCGCTTTACAGCACTACTGTATGTACAACACTACTGTATGTACACAGTATACATACTACAGCACTACTTTTTTTTGAGCGGGCATACTACAGCGCTACTGTATGTACACTGTATACATACATTCATTTAGGCCTTGTTTTGTAGCCTGGTTTTATAGTGTTTTCCAGAATATTTGCCGGGCCACCCCAAGAACGCTGAAAATCCAAGCTAGGCTGTTTTGTAGTCTGAGTTTGGATGGGCTCAGCCCCAAATATGCCGGCCAAAACATTTAATTAGGCCCGTAAACTAAAATGCTATCCTCTCCTTGCTTTTTGGAAACTCCCTCTGTACCCTCGCACCCAGAGTCACCCGATCCCTAGGGGATTAACCCAAGTAATCCGCTAGAAAACACATTTCTTGGTGTTTCCGGATATACACGAATATTTATCCGGATATACACGAATATTTATTTTTTAATTCTGTAACATTCTAAAAATGTGTTTATAAACAAATAGGTTAATATGCAACAGTGTGCCAAATTAAATTTCCGTTCATTTTGTGTCTATCAGGTTCGCGTCTTAAGGCCTTGTTTTGTTCCAAAGATGAAGACCAGCAGATATACAAGTGACGAAAATACCAAGAAAGTGACGTAGTGGACTAGATCCTTCATGGAAAACTCACGGCTGAGAGTGGAAGTGATTTTGGTTAGAAGAGTGGTGGCAGAGGTGGTTAAGATTATGTCATCAACATAGAGAAGAAGATAGGCAATATCAGTACCATGATGAAGAATGAAAAGCGAGGCATCGGATTTGGACCCAACAAAGCCAATGGAACGAGCAAAGGAGAAAAAACGTTGGAACCATGCACATGGTGCTTGTTTAAGACCAGAGAGATTTGAGAAGACGGAAGACATGTGTCAGATGTTTAGGATCAACAAATCCGAAGAGTTGTTGACTATAGACAACCTCATCAAGATAACCATGAAGAAATGCGTTTTTAACATCAAGTTGGTGAATAGGAAAACTATGGGTGACAGAGAGAGAAAGAACGACATGAATGGTTGATGGTTTAACAACTAGACTGAAAGTTTCATCATAGACAATGCCGGGTTGCTGGGAAAATCCTTGAACAACCCAGCGAGCCTTATGACGGGAGAGAGAGACATCAGAATTGAATTTATGACGGAAAATCCACTTGTCCCTGATGATATTGGCGCCAGGAGGAGGAGGCATGAGAGTCCAAGTGTGATTAAGGGTTAGAGCATCAAACTCTTCTTGCATAGCCGATGGCAATAAACGTGTCCACTTTTTGTTGGGACTCCAAGTGCAGAGTGTTATAGCAATTTTTTCCCCACAAGGGTCATCAACAAGGTACCGAAATCATCTTTTCCTCCACAAGGTTTATATCGAAATCTCGGAGAATTGGTTATGGAAGGGTATTTATCTTATCCTCTTCAAGCAACCTGTAAAGTAAAATAATTTGTCTTGTGTCCCCAACTCCACCAAGTGGTTGTCAAGCACAAGGTTTCATATTAGTAATATGAAATAAAATATAAAAAAACTAAATAAAAATAGTAAATAAAGTAAAGTAATGCAAACCAGATGATATGAAAGATAGTAGAGTTGCTTTTGGGTTTTTATGAGTGATTGTAAGCAGGGAAAGTATTTTTGTATTTTCAAAATAATAAATTGCATAAATTATAAAGGATAGTAGATGTAATGAAAAGATGTTTCTTATGATAAAAATCGGACCGGGTTTATGAGTTCACTTGTCTACTCTCTTTTTAAGTTGTAGTGATAACAAAATAATTCATCAGTGATAAAGATTCATGGAAATTCTATATGTGCTTGATAAAGGAATTAATATGGGCATCACATTCTAACACAGAGATGGAATATCTCTCTCTTATACTCCTCAAGAAAGGGAAATCTCCATACAATCTTGAATTAAGAACAAATCAGAGTATAGCTTTAAGCAATATTATATGATGTTTGAAATACAAATATGCTGCCTTGATCTAATAAGGTTATCACACTGTCATATGATAACTATAGCACATGATTTCACTTTATCCCTAGTGAGTCAGCAAAAGAAATGTAAAAAACAAAGTAGATCTTGAATATTATTTGTCACAATTCAATCTCTACCACCATGCTACTCCATCTAACACACACTTCTCCCCATATAAGTTCTTGCATACAAGTTGGATCAAAACAAGCAATTAAGAACGGGGTGTATGATATGCATCTATCAAAACATCTTACACAAAATAGATTCCAATCTCAAATATCAAATCATAGGACAAAGATCCACCACATAGGAATTACAAATATGACCATAATCATGTAGGACAACTCATATGATACTAGATCTATGAAGAACAAGAGAGAATAGATCAAGCTACTGCCACAAGCCCATAGCCCGGAGGTGGACTACTCCCTCTTCATCATGGTGATGATGCTGGAGATGTTGGAGAGGGTGGAGATCTCCCCGAAGGTGGCTATGTTAGAGTTTCCCCCTCCAATCTTCGCTGGATCAGACTATGTTTGGTGGTATTTTCGTCTCTGGTGTGCTCTGTCTCGAGGACTCCTCGGGGGTCCTTATATAGGGATTTTTAGGTCAAGAGAATTCTGTGGGTGAAAGAATCGAGGTGATCATACGACCGAGGAGCAAAAAAGCATGGGTGGTACGCCCACCTGGGTTGGGTGCGCCACCTAGGCTCATTTGGGTCTCCTGGCTCTCCAGGTGGGATTCTTGTGCTCTAGATGCTTCTCGTGGATAAATATTAGCATTTCCAAAAGTGCATGTCCATTTGACTTCGTATAGGTCGTGAAACATCAAAAACATTGAGAACAAGGTTTTTCTGCCCTGACGGGTTATAGCCAAAATAAAAGGGATCATTGGTAAATCCCCTAAAATCAATATAAAACATGGATATAATATTATATATGATGCAGATATGTGGGGAAACATGTTAACAAACTACAAAGTTCATGTATGCATTTTACATGCATCAATAGCATGGCGCCAATTGGGGATCACGGAGGGCAGTAAGATAGTTGTGTGGAAGTGGGTAAGAGACGATGGCAGATAGGTTAAGACGGGAACGTGGACCAGGCTTGAGTTTGGTGACTGTACGGGTGCAATGAATGGGTTCTAGAATAGGACTAGGCGAAGGGGAGACGGTTGAGGATGCTGGTGGACTAGGACTGGGCAAGGTAGAATTGGAAGGAGGTGGGTTAGGCGTGGTGGGTGAGGACGGCGAGGAGAGGTTGGGTACTGCCGCGACAGGAAAATGGGCCATGGCTGGCTGCTGTAGCATCGCGGCAGGCGTTTTTGCTACCGTGGCAGGTGGTTTGGCTACTGCGGCGGGCAGGAAGGGTGGTGGCGAATCGAAAAGTTCGGGAGGGGTGGGTGGAGAAGGTGCTTTGACCAGAGCATAGGGAAAGGTGTTTTCATCAAATATAACATGACGGGAGATGATAATACGATGAGTGGAAAGGTCTAGACAACAATAGCCTTTGTGTTAGGTGGGATAGCCTAGAAAGACGCACTTAGTAGAACGAGGTGAGAGTTTATTTTTGGAGGTAGAAGTGAGATTGGAGTAGAGAGACAACCAAAAATATGAAGAGTATCATAGGGTGGTGTACGGCCGAGAAGAAGCTCATAGGGTGTGGTGAATGTTTTAGTTTTAGTAGGACGAATATTAATAAGAAAGGTAGCAGTATGGAGGGCTTCAGCCCAGAGGGACGGAGGCATAGATGCTTGAAAAAGAAGGGTCCATATGACATTGTTGGTGGTGCGGATGGCTCGCTCAACTTTGTCGTTTTGTTGGGATGTGTGTGGGCAGGAAAAACGAAAGAGAGTACCGTGGGATGTGAAGAAAGAGTGGACTTTGCTATTATCAAATTCGTGGCCATTGTGACATTGTATGTTCAATATTGGGAGATTAAAGTGTGTGCGAGCATAAGCATGAAAGGCAACAAAAGTAGCATAGACATCAGATTTGTGGCGAAGAGGAAAGGTCCAAAAGTAGTGTGTATAGTCATCAACAATGATAAGATAGTAGCAAAAACCAGAGGTAATCGGTGTAGGAGAGGTCCAAAGATCACAATGTAACAACTCAAAAGGTTTGACACTAAATGATTGCGAAGAATAAAAGGAGAGCCTAACATGACAAGCTAATTGACAAGCATGCCATAATGTTGATGACGGTTTATTGGGCAGAAGTTCTTGGAGATGTTGAAGGCGACGCATGGTGTGATGTCCGGGGTGGCCGAGGTGACGATGCCAAGTGTCAAATGAACTAGTGGCAAGGAGGGCTTGGGAAGCCTGTGGGCGACAAACAGAGTAGAGCGAACCAGAGCTATTGCATCGAAGAATCACGGTCTTGGAAAGTGGATCCTTCACGAAGAAACCAAGGGGGTCAAACTCAATAGAACATAGATTATCGTGGGTGAATTGTCGTACATAAATAAGATTTTTGATGATGTGAGGGACATGAGAATATTGCAAATATGAAGAGGTTTATGGAAGGAATTGAAAGTGTGAAAGCCAATATGTGTGACGGGGAGAGAAGCACCATTACCAACGATGATATTATGTGATGAGGAGGGAGCAGAGCGGGAGAGTATACCATGATCAGACGCCATGTGGGAGGTGGCGCCAGAGTCCATATACCACTCTTGATTGCTAGTGAGCTGCATGTTCTGGAGGGCCATCAGAAGAGCAGGGTCGAGTTGCTATTGTTGTAATGAAGTAGTCGGGATGCCGTTGTTGGAGGAGAGCTGGTGGCTGTAGGCGGTGTACGCTTGAGGTGGCTGAAACCCGGGGTGGGGACCGAGGACGCCGACTTGAGGAGCACGCCATCAGGGCTGCCATGGGGCAGTCAAAATCTGCTGAATTTGCTACTATTGCTGAGAGGCCTGATACACCCAATTTGCATCACCATTCTATATCATAATTTACCTCTATTCATTGATATTTCTCTTATTATGAGGTATTACTTATGGCTTTTCATCTGTTTATGCATGTTGGATGATTCCTAGAGGATGGACTGCCAGAGTCTGGATTCTGATGGAAAAGAAGGCGTTTCGTGTAATTTCGCGAAGATCAGAAAAATATGGAAACATATTATTTTACCAGAAGACGAAGGAAGCTAGAAGGAGGAGCGAAGAGGGGCCGCAGGGGGCCCACACCCCCTAGGCGCGGGCCCACCTGACCCCGCGCCTAGGGCAGGTGTGTCCCACCTGCCCGGTCTTCGACTCTGCCCCTTCGCCTATATCTTCCCTACGGAACCCTAAGCCTCGGGGAGCGACCACAGATAGATTTCCGCCGCCTCCAGGGGCGGAAAACACCGAGAGAAAGATCTCTCTGGTAGACAGATTTCTACCGAGGAAATTCCTTCCCGGAGAGGGGAGACCGTCGCCATCAACACCATCATCAAGCTAGGCTTCATCGGGATCATGATCATCATCATCCACGCCATCATCTCTACCAGCACCATCATCATCACTCCGTCCCACTGTAACAATTGTGTTGGATATTGCTTTAGTTCATTAGGGGAAACCTTCCCAGTGTTGATTACTATTGTAGTTGATGCTTGTGAGTGGAACCATTGGATTATTGTTTATGTTCAGATTGTTATCCATTACCATATCATCTTTGATCTTGATCCATATGATGTCTTGTGAGTAGTTCGTTTAGTTCTTGAGGACATGGGAGAAGTCATGTTGTTAGTAGTGAATCTGTGTTTAGTTATTATTCAATGGTTTAGTATTTAAGTTGTGGTGCTATTCTTCTAGTGGTGTCATGTGAACGTCGACTACATGATACTTCACCATTTATGGGCCTAGGGGAATGCATTGTGTATTTGGCTACTAATTTTGGGGTTGCCGGAGTGACAGAAACCTGAACCCCCGTTAGGACACCTTTGCACAAGAGAGCGTAGGATCTCAGAGTTTAAGGCTGTGGTTAGATTTATATCTTAATTACTTTCCTGTAGTTACGGATGTTTCCAGGGGATTTAATCACAAGTATGTATTAGTCCAAGTAAGGTCGGTACATTAGCATAGGTTCACCCACACAAAACTTACAACAACAGAGAAGAGTACTCAGCTATTTGAAGCGAAAGCACTTTTACGAATTCCCATGTGTCCTCGAGAACGTTTGGTCCTTATAAGTATTTCCACCGGCTTGTCCTTTGCTAAGAAAGGATTGGGCCACTTGCTCCGTTTGTTCGTTGTCTTTATTACTTGCTTCTTGTTTTGTTGCCCTATCAGAAAACCACTAAAAATCCGTTTGCTAAGTATTCACAGGGATTTCCTGCTCCATACCACCGTTCAACACCTTCTGCTCCTCATTGGGATCGAAACTCCTATTTATCGAAAGTACTATGATATACCCCCTATACTTGTGGGTCATCAAGACTATTTTCTGGCGCCGTTGCCGGGGAGTGAAGCGCTATTGAAGAGTGGAACTGGTAAGGGAAACTTTTACTGTGAGTATTGCTCTTGTTACTGCTTGTTACTTTGTTTCCAATATGGATAACCCACTTGGTTTTCTGTTTGGGAAAATTACTACCACTGCTAGGGTAGTAGATAAACCACCACCTGTTGAAATAGATCCTTTTAAGATACCTACAAGTATTGTTAATCGTGTTATGGATAATTATTATTTTGGGTATGGAACTGTCCATCCTGGCGATCACTTGCTTTTTATCCATGAATCATGCAGGTTGTTTAAGTGTGCAGGTATCACAACTGAACATGTGAAGAAGAAGTTGCTCTCCATATCCTTGAAAGGGAGAGCTGAAGAATGGTATAAGCTGTTGAAGAATGGGTAATCCATGGAATGGGAGGAGATGGCATTTCTCTTTTACTCTAAATTTTATCCTCCCAGTGAGATTCATAAGGATAGAAATCTTATATATAACTTTTGGCCTCTTGATGGAGAGAGTACAGCTCAAGATTGGGGGAGATTGAAGTTACTAATGCTTAAATGTCCTATTCATGAACTCCCTAACAATATTATTCTCAATAACTTTTATGCTAGGCTTTCTCTTCATGATAAAGATTTACTAGATGCTTCTTGTGCTGGATCATTCACACGTATGAAGGAAGAATCTAAATGGGATCTCTTAGACCGTATTCAAGAAAACAATGAATCTTGGGAGAATGACAAAGGAAGAAAGTCACGTATTAACTATGATTATGAATGCATTAAATCTTTTATGGGTACTGATGACTTCCGTGGTATTAGCAATGAGTTTGGTCTTGATCCCCAAGTTCTTGCAAAATGTCTTAAGGCCTTTGCCTCTTATATTGGAATTCCCAAGAAAGAGTGGGACAAGTACCATGCTCCTTATAAAGACATTGTTACCCATGTTCCTTCCAACGTAGAGATTTGTACTATTGATCCTATTTTGCCTGAACCTTATGTTGAGGAAGTTCCTTTTCCTTCCAAGGTAAGGGAGCATTCTATTATGGCTAATGTGGTTAGCAAAAGCGCAAAGAAAACTGTAGGGTCCGATGAGCTTATTGATATTGAGCCCGTGGTAGCTATTGTGAAAGATCTTGTCACTAAAAATATAGAGGATGAGCACATTGTCTTCTGTGAAGACGCTTCTAATATTATCTCTCATCCTAGTAAGGCTAGAAAAGCTAGTGTTCCTGTGCTTTCTATTAAAATTGGTGATCATTTCTACTATGGTTTATGTGATATTGGTGCTAGTTCTAGTGCTATTCCTTATGAGCTTTATAGGGAAATTATGCATGAGATTGGTCCTTGTGAGCTAGAGGACATTGATGTGGTTATCCACCTTGCTAATAAGGAAATCATTTACCCCATTGGTATTGTAAGAGATGTGGAGGTTCTCTGCGGTAAGATTAAGTATCCTGCTGATTTTCTAGTGCTTAATTCAGCAGCTAGCAAAACTTGTCCTATCATTTTTGGTAGACCTTTCTTGAACACTTGTGGAGCTATTATTGATTGTAAGAAGGAAAAAGTTTTAACTAAGTTTGATGGAGATTCTTATGAGTTTAACTTTTCCAAATTTGCTAAAGCTCCTTGTGCAAATAGGTTGCCTAATAAAGATTCCATGATGGAACAACTTGCTTCTATTGATCCAGTTTATGACCTTGGACCTCTTTTTGGTGACTGTAAGTATGCTTATTCTAATGGTAAAGTTGTTTCCAGTGACAGTTATAGTGTAAACTTTATTCAAAGTGATACTGAAAGTTATTATGAGAGAGGGAAACATGGTTTTATGCATCTCAATAATGTTAAGTTTCCCTGTTTTATGTTGAAAGCTTTGAAGTTGCATCTGTTTTGTCTTCCTATGCTAGTGGCTTTTTGTTTCAACAATTTGTTTTCTCATGATACCCCAATGCATAGGAAGTGGGTTAGACTCAAGTGTGTTGGTTATTTGCTTCTTGATGCTCTCTTTCACTCCAAATATTTATATCCTATGTGAGCATCTTTGAAAGTTTCAAGCCTAACTTAAAGGCATTAAAGAAAAGTACTTGTTGGGAGATAACCCAAGAGTTTTGTCATGTCTTGGAAGTTATTACTTCAGTAATGACCGCTCCTTATCCTTTTTGTTTTGGTTTTTGTGTCAAGTTCAACTATTTTTGTGAAGTAGAGGAGTTGTGAAAAGTGGCTGTCCTGGGACAGATTTTTGTGCTGCATTGTAATAATTCATGAGGGACCTCAGTACTTCAGATGGAGCTGCATTTTTCTGAGCTTGTTCTACAAGTTGTTACCCAACTTTTATCAGTTCTGCACTTTTTGATTTGAGCAATAGAAGGTCTTCAAAAAATCAATTTTTACCTGCTAGTCTGTTTCGACAGATTTCTGCCATCATTTGCATTTGCCTCTTACAGAAGCTTTTGTTTTGATGGGTTTTCAGTTGAAGTGTGTACCCAAAGGTTTATTGTTTTTGCTTACACTAATGTTGTCATTGAGTTTGTGCAAGGGTTTTGTAAGAAGGAAATTCTCAGGAGAAAGAGAAAAGGAATCTGCAGAGTTCGTCTTTGAATAGGTAAAAGTGGTGAAAACAGAAGGTTCGTGAAACTCCAATCGTTTTATATTTTTGATGTTTTTAATACATAAGGGAAGTTACGAGACAGAACTGAAGAGGAAACGGAGTCCGGGGTGTACAGACCCACCCTAGGTGCGGGCCCAGCCTGGCCACGCCTAAGGGGGGGTGTGCCACCATCGAACTCCGTCTCCGCTTCGTTTCTGTGTCAGTACCTTCCTTATGTCTTGAAACTTCGTAATATATAACCCCCCGGATCCCCCGAGGTTCATGCATCGTGTTCTCATCGTGTTTTCGTTTCGATCTGTTTCTATGAGGAAATCTTCTCAAGTTTAGAGCACCATGGCCTCCGCCAACGACAAAGGCAAGAATCCCGAGGAAGAAGAACCTCAAGTCCCCAAGGAGGAGATTTTGGTAGGGTATGAAGGTGACATGGAGGAGGACAAGCAACCGGACACTTGCGCTACCTTCGCAAGCATTAGAGTGGTGGCAACCCTTCCAAGCTTAAGAGGACAACACAAATGTCTACAGGAGGGAAACCTCCACGTCTCTTCTACAATCCACAGTCATCTCCTCCACGTAACAAGAGACCCTTCCATACACTTATACATGAATATCAATACCAACAGGTGCCCAAAGGGAACTTGCCTTCGGTTTGGGATATGTCCTATTCTAACAATGCAGAGAAGGATCATGCTAAGGATGAATAGTGGGGAAAGAATAACAAGGACTGGGATTCTCGGTCTGACATAATCATGAACCGTATAGAGCAAAACTCGGAGCTAATCCGTACTCTTACTTTTGAGTTCGAGGATTTAAGGAAGCTGATTGAAGATATTATCAAGAGAACACCACCACCACCACCAAAGGAGTAATTCGTCATCAGGTTTGGCATCCCCTTGGCTTGTTCCAAGCTTGGGGGAGTGCCGCGGTATCACCACCATTATCTTTTATCTTTTACCTTTTTAGTGGATTCATATCTGTGGTAGAGAGGTTATCTTAGAGTTTGGTTTGCATGTGGAAGTATCTCTCCTTTAGTTGATTATCTTTGTATCCCTTGGTGTGAGTGCCTTTATTGGAATATTCATGAGAAGTCTCATCTTTTACTTTTTTGCACTTCTTATTTTAGTTTGCAATCTCTATTATATGATGGATCTTTTTGATCAGTATTGGCACCACTTTGGGAGCATCAAGTGGATCTAAATTGGTTTTGGCAAACCGAGCTCTGGTCAGTAGCAACAATTTTTTAGGTTTGAAAGAAAAAGAGAAAGAAAAAAAAGCTTACACGTCTTTCTTGTTGGCTCATAAGCTTAGTATTCTTTATTTAAGATATTTTGTGTCTTCAAGGAAGATTGCATGTT
This sequence comes from Avena insularis, assembly GCA_023614405.1. Lineage (NCBI taxonomy): Eukaryota > Viridiplantae > Streptophyta > Magnoliopsida > Poales > Poaceae > Avena > Avena insularis. The sequence goes on from CM042697.1 coordinate 475,118,289, forward strand.
TGGATTTATTACTTGTATGTTTGCTTGCTTCTTTCAACTCTCTTGCTTGCTACCCAGCCTTGCTAGCTAAAAACCTGTTTTGAGAAGGCATACTTCTCATGTTTCCAAATCCCTTTGAACCAAAACTTTTGCCACTTGTGTCCACCATATCTACCTAGTAGCATTGTTGCTATTCCAAGCAAATTCTCAAGCTTCATCTACCTTTCGAATTAAAAAGTATTTTGTTATGAGTAAACTAGTTAGTAAAGCTCTCACGAACTTAATGGCACACTTTATTTCTTGCCCCTAATAGACTTGAACCATTGTGCTATCGAAGTTGTATATGCTTGCATCTATACGTTGGAATTAGCAGAACCGTGCTGTCACAAGGAACATTTTCAACATTGCACTTGTACTCTGTACACAGTTGATATCGTGCTCTTTTGTCTATGGATGTCAACGGTGTGAAATAAAGAGAGTACTTGTAAGTCCATGGAGTTTGTATCCTGTGTTAGAGAAACGCCTGGGCCGCCTAAGCCATGCCTAATCATGGTGGAAACTTGCAACATCACCATAGTGAGCCATCTATGACGCATCCTCAATAAAAAGCTATGCATATAGTAAATAAAAAGATCACTGAGATGCTCATTGTCTGCTTGCCTTGTCATTTTGGTTATGGGGAAGCTCCTGTACCATGTGCAAGGGGTACCCCGTTGGCGGTTCTCAATGATATGCAAATACTTACAATGACAAGAACTTACCTGTGACCAAAGTTGAGTAGCATGATGAGTGGCCCTCATATTCAAGGGACATGAGATTGCCAACTTATATTTCGTCAAGCATATGCTCCATCTTTGTGCACTTTAACCTTAATCATCTCAAGATGCCTATGATAGGGGCAATGAGGGCTCAAAGCTAGTAAGTACCATAATGTTTTGGAAGCTCTTTATGACTTGTAATCCCTGCTTCCCTCTATAAAGGGACCTTTCTCCCACTTCCAAGTGGGGTCAGTAAACCTACTTCCTCTCTATCTCCAGCAAGCATTTGAGTTGTTGTGTTTCAAGCATTCATATGGTGATTTATTCAATCATGTTCTTTATTCAATCAAGCCTTCACTTGTGAAAAACCTTTTTGAGCAAAGAGTGCTCCTGTTTTGAAACTTCTACAAAAAGCTTTTTATGAAACTGTTTGCCAGGTGTTCTCTGACCAAGAACAAGTTTGCCAATTCCAATTATGATTTATCTTTATGCATCTCTATTGTGACTGCTGTACTTGGTTGCAAGCTAAGTTATATAATGGTGAGTTGCTTTCTTCTATGAGTTGTGCAATGGTAAGTGTGATGCTTCTTGTTCGTATTATTTTATCGACACTTCACTCCATAAACCCGTGGACATGTTTACTGAGATCAGTTTTCGCTTGGGGACAAGCGAAGTCTAAGCTTGGGGGAGTTGATACGCCCAATTTGCATCACCATTCTATATCATAATTTACCTCTATTCATTGATATTTGTCTTATTATGAGGTATTACTTATGGCTTTTCATCCGTTTATGCATGTTGGATGATTCCTGGAGGATGGACTGTCGGAGTCTGGATTCTGATGGAAAATAAGGCGTTTCGATGCAATTTCGTGAAGATCAGAAAAATACCAGAAAAATATGGAAACATATTATTTTACCAGAAGACGAAGGAAGCCAAAAGGAAGAGCGAAAAGGGGCTGTAGGGGGCCCACACCCCCTATGCGCGGGCCCACCTGACCCCGCGCCTAGGGTAGGTGCGGTGACCCAGCATACCACTGCATGATGTCATACACTATAGTCGTTGACATAACACTAATGAAACACGGTTCACTAGTATTACATCCCTCAGAGTGGTACAACAGAAACACAGCAGGTCCAAGACTAGTATCTGAACTATTGGGGCTTGCATTGCTGCTATTGCAATACTCTACAGAAATAGGTTCTATGGCTAGAGATTTTGTTCCTATCTAAACAGTAACTTCCTCTTCACTTTAGTTGATGTATATGTTGACTTCCTGGACTTCTTTGAAGAGCTTGAGTTGTTGATGAAGATTCCCTTGAGCAGAAGTTGATGTAGACGTCTTATATATTGGCTTTAGAATCTAGCAAGGGTTAAGAAGATACGTTGAGTACGAGCGTACTCAGCAAGTTCACTAGAAAAGGAGTGTTTGATGCACTATATCTACAGCCACAGACCATAGGTCGTAGGCAATGCAGTTTTTTTGGTAAACATTTCTTCAAAGGTTGCCTTTATTCTGAAATGCTATGTCCGTCAGCCTTCACGGGTTTACCAGAACTTTCATATTGTTCTTTTCCCGCCGCGTTCGCAGCTCCTTCCCGGAACAGGGAGTAACAAGTTATAGTTCTTACACTCCGCAGTGGTGCGTCACTTTACCCATGAGAGATCTTAGGCTTTGTTGCACGACCGGGAGTATGTCCCCGTTCAAACTTCCTTAGTTTGAGGCCCAACCTAAGATCCAAGCCAATCACTGTCCTTCTCTGCGACCCCGCATACACCGCAATGTAGGGTTCACAGCATAGAAAACAAAAATTTTCCTACGATGGGAACTAAGTACCAAGATCTATCTACTAGATACAAACAATGGGCGGATGTATATCCGTAGAGAACATACCCTTGAAGACCGACAAAGCTTAACGAGTTCGACTCGTGGTTGATGTAGACGATCTCTTGCCGATCTCAAGATCGAGAGGAAGTCCTAGCGCTGCAAATCAGCAGCGCATCCGTGCTCGCACACACGTTCGAGGCACCGATAAACCTCCGCCTCCTCGCTCCAGCGATGCAGCGGAAGCACAACTCTTTCTTGCCGAATAGCCACCGGGAACATGTATCTCGCTAGTCCGAGACCATGGGGAATAAATTCTAGAGGGGGAGAGAGATCCTTCACGAGGAGGTGTGAGTGAGATGTGAGAGGAGGGGCTCCTTATATAGGGGAGTGGGGGGCAGCCCAAGGGGGCATGGACACCGGCCATGTAGGGTGCCCCCACCTCTCCCTCATTCATGTGGGTGGACACTCCACTCACAAAATGGCCCTTCAATTTTCTCCACTCAAAATCCACTCAAATTCCCATTAAATTTCCACCAAATTTAATGCAAACTCTCATTAAATAAAACTCTTTTATTTTATTCAGAATTTTGTCAATTACTTTAATGACAAACATTCACAAATAACCCCTTGCTAGAATTCTATTTCACATGCATAACGTCTTTATGCAATTTCACCCGAAAACCTGTTTCGGTATCTAGTGAAATAAATTCCTGCGCTTGTTCATTCTTCCGGCATGAAACTTTTGCTCCAATTTGATGTCGGTGTCTCTTAAGTGTGTCACCCTACGGTTCGTGAATAATGCGGACATGATCGAGACCCCTCTTGGATCAATAATCAGAAGTGGGATCTGGAGACCCATACTGACTCCCACACATTCAACGATGACTTTCTTGTGATCGTCGGAACCTTTTACGCTAGTATCTTAATCCCTTTGTTTCACGATATATTACATGTCCAAGATTCGATCATCGGTATCTCCATACCTAGTTTGATCTCGTTACTGACATGCACTCTTTTCTCGTTCCCGTGATATAACATTCTAGTGATCAAATCACTTGCTTGCAACCTAACTAATGTGATATCACCGAGAGGGCCCAGAGTATATCTATCCGTCATCGGGATGAAAAAATTCCATTCTCGATCCATGGGCCTCAACATAACACTTTATTAGTTCTGAATCCATCTTTATAATCACCCAGTTACGGTGTGACGTTTGATGTTATCAAGAAACTCTTCCGGTGTTAGTGATTGACATGATCTCATGGTCTAAGGATTAGGATCACTTCGTAAGTTGTTATAGCAATATAAACTCAATGACTTTGATCGTAATGCTATACTTCGGATGAATGTTCATCACACCATTAAACTAATGTTGTGATCCCGTTATTAACAACATCCAATGTCCATGATCAGGAAACCTTGATCATCTTGTTAATCAACGAGCTAGTTTATCAGAGAGGAATAACTAGGAACTTTCTGTTTGTTTATTAAACACACATGTATTAATGTTTCTGTATTAATACAATTATAGCATGCAAAATAAACATCTATCATATACTTGGAATACACATAATAAACACTTTATTATTGCCTCTCAGGGCATATTCCCTTCACACAATTGTTGTATGCCCAAACTCAAGGTAGACTTTTCCCCGTATAAAACGGCTATACCTTAGTTGGATACACACAACAAACCATTAACACTACAAATTTGTCTTTTGTAAGCCCAGATCCACGGTAGACTTTTCCCCATATAAACGGCTATACCCACGATCTGCAACTTACAAATGCCCAGAACAGTGTCCAATGCATGCAAAAGGGAGCCGATCTAGCTGACTTCTCCGTCCCATTCCAAATCTCATGGTTAACGCGTAATATACAACGCAAGAATCACTGGCGACATTGGTTGTTAAGTCCTAGATGATATACTCCTGAGTAGTGGTATTCCAACTACCAGGTTTAATAGATTAGCTGATCACCTTGGATCAGTAACCAATAGTTCACATTATTATCTAAAATAGTATTTTCTGACCTTTTTGAAATACAGGTGATGAAAACACTGGATTTACAAAATACTTTACAGAAAATAATCAAAGGACATGAGCAAGTGTGAACTTGCCTTTTGTGATTGCAAGATTATGCACTCATGGTCTTCGAGATGTCATAAGATCCAATATATGAAATTTGCATCATTGGTCCGGTAAGGACTAATGTTTAAAGAAGCAATATGATTTTGTGCATAAGTAATGCTTTTAATTTTGTAAAACCCCCAAAGTGAATCCCCAACACTGTAAGTGAAGTGAACTTAGGTGATTCCTTTAAGAGTTGATTCATCTTCAATTTTTTTTACTTTACAGGAAATGCATTTATAGGGAATTTAAGTCTTGATATACAAGATATAAAAGTAGAGTGCAACAGTAATCTAAGATTGAGATTAGTTTCTATTTGGTGGTTATGATGGAAGTCTATGTACTGGATTATTAAGGTTTGAAAGAACTATCATAGAGTTGTTGCTTGAAGTGGCAACAAGAATAACATTTGAAGAAAATATTTCCTTTCTAAGGTTTAAACAATCTTTATTGTTAATAGAACCTAATCAATGTCTTTTTGTGTTTGATTGATTAGTTTGGACTTGAGATGCTTTATGTCTTAATTGACATAGACCAAAGTTAACTATAAAAACATAAGTAGCTTATTAGACATGATGTTTATAAGCTTTGAGACTAAAGTTAACTTTAAAAAGGTAAGTAATCTTAAAGTGTAACATGTTTTTTAATTATTCCCAAGTTTTAAATTTATGATAAGTATGACTAAGGTGTGGAATTATTCACTTTATATTTAAGTGAATGATTAGATTAAATTTGTTTTGCTATTATGAAAATAATATGCAATTATTAAAATGAAAGTATAATTTGGATGATGCTGTTAATGTGTTGATTTTAAAGTCATGTTAATTATTATTTAGATGTTAAGATCATTCTCTCTTCATATTGGTGAATGATATATAAAATTATCTTAAAGACTGTGGTTTTGAATTTTGGTTTAGGGTTTAAAGGAGTATTATAAAGTTAATGATTTATGCTTAAATTTTATTATAAACCTTAGCTATGGTTTAGAACTTTAGCAATTAGATTTTAAGGTTGTAATATTTCTAGAGAAATATAATTATTTCTTATTTAAGGAATGTTTTAAAGAATTGTGAAAATAGGTTATAGACAAGGATTTATTACTTTTTTTAAATATTAAAACCTTTCTAATAGTATATTTAATATTTTTCTAGTATAGTATATTTATTTAGGACTTTAAAAATGATTTTTAATTATTTTTATGTTTTTAAAATTCCATGAAGGATTAAATGTATTTAAATATTTACTTCAAATTTTATTTATAAAAGAGTTAAGTTAGTATTTTTATAAAATAGTAGATTTATTTTTATACACAAAATTATTTTTTTATTAATTTTTTAGTATAATTTATTATGTTATTATAATTTATTGAGAACTCTAATGGCTTTAATATTTAGTGGTATTTTATTTAACACAAACAAGTATTTTATATTTTTCTTAGGTAGATATTATTTTTATGAATATTTTGATATATTATACGTGTTTTTATGAATTTTTGTACATTTTTCTAGAGCCTAGATAACTTTGAGGGCATTTTTGGTAATTCCTTTATTTTAGTTTATTTTTCTATTTTATTGTAATCTGGCCTATTGAGTTGGGCATATGGGCCGGCTCGGCCCAACCGAACCTGGCTTGGGTCCATCTTGACCCCCACTCACTTTCTTGCCCTCACCCAACACACGTCACGCACACCACAACAATGTGACCCAAGTCCCTCGTCTCTCTCTCTCTCTCTCTCTCTCTCTCTCTCTCGATTCCCCTCTGTCTCTCTTCCCCGCACATGACTAAGCCGTCGTCCGTCGCCCCGGCTAGCTACTATCCATCTCCGATGCCGCCCCTATGTGGCTATGACCCGGCGGCCCCTTCTACCTCGAATCCCCGCCGGCATGGAGCTCTGCAACCAAGTATCGAGCTCTTGCGGCCTCCTATTGATCCACCACCTCCGTTCTTGGTGCTCGTAGATGACGACCACCAGGGCGCTGCTATATACTAGTTAGCTTGCCTCCTGGATCCTCCAACACCACCCAATGGTTGCCTTTCTTGCCTACTGCAACTTTCACGCCTCTGTTCGGCCCGGCCGGAGCCCTAGGGTTCATCGGCCGGATTGGCCACTATCGACCACCACTGCTTCCTCTTCCCGATTCTAAGCGAGGACCTCCGGTAAGTGGGTATCTCTCTTCCCTTTTCTTTTCCACTATTAATTTCAGATTTTTCCCTCTATGTCGATTACAGTGACCAACTGCTAATATAAGCTGTACTCTAGCGGTGGTTTGCGATGTTGTCCTATATACAGCTAGATGGTGTTGAATTACCAAATTTCCATAAATGATTCTGGATTCTTAGTTTATATGTTGTGCTTATTGCAAAATTAGAGTAGTTGGCCTTTTTAGGTAATACAATGACAAATGGTTTTGCTCGTGTTATTATATTGGTCATGCATGATTGTGTTTGTTGATCTGTTGGCTTACTTGTGGTGTTGTTTTAACTTGGATGATTATATACCCCTAGCAGTTATGGTTTAAACTAGATTATGGTAGTGCTAATTTGTTAGCTATAGGAACTCTAACCGATGTTTGATTAAATTGTAGTGCCCTTTCAGGTTTCATATTCTAGTAGAAATTTGCCTAGATGTTATTTATAAGCTATTTTATATCTTGGTTCACTGAATTTTAATTAAACAAAGTTCCTCTATGAACCATGTTATCTGGATTGTGTGGTTAACTGAACCTTACTTGCTAAATCTAAATTGAATTTTACTATTGGATATGAGAGTACCTAGCCTATTAATGTGTTTTTTCTTTGTACTGCTGGACAGATCACAGTAAATGATCTTGTGGTCGATGTATCAATTTGAGATAATAGCTCTGGCTATTTTGTTAATGGGAACTTGATTAAATAGCTTTATAGTGAAGTATATGATTCCTAATTGATCTTTCTAAGGAGATGATTATTTGAGTTGAAACCTTGTGACTACTGGATTGGCTTGTTATAACCAATTATGAATCATGTATGATAACTGAACCTATGGTTTAGTGTTTGTGCTTGGTTGAGTTTAGAGTTCAGTGATGATTCTGAATTTACATTGATAATGTGATAACTACTCTTCAATGATTCCTAGGTAATGGAGTAGGAAAATGATTAAAGTTTTTACCCTGCATTCTTGCAGAGATAATATGGTCCTTTTAAGTTGAGAGAAACTTGATGTACCATCTGTTGAGAACTATATTAAGCTAACCTAGGTGTTGTGGAGCCTCCATCTTGGAGTGTGCACAACATCAGGTACCATGTAACATGACTTGTTATGAGCAGATATGTGTTTGGGTGGTTCTAGTGACCTCTTCTGATCGCCTAGAAATCCTCTAGTTGCAGGTTAGTGGAATTTGGTTGCTGTCACATCCCAAAATTTTCCAAATTTTGAAATGTGAAAAATAAATAAACAAAAGAAATAATTGTTGAAATTTAGGGTGAAAAGAAACTTTTTGATTTCAAATGGAAACATCAAAAACCTACTTGAACAAACTTTGAATAAAAAGGAATCCAACAAAATTCAAATCAAGTGAAATGCATTCATCAATGACTGAATCTTGAAATTCAAACACTTAGAAAATAAACCAAAACCCTAAAACCCTAATGTGAGAAAATCATTTCCAATATCTTTCAAAGACTATGGATTTGATCCATATAAAAATTTGACAACAAACATTTATAAGTGATCAAAATGATAAATAAAAATATTATAAAACCATAGAAATTGGTTTCACTTAATTTGGAACCATAGATAAAAACTTATGAATTTAATAAGTTAAAAGGAATTAATTTTCAAAGCTAATAAAGCTCCTATGTAAAATCCATACTAAATTGTGAGTAAAATAATCCTAAAAGGATTTAAAAGGATAAACAAATATTAAATAAAACTCTACAAAATGGAATCACCAATTTTGGATCTATAAATAAAAAGATATAGATTTTATAAGATAAATAAATAAATAAATAAGGAATATCTAAAAACCAAATTAAATCTTGGTCAAATCCATGAGCAAATGGAATAAAGATATTCCAATTGAACAAGGGATAAAGAATATTCAAATAAAATTATATGGCATTAACCATATTCAAATTATATTTAATAAAGACAAAATCCCTTAGATATATGATTAATTAAATCATGAGAAAATAATAAATTGAAATTCACCAAAGTGGATTAAAAAGTTATCTAATTAACTGAAAAGAAATATTTGAATAAAGTTTATATGGATTTAAAACCATATTGGATTTTATTTGAATAAAGACAATTGCTCAATTCAAATGATTAATAAATCATATTAAAAATATTTCAAATAATTCAAAGTGAATTATTTAACACCCTATTAAATATATAAAACCTACTGAAAAGGTTTGGTGAAAATTAGAATTCAAATAAGGGTTTGAAAATATAATTAAAATATTATTTGAGTAAAAACAAGTGCCTAAATTAAATAAAGTATAAACCATAATTGAATAAAGGAATTATTCCAAAATGATCTTTAAAAACACATTTATA